>OZ020311.1:15667795-17146634 GCA_963971305.1 Arcuatula senhousia | reverse complement strand
CCGAACAAGCGTTTTTTTTTATCTCAATTTAAATGTTTAAGTAAGCATACTCCTACATGTAACTTCTTTTTGGTTAATTTTTCATTGTACAGTCAGGGGCCTTACTTAAATCAGTGATTTTTTAATCACTTGTTTAAGTTATTTTCCTTTCAAAGCTAAAGTTACTTCTCTTTTAAAATCACTTGTTTGAGTATTACAAATGAACTACTTAAAACAGTGATTTTATTATAATGTTCTTCATTTTAAATGTTATGGATAAGTCTGAGTCTTATTGTATAATCAAAGATAGCACAACCCCTTGTCTAGATAATTGAATGACCAGTCATGGCAGGACATGACCCTGAACTGAATTTTGGATAATTACCCTCCAAATCACTTGTTTAAGTATCATATTAATTTTTACCTTTAAAAAATCACCTTTTTAAGTAGTATTTTGTTAGGTAACCCCTGCTATCTTCAGGCATCGTGAACATGAAGATTTTGATCGCGAACATGGGTAATTAATTACATAATCAGAAACCTAAGATATTGAACTTAATGGGAAAATTATTGCCACAGCTGGGAAAATTCAGAAAGTGAAGTACATGTAATGGGTTATTACTTTTGGTCTTTCTTTTATCAGAAAATCACATATTTTGGGGAAATACTGATAACAGGTGGCAGCAAAATCTATAATTTTGTAGTTTTAAAGAAGCTTATTAAATCTTTTTTTCAATATTTATTTATTAATATAAATTTTCTTAAACTGTTCTTTTGAAAATTTATGTTTTTGGGAATATCTTTAGCATTTTGAAATGCTACTTGAATAAGTGATTTAAAAATCACTAATTTAAGTAATGCCCCTGACTGTTGTATGTCGATCTAGTTCTCTTCATTAGTAGCACAATATATTTAGAGTATTTTTTTGCATATTTCACTCTTCTATAAACATGATAAATTTCTTGATCTTTTGCCTGTTTTTCATTGTGGTTTTTATCCATTTCTGCTTGCTTTTATATATAATTAGCATGTTTAGAGGCTTTGTCGGAGTTTGTCCTGTACAAATTTAAAATATTTTGAAAGATTTATTCGTAATTTTTTTATGAATTGTTGTTCTTTTCAGTTTTTAAACATATAACTACATGTACCCTAAGCTTTTTTTCTTATACTCAGACTCATTGATTTAAAATACAAAACACAAAACACAATTTTCAAAAACATGAAATATAAAATTAAAGTTAACAATAAAAATAACAATATTCGTATTGATTTCCTGTGACAGTAATAGTTTCGTGAAAAACTATATTTTCATGATATAGCTAATAACCGGATGCGGGGACGTACTGTAAAGAAAACTAATAAATAAAGTCACATCATTAATTGTCATATAAACATGATAAAGAATCTTCGTGTGCAATTTCAATAAGTTTTATTACGTTTCGCTGAATACCAGCCAAAAATATAAACCAGTGCGGGTACAAATAAATTGACCAAAATTGGTACGGGGCACCACTTCTGACTATACTGTGCACAGACTACAGTAAACACCAATACAGTATACTTGTAGCTCGTAATATCGTGGTACATAGCTACGTAGAAACGGTGACGTCACAGTTGAATGTTTGGTTGAAATGAACGTAATTACCACGATACAATGGAACCCACGATATGAGAACGTAGTATCCATGCAAATAAATAATGGTGATGATTTACCATTTGATAAGAAACTAACTAAACATTGAACTGCCTTTTCCACTCTTATATCTTCGATATTGCCTCCTTCTCCAGCAATAACCTTCATAATTGGAGACAGTGATTGGTGCCACAATAACCACAACGGGATACCTGGTCCAGTTTTGGAATACTGTATATATGCCTTACTGAAAGAATATTCGTCATCTGCATTATTTTTTGTTATATTCACCAGAGCAAATGTCTTCATTGGAACTTTTTCAGGAATAAGATGTTTAGCAATAACTTTCAATATTTCATTTTTTGTTGAACACGACATTGTCAGGG
The DNA here is from genome assembly GCA_963971305.1 of Arcuatula senhousia. Classification (NCBI taxonomy): domain Eukaryota; kingdom Metazoa; phylum Mollusca; class Bivalvia; order Mytilida; family Mytilidae; genus Arcuatula; species Arcuatula senhousia. The sequence continues at coordinate 17,144,636 of OZ020311.1, read as the reverse complement.
GTTGTAAGTGTCGGGGGAATGAAATGAATGAAAAGATGTCTATCAGATTTCTGGTGGAGCCTAAAATGTGTAACCCGTACCCGTACCATTTTCGGCTCATTTATCCGTACCCGCACCTATTTTCAATTTTGACTCGTAAACAGCGAAAATGCTTTGAAACTTTCTGTAATTGCACATGAAGATATATGATAAGTTATTCAATAACTGATATCATGATCATTTGTTTTTCAAATCGTTATCCTAATTTTCAAAAATCAATGTAGAAAATTTTGGTGCCTAAAATGTGTAACCGGAAGTTAACACTAAGACAAAAGTGCCAAAGAAATGATAACTTTTGTCTTCTTATAAATTTACTTTTTTAATCTTTAATATGTTGCTTGCTGCCAAGTAGATTTGTAAATACATCGCTCTAATTTTAATGCAGCACGAAAGTGCTGGTGTCTGAATTAGAATCCAGTGTAACACTTAGATCGCATGCTCGCTGGTACGTTCTTTTATCATGTTTATGCAAAGTTAACTATGAACTAATTTTTGATAAAAAGGAGTACCAAAAGGGCATTCACAGATCGTAAATCCAAAGGCAAAACCAAGACATTACCAATTTATTCTAAAGACATAAGACTAAAAAAAATCATTGTAAAGTAGATGAACATGAAAAGGATAAAACAATTAGCATGAAATGGGGTTGGAATGAAAAACAAAAGAAAGGCAAATTTTAATGACCGATGGAGAAGGGGAATGGTGGCCTGTACATTTGTAGTGGGCTGAACTTCAGTCTATGTATCCGGTATAGGTAGGCTACTCAACGGTTCACAAGGGAAAATCGAACACACGTTGGTTTACTGTGTCAAATACATGTAATAACCTACAGTATTAAAAACTAAAACTGCAATCAGCAACGTAAAATCAGATATTCATTAAAATCTCTTTTCAAAAAATGGCAAACCAAAGACTGAATTTTCTACGTTTTCATGGTACCTATAGACTTACCGGCTCTCTCGTTACGAAAACAGTGTAAGATAAACTAAAGGACAGAAACTGTCACGGATTATTTTTGTTTGTTTGCACACGTTCTTCAGAATTTAATTGATAAAATGAATTAAAACAATCTTTTAAACGGGGGATAGTTCTATGCTTCACATCGGCGTGTGCAATACTACATATATCACTACCACTATATAAGTAGTCTAGGAACCAAAAAACCCGCCCGGCTTGCTTTGGCATTCTGCTTTTTATATTTGACGAAAATTTAGTAAGAAAGTTGCTTCATAGCCTCAATGGAAGCTAGCACTGATTATATCAACACGAAACATACTCTCTCTCACTACTAAGAGATGTTAAATAAAACACAAGTACTAGTTAATAAATGGTGTGTGTGTGTGTTGGTGTTTAACGCCTTTCATCGACGCACCTGGGCCATGTAGGGCGGTCAGATCTAATGGTAGAGGAAACCGGATTACCCGGAGGAAACATAGTGAGGCTAGCACCGACCTTGGGCAGGTAACTGACACAACTTATCACATACAGTTGGGGAAGTTAGTCCCGTTTTTGTTATATACAAACGGGACTCGCACACAAGCTGAGAGGTGATTGGCGAGTAATCAATATTGTGGTATTTAAACCAGCGTCTTAGACCACTCGGCCACCCAGGCCCCCAGTTAATAAACGGACAAAGAAGTACTCGCGTCAAAGTGGGAGAATTCATCATGTACCTTGGAAAGGATTTGAGTCCCTGATGCAGAAAAAAAGATTTCAGTGATATATAATCATAATAGAACCGGGATTCTGTTAAAAAATGGGCAAATTCATTATAATAAGGATACCATATCTGCACCTGTCTATTCTCATCCGAGACCAACATAAAATTAAACGGACTACCTTAATATCTTTAGTTTGACATGCATGTTTGCTGTTTTAATTTACTCGTATTATTGCTTTATGACAAAAGGGCAATTTCCATGGATGGTTCACAAAATGCTGTCGAATTTTAAACAAGAGTATGTCCATAAGACATAATACCCCATCTCGCAACATTTGAGATGGACGGACGAACGGTCCCGATTAACACTATATGCCCCTTACTTTCGTAGATGTGGCATAAAAATAGCCACGAATATTATTTCTATAAACTACCTTCTGATGAACGTTTCAAGGCTTTGATTTTATGAATTGTGTATGCTTATATCTAGATTAATACAACATGTATTAATAGGTACATGTAATAACAAGGCTCTATGACAAACGTGATGACTTCAACTTTCCAATCGTCAACTTCCCCTTCTTGTGTAGCAACATTCCGTCCGCTCCAGCTTATGGAGTTTACGTATCTCAATTGATTCGTTACTCCAGAGCGTGCGGGACTTACATCGATTTCCTTAGCAGAGCGACACGTCTGACACAAAAATTGCTCACACAGGGTTATGTTGCTCCTCGATTGCTGTCTTCACTCAAGAAAAAACGGAAGACATCATGCACTTATAGACAAATATGGGATTTCGATCTCTCAGATGAGTGCAGATGTTGGTTTGTCATAGGGTGTTGATTTGTCTTCCTTTACCGGATTTGACACGCTGAATGGACTATTGGCAATGCGACGGGTGTGCTATAGCAAGCAGGAACTGCTTACTCTTCCGGAGCACCTGAGTTCACTCTTGTTTCGACTTGAGTTCGCGTTGTTGATTGATATTCAGTTGTTTTGTGTTTCCATGTTTTACATGTTGTCTGTTTTTGTTGGTGTTTACTGGTTTTGTCTCTGCCCTTTCGGACTTTTGACATTCGGATACCCCATTGGTACCTCTGCTTCTTTCTTAGCCAAAGAGACTTCCAGGACCAATCACAAAGGACTCAGCTGAACCACACAAGTCTCTATTAACAGGCAAATAACCAAAACAAGACTCTCTAACCTAGTGTGCAACATATTTCAATTGGTAAGTAATATTTAAAAAATTAGTTAGGATAGAATCGAAATTTAACAATATAGAAAAATGAACATGGTTACAAGGCTTAAACTGATGGAAACTGGAGAACTCTTAAAATGTTGATCTGACCATTTTGACCCTGAAACACTTTTTTAGATCTCAATAAGCTAAACAATTTTGCAATGCTAACTTTCCCTCTACTAGCACTTATGGTTTTCAAGATAAAATTAACAAGAGGCTCCTAGGAGCCTGAATCGCTCACCTGGTCCTCGAGCCATAAGAGTATTCTATAAGGAGTCATCTGACATCAACCAAATGAAGTCTTTTGTTGAGCCTAATGTGCTAAAGGTTTAAGCAAGCAACAGTTTTTTTGGTCTAAAATACAATTCCGACATTCTTTGAGTAAAAAACATGAAAAACGCTGTCTTTGAACTTTAAAGGGCCTTAACCACTGTAAGGGGTCATTTGACAATTTTGATCCTACAGAGACTTTTGTTCAATTTAATGAGAGGAAGGTTTAAGTCAGCAACAGTTTTTCTCTATATGCAATAGTTGTCATACTTTAGGACAAAAACATGAAAAAAAAACTACGTTTAATCTTTAAAGTACCATAACCCAGGGTTGGCCGGGAAATACCAGTGGCGGTAAATCCCACTGGTAATTACCGGGAATTCCCGTCCTGGGAAATACTCCATTTTTTTACAAGTGGGAAATACTGGGAAATATAGAAATTTATAGGGGTTTTTCATGGCAATTTTATAAAGATTCGACACTTTTGTCATCTTTTTGCTCATTTAAATATATTATGATTACTTTTTAAAATGTCATAAAGTAATTTTCAAAATTGTGTTATATATAAGCTGTTATTAAAAGATGGTCCCGAAGAATTTTTTAGTAAAATGGTAATTGTCCAAAATACAAGGAGTTGAATCTGAATGTCTGATTTATATAAATCTACTACATCAAATAATGAAGAAATTTGTTACAATTTGTGGTGTTTTTCTTTCTTTAATTGACTATTTTTCATTATGTCTCTAAATAAGGCAATTAGACACCCAAGCTAAGATCATTGGGGTGTTGTTTTAGCAATAAACACTGTGACAATTGACATCAGGATCTATTGTTTAACAATAAAGCCATAAATGACTCATGATCAGTGGACTATTGCATTAAGATTCTTCAACAGAAAATGTTAAGAGGACTGTTGGAGAAATTTATAAGAATAAATCCCTCTTTTTATACAATACTAATTTCTTTCTCCTAACACTACTGATATGACATTTCATAGATAATAATACTTTATGATCACAAATTGTATTAGTTATATAGAATTTTTAAGATCAATCTATATTTCCCAGTAATGGACGGGAATTACCAGTATTTCCCGCCGTCCTGGGAAATATGAGTATTTCCCGCTTTTTTGCCAACCCTGCCATAACCCCTTTTGACCAAGTGTATACAGTTTGAAAGCAATACATTCAGTCATGCCAGTAAGTTAACGTACGACGGACGCCTATAGACATGCGCCTAATGATAAAATTAGCTCATAATATGACCATTCGGGTCAGGTGAGCTAAAAAGCAACTTTATCCCATAAATGATTCAGAGAACTTAAGATTGGTTTCATGTTGATACAAACCTATATACGAACATGTACACTTTAAGTCTAGGACCAGCTCAGTATGTATATGCAATTTTTATGCCATTTTACTCCCTTCAGCAGCTGCACCATCACTGAGATGATATAACTTTCTTTCTACAAGTTTTGCTTCAAATATCTCATATCCAATGAATAAAACATGGGATTATTTCATGATATCCAAATATGCCCTTAAGAAGCCTCAATGTCTAATGGGGACGATTGAAAAGCTTCTTACATGTGCACATTTCAACAAGAAATTAAGGTTTTTAAAATGTTTCGATATGTTTCTGATCAACAGTTTGAACTATTTTCGATTTGAGCACTTTTTGTTCGATACTTTTTTTTTAACCTTCCAATGTTTTGAATTGAATGATGCTGATGAGATGTTACTCCTTGAAATATGCATACATGTATTACTGCATAACCAACTGACCCATTTTGGTATTTGTAATCTGCAATAGTTTTCAGTTTAGTATAGACTAGAGACTCCATGAAGACTGAATCCCTAAACATGTAGCTTGGGGTACCAATAGTTAACATTCCAAGCCAAATACAAATTTTACAATTTCAAAGGGACTTCTTGGGATTCATATAAAGAAGAAATGCATAACTTGATGTAAAATAGCATGGGACTATATATTTTCTTTATCTTTGTGATAAATTTGTATATTCTTTCTTATACACATGGCTTAGAAGTATTCAATATGGCTTTAAATTTTGGTTACACGTACTTTGCTTTTAATTCTCATAACCTTACAATTATTTTGATAAAATGGCTGCTAATGAGAGGTTATTCTTTGAAATATGAATAAACAGCATACCATAATTAATCATTTAATTGACAGGTGTTTGATACTTTGTGTGTGTGTGTGTTGGTTTTTAACATCCTTTATGAACGCACCTTGGTCAGTTTGATACTTTGACTTTAACATACATGACATACATGTAGTAGTAACTGATTTCAAACTAAATACATAACATGAACATTCCTTTGAGTTTCAGTTTTTATCATTAACCTTTAAAAAGTGTCTTTTCTTTATTTATTTAAAAGTTTGCACACCTTGTGGTATATTTTTTAGTATCATTGGCATAAGAAAAATAGGTGTTTTTTTTCAGAAAACCAAAATATAGTGATTATACTGATAATATATCTGTAAGTTGTGAAAGAAAAAAATCAAAGACTTTTATATAATTAAATTTCGCTGATTTCTTAAAGAATGAAAGATCTTTTTTTACGTGGAATTCAATTTTAGCGATTACTTATATGCGAGTATATACTTTGCATACACTATTTGCCAGATTAATTTTCGCGGGTTTATATTTTCGCGAGCTGCCAATTACCGCGAAAAAAGCGAAATTTTGATACCCTTGAAAAAAAACCTTAACTTATACGGTATTACAAACATTTCTTAGATTTCACACGAGTAAACAATTTCTTTTTTCGTGAAAATATGTAAGAATTAATGCGATCGAATACGAGTTGTCAACTCCAAAAGAAATCTCGTTAATGTGAATTAAGGAGGTATATTCGTAACAATATTACTAAACTTAAACATTTAAAGGCTTATCCATTGTTCATTTTGCTGATAAAATTACCCCATATGCATTAGTCATTTTTGTTCACCGCCGCATCGCAATCCAAATGTTAGCATTGTCAAAGTTTTAAAAATCTATAAAGTGGCAAAACTATTTTTAAATTTTTCGGATCACCATGAACATTAGCTATATGCGAATTAACATTTAAATTCGTTGACGCGTTTTCAAGTTATCGTCTGGAAACCTTTGTGGGACGACAGACGGACACCGAACGAAACAGAGGGTATACATGTATATAACAAAATACCTTGCTATGTTCTAGTTTATGGCACGGTGGCCATGTTACAACTAATAAAAATCCCCTAATCATGCAGTTCATTCAACTCATGCTAATGAGCACATATCCAAAGTTTGGTTGCAATTGCACTTATGGTGTCAATGGAGTTAACATTTTGAAAAAAGCTTAAGACGACGGGCGGACGCAAAGTGATGGTTAACACTCATCTGAACCGTAGTATTACGTGAGCTAAAAACGCAACAGGGCAACTTTTCATAGTGCCCCTTAAAAATCAAATGGTTGCTCCGTAAGTGCAAACTTAAATATGACAATGCACTTTTCTAAAACGTAAATTTATAGAACAGGCCACACTTCTAAATTGAGATTCGAAGGCAAATTAGGCAAAGGGGTTAGGTTGCAATCCAATGTATTCCATGTTTTGTCTTTTCTCTTGGACATTCAGATTGATCCTCCTAGTTTGGTAATTTTGTTATTACCTTTATTCAGTATATTGTAGCGAAAGGAATTCCGTTCTATATTAAGGGGTCGATAATTGTATTTTTTTTGCAGGAACTGCGTATGAGCATTTAAGTTCACTCACATTACGACTTGAGATGTCGACTGCTTTTCAGTTATTTCTGTTTTGTCTGTTTCATCGGGCTGTTCTCCTTTGTATTTACTAATTTTGTCCTTTTCGGACTTTGACATTCGAAATCCCAATTGTTACCTTTCTGCTTCTTGTTTGCAAGCTTTTCCAATTTGTCGAACAAAATGACCCCGTTAAAAATAATAGCCTGACTGTTGTATACTACTGTTAGTTAGGTATATAAAGTCTATGGAATGTCTGCATTTTCCTTTATAAGATATAGTAAAACTACATACATGACATACTTTAACATTCTTTATTCATGTTTAAATGAGGTCTTCTATATTACATTGAAAGACTTGCCACATATGCGTCAAAATCCAGAATGCATGGCATATTTTCTGGTGGCGTGTTGCAGAACGGATCCCCGTTACATAGTTGAAAATTATCAATGCCTAAACACCGGGACCACTCTGCATAAAATGCCAATAACTGTTCGGTACAGTTTACGGTCTCAAAATTGTGTATTTTTCTCCAGAAGCAGTTGGTAAAATCATAAAATCTTGGCCTTCCCTTTGCAGGAAATTCGTCGGAGCCTGTAAAGGAAAAAAAAACTCTTCTCAAACTGTGGTATAACGTTACTCAATTCTCATATGAATCTGATGGGACTTTCGTAAGTTAACATTTACAATTACATTGCCGTGTTGAATAAGACAGAATTTACAGTTGTCTATAAGCAACTATTTAAGGCACATTTGTTTTTCTTAAAATTCCAACATTTTGATGTCCTTATTCTATGCATGTTTCATATTATTTTGGTAAATCCTGGAAGTATCAGTCTATATATTGGTTTCACGTTACAGTATCTCCGGAGGGTTCACAAGAAATATTGCTTTGAACCAAAAAAAAAAACCCATTATTTAGTGTGGTCATTTATGGAGAAACTTTGCTTTGAATACGCCTGCTTGGAAAGCTATGCATATTGTGAAATAATTACACTTACATCTCTTATCGCATAGCTGTTTTTGACATACCTAAATTGTATACTTCCTTTTTTTTTCTAACTAAAAAATATGAAATTCTCATACCTGAGCATAAAATTATTAGATTCGCAACAAGGAATGACAGCAAAACAAATTTCATCATTAATCTCTCTGTTATCTGAAACTAAATATTAATTTGTAAAATACATGTAAGACAAGAAATCATTTGATATATATGAGTAGCACACCTGGTGTTTGAACCCTGTCTGGCTGTAATAGTTGTTTTCCGATATGTTGATTTTATGACTCAAAAGAAACACAGAAGCCTGATTGTTTTTTTTCGTACAAAAAGTAGCCATTGAAAAAACAGATGTCGGTCAGCTGACCTACAGCCTAACCAGCTCTTCTGTAACTTCCGGTTGTATGTGTCCAAGATCGAGCGTTTTCTTGTAGGGATGAATTAAATAATCAGAAAGTGTAGGTCAAGCTGTGAACTACAAAACGTAATGTTACCTTATCCAAAGATATTACCTTTAAGGTGGGATATCATGAAATTATGGGCAATTTTATAAACTCTAAAAAAATTATGTACACAATCTAAAATAGGAGTCATCGTTCTTATATTTTAAGCAAATACTAATTTTTGCTAAGAATGATAGTATAAAAGATTTTCGTTGTCGCTATTTGCTTAACCTCTTTGAGGTTTTATTAAGTGTAAAGCTAACCACCTAAATAATAAAATATAAAGAATGAAAAATAAAAAAAATATTGTTACTTCACCAAAAATTACTAACAGAGGGTTATATTGCTCCTCGGTTGCTGTCTACACTCAAGAAATTTTTACAGAAGACATCATGCGCTCATAGACAAAAATTGGATTTCTATTTCTCAGATGAATGCAGATGTTGGTTTGTCACTAGTTTTGTTTTGTCCCCCACTATCGGGTTTGATAAACCGAATTGGAAATTGGCAGCCCAACGGGTGTGCTTCAGCAAGCAAGAACTGCTTACTCTTCTGGAACACCTGAGTTCACAACGTATATCCTTTAATGGCTCAACAAGAATGATCTTACAGATCAACCAATTTTAAAATTTCGTTTACATATTAATTTTTGACCAATTTCCTGTTTAGGAGTAAACTCTTCATCACCAACAATTAATTTAGCAGGTATTAAATTTAACACACTTTGGCAGTGCATTGTCCATAAACCGTGTTTCCACTTATCACATTAGCCACGGTTCTTCCAAAAGTGACTAAAATTTGAATTAAAATATTAAAAACCATATATATAAATAGCATAACATAATTCAGGGATGATTAGCGCGCCATAAAACTGGTTTAATCCACCATTTTATTTTAAATGCCTGTACCAAGTCAGGAACATTGCCATCTATAATCTTTCCGTTTTGTCTTTTCTCTGGACATAAGATTGATTCTCACAGAACGGTTATTTGGTTATTCCCTTATATTTTTTAATTAGTAAGTTTTTGCTTTTCTCCAAATTAAGCAACAAGAATTCGGCTATATTAGGGAGATGAACATGAAAGGGGTGATAAAATAAACGTTAAATACTAAACCCGGCACTTATTATGACAGGGCTACTCTATTCAATCACGTGGAGCACACATCCAAGTCTCTCTGTGGCCAAAACGTCATGACCCAACGACAGGTTCTGAGTGATCATTAGTTGACTTTTACCGACAAGCTAAGTGCTGCTATTGGCATATTCAAACGGAACACGCACGGCGCATGGGTAATAATGTTTTACGCTCTAGCGACACCTATAAGGTCTATATTGGAGATTAACATGACAAGAATGATCAAATATGAGATAATGATGAGACATATGGTTAAAAGGAACGCAAAAAACATGTATTTGTTAGTTTAAAATACCCATACCGGGATTTTCAGTTATAATATAAACTGGAAATAAAATTAAGACAGAAGTCAATATGATAAATAAGAAGTTGAAATAACTGACCTGATCTAAAGTTTAGTTGATGTTAAAACCAGCCAATGTTTGTCAAATATACAACGGTATATAAGCAGCTGTGTGTTTACGTAGACATACTACATACTACATGATTTTTTGTCTTTTTTTTTTTTAAATATTCACAACGTCAACATATGTTAAATGGGAGTGTTTAATAGCAGATTTATTTGAAAACATTTTATTTATCAAATGGAATCAATAGATACAAAGTTCTAGATTTAAGACAATAAATGTACCAGACCGTTTTATAATTTAAATTGCTTTAAAACCAAATCAGTACATGTTTAAATTTTCTGAGCAGAAATGTTTTAACTTTGTCTGACGGTTGTGTACAGGAGTCACCAGAGACACTCTGAATTTGAATAGGACGAGTAATAAGTCTGGAAAATAAGCTTACCCAAGGCCATGAACAATGTGTTCGGGCAGTAAAATTTGCATGGATTTTGTATTGGATATAATGTAAAAAGGACAAAACCTTAGAAAAATAAGGATTCTGGCATCCTCGGAAACCCAGGGGATCTTCTCTCGCTTACTCATTCATGAGTAAGCAAGAGACGATACCAATATGAACAAGGATCCATTTATTTTTTTCAAGCAGTAATGTATAAGGGTTTCCTCTTTACAAATTTGCACTTTTAATACCTTGCCACGCAACTACACATTTTTACACATACCCCATTGCCCCGCAATTACACATTTTGACACATACCCCTTTGCCACGCAGATACACATTTCTACACATCTTGCATTAGATGTGAGCCTATTTTTAGCTCACCTGGACCTTCACCATCACTTGGCGTCCGTCGTCGTCGTCTGTCGTCGTCGTCGTCGTCGTCTGTTAACAATTTTTCAAAAATCTTCTCCTCTGAAACTACTGAACAGAATTTAATGAAACTTGGTATGAATGATCCTTAGGGTGTCCTGCACCAAACTTGTGTTTCGATTTTTGATCCGTCAATAAACATGGCCACCGTTACTAAAAATAGACCAGGGGGGTCAGACTACTGTTTTTGGCTCGTAAATCAAAAAGTATAAGAGATAGATGAAATATGATGCCACCCTACTGCTTCAGCATCAAAAGTTCTACAAAAGTCTCCGTTTGGTCAAAGTTGTCAGATGATCCCTTATAGGGGTTACAGCCCCTTAAAGGTGAAAAATAGTGTTTTTGCATGTTTTTGGCTTATAGAATGAAAATTATTGTAGATAGAGAAAAGCTGTTGCTTGCTTAGATGTTCAGCTCATTTAGCTCTACAAAAGTCTCCATAGGGTCAAAGTTGTCAGATGACCCCTTATAGGGGTTGCAGCCCCTTAATGGTGAAAAATAGCATTTTGCATGTTTTTGGCCTATAGAATGAAAACTATTGTAGATAGAGAAAAGCTGTTGCTTGCTTAGATGTTCAGCTCATTTAGCTCTACAAAAGTCTCCATAGGGTCAAAGTTGTCAGATGACCCCTTATAGGGGTTACAGCCCTTTAAAGGCGAAAAATATTGTTTTTGGCCTATAAAATGAAAACTATTGCAGATAGAGAAAAGCTGTTGCTTGCTAAAATGTTCAGCTCATTTAGCTCTACAAAAGTCTTCATAGGGTTGAAGTTGTCAGTTGACCCCTTACAGGGGTTACAGCCCTTTAAAGGCGAAAAATAGTGTTTTTGGCCTATAAAATGAAAACTATTGCAGATAGAGAAAAGCTGTTGCTTGCTTAAATGTTCAACTCATTTAGCTCTACAAAAGTCTTCATAGGGTTGAAGTTGTCAGATGACCCCTTACAGGGGTTACAGCCCTTTAAAGGCGAAAAATAGTGTTTTTGGCCTATAGAATGAAAACTATTGCAGATAGAGAAATGCTGTTGCTTGCTTAAATTTTCAACTCATTTAGCTCTACAAAAGTCTTCATAGGGTTGAAGTTGTCTGATAACCCCTTATAGGGGTTACAGCCCCTTAAAAGTTGAATAATAGTGTTTTTTGATTTTTTAGAATGAAAACTATTGCAGATAGAGAAATGATTTTTCATGCTTAAACATTCAGCTCATTTAGCTATACAAAAGTCTTCATAGTCCCTTCATAGGGTTGACATCAAGACCAGGTGAGCGATTCAGGCTCCTGGGAGCCTCTTGTTTGTTTAATTGCCTGGTTTTTAGCAAATAAATTATGCCAAGTAATTTGAAAATAGAATTAAAACAAAATAATTATTTCAAAGAAAAGTTTTATCGCCATATTTTAAAGCAGACGACAAACATATGTAATGTCCGCTGGCTGGTAAAATTGTCTGATAGATTTAATGTCTGATTCGGAGGAATTTTCATCCGACGACGAGTTGGAATTAGACCAGGACTTGAGTGAATCAGATGATGAGGGTGGGGCTGAATCTGATGGTACTGAATCTTCTTATTTTACCCCAGCAGCATCAGATGATGAGCAAGACATTGAAGATGCTGATGAGCAGTTGGAACTGGAACAGCAAGACAACTTGAATGACGAACAAAATACAAACCTAGACTGGCAAGACACTCGAAATGAAGTTGACATTGACCCCTTTATTGCAGACACAGGTCCAAATCACAACCTTGACAGAAATGCCAGAGAAATTGATTATTTCAAATTATTTTTTGACGAAAACATGATTGAAAAACTAGTAGCAGAAACCAACCTCTACGCAATGCAAAAAGGCCCTGATCCAAAATGGAAAGACACTTCTCGACAGGAGATATCTGCATTTAAAGGTACACTTTAATAGCAAATCATGTCCTTATAAACTGATTAACATTTATTTTCTGTTGAAAGAAGTGTATTTAGTTTTTAGAATATTCCTGAATATTTGTCAAACAAACAAAAAAAAACAATGGGTTGCAGGTGCTTGCAAAACAAATTTGACCTATAAAATAAAAGAAGAACTTACCGTAAGAATGTAATAAATCCAATAAAGTTATAAATAAACATATATTATTGTATTATCAACTAGATTTAAAAAAAAAACTTCGTACAAAAACAAAATAAACAGCGTTAAAAATACAAAAATCATGAACGCGCACTCCCAACAAAAATCAAGTCAAGGACGTCAATTTTGTGACGTCACAACTATTTTGATTATCGGGCACCTGTTTAGTTAATGTTTAGTACCAGGAACAAAAATCCGATATCGTCTCGCAAAAACTATACATGTAATATTGTTTCTCGGATTTTGTGTGTGTGTTTTGCAGGGACTTGTGTGCAGTAAAAAAAATAATAAATATCCCCATTATATTTTTTACAGTGTTTTTTTTTTCGATTTTTTTTTCTATCATTACTGACTAAAAATGTCAGTGAAACTTCAATGATATTTTTTTTTCTCTCCCCAATGTTTGACTTTCGTTATAATATCCTCTTTGTCTTATATTCTAAATGAAAAGAAAACCATCTTCATGCCATGTCAAACGTATATATACATAGATCTACATGTATAATAATATTTACGTATTTCTAATGATGCACAATGACGCGAATCAAGAATTCTATTTATAATAGAGTAAACTAAGGCCGCAATATTCATCATTCTTATGCCCCATCTACGAAAATAGGGGCGCATAAAGTGTTCGGGTCTGTTTGTCCGCCCGTTCGTCCGTTCCTCCGTCCGTCCAAAATTGCAAGATGAGGCATTAATATGTCTTTTGGACATATTCTTGTTTCAGTTATTGTATATAATTTCATTTTAGGAATGTTAATCATAATGGGAATAAACAATGTCCCGGACTACAAAATGAGGTTACATTTCCAAAGAACGAAGATACAACTGTCACCCCAGATTTTCGGCAGTTAAGTCATGTTTAGTTTAAACATATTTTATTGCCAATAAAAGCATATTGGATTGGACACAAGTAAAAATCTTACTTAGGTAGTCCTCTCCGAGATACAGTTTTACAATAGTATATATTTACCGAGCATGCGTAAAGATTATAATATGATATAAGATGATATAACAAAATGAGAGATACAAGTAATTATGTGTTTCATGTGGATAAGGTAAAAATGAAAAAAGAAAAAGAACAAGATTTTGATGCCAGACATGTTGAACAGAGACCATCCTTTCCTACCCTAGGGTTAATCAACAACTAGAAATCGCTTAGAATTTTTAATAAATTTGCATATTTCGTTGAAAAGTTTTTGGTTATTGTTGTCAGAAAAATCTGAACAGCCATGCAGAAATAGGTAAGTATCTATTTGAATTGTGTCAGGTATCCATTCTAGATTGTTAAGTAATTCCGTCCTCTGTATTTGATACAAAGGGCATATGAGGAAAAAGTGATTTGCATCTTCTATGCCGCATCCACATCTACAATAAGGGTCAGCTATTATGTTCACTTTGTGTAAATCATAATTGAGGAATGATGCAGAGCATGTAAGTTGAGTAAGAATAATGTTAATTTTTCTAGGACCTGACGTGTAGAACAATGGTACTCTGTGTGCGTTGACTTTGTTTGGTTTAATACGCGTTTTGAATTTCGCCAAAGAATCGACATTACGAAGAGATACGTCTAATTTATTCCACTCCTTTATTGTGGATGGAATGAATGACTCCCTTGTGATAGACAGTCTACAGAAAGGCATAACTATGTCCTCGCCATTTCTAAGAGGATATGTGGTTAAACTTTGAATTTTATTGGGAACAAGGTCTTGTAAGTAAGTAGGGGTGTTATTATTATGAATATTATAAAACATTTGCAGTTTTCTACGACGTCTTCTTTCATGCAGCGTTTCCCAACCGACTTCATCATAGATTCTGTCAGTTTTAGCAAAAATAGGCAACCCAGTCACTATTCGTGCAGCCTCTACCTGAATTTGCTCTAGTTTACCAGTATAGACTACTCCACAGTTATCCCATACTTCTGAAGCATATTCGAGAAGTGGCCTTATATAAACCAAGTAAAGTTGTTCTAAGTTTTTTCTGCTTAACTGGTATTTTAACTTTCGAAGGATATTTATATGGCGTCTCCCACAGGATATAATATTTTCCACGTGGACATTCCATTTTCCATCCTTACTGAAAGTAACACCTAAGTGTTTATGAGTAGTTTTTATTGGAATATCTAGCCCATTCAGGGAAAAATTCAGTAAAGGTATTTCGGTATTAGAAAATATCATCGCTTCAGTTTTATCTGGATTGAAGAACATTAACCATCTTTTTGACCATTCGTCCAACTCTCTCAAGTCGTGTTCAACAACATTTTTTAGGCTGTTGATGTCCTTGTTTGAGTAATTGAACGAAGTGTCATCTGCAAAAAGTCTACACAAGGAAGTCATATTCTTAGCAATATCGTTTATATATATTATAAATAGTAGAGGTCCTAAGACTGATCCCTGTGGTACACCTGCGAAAACTTCACCAACAGATGAAGATGAATTATTTAATACCACTTTCTGCTTTCTCAAAATTAAATAGCTTCGAAACCAGTCAAGTAAATTCCCTTTGATACCATACGCGCTAATTTTGTGGAGTAAACCTCTATGCCAAACTTTATCAAACGCTTTTGAAAAATCACAGAATACAAAACAGTTTATGTCTTTTTGTTCAAATGAGTTAAGAATGCAATTATACATTTCTAATAATTGGTGAACAGTTGAGAATTTCGGCATAAATCCGGATTGTTAAGTCATGTACAGGTGGAAAGCTGGCAATAAGCCGTTTTCCATAACTCGTCCCTTTATACGGTTGTCCTGCATATCTATAAGTGCGAATCTTTTAACCGTACGAAAGTTTCTCAGAAATCAATGGTGGGAATCGCTTGATATTATATGACTTGTAAAGCCTATATTCGCGTTGTTGATTGACATTCAGTTATTTTGTGTTTCCATGTTTTAGATGTTGTCTATTTTGCTCCGTTCTTGTTGATGTTCACTGGTTTTGTCTCTGTCCTTTCGGACTTTTGACATTCGGATATCCCATTGGTACCCCTGCTTCCTAGATGATCCCCAATCCCCCAAACATTTTCCCAATATGTGGGAGGGAACATATAGTTTTTGGGGTCTCAAAAGGGGGTGGGGTTTTGCAAAATTACTACATGTATAGAAGTCAAGGAAAAGTGATTTAACTGAATAGTTAAAGGCATTTTCAGCGTTTTGCTTACCCCTGGGACTTCTGTAAATCTTATATGTATATGGGAACCCCTACAAATTTATTTTCAGGGGGTCATAAAAATTCATTTATAAAGGCATTTCCAGCATATTGCATACTCCTGGGTCTTCTTTATAACTTGTATGTATGTATCTCTGCCCGAATTTTAACTTATTAAGGAGTTCAAAAATGCACTTCAAGCATATTGCTTACACTTGGGCTTCTGAAAAACTTGTATGTTAAGGAAAACCCTGTCCATGAGATTATTGGGACTGCGTTTGGGAGTCATGCGAAACTGCGACCAGTTTTTATATTACATTGTTTTTTATATCCCCCACTTCAAAAGTGGGGGGTATATAGTAATAGGGGTGTCCGTCCGTCCTTCCGTCCGTCCTTCTGTTACACTTCAGGGTACCCATCTCTTATCCGCAACTCCTCCTAAACCCCTCGGTGGATTTTCATGAAACTTACACACAATCTTTATTACATAATGTAGATGTGCACCTACTATTTTAAAATTTGATCAGAATACGTTTTTGGGTTTCCCATAGCAAAACATGGACTTAGCCATTCGACTATATACATGGGGTACCCATCTCTTATCCGCAACTCCTTCTAAACCCCTTAATGGATTTTCATGAAACCTACACACAATCTTTGTGACATAATGTAGATGTGCATCTCCTATTCTAAATTTTATCTGATTAATTCTTTTGGAGGGTGGGGGGTATTTATTTGTGAGCTGCGGCTCACAGTTTTTCTAGTTTATATTCTTTTTGTGGTATTAACTATGAAATTTTGCCCTAACAGAAAAAAATATAATTGTTGCATATTGAGTTGTTTATGAATGCAAGCAATTCGGGTGTTACCCTATGAAATGAAAACTATTATAGAGAGAGAAAAGTTGCTTGTTGAAACCTTTAGCTCATGTCAAAAGTCAGATGATTCATTATCGGGATTCTGACCCCTTGAAGGTAAAAACATGCGCATATTTTCATATTTTTGTTCCAAAGAATGAAATCCATTGCAAATAGTGAAAATCTGTTGCTTTAAAGCACATGGCTAAGTTCAACAAAATTCTCCAATGCGATTATGGGAAGAAGTTAATGTATACTTTTTGGTTGAGAACCACGTGAGCAATTAAAGCTCTCTAGAGCTTTTCGTTTAGAATCTCTTCAACTTATATTTTGCAATTATTATAGTTATAATGTTAATGAATTAAAATGTATGGAGTAGAGATACACATGTTATGTTGGTTCATTACGAACAAGTCAAGTTAGATGATATAGAATAATAATAAAGTACACATCTGTTAATAATTTCATTTTCTCAATAATTAAGTGAAATTTGTTGAAAAAAATTAAGAATGTCACTCAGTATAATTAATTTTTGAGTGCATGAATACGAACAGTCGTATTTTACAGGGAGAATATTGTATTTCAATCTCTCATGATAGAAAATCTTAAATAAAGTTATTTTTATAGTTAAGAAAATTAACTATGAAAAGTTGTTAGAGAGAATGTACTAAATGTGTTTTTGCTATTTTTTTTTTTATCTAGTATTGAACTACAAATTAAGGTCTTGTCTTCCAGATTTCTGACCAGTATGGAAGACGGGCCCTGCTCCAGCGATAACAAAGGATACTTTGGAGCAGCTGACATTGGCGGTGGTGTGTCATGGGCTGGACGACCCATGACACGTAGCGAGTCTTAAAAAGTCGCTGCAGAGGCTCTTTAGCCTATAGTCACGACAATAAAAACCCATCAGTCATTAAGGTTTTTGTAAGTTAAATATTTCTTTCCCATTTTTATTCTGCTCTAATTCTCTATTCATTCTTTGACTATACTCGAATGGATCTATAGGAGATTCTTAATTCGAAATCAGTTTCATCTTGCAACAGCATCAAAATTTACAATTTCTCCACTCTTAGTACTTCTATTCTACATGAACAATTAAATCGCGATTGGCACAGCTGATTAAACGCAGCTTTTTCAAAAAGAATGGAAAACTCAGGCATGTGTCAGGTACAATATTTGGTAGTCGATTACACCAAGACTTACTTTGTTCTCAATGAGTCTAAGAAAAAGAACAAATATACAGCAGACCAAAATAGTCGATATGCTCAATTTTCTAATCGACAACATATTTGTTCAGTTTGGTGGACGTGTTTTTCAGCAAACAATAGGGATTCCAATAGGCACTAATTAATCACCTTTGCTTGCTGATTTGTTTCTACTTTCATATGAAGCAGACTTCTTCAATCTGTTCTAGACAAAAAAGATCGTAGACTAGCTCTCTTTTTACCGCACGTTCTGTTATATTGATGATGTCCTTTCACTAAACAATTCTCGATTTGGTGACTTTCTCCATCTCATATATCCCCATGAACTTGAAATAAAGGACACAACGGATTTTAAGAAGTCTGCTTGATATTTAGATCTACATCTCTGAATTGACTCTAAAGGAAGACTTTCAAAAAAGCTTTATGACAAATATGATAACTTCAACTTTCCAATCGTCAACTTTCCCTTCTTGTGTAGCAACATTCCGTCCTCCCCTGCTTATGGAGTCTTCGTATCACAGTTGCTTCGTTACCCCAGAGCTTGCGATTCCTTGGCAGAGCGTTAGAAATTGCTGACACAGGGTTATGTTGCTCCACTGTTGCTGTCTTCACTCAAGAAATTTTACGGTAGACACCGTGCACTCTTAGACAAATATGGGATTTCTATCTATCAATGAGTGCAGATGTTGGTTTGTCGTAGAAATTTGTTTTGTCTTCCTTTACCGGATTTGACACACTGAATTGGAAATTAGCAACACGACAGGTGTGCTATAGCTGGCAGGAACCGCTTACTTTTCCGCAGCACATGAGTTTACTCTTGTTACGACTTGAGTTCGCGTTGTTGATTTCCGTTCGGTTGATTTTGTGTTTTATGTTTTATCGCGGTGTTCTTGTTGGTGTTTATCGATTTCATCGTTGCCCTTTCGGACTTTTGACCCTCGAATGCCCCATTGGTGCCTCTTTGCTTCTTTCTTCAATAATGCGCTATTCTTCATTTAAGGAAGACATGAATGGGAGTGCTATCATTTCTGTGTCCATTATTTTTTTGGCCCTTTATTCCATATTCTTTAACAAATCGTTACTTTTCTAATCTTTATACTATAAAGGTCATTATTAAACCTTTTTTTTGTGGATGGGTGCATTATTATTTATTTTATAACATTTGACTATTATTCTTTATTTTGGAATCTTTATCTTTAAACTGTCATTATTTAATATTCTTTTAGCCCCATCAACGCCATCATAAACCTATTGAGGACCTGGTTCAATGAGTACCATATGTCGCCCTATATTTTGTAAAAAAAAAATAAAACTTGCTTTACTTGAACCACTGTGACTTGAATGTAGATTTGGGCTATAAGTAATCGCAGATTATTATATTTTAAAACTTCACATCCTACATTCAATTTGTATTGTATTGATTTTACACGACAATAAAGTATTTATTTTATAATTTCACCAATACTTTAAAATGGGATCACAAAAAAAAATCTTTTAATCTACAGTCAATGAAAATCTACGAAACTCATCAAAATTGTTTTATTTTGGAGGAAACAGTGGTGGTTCCATGCAATTTTCATCAACTGAATGTCTGTTTTGTTGATAATTTTTGTGACAATATCACAAAATACAGTGGCATTAGCAATATAAATGTTTTGGATTTTAAATATATTTAAACTCAAAGATAAACAACAAATTTTAATCCACATTAAACCCCCGGATTAAACCTCACATTCAGGATGTTGGAGGGTCAGCTTTTGAGATATTTTAGATTTTTTTCGGAATGCTCGTTTTTTTCCATCAGAATAAGGCAAACATTTTTGCACCGTTACCCCAACTTTTCTGTTGTGTAAGGTCTTCATATTACACCATAAATATCTTTTACACATTTATTCTAAATTCTAATCACTTTTCACAGGTTTTAATAGCTACATTATGCTAATGTGAAAGCTATGATAATACCAGAGAAAACCTTTTCCCGCCAAATTTTGAACTCTTATTATCTTTAAAACGAGTACTGTAACGTATCATTTTTTTTTAGCTTATTTTGTATTTTAAATTATCCCCTTATGATTTAAGGCATCAATTTCAAAACCTCATCACTTTCAAAGTCATCCTCGAACATCCGATTTTTTCTATATTAG
Source organism: Arcuatula senhousia (assembly GCA_963971305.1). Lineage (NCBI taxonomy): Eukaryota > Metazoa > Mollusca > Bivalvia > Mytilida > Mytilidae > Arcuatula > Arcuatula senhousia. Next base: position 17,124,411 of record OZ020311.1, on the reverse strand, counting down.
CCGGAGAAAATCTTATAGCTAGTGAAAATTCAATAAACTGTGCGTTGTTTTGTTGTAAATTATTTTATGCTTATTAGACATCACCTGTCTCAACAGGAAGTTTATTTGAAACAACCAATCGTATTTCACTCTAAGTTGTTCTGTATGTTCTTTTGTTATGTAAAATATTTTGATTTATTTGAAAAATGCACTGACATAGGCACAATAAGGCACATTTTATTTCATTTGTTTAACATGCAATGCAACTGCCAGCAAATCTAAACCATGATGGTTATCTTCTTTGTATTTTAAACTTGGTACATGTGTAAGTAACCAAAAAATAAAAAAAAGAATAAAAACCTGACGTCATCATGCCGCTTTGTGAGGTGAATGAATTTGGTCGCACTGTCATCTTACAACCTGTGCAGGATCCGGGTTGCGAATAGCACCTCATCAGTTTAAGCTTGTCGGTAAAAGTCCACTTCAGAGCGCTCAGAAATCTGACATCGGGTCAGGCCGCTTTGCCCACAAAGCGACTGGGATGTGTGCCCAATGGGGTTGAATTGGTCAGCCTTGTCATAATGAGTGCCGGGGTCGTCTAGCTATTATAATGTAGCTCCTTTGAAATCTTTGGTTGAGCGGAGCTACAATGCGGTCCCATTACTCATGATGGAGCAACGCCACACAGGGCATTAGAAGTTAAATTTGGTACTAAAATGTTGCTAATGATATATCAATGACAAATTCAGATTAAAATTTGGATACTATGCACAATTTTAAAGATTTTCTTGAAAGCATCAATTTGGATGACTTTTGAAAAGTGTATATAACAAATTAATATTTTAATTGTAGTTTTGAATTAGATATTTCATAAAACCTTGTTATTTTGTGTGTGTGTGTTCAGCAATTCTGAATCATTTTGAAGCAATGCCAGTAAGCCAACGAATTTGATTTGCTTCATTAGAACTAACGGGATCGAATTGTAGCTTCGTCTAATCAAAGATGTCACAGGTGACAGGAGCGACATAGTACGGGTATAGTCAGGCTATAGTGCGGAAAACCTGACTGCAAACCATAGTTGTGCACCGTGTTGGGAAAAATGTCACGTTCCTCACACTTTAAAGAACACTGTTACAGGTCTCGGTAAAAATGAAGTCGTAGGATCGCAATTGCCCGTCCCTACCCATAACTCCTTTTCCAGTGTGAGTCAAAACTCTCCTCCCCGATTGGCTTTGTTTTCCCCTTTCCTCAACCTTATCATCATTTCACGTGTATGTCTCCTCAATGTGTCATGTTCTTCTCCAGGATATAGCCGAAATCGCGCTGCTTGGGAGTAAAGCAATAAATAAGGAACCACCATCTGATTTTAGGGGGGGCTGTGGAGATTTTCCTCGTCATGTTTTTTTATATTTGGAAGAGAGCGAGCTTCGGGTTTTTTTTTCGCGCTACCACTGACTACAGCTACAACGTGTGTGAAGAAAGTCACGCTTCGTGCCCGTAGCAGATCCTCTTGTCGACCGCCAAGCTTTTTGTGGCGGCTTCTCTCCTCTGCCCTTTTCCTTGCGGTCTTCAAAATCTATTATTTCATCGCTATATCTCCATTTCTCTTCATTTCGTTCCGTGCAGGTCCAGGAAGGCGAATACGCCCGCAGCAGAGCCTAGCTTGTCGTAAGAGATGACTTAGGGTCTTGGGATTCTGACATCGGGTTAGTATTCAGCCAACAGAGAGACCAAGTGTGTAACCTAGGTGGCTGAAAAGGAAAGCCCTCGTCCGCGGGTGTTGTGGAGTCTTTATACGGCAACCCTGACCGTGTGGAGAGTGCCACGCTTCTCCTTTTGTGGACAGCAGACTAGTGCACCATGTAGGCTAGATTTTCCACCCCTTTTACCTGCGTCGCCAAAGGCGAAAGCAGGTCTAGTAGTCGGGTCACTCCGTCCGTCCCGCTATGGGGTGCCTGTCTTGTGTAATCTGAATCTCAAAAACCAAACGCTAGATCTTTCTGAAATTTAAAACAGTGATTACAGATATATTGAAGATGTGCATCTCCCTTTTTGGGGTCATTTTATGATATCGTTTAGAAATTTGGGACCCTAAAGGGGCCAAAAAGGCGACTTTTTAATTTGTTTCCACAATAACTTTTGTTCTGATTGACCAAATGCTATGAAACTTTACAGTAATGTTACTTACTATAAAAGGAAGGATTGGGCTGGTTTTGGGTGTCCCCTCATTTATCGTTTAGAAATTAGGGGCCCTAAAGGGACCAAAAAAGTGACTTTTTTATTTGTTTCCACAATAACTTTTGTTCTGGTTGACCAAATGCTAAGAAACTTTACAGTAATGTTACTTACCATAAAAGGAAGGGTTGGGCTGATTTTGTATGTCCCCTCTTTTTTGGTTTGGAAATTAGAGGCCCAAAGGGGGCCAAAAAAGTGACTTTCTAATTTTTTTTTCCACAATAACTCGTTTTGGTTGACCAAACGCTATGAAACTTTACAGTAGTGTTACTCACCATAAATTAAAGGGTGGGGATGATTTTGGGTGTCCTCTTTCTTTTTGTTAAGGAACAAGGGACCCAAAAGGGGCAAAAAATGATATTTTTTTTTATTTTTGGTCCGATTTAGAATTTTTTTTACAAGTTAATTTTTGTCATATTTTGGATACAAAATGGAGGATAAATTTCTTCTTGACCCTTCCTTTTCTGTTAAGCAATTAGGGGTCAAAAGGGTGGAAATTGAAAAATCAATTTTTTGTCTGGTTTTGTGTTTTTTTTTTATATTCTTGTTAGATATAAGGATCTTAAATATTCATCGTCAGTCTATAAATTGGGTTGCATGTGACAAATATGCATTTTCAGTCCACCATAGGATGCAAGTGTCAAAAACTATTTACTTTCCATATTGGGTCTACAACGTACAGGGTTCAATGTTTTGCCATGCGACGCAGGGCCAGACATCGATTGGTCTTGTTTCTGTGGTCTTCAAAATTTACTGCTTCTTTGTTTTCCCACCCAACCCTATATTTCATTTTCCATCATTTATCATTATTTTTATAAGCATCGCCTTTAAATAACGTTGCAAGTGCGTTAAACACCAACTAACTCATTCATCTTTTATGCTCATTTTATCGTCCTTATTATGTTCATCGTTTTTATATAACCTTTATAGTTTTGCAAGGCCTTGAAATACCAATATACTTACTAATGCTTGGTTGTAAAGCAACTGCTTGGGAGTAAAGCAAAAAGATAATCCTGAAAACAAATAATAATTTTAAAAAAGAAGAATCGGACAAAAAGGAAAGAGACAAAACAAGTGTGGCCACTAAAAGTATGTCTCGCCTGCCAGCACTATCACTAAAATCAGCTACCTAAGCTTTCATTTCTTGATATAAACACAAAAAGTGTCTGGATACCCAATATCAAATGCCTAGCGATTTTACTTTTCAAGCAATTCATCGTCCACACAAGTATTACAAAAAAATTTCTGCCTAAAAAAAGACCTAAGTTCAAAGAGTCACTGGAGCGTGAAAATGGGGTCAGGGTCACATGTCATGGCAACAGTTGCGTAGACCATAACCAGAACTGTCTGTATACCAAATATCAGATGCCTAGCTATCATACTTTTCCAGCAAATCATCGTCCACAAAAGTCTTACAAAAATTTTTTTAGCCAGAAAAAAGACCTAAGTTCACAGAATCACTGGAGCGTGAAAATGGGGTCAAGGTCACATGTCATGGCAACAGTTGCGTAGACCATAATCTCAACTGTCTGTATACCTAATATCAGATGCCTAGCTATTATACTTTTCCAGCAAATTATCGTCCACAAAAGTCTTACAAAAATGTTTTCGGTCTGAAAAAAAGACCTAAGTTCACAGAGTCACTAGAGCGTGAAAATGGGATCAGGGTCACATGGCATGGTGACAGTTGCATAAACCATAACCTGAACTGTCTGTATATCAAATATCAGATGCCTAGCTATCATACTTTTCCAGCAATTCATTGTCCACAAAAGTCTTACAAAAACGTTTTAGGTCTTAAAAAAAAGACCTAAGTTCACAGAGTCACTGGAGCCTGAAAATGGGGTCAGGGTCACATGTCATGGCGACAGTTGCGTAGACCATAATCTCAACTGTCTGTATACCAAATATCAGATGCCTAGCTATTATACTTTTCCAGCAAATCATCGTCCACAAAAGTCTTACAAAAAAGTTTACGGTCTGAAAAAAAAACAACCTAAGTTCACAGAGTCACTGGAGCGTGAAAATGGGGTCAGGGTCACACGGCATGGTAACAGTTGCATAGACCATAACCTGAACTGTCTGTATACCAAATATCAGATGCCTAGCTATTATTCTTTTCAAGAAATTTATTGTCCACAAAAGTCTTACAAAAAGGTTTACGACGCCGCCGCCGGAAAGTAATACCTTTGTCGCCTTTTGCGACTAAACCAACAAAAAAACCCAAAAAAAACAACGGTAATACAAGAATGGCAACAAGTGTTTTACAAGGATAGGGGGTTCATGCTTACTGCAATTTATCCATAATATACAGATATAGTCAGTTGTTTGCTCAGGATGAGTCAAATCAATCAAAGAAAGACAATACATGTACATACCACGACAGACGAAAATTTCTGCTTTTTTTGAAAATAAAAACCTGTATTCGTCTACGATTTCTTATCTTGTATGTATACTCTTCAAAAAAAGTTACGCATAGATACAAAATTGCCCGTAGGTTTAATGCAAATCGAAACAATTTCAAAACATTATTGCCGAGCTGTTCTGCAACAGATTTTCACGAAATAAAATCCAGTAAAAAGAAAAATGAAGATTGTTTGATTAATGAAGACCAAAATCCTAACTTCAATGGTTTTTAAGACATTGTGAGTAGAAGACGACTAATGTTTTTCACGGAACATTTTGCATTGGTTTAAACGGGAAATTGAATCGTAAAATGTACACTTGAGTTCTACTTGCAATATCTTAAAAAGCAGCGATGTTACGATTTTACTCAAAATTAAACAAACAATTTCTATTTTTTTTTCTTTTTACTGGATTTTATTTCGTGAAAATCGGTTGCAGAACAGCTCGGCAATAATGTTTTGAAATTGGTTCGATTTGCATTAAACCTACGGGGAATTTTCTAACTTTTTTGAAGAGTATATTACATCAGTAAAGACTGAGGGACTTTCTTTTTAATATCTTTAAATCTCTTTTCTTTTTCTCTCGAATAAATATACTCAGCAACACAAATAATGCACCACTTATTTCCTTCCAGGATTCTTTTAAAATTTTCAAAATTTTATTAGTTCTTTTATGATACATGATAAATCAAACCAAATTCAATAAAAAATCCATACTCTCTGAAATTGGCACCAGTGCGCTTTGATAAAGAAGTCGAAAAAAAAACCAAAGTCTAAAAATGATCAATTCAAAAATGCATGTTTCTGAAAAGTTCGGACAGTTTTTGTGAATTTTTAGCTTTGTCCCCACTTTTCTGTTTACACTTTTGGATATGCATCATTTTTTTCTAAAAAAAATGTGATTTTTACATTTAGTCAACACAAATAATGCACCACTTATTTCCTTCCAGGATTCTTTTAAAATTTTCAAAATTTTATTAATTCTTTTATGATACATGATAAATCAAACCAAATTCAACAAAAAACCATAAATTGGGAGTAAAGCAAAAAGATAATCGTGAAAACAAATACTAATCTAAAAAAAGAAGAATCGGACGAAAAGGAAAGAGACCAAAAAACAAAACAAAAAAACAACAAAAAAACAAAAAACAACGGTAATACGAGAAATGAATGGAAGTTAATTTTGCTTTTCTTTTGTTGTTTAGTATATTTTTGCATTCTTCTTCTTGTGGTATACAGTCTACCATCAGCACTGATGATTATAAACTGTTGCATGCGCGGACCAAATAATTAAACATATTTACATAAATTACTAAGAAATAATTAATTTATCAAAAAAAAAAATATCAAATTTTGTGAAAAATAAACAAATTTGAAGATGTGATTAAAACTATTTACATATAGCTAATTTTTATCTAGTGGAGTGAACAGAGAACAGCAGGAGTGAGCTGTTCTCTGAAGCTGTCGATGGATGATGCTAGAACGAGTGTAGCAGGGAGTTGGTTCCACTGGGGTATTGTGTATGGAAAAAATGAGTGCTGGTATGAAGTTTTTGTTGTGAAGATATGCCTGTAAGTGAGTTGGTGGTTTTTCCTAGTTCTTGAGTCTGCTAAGATTAAAACTTCAGAAGGAATAGCTACAAGACGGTAGGTGATTTTGTACATCATTACCGATCTTGTGCGTAGTCGGCGTTGAGAAAGTGGTGGAAGATTTAGAGTGCTGAGCATGTCTGAGACGCTACTAGTGTTATGGTACCTATTACAAATGTATCTGGCAGCTCTACGTTGGACCATTTCAATTTTAGATGATGCTTCTGATGTATGAGGGTCCCAAACTGAGCAAGAATACTCAAGTTTGGGCCTGACGAGAGCTTGGTACGCCTGTGTTTTGATATGTTGGTTTGATGTTTTGAGGTTTCGTTTTGAAAATCCTAGTGCTTTGTTTCCTTTTGATGTTACTTCATTGATGTGCTTGTCCCATTTTAAGTTAGATTGTACTGTGATGCCTAAGTATTTTGCAGAGGAGACTGATTCAAGAATATGATTGTGTAGACTGTAATTCCTTTTAAATGGTTGTTTCTTTTTTGTGACAGAGAGGACCGTACACTTGTCAGGATGGAAGGCCATCAACCACTCTTCTTCCCACCTGGCTGCTGCATCTAAGTCTACTTGGAGTTTATCACAATCACTCTGTGACCTGATTGTTCGATAGATGATACTATCGTCAGCGAACAGTCTGAGTTTACTGTATGTCAAGTAATCTGGCAAATCATTTATATACGCCAGAAACAAGACTGTTCCCTGAGGAACGCCAGATGTTACAGGAACAGTGGAGGAGGACTGGCCATCAACTACGACAGTTTGTGTACGGTTTGAGAGAAATGCAGAGATCCAATTTAGTGTGTGTCCAGATATACCATAATATTGAAGTTTATAGAGTAGCCGGCGGTGTGGAACTTTATCAAAAGCTTTTGCAAAATCCATGATTATTAAGTCAGTTTGGATGTTTTTATTGTCAGATTCTGAGAGTTCTTGAATAAATGAGAGCAGTTGTGTTTCGCATGAGCGTGAATGGCGGAAACCATGTTGGAGTTCATAGAGTATATTGTTGTTTTCAAGGTGAGACAGTACATGTTTAGTAATAATATGCTCCATTAATTTACAGCTGATACAGGTTAATGAGATAGGTCTATAGTTGATCGCTTTATGTTTGTCACCTTTTTTATATGCAGGAGCTACATTTGCATGTTTCCAATCCAGTGGTGTTTGACCAGATGTAAATGATTTTTTGAAAATGAGTTGCAAGATTGGTGCAATTTGGTCTTTGAGTTCTTTTAGTATGCGACCGTTTATATTGTCTGGACCGGAGGCTTTGTGTGGGTTGATATTGTTCAATAGTTTGGTAATGCCAGGTGTCGTTATTGTTAAGTTTGGAATGGTTGGGTGTGGGCTTTGGCCTTTGTCTGGTAATGTGCTATTTGGTTCTGATGTAAAAACTGACTGAAATTGTTCATTTAGTATGTTGGCTTTTTCAACTGTATCTGATGTAAGAATGCCATCTTTGTGTAACGCTGAGATGCCGGTTTTGTCTGTTCTTATTAATTTTATATACTGAAAAAGTTTTTTGGGTTTAGCTTGGTTAAGAGATGTTTGGTCTGGATCAGTTATTGGGAGATCACATATCATAGTTTCAATGTATTTCCAGTATGCTTCTCTTTGTTGTTTTTGTACCTCAGCTTTTAGTTTTTTGAATTTGGTGATGTTTTTTTTGTCATGTCTTTTCTGGTGCATTTTGTTCTTTCTATTTATAAGTTTTCGAAGAGAATTGTTTATCCATGGAAGTCTGTGTTTATAGGATAGCATTTTTGATGGAATGTTTTTATCCACTGATGTCAAGAGTTTTGTCTTGAAGTGCTCCCATAGAGTGTTGATATTTGATGATTGATATATTGCTTGTAGATCTGAGTGTATAGTTTCTAAGTCAGATTTGATATTTTCCCAGTTAGCATTTTTATATTTCATGACCTTTTTTGGTGTTTCCCTAACCCTTCTTAGCCAGATGTCGGCTTCAGCCAAGACAACATCGTGGTCGCTCTGACCAATTGGTGGTAATGTGCAAACTTTGTTGATATTAGTTGGATTGTTTGTAAAGAGTAGGTCAAGGATTCTATCTTTCCTAGTTGGGGTGTTGACAACTTGATGTAGGTTTGAATCGCATGTGATATCAATTAACATTTCGTGTAAATGTTGGTCAGGTTTCCCTGGTATTACGCTTGTGGTTGGCCAGTCAATGTGGCCAAGGAAGTAAGGAAAATAAATTTATATTATATGTAGCCGTGCTCAATTTGTAGATCCCTCGGGCCAATCAGTAAATAAATATCACAATATCTCAAGGTTTTGGATTCTTTATTAGGCTTTAAAATTAACTTCGATTCAGAAAATCCCTATAAAATACAAATATCATGAGTATGGCTCAAAGAGGAATAACTCTAGCTTAATCGTAAACATTACAATAATTGCCATACGGAAAATCCATAAAAAATTAAATATACCAAATAATGTATGTACACATATTCCACAAGTATCTTGCAAAACAATCTAATGTCTTGTATAAAGGACAATTATTTATATCTCTCATGACAAACATAAAAGATAACTTTTATACTGTATTTAGAGCTTGAAAAATACTCTAATTCTCAACATAGAAAAACTAAAGCAAACTTGTTAAAAATGCAAACAAACAAACAAACAAAAAGGAAACTATCAGTTAAAACATAAAACAACATAGACCTTACCTCACAAGTATGTGCAAAGGTATAATACCCGTCTGGTACAAGTTATAGCTCAAGTTACTACATCATATGCATCTGAATATAAAAATTAGGTTTCATAATTAAGTCATGAGTTCATAACTCAAAAATACTTTTCCAGCATATTAATAAAAACTTATATTTATTGAAGTTAAAGTAAGATCTCTCATTCTACTTTATGTCTGGTTGATCTTTTGATCTTTAAACTATTTTTAATAAAGGTTTAGATTTGTTTTATATAATCAAGTTTATTCCATGTTTATAGTTTTTAAGTGTTTTACTGTATATTACACATTCATACAGATCTCATACTGCAGGATAATAATTATTTGCAAAGACTATTAATAATGGATAGTAAAAGAACTGACCTTCCAAATAAAATATATATAGAACTCCAAGAATTACATCCACAGGTAGTAATGTGTACAATGTTTGGTAAAGGGATTTTGTCATGGTATGGTAAAGGGAGGTCATGGTTTGTACAAGGGATTTTTTTCTAAAATATATAAAAATACCTTTATTTGCGTATCAAATAGTGAGGAGAGTTGAAAGAAATTGAACATGACGATAAAGGTTTACTGTGTTAACTTTAAATCCGCTTAGTTGTGCTTATTAACCAAATTTAAACTTTGTCATGGTTTGGTAAAGGGAACAGAAAATTGTCATGGTTTATACCATTATGTCATGGTTAATCACATTTTCTAAAGTTAGGAGATCGGACAAATTATTAGGCATTTTCTGCTGTTTTATTGTTTAACTGAACTTCTGTTGCATTGTAAATGTATGTAGCGCTGATAAGCGATCAACAACATTTGGTCCAGTTTATTTTATTGTATTTGACGACATACTGTGTTTCCGTGTTATCTTAAACCCCCGAAAAAATCATTGGATCGTTATTTGGAATTTATAAATCGTTACCTTCAGTAATAGCATATAAAAGATATATATTTATATATATTTAAAATCTCTGGTTGTATATCATATACTAAAAAAACTCTAACACAGTTTTCGACGTTTCGGCCAACCGGCCTTCTTCATGAAATTTATTTTGGAAATCCAAAATTTCCAAAATAAATTTCATGAAGAAGGCCGGTTGGCCGAAACGTCGAAAACTGTGTTAGAGTTTTTTTATTTATATATATATATAATTTAAATCCTTTTCGTCCCGTGCGGGGCCCGGGTGGCGAATAAGCCCGCAGCAGAGCCTAGCTTGTCGTAAGAGGCGACTAAGGGTCTTGGGATTCTGACGTCGGGTCAGTGCTCAGCCCACAGAGCGACCAAGTGTGTACCCGAGGTGGCTGAATAGGGTGGCCCTCGTCAGCGGGGGTTGTCGGGTCTATTATAAGGAAACCCTGACCGCTGACCATGGTGGGCCAACGTGTGTGGAGAGTGCCACGCTTCATGCACGTAAAAGACCCCTTTGTGGACCGCCAAGTAGTGCACCACATAGGCTAAATTTTCCGCCCCTACCCACCTCTCCCCTTTTCCTGTGATTCTTCAAAAACCGGTTCTTTGTTTCCCATCCCATCCCCATATTTCATTTATCATCATCATTTCATGTTCATTTTATCATCTTTTTCATGTACATCGCTTGTAAGTAACCTATGTATCGTTACACAGGCGTAAAACACCAACTCACTCACTCACTCACTCACTAAAACTTTTTAATTGCTCTAGACCGTCACTAAGCCAACAACATATACTAACCATCAGGATTACCATTGATCAATTGAATATGAATATGGTTATTGTATAAGCTTCTAAAAACAGTACAAGCTTACTCCTGTATGATAATATAAAAAATATTATAGATGAAGCAAACGTTTCTCTAATACTATAAGCACTGCTGTTGCACTGAATAATATTATTATGGATGAAGCAACATATTCCCTGAGATATGCAAGAAGCAGAGGTACGTGTCCCGATGGGGTATCCATAACTTAATGTCAATCAACATCGCGAACTCCAGTCGAAACGAGAATGAACTCAGGTGCTCCGGAAGAGTAAGCAGTTTCTGCTTGCTATAGCACACCCGTCGCGTTACCAACAGTTAATTCAGTGCGTCAAATCCAGTAAAGGAAGACAAAACAAAACCCTATGACAAACCAACGTCTGCACTCATCTGATGCCCTTTGCAATAGTTCAGTTGGTAGTGAATATCATTTAAGTTATGGAATGTCCTTCTGAAATCTTCTTAACCCTGAAAGGAAAAGCTTCATTGATAGGGAGTAGAAAGTTTTTAGTATATATTAGCGGCAATAAGCAAAATCATGCAATAAACCTAATGCCTAGTCAGTGATTTCCTGTATACCTTTGTATCTATTTTGAGTTTTCATATTAAATCCCATATCATTTTCGAGCGATGTTATTGTGTCAGCTTATGCCTGCATCTAATATGGGAGTCTCGAAATGATATGGAACATGATATGGCAATTTCTGTATAATAATAATTATCTCATGATTACTCTAACATGTCTTATGAATTGCATACAAATTATTCTGTTATAATTTTTTTCCAGGAGCGGTTGATATGTATATTTGTAGTATGCATTATTTTGGTAATATATATTTGACCGGTTTAAGGTTTAAAACATAATTGCTAGCTCATATGATTGAATTAGATTTAAAATATCATTTTTAAATATCCCTTGACCAAACCATGACCACCCTACACTAAACCATGACGTCCCTTGTACAAACCATGACAAGTAAAAATTTTTATTTTTGCGATGCATGCTTTGTAAGCGTTTAATTACGCTGAAAAATGTGTCAAAAGATTGTATGCACAGTAAATGATTGTTTTTGAGCAACATTTGGCTTTTACTTTTGCTTGGAACATAAAATGATGTTATTTTATCAATTGAACAAAACTATTTTTTGCGACAGTGATTCTTATTGTTGGTACGCACATTCATAGAAAATTTTGTTCATCTTGCCTTGGTTAGGTTTACTCTTTAGCTACACAAGCTACACACTCTATACTATATCGGGAAGATGATCAGAAAAAGGGTTGATAAAATGATCGTGAAATGATAAATGAATGAGTAAGGGACACAAGTTCACATGCGGAGAAATGGCCCCAACTTTAGAATTGCATAAAGACACTATAAAAATTATTTGGTTCATTAAGCTGCAATCATTAACACGACGGGGGTCATAGTTGCTTTTCAATGCATCCGGTCTTGGCATGATTGGTTCGAAGTTGATAGAGGTTTTGGCCCTTTGAAGTTCGAAAATAGGTTTTTTCATGTTTTTTGCCATACAGAATGAAAACTATTGAAGATAGAGAAAAGCTGTTGCTTGCTGAATCCTTCAGCTCATTGAGTTCTACAAAAGTATCCATTGGGTCAAAGTTGCCAGATGACTCCTTAGAGGGGTTATGGCCCTTTAATTGTATAACGATCGTTTTTTTCATGTTTTCTTTCTGTAAAAATGAAAATTATTGCACAAAGAGAAAAGCTGTTACTTGCTTAAACTTTCAGCTTATTTTAAGTTCTACAAAAGTCTCTATTAGATTAAAATTGTCAGATGACCCATATAGAAGAGAACCTTATGTCCCTAGGTGCCGGGTGAGCGATTCAGGCTCATGGGAGCCTCTTGTTCCTGACATAAACTAATGACCACCGCATGTCAGTTTTCAGATGATTGCCTTTGACAGATGAAACTCTTTAAAGCGGAAAAAACGTGTGTGCTTCTACCTAGTGAACATGTACAAGAATTCTCTGGAAAAGAAAGTTTAACGGACACAGAGAAGCGCTGTCCGATGTACATGAAATAACTACCGACACCACACCCAGCCATGTAACATCACGTATTGTCAAATTGAAATGGCAATCACTAAAAATACTTTAGATGCGAGAAACAAAATTTTGCAAATACCTTCAAGATACAAATTAAAATGACTGACAAGGAAAAATCCAGACTATATGCAGACCACTGCCAAACGAGGAGCTTATACAAACTCGTTTTCCATCGTTTGAGTCGGCACCCTTGGGGCGAGAACTTATAGACCAGATCCTGATTAGGGCAGTACTGACCAAGCAGTTACTGCTTGTCTTCACTGGGAGTCACCAACAAATTCAATTACACTCCAGGAGAGTCCGACATGCATCTGGAAAAAAAGAAGGTGCATCCCTTTGCAATGCATGAATTTTGATTTTTATGTTACACAACTTATAAAATGACTACAATGGTTTTCTTTATTTAAAAATATACAGCTATTAACAAGCAATATAATTATAAATGATTATAGAAGTATGATTAATAAAAACCCTCCTTGTTCAGTAGTACAATGTAAGACAAAATTTGACAAAAATTTAATCAGAATCAGATAAATATCACAAGACAATGAAATCCCTTTAAATTCTATATCATTTAAAACACCATGGTCGATATCATCTGTTCTGGTAACTTCTGAGTAACTTTTGGTGTTGGCAAATTGCAATTATTTTTATTCTAATGCTGCTGAAGAGAGTTAGTATACCGTTACTCCTTTAAATAATGCATATGCAGCAAGTACAAAATAATAACCAGTTTAACTGATACTACCCTCTTTTAGTACTTCGTTTTTTACTTTTTTATTTATTTTTTTAAACTGTCTTTTGATGACTTGTATTAGCTCCAACCAGAATAAGCCCATCTGAGGCGACATGAGATTGCAAAACTAAAATCACTGAATTAAAAAAACAACTTTTTATTCTATAGCATTCCTATGCCAACACGTGTTCACGTTGTAATTGCTAACTTTTGTGATAAAGGAAAAGGACCTAACTGGGTAACTATAATTGGGTAAAAATATAAAATGTCTTGAACAGTTTGAACTAAAAGAAATCTTAACTTGATTATTATATTTTAAATATGCATACACTTTTTATAGTTTCATCAATATGGGTTACATAAAAGTAGTTATTTCAGACAATTTGATGAAAATCATAAACCGCTTTATTTTGGTAAACCTAATCGATTTTTACCAATTTCTTATACTCGTCCAAATGAAACAATATGAAATGAGTTTTTTTTTCTATCACAATATTTTTATATATAATCCTGTAATCGTTTTCTCATAATTGTTTGTTTGTTTGCTTTTTTGTTTATTTTTAAGGGGTTTAGTCTGCTTTTGATCTTTTTGTATCGTTTGCCTCAAATTTTAAACCTACGATTCTCTTTACTCCAAGACCCATTTTATAACACCAGAATATATTTAACACATCAACAATGACACAAGATATCAAAGTAAATTTCATATGCCCAATTCTATTGAAGTCATCCGTTCCTATGGAACGCCATCACTGCCTTATATGAAGAAACCATCATGACATGATGTAAAAAGCTATTACTTGATGTCAAACACTACTGACATGATTTAAATCCTATACTACTCTATGTGAAATCGTAACTAATTGATATGAAGATCCTATTACATGATATGAAAACTTCATTACATTATACGAATACTTCTTTACATGATATGAAAACTTCTCTACATTATACGAATACTTCTTTACATGATATGAAAGATTCTCTACATTATACGAATACTTCTTTACATGATATGAAAGCTTCTCTACATTATACGAATACTTCTTTACATGATATGAAAACTTCTTTACATTATATGAAATTTAATACTTCTTTACATGATATGAAAACTTCTCTACATTATACGAATACTTCTTAACATGATAAGAAAACTTCGTTACATTATACGAATACTTCTTTACATGATATGAAAACTTCGTTACATTATACGAATACTTCTTAACATGATATGAAAACTTTGTTACATTATGCGAATACTTCTTTACATGATATGGAACCTTCGTTACATTATGCGAATACTTCTTTACATGATATGGAATCCCCTTTACATGATTTAAATACTTCTCTACTCTATACAAAAACTTAATGATAAGGTATAGAAGTTCATTAGCATGATATGAAAACTTCTTTATATGAAACAAACATATCTTTCCATCATATGGAAACTTTATAACATGATACTAAAACTCCATTACGTTATATGAAAACTTCATTATATGATACGGACACTTCATTACATGATATGAAAACTTCATTATATGATGAACAATCACGTTCTTTATTATAAGAATACGGAACTTCTCGGATTTTATCGATTTCTGTTTTCAAACTAAAAAGTAACATGGCGGGCGTTTTCAAAATATTAGAGAGAATAGGGAAAACTGCCCTTTACGACAACTTTCGACAGCAACGGGTCGACAGCCTAGAACTTTGCAGGTCATTGACAGACGATGACCTTAAAGAGCTTGGGATAGGGACCATCGGCGACAGGGCCGCATTCAGAGATGCTGTAAACCGTGGACACGTGGCCGCGGAAGAAAACAACGACACGGACAGTACTTCGAGAAGGAGTATGGGTAACTCTTTCAGTTTTGAATTATAAGATGTAAAATATTTGTATCGTTTTGTAGTGTTATACTCCGAGGGGGGGGGGGTAACTTGGTAATTTTTTGGGTGGGCATGTGCCATTTTCGATTTGAATTCAGTACCCATATTTATATAAAATTTCAATTTTGATGACCCATGTTTCTATAAAATCGACAATTTTCATGACCCATATTCATATAAAATAGACATTTTTATGACCCATATTTATATTTTTTGCTTATTGATATATTATGGCCCTTAATTGTTGCCAAATATAATTTGGCATAAACAATTTTCTCACAGCTTTATGCCCCATGAAATTCTGTATCAGCAATAAGCAGCTTATTGCTGATACAGAATTTCATGGGGCATATTTTTATATCAAACAGTCAAAATGGACAAAACATGACCCTAAATTTACACGAGACCAGATAACTAAAAAGCATACCCATTTTTGTATAAATTAAAAAAAAACTACCCATATTTTTGGCACATCCACGTACACCTTTATATATGAAGTTAACCCCCTCCCCCGGGGGTAATACTCTTTAGAGGACATTAAAGGTGTGTGCTTTTAAATCCGTTGCAATGTGTTTATAATTTCTACAAATGAAAATCAGATGGATAAATGTTTTATTAATTAAATAGATGTACTTCCTTGAATGTGCATATACATATAATATTTATTATGATGCGGGTTCAACCTGATAAGACTGATAAGCTCCCGCACTGGGCCGCAGATTATTTAAACAGGGGTGACATATTTGATTATGAAAGGGGGGGACAGTTAATCTAGCCTGCACAAAATGGGACGGTCGTTAGACGCACCTTAAAAATATCAGTTATTATAAATAAATAATCTGGTCTCTACTTCCAAGATAAATAATCTGTCTTTTAAAAGATTCTTTAGTATGGTATGTTAAACTTTATCTCGGCACAAAACGGCGGAAAATAAATTTTCTACCACGCACAAGTTTTAAAATAAATAATCGGATTCAACCAAAACTGCAGGCAGCCCCCTTTCAGAATCATCGGAATCAAATACAGTTGCCCCCAGATTTTGCATGGTTTTAAAAAAGAGCGCACCTGCATACAAGAATACAAGAATACAAGAATACAAGTTTATTGACCAATTAAGGGCCCTCAAGGGGCAATGACATGACAAACAATTATGATTTAATGACATAGATAACATATAAATATTTGAACAATTTAACTGGTGTAAAGTACATGGATTTATATAATCAGTCAAAATATAAAACATTTGATTTTGAATACAGAACAAGGAAGTACTAAAATGACGTCACAATATATGACAAAAATAGATGATTGTGTCGAACGTCATCAACCGTAACTATTCACACTAAAAATGAATATAATTGGGGGGGTCTCTTCTACTGCTCCCCACCCCTTCCAACCCCGCCTTCGCTCCCTCCACCTCCGCTCCATTATTGAAGCACCAGTAGAATTTATTTAAGTAGTTAGGGACGGACCATTTAAATTGAAGGGGGGGGGGCTTGGTTTTTTGTTTTGATCAGAATTTTTTTTCCGTGCAGAGCGCGGACAAAATATTTATTTTTCGAAGGCGTCGCGACAGAATATCTTTTTTCTATTATCAGCATTATTTTTTATAGCAGAAATCCTTCAGAATATTTTTTTTCTTACCCTCAGCTGCCAAAATATTTTTTTCATCAAAAATAATTTTCAGAATATTTTTTTTTTGGAAAAAACAACCCCCCCCCTTCAAGTTAAATGGTCGGCCCCTCAATATTATATTTGTGAATACTTTCAAATAGATTATTTCTGATATCAGAAAACGTAGGACACCAGGACAAGAGGTTCATTTTCAATTTCATTTAAATTCCATTTTGACAAATTCTTTCTTCTTTTTTTTGTTATTAAGGGTTTAGTATATCGTCCAGTCTCAATGAACAGTTTATGGTTGCTGATTCTGAATCTTGCTATGCATTTTCTTAACTCAGGTCTTCATATAAGGTTCAGGTATTTTTCAGTTTCAAAATTGGTTTTAAATGCAAGATATGTTCTAAGTTTACCATCTTCTTTAATAAGATTGTCACGAGTTTTTTATACCAGTTATCAATATATATATGTTTCATCTGGTTTTTATTAAATGTTCAAAATAATGTTTATATTTAAATGACTTGTACCCCTCTCCAAATCAATATTTAAGATTTTTAGTAAATGTGAAAGAGATGAGTACCAGGTGTCTGCACCAATATGATCATCTTCCCAAGTAGACCTCCACTTTACTGTCTCGGGGAACGCCCCACAGAGACTCAGCTCGTCTTGAACCGCTTGATGAATTTTTATACAGACTTTACATATTTTTTCAAGCAAAGAGTCAAGTACTAGTTGCGGTACTTAAAAGCTAAATTGGCTAAAGGCCATGCGAGCTTATAACTGCCATCACTATGCGTCCGTCGTCTGCCGTGTCAATCCTCCGTTAACAATTTCAATAATCTTCTCATCTAAAACCACAGACTGAATTTAACTGCAGGAAGGATACTTGACATGTCTTCATTATAAAAACGTGCACGTGGCCGCTGTAACATTACTAAAAGTAGAACATAAGATAAAACCACTAAATTAACTTTAACCCTGAAACTATATCAGATAAAAAAAAAAACGAAGGATCTTAGGCTCTTTTTAAAATCATAAGCTCTACAAAAGTCTCCATTGGGTCGATCTTGTCAGATGACCCCTTTTAGGGATGGTAAAAAATAGCGTTTTTTCATGTTTTTGTCCCGTAGAATGAAAAGTATTGCTGATGAAGAAGAGCTGTGACTTGCTTAGCCCTCAGCTTACTTAAAAATCTAAAAACGTCTCTATTGCATGGATTCTCGGAAACCCAGCTTACCCATTCTTTACCCCTGGATTTTAGTCGTTTTGCGTATCTGGTCTTGAACTTCATAGAATTTACATATAGAAACATGGTTGTTAAGGCTGCTTTGTGGTGCATATTTATCACAACAACATAACATTTTTAGCTCACCTGAAGGGTCATGTGAGCTATTGTCATCGTTAAGCGTCCGTCCGTCGTCCGTCCGTCCGTCCGTTAACTTTTCTTCAAACATCTTCTTCTCTGAAACCACTGATGGGATTGCTTTGAAACTTTGTACACCATCAAAATTGACCGATTTCACAGTTTTTTTACTTTATCTTGAAAACTATAAGTGCTAGAGGAAAAGTTAGCATTGCAAAATTGTTCAGATCATAACAATAACGATTTCAGGGTCAAAATTGTCAGATCATCCTTTTCAATGTTTTCAAACAATTTTAACTTGTTTGTTTTTTTTTTCTTTCAAATGGAAAGCTTTGTAACTCTGCATTCTTGATCTTAAAAGTGTTTTCTATCTTAACTAGTTTCTTTAATGTTACATACAAAGTACATGTAGACCATGTTGCACACTAGGTAAGAGGCTTGAGCATAAGAGACCAGGTGAGCGATTCAGGCTCCTGGGAGCCTCTAGTTATAAAGTATCATAAGGTACCTATGGCACAACTTACAAAAAAAATCAGGTTTATAGCATATTTTCATATTTTTTTTTAGATTACAGTGGTTGCCTAGCAGCCGATTAAAAGCTATTCCCCTTGACACTTTTACCAAACTTTGTTTGAAAAGTAAACTTAAGAAAATATGCACTTAAATAAAAAATAATCTGATTTTGGGCATAAATATTATTAAAATATGTACTTATTTATGGTTGCCATGGTAACCAACATGTTCATGTTTTTAAATTATGAACTTAAATCATCACTCAAGACGAATAAGGTATAAACTGTTGGTATTTCCTTGGTATTTGATTGAATGCAAGTATAAAAAAGGAAGACACCATTTTGAAGAATTTTTTTCTATAATAATGCCCAAATGGTAAAGAGTTAAATCGCATTAGAAAAATGTAAATACAAAACTATCAAAAACGAGGCATCTCAGGGGTGATGAATGAGTAAGTGAGTGAAGAATTCCTGGGTTTCCGAGAATGGATGACCTCATATAGGGCCCTAATGACCAGGTGATCGATTCAGGCGCCTCAGAGCCTCTCGTTAATGTTTTTGTTCTATATAAAAAAATTATGGCAGATAGAGAAGAGCTATTATTTTCTTACACCTTCAGCCTTTTTATTAAAGGCTCTTAAAAATCTCTATTGGATTACAATTGTCAGATGACATCCTCGTGGGCCTGAGGACCAGGTGAGTGATTCTCGTTCCTGATAGCCTCTTGTTTTTTAGCTCACCTGACCCGAGCTATAGTCATCGTTAAGCGTCCGTCGTCCGTCTGTCCGTCGTCCGTCCATGAACTTGTCTTCAAAGATCTTCTTCTCTGAAACCACTAAAGGGATTGCATTGAAACTTGGTATACTTGATCTTTAGGATGTCCTCTACCAAGTTTGTGAATTATATACATGTCGCCAAACCAAGATGGCCGCCATTGCTAAAAATAGAACAGGGGGGTCAGACCATTGTTTTTGGCTTATAACTCAAAAAGTATAAGAGATAGAAAAAATCCGAAGCAACCTTCCTTGTTCAGCATCAAAAGCTCTACAAATCTCTCCATTGAGTCGAAGTTGTGAAACGACTCCTTATAGGAGTTATTGCCCTTTAATCATCAAAATTGACCATTTTTGCAGTTTTTGGACTATATCTTGAAAACCGTTAGAGCTAGAGGAAAAGTTGGCATTGCAGAATTGTTAAGCTCATTGAGATCTACAAAAATGAATCAGGGTCATAATTGTCAGATCAGCCGTTTAAGAGTTATTCCCCTTTAACTGTTTTTTTCCCCATTTATTTACACTGATTTTCAAAAATCTTCTTCTCTGAAACCACTGAAGGGATTGCATTGACACTTGGTATATTTGATCTTTAGGATGTCCTCTACCAAGTTTGTGAATTATATACACGTCGACCGACCAACATGGCTGCCGTTGCTAAAAATGAAACAGGGGGTCAGACCATTGTTTTTGGCTTATAACTCAAAAAGTATAAGAGATAGAGAAAATCCGAAGCAACCTTCATGTTCAGAATCAAAAGCTCTACAAAACTCTTCATTGAGTCAAAATTGCGAAACGACTCCTTATAGGAGTAATTGCCCTTTAATCGTCAAAATTGACCATTTTTGCAGTTTTTGGACTATATCTTGAAAACCGTTAGAGCTAGAGGAAAAGTTAGCATTGCAGAATTGTTAAGCTCATTCAGGTCTACAAAATTGATTCAGAGTCAAAATTGTCAGATCAGCCATTGAAGAGTTGTTCCCCTTTAACTGTTTTTTTTTCCATTAATTTTAACTGATTTTCAAAAATCTTCTTCTCTGAAACCACTGAAGGGATTGCTTTGAAACTTGGTACACTTGATCTTTAGGATGTCCTCAACCAAGTTTGTGAATTATATACATGTCGATTAACCAGCATGGCCGCCATCACTAAAAATAGAACAGGGGTGTCAACCATTGTTTTTGGCTTATAACTCGAAAAGTATAAGAGATAGAGAAAATCCGAAGCAAATTTTCTTGTTCATAATCAAAATGTCCTTACAGGAGTTATTGCCCTTTAACTGTTTTTTTTTCTATAAATTTAAAATGATTTCCAAAAATCTTCTCTGAAACCACTGAAAGGATTGTTTTGCAACTTTGTATTCTTGAAAGTTTGTGAAATTTATTCAAACTTTGGCATAAGAGATCAGGTGAGCGATTCAGGCTCCTGGGAGCCTCTAGTTTCATTTAAAGAAGCACAAAAAATGTTTTACTTTGCCTTATATGTTTGTTTTATGCTTGCTAGTTATACCCCCACTCGTAAGAGAGGGGGCTATATTGCAATCACCTTGTCCGTCCGTCTGTCCGTCTGTCTGTCCGTCTGTCCGTCCGGTTCAATTTCTCTGCTTCTACTGAATGGATTGGTTTCAAATTTGGTACACAGCTTCAACATGATGAGTTATACCATTCCTCCTCATTTCAGGTCGGTCCATCATCTACTTCCTGTTTTCCGAGCCGACTTTGACTTTTTAAGGATAAAAAATTTGAAATGTAAATTTTTTCGTAACAGATTTCTCGGCTTCTACGAGATGGATTGGTTTCCAATTTGGTACACAGCTTCAGCATGATAAGGTATACCGTGCCTCCCCTTTCCAGGTTGGTCCATCATGTACTTCCTGTTTTCTGAGCCAACTTAGATTTTTTAGGGTAAACAATTTAAAATGTGAAATTTTTCGTAACAGATTTCTTGGCTTCTACTGGATGGATTGGTTTCAAATTTGGTACACAGCTTCACTATGATAAGTTATACCGTGCCTCCCCTTTCCAGGTCAGTCCATCATCTACTTCCTGTTTTCAGAGCCGACTTAGACTTTTTATGGTTCAAAAATAGACAATTTTTTGTAACAGATTTCTGGGCTTCTACAGAAGGGATTGATTTCAATTTTGGTATACAACTTAAGCATGATGAGTTGTACCGTGCCTCCCCTTTCCAGGTCTGTGGGTCATCTACTTCCTGTTTCTGAATGGTCGAGTGGGGGTATGCTTAGCACGACTTAGTGCAGCCCCTTGTTTTTTTTGTAGTTTCAGTACTTGACTCAAGCTAGCAAACAATTAGCTAGCGAACAATTAGGGGATCAATATAAAAACCGAAAAACTACAACAAAACGTACCAAAACACCTTTAAATGTAAAAAAAAAAAACTACAACTAAGCTAAAAGTATGTTCCTAAAGGGAATGCTTTTCATTTGCAATGAGTAAATCATATTACAGTACTTAACTTTTGAAGCTAGCGAACAATTACAGCGAACATTAAGCGAGGATATTGACTTCTATTTAGGACGACCCACAGAGATTGTGCCACTATATGATTGCTGTTGTCGTATAGCCGAACTATCGACACTAACCGACATAGGGCTTGTCGTGCAAAATTTGGGGGTTTGGGTAGGGTGAAGTTTGTACAGCGGTCTGGAGGGGGGGGGCTACATTTAACTGCCTCTGGTGAACTTCCACAGAGATTGCGCCACTATATGATAGCCGACATGAAGGGCTACCTATCGACACTAACCGACTTAGGGCTTGTCGTGCAAAATAATAATAAAAAATTCTTGCAGATATATTATCCTGATTGGCAGCATTTTTAAAAACCATTCATATACTGAGTAGCGTACGTATAATGCCTGTTTTCTTGTCGTGACTACTGTAACTTTTAAAACTGCTGGTTTTTTTTTAAATTATGACTGGCTTGTGGATGTTGTATGGTGCACATCTATGTTTAATACCTCCATATTATGCAGACGAAAAAAATCTTCTTTCAAATGTGAAATTTTGTTCTATAATATCGAAATATATGATATTAAGTAATGAAAGTTTATAAATTTAAATGTTTCAAACAAATAATAAATCAAATCTGATTTTAGTATTTTATCAAGCTTGATGAAAAGTGGCCTTTTCTCAAAATTACTCAAAATTTTGTATATTTTTGTATGTTTTTGGCTAAAATAACTATGAGCGGACAAGCGGCCCACAAAAATA
Source organism: Arcuatula senhousia (assembly GCA_963971305.1). Classification (NCBI taxonomy): domain Eukaryota; kingdom Metazoa; phylum Mollusca; class Bivalvia; order Mytilida; family Mytilidae; genus Arcuatula; species Arcuatula senhousia. The sequence continues at coordinate 17,101,559 of OZ020311.1, read as the reverse complement.
TTTTAAATGTGGATTTGGCATACGAGAACCAATGTTTCCAGAAATTATCTTTGTGGGCCGCAGGTCCGCTCATATCTAAATCTCACAAAAACCGTTGTCATTTTACAATTTTAAGCCAATTTTGCTACATTTCATAGTTCTATCATTTTGTGCACATGCGTAATTACGCCATATGTCAAATTTTCAATAAAATCTTGCCTGTTCTCAAAAGAATAACTTCTGAATTACAAAAATAACACTGTTATAATTCAATATTCCAATTTTGGAAAAAGTTTCAAATTTAGGGGGCCAATTCGTGCTCTTATCCTATCTTGTCCTTTGATACGGAGCTTCAGATTTGTATGTGTCCCCCCTTTTTCAGGTCAGTTGCACATCTATTTCCTCTTTTCATTTGTTTTCTGAATGCCGTTGAGTGGCGGTAGATCCTTAGCACGACTTATATCAAGCTCTTGTTATGAAGTATCTTCCCTAAAATGTAGTCAAATAAGTCCCCGTTGAATTGGGCTCATAAACCAAAATATCGAACAAGGCTTATGTTGTCATTAAATTGCCCCAAAAAAGACACAAAAGAGGGAGGTCTGGTGCCGTAAACCTGGTTTAACCTACCATTTATTTTGAAGCGCATGCACCAAGTCAATACCATTGCGGTCATAATTTTATGTGGTATGTCTGCCTTGCTTTGTCCATTCTCTCGGTGGAGTAGAGGCATCTCTTACTAAAATGAGTAGGTGCCTAAGTGGCCTTAATTCGGGAATTAGACTAGTATAACTCTGTCAGCAGAATTTACTGTTGTGGGTTATCGGAAAACAAAACATAGTTCTAGGCACTTGGTTTTATAATCGTACAAATAACATTATTTAAGACTCGTTAGAGATGCACTTAACACAAAGTTAGTGAATGCACGTAATTGTTTTATGATATTTTCTATGCACATAAATCACACATGGTGGACAGTTTTACTTGCGGAGGATACATTGTTCAGTGCCCAATACGGTCTTAATTAATTGCTGAATCTTAAAGGTTCTGCATAAAAATACAATTTTTAAATTGAAACATGACCACAGGACAATTTTAGTAATGATTGAATATAAATAGTAGAGATCTGTATTGTTCTGTATAGATATCAAAGCATATTTTGCTAATAAACTATATATGATGTTCATAAGGTATGGTATGTTCAGCATTTCCTAAAAGTCGGGTAATTCGGATTTTAAAAAAAGTCTTAGCATTTTTAAAGTAGCAACGAGTTTAAAAAGACATTCTAATTCAAGTAGTGAGTTCATTTTTATTTTTCATTTGTTGATTACTTCCCTGTTTTCTATTCAAGTGAAATATATTTTTTCTAAATTGTGAGCTACCCGTTCACTAAAAAAATGTGAATTTAGGAGCTACCCGTTCAAAACACCGGACGCTACCCGTTCAAGTGTTCACTGTTGAAATTAAGAGGTGGTATAAAAATGCAATAATAAAATTAAAACGCACAAATATCACAACATTTTAATAATGTTTTGAATCTTGTTCGTTTGATCTGTGGATTGGCGCATTAAACTAGGTCTAGAATGAAACCGATTTCACATCAGACCCCGAAAAAGACAAGCCATATAACATTTTCGTCTTCTCTGTGTTCAAGGTGAATTAAATAGTCAAAACATGATTGTAGTATTATGAACCTTGCTGCTTTCATAATGTACCTACAACTATTTTCGTTACAATTTTATTGTTATTTTCTTCATATTGTGCTTGCAAATGGCTTCAAACTCCCGTGTTTAGCATAAAGCGCTAATATTTAAATTTTGCCTTTTTCTTCATATTTCAGTTATGCAACTGTTTAGACCTTCGAGGGGAGGATCACGCACTAGAGATAAAAAAAAACCTTCAACCAGAACATGGACAGTCCAGTTTTTTTGTTTAGCGGACAGAAAGGCTACCAAACCACCCAAAACAACTGAAAAGGTTGCTCTTCAGAAAGCTGGTCTCGGATTGAAAAAAATCCAATTTAAGTGTACAGACGATGAGGAGGAAGTACGAAATACACTTATTTCTGATCTTGGTTTTCCACAGCTAAAGGATATTGGTGGTTTTGAGCTGTTACACTGCCAAAGCAATTGCAGAACCTTACAACTCATAACAAGCCGTTGGTCAGTTGAAGAGTTTAAAAAGGTTATAGGTGTACAGGCTAAGATATATATAAGGCCAATTCAAAAAAACCTTATTGTAAGGACTTTGTGTCAAGATGGAGCTTCCACATCATTGAGAGAGTTCTGCTCTACATGTGGAGAGTCATTTAGTACGTTGTCAGAACTAAGAAACCATGTTACCCTTTGTTCCAAAGATGAAGATGAAGATAGCGAGGGGGATTTCCTTTCGGTATATGAAGCGCCTCAACCAGATACAATACTGAACTTCAATGAAACTCCTTCTTCAGTCACGACTATTATTGTTCATGAGACACAGGAAACAGCCGAAATCATTTTACCTCATGACTCAAATCAAAATATGGTTCAAAACACCAACAATGACAATTTAGATGTTGGTAGTGCTGAAGATACAAAGGGAACACACCAAGAACAAATACCAAACCAAGAACCACAGACACCTAACCAAGAACAACAGACACCAAACCAAGAACAACAGACACCAAACCAAGAACAACAGACATCAAACCAAGAACCACAGACACCAAACCAAGAACCACAGACACAAAAGACCGACATCAATAACCTAGTAGAAATGACTGTTCAATATTGTAGAGTAAATAACATGAACGACCCTGTCGATATTTTGAGATTCTTTCAAAACAAAGTTCTAATGGGGAGAAAGCTTGACATAGAGAACCCAACAGAAACAACAGAGGGAGAGACCAACTTCATTTTAGTCGACAGGAATAATCTTTTGTCGTCCGTAATTGAAGAAATTGAAAGTATTGAAAACCTGAGATTGTGTTTGGAAGTCCAGTTCTATGGAGAGGTATATATATTTGTTAATAATATGGAATATTATTTTGATCAATCATTTCCTACAATTTATTTAGTCATGAGAAGACAATTCATATTGAGATATGGAAGTGTTAATGACATAACCGTAAAACAGTCATCAATCTTTAATTTATGCCACAACGACGTTTCGGAGGGCATAATGTTTTCGACTCCGTCAGTCCGTCCGTCTGTTTAACGACGTCCAAAATATGGACGCGTGGGGTATTTGAGCGCGCTGAATAATCAGACAATTTGTACGCTGAACAATAGCGCTTACATGACCAGTACACACGCATGTTTTAAAAGACATTCATGTCTGTAAACATATATCTAACTTATATCATTACATTTTTCTTTCTTAGCTAATGTGATGCTTCAATTAACTTTTATATGGAGGATGTAAATATCTACTTTTTCTGTGGTTAGATGAGTTGTGTGCTCTGCTATCAAGGGTGTACTTGTGCAAACTTATTTTGAGAAAACATTAATGTAAAAAAGTGAATAATGCAATAGTTTTGTCAGCATATTCTTTAGTGCAAAATTGTATCTTACATTTTTCCTTGTGAAACTCACTATATATATAAATATATATCATTCAAGGGTAAATAAAATTACAATTGCCCTGACTTGTTACATCTGGATTTAAAAGTAATAACGGTATTTTTTTTATTACAGGAGTCGGTGGACTACGGAGGGCCTAGGAAAGAATTCTTTGTTTTAGCTCTCCGTGAAATTAAGGATAAATATTTTAATCCAGTCAGAGAATGGTCAAAGGACTATATTTCAATTGGAAAAATAATGGGTAAGCGTAAAACAGACAAAAATCTTTCATATTTCAGCTAAAAATGCATAGAGAGAAGACAGATGATATAAAAAAATATTTTCTAGTTTTCATATATAAAATTCTACTGTGGTGAGATGGTACCCACATAAATAGACGATGATGAGATGTTAAATTATAAGTGTAATTTTCACAATTCTCATAAACCTGCAGCAATTAAAATCCTCAACGCAACATAACAAACACCCTTCAAAGTAGCCCTAGGGTGTTGCTTGCCACCTTGCTAGTGACCCCAGGAAACAAACAAAACACACATGAAAGCTGTTCACTTTTATTCGAAAATTTAGATCAGATTTAAATCTTAAGACAAGTTTGATTTGGTTGGGTTATTAGTGGATCGTCAAATTTAAAAGGTTTTAAGAAAGAAGCATATTAATTGAAAGCATTCCAACATGCACACGCAAAAGTATAAATTAAAATATTATAACCTTGTATGTAAGAAATGTGCAAAATAATATATTTGTAGCATTAAGCCTTCTCCAGAACGGTAAAATGCCAAGGGTAATGCCAGTGGAAATCTTGGAGGAGGTTTTTACAGAAGCTCATGATACTCCTAAAAGAGCTATCATTGAACACTTGAGGAAAGGACTGGATTCCTTAGGAGTATACCAAGTAAGTGAGAAATCCCTTTAACTTTCTTTTGCCATCCCCATTTGGCGTCCGTCGTCACACTTCACATTTTTGCTATCTTATCAGAAACCCTTGGACCAAATTAAGCCAAACTTTACAGGAATGATGTATGAAAGGTCCTTTACTAAGAGTGGTGAATTTTTTCAATTCGCAAAAAAGTGACCGCTAGGGCCGAACAGAGTGGGAAATTAGGCCCTATGGGAGTAGACTGATTTTGACTATCTCCTTTGAAATCTCTCCACATAAATATCATGAGATATCCAGTCATATATTTTTCAAAATTGAAAATCAGGTACTAGGTGAGCGATTCTAGTATCATGTGCTTTTTGTTTTCCTGAAAACAAGGGTCGAAGTGGAGTCACGGTCGCATTTCAAATATCCAGTGGTTGATTCTGGTTTCTTTCTTATACACCAGCGAAGAGAAATTCTATAGCATGACACATCATACAGAAATACTCAATAGTCTATTGTTCGATATGGCGACGATTCACGAAAAAACATATTTATAGAAAAAGTACATTTTTAAAAGTAATTTAGATGGATTAGAGTAAATCATTACATCTAGCATACACCAAAATATTCAGCATTCCAAATCTGTCTCCTCCTATGTCCTTGTTGTTTTTTTTCGTTTTTTTTGCCGTTCTTGTTGAAAATAATAAAAATGTTTCAATTGTACTGCATAATCACAATCAGTTGAGATATGTTTCCAAATGCCTGTATAGCTAAAATGCAATCAAAATTTTCCATTTCTAAAAGTATGCAATTGGTTAAATCATTTTTCACTTTACATTTCACAGCTTACAAGACAACTGAACTGCTTAATACACCTGTTTACGCCCAATGTACAACAGCCAGTGACAGTTAAGCAGTTGACCCACCTCCTTCAACCCTTATTTAGTCCAGATGGTTCAAATAGAAGAAGGTTGGAGTCCGTCACTTTTTCAACTTTCGTCAAATATTTGCGCGAGGTAGCAAGTAAGTGATAGAAGCTTTGACTGCAAGGTAAACATAAGACCAGATAAAAAGTACACTTAAACAGTTTATAAACTATTAAATCCTACAGCACATGAAGGAGTTACTGCTCTTTTGTAGGGATTCCATATTTACCTCCTATTTAGCCCAGTGTCTAAAATATATGTAAGATATTATCCTAATCTAAATTCTATAATAAAAGCATATCAAAATATAAAAAAAAACGTAAAAGAGCACATATTAATAGGAGTTATACCCTTTTAAACATCAGAATCAAAAGGGATGCAAATCTAAATTTCAAATAAGATATTTCATTTTACTTAATATTTGTTTTATTTTATAGGTGGTCGAAGAGGGTCGATTACCCTTCAAAACATCCTACAGTTTACAACAGGAGCCGATGAGGAGCCAGTCTTGGGCTACGCAATTAAACCATCTATAGATTTTGTATTGACCAACGGGTCATATCTGCCAACATCCAACACCTGCATCAACAGGCTCAACCTCTACATTCCGGAAATTGAGACTGAAATGCCCCAAAATGATTTGCTATTTGCATTTTTTGATTATGCATTTTCTAACAACTACTTTGGCTTGCAGTAATTTTTAACTTGTATTGCCAGAAACGTTTGCAGTACGTGGCAGTGGACTTTGATAAAGAGTTAGTTTTCATTCTCTTCGGTCCGAATAGTACTGAAAAAAGAATAAAAGTTTGCTGTACATAATGGAAGGTAGACAAGTGAATAATAATGATAAGGCTGTTTTCTAGAGATAAAGTGTTCCTTTTATCTTTAAGTAAATTGTTCTATTCGCTTCATAAAGACTACAAGAATACTTCAGAAAAACTGTTCGGGTTTAATATCTTAGTATGTTATGTGTCAAGTATAGGATGCTACACTTTTTGTCATCATAAAAAATCCACATTTAGAGGAAATAAATCCGAGTACATATTCTGTATCTCAAGGTGGCGCCTTCTTAAATTTACAAGATGTTCAATTTTTCATTGACGTTGTTTATATTTGGTAAATATGAAATAAAGACATTCTTGCTTTATCCTTTCAGAGCATATTTCAGAAAAAGATACATTATTAAATATTTATTTTAGTTTAAAGAGTCAGTATAAATTCCATATTCCAATAACATGTCAGAACCCGCCCCTGTTCATTGATCGCAATTTGTTTATAAATGGAAAACCAGTTTTTACCATTGAACAATCAATGTTAACAAACAATAATTATACCCCCCTTTCCCCCATAGCCAACGAGGGGATTTTTAGTTGCTTTTTTTAATATGCTGAAGTCGGTTATTTTGTAACTAATGCACCTCCACATCTAAACTATGTTTATAAAACTTGGTATGTATATGCCCCAGTGGTAGCTTAGTACATCTGCATCACAATTTTGACCTTGCCCTTGATTTTCCGGTTGTGACTTTGACAATTGTCAATACATTACAAAGGGCTGGGTGAGGCCGTCATATTTAAAGAACTATGAGTCCAAGGTCACTACATTATAAAAGGCAAAAGTTTTTTTTAATAAAATGGTATTGTTCCATGAAGGTTAAAGATGCATGACCATGGGGAAGTTAACACTGAACCATTTTACTAATAGTGCCGACAGGCGAGACATATTTAGTATTTCAACTCTTTTTTTTTATCATTTTACATTTTTTCCGGCTCAAGTAGCACTAGTTATTTTTCTTTTTGTTACTTTTAAAGAAAATTTCTAGTAAATAAAAGTACATGTAACAACAAAATTACCGAACTTGAATGATCAATCTCCACACCTGGTAAGCCTCACCTGGAGGAGTTCACGAGAGATGAGCAAAACTTTCCAAGATTCACGTAGATTTTGTTTTGGTAAGGCATTTAAATGGGATATGTTTTGTCCAGTGAAGAAAAAAGTAAACCAGTTGGGATTCTGTTTTGTATCGGTTTCTATTTTTGTGATTTAAATTATCGTATCGAAACAAAAATATTTACCAAAACTTTTTTATGTGAACTCACCTTACTAGGGGTGATCTCATATATCAAAGAACAAGAGACAAAACGAGGTAAAGACATACCAGAGAAATTGAAGATCATAATGGTCCTGACTTGGTACAGGCATTTCAAAAGAAATGGTGGGTTGAACCAGGTTTTATGGCACCAAACCTCCCATTCCCATTGCGATCTAAGGGTCTAGTAACACGAAACACTGCATAGTTGTGAGACACAATAGAGATAAAGAGGCGATCATCTCATTACAACAATCTTTCACAAACTAATTGAAACAATCACAAATCATTCATTTGACATAATTTTGAATTTTGCTACCAGTGGCTGATATCGAAAGAAAAACTTTTTAAGAGACCGGATGAGACGTATTTTCTTATAACCTTGGTCCAAAAGCCGACCACGGGGACAACGGTGTCGGGTCAAAAGTTAGTACAAGTCCTGGCATATCGAATAAGTTGAAAAATATACACCCCATATGCTGGTGAGGTGGGTATGTTACTTTCCAGATTAGGAAAATTAATTATTTGAAAAATTATTTTAATGATTTTTAATCGTAGCCAGTTCGATCGATATTAATGATGCATATTGAGGTAGAACCGTCTAGCTAATGCAGTTGAAGGTGTATAAATCTCTAGGGCATACATCAACTGTGATTTTAGTGGAGATAATTTGGTTTGTAAAAAAAGAGGCTCCCTGGAGACTGAATCGCTCACTTTTCCCTTAAGCTAAAAGGGTCATTTCTATGAGCTACTGATATTACCCCTATAAGGGGTCATCAGTCAACTTTGATCAAATGGAGTTTTTTTTAAGGTTAAAGGGCTGAAGGTTTCAGCAAGCAACAGCTTTTCTCTATCTGCAATAATTTCCGTTCTATAGAGCAAAAACATGAAAAAACGTTATTTTTGACCTTTAAAGGGCCATAACCCCAATAAGGGGTCATCTGACATCTTCGACCCAAATGGAGACTTTTGTAGAGCTCGATGAGCTGAAGATCTAAGCAAGCAACAGCTTTTCTCTATCCGCACTAGTTTTCATTCTATAAGAGCAAAATCATGGAAAAATGTTATTGACCTTGAAAGGGCCATAACACCTATAAGCGGTCATCTGAAAGCTTCGGCTCAAAGGAGACTTTTGTAGAAGATGTAAAGTTGCATCAGATTTCCTCTATCTCTTACACTTTTTGATTTACAAGTCAAAAACAGTAGTCCAACCCCCTTGTTTATTTTTAGCAACAGCGGCCCTTTTTTTGACGGTCCAAAAATCGAAACACAACTTTTGTGCAGGATACCCTACGGATCAATCATACCAAGTTTCAATGAATTGTGTTCTGTAGTCAGAGGGGAAGATTTTTGAAAAAATGTTAACGGACGACAGACGAAGACGGACGTCAAGTGATGGCAATAGCTCACATGGACCTTTGATCCAGGTGAGCTAAAAACGTAAATAAAATACATAAGGCTAGTTTCATCCTTGATTGATTAGTTAATGCTTACAAGCTTAAAGCTTATACGAACCCTTCTCTGATTTGCAGTCTACTATTAAGGCTTTAGCAGTTGGTCACTGAGGTATTGCCCTCAACACTTGAAAACCGTTTTCTCCACTACCTAAATACTAGCATCGATTCTTGAAACCATAGCTTTTAAATAATGTTACAATGTTGGGTCATGAAAAGTTCATCTCGGCCGGAAGTCGAACCATGAAATTTGTAGTAAGTAGTCCAACGCTTGATTGATTGATATCTCATTCGGGAATCGCATACACTTTGAAATGCTTGTAAAAGGTGGGAACCATTGCGACCTATCATTTCTATTATTTCTAGCTTATAATAGCTTTGCATATGGGCTCAACAATTGATCTTTTAGATTGAGATAAATGTATTTTTTTTCTTGTGGTGGCCTAAACTTTTTAGAAAGACTTTTGTGGAATTTTATAGTCTTTATTAATGCAAACATGTCCCAATTAGGGATAACAGCATACATTTACAAAACAAACATAATGTATATAGTGAATTACTAAATATAATTATGCTATTAGTAGGGGGCAGAGTTTTTCTTTGGGTATGTGCCGAAAAAAATCAGGCCTCTCAGCTAATAGATAATGACCGCCCCCTTAGATGTTTTTTTTCTGACCATAAACTTTAGTGTAAGACTATACAGGTATAATAGCTAGGCATTGGGTATACACACTTTTGGTGAGACAGTCTAAGCAACGAGCACCATGTCATGTGATCATTACCCCATTTTTATGGTTCAACTAATATGTTAACTTTGATTGTTTTTTTCTTTTTCGGACCTATATATAATTCTGTACGGTTATGATTATGATCTATGCAACGAGTGTCATCCTATATGTGACCCTGAAAGTTCTAGGGTGTGTTTTTTCGGCCCATCAACCACATCGTATTTTTTTTTTTTGAAAATTGATGTTAAAAAAAAAGAAATAATGTAAAAAGTTTGATAGCTACGCATCTAATACTTTGTACACATATTCTTCGGGTTACGATCTATGCAACTGACACCATAGTATGTGACCTTGATCCCATTTTCAAGGTTCAGTCAGTGGAATTTGGGTCTTTTTGGTTGAGTATAAATGTGTTGTTTCTCCACAACTAGGATATCTAGTACAACTCTTTAAAGGAATAAGTATTCTTCGGATTTAGCTTAACGGCCATTTAATGCTTCCCACCTGATCTCTAAGTTAATTTACCTTGAAGGCAAAAGTAAACGTTGAATGAGTACTGCGGTGGTGCCGATAGGCAGGACATACTTTTAGAGGCCACATTTGTTATCACCAAATCCATTGCTGAAAAATGTTAAACCCTGGAAAAACACTTAACGTGTGCTTGCGAGAGTACGTAAGGGAATGTTATGTTCACAAAATTTTGAATACTAGTATGCATTTATATGTTTGGTTAGAAATTTACATTTGAATATGGCGAAAAATTAAACAACAAAAACAACAGAGTCCAAAATTGGATTTGAAATCACATTTGAACATCTAATAAAGAAAATGTAACTAATAGTTATCTTTGATTATTCTTAGGGCCCTCTCGTACACATCTAACCCAAATTCAACCGATTCCCAATTTTTGGGACATTCTCTCTCCAGTTGTCTGGAACATTCATCTGAAAATCCCTGTGTTATCGATTGTAGTGTTGGTCTTCGATCATTTTGCTGCTCAACAGAATAATCAAATGATTCAATGAGATTGGTGTTGCTCACTTCTGGTGGTGGGACATTAAGCATTCCTGATGTGAATAGACACGTTGGAGTGTCCTTCACTGTTCTCACTCTGTGATTATTCCATGCTTCACTCCAAACCTTTAAATGATTGTTAATCTTGTCCATATAAACATAGTGCAAAGCAAGTAGATGCATATCACCGAGAGGATCCAGGATCTTTCTATCTTCCATGAAATAAAATAAGTCATGGAAAAAAGACAAAACACCTTCATACACATCTCGCCAAAGTCGTTCGATACGCTGATTATGTGTACTTTTTCCTACAATCATGCTCGATTGGCTTTGTCTTGTCGCCAGCATAAATTCGGCTACTTTAAGATTTTCCATCCCTTGGTCTGACCGGACCCTTAATGGCACTCCGTGATTGTCAACGCCAGCTTTAAAACAAGAATAAATTGTATCTGCCCTGTTATTGTCAACACAATTAAGAAATACAATATATCTGCTGAATCCATCAATTCCTCCGGAAATAATGAAGTTCCATCTTATAAGTTTGAAGTTTGTGTCGATATGCCATAAGTGGTTTGGGGCAGCTACACTATAAACCCTCCTATGCAATCTTCTTTTTTTCCGCTCTTCTTTTCCATCGCTATCAATTCTGCTAAGGACAGCTCTTAAACGCGATCTGGTTATCTTAAACAGAAAAAAAAATACAAAGTAAAAGTCTAAATTCAAATGAAACAGACACTTGATTGTAACAACAAAATGTGGGTCATATCAAGCCATTGTAGCATGGGGTTTGAAACCCAATTTTACTAACCTTTTTGAAGCTCCTGTATAAAGTCAGGACCATTTAGGTCTGACATTTGTCCAGCTGTAACTGTGTCGATTTTGACTACTCTTATTTTCAGTCACTGATAGTAATCATCCTTCAAGTTTTCCAGCTTTACAAAAGGGGTATTTGCGCACGGCGGGGGGGGGGGTTAACTTGCATTATAAAGGTAGGTACATATGTGCGGCCCAAAAGGGTCTACTTTTTGGGGTGTTCAATATGTGAATGGAATGGAAATTTCAGATGTTGCATATATAATAGAGTGTAGTGCATTTTTGGCATTCACAACCTTACGAAAAAGGATACACCAGAGTCCTATTTAGTCGACATATCTTTTTAAAATACCTATATTTACCTTAATTCCCTTTGTGTTGATTAGTTGTCTCAACATCGTTTCACCACACCTTGGAAACTCCATTATTATCTCCTCAACAACTGTATCCAAATCTTCATCGTCAATCTCAGTAAAGGAATATGACTGCAAACCGTATCGAGTCATCCGGCGATAAATAGTCCTTTCAGATACTGAGAGGAGCTTGCTGATGTCTTTTATTGAAAATTTGCTTTCCAATAAATTTTCAAGAACAGTTTGAGATATTTCATATTTAGACCTGATGTCAGTACTTTGAGGATCTCCATATTTTATGCAACGAACTCGTAATCGCATCATGTCCGATGAATTTAGAACGCCTAAGCACTGTAAGTCATATTTTGAGAGTTTGCAAACAATGGCGGGTGTGATATTTTCCCTCTCAAAAATTTTACAAAGAAATTCTAATTTCAGCTCTTTTAGGATGTCGTCCATTTTGTAAACAAAATGGCGGCTTACTTTTTATTATCATTTTAAAAGACTTATATATGTATTAAAATGATCATTTGTTCATATGAAATATAAGAAAATTCACATAAAGCAACATGACAATATACTTTTGTACAGTGTAATGAAGTGTTCATATCATGTAATGAAGTGTCCGTATCATGTAGTGAAGTTTTCATATAACGTAATGGAGTTTTAGTATCATGTAATAATGTTTCCATATGATGGAAAGATGTGTTTGTTTCATATAAAGAAGTTTCCATATCATGGTAATGAACTTCTATACCTTATCATTAAGTTTTTGTATAGAGTAGAGAAGTATTTAAATCATGTAAAGGGGATTCCATATCATGTAAAGAAGTATTCGCATAATGTAACGAAGTTTCCATATCATGTAAAGAAGTATTCGCATAATGTAACGAAGTTTTCATATCATGTTAAGAAGTATTCGTATAATGTAACGAAGTTTTCATATCATGTAAAGAAGTATTCGTATAATGTAGAGAAGTTTTCATATCATGTAAAGAAGTATTCGTATAATGTAGAGAATCTTTCATATCATGTAAAGAAGTATTCGTATAATGTAGAGAAGTTTTCATATCATGTAAAGAAGTATTCGTATAATGTAATGAAGTTTTCATATCATGTAAAGAAGTATTCGTATAATGTAATGAAGTTTTCATATCATGTAATAGGATCTTCATATCAATTAGTTACGATTTCACATAGAGTAGTATAGGATTTAAATCATGTCAGTAGTGTTTGACATCAAGTAATAGCTTTTTACATCATGTCATGATGGTTTCTTCATATAAGGCAGTGATGGCGTTCCATACGTTCCGTATACTGTGCATACGATATACCAGAAATATGGAATGGCAAGAATTCTGGCAATCAAAAATGACAAGGTCATAACCAGTCCGTTTATCACGATTGGGAAACTTGTTTGGGAATATCCCACTGTTTTTAACAACCATCTGAAACAAAGGAATAATTTTTGTTGAAAATATATCTTCTTTTTTTTGGTTCATAAAATCAAGCATAATATTTCAGAGAAATAGTGATAGGTTTTTTAGTTTCTTAACAGTTAAGTTATTTATTGGTAGCAGAACTGTCGAACTGGGATGATCGATCCAATATGTTCAAAGGAAAAAAAAAGACAAAACAAGGCAAACGCATAGCGGAGATTTTCACAATGATCCTAACTTGGAACAGACATTTGAAAAGAAAGTTGTGGTAAAATCATGTTTTATTTCGCCAAACCTCCCTCTTCCATCGCGATTTTGATCCGGAAGTAACACAAGCCCAACATGGTTGTTTTAAAAATTGACATGGATGCACGGATTCCAGTTTGTCATTTTGTAACTATTAAAATCATGAAGCAGATTTACCATTTTGTTTGAATATTTGTGGCAGTGAGCTCTCTCATAATTCCCGCTAACTGACAAGTGCCACATAAACCATATTGTTATGGTAGGTGCTTTTATTTGGTTAGAAGTCATTTTGAAATGTGTTTTTTAATCATTTCTTCATTGCAGCAGTTAAGTTAGCGATAACGATAATGTTTTTTTTCTCCAATACAGTGTTTAGTAAGTGAGGTATCTGTCCTTCTGGACAAAATAAGTCTATTTTACACACCTTAAATCTACTAATGGAGTTGATATTTCAGAAAGCAATCTGTATATTGCGAAAAATGGTACCAGCCCATACCCCTGTAAAACATATTACAATATAAAGCAATTCCCTGACAAAAATATCTTTAACTGTTTAAAAAAGTTAGCCAGTTTAACAGTGTTCATTTTTTTTCTGTAAATTTTCTGTGATTTATAAATGCTTTTGAATGGCACATGCCATGGTCTAAGATGCTGCATGTTGGGGTCATTGATAATTCACCACTTGATGCTTCATGGGAAGCGTAAACACCATCCGCAAGAAATTAAGTCACTGCGACCGATATTTTACGCATGGTCGACTTTAGTAATGCTCCACATATCATGTTGAGGGTCAAACAGTCAAAGGTATTTCAAGAACGGGCGGGCCATATGTGGCTCATAGACCCATTTTCTAGTTTATTTATTTTTTGGAGGGGGTCGTTTAAAAAACCTGAACATTTTCACACAGCGAAAAAAAATCATTGATTTTCACTGTAAAAATGAAAAACAAAAATGTATGATTGTATGGTAAAATATCAAACAGTTATTAAAACGTATAGCAAATGTCCGAGTTTAATTTGTGAATTAAATTTGTCCTCAATAGGAAAAAATAATATGCCAATAAGATCATCCTTGATTATTTTCCAATAGAAAATAAATAAATAAAGGGTGAACCCATACTTACAAGAACTGAGAAATACGCACACACTGTGGCTAAATGATGGATAAAGATGAACGCATTCCACATAAGTTTCCAGTGTCTGACAATTATAGTAAAATCTGAAGAAAAAAAGAAGTAACGAATTACAATCGGTCATTTTTTTTAATCCAAAAAGGAGAACAGAGTAATGACTTACAATTACAGTAAGATCTGAAAAGAAGACTAAGAAATGACTTACAATCACATTTAAATCTGAAAAGAAGGACAAGTAATGACTTATTACTTTTACAATAAAATCTGAAAAGAAGAACAAGTAATGACTTACAATTACATTTAAATCTGAAAAGAAGGACAAGTAATGACTTACTTTTACAATAAAATCTGAAAAGAAGAACAAATAATGACTTACAATTACATTTAAATCTGAAAAGAAGAACAAGTAATGACTTACAATTACAGTAAAATCTGAAAAGAAGAACGAGTAATGACTTACAGTTACATTTAAATCTGAAAAGAAGAACAAGTAATGACTTACAATTACAGTAAAATCTGAAAAAAAAGAACAAGTAATGACTAACAATTTCATTTAAATCTGAAAAGAAGAACAAGTATTGCCTTACAATTACAGTAAAATCTAAAAGAGGAACAATATTGCCTTACAATAACAGTGACATCTATAAAGGTATAACAAGTAATGATTTACAATTACAGTGAAATCTATTTATTAAAGGTTTTATAGGTAATGATTTACAATTTCAGTTGAACTGAATCGAAGAACAAGTAACGGCTTACAATTACTGCAGAACAAGTAATGACTTACAATTACAGTGAAATCTATAAAGGTATAACAAGTAATGATTTACGATTACAGTAAAACTGAATTGAAGAACAAGTAACGGCTTACAATTACTGTAGAACAAGTATTGCCTTACAATTACAGTAAAATCTAAATCGAAAAACAAGCACGGTCTTTCAATTACAAAATCTTAAAAGAAGAACAAGTGATGGCTTACAATTACAAAAAAGTCTGAAAAGAACAACAAGTACTGTCTTACAATTACACTTAAATCTGAAAGGCAGAACAAGTATTGGCTTACAATTAATCAAAATGCCGTTGACCATTGCAAAAACTTCATTCAATAGAGGATACCGGTATATATTTTGTTAAGTATATCACTCACCAAATAACATGTAACCAGTTAATATTGCGCATGAAACTCTTGCTGGAACACTGTGAAACCTTCAAATGGAAAGCTTATAAAAATCAATATTTTCAGAACTATCTACTAGTATCTCAATTTTCGAATTATTATTTTTTATTAAACGTAGAGATTTTCGCGGGGTTCTTTTTGTAAAGCGAATTTTTCGTGTTTGGGATAAATTCGCATTTCTTCTGATTATCTATCCAAACTTAACATATAAAAAAATGAACAATTTGCACGGGGGATATTTTCACGGATACTGTTTTGTAATAACGAATGAAGCAAAATATATTCCCTTCGCTATTTTTTTTAATGTTTACAGTCAACAAAAACAAATGCGTCTTGTGACACACGACTGTCCTGCATGGCATTATTTTCAAAAACTAATATATTATAAGTGGTGGGTATTTAGATGACGGTTAGTTTTGTCCGCCCGTGATTCCTTTCTAACGCTACGCCTTAGAATCGGCTTGATGTAATTTCTTCATTTTTCAGGGAATCTTTTCGATATCATGTAGGACCATGTAGATGTGCACCGCCTATTTTATTTTTGTTAACTCATTTTTACTCAATCATTGACCCAATGGGGTAAACATGTACTCGCTACTCCTTTAATAAAATCCTTTATGGACTTTCCTTCCTCATATTTTCATGAAATCTTTCTTGTATTGGTGGGTTGCTGGTCGTCGTTTTTCTAGTTCTAGATGGTCTGGTTTTAGGTATTTCCCCATGTTTGAATAAGCAACAAATTATACATTTTAACCATACCATATAGGGTCTCTCCAAATTTCTGGATCTGTTAATGTGTAGATTGACATAAAGCTCACCACAATCGCATGTACAAATGAGCAAATGCTAGAAATAAAATACAACTGAATAAAATTATGGATGAAACATCGGGCTGGTAGGTGTAAAGCTTATTCTATTTTAATCACAAGATTATATCATTCCAAGGCATAGGTTGGTCTTAGATGGAATCCGGTGGCTTTATTTTTGAAGATATCTTAGCACTAGGATATATCTAAGCAGCCTTCTTAACCACATCTTAGTTATAAGTGAAATTGAAAATGTTTGGCACTTTAAGTATTGTGCTCTTCACATTCAAAATTTTGGCTTAAGCATCTTTTATATTCGCTAGTCTTTACGACTAAAATTCTAATTATACTCACTCAAAAAAGTTACGCAACAATACAAAATTTCCCTATATATTCTAAATAAACCTAATGAAATTTTTTTTGTATTGCAAAGCCATTTTTTAACCGATTTAAATGAAATAAAAACCAAGAGAACGAGAAATGATTGAAATTTATTTTTATGCTTTTAGAACAATCGTCACTTCACTTATTTTTAAGATATCACAAGTAGAAATCAACGCTTAATTTAATTCGTCAACAACCCGTTTAAATCAACCAACATTTTCCGTTGAAAAACATTGGTTATGTTCTACTCGCGTTCTATCAAAAACCGGAACAGCTAGGATTTTTCCCAAATCATAAAGAATAAACTTCAATTGTTTGTCTTTTTCTTGATTTTTATTTGATTAAAAATGATTGAAAAACGGCTTGGCAATATCAATTTATAATAAGGTAGGTTTACTTAAAACATATAGGGAAATTTTCCACTGTTGCGTTACTTTTTTGAGAGAGTATATATTTAAAAAAAAAAACCGACACAAAGGAAAACAAGAGGACATACGAAGCATATAACATATGAAAAACGCACAAAAACAACCAAACTGCAATCAGCGACACGAACTCGTACAGAGTAAACAGTTCTTGCATGATTGTTGCAACATATACCCGTCGCATTGCTAATGGTCATCTGAGCTTTCTTTTGTAAAGAAGGAAAACTGAAGATGTTTATACATCATTAACAATATTAATTTACACTTAATTTTAAACGAAAAATACTTACTACGAGTGCCATACTGTTTGTGTTTTGTTAGACAGTGTTGTATATGCTGGACAAAGGTATTTAGAGACAGAATGAATCTGGGAGTAAACAACCGCGAAAACAATATAAGTTATAACAATAACAGGACAGTAGGTCCAGTCCCACTCTAAAATTTCTAGTCTGGCCATCTCAAAATGCTAAATCTGGAAAAAAAACATATACCGGTATATATGTCGTTGTTTCCGTCTTTCTAAGGTTACTATATTTTTTGGCATTTTTTTAAAATCAAATCTAATATTCTACCGGTTTTCCAAGTTTTCTACTCCTAGCGTGTCTGATGAAGGTTAACCCTTACAAAACACTACTGTCTGCTGTAAGCCTGCCGCAAGTCTGCAGTAAGCTTGCAGCAGACTTTTTAGTTCGCAGAAAGAAAAGATAATAGTTCGCAGATGTTTGCGGCTACCTGCAAACTTTCTGCGAGTTTGCCGTAAATCTACAGCAAATAATACAAAGTTTGCAGATATGCAGGAAAAGTTAACTGTTTGCAGCAAGTTTGCAGCAATCAATAATTTTAACCCTGGTACACTTGATGATGTCATCTCTGACATCATCAGTTTTGGAGGCAAAGATTCTTCTAATGGAAGTTCACATGTTATTAGCTCAAATCAGTATTTTAAAAGGATTTAATGGTGTACATTTTAAAAGATGAAGATAAAGTAAGTAAAATAATATTATTCTTGCAATATAACATGCAAATAAGCTAAATTTCTTGCCAATTTTTACTCCAAGGTTGCATACATGTATATGGATGAATTATTATCTTTTTAAGGTAGAGATATGCAAACAAATGAAAAATGAATGGCATTTTTTATCAGTTTAAGAGTTCAAATTTTAGAAATCATTGGCAGTTTTAGAAGGTCCTTTTACTTTTAGGTACATGTATAGTTCTTTCCACTTTTCTACAAAAATACTATATAGTTCTCATCTGCTGTTTTTTTGTTATTTTCTGTTTTAAATTTTCAAATCAGTGATAATTTTAATGGTTCACATCTTAAATAATTTTTATTTAATAGATTTTTTCATTCTTGAAAAAATGTCTTATGCATGCAAACTAAAGGCCATATATGTATAATTAAATTTTGTTATACATGTATCACTTAATATAAATTGTTCATTCATGCAGATTTACTGCAACATCTGATGAAAATGTCCATATAACTTATGAAGAGTTTGCAGCAGACCTGCTGCAAACCTAATTTGCATGGTAAAAAGTCGCAGCAGACTTACGGCAAAGTTCGCAGAAAACTTGCTGCAGGTTTGCAGCTAGCTGCGATGTTCGCAAAAGTTTGCAGGTGCATGCCCATATAAGGTCAAAGAATTTATCTGCTGCAGACTTGCGGCAAACCTAATTTGCATGGTAAAAAGTCGCTGCAAGTCTGCAGCAGACAGTTTACCGCTAATTTACAGCAACTTTGCTGCAGATCAGCGGCAACAGGTTGCGGGAGACCTCTTTTTTTGGTAAGGGAATCCAGAAAAGCGCTTCACACGCAGTGAAATTTTGCTTTTGTACATTTATTAAAATCATTTCAATATGTGGATCGTGTCTTTTTGGCACATATTCCATATTCTTTCGTTTTTAATATTACAAACTAGTGTAAACTATACAGTGACATTTTTGGAGTTTACCGAAATGTCAAAACTGTTTTATGCCGCTATACTCAACTGCTGAATACCTATAATGGAATTGTTGTTAAGCTTGGGTTAACTCTGGGAAACTTATTAGATTGGGCACCCTTAAATACTTGAAGCAACGTATATAACAAACATAAAAAATACACCAGATTGACGAAATCCTACGCGCTCATCTAACAGGTAACAGGTCATAATAGAAAATAATTTCTTCCGTAAATGAATTTACGAAAATACCGGGTCTCGCGTTAGCGAGATTCTTTATTTTCGCTTATTTATTTACAAAACCTTTTCTTGTTGTCAATGACATTAACTTTCTCAATAAATAATAACTATCTAACGAACGAACACCAGTTGTTTTGTTTTTTCAGAAATATGGCTTTCTCTCGCGAGAATTCGTGACCTTTTACCCATAGTGCATATATAGTCATGCGCAGAAAAATGGTGGGAGTTCTGTCAATCAATTTTCGGAACTTTTCATAACACAGATTCATTAAAATAAAGTGATCAGCAACTGTTTTTCTGATAATTTGGTCCTACCTGCTACCTGATCTGAAAATAAAATCCTAATCCATCTTTATCCTATGTGGTCCCTCAAACTGACAAAGTTAAATGATCATTTGGATACGTTGTCATTTTCCACCAGGTTTCTAAGTAAATCAATTTTTGCAGACAGTACTTGGCAATTATTGATACGGGTATACAAAAAATATAACAAAACCTGGCAGAAGAGCGGTGACATTTTGATGTCGTCTGCTTGTCGAATGATATGATGTGACTAAAGGATCGATTAAGTTATGGATGATGTTGTCCCGGCCGCAAACCATATTTTGGCGTTTTTACGGATAATACATTTTTTTCAAATAAATTATTAAATTTTTATCAAAAAGTGGACCCTCTAAGCTATTGATCCAGCCGAGGGTATTTTGACATTTTTTCCAGATCCAATTAAGTTTATTAAACCTAGTTTTGGTTGCACCTATATATTGATTTTCTATCTTGGCGAGCTTTTAGGGTAGAGCCCTTATCATATTATTGATGTTTACTTATCTGAAGATATACGATTAAAAGTGATATGAATTAATTCACACCTAAACGTTAAAGAGTAAGGAATTTCTTTATACTTTAACTAAACCACGAAAAATGTTTGCATAGCCAATTAACAGTTAATTATCGAACAGTGTGGCTCTTTATTTTATACATACTCGACCCCCACCAATTATTGATAGACACAAGTGCCTGTGCGAAAACTACATACACCAGGCGATACGAATGTGGTACAGTGCGATTTTTTTTATTTAAAATGGTTTCGAAATGTAAATCATTAATAATACTCTGTTCTTCACAACTTCACTTAACTTGAATGTTCTCTCAAAGATGACCAGGATACGCCAATAAGGCGGACCTATTCTTACACGGCCGATGTGAAATATTACATACTTTATTGCATAATAATATCAACAGCGAACAAATAAATAAATACATACTGTGACATAGACCTGTAGATAAACCAAGAATTGTTATGAAACAATCTTTTTAAAAAATTAAAATATTAATTTTAATATTATTATGCAATAAAGTATGTAATATTTAACACCAGCCGTGTAAATATAGGTCCGCCTTATTGGCGTATCCTGGTCATCTTTGAGAGAACATTAAAGTAAAGTGAAGTTTTTACTAAGTGAAACTTAAAACAGTTGATTCGTTAATGTAAATATCAGATGCTTCACAATTTAAGGCATATCAGTTAAAAGGGGTCACCTCTAATGGAGACTTTTGTACACGTTTTCTCTATTTTTTTAAACGACTTAGAAAAATATTTTGAAGATCTTCATGTTCTTCCTTTGGAATTAGTAAAAGAAAAAATTCAAAGTTCCCTGCATATTTTCATAAAGCTTTTTGTTTTGCTTTATGCCGATGACATGGTAATTTTTGCTGAATCATTTGATGATATGCAGAAATCATTGAACATTTTTCAAGATTATTGTGATTTTTGGAAATTATCTGTTAATACATCAAAGACTAAAGTGATCATTTTTAGCAAAAGAAAATATAGAAATGGTAATGATTTTAAGTTAATGGCGCAAACTTAGAAGTAGTGGATTCATTGACCTACCTTGGTATAGTTTTTAAATATAACGGAAATTTTAATGAGGCAAGGAAAAAATTAGCGGAACAATCACAAAAGTCTTTGTTCGCAATATATAAGAAGATAAGAAATCATAACATTCCAATTGACATTCAATTGAAACTATTTGACTCACTAGTTGAGCCTATTTTGTTATATGGTTCTGAAGTATGGGGGTATGAAAACATTGATGTGTTGGAAAGAGTACATCTTCAATTTTGCAAAAGAATACTCAATCTAAGACAGTCTAACCCCAACTTCATGGTATATGGTGAGTTAGGCCGTTATCCTCTTTATATCAAGGTTAAGCTGAGAATGATTTCTTTCTGG
Organism: Arcuatula senhousia; assembly: GCA_963971305.1. Taxonomy (NCBI): domain Eukaryota; kingdom Metazoa; phylum Mollusca; class Bivalvia; order Mytilida; family Mytilidae; genus Arcuatula; species Arcuatula senhousia. The sequence continues at coordinate 17,079,758 of OZ020311.1, read as the reverse complement.
TGCAGATTAGTACAAAATGAAAGGAAGCTTAGCAGCATCCTGTACAGACTAATGTATGATCTGCAACTGAATGATAATCAAAACTTCAAATGGATCTCTAGTATAAAATCTGTCTTTGACAATGCGGGTCTTGGATATATTTTTGCTAACCAAATCCAAGTAGAATTTTGTACACTGAAACCTATATTATTTGAGCGTCTTAGAGACCAGTTCATTCAGAAATGGTTCTCAGATATTGAAAAATCATCTAAAGGTCAACTGTACTCGTTATTCAAAACAAACTTTTGCTTTGAAAAATACTTATTAAGGTTAACTGAGTTTGGAAGAACTTGGATATCTAAACTGAGAACTTCCAACCTTAAGTTGCCAATTGAAACTGGGAGATGGTCAAACATTCCCAGAGAAGCAAGAGTTTGTACACTTTGTAGGGATGGGATCGGCGACGAATTCCACTATTTATTTAAATGTCAAAGTGACTATGTTCAACAATTGCGACAACAACATATACCAAGGTACTATTGCATGAATCCAAATAAAAATAAGATGAGTGGCATGTTGTCTCTCTGTAATGTCAAGCTTCTAAACAACATAGCATCGTTTGTACATAAATTGAATTTGTTATTTTAACTATACTGTCTGACTAGCTCATTCTGTCATTTGTAATATATGTTATTTTGTTGTATGTCCTCATGTTACACATGTATGTGTCTGAGTGTTTCAATAAAATCTGAAATCCGTTCTTGAGCTAAACATCTAAGAAAGCAACAACTTTTCCATATGTACCTCTAAAAGGGTTGTCTGACCACTTTTAATCATTTGCAACTTTTTTAGAACTTTTGATTCTCAAGAGCCCAAAATCGATGATTTTGTCTAGTTTCTGGGTTATATTAGCCATTTAGAGTGATCTTACCATATTTTCCTGTTTAGCTAAAAGCGGTCATGTTTTTGACTTAAAGAAAAAATAATAAATGGGAAAATAAAAACTTTTATGCACGATTTATAAAAAAAAATGTTAAGGTAGTTACAGCTGACGACGGACGCTATGGTGGCAATTACCAGGTCCATGTGAGCTAAAATGTAGGTTTAAAGCTTGCTTTACATTTTTTTTTCATTTATAACTTTTAACCACTTGATCGGTAACAGCTACTCGTGGACCTAAAGTCTTGAAGGGCAATCGCACATGTCTGTTCCATACAAATTAAACCAATAAATATTTTTGTATGAACATTTCCGATTGTCTAAATTTAAAATCATTTAAAATAAAAATTCCAGGTTCATTTCCTTTTACTGTACATGCTTTATTATAATGCTAGAGTTGGCTTACTTATTATAAATGTTTCAGGTACTCATGCGGAGAAATGGCCCCAACTTTAGAATTGCATAAAGACACTATAAAAATTATTTGGTTCATTAAGCTGCAATCATTAACACGACGGGGGTCATAGTTGCTTTTCAATGCATCCGGTCTTGGCATGATTGGAAAATGGCCGGTAAGCCGGTATGGTCGAACACTTTTTACCACAAAAGAGGATCCACTCATTCTAAAACCTACAGTAGTGTTCCATAACATGGATTTTTCCTCACACTGTGGGCTGTATTTTAATCAGACTGCACTGTGGACTTTTATTAATTGCCTACGACGATCCTGGCATAGAGTATAACAGAGTCTCATTTTAAAAAAGAATAGTTTTGAGTATCGTTTTGCACAAAAGCCTCACAAGACAACAGCGAGCCTAGAAGTTCGTTCAAAATTGTCTAATATGTGAGAAGAATAGTATCCAAGGCAAAAAAAAAATAAAATTGCTGAGCAGGATGGTAAAATCAAAATAAGAATATAATTATATCGGAATCAACTTACGCTTGGTTATTATATATTCATTGGAACAACTTGACAAACTGTCTTAATAGAATTAATTCTATTGCTCTCCCCATATGTGTCACCATAAAAAAGTCAGAGAAGTTAAATCATTAACAATAGGGCATTCCAATGTTAAAACTATGAACATTTAAAGACAAAACCAGCAAACACAATCGGGAACAACCTATAAACAACTTAAAAGCAATCAACAGAGCAAGTTTTTGCCATTAGATCGATCATCTACTCCCTGTTTAAAAATTACCTGGGTATTCAAGAATAGGAAATAGATAAGTAGTTTTATAACTATTGTACGATTCTTTTGCGAATTGCATGATTTAAAAGTAAGATTTCATATTTCTTCCGTTTTTGTTTATTTTCTATGACAGACAGCCCATGACAGACAGGATCATGTGAACGTTTCTGTCATAGAGAAATCAAACAATCAAAAACCTTTAAAAAAGTAGTACGTAACGTTTACTTTTCTAAAAAAAAGAACTAACTTGATTTGCAAAATGCTCAGAATCAAGGAAATTTAGTTACACGTAAATCGGTTTTATTGGTCGCGCATTAACTCAATATATGCAAATTGAATTTTTGCGCATTAATTCAAAATATGCAAAATGGATTTTGACTTCGTTATATTCATTCATGAAATTATTTTGTTCACTGTTAAAAACGGAAGAAATATGTTCTTACACTCGTTATTTATTGAAGATCGGGAATTTCTTCCACTAGTATGTTCCGCTGCGCTCCACTCGTGAAAAGATGGAATTTCTTACACTCGTGGAAGAAATCCCTGATCTTCAATAAAGACTCGTGTAAGAACCTATTAAACCTCGTTTACCTCCTGTATGCCAGTGGGGTTTCACTGGAAAGCAATCGCTTTCATATCTACTAGTATCCTGTTTCTAATGATCTGATATAAATAAACAAATTTATTTTTGAAATATTTTTACATGCAAGGTCTTAGTCCACTCGGAATGAGAGCATTTCGATTTGTGTAAACATCTTCTAATATTTCGAATAATTTTGGATCCTTGGCCTTTATATTTTTCCTTGCCTCAATCTCATTCGGGCATACAATAGTCATTTCTTCACATCTGAAAACAAAATACAATAAAGATAAAAACACCACATAGTAGTAAGTACTTTAAAATGTTTTCAAAATTTATAACAAGACAAAACAACAACAAATAAAAAACGCCAAAACAACAATCCTCCAAAACAAATAACCCTTTTGCTCCGAAAACACAGTTTTGCGTTATTGTTATTACACACCCATCGGCTATTAAAAGGAGGTCATAAGTACGACAATACAAAACTTTACGGCAAAATATATGAGGTATAGACAGTAATCAAATAGAGTGGTTAATAACATCATTCAAGGGCAAATTCTACAGTTCTTTTTGTCTGGCAGTGGTTTTAAGATGAATAAACATATTAGCAGGCAATGATGCTCACTATGTTCCCATTAAAATATCGATTTTCTGCTAAAAGCTCATTCCCAAAACTGTAAAAATAGATAATTGAGCACATGACTTTGCTCTCTGTTAATTTGTCCTTTATACCAGATTCATGAAATAAAACAAAACTTACTGGTTCATTCCGCCAGACATACTTTTTGATCTGATACTGGTCATAAAGAAAGCAGTCGTTCCTTCCGCCCAATACTCATGTGCAGTTGACGTGGCGTAGGAATCTACCCATATATGATGCTGTTTAGCGTATGTATATGCTTCTTGTATCTAGTTTGGTGAAATGTATGAATTATTTTTTATTATTTTACATTCATACTGAAGTGTAGAAAATAAAACAAAATAAAAGAATTACCATCCTCGGAAACCAGGGGTTCTTCTCTAGCTTACTCATGCATCAGCCCTGGGTCCATCCTTGGAAATCCAGGGGTTCTTCAGTTTACTCATTCATCATCCATGAAATATCTCGTTTAAGATACTTTTGTATCGAGCCTTTTGATTGGTCGCATTTCGTTTTTCTAATGCGGTTTAAAGTGTTTACACATTTATTAAAATTTTAAGAAATTCAATATCAGATCTTGAATATCCAAGGGGTGATGAATGAGTAGGCGAGAGATGAACCCTTTGGTTCCGAGGAAGAAGAATTATACGCCTAATTTCAATACTTGCAATCTAAAAGGTCACAGTTACAATATCTGCAAGTTATTTTTGCAAAAAGGGGGAAAGAAGTTTGGTGGTTGTTTTAGTCTTATAATCAAACGCTTCACTTTACAGGATGTGTTTCTGATAAAAAGATTTCTAAAAATTAATGAAGAATTTTGAAAAGTTAACACCCGAATTTACTGTAATTTGACGCGAGTTTCGAAAATTACTTTTTCTGTACGTCATACCCAATTTAAACTGACAAAATATTACATGTATTATACCTTTGTTCTGTAAGAACTTGGGATATTCTTATAAATTTGATGAGAGAACTCGTGAGTCACAACATTAAGCGCATGACCATACGGATCGTTTGCGGTACAAAGTACGTTGTCCTCTATCACTGCTGATCGGATATTAGTTACACCAGCTAGAAATTGGAACTTCCGGCCATCTGTGGTACACGTGTGATGACAAGTCCCATTACAGCTGCCTTGAAAATGAAGAGAACATAGCTGTCAATCCCGCAACATTGGCTTTGTGCATGCCAATATACAGAAATCTTTATCAAAGCTTATGTTTGTACTCAACGACTTAATGTTATTTGTCCCATGTACAGGGGCATTGTTGTTAGTTTTGGATAAAAAAAAATCATTTTCATTACATTTTTTTTCTCGGACCATTTGAAGGACACCAAACAGTATATAATAGTCACATTTAAAGCTGCTGACGGTTGTTCATCAAAGATTTCTAAGTTATTGCTTATTTGTATATGTTGTGTTCTGTACGCTGCTTTCACATCTCACCATCTTCTATTACACCAACAGTATCGATACGAGTGGTAACTAACCCTGACAGTCTGGAGTGTCTAACAAATTTCTGTTCTCAGGAAAAACCCCAAGTGTTTCCTGTCTTGTGAAAACACCAAGACCTTTGCTATGACTTACACCAAAGAAGACGTCGAATGGAGAATGTCGTATCATATGGCCAATGGTATTAGCAGCCTAAAATAAAATTACAAAATGTTCAAAGCAAATGTACATGTAGGCTAAATATGCCAAAGAATAGGATTTATATATATATATCAATCAGGTCTATGAAGGTATTTATCTATACAGAAACAAGATAGATAAAATCAAATAAAAGTGCTGCAAGGAAGACTTTCAAAAAACTTCTATGACAGACGTGGTGACTTAAATTTTCAATCGTCAACTTTCCCTTTTTGTCTAGCAAAATTCCGTCAGCTCCTGCTTATGGAGTCTTCGTATCACAGTTGATTCGTTACTCCAGTGCTTGCGGGAATTACATCGATTTCCTTGGCATAGCGTCACAATTGACACAGAAATTGCTGACACAGGGTTATGTTGCTCCACGTTTGCTGTCTTCACTCAAGAAATTTTACGGTAGACACCGTGCACTCGTAGACAAATACGGGATTTCAATCTCTTAAATAAGAGCAGATGTTGGTTTGTCGTAAAAATTTGTTTTGTCTTCCTTTACCGGATTTGACACACTGAATTGAAAATTATCAACACGACGGGTGTGCTACAGCAGGCAGAAACCGCTTACTCTTCCGAAGCACCTGAGTTTACTCTTGCCACGACTTGAGTTTGCGTTGTTGATTTCCGTTCGGTTGATTTTGTGTTTTGTGTTTCTTCGTGTTTACCGGTTTCGTCGCTACCCTTTCAGACTAATGACATTTGAATGCCCCATTGGTGCCTCTTTGCTTCCTGTATAGCATTCAACTACTTAGTATTGGCTGGATCAGAGTAAGTACACTGTGTCTGTTTGCCCTAAATATTACCCAAATTGAAAATAAGAAGAAATTATGAATATTTATTATGCATCCCATGAAGTTACAATATATAACAAAAGTATAAAAAGGTAATAACAAAACATCCGAATTGGGAGGATCAATCTAAAATGTCCGAGAGAAGAGACAAAACAAAGTAAATTTGAAGCAGTCTATTGGCTTTTATTCTTGAGTCGTAGTGAGGTATGTGTTGAACGAAGAGAAAATGCTCACACCTCAATGTATCGCAAAGAGCAAACGCTCACATCTCACTATATCGTGAAGAGCAAACGCTCACCACACCTCACTGTATCGTGAAGAGCAAACGCTCACCACACCTCACTGTATCGTGAAGAGCAAACGCTCACACCTCACTGTATCGTGATGAGCAAACGCTCACCACACCACAATGTATCGCAAAGAGCAAACGCTCACACCTCACTGTATCATGAAGAGCAAACGCCCGCCACACCTCACTGTATCGTGAAGAGAAAACGCTCATATATCTCTGTATCATGAAACGCAAACGCTCACCACACCTCACTGCATCGTGAAGAGAAAACGCTCACACCTCACTGTACTGTGAAAAGCAAACGCTCACAACACTCACTGTATCATGAAAAGCAAATGCTCACCACATCTCACTGTATCGTGAAGAGCAAACGCTCACCACACCTCACTGTATCGTGAAGAGCAAACGCTCACACCTCACTGTATCGTGATGAGCAAACGCTCACCACACCTCACTGTATCGCAAAGAGCAAACGCTCACCCCTCACTATATCGTGAAGAGCAAACTCTCACCACACCACATTGTATCTCAAAGAGCAAACGCTCACACCTCACTGTATCATGAAGAGCAAATGCTTTCCACACCTCACTGTATTGTGAATAGAAAACGCTTACACCTCACTGTACCGTGAAAAGCCAACGCTCACCACACCACGCTGTATCGTTAAGAGCAAACGCTCACACCTCACTGTAGCGTGAAAAGCAGACGTTCACACTTCACTGTATCATGAAAAGCAAACGCTCACCACACCTCACTGTATCGTGAAGAGCAAACGTTCACACCTCGCTGTATCGTGAAATGCAAACGCTCACACCTCACTGCATCATGAAAAGCAAACGGTAACCACACCTCACTGTGTCGTGAAGAGCAAACGCTCACCACACCTCACTGTATCGTGAAAAGCAAACGCTCACACCTCACTGTACCGTGAAAAGCAAACACTTACACCTCACTGTATCGCAAAGAGCAAACGCTCACACCTCACTGTTTCGTTGCACTGACTTCATATTTCACAAAAAAACTACATATACATACTGGTGTAGAGGGTGTAGCGCCATGCAGATTACACCTACCTTTATCAAAGCTTTCTCCGAGACCCGTGTTGACGCTTGTACTAGAATTGTAGGAACTTGTGGCTTGTTCATATGAACAACTCCGTATTGGTCTACATATCTGCTGACAAATTGAACTTGCTCGGGTTCTGTGATGTAACCTCCATCATCCTCGAGGACTCTTTTAAGTAAAGAATTCAAGAAATTATAGTTTCTATTGGTGGAAGGGCTATATCTTTATTAAATTTCCATTGAAAGGATGATTTGAAAACTTTATGCTATTATGGAATTTTGATTTAGTGATTCTGTAATCTGTTATTTTTGCTGAGCTGATTCAGTTGCATATTAGATAACACAATGGATACAAAATAATAATAATATATTAAAACCGGAAATAATCGACATAACCTTGCATATATATTTATCTTAAAATCAAATGTGCTTGTTTAAAGGATTTAAGAAATTTGTTCCTTATTTCACGCGATAGGCATTTCAACTTAAATGCAAGAAGTAAATGATTATCGTCTTCAAAGAAACATTATTTTTTTCCAGGCGCACTTTAAAAGATTTAATGCCTTATATTTTGTAATGTTATTTTTATGTTATGTTGCTCTCAGGAGCATGTTTTCGACATATAATGTTTATTTTTTTCTCCATCATGATGTCGTAGACAATTAATTTGGATTATATGTCAAGAACAATTATTGCGGTAATTTACAGATAAAAACTGATGTAGACTTTTCAAAATTAAATCTTACCTTGTTTGGTCATGCACTTCAGGAAGGGTTAGACCAAGAACACCTTCAATGGGAAAAATAATTAAATTCTATACATGCATAATCTTTAGATTTATACTCCCTGCAATTAGGGTTATGTGGTAATCACCCTGTCCGTCCAGAACACTATATAACTGTTTGGTTGGATTTAGTGAACTTTACACGAAGGAAGCACATCATACAAGTACATGTCACATGTAAACAACTTTGAAATTTCATTGCTAAAGACCACCTCTTTAACGTAATAGGAAACTTTGGTTTTTAATAAACAAACAAAAATAAAGCAACAAGAAAAACGGAAAAACATAAACAAAACCGTTTATTCTACGTAATAAGTGAATCGTGACTCGTGCTTGTGTCAAGAATATATCTTTATCCATCTCAACAAAATGGTATTTAACGTGCATGACGAATTTTATGAATATTTTTATACGATTGCGATTTTTTTTCGATATTATTATGTTATGGCGATGTTGTCGTCTGGAGACACTTTAGTTTCCGTGCGATGAGTTGTAGTTAGCCAGTTGAATGATGTTTTAACCAGTAAAGGAAGGTTGGTATTGCATTTTGGGTATCTGGTCTGTACCATTTCAGAAAAAGGGCCAAAGAACTGAAATTGGTATATTGTCAAAACGTCTGCAGAATGTTTAATTTGAATCTGATTTTGTACATTCTTTTTAATTGTAGTCTTCGGTAAAATCTGTCAACAAAATGTGACAACTACATCTACATATCTTGCACCGTAACAATGCTTTGTGGAGGGAACAAAAAGGGTCAAATGTATGTTTGAAGAACACTTCTGTAGAACGTTTATTTTATCTGATTTTGTTTTAAAAAATGACACAAAATCATTGTTTTCCTCAATAAATTCTGTCAACTTATTTTGTTGATGGTTTTATGCATCTTGCAAGGTTACATTTAAGGGGGGTCAAAGTTGAGCCATGCCACAAAAATAAACTGTTTTTATTTTCGGTCTGAAATTTTATATTCTGTTTTCATTGGAATCCTTGTGAAAATTTTTGCCAGAGTTTTTATACCAATTTGCAATGTCTCCTATCGTTTTTTGAAAAATTATTGGTCAAATTTTATACTTAAAGGTTGGTTTGAATAAAAAAAAAATCAAATGCTCATTGAAAATTCCTCCACAGATTGAATGTGTCAAAAAGCTTTTTGTGTCCAAAGCATTTGACACTCCATATTGGACCTCCAATGTAAAGTAGTCGTATCATGCTGTGCTCGGTGTAGCTTTTTATTAGCAAATACAAAGATACTTATATGACGATTTTTTTTTTCAAACCATTTTGAATTCATTTAGTTACTTTAAAAAAATGTTGTTTTCTTTTTTAGTGTGATTCAGGTAATTATCTTCTATGGTTACTATGGTTAATGGTTTGAAAGATAAAACTTTTCCGTCTGAGTAAATTATATTTAATGGATTGTAAATATATACTTTCCGTTTGAGTTGCTTTACATCCTTAATCAAAGCTACGATTTCAAGAATGCTTATTAAGAATAAGGAAAGATTGAGAGAAAAATTACAATGTATATACGTGTATCATTTGATACTGTTAAATACTGAACAAGTTTCGAAGCCTATAATCATTTGATAAATTATCAATTTATACATGACAGCTCATGATTACTCGGGTGATTGCTACTTAGAAAAGGGTTGACTTTGAAACTTAATGCTGTAAGTTGTTAGATTTTCCCTTATGAATAGAAACAGAATGTCACGTCAGGATTCAGGTTTTAATACATTGTACCACATGAACCCAGAAGCAATACCATATGCAATCACAGAGAATGGGCTTAATCGCTATTTCAAAATTTGATTTGTCGACAAATTACATGATGCGACCCCAAAAAGTATGTGGCTCAGGTGGTATAATACGGCAAAATGTGCGATCTTTCCGGGAGGTTCTGTCGCTCATTTTGCTTTTTTAGGGTAATGACAGAAATTTGTCTTAATCGGAACAAATCACAATATTTTAATATTTAAATGTCAAAAGGCATTTAATTGTATTTTAATATCGGTCGTAACATGATATTGGCATTTGGCAGGTGTCGAAGAGGTTAATATCATCTCAACTGTTGTTTACCAAGAAAAAAAGGTTGCCGAAGTTCTACATACAAATGTTCAACATAACATTACTATCTGAGTCTTGCTCGTTAACAGTCTTTTTAAGGATAACTATTATAAACTACATGATTGGACCGTTTCATGAAAACACCTTCAATATTAACTCGTGTATAAAAGCTGTAAACAAGACTAGAATAATAATGTTAACTTTATGTACATGACCAAACCTTTATAAATACGACCATTTTGAAATTTATTACACAATGCATCATGTGCAAGTATCAGTCACTTTTCGTCGTCTTACACTTAACCAAATACGGAAAAAATAGTAAAATTGAGAGATAAAGCACACAAATAAATATAAATCCCCCCCAAAAAAAACCACAAAAATAAAACAAACAAACAAACAAACAAATAAAAACCATTAAACATAAAAAAGACGGAGCTCGTACATCTCATTTACAATAGAGAATCCATGAAAATATGTGAGTGAGTGAGTTGGTGATTTACACCCGTGCAACGCTATACAGGTTATTTACAGGCGATGAACATGAAAAGGATGATAGAATGAACATGAAATGGTGATAAATGAAATATGGGGATGGGGTGGGACACAAAGGACCGGTGAATTTTGAAGAACCACAGGAAAAGGGGAGAGGTGGGTAGGGGCGGAAAATTTAGCCTCTGTAAATATGAGAATTTTTTCAAGGCATTAAAGATGAGTAGCAAATAGAAAAATACTATGACAGGTTCATAGGAACCTGAATCGCCCACATAATCTCTTAAAACATGAAAATCCCCCCAATAAAGAAAATCGAACAGGAAATTTATATAAATGTCTATGTCAGCAGCATTCGAATGAAACAAATGGAAGGTCACAAACCAAAAGTATTGAACGAAAAGTACTCAAAACAAAAAAAAAAAAAATCGATCAGGGAAGCCAGACCCGTCACCGATGATTTCGACAATGCGCAGAGCAAGAAAAGAAACCTGTTGTTTTAAACAATTTAAAATTTTAAATCAGGACATTTCAATGCCAGAAAAGTATTAAAATTCAACTGAAGACCAAGCACGTTTTTATAAACATCGCCAATCACGAATTAAATGATTATTTTATAAATAATGAAATTCAATCAAATTCTTTGGATTTTTTAAAAAGTTTTTGCGATTTTTTTTTCTGATTTCAACACTTTCAAGGTTTAAAAGCAAAACCACGATAGCGCAATCAACGAGAAACATGGTGCCAAACGGAGCACGTATCATTATGTCAACACGAAAACACGAGAATAAACAAATCATATTACGAAAACACGTCGAAGAAAACGTTGCACGAAAATAACCCTTTGCCATCCCCAATAAGCTGCAATACTAACTTTTGACCAGCATTTACCGTTTTCAAGATATAATGTCATAACTACAAAATGATGAACTTTGTGATATTTCTCTTCTAAGGAGTCGTCGTACAACTTGATAGTCAATGTAATGTTTTGTAGAACTTTCGAAGGTATAAAGATAGGTTGCTTCAGATTTTCTGTAAAAATCATTATAATTGTAAGCTCTCAGAAAGAAACTTTTAGCTGTGAGCTGACCCACCCCTTTTGTTCTATTTTTGGCAATGGCAGCCATTTTTGAAAGTCGGATGGTATAAATAGAATTTTACAATCTTGGTGCCAAATGACCAAGTGTACAAAGTTTAATACCTATCTCTTTTGTGATTTCAGAGCCATCTGTTTTATTCTTAGCAAGGACAACGGTTTATTCTTAGCAAGACCAACTATATGTTTGTTGGTCGACGGTTAAAATTTTACAATTTTGGTAAATGACACCCAAAAGATCGTGCCAAGTGCCAATCACCTCGGTACTTTTAAATAAATAGCTTTAAAGGAAAAAAAACGGACGAACGACGGAAGCCTAGTGATAACAAAAAGCCAAACGTAAGGTGAGTGAGTGAGTGAGTTGGTGTTTTACGCCCGTGCAACGCTATATAGGTTATTTACAGGCGATGAACATGAAAAAGGGTGATATGATGAACATGAAATGATGATGATAAATGAAATATGGGGGTGGGATGGGAAACAAAGGACCGGTAAATTTTGAAGAACCACAGGAAAAGGGGAGAGGTGGGTAGGCCAAACGTAAGGAATAACATACGGTACTTACTATCACTATATACTATCACAATATATCTGGCAATTATAATAGAAAATAATGAAATTTGGAATAGGTGTACGCGACACAGCCCACATATCAAGCGTTAATTAAAAATAAACCAAAAAACAAAGCAGTTAATTGAGTAAAAAGAATTACAAGTAATCAAAGAAGCAAAGAGGAACCAATGGGGCATTCGAGTGTCAAAGGTCCGAAAGGGGAACGACAAAACCTGTAAACACGAAAAAGAACAGCACAATGAAACACACACAAAAAAAAAAAATAAAAAAAATAAACTAGAGGCTCCCAGGAGCCTGAATCGCTCACCTGGTCCTTAAGGCATAATGGTCTCTTCTTTATTGGGTCAAGTCCCAACTTAGACACAACAGAGACTTTCCTGAGTCTAAATGAGCTGAACATTAAAGCAAGCCCCACCTTTTCTCTATCTGCAATAGTTTTTTTTCAATAGGGCAAAAAAACATGAAAAAACGCTATTTTTGACCTTAAAAGGACCATTACTCCTATAAGGGCTTATCTGACAACTTCATCCCTATTGAGACTTTTGTAAAGCTTAATGAGCTAAACATTTAAGCAAGCCCCACCTTTTCTCTATCTGCAATAGTTTTTATTCAATAGGGGCAAAAAAACATGAAAAAACGCTATTTTTGACCTTAAAAGGAACATTACTCCTGTAAGGGCTTATCTGACAACTTCATCCCTATTGAGACTTTTGTAAAGCTTAATGAGCTAAACATTTAAGCAAGCAACACCTTTTCTCTATCTGCAATAGTTTATATTCTATAGGGCAAAAAACATGAAAAAACGCTATTTTTGACCTCAAAAGGGCCATAACCCCTATTAAGGGTCGGTCATCTGACAACTTTGACCCAATGGAGACCTTTGTAGAGCTTAATGAGCTGAACATTTTAGCAGGCAATAGCTTTTCTCTATCTGCAATAGTTTTCATTCTATAGGGCTTAAACATGAAAAAACGCTATTTTTGACCTTAAAAGGGCCATAACCCCTATTAGGGGTCATCAGACAACTTGGGTGAGTGAGTGAGTGAGTTGGTGTTTTACGCCCGTGCAACGCTATATAGGTTATTTACAGGCAATGAACATGAAAAGGATGATAAAATGAACATGAAATGATGATGATGAATGAAATATGGGGATGGGGTGGGACACAAAGGACCGGTAAATTTTGAAGAACCACAGGAAAAGGGGAGAGATGGGTAGGGGCGGAAAATTTAGCCTATGTGGTGCACTACTGGGCGGTCCACAAAGGGGTCTTTTACGTGCATGAAGCGTGGCACTCTCCACACACGTTGGCCCACTATGGTCGGCGGTCAGGGTTTCCGTATTATAGACCTGACAACCCCCGCGGACGAGGGCTACCCTATTCAGCCACCTAGGGTACACACTTGGTCGCTCTGTGGGCTGAGCACTGACCCGACGTCAGAATCCCAAGACCCTTAGTCGCCTCTTACGACAAGCTAGGCTCTGCTGCGGGCCTATTCGCCACCCGGGCCCCGCACGGGACCAGACAACTTGGACCCAGTGGAGACTTTTGTAGAGCTTAATGAGCTGAACATTTAAGCAGGCAACAGTTTTTCTCTATCTGCAATAGTTTTCATTCTATAGGGCAAAAAACATGAAAAAACGCTATTTTTGACCTCAAAAGGGCCATAACCCCTATTAAGGGTCATCTGACAACTTTGACCCAATGGAGACCTTTGTAGAGCTTAATGAGCTGAACATTTTAGCAGGCAATAGCTTTTCTCTATCTGCAATAGTTTTCATTCTATAGGGCTAAAACATGAAAAAACGCTATTTTTGACCTTAAAAGGGCTGTAACCCCTATTAAGGGTCATCTGACAACTTTGACCCAATGGAGACTTTTGTAGAGCTTAATGAGCTGAACATTTTAGCAGGCAACAGCTTTCTCTATCTGCAATAATTTTCATTCTTTAGGGCAAAAACATGAAAAAAACGCTATTTTTGACCTTAAAAGGGCCATAACCCTTATTAGGGGTCATCTGACAACTTCAACCCAATGGAGACTTTTGTGGAGCTTAATGAGCTGAACATTTTAGCAGGCAACAGCTTTTCTCTTTCTGCAATAATTTTCATTCTATAGGGCAAAAACATGAAAAAACGCTATTTTTGACCTTAAAAGGGCCATAACCCCAATTAGGGGTCATCTGACAACTTCGACCCAATGGAGACTTTTGTAGAGGTTTTGATTCTGAAGAGCCTAAGATCCTTCAGATTTTTTCTATCTGTTCTAGTTTTCAAGTTATAAGTCTTTGAATGTGATTTTACCCTATGTTCTATTTTTAGTAACAGCGGCCATGTTTGTTATCAAATCATAAAGCCGAACACAATTTTTTAAACATCATGCCCTGATTAATACTTGGACCAATTTTTGAAAAATTCCATTCAGTGGTTTCAGAGAAGAAAATTTTTGAAAAAGTAACGGACGGACGACGGACGACGGACGGATGGCGATGACAATAGCTCACTTGACCCTTCGGGTCAGGTGAGCTAAAAAAAATAAACCGAACAGATCGCGATATCAAGTCGTAACGAGAGTGTACTCCATGTTGCTCGGCAGAATATGCAGTTACTGCGTGCTATAACCCACTCGTCGCGTGCGGGGCCCGGGTGGCGAATAGGCCCGCAGCAGAGCCTAGCTTGTCGTAAGAGGCGACTAAGGGTCTTGGGATTCTGACGTCGGGTCAGTGCTCAGCCCACAGAGCAACCAAGTGTGTACCCTAGATGGCTGAATAGGGTGGCCCTCGTCCGTGGGGGTTGTCAGGTCTATAATACGGAAACCCTGACCGCCGACCATAGTGGGCCAACGTGTGTGGAGAGTGCCACGCTTCATGCACGTAAAAGACCCCTTTGTGGACCACCAAGTAGTGCCCCACATATGCTAAATTTTCTGCCCCTACCCACCTCTCCCCTTTTCCTGTGGTTCTTCAAAATTTACCGGTCCTTTGTGTCCTACCCCACCCCCATATATCATTTATCATCATCATTTCATGTTCATTTTATCATCTTTTTCATGTTCATCGCCTGTAAATAACCTATATAGCGTTGCACGGGCGTAAAACACCAACTCACTCACTCACTCGTCGCGCTGTCAGTGTCAAATCCAGTAAAGGAATACAAACATCTTATGACAAATCAACATCTGCTCTAATCTGAGAGATTTGTCTTTGAACGCATGATGTCTCCAGTAAAATTTCTTGAGTGAAGACTGCAACCGAGGAGCACCATAACCGTGTGTTAACAATTTTTGTGTCAGACGTGACGCACTTCCAAGGAAATTGAGGTAATTCCCGCAAGCTCTGGATTAACGAATTGACTGTGATACGTAAACTCTATAAGCTATAGCGGACGGAATGTTGCGACACAGTGAGTGAGTTGCCGTTTTACGCCCTTTCAACGTTATATAGGTTATTTAAAGGTGATGATGAACATGAAAAGGATATGAACATGAAATAAAATATTAGGGTGGGATGGGAAAAAAGGAACAGTAAATTTTGAAGACCACAGAAAAAGGGGAGAGATGGTTTGGGGCGGAAAATTTAGCTTATGCTGTACACTACTTGGCGGTCCACAAAGGGATCTTTAACGTGAATTAAGCGTAGCCCTCTCAACAAACGTTAGTCCATTATTGTTTGCAGTCAGTTTTCCGCATTATAGCCTGACGACCCCTGCATTCATTTTGACAGGGCTACCCAATTCAGCATCCTGGGGCACACACCCTAGATACTTTATGGGCTTAGCGGCCTGACTGAATGTCAGGTTTCTGAGCGCTCTACCGATAAGCTTAGTGCTGTTTGGGGTCTTTTGCCTCCCGGAATCCGCACGAGATAGTTGCTACACAAGCCGCCGTTTACCATTTCAGTCATTTATGTGTCACAAAAAAATTATAATAGAATTAACTTACTGTGAATGACCAGAGCGAAGATAAAAGGCACAATCATGACTAATGCCTTATCTTAGTTATGTGACCTAATACATGGTTTGTGGAGATTTTGTATTTCGAATCGTTGGCATGCACTACAAGTGTGGCATTTGATAATGATCTTAATAAGTTTAACCAAATTTCAACAAAATCTTAGACGAATGATTTTGAAATGCGTTAAGTGCATGTAAGCCATTTTAAATGTGCCTGTCCTAAGCTAGGAATCTTTATCAAAGCTTATGTTTGTATTTCGTCGAATATATGTTTATTGTTCTTTTGTCAAGAAGAAGGTCTTTCATTGCACTTTAGGTTTGGGCTTGAATCATATGTAGTTAATTTTCAATCCAGGGCCAATTGAGAAACAGTGAGCAGAGATCACTGGTCACATTGAAGGCTGCTGACTATTTTCCCTTGTGGATTTTTTTTATTGTCGTTTATAATGTAAGTTGTGTCGTGTACAAGAGTGGGTTTTGATAATGATCTTTTATAAGTTTAACATAATTATGTTCAACCTGATGTGTTTTGTGTAACTATCGGACCCAAAGATCGTAATGGAAGGGGGAGGTTTTGCGCGCCTTATAAAACCTGATTTAACCAACCATTTCTTTTGAAATGCATGTACCAAGTCAGGACCATTGCGATCTTCATTTTTTCGTATTCCTTGTTTTGTCTTGTCTTATGGACATTTGAGATTGATTCTCGAAGTTCGGTAATTTTGTTATTACCTTTATTTACCCTTATGGCAATTTTCATCTTGCCGGGGTCGCCAGGAACATTGTTTTACTGAGCAATATTTTTGACAACGTAGAATTATAATTCAATGAAATATTAAGTTATTTAATACATTTCTTACCTTTCATTCTCCTTCCAAAGAAAGTAGTGTAACATATTCAACCGAAGGTAGTGCAAACAAAATATCTGCGAGTCAATGCTCACTAGTGATACCCCCACTTTCACAACTATTCCTGGCATAAAGTACAGAGTTTTCGACAAACAGGAAGTATATGTCCAATGAACCTAAAGCTTTTTCAAACACATAAATCTAGTTACCAAATATCAGCAACTTAGGTGTTAAAGTAACTGAGTTATACGTAAATTTAAAATGTGACCTTATTTTCAAAAGTTTTTGACAAACAGGAAGTCATCCTCGGTAACCCAGGGGTTCTTCTCTTCATTCGACGAGTAAGCTAGAGAAGAACCCCCGTGTTTCCGAGGATGGCAGGAAGTAGACATCCGATGCACTTTAAACGTACCCCACAATGCATTATGTCCATACATAGCTTGTAACCAAATTGCAACCTAGAAGTAACGCTAGCTAAATAATAAGGAAATAAAAAGTGAAACGCAAAAAAAAAGGGATTTAAAAAAAAAGTTACCAGCAAATAGGAAGTAGATGATCGATTGACCTGGATACATATCCCACAATGCCTAATGTTCATATCAAAACCTATAGTCACTAAATTTCAACAATATATGACTATTATTACCTTATGAGTTATGAGTAAACAAAAAGTGTGACGTGTAAAGATGACGGAAAAAAATACGGTGCATGTCAGCAAACAGGAAGTAGAAGTCCGATTGACAAACATATCCCAGAAAACATCATTTCCATATAAAGCTTGTCACTAAATTTCAATAACTAACTAGGACTAGTAGTATCGGAGTATAATGTAACCAAAAGCGAGACGGAAAAAATGTTTTCCTTCCAGGCAGTTGATGCATGATTTATCTAAAAACATATAAAGCTAGTAACAAATATCAGCAACCTAGGAGTAATACCCGGATTGCAAGTTCCAAAATAGCCGCCATTTTACCCCGATTTTAATGGAAAACTTGTACCTACCCTCTGATGAATGAAATAGACAAGCCTGTTCCTTTCTCTTCAACCCCTATAGGAGATGTATATTTTCATATTTCTTTAACCATTACAAATTGACAAATTCGACGTTTTTTATAATTTTCTTTCATATTTTACAAATCGGTAAACATGTTGTTTTCACTGATCCTCTTACTCTGACAGATCTGACCTCAGTTGGACATTCTAATATCCGAAATGTTCAGGAGTGGATAAACTCGCAATAGCTTGCTTATGAGTAACTAAAATGTGGGACGGAACTACCAACACAAGTAAAACGATATAACCTTCCTGTTCTTCGAAGCGGAGGAAGAATAAACACATAAAGTAGACACAGTGATGCCTCCTTAGGATTTCACGCTCAGGCAAGAACATGCGGACAATGCTTTTTGCGACACCCTGGTATTTAAATTCAAAAATATTTCAAACCTTTTCTATAACATCAAACAAAGGATTACATTTACTTAAATATAGAAAAAAGAATAACAGCTCTCTAAAATTTCGTTAAATTGAGCAAATGAATGCAAACTAGCTTTTATTACAGGTAGTACCCAACATAATTCATTGACATCGTCAAAATGTTAAGATTAAATGTTACAAATTTATTTCCTTGATGCCTTCATTACATGTAGCTGTGCACGTATGGAAATTGTGGATCGTTAGCATTCATTGCAAATCCCTATATGCCGATTCACACATATGTTACAGTATCTTTTAACGTTTTTATTTTGAAAAAAGTTTAATGCTCCATGTCTTATTAATAAATTTGTTAATAAACAGTCCTACACCTTATAATGCTTCTGAATTCTTTGAATCGCAAAACGTAAACGATTGGATTAACAAGCGGAATTGTCAAAATAATGATATTTGTAAATTCCAAAACGGATGTTGAAACAGAACCAGTGATGGCCGAAATCAAGCTTAAAATACTACTAGGCAATACCAAAATCGATGTTAACGTGATTAAAACAATCAGTGTTATCATGGAACGTCGAAACCGTTTGACATGACCGGAAGTTATTGTATTGCCATTACAATTTGATGTTTTTACTTCTGTTATGGATTTACTTACAGAGGGTTTCATAGTAGTTATCTTTGAAACATTGGCATCACTACATCTTTTATCATGTTCAAAGGTTTCGACCGTATTGCAGACAAGTTTTCGGTCTCTGCAACATGAAGCTTGGTGCTTTATTATCTGTGCCTTAATTTTATGACCAATTGAGTACTTGCTCACTGACGAGGAGCTCGAAGCACTTTTCTGATTTCCTCTAACCATGGCTTTGTGATAGACATGATTTTTATCATCCCAAGACGTACACGGCATTTGTTTTGGAAAAACTCGACGAGCTTCGGCTTTTCTATCAACCATCATGATGCTTGGACTCGCAGACTCTCCCTTTTCTGTATCATGTTTTAAATTGTCTAGTGGAATCACTTGGTTCATCGTCTTTTTTAATTTATACAATACATAAAAATATACAATACACATTAAAGTAAGCATCATAATTCGGATAGTGCTGACAAAATATTGAAACGCTGAAATATTCGTGTCAAAAACGTCAACAAGCTTACAAGAAACAGATCTTGCATTTCCAAAAACAAAATATACAGCGGCAGTATAAGACGCAACGCATCCGAATGCAATACTTAATATGACGCCATATTTAACGGACCATACCTGGTGATTTGGTAGCGATATGGTCGTTAATACTTGCCATCTTTCGATGCAAATTAGTAAAACTTGAAGCAGTGAGCATGAAAGTGCAACGGATGTCAGCAAGGATCCGAAAAAGCACATATAAGGTACCTCAATGCAATAAAGTTGAAACACAGTCGTTCCAATTACCGCACATGCGCTCAAACTAATGATCATATCGGTAATGCTTAAACTCAACGACAGACATACGAACTTATTTTTTCGAAGGCGCTTTGATCTTATCAGTATGGCCATGGTAACCAGATTTAATATAAATGTTGCAATAGACAACGGTAAAAGAAGAAAAGAGGCCACTGCTGTTGCGGTTTTGTTTCCTCCCTCCAATGTGCAGTTTTCTACAGTTCTGTTCATGTTTTCAAAATTAAACAATCTGTGAAAGAAAAAGATTAAATTGTCAACGAAAAATCTAAAAATCGTTCTTAATAGTATTGTAGATGTGAAAATTTATTAAATAGACCTTGTTAAAAAATGATGGTTTCACAATATAAAAAAAAAACATTATAAAAGCCAAATAACAATGCCGCAACATTAAAAAAAGTTACTAGTATTATATTTTCATAAAATTATCGTTATATTGTTCTAATGGCCAAAAGCAGACACTGAGTTCAAACGTTTATGAACATGGTTGTTGTCTGACTAAGTCATCAGGACGCACCAGAATTTTCGAGTTCTTACTATCTTAAAATAATAATCGGGCCTTTGCATACTTGCATGCTACTAAACTGAAACCTTACAAGATTTTTAAGCGCTTTTACTCTAACTCTTATTTTAACGGTTACAAAGACAAAGATAAAGAACACAGAACATATGTTTACGATTGGATGTTTTTTTTTATACAATGATCACTTTATGCAAAATTTTTATCGCAATTTTTCTGGCAGCTACAACCACAACCTCTTGATGCCGGTATTTGGCATGCGGTTTAATCCTATAGTACTTACCCATCTTCTTCCTGTTTTCCTTCGTCTGTTATACTTAGACGACATACGTCTTGCATGGAAGACCGCCATTATAATAGTTCAAACTTAAACTTATATAACGTTATTTGATAGCTTTTTCGTTCTTCAATTGCACCCCCAAAACATATTAAAAATTAAGTTATACAACAAAAAAGGTATCGGAGCTTACCTAAAGTTAAAACAATTTGTTCAAATGTGTTTATAAATATTTGCCATATGCATCAAGATCCTTCCTTTGAGCTTCATCGAGACTCAAGTCATGAAATAGGTAGAGATTATATGGATTATTCTGAATTAATGATTCTGAAAGACTAAAGACGCCTGCTCAACGATTTCTGAAGCCGATTGGTCTTAAACCTTACACCTGATTTTCCGAATATAATGATGGTTGACAAACTTACGTGACGAGAAGCGAGTCCTCAATAAATGGGAGAAAGAAAGTAATTAAGCAAAGGGAACCTTCATTTTTAATATAAATAGAGAGACAAAAGGCAATAGAAGCTTTGAATTAATGAACGAGAGAAAATGACCAAGTTTTTAAGCAATTATTTCAAACAAACTAAACAACAGATCTAGAAAAAAAGAGATTTTGTTTCCCGGAATGAGTGCATGGTTTAAACAGTATGATATACATGTAACTGGGTAATAAGCATTAAAAACACGAAAAGGGTGACTAAAATAAAGATGAAATGAAAACGATAAGAAATATTTGGTTTGGTGGAGATGGATCGAAACAATGAACTATTTTAACGGAATGGAAACAAACTAAAAGTAAAGGAGTAGAGCCACGAAGGCTCTAAAATGGCCCAAAATTTTTACTTTGATATACCAGTCTGTAATTGCTGCTTTGATATTCATTAGTCTTTACATTTCACAAATTGCAATATCTTATTCTCTTATTGTTTATCAATAAGGAGAGAGTGGGGTAAAAAAAGGAGACTATTTTGTGAAAAATAACATTTTTTGACAGTTTTCCTGGATTTTCATGTATTAATCGTTGAATATAAAAACGGACCACACCTGCCGGTCAAATTTTTGTGTGTGATAGAAATGTGTATTATACAGTGCGACGTCAAAAGTATTTCACGCTTTTCATCCAACGTTACTCGCATATTTCTGTATGACACTTTTGATTATTGATTTCTTTAGAAGTAGTCAATAAAAGATTACAATATTTTGACAATGTAATCTTTTAAGAATTGACGTTATGATGACGTAATTTTAAGAATAAACACGTAAACAAAAACAAAGCAGGTGCACTTTTATCAAAATGGCTAGAAAATCAAAGGAAATGTCCCCCGAGCTGAAACGGCAGATTCTGCGCTTATATGAAGAAGGGCACAGCAAAGCAGAAATTGGTAGGATAACAGGCTATGATCGGTCTACTGTTTCCAAATTTTTGAAGAATTTTGATGCAAGGGGAAGCATAGAAAACAAAAAAAGAAGTGGAAGACCAAAATCGACCGGCAAACATGGCGACCGGATTTTGGAACGGCTGGTTAAGGAAGATCGGAGGAGATGTTTCCGTGATCTAATGAACGAATTCAACATGTCTATTCCCAGACTAGTTAGTAAACGTACTGTTCAGCGGAGGTTAGCTAGTTTTGGGTACAACAGACGAGTTGTAGCAAAAACTTTAACAATTTCTCTTACAAACAGAAAAAAACGTGTAAGCTGGTGTCGGAATAGACTACACTGGACTGTTAGGGACCACTGGAGTAAAGTTATATTTTCGGATGAGATGCAAGTTGTGTTGGGAAAGAACAATCGTGTCTATGTTTGGAGAAAATCGGAAGAAAGGTGGAATACAGAGTGTTTAGGATTGTACGGACAGCGTAATGGCGGCGCTAGAGTTTCGGCAATGTTTTGGGGTTGCATTTGTTATGGTGGTGTTGGAACAATCGTTGACATTGATGGTAATATCAATTCAGCTAAATACATAGATGTTTTAGACAAAAACTTGTGGCCTGTAGTCACTAAGAATTTTGGTGTTAACCCGTGGATTTTTCAGGATGACAACGCACCTGTTCATCAGTCTGTCCAGACTGTTTCTTGGAAGAATAACAACGAAATAAATTGTCTCGACTGGCCTTCACAGTCCCCAGACCTTAATGTTATTGAAAATATATGGAGATATATTAAGATCCGTCTTCAACATGAACAAAGTAAAATTAAAACTAAAGCAGAACTTGTGTTAGCAGTGCAGAGAATTTGGAGAAGGATTTCTCAAGTGTATATTTCGAACTTATATCGTTCTATTCCACGTCGGCTTCGACATGTCATAAAGGCAAAAGGTCATGCTACAAAATATTGAAGTTGTTTGGTGAGTACATAAGTATTGTAACATATTTTCAATGATTGAACTTGTTATAAAATTTATTTTTTACATGACGCCATATTGAAAGCGTGAAATACTTTTGACGTCGCACTGTAAAATTACAAATAAATTAACAAACAATTACGGTGGTCGACGAATGTGACCAATACTAATTTTGACGAAATATGCAGAGAAAACCAGTGAAAATGATAATTTTGTTTCCAATTTATGGCCTGTTTAAAGTATCAAGGCTAAAACCTGTGGTGTAAATATGTTGCTAAATTTTACTCCTTTAGAAAAAAAACAGTAAAATATGAATGCCACCGGAAAACGGGGAAGTGGAATCATGCTTGTCCACATTAATAGCGCTATCCACCCACTTTGGAACTCTATGATCAGTGTTTAGGCTGCTTAATTATTACTATGTAAAAATTCCTGTTTACGGGGTTTTCATAACCAGCCACGTATTGTCCATATCTTGTCGTTAATGCCAACCAAGAGTCTTAATATTCGGGTGGCGGGTCGGTGTTCAACTTACAGAGCGATCGATTTAGGTGTGGCTTTAAAAGCTGGCCTAATATTATGGTTTTTTTTGTGCGGTGGTGTTGTCTGGCCGTATGAAAGAGGAGCGTCACACTCCATGGACGTGAAATATTTCTTTATCAATGCACAACCTAGGTCAAATTTCCCTACCCTTCCAAAAATTCCTCTTCAATTTCAGGGGCCTTCAAAATGCACTGTTCCTTTGTTTCCTGTAATCACATCCTCGCAATTATCATCGTTCTGTTCATATAAATTGTCTCCCATACATGCTAAATTTTGGTGCTAGAACGTAAATTACCAAATCGCTCAACTTTTTGTTAGGGACAAACAAATTCAAATCTTCTACTTTATAGCTTTTCTACCTTTGCCTGTATCCTAGGACTTTAATATAAAGATAGTAATTGATTTATTAAAGGGACATCCTAGCAGGCCTAAACATGACAGTAATTCCCGATAAAATATTGTGTCTGTAGTCTACAAAGACTTTTTACGAAAAGCGGGAGCGCGATGGCCGCGTCAAGTTAAAGCACTAGACTTTAAATCACAGGTTGACATCTGTTTGGTCCCGAGCAGTCCTATCTTTGGTCGTGGGTTTAATCGAATCTCCAGCTTGGAATATTGGTTTTCCTTCCACACAAATCTGGTGACCACGAAATGGTCTCATATTAGCCAAATGATTGAATTGTGCCGCCCAGGGCTTCACTTTTTTTGTGCAGAGCTTATGTTAATTGTTTGATTGTGTACAAAACACTGATGTGTACTCGTTCGCACTCAACGGTGGTAAATTAATCTTTAAAAAGCCAATTCATATACGAAAAAGAAAAATCTCATCGCCTTTTGATTTAGTATTGTATTTATACATGTAAGTATCACTTATGGTGGTTTGTCTTGAATACTGCTGTTTCATATGTGATCTAAAACATACGTCGAAAAAGTTTTTGTTTCAATCGCATACCTACTTCATTTGAACGCTTTTTGCTATTTGAATCGTTGAACATAATCATTAAAAAAAATTTCGAAAGAACTTATCTAGTCCTATCCTATACGACGTTTAAGGAGTTTTTTGTATTTGGAAATTGTTTGAACCGCCACGAGGTCTACCGGAAGAAGTCTTCATTAAAAGGAACTAAGTCGTTATTTATGATTTTAAAATCGGAAACGTTTCGATTAAAATGCAATCTACAAATGATCTATGAACAGAAATAGGACATTATATCTTTCTTGAGAAAAGTGTCTCTTCTCACTATCAAATGAAAATATCCGGCGTTTATTCTGCTTCATTATAAGGATCTGTCTATAAGCAAATTAGATAACCTATAAATGGGTCACATTAACCATTGAGTCACGTAATGTTTTTTCGTTCTCAGTAGCCAATTTGATGACATCCGTATGTGCCTGTCAAAAATCGTAAGATTTTGAAAGATGTTTTACCTCAGGTAAGCGCATAGCCGAAAGAACGTCAGGGAAATGACCTTGGTAGGGTGATAAAATGAACATGAAATTATTAGAATTGAAGGAAATGGGGACAAAAGAAACATTGGGGATGAGCGATTTAACTGTCACTGGAATAAGAAGTGATTGGTAGAACAGGACAATTTTGCCTTCTGCATAGGGATCCTAAGGGTCCTTATCTTATCAAGACCTGCAGAAGGGTTCTTTAACGTAAGGTTCTTACTAAATCTGATTTCAGATATGCTCCTTGTGATCATGTTGTTACCGGAGACCTTTCAATCGTCAATGACTCAGAGGTTATCAATTTCTTGAAAAAAGGACCAAAGTTTAGACCACCTACTAAAATTAAATGGAATTCCTGCCTAAATTGTATCAAAACTTCCCTTCTCTCTTATTGCAAATGTTGGATCAGGAGAGAAGGGGCCGACTCAAAATCTCTAGACCGTTTTATTAATAAATTTATGGCAATAGTTCAACTCAGAATAAGCCAATTTCAAAATTCATTTGTAGATTTTATGCCTAATACTTACCTTAATCGAATAAAGTCAAAAATCTGTTTACTTGGTTTGCGATACGTGTTTGTTCCCGCCGATAAAGCAGCTAACAATGTCGTTGTGGTATGAAGAAAGTATTACCTTGAGGTTTTAATGCACGAAATAAAAAATTCGAACACTTTCGTTCCCGTGCATTCGACAGAATCAGGTATCATTGACGATCATATCATAGCGACCACAGCACTTCAAGTTGCCCCGACATACTTTAAGTTACCTACTATGTACTGGATACCTAAATTGCACATAAATCCATATAAATCTCGTTTTATCTCTGCTTCAAGTAAGTGTTCTTTAACCCATATTTCCAAAGTTCTATCACTTACTTTAACTACTATGAAGGAATTTATTATTCAATACTGTGAAAGGGTATTCGAAAACAGTGGAATTAATTATTTTTGGAGTGTAAAAAATTCTCTTGATGTTTTGGACAAGCTTCGTGCTTTTGAAAATACTTTTCATACCGTTGATAGTTACGATTTTTCTACTTTATATACTAGCCTTCCACATAATCTGATTAAAAAGAAATTTGAATATTTGGTTAAATGGTGTTTTGACAAATCTAAAAGTGATTATATCTGTTCTAGAGTTTCAAAATCATTTAGTTAATCATTTTTTAGTAACGAGACTAGTACTCAAAAGGGTTACATTAACTGGACTGATGCAGAAACTATTACTGCTCTAAATGATTTGTTAGATAATATTTACATACGTTTTGGTAAACAAATTTATCGCCAAATTATTGGTATTCCTATGGGTACTAATTGTGCGCCACTTATAGCCGACCTTTTCCTATACTGTTATGAATCACAATTTATGGCTAAATTACAAAAAGAACCGAACAAACAGAACCTAATCGAAACTTTCAATTATACTTTTAGATATTTAGATGACATTCTTGCACTCAACAATCCTTCATTTTCTAATTTTATTACAGATATCTATCCTTCTGAATTAACCCTGAACAAATCTAACGTCACCGGTGATAGATGTCCTTTTTTAGATTTCGATTTAAGTATCATTGACGGAAAATTACATACCAAAGTATATGATAAACGTGACGACTTTACCTTCCCTATTATAAATTTCCCTTTTCTTGAACGAGATGTTCCACTAGCGCCTTTATACGGGGTTTACATTTCACAGTTAGTAAGATATGCTCGGATCTGCAGTTGTGTTTCTGATTTTGATAATAAAAACCGTTTTATTACTGAAAAATTATTAAAACAAGGTTATCGATACCACAAATTAGTAAAATCTTTTTCTAAATTCTTCCACAAGTATCGATCTCATATTGAAAAATTTAATTGTACACGTCACTTTCTTATAGTGAAAGGAATATTACATCCTGAATTTTATGGTTATGTTTTTTTATAAAGCTCACAAATTTAAGAGCAATCCAATAGAAATGAAAAATTGGCTTCAAAATTGATTACGGAAAGGATATGAAATGAATATCTCGGTTAAATCTTTGAATTTAGTGTTTTTTAGCAGATATATTGAAAACTTGATACTCGCTTTAAAACTTCCATAAACGTTTTTACTATTGTCATTTTTAAGCATTATAGCGACCAAGCGTGTCGGTTTTGTGTGATGACACTTCACTAAATCATTATTGTTGAAGTGTTGTGTCGGATTTAAAATCGATACGTTTGATTTTTTTACATCAGTCGATTGATGATTCTCAGCTAGCTGTCAGTAACAGCGAGTGTTCTATAGAGAGTTCCTTTACCGTCCTTTTGTTTGTTCTTGTTTTTTTGTCTTAGGTTCTCTATAGTAGAATTGGACTTTGATCGATTTGATTTTTATTGTGTGTTTAGTTTTTATGCTTTGTCTGGGAATATTGATAGGGGGAAGGTTGGGCCCAAAAAACTAGTTTAACCCCGCCACATATTACATGTGCCTGTCCTAAGCCAGGAATCTTTGACAAAGCTTTCGTTTGTACTTGTCTTTTTGATGTTTTCTGTTCCATGTTTATGAAGGGGGTCTATCTGTGACTATTTCAGGGCTGGATTTGAATTATATGCATCTTATTTAGACCATGGGCCAATTGCAGAACCGCGAGCAGTGTCAAATGTCCTCGTTGAAGGCTGCTGTCCATTGTGGTTTTTCTAAATTGCCGTTTAATTGTGGGCTGTGTCGCGTACACTTATTCCACATCTCTTTATTTTCTATTGAAGGTAATTTTTTTCCCGTTAGCGGGAGGGTTTTTCTGCATTAATGAATCAAGACCTCATTATAACATGTCTTTTCCATTCAACCATCTTGGTAACACAACCCAATCTGAAAATGTAAATTTTTATTCCAAATAACCACTTCCTATTAATTGATTGATTACCACTGAAATTTCAAATGAACACTCTCCACACACGTTTGCCTACTATGATCAGCGGTCAGGGTGTCCGTATAGTAATCTATATTTTTGGCGATAGGACAAGTTTGCTTGTTAGTTAGATAGTTTTTGCTTTAATCCTAAGCAGCAAGACCTCGAGGTTATATAAGTGAGATGAAAGATGAAGCGAAGGAAATAGGGACACAAGGTGAATCAGACTGACTGCCTTTTGAAAAAAGGACAAAAAGATAAATGAGATAAGGGAAATAAGCTTGATGAAACAAGAGAGATTGTACCCTTTCCGTCCTCACAACATAATATAGGTTTTATGAAGACGATGCCCATGGAAATGATGATAGAAAATAATGAAATGTGGAATAAGTGTACGCGACACAGCCCACAATCAAGCGGCAATCCAGAAAAAAACCACAATGGACAACCGCCAGCAGCCTTCAACGAGGCCAGTAGGCGCTGCTCGCGGTTATGCAATTGGCCCATGGTCTAAATAAAATGCATATAATTCAAATCCAGTCGTGAAATAGTCACAGATGGACCCCCTTCTTAAACAAAGAACAGAAAACATCAAAAAGACAAATACAAACGAAAGCTTTGTCGATTTCTGGATTAGGACAGGCACATATAATATGTGGCGGGGTTAAACTAGTTTTTTGGGCCCAACCTCCCCCTATCAATATTCCTAGACAAAGCACAGAAACTAATCATACAATAAAAATCAAATCCATCAAATATACGATATTGAGATGTGGAATAAGTGTACGCGTCACAACAAACATAAACAAACAGCAATTCAAAAAATCACAACGGAAAACAGCAAGCAGTCTTCAACATGACCATAGGTCACTGCTTACCGTCTTGCATTGGCCCAAGACTAATAATACAATACAAAAGTATCAAAACCAATCCCTAAATCATCAACGAAAGACTCAATTCTTGACATAAAACAGTTAACATAGAATGACAAGGACAAACAAAGGCTTTGGCAAAGTTTCCTGGCTTAGGACAGGCACATATAAAATGTGGCGGGGTTAAACTAGTTTTTTGGATCCAACCTTCCCCCTATTGATAAGCTTGCACAAAGCTTCATAAAAAAACACACTGTAAAACTCAATCGACAAAAGTTCAATTCAACAAGAGAGAACCTAAGACAAAATACTGTACGAAAACAACAAGACAAGGAGGAACTCTCTTGAGAACACTCGAAGTTACTGACAACTAGCTAAGAAACATTTATCGATTGATGTTAAAGAATCAAATACATCAGTTCTTAATCCGATACCCCACGTCAAAACAATGAATGATTAAGAGTTGTATCACTATACAGAACCGACATACTTGATCGCTGTGGTGCTTATAAATAATACAGTGGATACAAAGTGAAAATTTAACGTTTTAAAGTTACTATCAAGCTATCAATATTTCTGCCAAAACATACCAAATGCAAAGATTTTACTAAAACATTGAATTCGTATCCTTTTTTCAAAAGTTTTTAAGCCAGTTTTTAATTTCCATAAGGTTGTTTTTGAATTTTTGTGCTTTATAAACTACATTGCTATAAAAGTCAGGATGAGATATTACTTTAACAATCAGAAATCTACGTGTACAATCAAATTTTTCGATGAGATGTCCATATTTATGTGCAAATTTTGTAAAAGATTTGACTTATTTGTGGTAACGGTAACCTTGTTTTAGCAATTTTTCTGTAATAAAACGGTTTTTATCATTAAAATCAGACACATCACTGCAAATGCGAGCATACCTGACTAATTGTGAAATGTATACCCCGTAAGCTGGAGCTAATGGTACGTCTCCTTCAAGAAACGGAAAATTAACTATTGGGAATGAAAAGTCATCCCGTTTATCATATACTTTAGTGTGTAATCTACCATTGATAATGCTTAAGCCCAAATCTAGAAATGGACATCTACTGTCGGTTGAGTTTGCTTTATTTAGGGCTAATTCTTTAGGATATATATCAAAGTCCAATTCCACTAGAGAGAACCTTAGAAAAAAAGACAACAAGAACAAACGAAATGGCAATAAAGGAACTCTCTATAGAACACTTGCTGTTACTGACAGCTAGCTGAGAATCATCAATCGAATGATGTAAAAAAAACAAACGTATCGATATTAAATCCGACACAACACTTTTAACAATAATGGTTAAGATCGCTATAATGCTTCAAATGACAATAGTAAAAACGCTTATGGAAGTTTAACTTTTAATACATTATACATAATAATAAATAGTTTTCAATATTATTTTTCTACTTTTTTTTGAAATGTCAAATTATTGGAGGAACATTGGCAAAGAACAGTGTATCCACTCTGCAACTACTCTTATTAAAATATTTGAAATTAGGTTTAAGTTATAGTATATTTGCTGGATCATTCAATGTTCGATTCAAATGCTGCTGATGAGAGGTTGAAATGAGTGCAGATGTTGCTTTGTCGTAGAGTTTTTTTGTCTTCCTTTACTGGATTTGACTCACTAAATCAGAAATTGATAACACGATGGTTGTGCTATAGCACGAAGGTACTGCTTCCTCTTCCGGAGCACCTGAGTACATTCTTGTTACGACTTGGTTTGCGTTGTTGATTTCCGTTCGGTTGATTTTGTGTTTTGTGCTTTTTCGTGCTGTTCTTGTTCGTGTTTGCCGGTTTTGTCGATGGACTTTAGCATTCGGATGCCCAATCGGTGCCTCTTAGCTTCTTTCAACATAACTAGTCAATTGTTGAACATTTTCATACTATTTTTCGCCATCATTATTCATCACGGGGACTTGATACTTAGTATATGAGATTAATATGAGGTATTTTATTGTGAGTATCAAAATAAGACCTGTAAGATATTTTTTTCCTGTTAATCGATATAGTTAATTTTGGGTGAGCAGGGGTATACTGAGTGAGCACTAGCTCAGAAATGCCTTTCTCTTTCAAAAATTGTTTCCTCATTTCCTCATTTGTTGAATATATGTGCACAACATCATCTTTCATATTCAGAAAAGGGATGGAATATCCGACCCCCCCGCAAAAAAAAAATAAAAAAAATGCGGAAATATTATGGTATGATGCTGTCGTCGTTGTTACCTTTAGTGTTCCCACAAAAACTTTAGTTTTAGTAACATGTGCCTGATTGCCATGCAATTTGACAATGATGTTCCTTGTCAAAAGAAGATGGACGAGATTGTTTTTAGGGTCTCATTCTTTTTTGTTTAAAATTCAGGGGCCAAATAAGGGCCGAAATCGCTACTTTTTTGTTTGTTCCCACAATCACATTTTTTTCTGGTCTACAAAATGTTTTGAAATTTTATAGTAACGTTTCATACCATACATGGACCATTGGATTGATTTTGGGGCTAACAAATCAAATATTTTAATTGTTCCACAATTACTTTAGGTGGCCGGTGGCTATAAACTTTGACGATGATATGCGTTACTATTAAACCAAAAACACTGGTTGAATTTGGGGTCCCCCTTTTGTCATGTAAACAAGGGGCCCCAAAAAGTGGCAACAATGGTCCAATTCAAATGTTTTTTGCAAGTTTTGTCTTGTCAAGTAGTGGATACAAGATGGATGATTGATTATTGCAATCACTTTGATGTCGTTGTGATGAAGGGGCCAAAAATCGGAAACTTTTTATTTATTGTCTGATGCCAATTATTTTCCCAGTTAATGAAATGATAATCTTGTCAAGTAGTGAATTAACAAAATTGAGAAAACGGGGCAACAATGAAAGTTAACAGATGTCTTTAATAAGGGGCAAAAAACCGGTATTATATTTATAACTGTTATTTATTTTATTGCGCTTTAGAAAAAAATGAATTCCTTGTGAAATGTGGATGAAAAGTCTGCATGTGTCGAAAAACTTTGTCAGTCCACCATGGGCTGTATGTGTCTAGAGCAATTGACTATTCACTTTGGTCAAAAAACATACAGGGTCGACATGTTGCGGTCGTATCATGCTGCGCTCGGCGAAGCTTTTTCTTTTTTCTATGCAATGGCCCTAGAATAGATGGGTAATTTGTCTGGCATTTGAGTGATTGAGTTGGTGTTTTAGGCTCTTTTAATGCTATATAAGTTATATACAGGCGATGAAAGAAGTAAAGGTGTACCAAATCATTATACCGAAAAAAAAAGCTAGTAGAAAAAAAACATCACAACGAAACAAACCACACAACATAAAGAAAAACACTCACACAACAACAAAATCGCAACAAACAAACATGAGAATGATGATAAAATGAACAAGAAATAATGAAAAATGAAGCTGGGGTGGGTAACAAAGGAAAAGTAAATTTTGAAGACTGCAAGAAAAAGGGAGAGATGTGTAAGTGCGGAGAATTAAGCCTATCGTATAGCGGTTTTTTAACGGGTGTAAAATGTGCCTCACATTGAACTCAAATACCAACTTTCAAGTCACTGTGATATGTAGTTGCTGAGAAAACTGTTAAAAACTGTTACGAAAGTTATGTTGCGGACGGACGGAAGGACGGACGGACAGCGGTAAACCTGTATACCCCACTTCTTCGAAGCAGGGGTATAATAATTTAGGTTTATTTTCAGTTTTAATTAAATATTTTCAAATTCATTTATCTATGAGTCAAATGTTCACAAGAAACATATTGCACAATTTATTGAGCAGATTCTCTGTAGGACATTTATTATTTTTAACTATTACTTTTGATTTACACAATGTTATGGAATTCCAATATTTGACAAATTTTCATATCATTGAAAATACCGATCGACTATACGACATTTTATCGGAGCTACTAAAATCATGAAATTTTCGCGGTTTTAATTTTGGCAATTTCAGTCCGACCGTTAAAATACGCCAACATTTGTACCCTGCTTTAACAACTCGCTATACGGTAAATGTGGTGCATTACTTGGCAGTCCACAAACAGGTCTTTTACGTGCCTGAAGCAGCATAGCACTCTCCACAAACGTTGGCCTTCTATGGTCAGCAGTCCCACAACCCCCACAGACGATGGTTACCCTATTCAGCCACCAAGGGTGCACACTTGGTCGCACTTAGGACTGAGCACTGAAACAATGTCAGAATCCCAAGACCTTTAGTCGCCCTTTAAGACAAGGTAGGCTCTGCAGAGGGCCTATTCGCTTCCCGGGGCCAGCACAGGACCAAAGGTATTGGAAGCAGAAATCATTGTTTGCATTTGTCATCTAGAGAGAGCATATCGAGCATTTAGCATTGCCAAAATAATGGTCTACATCACGGGCCACCAGATGGTCAAAGTCTGTTAATTAACCTGTACCTGTATCATGGAGATAATTGCGCAAGAAGTCTTATAATCGAATCAGTTCGAAAACTGTTAGTTTAGTTTTATAAGTCATTTGTATACATACATGTAGTTATTACTTTTTAGCAAAAAAATATTTGTTTTGGGGCAAAACAAAAACTGTCTGTCTAAATGTTTATCATTAGTTGATGTAATGGACGGAAAAAGAAAATAGATTGTCAACAGAGTTATAAATAAATGAAAACTCAATAAGAGAGGTACATGTAGAAGAAGAAAACATGTTCAAAATCAGGATTTCTGAGTTTTTAAATTTTATTCATTCAGAAAAGTGAAAATATCAGTACTGTAATTGGTATTTGTACCATTCTGTCCTATTACAAAAAAGGGTTTTTTAATTAACTCTGAAGATAAAAAGTCAATTTAAGAGTAAATCGAAGTAATAATCGTCTGATAAGAGTATTATTATCCAAATTTGTTTTAATATAATGCGTATGCATCTATGTATACTATGTTTTATATGTCATTATTATTTATCTGATTTCTTTATTATGTTATCCTGTTTTCTTTGTACCCAAAGTTTCTCTATCCTCCCTATTCTTTATGCTTAACCTATTATCCTTAATACCATTTTTGCTTAAGCACCGTAAATCTTTTATTCTACTCTCTGTGTACTCAAGGTAAAACAAAATTGTAAGAAAAATAATGCCTATTTACCCCATTTTTTTTCACACATGTAACAGAAAACCCGTATATTTATATGTTCGACCTAACAAGACAACTATCCCACTGTATTAGAACTTGTAAAAGTACATGTATTCATCATACATTTGTATGATGATTTTTTGTCAATCGGTTTTGTCTTTGTCTTTACGGATTTATGACAGCGAGCATCGCAGATGCGAGCCCTACGGCATTGTGCATGTTTTGACATGTGCCAGAAAAATACTGACGATAAAACCGGAACAGGTTTACTTTTACGGAGTGAAAAAAATAATAGGCACGGAGCAAGTAAAACAATCAACCCTCTGGGCTTATAAAAAATACATCATAATCTGTTATTCAAAAATATAAAAATTGAAATTCAAAAACAGTTACAAAACCCTCATTCATCCAAACACCATTCGGTCTTTTCCGCTGAAAAAATGATTTTCCGGAAATTACCGAGCTAGCTTTTGGCGCATCGTCCCATTGACTAATCATACCAAATGCATGATACTGACCAAGCTTTGTTAAATTCTAAGTAAGATAAAATTTAATAAAAAATACATAACTTTACTGAATAAAACCTACTCATAATAATAAATAAAAGGTTCTTACCTGAAAATGAAAGAAGAGTCCCATCCTGTGGGGTTTCACTCACTTTCCTCAGTCCCGCATGATATTTTTACTTTATCGTTTTTTCTTCAAATAAAACACTGATACTCAGAAAATCTCACAAAACCTGACAGAATCTGAATGTTGTTTTGGTCTGCTGAAGAAGCGCAAAATAATCTGACAAGGAAATGACGTCACGTAATCCATACAATGGATAAATTCATCCCCGCTTAATGTCGTCCCAGAATGTAACAGGATTTATTATTTGCACAAATAATTGAATTTTTAATAAGTAGTTATTGATCCCAGATATTTTAACAACAACGTTCTCAAGTGCATATGATTTGGGTTGGGTGGTGTCAGACTTTGCTACTATTTAATTCCCTTTTTAAAAGTTCCCTCTTTACGTTAAACTTAGCCGGTCGAGCACATGGATTTATTTTTAAAAGGTATATAGATTTTCGATGCTCGCTAAAAAGGCAGGGCCTGAATCATATTATTGATTACCCCTTTGGTACACCTTTGCTTCCTTGGTAACAATAAAATTTTTGTAGTTATGAGGATTATAAATTTAAATCTGACATAAAGGATTTCAGAACATTTTTTAATTATTATGTATGCTGGTTAAGAAAATAAGTACGACCGTAAAACAGTGTTAAGACTTACCCTCTTTGCTTTGTTCGCTCATTAACTGTAACTTTGATTTTAAATCAATTTTAATTTCAATGCGTTATATTTTTATATATTTCATACAGAATCTGTATTGACATTAATATCCATTCTCTTTCAAAAACTTGAAGATTTTGATGTAAACATCCGATCCGGTTCTGTTCAATTTATAAGGCATTGGTTATGTAATCGAGGAATCGAGGACATCATGCATTTCGAAAATTACATTTTGTGGAATAAGGCAGATATGGCAGACGGAAAACAAATTAGTTTGTTAGTTAGTTATTACTTAACTCCCAAGCAGCACGATTTCGGCTATATCCGGGAGATGAACATGAAATGATGATGAAGTGGAGGAAATGGGGACACAAGGCCAATCGGATAGCAGAATTTTGACTGCCACTGGAAAAAGGAGTGATGGGTAGGGACGGGAAACTTAGCCTCCTGCATGGGGATCCTACTCTTACCGAGACCTGCAGCAGGGTTCTTTAACGTGCGAGGAATGTGACATTTTTTCCCAATACGGTGCACTATGGTTTGCGGTCAGGTTTTTCCGCATTATCGCCTGACGACCCCGCATCTCTCGATGTCAGGGCTGCTCCATTCAACCACCCGGGGCACACATCCCAGTCGCTTTGTCTTTGTGGGCAAAGCGGCCTGACCCGATGTCAGGTTTCTGGGCGCTCTTTAGTGGACTTTTACCAACAAGCTTAGTGCTGCTACGGGCCTATTCGCCACCCGGAACCAGCACGGGTCGAAAACAAATTTAAGAAATATGTCTCTAATAATTCACAGAAAGTATCGAGTGGAAATGGAGTTGCCTGGTAAAGTGGATTGTAATGAAGTAAGGTTCACTAAAATTTTTACGAACATCAAACAAACCATTCAACTGGTCGCCAGCTGCAATGATCTACATTGATTTACTCTAAACCGATCTGTTAACAGACCAAATTTTAATGACTTAACTCATTGACCAAACGAATTTTCAATAACCATCAATATCTTCATTCATGAGACAAAATATATTGAGGTAAAGATCTTTTGAGATCATTTCACACACTACAAAAGATAAATCAATCATTTAATTTGAAATTACTGAAAAAAACTACAGAAAATGATAAAATTGTAATGTCAAAATATTGTGTTCTCATATATAAATTGTCCCGTGCGGGGTCTGGGTGGCGAA
Source organism: Arcuatula senhousia (assembly GCA_963971305.1). Taxonomy (NCBI): domain Eukaryota; kingdom Metazoa; phylum Mollusca; class Bivalvia; order Mytilida; family Mytilidae; genus Arcuatula; species Arcuatula senhousia. Next base: position 17,043,484 of record OZ020311.1, on the reverse strand, counting down.
TAGGCCTGCAGCGCTAGCAGAGCCTAGCTTGTCAAAAGAGGCGACTAAGGGTCTGACTTCTGACGTCGGGTCAGTGCTCAGCCCACAGAGCGACCAAGTGTGTACCCTAGGTGGCTGAATAGGGTGGCACTCGTCCGCGGGGGATGTCAGGTCTATAATACGGAAACCCTGACCGCTGACCATAGTGGGCCAACGTGTGTGGAGAATGTCACGCTTCATGCACGTAAAATTCCCCTTTGTGGACCGCCAAGTAGTGCACCACATAGGCTAAATTTTCCACCCTACCCACCTCTCCCCTTTTTCTGTGGTTCTTCAAAATTAACTGTCCTTTGTTTAATTCCCACTCCACCCCCATATTTCATTTATCGTCATCATTTCATGTTCATTTTATCATCCTTTTCATGTTCATCGCCTGTAAATAACTTATATAGCGGTTCGAATTTTTTCAAATTGTTTACCAAACAAACATTATATTCATGAATCGAATGTTGAACTTTTTATAATATTTTTAAACAAATTAACCATTTTGTAAATTGTAGCTTTTAAAAGGGTAAAAACTAAAGTTCACCTGCATCTTAAAGTTTCATTAATATTGTTGGAATAGCCTCAGAGAAGTTGAGCAGAAAAATAGGAAGTTTTCAAGACTAAAAATTTCAAGTAGCTATATAGATAATTAAGGGGGTACAGAACACCTGAGGGAAATTACTCTTAAATATCACTTGAACGTTTTAGGCAATTTTATACAAAGAAATCAAGCTTCTCAATGATCAAAATAAGAAATGTTGAAACTCCTTTATATTCAATGAAAATTTTCCCAAGAAACCTATGGTTTAATTTTCTTAAGATTTTGCAATTAAATTTATTTGACCAAAGTACATATTTTTGCAAAGTTTCAGGAAAATTAAACGACACAATTTTGTTTAAGCCAAAGTGTTGGGTACTCCCTTAATATGTCATTATAAGGATTTTCCTTTTTAACAAATAAGAACAAAGCACATCTTATTATTTGTATTACAGACATTACAATATGATAACAATGTTGACAATGACAAGAAAAAAAGTTATTTGATTTATAGTGCTTCCAAACGCACAATTTATGTGGAATATTTCTATTTACATTTAAAAATGCCTCGAAACTCCTTAAACCTCAGCACATATACTATTGGGTTAATAAGCGGGTTTATCAAAATAAATATGTTAGTAAACTCCAAGACAAAGGGTGATACTGAACCAGTAATGGCTGAAATAAAGTTTGTTAAACTGCTCGGAAGTACTAGAACCGAAGTCACGATAATAAGTATAACCAAGGTCATCATTGATCGTCGAAATGTTTTGATACGGGCGGGTGAATTAAATTCAGTTGAACTAGATGAAAATGACGTGTTTGGTGCCATGGGCGATCGTGTATCCATATTCAGAACAGCTTCATTAGTTGGTGTACACGCCATGATACTATTAAACTTATTTATAGAGGAACATTGGATCTGGCTGCATCTTTCTGATCGGTGTACCTTGTTCGTTTGGTTTTGATTCATTTTCGGTTTACGTATATCAGACTCGGACATATCGGAAACTGTTGTTGTAGAAGTAACACTATCTGTGTTTTTCTGGTCGGTCCAGCAAACGCGTGTTTTGTTGGAGATGGAGGTAGAAGGTAACGAATTGTGTAGCTGCGGAGTGATTTCGACTTCTCTGTTATCATTAATTCGATTTATCGTTAGCCGTCTATCATCTTCCACTGTAAATTCATCGAGTGAAATAGTATATGGGTTTATTTGAGTCATTTCCTTTTTAAGCCTATAAAGAACATAACTGTATACAACACAAGTTAAAATAAGCATGACGAGATTGATGAAGCTGGCAGAAAACAGGAATTTGAAGTAATTTGAACCAAAAATATCGATAAGCTTACAAGACGTTGATTCGAAATTTCCAAAGATTCCATAAATTGCAGCAACATAAATCGCGACACATCCAAAAAGAATAGACACGACCAATCTGTATTTGTATGAACATTCTCTATTTGTTTGCCAACTAAGCGATGTAACTACAATCAAGCGTTCTATGCAGATACATAAAACATGCATCAATGAAGTAGAAAGTGCCATCGATGTTAACATTACTCCAAATGTGCAGATAAAAGTAATTTGAATGCAATGTAACCGAAGAATAGCTGTACCAATCACAAAACAGGAGCTGAGACTTAAAATCATATCGCTTATACTTAAGCTTAACGAAAGATAGACGAATTTATTCTTCCGGAGTTTCTTCGATCTAAGGAGCATTACCATGGTGGCAAGGTTTAAAGTAAACGAAGCAAAAGCAATGGGGAGAAGTAGGAATGAAGCGACAGCTGACGAATCAATGTTGCCTTTCATAGCCGTGCAATTATCTACTGATCTGTTCATCTCTGTTCACAAAAAAGCAACAAAGGATCGCCTATGAAAAGAAATAATAAAAAATTGATTAGAAATGCCATGCGATTAAACAAGGTTTAATAAGCTAGGGTGTTTGCTCATTATTTCACAGGAAAATAATAAATTCCGTTTATACTTTTGTAAATAAATGGTTTTTGATACATTCATACATTGATTCTTTTGACTTCTAAGTCGAACAAACCTTTGCATGCTTTTACACCTGCGTATGTAGCACCTCATTAAAAACAAGATACTAGTAACTGTACGAAGCCAATGTCCCCCGCCGCCCCATTTAAGTTTAAAATGTACTTAAATCTAAATTGCATTGCGATGTTATTACCTACATACACATGTACATGTATGATGACAAACAATTCCACACAATTTCATTAAAAAAATAATCTTTGAGCGGTCTAAGAGGAGCTGCGCTCACAAAGTGTTCCTATGACTATAAATGACCAAATTGGATTAAGTACCTCAACTCCTATAATTTGTTTCAAATTCAAATGGCGGTGCTATATGAGTAACTACATATCCTGACAAACAACCCTACAAAAAAAAAATCGTCAAAATCCATTGAGCGATCTCAGAGGAGTTGCGTTCACAAAGTGTTCTTATGACCAAAAATTAATAAAGTCAATAGAGTCCCATTCTTTCTATAAAATATGTCGAATCAAAATCCCGTGCGATATGAAGAACGGCATATCATGACAAGCAATCCTACAAAAATTCATCAAAATCCGCCTGGCGGTCTTAGAGGAATGAACAAAGTAGATTAAGCCCCATAACTCCTATAAAATTTGTCGAATTAATATGACGTTGCGATGATCAACTACATATCGTGACAAACAAACACATTTTCATTCAAATCTGTTGAGCGGTCTCAGAGTAGTTGCGCTCACAAAAGTGCGGTGAGGGACAATTAACCGACACAAAGTCATTTCAATGCGGGCGTGGATCAGAAATTTAAGGTCTATCTTACGATAGAACTTGTTATTGAACGACAATAAATGTAAACTACTTAGGTTACTTTTATAATAAGCGCCTATTAGGTAGGGGCAAATAACCGCGACACTAGCATTTGGGAATTTTTGTAAGATTAAAGTTTCCTCAGGTTTTCCCAACCGTTATGCTTAGTGCGGCTTGCCAATGAACCCCGATTGTCTTTTACATTTAAAACCAAAACTACAACAACGTTCCAGGCGATCAAAAGTTTACAACGCCAAATGTGCGTTTTGTTTTTTAAAGGCACATCAGATCACTCGGTCCAAAAGTTAAAAATGCCAAACACCAAATGAATATGAAGAGAACAAATCAATAACCCCATAAAAACGAGTTAAAACTCACATTTTGACACACATATAAATATAAGCCCACCTTAGGAAGAACTTCAAAAGTTAAACAATTTTAAAAGTTATACAAACAATTCAAAAGCTTCCCGATTTTTTAGAACAAGAAATTCGATGCTGGTAAAGGGGGCCTACTCCGGGGAATTGAACCCCACAAGCATCACTCATTATCACGAGCTGTTAAAATCAGTCATTTATACTTCATGCCGTTGCCTTGTTGTTTCCTATTCTTAAAACAGTAGCTATTGATGGCACTTATTTTTGTTGTGTTAAAAAACCCTTTTAGTAACATTTGAATAATAATAATTCGAACGCCTGGAACCAAAAGTGTATAAAAAGGAACTATGCTCAAAATGTTTTACTATATTAAGAAGAATGCATGTAAAGCAAAACTATGTGCAGAATTAAAAAAAAGATACAATTCTTACCTTGCTTACAATAAAGAAACTAATTCCTATATGATCTCTGTTTTCCAAATACACGCTTTAATATAGTATATTTTCTTTTATTTCGTAACTGGAATCATGTTTTCTTATATTTCATCGTCAGCATTAATTCTGTTATACATGTATATACATACGAAAGTAGAAGAGAAACCTGACCGATGGTGTTGAATTACAAAGTTATCACGGTAGTTACAGAAAAAGGACAAGCACACTCTTCAAATCAGGTGAAGGAAGACAAACAAAAATCTGGACACATCTTAAGAGAGTGAGCGAGTTGGTGTTTTAAGCCCGTGCAACGCTATATAGGCTATTTACCGGCGGATGATAAAATGAACATAAAATGATGATGATGAATGAAATATATGGGTGGAGTTTGGTGGGAAACAAAGGAACGGTAAATTTTGAAGAACGACAGAAAAGGGTAGAGGTAGGTAGGAGGAAAATTTAGTCTATGTGGTGCACTACTTTGCCGTCCACAAAGGGGTAGTTTACGTGCATTAAGCGTGGCACTCTCCACAAACGTTGGCCCACTATGGTCAGCAGTCAAGAGTTTCCGTATTGTAGACCTGACAACCCCCGCTGACGAAGGCCACCATATTCAGTCACATAGGGTACACACTTGGTCGCTCTGTGGGCTTAGCACTGACCCGATGTCGGAATCCCAAGACCCTTAGTCGCCTCTAACGACAAGGTACGCTCTGCTGCACGGTTGATTGATTGATTGATTGGTATCTGCTTTATGTCCCGTCGGCGATATTGCAGCCATCATCGGGACAAAAACATGTTATAACTTAATAAATCTTTAAAGTAAAACTAAGTCAAAAGACCGAGACTAAAACAAATTGTTATTGCTAATAAATAAATAAAAGTAAACACTTAAAATAATTTAAGTAAAAGCTCTGCTGCACGGGACCATCTTAAGAGATCTAAACCCCATATTTGTGAAGACAGCAACCGAGGAGCAACATTACAGTGTGGGCAGTTTTTGTGTCAGACGTGATGCTCTGTTAAGGAAATCGATTTATGTCCCTCAAGCTCTGGAACAACGTATCAATTGAGCGTCAAGAGCGGACGGAATGACGTATCAATTGAGCGTCAAGAGCGGACGGAATGATGCTAAACAAGAAAGATCACAATTAGAAAATTGAAGTCATCACTTTTGTCATAGAGCGTTTTTGAAAGTTTTCCTTAATAAGAGTCTATTTAAAGATGTAGATCTTAATATGAAGCAGACTTCCTTGAATCCGTAGTGTCTTTTATTTCAGGTTCCTAAGGATATATTAGATGGAGAAAGTCACCAAATCGATTGTTTAGTAATGACATACTCAATAAAACGGAAAATGAGATTAAAAGAGAGCTAGTTTACGATCGTTTTTGTCTAGATGTGATTGTAAGAAAGACGTCTGCTTCGTTTAAATGAAGAAACGAATCAGCAAGCAAATGTGCACAATCAGTGCCCATTGGAATCCCTTAGTTTGCTAGACTCCTCATGCACGTTAAAGACCCAAGTAGTGAACCACATAGGCTATATTTTCTGCCCCTACCCACCTCTCCCCTTTTCCTGTTGTTCTTCAAAATTTACCGCTCCCTTGTTTCTCATATTACCCCATAGTTCATTTATTATCACCATTTCATGTTCATTTTATCATCCCTTTCATGTTTATCGCCTTTAAATACTAGTAACCTATAGCGTTGCAAGGGCATAAAACACCAACTCACTCATTGTTTGCTGGAAACACGTCCACCAAACACAACAAATATGTTGTCTAGGAGAAATGAAGATGTCGATTATTTGGTGTTCTGCAGCTTTTGTAATTTTTCTTAAACTTATCGATAACAAAGTAAGTCTTACTATAATCGACTACCAGATATTTGTAACTTCGTTTTCCATTCTTTTTTGAAAAAGCTGCGTTTAATCAGATTTGCCAATCATGGTTAGTCAGTTAGTTAGTTAGTTATTGCTTTACTCCTAAATGCAAGCAGCACGATTTCGGCTATATCCGGGAGATGAACATGAAAGTGGTGATACAATGAACATGAAATGATGATGAAGTGGAGGAAATGAGGACACAAGGCCCATCGGGTAGGAGAGTTTTGATTGCCACTGGAAAATGTAGTCTCCTGCATGGGGATCCTACGGGTCCTACTCTTACCGAAACCTACAGTAAGGTTCTTTAACGTGCGAGGAACGTGACATTTTTACCAACACGGTGCACCACTATGGTTTGCGGTAACGTTTTCCGCATTATCGCCTGACGACCTCGCAGTTCTCGATGTCAGGGCTGCCCCATTCAACCAACTGGGGCACACACCCCAGTCGCTTTGTGGGCAAAGCGGCCTGACCCGATGTCAGGTTTCTGAGCGCTCTTAAGTGGACTGCCAATCATGGTTTTAGTTGTTCATGCGGAGTAGAAGTGTCAAGTGTGGAAAAATCGAAAGTTTTTATGCTGGCACACACTGATTTAGAGTTAAAAATCTTCATTTGTTCTTTCGAATTCTTCAGGATCCGCAATTCATTGACATCATTTCTAGAATAACAACAATCGTAATATTTCTGGAGGCCGGATTTGATTGGCGTGAGTATTAAAGTAAACGGAACTGAAAGAGGTTTATTAGTAAATTTCGATGACCCTGCAATGAAGCGCTGCTTTTATGGATGTAATTTCGGAATCCAATAGAAGGGATGGAATGGCATTATTATTGACAAAAAAAACAGCCGAAGGAGAAAATGACAAGATTTGTGATTCTCCATAATTTCCTCCTTAGACAGTGTTGAAGTTGTGTACGTGTTGCTATTGCTGGTACAGCCAACCCCTTATTCAGCTGTCAAACAGTGTTTTCTTGCATTAAAAAATGATGTTAATTTATGCTTTGTCTGTCAGTACAACAACATATTTGTCATTTAAGTTGGACAATGTTTTTGAAACATCAGCGATGCTGAAAATGGATGTTGTATGAGTGCTCATTGAGCCTGTCAAAGAATTGATTCTTTCCATAATCAACAACCTCTTAGCTGTAACACGTTCTGACAAAACGTCACTTTCTTTCTGACCCATTTTTCTGGCATAGTCTTCAACTGACTTTATAAAGGATTTAAAAATTAGGCCTCCAGTTGGTTTGTCTTGGCTCAAGATATCTCGGTCCTTCAGCCAAAACATCGCGAAGTAAGTCACATTCTACGATGTTGATGGCATCAGTGACCAAAATTGAATCGGGAAGTTTCACAGGAACAGTCTGGTGATTTATATTACTTGTGTTGCTCTACTATGTGGATATCTTTCCGGTTTTCGGTGGTATCTTGCTCAAACGCTTTACTGATCTTGAATCAAAAACCAAAATCATCAATATATCTGTAAAGCGCTTGAAACCTCCGTTCTTTCTGGCGAAGTTTAAGCTGGTCGTGTTTTAATTCGTTCGTAAATAATTTATTATTTTAATCAAAGGTTATAATTCTTCGCTAGTAAAGTAATGGCCGAAGCCGAAGTGACGAAGAGTCGGAAAATTCAAACGACCTGGAGAGTTTGAGCGGGAAAATGGCAGCACGGACTCGTGCATGAACTTCAAATTCCACGTCGTCGTCCACAGCGACCTGGTCACAAATGTCTAGAATTCAAGAAGTCATCAAGAAAGGATGAACATGAAGCTTTGGAAGAAATATGGGAAACAAGTTTTCATCCTTTGAAAGCAATGAGATATTTTTTTAACTGAGGTTTCTAACCGTATAAACCCTAATACTTCAGGTGGACAGGTATCTGGTCAATAGAATAGAAATGTACAGGAACGTACAACTGTAAAACGACTCTTCAGGAGGTCGTAGGCATGAGACCGTAGTTCTCTAGAGAGAGAATTTGAAACCGAACATGAACTTGTAGACAATGACCAAAATGTTGATACCATGTCGGCCAGAAAGACACGATGTTGGTCTCTACTCTGATAATAGTGACAATCAGTCTGTCAGAAAAAAATACAAAAAAATCGAGTAGATTTAGTAAATACATTAACTCCAGTAATGTGGAAAATGTTTCACAAGATAATAATGACAAGCTAAAACACTTTTTGGTGAAGATGTTAAAACCAAAGCAGACACAACGCAAGGTCGTTAGTTTTAGATAAACGTCAGGTTGACATTTTATCCAGCTCATGTCATTCTGAAAAACCTGCAAATCAACAGCCTACAATGAGCAAAATAAAACAACTGTTCCTGTTTATTAAATTCCGATAAAGATTACCAAAATGTACCAACATTAGATAGTGTCAAATCTGATTTACTTGTGAAGAAGTATGGTCAAAGAGCTTTCTCAGCTAATACCAAGAAAACTCCTTTTCTCCATTTAACAAATCTATTGAAAAAATTGGCATTTCAGGGCAAGCGTGCTGCACGTATGGGTATTGTTATCAATGCTTATATCGACCAAGCTTTGGAAAATCTTTTACAGATTTTGTTAGAGAAAGAGGTAAATATTGATAGATCTATTCAATTTGTTCGTGACATTTTCGCTTTGTCGACGTAGTCATTATAACGAGTAGCTCGAGCTGGAGCGTTTTACCATTTATTAAGACACAAAGCTGTGTTGGAATACACTAGTGAGATTACGGAACTTAAAAGACCCTTTGCCATTAAATAGTAATGATATGTTTGGAGACAAGTTTGAACAAACTCTCAAAGACGAAGTTGAAAAAGATAAACAATTGAAAGAATTATTGCCAGAATTGCAAACTGTAAGCAAACCAACTGTGGTAAAAGGAAAGGTTCAAATGATAATGGACATGACTATGCTCCAAAACGTGCAAAATCAATGCCAACTCTAACTACAGTTACAACAGATTCACAGGGAAAAATTCTAGTACAGGGGTCCAGAAAAGAGACAACTTTTGACAAGACAGACAAGAGCAATACTGGTAGTAGTTTTCGTCCTTCCTTTGGATACCCATTCTCGGAAACCCAGGGGTTCTTCTCTCGTTTACACATTCGTTATCCCTGGGACATTTGGTTGAACTTAATAAAATTTAGATATAGAAGCATGTTTAAATCGCAGCAGAAAAATGTAATGCGACCAATCAGAAGGCTCGATACAAACTATCAAACACGAGGTATTTCATGTGTAATGACCCAGGGGTGATGAAGGGGTAAGCGATAGAAGAACCCCTAGGTTTCCGAGGATGTTGGATACCAAGGTGAAGGTAAGAGATATAAAAGCCTGTCACCCAGAGATACCTATAGGAGGTCGTTTGATTTATTTTCTAAATCAGTGTAATAAACAGAATTACAAACGATCAGTGGGTGGGTCCTTTCAATTATAAAAGATGGATACAAACTAGAATCTCTTGAAATTCCTAAACATACGGAAATGAAATACACTTCTGTACCTGTAAAAATCAGGCTATTTTAGAATTAGAGATAAAAGAATTACAGCAAATACAAACTGTAGAATATGTTTTACTGCAAAGATATACGCAAATGCACAGAACGGTTTTTACAGCACCTTTTTCCTTGTCCCAAAGCGGACGGAAGACATGCATCCTGTAATAAACTTGAAACCCCTTAACAGGTATCTCAAGAAACAATATTTCAAAATGGATTCTCTTGCATCAGTTCTTAATCTAGTGAGACAAGGAAATGGGCAATAAGTCTAGATCTGAAAGATGCTTATTTACACATACCAATATTAAAAACCACAGAACATTTCTCAGGTTTTGTCTAAACGGAGGCATAGCCCACCAATTCAAAGCACTTCCTTTCGGTCTAACATCTGCACCAAGAATATTTTAAATTAAGTACACAATTTTAACGCTTTAAGTCATACAAAAGAGACTCCCAGGAGTTAATAGCTCGTTTGGTATTCAATGATACTTATAAGCTTGATATACAAAGGTCCTAGTTTAAAGAATGACAAATTCCAACGTTCCAAGACAACAACTCTTGTATAGAAAGGTCTTGCAACTTTGACCCCCTTACATAACTTGTAGATCTTTATATGCTCTACCGTATGCAAAATGAACTTTTAAAATATCAAAATTTGAAGAAAAATCTAAAAATGACAATAACTCTTACATCAGTTGTTGTATATTCTTTACAATTTCATGGCTGGTATATCCTAAGGTGCTGATACTGTTGCTCCTACAGGAGTTTTATTATCAGCAGCCAATTTGCAGTTATTTTGTCAAAAGTGTTCTTTACCCCATAAGTGTTTTAGTAGCTATGACGGCCATGATTTTCGTCAAACCAAAAATCTTAACGATTTTATGGAAAAGGACACACTATAAAACAATCCTACCATGTATGGATACATTGGCAAAGTGGTTTTGGAGAACAGATTTTTTAAAGATTGAACAAAAAGCTGTGAAAATGATTGTTTGTCTCGCCTGCGACGAGAAGTTGCGCTAGTCGAGATATGTATTACTTTCCGGCGGCGCGCGGCGAAAACTGTTATGTAAACAATTTAATGAATAGCTTAAGGAGTATAATCTGCATTCATTTATTTACGTTGGTACCAATTTTTTGGTTTGATAAAAAAGATCAGATCGTGGAGTCTTCAATTCGTGGTTCTAAAAAATAAAGCATACGAATCGAAGTTAAATTTCATTTTCGTTGGGATCAATTTTCGTGGATCAAAGCCACCCACGAAAACCACGAAAATTGATAACCCATGAATTATAAGAAACCACAGTAATAGGTAGGGATCTGATATTGAGTATACAGACAGTTCAGGTTATGGTTTTTGTGTTTATATCAAGAAATGAAAGCTTTGGTAGTTGATTTTAGTGATGGTGCTGGCAGGCGAGACACACTTTTAAGGCCACACTTGTTACGTTTTAAGAGGTATAACGCCAAAAGGAACGGTCCTACAACTTTGACTCTGTTACAAATTGTGTAGATTTTATTGTGCTTAATCATATGCAATTTAATCATCTGGTTGACACTCGAATCGTTGCCTCATTGCTTCTTTTGAATATATATTGCATAGTTTAAAATATTGGGCTGAAAAAAATGCAAAATATGAAGAAAAAAAAACTAGAAAAGGGGTGAATACTCCTACAATGGTTGTCACGTCTTCTTCAAAATTTCAGGGCAGGTAGATCCTGGTGTGCTGATCACTTTTACCCAACGTCTGAATTTCAATATCTTGTTCGAGTTATTTGCTCAGCAGTTTCAGAAGAAAAGGGTTTTTGAAAAGTTGATAAAGGTAACAACAAAACTACCGAACTTGAATGATCAATCTCATATTCCAGAGAAAATGACAAAAACGAATCAGTCATGAATGATGGATGGACGACGAACACCAAGCGATGGCAAAAGCTCATATTGCCTTTGGCCAGGTCAGCCAAAAGGTTATTTATTTGTTTTAAATAAAAAATTGTAATAACAGATTTCTTGGCTTCTAATGAAGGGATTTATTTTATTTTATTACACAGGTCCGTGTCTATTTTTGGTTTTTTATTTAAGTTGGTTTTATACACCCTATTGAATGAATGGTCACGACTTTCCTGTACTTGAATAAAGGCAACAACAAAACCACTGTTAGTCTAAATAAAAAAAAAGAAAAACGAATGATCACGACTTTCCAGTACGTAAACTAATAGTCTAAATAAAATCTGAAAAACTAATTGTAATTTAAAGCAACGTTTACTCAGTATTAGGTTTCAAAGCTGTTCGATCTAAGTACACGTAATTAATTATCTTGAAAACGAAAACAATATCATAAATTTATGCTATAATGACGGTTTAGAAATATCATACTTCATACTTATAATTATAATTTGTAAAACGATACCGACTAAAATATCAAATATCAAAAATTAATACTTGATAAATTAATGGTATATTAATGATATAGAAATGTAAGTTGCTCATATATAAATAAAAAAAGTTCAATTAGCGGTGAAGTGTATTTTTAGAGAAAATTTTAGTATATGTGCAGCTCATTCGACACACTATCGGTACAAAAAGTGTACATGCAGTAAGATGTAGATATGGACACACCTTTTATATTGACACATTCTTATGGTTAATATTGACAGTTTTTTTTCGGTCGTTCAAAATGTATTTTGAAAAGGACAAAATATCCTAATTTGTACCACTCAACTAATATGTTGGTACCACTCTTTGTTAAATCAAAATAAAATGTCGCATGAGATTTGAGGCAACGCGCAAGGATACTAGTGATTTAACTTAAATCTTTGTCCATTAACGGAAAAAGCAGAAGTTAAAAGTGATATAACTTACAATGAAAATATTGTAAAAACTTTTTTTTATATCTACATGTTGGTCCTGCTACCGTTTACATGCATTCTGCTGTACCCATACTGAAAATCTAAAAGTAAGTCATTATCTAACAATGTCCTCGACAAAATTGTAGAAGAACCAATAAATGCTGACACCAAATATGCTTGAGCAGAATGGTTTTGTGCCAGTTATATTGCATCATGTACATTTAAACAATTTTCATGTTTCATAATTATTTATTGTTTAGTGCACATTATCCACATCTCAAATGAAGAATTGACAGATAGGTTGAAAACTAATACGACAGATGCTAGTGAATCTTATTATCGCAAGTAAGACAAACACAATATAAGTTTGATAATTATTATTGGGTACTATTTTACAAGTTTGGCGAATATTGACCACGGTAAATAAATTGAAATGTGAAAAAGTCATTAATTGAAAATGCAAATTGAAACTGTACGATCGCCGACAAATAAATGGCAGATCAGAAATGTGAAATGAGATTTGGACCAGACTTTCCGGATGCAAATGACCCTGGAAAATCAGAGGCCACTACCAACAGTCCATTGATTCTGTATACACGTAACTATGAAAAGGTATAAACCCGTAAATTAATGCAGCGAAAACTGCCAAATTTAAAGGGGATCAGTGAGTTGACGAAAATGATAGACCGCCAATGATATTGGGGGGGGGGGGGGGGGAGCTGCATTAGTGTGCTCGTGGTCAACCGCCGATAAATGTAAATAACAAATGCAAATGAAATTTCAAACATATTTACAAGTACACACAAGTCAAGTAAAACCTCTAAAATTGTTTATCTTAACTCTTGCATAAAATATCTTCGAGAGCCGATTGTAGGTTATTCAGCAAAATTTGATTCCCTGTAGGCGTCAAATGTACCCCATCAGTTTTTAGTAAAGCCTGATCAATATCTGGATATCTTATATATCCCCCATCATTTCTAGTTATAAAAGCCCCAACTGAACTATTCACTCTTTTACGAGCTCTTTCAATGGCTTCTGTATCTGCTGCATATCTCCAGTTTAACCGGGGCAAAATTTGTGAAAATATAATTTTAGTATTAGGCAACGCCAGAGTTACCCAAGCCAGAAAGCGTTTCAACCTCAAAATGAAATACCCAAGCCTACATACCCCCAAATCATTACCACCAATATGTATGACAATAAACTTTGGTTCATCTGCCAGGGTTTTTAACAATTTGATGTGCCGTCTTAGGTTTATCAATTTCAATCCACCACGGCCCTGCCAAAATATTCTGACGCCCAACCTCTGCAGATTTAAATGGATTCCACCAGGTCTTGATTTAGCGGCTATGAAAGCATCTCGTATAATAGAGGACTCCACAATCCATATGTCTGTCTTATTTACACCTGAAAACTTGTAACAGCAATTTATTATTGCTGAAAATTATAATTACAGTAGCCTAACCTAGCATTTATAGGGTAAACGAATATAGCTCATGTATACATCCGATTTCCATCTACCCATTGACATTATTTTTTCCTCGGACATACCTTCCGTTGCGCAAACTGTTGCCATACCAATTCTAAAAGAGTGTGTTGTGACTTTGGCCCCTTTGTTTCCTGCTATTTCAACACATTTTTTTAATATTGCCGAAAACTGATACCTTGTCAAAGGAGTACCATCTAAATGGCAAAATAAAATACCAGGACTGTTAGGTCGCATGTTCAAGTAAATGTTTAAATTGTGCACAGGACAATATTTGTCTATATGGTGCTTACCAATGTGAATTGTTGTACCTTTACCAGTCTGATCAGTATTAGAAGAGGCAAAATAAATTAGAACATGATCAGGATGCACCTGTACATTTTTGATCTGTATAGCATGTCCAACTACGCCTTTACTCTCGCTCGTTAATTCACCAACCCTTAAAAGCCCATAAAAAGCCATACAAAATGCTGCTTTTAAACATACACGATTCAAAGACGCTATAACAAACACTACCCAGGATGTCGACAAACCTTACATATTCTCTAGTGATTGGAAGTCTTACATCAAACCTTGGCGATGTTTTTTTAACCCTTCCAATAGTTTTCTTACCAAAAATACATTTGTTTGATCTTGATAATTGTTAATCTTGTCAAAAAAGCTCAATCCTGAAATGTAGCAACTTACAGTGGAATGAGAAAAAATATTTTTATATAGAAATGCGATAAATGAGATAATATCGTTTAAAGGTACTGGCCAAAGATTCTGCAGTCCATATTCTGTTCTAAAGCTTTCAAATTTTTTAAAAGCCAAATCATATTGTCTAGGTGTACTGGGAGCCAAAGAGTTACCTAAGAGGTACTCTAGTTCAGGGCGGAAATAATCGACCAAAACTCCACCGGAATCTCGGATGGGTTCAATTCGGCAGTTGGGGACAATCTTCGAATTTTCTCCATCTGAAATCGAGATAAGGCATCAACAATAGAATTATTTATTCCTTCAATGTGGACCGAACGAACTTGTACACTATTTTTCATAATAATCAAAACAAGGGGTCTTAACAACTGCATAACGTACTTTGATTTAGAAGTCTTTTTGTTCAATAAAGAAACGAGAGCCTGATGGTCAGTTCTCAGTATAATTTTTTAACTTCGAAATTTTTCTTTCCACACAAAGAAGGCCAATAATATTGGAACAAGTTCAAGAAATGATATGTCGGACATGAAATTTTCGCCCCTCCAATAATCTGGCCACCTAAACTGAACCCAATGCCCTGCAAAGTAAGCACCACAACCTAAAGAAGAGGAACCAGCACTGTCAGTATATAATTGTAAAACATCATCAGTGACCCATACTTTATTTGGGCAAATAACATTCCCCATTGAACGACTCCAAAAATTCATTCCAAACCAAAGCATCATCCTTTATAGCCTCGCTAATTCTTACATAATAAAACGGCTTTTTCTTTGACATACCTGACAACACATCATCAAACCTTCGCATGAAAGCCCTAGCCGATGGAATTGCTCGGACATAAAACGCCATCAAGCCCAGTATCGCTTCAACCTCTTTAAAACTTAACTTTTTACAAGACAGAATTTTCATAATGCCCTCCTTAAGCATTTGTACTTTATCATCTGGAATAATAACCAGCATCCTGATTGTGTCAATTAACAAACCTAAAAATATAATATAAGTGGTTGGACCAACAGTTTTATTGTCAGCCAAAGGAATACCAAGCTTGGAACAAAGAGTTTCAAAGCAGTCCATTAGTTTTTTTACAATTATCAGAAGAAGCTGAGCCCCCCCCCCCCCCCAAAAAAAAATCGTCTAAATAGTGGTCTAATGAATTCAAACCAGATTCTTTTTCCGTCTTCCAATGCAAAAACGTTGCAAACTTCTCAAACAAAAAGCAGCTAGCAGAGCAACCCATTGGCAGATTTTTATCAATCCAAAATTGACCGTCAAAATTGAAACAAGCAATTCAAAATCCCCTGGATGTACAGGTAATAAACGAAAAGCCGATTTTATATCAATTTTTCCCAATTTTGCCCCTTTACCCAATTCCGAAATCATCTCTAAAACATTATCAAATGAAGCATAGTTTACTTTTGTATACTCCTCATCTATAAAATCATTAACGCTTTGACCCTCTGGGAAGGATAGATGAGTTATGAGGCGCCAACTATTATCTGCCTTTTTAACCAACCCAATCGGAGAGACTCTAAGGTTTGACATTGGTCTTTCCATAAAGGGACCTACCATACGACCTTTCAATACCTCGTCATCTAATTTTTGCATGGTTGCAAATTTATTAAGTTTCACAGAAAGCAAATTATCTGACTTGACAGGTACCCTTGGTCCAGTATAGTTTACCCTAAACCCTTCCTTAAAACCTGTAACCAGAAGTTTTGCATCTTCAACTTTGTCATATTCTGACAAATAATTCTCCAATATTTCAATATTGATAGGCGTATAACCTTTTTCCCATAATTTAGCCAATAAATCTCTCTGACATCTAAACCCAGATCCTGAACAACCTACAATTGTAACAAAAGATTAACAACTAAATAACCCAAGTTTAATTATTGAGAACGACACCTAGAAGCTTGAAAACGTGGTCTTGGGTCAGGACGAACTGAAGCGCCTGCTGCACGAGGACGAAAAGAGCTTTGACTACCAGCCATAGTATTGTAATTATTGTCAAATGATGCCCGAAAATTCATATTTTGTCTGTTTGGTAGCAAATCTTGTCTCGGGCAATATATCACTGGGTGCTGTAAACAACAACGCAAACATAAATGAGAATATGGACACATATAAACTGAACAAGATCCTTGATAGTTACAGTAAACGTGTAACATTTAAGAGAATGGGTTTTGGTATAATTCATTTGAGTTGAATTGGGTGTAGAATTGCCCATGTTTAGCAACCACAGCTCTTGGTCAATCACGTCCCTTGCTATTGATGGATTGTGTGCTTTTCTAATTCGAAATTGTTCATCATACAGTATCCAACCTAGTGACCTTTTTGCACCCAACCTAATGATGTACATGTACCTTAATAGCTGATAAAATATTTTGGTGTAATGAACAATATATACTTATGAAAACAATGAAAGCATCTGTCCAGCTCTCTATGTTCAAAACCTTAGCTTGTGTTTTAGGCTTCATGACTAATTCACCATTAATAATACACAGCTTATGGTCAGACTTATCGACCCCACCTTGTGGCTGCAATAGCTGAGAAATATCAATATATTCTCCCGATAGAATTTTTTGTCTGATAGATGCGGACACATTATAACAAATGTCATCCCTTGCCATGGGTGTAATCGGTGGTGTATTGTCATATATATTTGAAATTGGCCTAATTGAAGTAGCCATAGACATTGTTGTACCAGTACTTGTTGCATATGACATATTAGACATTGTACAAGGTATGTGCTTAGGAATTGCACTGGTTACTGGTGTACTAGAAACTAATTGGAAAACATTACCTGTAACACATGGCAACATTAGAGGAGCTGCTATCCCCTGATGTTGAGATATTGAGGTGCCTGTCGTCCTCGTTGACACTGCAACATTTGATGAGTTTGCATTAGCCCTTGATGTGGCATCTCCTGCAGTAACTGGGAGTGGAACTCTATTCCTGGCATACGGCTGCTGCCTTGCAGGTGGCTTACGACTCAACACTATTGGCTTCGGAAATGTAAAAACTGTACACAAATTAGATACAACTTTAAATGCAACATTATTTCCTTGTAACATTAATTACTATAAAATTACCTTACCGTGGACGATTTATTATTATTTTTTTTTTTCTTTGCAAGACAACACACGCGGTCGAGATGAATTCACATGCTTTTTACCAACATCATAGCTTGTAACTATATACAGTTTGTAAATATTCTCAAAATGTGTAGGTTAATTTATTCAGATGACTTTTAAATATATTATTTCTACACGTGTCAACATCCGGCATTGAAATGCGCTCAAATATATCAGACGTATATATGCCGAAAATATGCATTGCAACAAAGTTTTTAACCATTTCTTAAATGTTTGGTAATGTCAATAGTTAATTGTAGTAGGTTATTTTTCAGTTAGTTAGTTAGTTAGTTATTGCTTTACTCCCAAGCAGCACGATTTCGGCTATATCCGGGAGATGGAACATGAAAATGGTGATTACAATGAACATGAAATGATGATGAAGTGGAGGAAATGGGGACACAAGGCCAATCGGGTAGGATAGTTTTGACTGCCACTGGAAAAAGGAGTGATGGGAAGGGACGGGAAATTTTGCCTCCTGCATGGGGATCCTACGGGTCCTACTCTTACCGAGACCTGCAGCAGGGTTCTTTAACGTGCGAGGAACGTGACATTTTTCCCAACACGGTGCACCATTATGGTTTGCGGTCAGGTTTTCCGCATTATCGCCTGACGACCCGGCATCTTTCGATGTCTTGGCTGCCCCATTCAACCACCTGTGGCACACATCCCAGTCGCTTTGTGGGCAAAGCGGCCTGACCCCGATGTCGGGTTTCTGAGCGCTCTTTAGTGGCCTTTTACCGACAAGCTTTGCGCTGCTGCGGGCCTATTCGCCTCCCGGGCCCCGCACGGGACTGTTATTTTTCAGATGTTGGAGCAAAATTTATTACGTCTTGTCGTTTCATATGTCGGATGAGAAAGGAAGTTTGACGTGCTCATGCGCACCAGCTGTTGCTAGGGGACCGTTGCTAAGAGATCTTACTTGACCTAGTTTGATACGACTGAAAACCCTAACAAAAAGTTAAATAATGAAGAAATGGCACGGGCCACTTCGATAAACGATTTAAATTAATAGAATTTAAATCTTCTTTTAAGGTAAAGGTATTAATGAACCTTAAATGGTAATTGCCATATATTTAGGGACCGACCATTTTACTTAAGGGGGACGTTAGTTCGTTTTCCTAAAAATATTATGAATATGATTTTTGATGACAAATCTTTTCGCAGCAGAGGTATCATGATTGTTTTCATCCCGTGTGGGGTCCGGGTGGCCAAGGTGTGTACCGTAGGTTGCTGAATAAGGTGGCTTTCGTCTGCTGGTGTTGTCAGGTCTATAATACGGAAACCCTTACCGAAGACTATAGTGGGCCAACGGGTATGTAGAATACCAGGCTTCATGCACGTAAAAGACCCCCACTGTTGACCGCTTAGTAGTGCACCACATAGGCTCAAATTTTCGCCCCTATCCAACTCCCCCTTTTCCTGTGGTCTTTAAAATTACTGATCCTTGTTTTCCACCATTACCCCATATGTCATGTTCAAGGAAAACAGAAATGATATAAAAGTAAACACTATAGTATATCTCGCCTGCCGGCACCATCGAAATACTAGTACCGGTACCTGGCTATCAAAGTGAATCAACCGGAAAATCAAGGTCAATGTCAAAAGATGTTGATGCATTTGTTTTTCGCTACTACTGGGGCATTTGCGTAAAAAGTTGCGTCAAACTAGAACTTATAGTTCTCGAGATACGGAGGTGCTCCTTAAACCGTAACATTGCTATTATATATATATAATAAAAACAGTCAAAGTCAAACAAACGGCAAATCAAGGAATAGGTCAAAAGATGGGACTGCAGATGTGCTAAACTACTACATGGGCATACAGATGGGACCAAACCTAACCTGTACAAAAGTAAACCAAAATTAAACATTAAGGTTACTTTTCTGGTTTGCTTTGGTTTACTTGGGTAAACTACATAGTAAACCGTGGTTTGCTTTTCTAGTTTGGTTTGCTTTCTAAAGTAAACTAAACTTAGTAGAATAAACCAAACCAAGCCACTAGTTTGGTTTACTTTTAATCTTGTTTAGTTTACTCTGAGTAAACCAAACCAGCGGCCTGGTTTGGTTTACTTTTTATCTTGTTTAGTTTACTCTGAGTAAACCAAACCAGCGACCTGGTTTAGTTTACTTTTAATCTTGTTTGGTTTACTCTGAGTTTACTATTAATTTTGTTTATTTTAAGTAAACCAAACCAGCGGCGTGTTTTTGTTTAATCTCAATCTTATTTATTCTATAAATATTCAACAGTCTTTCACGCAGATCGGCTAGTAAATAGTTTATTCATTACTGCACATGCGCGCTCAAAGTAAACCAAACTAGCTGTCTGGTTTGGTTTACTTTGGCCATGTTAAGTTTACTCAAGAGTAAACCAAACCAACGACCTGGTTTGGTTTACTTTTAATCTCGTTTAGTTTACTTTGAGCAAACTAAACTTGCTGCCTGGTTTGGTTTACTCTGACGTAGTAAGTTTACTTTTCTGGTGTGGTTTACTTTGGGTAAACCATACTAGCCAGATAGTTGGTTTGGTTTGCTTTTGAAAGTAAACTTAGAAGTAAACAATGGTTTACTCAAAGTAAACCAAACCAACATGACAGTAAACAAATAGTAAACTTTTGGTTTACTTTCTTTGGTTGGATACAGGTTTGGTTTGGACCCATCTGTATGTATACCAAGTTTTATCAAAGTAGTATGGAATAATAATTATCTACCTGAATCAACGATACTCGCAACTTTGTCAGAGGAGTATTATAGGAGATACAGAATCAACGAAAACTATTGAAAAAAAAACAAAAACAAGTTTTCAAATAAAAAAATATCGAGTTTCAAAAAGGCCTTCACACGATAAATTCAAAGTACAACAATACACACGGCGTGTAAAAATTCACGGTTTGTACACTCGGATGGTATGTACATCCTATAAACATTGAATCATTCAGGATCCCAGCATTGTTAAGCACTGACGATAATTGCGACAGACACAGCTCTCTACTTGTATTTGCGGTAGCCAGTGCTGCAGTACCACCATAAGCAGTTGCTGACGGAACGATTTCTAAGGTAGGTTGCAAGTTAGCAACTGTTGTCGCGGGTGTTTGTGTCATCATAATCATATCGGTTTTCATCCGTGACAGTGTATTGCTCAGTGCCTTGTTTTTGAGGCACTGAACAGTCCCGATTGTAGCTTCGTAATGTCTCTGTGCTCATGGCCATCATCACCTATGCAGCTTGTTGCAGTAGCTCTAAGGCAGTGTGCTGTATATATTGACGAACATTAGGCATTTTTGGCAGAGCTCATCCATAAACCAACTGTACGTTCGTTTTGCCGGGACCTGTCTAGTGTACCAAATAGTGTTGGTATTGACATCAATGTCCTTAGCCATTTGACTGAAAAGACTTGTAGCAATTTGTTCAGTTTTATTAATTAATTTCTAAAGAGCTCGAACCGAAAACTTAATCGGATTTATGCCATCATCAGCTGCATACATGGCTTTATCTTCACTAACAATACCTCCTTAAACGTCGTTTTTTCTGTTTCCATGGTTAATTGTTACAAACTCATTGCCATCAGCGTCATATGACGGTGGTAATCAAATGAATTCAGATTAAGTTGGTGATGAAACTCAAGCCTACCTTTAAATCTGAGCCTAACAGGGTTTTCAAATTCAACATAAAAATTTACATCCATTTCCTCTTAATCTTGTTGACTTATTATCTGTTAAGGCTTTGTAGGCATTGATAACCCCGACGAGACCATCATTTTCAATGTGAAATCTTATATAATATTGCAAGGCTTAAATTCCGTATCCTTTACAATGTCTTTTATGTGTCTGTTCAAGGCTGCCCCGATGTTTTTAACGTTGTTTGCATGTTCTTTAAACATGAATTTAGCTCTTTTTCTGTTTTTCTTTTGCCTGGGTTAAGTGAGTGAGTGAGTTGGTGTTTTGAACCCTTGCAATGCTATATATGTTATATACAGGCAATGAACATGAAAAGGATGATAAAATGAAAATGAAATGATGATGTTCTTGTTGACCAAATGCTATGAATTTTTAAAAAAATAATATTACTTACAGAAGGATGTGGATGATTTTGGGTGTCCCATCTTTTTTCGATTAGAAATTAGAGGTAAAAAAGAGGCTTAAAAATCAAAATTGTATGTTTCTTCTATTAAATGATTGATTGGCATTAATTTTTAAGGTGTCCCCTAATTTCGTAGAGAAATTAGGGGCCGAAAAGGAACAAAAATTCAACTTGTCTATTTATGGTCTGTTTTCGATTTTTTTAAGTAAATTTTCTTCATATATCGGATTCAAAATGGAAGGTTATTTATTATTGGCCCCACCTTTTCGGTTGAGCAGTCAGGTAGATAGCACAAAAGGGAATTGAATCTTATTTATTTTGCGTTTTTTTTATATTCATGTTAGATATAACAAGGGGTTTCAGTAAGTCGTGCTAAGCATACCCCCTGGCCCCACTCGGCCATTCAGAAAACAGGAAGTAGATGACTGACTGACCTGGAAAGAGGAGGCACCGTACAACTCATCATGCTAAAGCTGTATACCAAATTTGAAATCAATCCCTTCTGTAGAAGCTGAGAAATCTATAACGAAAAATTTCACATTTCAAATTATTTTCCCTAAAAAGTCTAAGTCGGCTCGGAAAACAGGGAGTAGATGATGGACTGCCCTGGAAAGGAAAGCTCTGTACCAAATTTGAAACCAATTCATCCAATAGAAGCCGAGAAATCTGTTACGAAAAATTGCACATTTCAAATTTTTACCCTAAAAAGTCTAGGTCGGCATGGAAAACAAGAAGTAGATGATGAACTGACATTGAAATAAGAGGCATAGTATAACTCATCATGTTGAAGCTGTGTACCAAATTTGAAACCAATCCATCCAGTAGAAGCAGAGATATTGAACCGGACGGACGAATATAGCACCCTCTCTTAAGAGTGGGGATATAATTACATTCTTTTCATTCAATACTTATTTATTTTTGACTTTCCAATGTTTTGATTCATATGCTGCTGATGAAAAGTTACTCCTTGAAATATCGATATACAGCATATCCAAATTAATCGTTTTTATACCCGTTTTTGGTATTTGAATAATGATCTTCAATATTGTTATTTCTAAATAAACATTCATTGTCAGTCTATACTCGGACTGCATGTGACAATTTTTATGCTTTGCCATTGCGAGTGTAAAAAATCGGGCAACTAATGGGACATTTAATAATACCCCGGCACGATAATCAGCAATAGTTAAATATATTTGTATACTTTACTGTATATACTATACATCTATATTGAGACAGAAAAGAAATGAGTTATCTTATTTAGACCAGAAAATTTCATCATTTTCAAATTTGGAGAATTTAGAAAGTGGCAAATCTTCAATAATATTTTTCAAATCATCCTGAAAATTGAATTTTATTGTACTCAACGGCTGTGCAAAATAACATTCATACGCGTTTTTAAGTTATAATCTGGAACTCTAAGGGGGGCGGACGGACGGACAGACAAACACCGAAAGAAACTGAGGGTATGACATAATACCTCGCCACTTCGTGTGGTGGGTATAAAAAACTATTTACGGTCCATACTGGGCCTAGAATGTACCGGGTTCAACGTTTTGCCGTGCGACACACGGCAATATATTGATTGGTCTTGTTATTATGAAACTCTAGCACGCTTCATTAAAAATGTGCTACAATCAAGTTTTACACGCCAATGAAACATTAAAATACAATTATTCAATCCTGAAATGTTCACAAGCCCTGGTGCTTATTTTACTAGCACAGAACTTCAATAAAGCCATAATAAAATCAATCCTAGATTTTCATCAAAATGTCTTGAAAATATGTTGCGGCGGGCAAAGTTGATGTTTTACCACGGAATTTTGATAAAATATTATGCCATTTTTAAGAAAATTGGCATAAATTTAAGAAAATTTGCGAAATAATCAAAATAGTTTTTTTTGATGGTCTGAAATCGGGACGGGGGGATGAGAATCTAGGATATCATACCCCCACTCGTTAGAGGGTCACCTTGTCCACCTTTCCGTCTGTCCGTCCGGTACAATATCTCGGCTTCTACTTAAGGGATTGATTTCAAATTCGGTAGACAGCTTTAGCATGATAGGATGTACATTTTCTCTACTTTCCAGTGCAGTTGATGATCTACTTACTGTTTACCGAGCCGACTTATACTATTTTAGAGTCAAAAACGGATTCTTTTCGTAAGTTTTCTCAACTTCCACTAAAGGGATCAATTTTTAATTTGATACACAGCTTAAGCATGATTGGTTGTGTCGTGCCTCTCCTTTTCAGGTCAGTCGGTCATCTACTTCCTGTTTTCTGAGCCGACTTAGACTATTGTAAGGGTCAAAAATGGAAACATTATCGTAACAGATTTCTCAGCTTCCACTGAGGGATTTGATTTTTTATTTAGTACACAGCTTCAACATGATGAGTTGTACTGTGCCTCCCCTTTCCAGGTCAGTCGGTTATCTACGTTCTGTTTTCTGAATGGTCGAGTGGGGGTATGCTACATTAAGCACGACTTAGTGCAATAACATTGTCTGTCCGTCCGGTTCAATTCCTTTACTTCTACTGGATGGATTGGTTTCAAATTTGATACACTGCTTCAGCATGATGAGTTATACCGTGCCTCCCCTTTCCAGGTCAGTCCATCATCTACTTCCTGTTTCCCGAGCTGACTACAAATTTGAAATGTTAAATTTTTCGTAACATATTTTTCTTGGCTTCTACAGAAGGGGTTGATTTCAAATTTGGTATACAGCTTTAGCATGATGAGTTGTATCGTGCCTCCCCTTTCCAGGTCAGTTGCGCATCTACTCCCTGTTTGCTGAGCCGACTTTTTAAAGGGTAAAACATAGACTATGTTTTGTAACAGATTTCTCGGCTTCTACAGAAGAGATTGATTTCAAATTTGATATATAGCATATAGACGTATATACATGTACATATATCTGTATAATACCAGTATGTTTGTATAGAAGTTATTGAGATGTGGATAAATTTATGCAATACAACTAAAACCTACAAAAACATTTTTGTATTTAAATGGTATTTTGAAAATTCACAATGTGAATGGAAAACAGTCAACAGCCTTCAATGAGGTCATGAATACAATACAACATGCGAAAGGATGTATGATTACTTAAGATTTGAAAAAAGCTTGTTTGTCCATACAAAACACACCTTGGAATAATTTAACACCTCATTTGGTGTTTTGTTTTGTTGCTTTTGACTGGTGGAAGTTTTCTTTAAGAATTTTTAGGTCTTTTTCTTTTACATTTAGGTGGAGGCCTGGAAGTGACTGTACTCAGCTGTTTGTGATTGCTATGAATTGAGACATGTTGTTAAAGTAATGAAAGATAAATTATAACCTTGAAAAAAGAAAAAAATTATAACCTTGAAAGTGAAAGACTTTCATTAATATGGTCAAGTATTTGCTTTATTTGGGTCGGTTTTATGGATGGTTTAAAGCAGGTGCCAATAAAAAAATTGAATGTAGAAAGCTCCAGATAGCTCTAACACAGTCCTATGTATGAAGGTTTGTCTAGTGTCTTATAAAGGTCTTCCAATGGGCTTTTTCTCCTTTTTTTCTTTTTTGTTATCCTTTTCTCTACTGTGTTTGACTTTGTCATGTTCTTGCATCCTACGTTTTTCTTGTCTGACATCGAAACCTTCTCTACAACAATCTTACTATCTCTACTTATCTGAAACTTATCGAACTCTTCCTTGTCCTTCTCTGTTAGGGTCGTGGTCTGCCTATTAATTAAAATCAATGCCCCTTTACAATTTCTGTGTGCGGCATGGCGGCTCACCATTACCCTGCATGTGGAACTTCTGTATCTGAAGCCTGAGTGTTGTTCTGTCATGTGCCTTTTGCAGTCAAGAGGATCGTCAAAAGAAATATATCTTTGCGGATACTACATTTGTACGCAGTCATCTGTTGTAACACAAAAGAAAATGATTTCATGAGTATATTTGACTCCTGGTTTTCATAGAAGAAAAAAGAACTATTCTGATCTGGATTGTCAATGGACTGTTCAAAATGACCATTTTCCTCAAGGTAAGGTTTAAGTCTGTCTTGGTGGACGACTTAAGGTTGCTGGATTTTAAAGATTATATCATTTATCTTTTGAGTTATAATGTAATGACCTTCCCATTTATTCTAAAGTTTAGGGCAGAGACCCATTTTTCGTCGAGGGTTATGAAGCCAAACAGGAGAACCTACTACGAATGTCTGCATTTTATAACCAATATCATAATTCCTTGTCATTCTGTCAGAGGACAATTTCAACTTGTCTCTGGCAAAGGTATGGATAGTTTCAATTTTTTTGGGACAGTTCATAAACATTAGCAGATTTTGCCTTGTTAACTTGTTCATCTATTTCAGGTCGACCAAGCACTAAATCTAAAGGTAAGTTTATCTCCTTTCCAAATATCATAGAACAAGGAAAAGTTCCAAGACTCTCATGTTCTGATTACCGTAGGCCATCATAAGCAAATAAATAAATTCATCTCAATCTCTCTGATGATTACTGACAAATGCAGATAGCATTGTTTCAATAGTTGAGTATGCTATCTCTACCATTCCTTCCGATTATGGTCGAAATGGTGTTGTATTGGTTTTATGGATACCCAATATCTGACGCATTTCTTTAAAGACATTCAATCTGAATGGATGGATGGACAAAGGGACCCCGAAAATAGTGATAATGGGTTCAATCAAATTGTTTGCATAGGTGACTGCATCTTTGTCTGGGATAGGAATTGCATAGGCATATTTCAAGAAATAATCCTGAAAAACCATAATATATCGGTTGTTCGTTAAGCTTTGAGGATATCAATTGCTATTCTTTCCCATGGGGCTCCCACAAGATACTGCTTCATTGGGGCTTTTGGTTTTCGAATGTTGCTTACTTTAATGCACATACGTCACATTTAGTGCAGCGGTACTTAACGTCTTCTCTCACCTTGTACCAACAGTATCTACATTCAATTTTGGATAGGCTCTTTTTATAGACTAAATTAAAATTTGTTTTTGCCTACAAAAACGATGTCTCCCTCAGTTTCCCCAAAAAGTTCGAAGGTGAAAAGGCCATTACTCCTACAAAAATTTGAGGATCAAAATTTCCTGGTAATATGCACAACTACATAAGGTGTCCTTGCTATATACCAAGTTTTGTTGGATTCGCTTCAGTAGAATCAGAGGAGTTGAGCTGACAAGATGATAAATGAGGATTTTCAGCAAATTTCTAAGTTCAAAGGCCCATAACTCCCAGATTAATTTGAGAATCAAAATTTCCTGGTACATATGATGTCCTTCCTATATACCAAGTTTCATTGAATTTGGTCCAGTAGTTTCAGAAGAGTTGCGCTGACAATATACATGAGGATTTTCAGCAAATTCCTAAGTTCAAAGGGCCATAACTCCCACAAAAATTTGAAGATCAAAATTTCCTGGTGAAATGTACAAGTACATATGGTGTCCTTCCTATATATCAAGTTTCATTGAATTCGGTTCAGTAGTTGCAGAGGAGTTGCGCTGACAAGATGATAAATGAGGATTTTCAGCAAATTTCTAAGTTCAAAGGGCCATAGCTTCAACATTAATTTGAGGATCCAAATTTCCTGGTAATATGCACAAGTACATATGATGTCCTTCTTATATACCAAGTTTCATTGAATTTGGTCCAGTAGTTTCAGAAGAGTTGCACTGACAAGATGATAAATGAGGATTTTCAGCTAATTCCTAAGTTCAAAGGGCCATAACTCCCACAAAAATTTGAGGATCAAAATTTCCTGGTGGAATGCACTACTACATATGGTGTCCTTTCTTTATATCAAGTTTCATTGAATTCGGTTCAGTAGTTTCAGAGGAGTTGCGCTTACAAGATGATAAATGAGGATTTTCAGCAAATTTTTAAGTTCAAAGGGCCATAAATCCCACAAAAATTTGAGGATCAAAATTCCTGGTAATATGCACAACTACAAATGGTGTCCTTCGTGCAATATATAAACCAAGTTTCGTTGAATTAGGTTCAGTAGTTTCAAACGAGTTGCGCTGACAAACTTTGTGACGGACTGACGGACGGACGGACACGACAAAAACAATATGTCTCCCCACAAAAGTGGAGGGTTAGTTAGTTAGTTAGTTATTGTTTTACTCCCAAGCAGCGCGATTTCGGCTATATCCGGGAGATGAACATGAAAGTGGTGACACAATGAACATGAAATGATGATGAAGTGGAGGAAATGGGGACACAAGGCCAATCGGGTAGGAGAGTTTTGACTGCCACTGGAAAAAGGAGTGATGGGTAGGGACGGGAAATTTTGCCTCCTGCATGGGGATCCTACGGGTCCTACTCTTACCGAAACCTGCAGCAGGGTTCTTTAACGTGCGAGGAACCTGACATTTTTCCCAACACGGTGCACCACTATGGTTTGCGGTCATGTTTTCCGCATTATCGCCTGACGACCCGGCATCTCGCGATGTCAGGGTTGCCCCATTCAACCACCTGGGACACACATCCCAGTCGCTTTGTGGGCAAAGCGGCCTAACCCCGATGTCGGGTTTCTGAGCGCTCTTTAGTGGACTTTTACCGACAAGCTTAGCGCTGCTGTGGGCCTATTCGCCTCCCGGGCCCCGCACGGGACCAAAAGTGGAGGGAGACATAATGACCACCCGTAACCGTGTTGTGTACTTGTATTAAAACAATGAGTGAGTGAGTTGGTGTTTACACCCGTGCAACGCTATATAGGTTTCAAAGATTTGGGTATGACAATATGCTAGGTTATATCTTTCGTAGTGTTATTCTCCCAATTCCTATATAATACATCATTCTTAGCTCACCTTGCCGAAGGCAATGTGAGCTTTTGCCATCACTTGGCGTCCGTCGTCTGTCGTCCGTCGTTCAACTTTCCAAACATCTTCTCTGAAACCGCTTGGCCAAATGTAATGAAACTTAGTAGGGTTATTTTGTAGTATGTCCTCTTCAAATCTATCGTTCGAAATTTGGATTCGACAAAAACATGGCCGCCATGGCTAAAAAAATAACATAGGGGTAAATTGCAGTTTTTTTGCAAATTACTCTTAAAAACCGTAACATCAAAATTCTGGCATAGGGTATAAGTAATCAGCACCTCAAGATCTACCTGCCCAGTAATTTTCAGGATGATCCAACAACCGATGTAGGAGTTTTTGCCCCTTTTCTGGATTTTTTTCAAAAAAATACTTACTTAACCCTATATCTTGAAAACTATACAAGATATTTCAAAAATTTAAATTGCATATGACTGAGCAAATCAAGATCTACAAAAGTTGTAACAAATTCAAAGTTGTAGGATCGTTCCTTTAGGAGTTATACCTCTTGGATTGTAAAAATTTACCATTTTCAGGGTTTTTTGTTTAACTTTTCAAAAATCTTCTTCTCTGAAACTGCTTATTTAAATGAAATGAAACTTGGTAGGGTTGTTCAGTAGTATGTGGTCTACAAAATTGTCGTTCGAAATTTTGATTCGACAAACAACATGGCCGCCATGGCTAAAAATAGAACAAAGGGTAAATTGCATTTTTTTTTGCAAATTACTCAAAAATGGTAACAGATATTAAAATTCTTTTTCGGTAATAATGATCGGCACATAAAGATCTACCTGCCCTGAAGTTTTGAAGAAGATCTGACTATGGTTGTAGGAGTTATTGCCCCTTTTCTTGTTTTTTTCCAAATTTTGCTCTTGTAAGACTTTTATCTTGAAAGCAAGAACAAATTAATTTGCATATGGTTAAGAACATAAAGATCTAAAAATTATGTAATGGGGTCAAAGTTGTTAGACCTTTCTTGATAGGAGTTGTTTCCCTTAGAACATTAAGATTGATAATTCCACAGAGTAGCAGTCCTTTGTTAAAATATCCAGCATATAAGTATCTTCGAATACAAGGTGAGCGATTCAGGCTCCTGGGAGCCTCTAGTTAATTGTCAATCAATCTTATCGCGCCCAATAAAACTTTATTTCAGGGCTAATGTGTGATATATCTACCCATTTGGGTTTGCAATTCTGCAATTTCCAATCTATCACGGTGCTTATAACATCATCGTCCTTCTGTAGCATGGCAAGATTTTCTAATTCAGGGCGATCCTTTTCGAAAATCTGATCTCCAAGAACATGATAAATCTTAGATTTTATACATACAAGAATATTTTCAGACTTCTGAGGGGTGCCTCAAGGATGTCCGTTTCCTTATCACTTTTATATTTCTCATG
The DNA here is from genome assembly GCA_963971305.1 of Arcuatula senhousia. Taxonomy (NCBI): domain Eukaryota; kingdom Metazoa; phylum Mollusca; class Bivalvia; order Mytilida; family Mytilidae; genus Arcuatula; species Arcuatula senhousia. The sequence goes on along the minus strand of OZ020311.1, from coordinate 17,013,447 downwards.
CGAATGATCGTTTTAATCATTGTTTTATAATGTACATGTACACGGGATGTACAAGAACTGTCTTCAAGATTTTCGGGGATTACATCATTGTTTTCCATGTTGACCTGTTCCCTATGGATGATATTCGGCGTTAATTGCTGGTGACAATCATTTGATTTTACAGCAAACCCGTACCGCCACTAACACCAAATGCGCAGGACTTAAAACAATATTCTTCAGGTTTTCGAAACTCGTTTTCTGTACTACAATCTTGATCATTAATGCACGGTTCACATGTAGTTTTCAGACCGTTCTCGTTTTTCAAACCAATGTCAGAAGTTTTATTTTCAATTCAGGCATATGATTTTTCTCAGCTCTTGTACAATGTAATAATTGCTTTTCATAACATGGATGCCTACTTAAAGCATCAGCATTCCGCACGATGTTCAATTTCGAAATCGTAGGAAGCTAAAACTTCCAACCAGCGGGCTAACTGTCCTTTATGATTCTTAAAATTGAACAACCAGCTAAGAGCACTGTGATCATTTCGGAATTAAAAGTGTCTACTATATAAGGAATGGTGATAATGTTTTATAAACGCTACAACGGCTAACAATCCTCTACGAGTAACTGAATTATTTCTTGCAGATCGACTGAACGTTTTACTGAAGGAATATATAACCCGTTCTATTCCGTCTTGAATTTGAGTGATTACTGCATCCATGCTTACATCTGCATCTACGATAAAGAAATCATCCCTAGTAGGGTATGCTAAAATAGGGCACTTATGAGAGCAGTTTTTAGCTCGTCAAAGGATTTCTGACATGCATCTGTCCATGAAAACTTCGTACTTTTTCAGTAACCTTGTACAGAGGCTTTGTTTTTTCAGCGTAGTTGAAAATGAATTTCTTATAATAGGATGATATTCCAATGAAATTTCTCAGCGCCTTAACTCTTCTAGGGATTGGTCAATCTTCGACCGCCCGAGGAACTTTACTTTTATCTTGAGGAAATTGCATTTCTGAGGGCTAAGTTTTAAGTTAGCCTCTTTTAGTCCCTGAAACACGTCTTTCAAATTATTTTCGCTGGATTTTCCGGTGTCAACGGCTTCAAAAAGATGATTTTCATCACTGTTGGCACACGGACACCCTTTCTAACTTTGCAGCTCACCATATCCATTCTATATTATACCAATTACCTTTCAAATTATCCATGTGTTCATCAAAGGGCTTTGAATATATTATGATACCATCGAGATATACCAAGCATATCTTCCAAGTAAGGCCAGTGAGAACTCTTTCCTTGAGTCACTCAAAAAACTTGGGCACTGTTACACAAACCTATGGGCATTCGTTTGAATTGCAAAAGGCCTCCCCTGGGGAAGGAAAAGGCCGTTTTAGGACGATCACATTCAGCGACAGGAATTCGAAAATATCCCGATTTCAAATCAACCTTGGAAAATATTTTGAACCAGACAAAGCATCAATATTCTTGGAAGAGGGTGTGAGTTTTTCATTATACACTCATTAAGGGACCTGAAATCTATACAAAACTTCCAGCTATTATCAGATTTCTTTTTAACAAAAACTATATTGGAATTCCAAGGGGAGGTAGAGAGCTTAATAATGTCTCGGTTGACCAATTTCTTTATTTCATCTTCCGCGTCTTTCATTCGCGATATAGGTATCCGTCTCGGTCTTTGACAAACATGAGGATGATTCCCCGTGTTTATCGAATGTTCTACTAGATATGTCAAACCGAAGTCATCAGAATCGACTGAAAATATACTGCTGTATTCAACAAGCAGACGTTTTAATCTTCTTCTGTGATCTACATCAAGACTTTTTTTATTGGTCTCGTACAAATCTATAAATGCCCTGGTAACGGCATGTCTGTGTCGTTAATATTTTGTACTTAAGTTATACTATTCACAAAATGGGAAGTTTGTGTAACCCTCTCTGTAATCTTATGGCAACTAGCTGCTATGGAACCTTTAAACATCGTACAGGGTTCGTCATAAGTATTCATTATTTTTAAAGGGATGTCGTAGATACGGTATAAGATTTTACTACAACCCGGCAACAAATAAGCCATGTTTTTCCATGAACCCTTAAACATGGGATCATTAGATTGCCCTGGCATAATGATCCCTGAATTTGGAGGGACAACAATGTTTTCTCGTACAGCTATTCTTCATCATCATTTCATGTTAATTGTATCACCACTTTCATGTCCATCTCCCGGATATCCCCGAAATCGTGCTGCTTGGGAGCAAAGCAATAACTAACTAACTAACATTAGATTGCCCTGGGATAATGATCATTGAATTTGGTGGGACAACAATGTTTTCCCGTACAGCAATTCTATACAGGATTTGGCACAACTTGCGTAGTGAAAGCACGGAATTATTTTTCCGTTCATATTTAATTTATTCTGACTCAACAGACATCGCAGTTATACGTGACAAGAAAATCCATATGATCAAAGATTCCGTCATTTGATATATCAGCAACTAAAACATTGGTCACAAGTTTTACGACCAACAGAAATTTCAATATACATTTGTCTTAAAAAGGCAAACTTTCACCCGTTGCAGTTATCCAAATAATATTAACAGGTTCGATCTTTGGTGCTAGAGAGTGTTCTTTTTTATCTAAAATTTCCTTACTTATAAAAGAAACATTGGCACCCGTATCAACAAGAAAAGCCAACGTTTTATCTCTCATTTTAGCTTTTACAAAAAGTTCCTCATTACTAGACCAAAATTCATTTACTTGTGCAGTTTTGGGCCATTTTACTATGGTCTTGCTCCAACTCCCAAGTTCGACCGCCATTGGTTTTCCTGTGGGATGGAGTTTTTGGTTTGATTTTGGTTGTGCCAAGAAAGTTATTTCTCTGGTTTAGAGTCCCACTTCTGATTTCCAAAATTCTTATTTTGGTTAAAATTTCTATTGTTTTCGCAATTGAATTTTTATTTCTGATTATTTTCCCTGGGTTTCTAAACTCATTTTGTTTTTGGGTCAAATCGTTTTTGTTCTCTTGTCAGAAATCGTAGTTCTGTGGTTAAACCACTTAGATCTTCTTTAAAACCACTCGGTTTTTCTATATTTTGTTCAGCATTTATTTCAAAATCAGAAGACCTCACCGGTCGGCCTTTCTGACGTTCCGCTAGTTTTATGGTTTCTTACCTTACAGCTAAGGTTTCTCCTTCGATAACCATCTGAGGATTGGACTCACGCAATCGTTACCTTAAATCAATATCTGGAATATCATCTATAAAGTGTTCGAATGCTAAAACACTAGTCAAGGAGGATGGTGCATTTGGATACGATTGTCTAGTAAGTTTTTTAGAGCCTTGGCTAATTCTGGTAAACTTTCGTCTTTCCCCTCATCCTCGATTGACGTTAATCTCTAAACAATTCAATTTTATTTGGACAGAACCATATTTACTGCTTAAGGTCATCACAATTTTATCCAAATCATTTTGGGATTTTTTATCCAGCTCATTTAAAAGAGCTCTTGCTCCCCATTTCAAACTACCAGCAAAATATAATGATTTTGTTTTATAGTCCAAACCATTTATTTCAGCCAGAATTTCAAATTGTGCAAGATATTTGTCATTAAGTTGTGGCTTCATTATTACTACTGTTTTGGGGAATGGATTGTGGCCCGGGCACAACAGACCAGCATAGTTCTGATTAACATCACATACATTATTTTAATCACATAAATAATTTTTATGTTTTTCTGTGTTTTTATTACTTTGTATGAAGCTTCCTGTTTCGTCCGTTGAGCGTAATTTTTTTCTGTGGCCTGGAACATTGTTCATGTGTGTATTTTCATGGATGTCTGGATTTAGGGATAATCTATTTAGCTGCGTTATCTTTTGTTGGTTTCTGTGTACTTTCAAGTTCGGTAATTTTGTTTTTCATTACGGAAAAATCTGACTCAAAGTCACTTTTGAATTATTAAACCAAGCTGATATTGTCTTTTTGACAATTTTTGAAATCATGGTATATATCTCTAAGCTAGTCTCTCATGAGGTTTTTCATTGTCTCAATTCATCGTGAATTGTGTCATTTTTTTTAGCTCACCTGGCCAAAGGCCATGTGAGCTATTGCCATCACTTGGCGTCCGTCGTCGTCGTCCGTCGTCGTCGTCGTCGTCCGTCGTCGTTAACTTTTCTGCAAACTTCTTCTCCTCTGAAACAGCTGCACAGATTCAAACCAAATTTGGTCTGGTGGTACTTTAGGGTATCCCCCACAGAACTGATGTGGGGATTTTTGATTCGTCGAAAAACATGGCCGCCGTTGCTAAGAATAGACCAGGGGGGTCAGACTACTGTTTTTGGCTTGTAAATCAAAAAATATAAGAGATAGATGAAATCTGATGCCACGCTACTGCTTTGGCATCAAAAGCTCTACAAAAGTCTCCATTGAGTCGAAGTTGTCAGATGACCCCTTATAGGGGTTATGGCCCCTTAAAGGAAAAAAATACAGTTTTTGGCCTATAGAATGAAATTTATTGCAGATAGAGAAAAGCTGTTGCTTGCTTAAATGTTCAGCTCGTTTAGCTCTACAAAAGTCTCCATATGGTCGAAATTGTCAGATGACCCCCTATAGGGGTTACAGCCCCTTGAAGGCAAAAAATAGTGTTTTTGGCCTATGGAATAAAAACTATTGCAGATAGAGAAAAGTTGTTGCTTGCTTAAATGTTCAGCTTAATTAGCTCTACAAAAGTCTTTTTAGGGTCGAAGTTGTCAGATGACCCCTTCAAGGGGTTATAGCCCTTTAAAGGTGAAAAATAGTGTTTTTTTTGCTTTGGAATGAAAACTATTGCAGATAGAGAAAAGCTTTTTATTGCTTAAACATTCAGCTCATTTAGCTATACAAAAGTCTTTAAAGGGTTGACATTAAGACCAGGTGAGCGATTCAGGCTCCTGGGAGCCTCTTGTTGTTTTTGCCGAGTAGTTTGTTTCATTTTTCTCTATTGATATGGTTTTGTTAGGATCGTTCAATCAGGAGTCCCGTGCGGGGCCCAGGTGGCGAATAGGCCCGCAGCAGAGCCTAGCTTGTCGTAAGAGGCGACTAAGGGTCTTGGGATTCTGATGTCGGGTCAGTGCTCAGCCCACAGAGCGACCAAGTGTGTACCCTAGGTGGCTGAATAGGGTGGCCCTCGTCCGCGGGGGTTGTCAGGTCTATAATACGGAAACCCTGACCGCCGACCATAGTGGGCCAACGTGTGTGGAGAGTGCCACGCTTCATGCACGTAAAAGACCCCTTTGTGGACCGCCAAGTAGTGCACCACATAGGCTAAATTTTCCGCCCCTATCCACCCCTCCCCTTTTTTCTGTGGTTCTTCAAAATTTACCGGTCCTTTGTTTCCCACCCCATCCCCATATTTCATTTATCATCATCATTTCATGTTCATTTTATCATCGTTTTCATGTTCATCGCCTGTAAATAACCTATATAGCGTTGCACGGGCGTAAAACACCAACTCACTCACTAACTCACTCACTCAATCAGGAAAAATTCTGTCTAAATTAATCTCAACTTCAGAATCAGACTCAGCTAAGGTGTTAGGATTGGAACATGGACACAGCAATATTTTAATTTATAAGAATATGTCTTTAGAAGTGTTAATTCGTTTATTTCAACCACAGAATCATAAGTCATAGAATCCCACTTCTGACACCAGTGAAACAGGGTTTCATCTTTTATGCCGAGGGGTAGTTTTTGTAGGTTTTTTGAATAAAAGATTCAAACGTACATATAAATTGTGTGGATCTTTTGGATCGGTATATTGGCTGAAATAAAGACCAAGTCAGGGTAACATTCAAAACTTTAAGTAAATACTAAAAAGTATCGATAACTATACAACATGCAACTATATGCAGAACTGAATTCAAGGGCATATATCAATCATAATACGTTTTGCAGTGAAGTAACACAAGTAATTCAATAACTGTACTATATCAAGTCGGAACCATTAGAAAAAAAATATATGTTGATCATTCAACCTATCAAGGAATATCATCGTCAGGACCTTGTAACGTATACAACAAAGTTGGAAAATACCTTGACCAAGGACACTAAAAATTAACCAACAAAAACAAACAAAAAAGTGTGTCAAAACCAAGATGGAACATTCCGGGCACAGTCCGATTGCTTGCTAACAAAAAGTAGAGGTGTGGTTTACCTATAGAAACTAGTTCTGCTATTGCAGAGTTGAGATCGAAATCTGCTGAACTGGCTCAGCTCACTCACTTTTATTTCCGAAATTGACCAACCAGCAGCGTTTGGTGACGTCATAATCAAATTCTGTACTCAATGTGAACCGGAACAAGCACCTTGATAATGGCGGCATCTGTGGTTCCGACGTTGATAGTAAACAGGGAATTATATCAAATAAAAAAAACATACTAGTTCAGATTGTGCATAAAATATAATTTAAAGGTAAATATATTTGCACTAAAATACAACATTTTATATGATTATCGGGTGTTAAACAAAGGAAGAAGTACAAATCAAATGAAACAAACATGTACATGACAAAGCATAAAATGTAAAGAAATGCCAAATTCGATATTCAGCATATTTCAATACAATTAGGTAATAACAATCATTGGCCGTTATGACCTAAAATCGTAACAATTGGTACAGGCATTTCAAATGAAATGATATAAATCCAGATTTTATGGCACCATCCATCGATCTTCATCGATAGAAACGCATTGCATAAATTCAAAATTTCAGCCAGCAAATGTTCCTTTCATGTCAACTTTATTAGTAATTAAAATGCGCCTTGTGATTCTTTCATGCAATAAAATTAATTTACCAGCAATGAACACATTGTGTTATTGTTTTTACTAGATATTTGGTTACCATATACTTCAAATTCATTTATGTGTATATATTTTTTTCTGGTCGCATAATTTCCATTTTCACGTATTTTCCAATGAGAGCCTTTGAACAGTTTATAACTAAGTGAAGGCGATTTCTTGGTGCTGATCATGTATAATTACCTCAAAACTTCATGCTACCTTCGTCTTCTCCAATGGTTATCTCAAAATCATGAAGACGCCAATGTTTGTGATAACGATTGTAAATTTCGACTCTTCGTATAAGATACTGGAAACCCAGGTCAACTTGAAAGGAAAGCTCCTTCTCGTTTTGGCCGTGTGGCCAAGTATGGGTGGATATGGCATAATTGCCGTCGGTTGCATAAACCGGAGCAGATCGATATTGGCCGAAGACATCAGGAATCTGCATTGCTTTTTTCTTAAATGCAACATTGTAGACAGAAATATTTTGACGCAATTCAGACATTAACGACTGTTGTTCACCAATGTTTTCAAATTCAAACAAGTCAGAACATTTGTCAGAAGTTTGTATACTACTCATGCATTTACTGTCATGTTTGCAATCATAATCCCAGTCTGTTACCTTTGAAAACCAGGCGGTTTCACTCTCGACCATAATCCCACCTGTAATATTCTTCAGTAGTTCGCAATACCTTGTATCTGGTCGGTAATTTATTGCCTCACATTCTCGAAATTTCAAACAAGCCACAGCACAAGATTGGTCCTTTCGTTTGGAGTATACTCCTATTACTCTGTAAGTATCAGCTAAGATCCTATGTGTTTTAATTGTCATGTTAAGCATAGAATACACTGGTTCAAAAATAACTACACAAAGAATAATTGTAATATTAAATGGAAGCAAATCAATCGTCATGATTTCTGCTGTGGCGAGCGTCTGTGTAAATCATTTAATGTTTATGCTTTTATGTTAACTCTAGTGACTATTTGATTGGAAAACTGTTTGTAACTTATGGTAACTGAGTTACATAATTTCTCTGAAAATAAAAACAAAATAAAGATTAAATAATTATTATCTAAATACTAGGAAGTTTAAGTATGTGTAAGATTTAAAATATTTATACAGGAACTCTAAACATTTTATGCAAACCATTTGAAAGTGAGCTATGCAATTAATGTATCAATTTTCAGCTTTTCAAAATATTTAGACTGAGAATCCAATCTGCATAAATTGTCATGCTTTTGTTCAATGGTGCTTCCACGAATGTAGAATGTGCCGACAGAAGAACCAATGTGTGTCTCAAGAGGCGATTAAAGGTTTTGAGATTCTTACAGAACGTCAGTACTCAACCTACAGATCAATCGAGGTGTGTTTGAATGAAATTGTCCCCTAACTTACAAGCGATGAACATGAAAAGGATGAGTGAGTGAGTGAGTGAGTTGGTGTTTTACGCCCGTGCAACGCTATATAGGTTATTTCCATATTATAGACCTGACAACCCCCGCGGACACACTTGGTCGCTTTGTGGGCTGAGCACTGACCCGACGTCAGAATCCCAAGACCCTTAGTCGCCTCTTACGACAAGCTAGGCTCTGCTGCGGGCCTATTCGCCACGTTTTAAACAAAAGTGAACAAATTAGTTAATACATTTTTAATGTGTTGCTACGGTTACACATTACATAATTGGAGACTGGGTGATCAATTGCATCCATTATATGTTAAACATTTATATCCTATAGATTCCAAATTGAAAAGCTTTTAAAATGCTATTGAAAACTGTCGTAGGTATCTCTTTGGGTGTAAAACAATTGACTCACGAAGTGTCCGTTGAAACATACCAGCAATTTTTAATAATGATATTAGAGTCTTTGATGAGTGAGGGAGTTTGTGTTTAACGTCCGTGCAACGCTATATAGGTTATTCACATGCTTCTTTCAGCCCATCCCCATATTACTCATCATCATTTTCATCTTCATTTTTCCATCCGTTTTTCTTGTTCACCTATAAAGTGTTGCAAGGGTGTAAAACACCAACTTATTCACTCACTCTTTTTCATTTTTGTTTAAACTTTTGCATTTCCTTTCGATTTAAGTGTCCAGTCAACAGTAAAATCATTCATGTTGAAGATAATTCTTAAGTGTCAAAAGATGCGATTAAAAACCCAACGGAATGAAAAATCATAATTTGTCATAATATTTTTGTTTTCATAATATCCGAGTTTGAGAGAATTAAACCCCTTTTCAAAAGGACATTTTCCAACAAATTGTTAGTTCTTTTAATTATGGCATTTTTTTTTCTGTGTAGCCATTAGTTGTACAATGCGATGGTAAGATGTCATCATTTTCGGCTTTTTGGATTGGAAATTGGCGAAAATGAATGTGTTTAGGTACTTTTAAAACAGTTGATCTTTGAGTTTCAACAGATGGAACCGTATCTGTCTGAATTAACAATCCTGAAAAAAAACCCCGAAACCCAAATATTTGCCAATATAAAGTAACCAAATAAATATTAAAACTTTTATACATGTTTGTGTGCACCAAACCCAGCAAGTAAAAGAAATAAACAAAAATGTGCACTAAGCCCTTCAAGAAAAGGAAGAAAACAGACATATAAATCTGCATATAACCTTCACATTCAGCAAAAAAAGTTCTACTGAATTTCAAACGTCTAACAAATCGAATGATTACTCAAAACACTCGAAATTAATTTTTTCATAAATCTGTGAACATCAATTTTCTACAAAGGTCATAGTAGTTTAAATCTCGAGAGCTTGGATAAACCAAAGGTAAATAAGGCCTTAATTCATATGATTATTGTTATGTGAAAACTACTCTTAGGGATGTTAGGGGAACTACATAACAATCACTGTGGACACTAGGACATTGTAATACAAGGCGTTAAATCCATTATAACTATATATCATATATTTGAATGATATTTTGCACAACTGTTTATTACAATTAAATACAGGTCAAGATCAATTTCCAGCATGATCTGAAAAATAGTTTTTGAGATTGGCCACTTTGAAAAATCAAATTTTATTAACTTTTGATATTATATCGTGGCGGGGTATCATTTAATGTCTCATAACATGCCCTATTTTTTACTTTATCTTGAAATCTTCTGTGCTAGAGAAAAAAGTTAAGATCTACAAAAATGACTTTAAAATCAAAATTGTCAGATCAACCGTTTGAGAGTAATATATATCTCCCTTTTATTGTTTTCTATCAATTTTAGTCCCGTGCGGTGCCCGGGTGGCGAATAGGCCCGCAGCAGAGCCTAGCTTGTCGTAAGAGGCGACTAAGGGTCTTGGGATTCTGACGTCGGGTCAGTGCTCAGCCCACAGAGCGACCAAGTGTGTACCCTAGGTGGCTGAATAGGGTGGCCCTCGTCCGCGGGGGTTGTCAGGTCTATAATACGGAAACCCTGACCGCCGACCATAGTGGGCCAACGTGTGTGGAGAGTGCCACGCTTCATGCACGTAAAAGAACCCTTTGTGGACCGCCCAGTAGTGCACCACATAGGCTAAATTTTCCGCCCCTACCCACTTCTCCCCTTTTCCTGTGGTTCTTCAAAATTTACCGTCCCTGTGTTTCCCACCCCATCCCATATTTCATATATTATCATCATTTCAAGTTCATTGTATCATCCTTTTCATGTTCATCGCCTGTAAATAACCTATATAGCGTTGCACGGGCGTAAAACACCAACTCACTCACTCACTCACTCTATCAATTTTAACTAATTTTTGGAAGCTATCTAACTTACTGTATTTGATCTTTAGGGCGATTTTCATCCTTATTAGTTTCTTTAATGTTACAAGGTACATGAAGACAATGCTGCAGTCTAGGTAAGGAGCTTAACCAAATGAATAAGGATGAGGTGAGCGATTCAACTTCTTCGAGTCTTTGTACATTTTCCTGTCCAGCAAAGTAACATACTCACTTCACCTGCATTCGGTGTTTACATTTCACAACTTAAGGTTTGAGTACTTTTTTGTTTTGATTCAAATGCTGCTTCTGGGAGAATACTCCTTAAAATACGCATTAATGCATAACCAAAGTAACAGTTCTTTCTACAGCTTTGGTATTTTGTACTTTCACTCGATATACCAGGGCTTATAGAAATGCAATACCAAAACGGGTAAAAAACGGTAAATTTGTTTAATATGCTGTATATCGATATTTCAAGGAACAACCTCTCATCAGCAGCATTTGAATCAAAACATTGGAAGATCATTAAAAACCAAAAGTACTCAAAGCCAAAAAGTTCAAACAGAAAAGGCAAATCCAGCACCAAGGATATCGACCATGTGCAATACAAGGAAACAAACCTGGTGTTTTAAACTATTTTGAATTTAACAACCGGGAATTTCAGTGACGAAAATATTAGAATTTAAATGGTAAATTCGTGTCAGACAAGTCTGACGACCAGGCTTTTGATTACTCTCGGGGAGCTCTGGTCCACCAGCAACGGTAATCGATCCAGTGATTTCAAATAAGAATACCAATACGGATAAAACAACCTGCTATTTTGGTTATGCTGTATATCAATATTTCAAGGAGTAACCTCTCATCAGCAGCATTTGAATCAAAACATTGGAAGGTCAAAAACCAAAAGTATTGAATGAAAAGTACTAAGCCAAAAGGTTCGAACAGGAAAGCCAACTCATTAATTATCATAATCAGAAATTATTAATCCGACATCGGTGTCTCCATGAATGTCCTTAAGAACAATGTTATTAGAATATACGTCTCATACGATGTCTTAAAAATTATTCCTTCGTAATTATCAGCCACTGGTTGTGAAAAAAAATAGAATGCTTGACAAAATGGTTTTCATTATTTTGATTAATTATGTCTTCCCTTCCCAGAAGGGGGAGACATTGTTTTTGTGTCAGTTCTTCTTCTTTTTCTTCTCATACAAAGCGTGTCCGGGCCATAACTTTTTTATCCTTTGAGATAGGGCTTTGATATTTGGCATGTGAATGTATCACCATAAGACGATGTGTCGCGTACCAGAATGACCTTCGTATGACCTTGACCTTTGACCTAAAGGTAAAATTAATGCTAATTTTACATGGAAAGTGTGTCTGTGCCATAACTTTTTTGTTCTTTGACATAGGGCTATAATAAAGGGCTTTGATATTTGGCATGTGGATGTATCACCATGAGACAATGTGTCGCGTACCAGAATGAACTTCATATGACCTTGACCTCAAGATCAAATTAATGCTCATTTTACATCCAAAGTGTTCCGGGCCATAACTTTTTTTGTTCTTTGACATAGGGCTTTTATATTTGGCATGTGGATGTATCACCATAGGACGATGTGGTGTGAACCTGAATGACCTTCATATGACCTTGACCTAAAGGTTGAATTAATGCTAATTTTACATGGAAAGTGTGTCTGTGTCATAACTTTTTTGTTCTTTGACATAGGTCTATAATATTCGACATGTGAATGTATCACCATGAGATGAAGGGTCGCCTACCAGAATGACCTTCATATGACCTTGACCTTTGACTTCAAGATAAAATTAATGCTATTTTTACACGTTAAACATGTCTGGGCCATATATATTTTAATCCTTTGAACAAAAAGCTTTGATTTTTGACATGATAATGTGTCATCATGGGAACAATGTGTCACTAACGTTAATGACCTTGACCTGTGACTACAATGTCAAATAAATGCTAATTTGGCATGCAAAGCTTTCCAGACCATAACTTTTTTATCCCTTGACATCGGGCTTTAGAATGTAGATGTATAATTATTAAACAATGTATGTCATTGTCACTTTGACCTTTTGACCTCAAGGTTGAACTTGTGTTATTTAAGGAAGGGGAGACATCAGTTTTAGTGCGGTAAAACAGTTTTTCCTAGTATTTACCTTGTTTCTGAACTGAGATGATCACCTCAAAATCTAACGGACCCTTAGATCTCGATGGAAGGGGGAGGTTTTGCGCCATAAAACTGTTTTAACCCACCATTTTTAGCTCACCTGATCCGAAGGGTCATGTGAGTTATTGCCATCATTTGGCGTCCGTCGTCCGTCCGTAAGCTTTTTTCAAGAGTTAATTAAAGTTTGATACAAAAACGGTGTCTCCTCCCGTTTCCCCAAAAAGTTCTAAGTTCAAAGGACCATAACTCCATTAAAAATTTGATCAAAATTTCCTGTTAATATGCACATCTACATATGATGTTCTTCCTGTATACCAAGTTTCGTTGAATTCGGTTCAGTAGTTACAGAGAAGTTGCGCTGACAAGATGATAAATGAGGATTTTTAGCAATTTCCTAAATTCAAAAGGCCATAACTCCCACAAAAAGTTGAGGATCGAAATTTCATGGTAAAATGCGCAACTACATATGGTGTCCTTCCTATATACCAAGTTTGGTTGAATTCGGTTCAGTAGTTTCAGAGGAGTTGCGCTGACAAACTTTGTGACGGACAGACGGACGGACGGACACGACAAAAACAATATGTCTCCCCACAAAAGTGGGGAGAGACATAACTCCTCTGACACCATTAGTCCAATTGCAACCAAACTTGGTACAGTTGTTATTTAGCATTATTGCTACAAACTATCGTTTGGATATTTGATTTGTCAAAAAACATGGTCGCTATGGTTAAAAATAGAACATAGCGGTAAATTACACTTTTTTGCAAATAATTGAAAAACGGTGACAGATATCAAAATTCTGGCATATGATAAAAGTGTGCAGCACCTCCAGATCTATTTGCCCTGTAATTTTCAAGAATATCCAACAACCGATGTAGGAGTTATTGCCCTCTTTTTGATTTTTTTTCAAAATGTTTCACTTATTTAGCCCTTTATCTTGAATGGTATACAGATTTTTCAAAAATTCAAATTGCATATGATTAAGCACATCAAGATCTACATTCCATGTAATAAGGTCAAAGCTGTAGGACCATTTCTTTTAGGAGTTGTGGCTCTTAAAATTAAAGCATAAAAAATTACCATTTTTCATTACTTTTCCACTGATTTTCAAAGATTAACTTGTCTGATACGACCAACTCGTCTAAACTTGGCACACATATTAAATAGCAAATATGCTACAGTTTTATCGTTTTGATTTTTGATTTGTCACAAAAACATGGCCGCCATGGCTAAAATAGAACAGAGGGGTATATTGCAGTTTTTTGCTAATAACTCAAAAATGGTTACAGATATCAAAATTGTGCTAAGGTACCTCAAGATCTACCAGCTCTGAAATTTTCAAGAAGGTCCAACAATCAATGTAGGAGTGATTGCCCTTTTTCTGGATTTTTTCATTTTTTTTTACTTATTTAGCCCTATTTCTTGAAAACTATACAAGATATTTCAGAAAGGATGAGTGGCAATAAGACTCATTTTGGGCCCAAGATTTATCTCGAAACTAAAACTGGGAAAACAGATGTCTTATGTTGCTGAAACATTCTACAAATACAAGGCCCAAAGAAAATGATCAGCTTTTTCCATATCATATAAGTTATCACGCTAATAAGTTAGCTCAAAAATGTATATTTTTAGAAAATCGTCTTTATTTCATTGATTTTTGCTGTTTTCCACACACCTTTCTGTTGGCAAAATTGTGGGCGCATCTGAACAACAACTTCATATTTGGTGAAAATGTGTAAAAAGATGTAATTAATCATTTCTGAAAGTTTGAAGTTGTTCTTTTCATGTGCCCTATGTTAACTTAAGGAAATATGCATTGAAAATTGCAGATTTTCTTGCTTTTTGTGAAATAACAGCACATTATGATGTCACTATGACGTCAAAACGAGAGAAATTTGTCTAATTTGATATATTTTCTTTGTAGCCACTTAAAAGTTAATATTTCCTATAAATATCATATTGTTTTAAGCAACTTCATTTTATTGGGCCAAATATGGGTCTTACTGCCACTCATTTTTTATATTGCATATTGTTAAGCACAATAATATCTACAAAATATGAGTATCTGTGTAGTTCAGGTGAGCGATTCAGGCTTTTGGGAGCCTCTTGTTTAAATGCCTGAACCTAGTCAAGACCATGTTGATCTTCAGTTTCTTTGGTATGTTCTTTTTGTTTTGTCTTATCTCTAAATGCATTTTTGTCTGATCCTCGAAGTTCCGTAGTTTAATAGCCTACACGTAAGGTTTGGACTTACCTGCAAAGATAGGATTTAAAATGAAAAGAAAAACCATTCATATAAGAAATAAGTTAAAAAATAACAAAAAAATGTTTTGCTTTTGATAACATGTAATACAACGTAATGCTATTTATGACGTCTTAACACAGCTACTATACACTAATGACAGCATTTAAACTAAGTTTGTTTGTTTGTTTGTTAGGGCTTTACTCCCAGGCAGTGCGATTTCGGCTATTTCCGATAGATGAACATGAAATGATGATGAAGTGGATGAAATAGGGACACAAGGGGATGGGAGTTTTGACTGCCACAAGAAAAGAGGTTTGATGTCGGGCAATCTAGTCCCCAGCAGGGGATCCTTACCGAGACCTACAGCATGGTTCTTTAACGTGCGAGGGACGTGGCATTTCCCCAACACGGTGCACAACCATTGTTTGTGGTCAGGTTTTCCGAATTATAGCCTGACGACCCCGCATATCTCGATGTCAGGGCTGCCCCATTCCACCTGGGGCACAAATCCCAGTCGCTTTGTGGGCAAAGCGGCCTGACCCGACGTCAAGTGTCTGAGCGCTCTTTAGTGGACCCTTACCACAAACTTATTTGAATTAAGAAAAGATGATAAAAAATACCGCGAATCTGTAATTCTGTTAAGAGGTCTTTTGGTAGCACGCTCACGCAGACAAATTCTCAACAGATGTAAGTGAATTTTACACATGTTTTTTTTTCCCCAAATAGCTTGGACAAGGTCGAATTGGGTACTGTGCGACCATTTTTGTATAATTGAGCCCATTTGACCATGAAAATAAGATCCATATACCCACCACATTTTTGTTAGCACTTTCATTCCTACAATTCTCAATGGATGTTTGTGAAATTTATACATAATGTTTATATCCCAATACCTTGGACAAGATCAAATTCGAGTGCCATATGGCTATGTTTGTGAAAGTTGTGCCATTTTTAGTGAACAGCTTTCAACAGACGCTCGGCGGGGGACCCAAGAATTCCGTTTTTGTAACACTTTATAGGCAACATTAGAGCGATTTACATGAAGAGGATGAAATTAACTTAAAAGTGATGATCAGAAAAACGGGAGTGCGTTGAAAAAAAAAGTACAATTAAATTGATTACCATGGGAAAAAGTGAGAAGTGAAGAGCAGTGGAAGATAATTTTCTGCATGATTAGCATTATGATAGGAAGTTTAAAGGAAATAATTTACCACAAGTTGTACCATCAAAAGCAATGCCAGCAAAAAACAGTCATTTTTAAGACATCCACACTTCAAATAAAGACATTACAAAACTAAGCTACAGCAAGCAACCTGGACCTTCGACAACAAAGGAACGTCAACTCGTGTGTGTGCTTCAGAAAAATAGGTACATATTGTTCCTGTTTACTGTTTGGTATGAACCCGTGTAGACTTCGGCTGGCGAATATGCCTGCAACAGCGCTAAGCTTGTTGGTAAAACTCCACTAAAGTGCGATCGAAACCTGACATCGGGTCAGGCCGTTTTGCCCACAAAGCAAATGGGATGTGTAACTCTGGTAGTTGAATTGGGCGGTCCTGTCATAATAAATTTATGCCGGGGTCGTGAGGCTATAGTGCAAAAAACCTGACCGCAAACCATGCATGCATAGTGGTGCAACTTGTTGGAAAAAATGTCACGTTTTTTGCACATTAAAGAAGCCTGCTGCAGGTCTCGTCAAGAGAAGAACTTGTTGGATTCCCATGCAGGAAGCCGTCCCTTTCCATCACTCCTTTTCAAGGGGCAGTCCGATTGGCCTAGCTTGTGTCCCCATGTATTCCACTTCATCGTATGTATCACCCCTTTCATATCCCGGATACATACGGAATCGTTTGCGAGTAAATCATCTTCATCAAGAATGAGTAAGCGAGAGGGTAAAACTAACTAAATGTATGGTATGATTTTGCTTGAGCACCAATTTATGAGTAATATCAGGCATATGAACTATCATATTTAGATGGTAGGTTCTTGTCTTACAAACAAGAGGCTCCCAGGAGCCTGAATCGCTCACCTGGTCTTGATGTCAACCCTATGAAGACTTTTGTATAGCTAAATGAGCTGAATGTTTAAGCATGAAAAATCATTTCTCTATCTGCAATAGTTTTCATTCTAAATAATCAAAAAACACTATTATTCAACTTTTAAGGGCTGTAACCCCTATAAGGGGTTATCAGACAACTTCAACCCTATGAAGACTTCTGTAGAGCTAAATGAGCTGAACATTTAAGCAAGCAACAGCTTTTCTTTATCTACAATAGTTTTCATTCTATAGGCCAAAAACATGCAAAAACGCTATTTTTCACCTTTAAGGGGCTGAAACCCCTATAAGGGATCATCTGACAACTTTGATCTTATGGAAACTTTTGTAGAGCTAAATGAGCTGAACATTTATGCAAGCAACAGCTTTTCTCTATTTGCAAAAGTTTTCATTCTATAGGCCAAAAACACTATTTTTCGCCTTAAAGGGGCTTAAACCCCTATAAAGGGTCATCTGACAACTTCGACCCCATAGAGACTTTTGTAGAGCTAAATGAGCTGAACATTTTAGCAAGCAACAGCTTTTCTCTATTTGCAATAGTTTTCAATCTATAGGCCAAAAACATGCAAAATGCTATTTTTCACCATTAAGGGGCTTTAACCCCTAAAAAGGGTCATCTGACAACTTCGACCCCATGGAGACTTTTGTAGAGCTAAATGAGCTGAACATTTAAGCAAGCAACAGCTTTTCTCTATTTGCAATAGTTTTCATTCTATAGGCCAAAAACACTATTTTTTGCCTTTAAGGGGCTGTAACCCCTATAAGGGGTCATCTGACAACTTCGACCCTATGGAGACTTTTGTAGAGCTAAATGAGCTGAACATTTAAGCAAGCAACAGCTTTTCTCTATTTACAATAGTTTTCATTCTGTAGGCCAAAAACATGCAAAAACGCTATTTTTCACCTTTAAGGGGCTGTAACTCCTATAAGGGATGATCTGACAACATCGACGTAATGGAGACTTTTGTAGAACTTTTGATGCTGAAGCAGTAGCGTGGCATCAGATTTCATTTATCTCTTATACTTTTTGATTTACAAGCCAAAAACAGTAGTCTGACCCCCCTGGTCTATTTTTAGTAACGTTGGCCATGTTTTTTGACGGATCAAAAATTGAAACACAAGTTTGGTGCAGGACACCCTAAGGATCATTCATACCAAGTTTCATTAAATTCTGTTCAGTAGTTTCAGAGGAGAAGATTTTTGAAAAATTGTTAACAGACGACGACGACGGACGCCAAGTGATGGTAATAGCTCACATGGACCTCCGGTCCAGGTGAGCTAAAAATGACACTCGTTCTTTTAATATTTTTGGCGATTTTCGCTTGCATGAATTATTACAAGTTTATATTGAAGAAAGGTTACATCGTTATTAACAACTTTCCAATTTTTGTATCATGCCGATATTTGTTGTCTATTTGGATCTCTTTTGTTGTTGTTGTTGTTACAAAAATCAACCGCATTTAGATAGCACGAAGTTACTGTATGATAAACATTAATGTCATATTTATTCACCGATAAATAAATAGAGTGGTATCCTTCCACGCAGATAACGGACATTAACCTCGATGTTTAAAATTTTGTCGTTTGTGACTTATATTACATTTATACCTATTAAGCAACCTAAATGGATATCGGTGTTTTATTAATTTTGCTTTTTGTTGGACTAATAACATTCTTAATTGTTAAATCACGCAGAAGGCCCGAGGGGATGCCTCTAGGACCGACTCCCTGGCCAATCGTGGGCAATTTACCACAAATATTGAAAAACAAGAACATCGTGGAAGCATTTAGAGACTTTAGGAAACAATATGGAGATATATTTAGTGTAAAATTGGGATCAACTTATGTTGTGGTTGTCAATGGTTATGATAATTTACGAGACGCACTTTTGCGTGGAGACAGATTTGATGATAGAGCAAATAATACTATTTTCAAAACTGTCCTTAATTGTGAAGGTATGATAATACTTAATTTTATTCTTGCTTTGCGAAGTCAATATTTGCGGTAACACTTACAAAAATTATTTTGTAAGAATATTTTTTGAAATACATGAGGTTAACTTTGAAAAATTAAATTTCATTGCATGTTGAAATTCTCTTATCTGAGAAAGATAACTCAATCTTCAATTTTAAGATATTTCATGTGGTAAAAAATATATTTCATTCTTACCATAATACCATACATTTTAATACTCTTAATGTTAAGACGAATCATTTGGTAGGTACCATGGGGGTCTTGGGTGGGTGTTTCCCACCCCTCAAATGATGAATTAATTACTGAATAGTTTTAGATCCCAAACCCGTAACCATATATAGATTTACCTCTAATGATAAGATGAATCATTTGATACCATAGGTGGGTCTGAAAAAGGGGGGGGGTTATGCCCCATCCCCTCAAATGACAAAATACTTTCTCGTGGCGGGGTATCTAATTTTGTTCATAATTACACATTACATGACAGCATTTATTTAGGAGATTAGTTTATCAACAACGTACGTATTTCGAAGCATGTCGCGGGTTGTCGGACCGTAAACGGCTCTTTGCATTTCATATCATGAAGCTGTCTTGCTTAATATTCAAAGTTTAACTCAAAACTGCCTTTTAAGCTTCTTTCAATAAGTGCTATTTTGATATGTAGTGTGCCTGGGACTAATAGTTGAAAAGATCTATCACCAGCTGAAATTAAAATTCAGGGGAATAAACGGGGTCCTTTCTATTGGGAATTAGGCTATTATCATCTACATAAAAATGTTTATTTGTTTTGGAATATGGTTCTTGCAAACATTCTAAGAAACCAAACAGTATCCTGACAGGCAAACTTAGTGTTCAGGTACTCCAGTATTGACAGCTTTCGAACGAGACCGGTATTGTATACGACTGATATAAATCCGTTCATTTCATCCGAGGTCAAAATACCAACTCTGTACCATACCAGGAATGGTGTCCCAAAAATTTTGAAATTTTAGCTGACGCGATCCGTCGATGATGAAAATCCCCAACAATTTTTCAAAACCGCATGGCGTGATAAAACTCATACTACGAATTTATATAACAAGGACACTCAACAACCGAGTCAAATATTTTACCGTTCATGTACATGAAGCGCGATCTAAAGCTGAACGCTTTTAATCATTTTGCTAAAACAAAGACTAAAGTAACACGCCTAGCGAGTTTAGTATATTTACTATTGTTATATAGGCACATCGAGTCCATTTCAGATGATATATTGTCGCATCGAGTCAATTTCGGATTTTCTATCAATTGATGCAGTGACCTAACCTCGTAGGGAATGTTCGATATTAATTATGACGCCGTTGTAATTTTATTACACACATCGATGTTTTAATTTTGCACAAGAGAAAAAAATATTATCTTATAGTTCATCATTTTACCCGGCAAGGGAGGGACTGTTGCAAATACATTTTTATAAATTACGCATTTTATAATTTGTATTTGTATTTTGTATTGGTATTTGTAATTTTGAAACCACTGGGCGATAACCGCTGCTGGTGGACCAGAGGTCCCCGAGGGTAATCACAAGCCTGGTAGTCAGACTTGTCTGTCACGAATTACCATAATATTTCTAATATATTGTCGCTGAAATTTCCGATTGTCAAATTCAAAATTGATGAAAACACCAGGTTTCTTTCCTTGTAATGCACATGGTCGAAATCCTCGGTGCTGGATTTGGCTTCCTTGTTCGAACGTTTTGGTTTTGAGTACTTTTCGTTTTCAACTGTTTTGGATTTTGACCTTCCAATGTTTTGGTTTAAATGCTACTGATGAAAGGTTACTCATTGAAATATCGATATATAGCATATCCAAATTAACCGTTTATACCCGCGTTTTGGTATTTGTAATTGTAAAGATGACTCCAATGTCCACAGTAAAATTTTCCCTATTGCAGTATGAAGGTCAAATGAAAGAAATTATTAAATATATTGAATCAATTATTAGGGTAAGTACATGTACCTGTAAGTTCATTACTAGTAAGGAACATCAAGAAATATTGTGTTGGGCTGGTATTCGCTGTTTGGAGATTCCGGAGATCACTTTTTCTCTCCTGATTCGTGTCTTCCAGTTCTGTTGGTCTTATTCTGAACCAAGATTTGGGACGATGGTGCTCTTCAACTTCCTGTTCTCCTGACCTTTCCTCCATGTCGGCCTCTATTCCATAATCCCTCCAAAAAAGTCGGTCATTTTCAACCACCGAATGACATCAATAATTTATTCATAATAGTAAACATGACGTTATTAATTTTGGTTAACACAGGAAAGGTCGATTTCATTAGCATTTTAGTTGATTATCCTATTTAATTTCATGTGGTTGATACGATGTTTTTTTAGTGAGTGAGTGAGTTGGTGTTTTACGCCCGTTCAACGCTATTTAGGTTATTTACAGGCGATGAACTTGAAAAGGGTGATAAAATGAACATGAGATGATGGTGATAAATGAAATATGGGGGTGGGGTGGGAAACCGGTTTATTTTGAAGAACCACAGAAAAAGGGGAGAAGTGGATAGGGGCGAAAAATTTAGCCTAGGTGGTGCTTTACTTGGCGGTCTACATAGGGGGCTTTTAAGTGCATGAAGCGTGGCATTCTCCATACACGTTGGCCCACTAAGGTCGACGGTCAGGGTTTTCGTATTATAGACCTGTCAACCCTCGCGGACGAGGGCCATCCTATTAAGCCAACTATGGTAAACACTTGGTCGCTCTGTGGGGTGAGCACTGACCCGACAGCAGAATCCCAAGACCCTTAGTCGCCTCTTACGACAATCTAGGCTCTGCTGTGGGCCTATTCGAAACTCTGGCCCCGCACGTGACTCTTTTTTTTAATTCGATATGCTAACACATTTTATGCACTGTTTTATTGGTTTTATTAACTGTTTTTATACCCCCGCCACACGAAGTCGCAAGGTATTATGTTATACCCTCAGTTTTTGTCGGTGTCTGTCCGTCCATCTCCCGAAGGTTTCGGCCAATAACTTGAAAACGCGTCATGGGTTTCAAATGATATTTTGTACAGGTGAGTGAGTGAGTGAGTTGGTGTTTTACGCCCGTGCAACGCTATATAGGTTATTTACAGGCGATGAACATGAAAAGGATGATAAAATGAACATGAAATGATGATGATAAATGAATTAAGGGGATGGGGTGGGACACAAAGGACCGGTAAATTTTGAAGAACCACAGGAAAAGGGGAGAAGTGGGTAGGGGCGGAAAATTTAGCCTATGTGGTGCACTACTTGGCGGTCCACAAAGGGGTCTTTTACGTGCATGAAGCGTGGCACTCTTCACACACGTTGGTCCACTATGGTCGGCGGTCAGGGTTTCCGTATTATAGACCTGACAACCCCCGCGGACGAGGGCTACCCTATTCAGCCACCTAGGGTACACACTTGGTCGCTCTGTGGGCTGAGCACTGACCCGACGTCAGAATCCCAAGACCCTTAGTCGCCTCTTACGACAAGCTAGGCTCTGCTGCGGGCCTATTCGCCACCCGGGCCCCGCACGGGACTATTTTGTACAGGTATTGAGTACAATAAAATACAGGTCAAGTTTAATTTCCAGCATGATCCGAAAAACAGTTTTTGAGATAGGCCACTTTGAAATCAAATTTTATGAACTTTTGATATTATAACGTGGCGGGGTATCATTTAATGTCCCATTACATGCCCTATTTTTTTATTTAGTAGATCTTTTACATCAAATCTTCGTCCCGTGTGGGACCCGGTACGCGAGAGTGCCACGCTTCATTGAAGTGAAAGACCCCTTTGTGGACCACCAAATAGTGCATCACATCGGCTACATTTTTCGCCCCTACCCACCTCTCCCCTTTTTCTGTGGTTCTTCAAAATTTATCGTTCCTTTGTTTTCCATCCTACCCCTACATTTCGTTTACTGTAAACCAACTTATTTTCGCGAGCGAGGAACAGAAATTCGCAAAAGTAAATCGTCGCGAAGTGACTCATTTTAATAGAAGTTTAATGGTTTTTACGAGAATTTGCGAAAATAAATGGCCGCGAAGTAGCCCTATGACACTAAAACGCGAAATATTGTAGTCGCGAAAATAAATTAGGTAACAGTATAATCGTCATTTTCAGTTTGGACTGGAGTTCGAGTTGTTGATTGATATTCAGTTATTTTGTGTTTCAATGTTTTACATGTTGTCTGTTTTTGTCCCGTTCTTGTTGGTGTTTACTGGTTTTGTCTCTGCCCTTTCGGACTTT
Organism: Arcuatula senhousia; assembly: GCA_963971305.1. Taxonomy (NCBI): domain Eukaryota; kingdom Metazoa; phylum Mollusca; class Bivalvia; order Mytilida; family Mytilidae; genus Arcuatula; species Arcuatula senhousia. The sequence goes on along the minus strand of OZ020311.1, from coordinate 16,990,206 downwards.
TGACATTCGGATGCCCCATTGGTACCTCTGCTTCTGTCATGTTCATTTTATCATCCTTTTCATGTTCATCGCCTCTAAAAAATCTATATTTATTGTTGCACGGGCGTATAACACCACCTCACTCGCATCAATTCAGCTAAAATGCTTTTTGTTTCCTATCCATATATCTCTATCAAATGAGATAAAAATGCCGAATAAAATTTTCCGCGTCTTCGTTATTAATGAAACATTTGTACGATGGGACCCGAGTAAGTCCAAAATATTGGAAATTAATAAGTTTGCAACGCCATATTTTTTTTTTTACGTCAACGAAAAAAAACACAAAAAAACATCAGCACAAAATCGATCCAATTCGGCCGGGGGCACACAAAAGTTTAAATATCATAACGATACTGTCGATATAATTTGGGGGGCAGAGTAGCTATACTTTGTTTCTCGTATACTATATTAATATGTTGCATTAATGTCGCATATATCACTGTATATCTTGTATTATAGTCATTGTAAAAATATGTGTCTATGAAATTATACGCACATCTAAATCGGTTTGCATGCATTGTCAGTGTATTGAGTTTGCTTTGACACCTAAAATAAATTATTAAATTGCTTGCACCTCATTTTGTTTATAGAAAACCGTGCTTTTTTACAAAATTTGTCGAATAAAAGGTAAGGCCGCTGGTGTTTTCGCATTAAATACATGGTTCTGTGTAATGATTTCTGTGTCCTTGGTTGGTCAACACATATCACTTTGTTGTTTTTATGTCTTCTTCATCCTCGGAAACCCATGAATTCTTCTCTCGCTTAGAGAAGAACCTGTGGGTTTCTGAGAATGTGTCTTCTTGTGCTGTTAATTGGTATTGACAGAAAATGAAACAATCATTCAACTTTGTTGTAAAGTCCGTTATTACCAATGCACTATATAGGATTAACGTCTCCACAACTATATATTCACCTCGCCATTAGTTAAGCAACACCTGTACGTCCGTTAGTACGGGGTCAACATTTCCATACACATAATCCTAAAATTTGGTCTATATTTTCTTCTATACTTCTACTCAATCATCGTATAAAATTCGGCTTTTGTGGAATATTCAAATTTGCAAACAAATTAAGTAACTCAAAAAGAGTTGTTTCAGTAACAAATTTGGTTTGCGTATATTTAAAGTTTTGATGATAAAAACCATATATTTTTAGTCTTTTGTAACAATTAGGATGTAAACATATCACATCAAACATTTTTGGATTGTTTGTTCCGATTTGAGACCTAAAAATTGCATAGAATTAAAGCTTATTTTTGCATGGCCTTTTCATTGTACAAAACGCTGAATTGAGAAATTTTACATTTTATGATTTTAAAGGTGACATTTTGGTACTCATAACAGATGATAATCATAAAACCGTTCCGGAAATTTCAAGTGGGAGAAGCAAAGGTGTACTAAAGGGGTGATCAGTATCATAAAATCATAAAGACAAAGACAAAACCGGCAGACAAAAAATAATCACAACAAAACAAACCACATAACAACATTAAACACACACACACATAACAACGAAACCGCATTCAGCAACGCGAACGAAAGTCGAAATGAGAGTAACTCAGGTGCTCCGGAAGAGTAAGCAGTTCCTGCCGTCTATAGCACGTTGTCAAAGATCGATTAAGTGTTGGTCAAATCCGGAAAGGATGACATTACAAAACTCTATGTCAAACCAACATCTGTGTTCATCTGAGAGATAGAAATCCCGTATTTGTATACAAGCACATGATGTCGTCCGTAAAATTTCTTGAGTGATGACAACCTGGGAGCAACGTACCCCAGTGTTAACATATACGATATTGAGATGTGGAATAAGTGTACGCGACACAACAAACATAAACAAACAGCAATTCAAAAAATCACAACGGAAAACAGCAAGCAGTCTTCAACATGACCATAGGTCACTGCTTACCGTCTTGCATTGGCCCAAGACTTATAATACAATACAAAAGTATCAAAACCAATCCAGTTTGCTTGTCAGCCGTGTAGCTCTATCAAGTAAGTCGTTGTACTCCCCACATGCTCTGGAATAACGAATCAATTGTGATACGTAAACTCCATATGCTGGAGCGGACGGAATGTTGCTACACTGAAAGGAAAAGTTAACTATTGGAAAGTTGAAGTCATCACGTTTGTCATAGAGCTTTGTACAAAGCCTTCTTTGTGTGTCAATTTCGAGAAATAGATCCAAATATGAAGCGACCTCCTAGAATCTGTAGTGTCCTTTATCTCAAGTTCCTTCGGATATATGAGATGTAAATAGTCACCAAATCGTGGATTGTTTAGTGAAAAGACATCATCAATATAACGAAATGTGAGATTGAAGGATAAAGCAAGTTCTCGGTCCTTTTTGTCTAGAAGTGATTGTAAGAAGTCTGCTTCATATGAATGAAAAAACAAATCGGCAAGCAATGGTGCACAATTTGTGCCAATTGGGATACCTATTGTTTGATGAAAAACACGTCCACCAAACTGTACAAATATGTTGTCGATTAGAAAGTTGAGCTTTTCTAATATTTGATCTTCTGTAAATTTGTTTTTTGCTAGACCCTTGGGTGACAAAGTAAGTCTTTTTATAACCGACTACCAAATACTTGTACCTGCGTTTTCCGTTCTTTTTGAAAAAGCTACGTTTAATCAGCTGTGCCAAACGAGATTTTAATTGTGAATGTGGAATTTAAGTATATAATGTAGAGAAATCAAACGTTTTAATATAATATTACATGATAAAAATGACTTTGAATGAAGATTTTCCATCAGTTCTTCAGAATTTTTGAGAACCCACATTTGATTGACGCCATTTCTAGAGTAACAACAATCGAAATACTTTTGAAGGCTTGATTTTATTGCCGTCAATATTGATGTTAACAAAACTGGGAATTTTTAATGGATGTTTTTCCTTTTTTCGATATTTTCGTTTTTAAGGATTATTGTGACATTTTGAAGGTTGCTTCTATTGCAGGAAGTAGAAGTTCAGTTTGACATTTTATCAATATGGATGTGGTAACTTACACCAATGATAAAGTTTTGCCTCACACAAGATCCTTGGAATTGCATATTATATGCCAATATCCGATCCCCCTTTTTATGGATATGTTGGAGTAGGAATTCAAACAATGGAAATGCTTAAGTGACGTCTTTTAGGTTTAAACACGTGTTTTAGGGTTAAAAAAAACCATTGAATTTGTTTTCGACAAAAAATCTTACACGTTTGCAAAAATTCGGCTTTTTTAACGTTTTTCATACTTTTTATGGTAAAAACTGATTAAGTCTCTTCGTTGACCACAGTGGATGCATCTTGTGCTTGAAACGAGTATTTTTGTTTGTAAAGTGATAATTCGTCTTGTTTCAAAACATTATATGCATTGATAAATTGTTATAATTGATATTGAAAGTTATTTTTTTAAACGTTATTTTATCTTAGATTTTCAAAAAGTTGGATTATCTTGACTTGCACACAAATCTGATAAAACATGTTTAGGTAGTAAGACACAGTTCGGTTTTGTTTACAAGTTAGTTTCGGAGAGTGACATCCTAGAATTTCTAAAGTAAAATACAAATTTCGAATTTAAGTAGCTATAAATTAAGAATGCCTTATAATTTAGTAACGAAAGTGTGCTCAACTGATAGGGAATCTTTCAGAGGTAATATTTTTGACAAAGTATAAAAATATTCGAAAAAACGGAAGTTAAGCGTCCCTTTTCCGGCATGGTGTCATTTTTATTCTACCGATCTTTTGAACGTTTTTATTAATGCTTGTTTTTAAGGTAAAAAATGCGACGTCATTTCTTGAAAAAATAAGCCGGTCGATGTATAGGTTTTTTACTTTTAATAAACAGCCAGGTTTATGTACTTTCAGAGCATGTATAGCACTATAGAGGATTTAGTGCAGGTTTGAGTCTAATCTAGGCTTGAATTATGGTAAAAATGTGTAAATTTTAGTGTTTTTGCATGTATAATTTGTTTTCGGAGTTATCAGGTTGTAATGAAAAGATCTTATTTTTGTAAGTAACAACTAACTGGAAGATAATCTATGGAATGTAAGGAATTCAACGATGTATGATAAGTGTTTATAAGGTTAAATATAGTTTTAGAATAGTTATTGGAAGAAGCACATGTGCTGCAAAGCTATGAACGTTTCTGACGTTTCATCTAGAAGTGTGTTTTACTACCTTAGTCCATTAGTTAGTTAGTTAGTTATTGCTTTACTCCCAAGCAGCACGATTTCGGCTATATCCGGGAGATGAACATGAAAATGGTGATACAATGAACATGAAATGATGATGAAGTGGATGAAATAGGGACACAAGGCCAATCGGGTAGGAGAGTTTTGACTGCCACTGGAAAAAGGAGTGAAGGGTAGGGACGGAAAATTTTGCCTCCTGCATGGGGATCTTACGGGTCCTACTCTTACCGAGACCTGCAGCAGGGTTCTTTAACGTGCGACGAACGTGACATTTTTCCCAACACGGTGCACCACTATGGTTTGCGGTCAGGTTTTCCGCATTATCGCCTGACGACCCCGCATCTCTCGATGTCAGGGCTGCCCCATTCAACCACCTGGGGCACACATCCCAGTCGCTTTGTGGGCAAAGCGGCCTGACCCCGATGTCAGGTTTCTGAGCGCTCTTTAGTGGACTTTTACCGACAAGCTTAGCGCTGCTGCGGGCCTATTCGCCTCCCGGGCCCCGCATGGGACGTTTAGTCCATTACACAATTAGAGTTTATACATTGAATTGATAACTTAACATCATTATGTATTATGTGAATTGTTCGAGGCATAAACAGATTATTAGGGCCCCGCATCTTTGACGCCCTATAGTTTTCACTTAGTCTGTCCGTCCGTCAACAATTCTTGTGAACACTAAAACTCAAAAACTATTACACCACAGTTCTCAAATTGGGTACAGCTACTAAGTAGCATGTCATAATTTGCATATTGAAATTTCGTGCAAATCGGTTAAATATTTTTGGAAAAACTTCATATTTTATCGAAAATCACAGATTTTGAGAATTGGACTTTGTGAATACAAAAACTCAAAAACTGTTAATAATACAGTTCTGAAACTTTGTACAGCTGCTACGTAGCATGTCACGATTTGCATATTAAAATTTCGTGCAAATCGGTTAAATATTTTTGGAAAAAACTTCATTTCTTATCGAAAATCACAGATTTTGAGAATTGGACTTTGTGAACACTAAAACTCAAAAACTGTTAACAATACAGTTCTGAAACTTTGTACAGCTACTAAGTAGCATGTCATGATTTGCATATTATATTTTTGTGCAAATCTGATTAATATTTTTGGAAAAAAAATCACAGATTTTGAGACTTGGAATTTTTGAACAATAAAACTCAAAGGCTATTAGTCCCGTGCGGGGCCCGGGTGGCGAATAGGCCCGCAGCAGAGCCTAGCTTGTCGTAAGAGGCGACTAAGGGTCTTGGGATTCTGATGTCGGGTCAGTGCTCAGCCCACAGAGCGACCAAGTGTGTACCCTAGGTGGCTGAATAGAGTGGCCCTCGTCCGCGGGGGTTGTCAGGTCTATAATACGGAAACCCTGACCGCCGACCATAGTGGGCCAACGTGTGTGGAGAGTGCCATGCTTCATGCACGTAAAAGACCCCTTTATGGAATGCCAAGTAGTGCACCACATAGGCTAAATTTTCCGCCCCTATCCACCCCTCCCCTTTTTTCTGTGGTTCTTAAAAATTTACCGGTCCTTTGTTTCCCTCCCCATCCCCATATTTCATTTATCATCATCATTTCATGTTCATTTTATCATCCTTTTCATGTTCATCGCCTGTAAATAACCTATATAGCGTTGCACGGGCGTAAAACACCAACTCACTCACACTCACTCAAAGGCTATTAACAATACAGCTCTGAAGTTTCATACACATTCCATGGATCATGTCTTAGTGGTTATAATCATAGTAAATATAATTTTGAAAACACTTAGATTTTTTGCCGCGGGGCCCTTTCTGACTTTGTCAGTAATCTAGTTGCTTATAAAAGTTGGTGTTGCTTAACTTATGGCGAGATGTACATTTATGCACACTGCATAATTCTTACGTAAATTTATTTTATCATGAGAACGAAAAAGTTAATAGATTTTTTGTTTTTTCAGGAATTCTTGGCTCGAGTGGACGATTATGGTCTGAAAGTAGACTCTTTGCACAAAACACGTTAAAAACATTTGGATTTGGTAAACATAGCCTACAAGACAAAATAATGAAAGAAACAAACTTACTTCTTCAGTACATCGAAGGTCAAGAAGGCAAAAATATAAACATTTCACCTATTTTCCAAGGTACCTTTTCCAATATAATGGCGTTGATTTTGTACAGTCGGCGTCATGGATATGAAGACGAATATATGGGAGACCTGAGGCACAAATTGAAGGCGCAGGCAACCGAATCTGAATTCACCGGCATCGTAGACATTCTGCCCTTTCTGGCTTATGTCCCTGGGGATATGTTTAGAATCAAAAGGTTGGTGGCAAACGAAAGGTCTTTTGATAAGCATTTTCAAAAAGAAGTCGAAGAACATAAAAGAGCCTTTGATGATTCAGACCATAGGGATTTCATAGATGTGTATTTGTCTGAGATGGAAAAAAGAAAGGATGATCCCACCAGTATTTTCACAGGTGAAACTAAAAAGAATATCAAAAGTAGAGGCTACCAGAAGCCGAGTCGTTAAACTGAATATCGCATTAATTATTATTCTATAATACAAAACAAAAGTAATAATGCTACTTTTAGGCGCATAACCCTACATGGCACAATAAACCAAAAAGAGGCATAACTCCTTAAAAGTAACGTCAAATATATAGAGAAAATTATTCCTATGAGGAGCAACATTACATATTCGACTCAATGGAGACTTTTGTAGAGCTTCGACCAGGTTTTGTTTGCTTCAAAACGATAAATGCAATTTAAAATAGGAAAAAAATGCCCTGCAACCGATGCACTTTCTAAGACCCGTAAGAGTCACATGTGCCAAAGGCTAGAGGTCCAAAATCAAGAGTTAGCTCGAATCCTAAACGGCACATTTTAACTTAAAAATCTCGATCACAATCAAGATAAATGTTCGAACTTTTACGTAATCAATGTCGAAAACAAATTCGTCTAAAAACCAAAAAAACACTTTACATATTTAACTTTAATGGATCTACAATAGAAATTTATGAGATATGGAAAAAGGACGCTACAAAACCTAAACATATTAGCGATATTTTTTAACTTCAACAACATACATCAGCCTTCTGCAATCGAAGAGAAAAAAATGCTAGCAATTAAACAGTTCAACGACTTCACATAATTATGATAGAATTATGTCTCCCCCCACTTTTGTGGGGAGACATATTGTTTTTGTCGTGTCTGTCCGTCTGTCCGTCACAAAGTTTGTCAGCGCAACTCCTCTGAAACTACTGAACCTAATTCAATGAAACTTGGTATATAGGAAGGACATCATATGTAGTTGTGCATATTACTTGGAAATTTTGATCTTCAAATTTTTGTGAGAGATTTGGCCCTTTGAACTTAGAAATTTGCTGAAAATCCTCATTTATCATCTTGTCAGTGCAACTCCTCTGAAACTACTGAACTGAATTCAACGAAACTTGGTATATAAGAAGGACACCATATGTAGTTGTGCATATTACCAGGAAATATTGATCCTCAAATTTTTGTGGAAGTTATGGCCCTTTGAACTTAGAAATTTGCTGAAAATCCTCATTTATCATCTTGTCAGTGCAACTCCTCTGAAACTACTGAACCGAATTCAATGAAACTTGGTATATAGGAAGGACACCATATGTGGTTGTGCATATTACCATGAAAATTTGATCATCAAATTTTTTTTTGGAGTAAGGGCCTTTTGAACTTGGAACTTTTTGGGGAAACGGGGGGGGACATCGTTTTTGTAGGCAAAAACTTACTTTAATTGTAATTTTTTTAAAGAGAAAGCTATTCCTATATCTTAAAGGTCCATATGCTTTCACATTTTTATTAAATTCATCAACGTGAGACATGTTATCTTTGTAAAAAAATGTTTTACTATGGATTATCTTTTCTTTTATAGAACGCCAGCTATTACGAGTTTGTAGAGATCTTTTATTGGCTGCCACCGATACGACTGCTACTATTCTTACTTGGACATTCCTTCACCTTGTTTTTAAGCCAGAGATCCAAGATAACATGTACAAAGAAATTGTCGAGGTTATTGGCACAAGCCGACAGCCGGACATGACTGACAAGCCTAAAATGCCTTATTGCGATGCAGTCTGCTACGAATCATTACGCCTTGGTAATGTCACTCCGTTGTCTGGGCCTAGATCCACGACTGGTGGGCGAGACGTAGAATTCAAGGGGTACAAAATACCTGGTGGCACTCACATGTATCCATGTATTGATTCCATTTTGTTTGATGAAAATATTTTTCCAGATCCTGAGGAATTTGTACCGGAGAGATTTTTTGATGGTGCATCGCTGAAAATCGATCTGACAAAGACAGTTATAACATTTGCGTTAGGTTAGAATAGTTCCTTAGACTTAAGGGGTTTAAATGGTTTTTAGCATTTGAATCCCAACAACATATTATGATCATTTGTGTTTTAAGAAAAAAAAAACTAAAGTCAACAACAAAATCTACAATATGGCGATTTCTGCACGTTTGAAATTCGTTTTAGCCTAATTGTAAAAACAATCATGCGAAGATAAGTTAAGGAAAAGTAGAAAAATATGAGAAACACTTTAAAACTACGTTTTATTTACCTTATCTATAAAACTTACATCGGATAGGGTTGTTAATAGTTTACTAGAACTTAAGAAAATGATTTCAAGCAAAAATAAATGTAAAATCAGATTATGGGAATATGGTTAATCAAATTAATCAAAACAGGTACTAAACAAAACTGCGACGGATTGATGAATTGACATGGAGTTTGATATGCTTCGTCTGCAAAGAACTCAAATTAAGATTGACCTATGGGTATGAGCATGAGCATTTGATTTATTTTCTTTATAGGAAAACGAAACTGCCTTGGTGAAGTACTAGCAAGACAAGAACTGTTCCTTACGTTGATTTCTTTGGTTCAAAGATTCAAGTTATTGCCACCAAAAGACATGCCAACTCCGGAAAACAAAAGATTGTTTGGTTTTGTATTTCACCCTGCTGAATATTACATGCGCTTTGAGATGCGATAAAGAAATTTTTCGATTTTGTCATCCTCTTCTTAAGAAGTTTGGGCTATATAGTGATAGGGGTGATCATCCGTCCGTCTGTATATTTATTTGTCCGTTACAACCCATCTCTATTCCCCTTACACCACCCCACAGATTTTCATTAATCTTGCACACAATCTTTGTGACATAATGTAGATGTGCACCATCTATTTTAAAATATTGGCGTTCACAATAGCAAATCATGGACAGATATTCCATGACAAGGGAGTATCCATCTCTTATCCGTTACTCACGATAGGTTCCGTGTCCAGCGGCAGGCTTGATTTTTTGAAAGGCATTTTCAAGTTTTTTTCGAGAGAGGTCCAGGTTATCAAACTTTTGAATGCAGAGAGGCACTGGCTTTGGCTAAAACTATGTATTTTCAATCAAAACTATCAACTCTCCCATTGTCCTAACAAATATTCTAACATTTTTTAATGTTTTTGTTAGACCGCCGACGATGAGTCTTGAGTATACGAAACGCTCCTGTCGTGGCAATATTGTTTTTGGATTAATCTAATGTATAAAACAGAAGATACTTATTATAACATTAGGAAAAACAGTAGATGTCCGAATTCCCCGAAAGGCAAACATCATCCGCGTATATATTCATTTAACACAATTTTGTTCAACACCATAAAGTTGCATTCAAAGTAAACCCCAACCCCCAAAAATGAAAATTTGAATACGAGTCAATTATTTCCAAAACTTAAAGAATTGGTAAAACAGGAAATAGTTCATTTTAACATTTTAAAAAACGTAACATCATACATTGTACTAGTACATGCTTAAAATTAATCTGCACGCAAAGTTTCAAAAACTTGGTGCATAGAAAGTGTGACGGAAATTTGTATTCAAGTTTTCTATACGTTACATCATCTTCGCTAGCCAAGGGTTACGATCCGCTGAAGATGACGTTACACATGCTATCTATTTAATAGTATTTCGCAAATAGAAAGTGGCGATTTTGTAGGCTAAATATCGCTTTACACTAAATAGTGCTGCATGTAGTTGCCAGGAAAACTGCGAAGTAAAGCTCTTATGACACAGCAAGATGCATCTTTTTCGCACATCTAACATAACTTTAGAATTTACTTTAGAATTTATTGTGCTAGTTACGTAGGATCCCCATGCAGGAGGCTAAATTTCCCGTCCCTACCCATCACTCCTTTTTCCAGTGGCAGTACCCGATTGGTCTTGTGTCCCCATTTCCTCCACTTCATCATCATTTCATGTTCATTGCATTACCACTTTCATGTTCATCTCCCGGATAGAGCCGAAATCGCGCTGCTTGGGAGTAAAGCAATAACTAACTATAATACTAGTTGTACCAATTGATTTCTGTTGGACTAGGTAAACATTAAAAGTGATGATAACAGCAAAAATTTGGGTAAAATACACTTTCTTTGTGAATTTCAATATATTCCCGTACTTTTTAAGGGGAGATAATTTTATAGAAATAATAAGGAAAACACATTTTCACTTTTTTTTTGATTCGACAAAAAACATGGCCGACATGGCTAAAAATAAAACATAAAGGTAAATTGCAGTTTTTTGCAAATAACTCAAAAACCGTAACAGATATCAAAATTCTGAGAAATGGATGAATGTGACCAGCACATCAAGATCTACCTGCCTGAAATTTTAAAGAAGATCCGACAATCGTTGAAGAAGTACATGTAATTGCCCTTTTTCTTTATTTTTACCAACTTTTGGACTTCTTAGACCAATATCTTGAAAACTATACAATATTTGAAAAGTTAAAATTGTATATGGTTTAACAAATCTGGTGGTACTTTAGGGTATCCCCCACAGAACTGATGTGGGGATTTCTGATTCGTCGAAAAACATGGCTGCCGTTTCTAAAAATAGACCAGTCGGGGTAGACTACTGTTTTTGGCTTGTAAATCAAAAAGTATAAGAGATAGATGAAATCTGATGCCACCCTACTGCTTCAGCATCAAAAGTTCTACAAAAGTCTCCATATGGTCCAAGTTGTCAGATGACCCCTTATAGGGGTTACAGCCCCTTGAAGGTGAAAAATAGCGTTTTTAGCTCACCTGACCCGGGTCATGTGAGCTATTGGCGTCCGTCGTCCGGTCCGTCCGTCCGTAAATTTTTTCAAACGTTAACTCCTCTGACACCATAAGTCCAATTGAAACTAAACTTGGTGTAGTTGATCTTTAGGGTATGGCCTACAAAACTATCATTCGGATTTTTGATTTTTAAAAAAAACATGGCCGCTGTGGCTAAAAATAGAACATAGGGGTAAAATGCAGTTTTTTGTAAATAACTCAAAAACGGCTACAGATATCAAAATTCTGGCACAAGATAAAAGTGATCAGCACCTCAAGATCTACCTACCCTGAAATTTTGAAGAAAATCCAACAACCCATGTAGGAGTTATTGCCCTTTTTGTGGATTTTTGGCAAATTTTGCACCTGTTTAGTTCAATATCTTGAAAACTATACAAGATAGTTGAGAGATTTAAATTGCATATTGTTAAGCATATCGAGATCTACAAAATATGTAACAGGGTCAACGTTGTAGAACCTTTCCTTTTAGGAGTTATTGCCCTTAGAACGTCGAGTGAGTGAGTGAGTGAGTTGGTGTTTTACGCCCGTCCAACGCTATATAGGTTATTTACAGGCGATGAACATGAAAAGGATGATACAATGAACATGAAATGATGATGATAAATGAAATATGGGGATGGGTCGGGAAACAAAGGATCGGTAAATTTTGAAGAACCACAGGAAAAGGGGAGAGGTGGGTAGGGGCGGAAAATTTAGCCTATGTGGTGCACTACTTGACGGTCCACAAAGGGGTCTTTTACGTGCATGAAGCGTGGCACTCTCCACACACGTTGGCCCATTATGGTCGGCGGTCAGGGTTTCCGTATTATAGACCTGACAACCCCCGCGGACGAGGGCTACCCTATTCAGCCACCTAGGGTACACACTTGGTCGCTCTGTGGGCTGAGCACCGACCCGACGTCGAAATCCCAAGACCCTTAGTCGCCTCTTACGACAAGCTAGGCTCTGCTGCGGGCCTATTCGCCACCCGGGCCCCGCACGGGACCTTAGAACGTCGAAATTGAGCATTTTAACAGCATTTCCTCATGGCATTGAAAACGTGAACTCCTCTGACACTTCAAGTCCAACTGGAACCAAACTTGGTATAGTTGTTTATTAGCATTAGGTGTATAGAACTGATGTGGGGATTTTTGATTGGTCGTAAAACATGGCCGTTGTGGCTAAAAATAGAACATAAGGGTAAATGGCAGTTTTTTGCAAATAACTCAAAAACGGTGACAGATTTTAAAATTTTGATAAGGAACAAAAGTGATCAGCACCTGAAGATCTACCAGCTCTGAAATTTTGAAGAAAATCCAACAACCCATGTAGGAGTTATTGCCTTTTTTGTGGATTTTGGCAAATTTTGCACCTGTTTAGTTCAATATCTTGAAAAACTATACAAGATATTTGAGAAATTTAAAATTGCATATTATTAAGCACATCAAGATCTACTAAATATGTAATAGGGTCAACGTTGTAGGACCTTTCTTTTGAGGAGTTATTGCCCTTAGAACGTCGAAATTGAGCTTTTAAAAAGCATTTCCTCATTACATTGAAAATGTTAACTCCTCTGACATTTAAAGTCAAATTGGAACCAAACTTGGTATTGTTGTTTATTAGCATTAGGTGTATAGAACTGATGTGGGGATTTTTGATTGGTTGTAAAACATGGCCGCTGTGGCTAAAAATAGAACATTGGGTTAAACTGCATTTTTTTGCTAATAACTCAAAAAGGGTGACAGATTTTTGAATTTTAATTGAGATAAAACTGATCAGCACCTTAAGATCCACCATATTGTCAGATGGCCCCCTTATTAAACTTATAACCATTTCAATGTCAAATAGATTTTGCCTAATAGCCTTTACTTCAGGCACATATGTCAGGTGAGCGATTCAGGCTCCTGGGAGCCTCTTGTTTCATGTTTTTGGCCTTTAGAATGAAAACTATAGCAGATGGAGAAAAGCTGTTGCTTGCTTAAATGTTCAGCGCATAAAGCTCTACAAAAGTCTCCATAGGGTCGAAGTTGTCAGATGACTCCTTATAGGGGTTACGGCCCATAAAATAACAGTTTTTCGTGTTTTTGGCCTATAGAATGAAAACTATAGCAGATAAAGAAAACTGTTGCTTGCTTAAGTGTTCAGGTCATTTAGCTCTACAAAATATAGGGCTGACATCAATCCCAGGTGAGCGATTTAGGCTTCTGGGAGCCTCTTGTTTAGACTAATATCTTGAAAACTATACAAGATATTTTGAAATTTTAGATTGCATATGGTTAAGCACATAAAGATCTAAAAATATGTAATGGGGTCAAATTTGTTAGACCTTTCTGGATAAGAGTTGTTTCCCTTAGAACGTTTAAATTGATCATGTCCTTTGTATAAAAATATCCATCTTATAAGTATCATCGAATACAAGGTGGGCGATTCATGCTCCTGAGAGCCTCTAGTTTTACTTGCACAGATCGATATTCTGTAACAAAAGACTTTATAGATATAAATCAGAAGAAGGCACCACAGATGCTAAAAACTGCATAATAAAAACATACAAAAATTGATAATGTTTTAATCATTCAAATGGACAAGAAGAAAGCTAAACAAAGGTAACACATCGAAATTGTCATGTAAAGGAATGAAGAACAAAACATCATCTGAACGATAGTCATACATAATAAACCATGTATTAGTATGACTTTTTTGACAAAATGAACAAAATTCATTAATATATCATACAAGAAACAACAGGCAAAAAGAGATACTTTTCGTGTGATCACATATTAAAATAAAATAAAAAAATACACAGGAACATGCACACGAATCTGATATACCCAGTATTATTTTTTAAGTTCATTCTTTCAATCATAAATACATTCAGTCTAGATTTAATCGTCCTCAATGTACAGAAATATGCTAGAACATCTCATAAGTAATTTGGGTAAGAACATTTTCGAACTTAGTTATTGTCGCTACCTGGACCATAAACATTATGTTCTCTTAAAGTGCATTTTGGTTTGACCATATATTCTTTTATATTCGCATGACGGTTCATTATCTGTATACCAGATTCATGTGCTGTATCTTGTACCACCTTTTCAGTAGGAGTAAATATAAAGTAATGATGTTACAACTTATATAAATCTGAAACTATAAGTTTTGTTTTGCGGCTTCTGTCCACCTCACTTTCATGTGTCAATGCTACCTACCGAATGTCCCATTAAAGTTAAGTGTTCCTATATCACAAACACGATATAAATTGACGAATGTATCATTTTATTTTCATGAAATGAACATATTGTTTTATGAAAGATTTTCTGGTTTAGTTTGGTAAATGGGAAGCTGAGAATTGTGTATCTGTATTAGTGATAATGCATGTTTTACAAAAACTACAGCACTTAGTTTCTTTAAAAGAGAGGCATTCATTAAAGCTTTGTACTATCAGAAAAAATCCTGGACTAAGGTTTTTCACTCTACTCAACTGTTTCTGTCGACATCTATGATTAGTGATGTACTAGTATCACTGCATAAATAAGCAATATTCTAGTTTTGAGCTTACATGCACATTCAGTGTAACATTTTTCTTATAATACCATGTATCAGTCCTACATTAAATCTTAGAAAAGCCCAGAAGTTCAGTCAATACTATACTCCCAAAAGACTGTATAATGAACAACAGTTATTAGTCTTACATGACCCGTGCGGGTTCCGGGTGGCGAATAGGCCCGCAGCAGCGCTAAGCTTGTCGGTAAAAATCCACTAAAGAGCGCTCAGAAACCCGACACCGGGTCAGGCCGCTTTGCCCACAAAGCGACTGGGATGTGTGCCCCAGGTGGTTGAATGGGGCAGCCCTGACATCGAGAGATGCGGGGTCGACAGGCGATAATGCGGAAAACCTGACCGCTAACCATAGTGGTGCACCGTGTTGGGAAAAATGTCACGTTCCTCGCACGTTAAAGAACCCTGCTGCAGGTCTCGGTAAGAGTAGGACCCGTAGGATCCCCATGCAGGAGGCAAAATTTTCCGTCCCTACCGATCACTCCTTTTTCCAGTGGCAGTCAAAACTCTCCTACCCGATTGGCCTTGTGTCCCCATTTCCTCCATTTCATCATCATTTCATGTTCATTGTATCACCACTTTCATGTTCATCTCCCGGATATAGCCGAAATCGCGCTGCTTGGGAGTAAAGCAATAACTAACTAACTAACTAACTAGAATGAAAACTATAGCAGATAGAGAAAAGCTGTTGCTTGCTTAAATGTTCAGCGCATAAAGCTCTACAAAAGTCTCCATAGGGTCGAAGTTGTCAGATGACTCCTTATAGGGGTTACGGCCCCTAAAATAACGGTTTTTCGTGTTTTTGGCCTAAAGAATGAAAACTATAGCAGATAAAGAAAACTGTTGCTTGCTTAAATGTTCAGGTCATTTAGCTCTACAAAATATAGGGTTGACATCAAGACCAGGTGAGCGATTTAGGCTTCTGGGAGCCTCTTGTTTAGACTAATATCTTGAAAACTATACAAGATATTTTGAAATTTTAGATTGCATATGGTTAAGCACATAAAGATCTAAAAATATGTAATGGGGGTCAAATTTGTTAGACCTTCCTGGATAAGAGTTGTTTCCCTTAGAACGTTAAAATTGATCATGTCCTTTGTATAAAAATATCCATCTTATAAGTATCATCGAATACAAGGTGGGCGATTCATGCTCCTGAGAGCCTCTAGTTTTACTTGCACAGATCGATATTCTGTATTAAAGCGTATGAAAAAGAAACAAAAGACTTTATAGATATAAATCAGAAGAAGGCACCACAGATGCTGAAAACTGCATATTAAATAGTAAAAACATACACAAATTGATAATGTTTTAATCATTCAAAAGGACAAGAAGAAAGCTAAACAAAGGTAACACATAGAAATTGTCATGTAAAGGAATGAAGAACAAAACATCATCTGAACGATCTGAACGATAGTCATACATAATAAACCATGTATTAGTATAACTTTTTAGACAAAATGAACAAAATTCATTAATATATCATACAAGAAACAACAGGCAAAAAGAGATACTTTTCGTGTGATCACATATAAAAATAAAATAAAAAATTACACAGGAACATGCACACGAATCTGATATACCCAGTATTATTTTTCAAGTTCATACTTTCAATCATAAATACATTCAGTCTAGATTTAATCGTCCTCAGTGTACAGAAATATGCTAGAACATCTCATAAGTAATTTGGGTAAGTACATTTTCGAACTTAGTTATTGTCGCTACCTGGACCATAAACATTATGTTCTCTTAAAGTGCATTTTGGTTTGACCATATATTCTTTTATATTCGCATGACGGTTCATTATCTGTATACCAGATCCATGTGCTGTATCTTGTACCACCTTTTCAGTAGGAGTAAATATAAAGTAATGATGTTACAACTTATATAAATCTGAAACTATAAGTTTTGTTTTGCGGCTTCTGTCCACCTCACTTTCATGTGTCAATGCTACCTACCGAATGTCCCATTAAAGTTAAGTGTTCCTATATCACAAACACGATATAAATTGACGAATGTATCATTTTATTTTCATGAAATGAACATATTGTTTTATGAAAGATTTTCTGGTTTAGTTTGGTAAATGGGAAGCTGAGAATTGTGTATCTGTATTAGTGATAATGCATGTTTTACAAAAACTACAGCACTTAGTTTCTTTAAAAGAGAGGCATTCATTAAAGCTTTGTACTATCAGAAAAAATCCTGGACTAAGGTTTTTCACTCTACTCAACTGTTTCTGTCGACATCTATGATTAGTGATGTACTAGTATCACTGCATAAATAAGCAATATTCTAGTTTTGAGCTTACATGCACATTCAGTGTAACATTTTTCTTATAATACCATGTATCAGTCCTACATTAAATCTTAGAAAAGCCCAGAAGTTCAGTCAATACTATACTCCCAAAAGACTGTATAATGAACAACAGTTATTAGTCTTACATGACCCGTGCGGGTTCCGGGTGGCGAATAGGCCCGCAGCAGCGCTAAGCTTGTCGGTAAAAATCCACTAAAGAGCGCTCAGAAACCCGACACCGGGTCAGGCCGCTTTGCCCACAAAGCGACTGGGATGTGTGCCCCAGGTGGTTGAATGGGGCAGCCCTGACATCGAGAGATGCGGGGTCGACAGGCGATAATGCGGAAAACCTGACCGCTAACCATAGTGGTGCACCGTGTTGGGAAAAATGTCACGTTCCTCGCACGTTAAAGAACCCTGCTGCAGGTCTCGGTAAGAGTAGGACCCGTAGGATCCCCATGCAGGAGGCAAAATTTTCCGTCCCTACCGATCACTCCTTTTTCCAGTGGCAGTCAAAACTCTCCTACCCGATTGGCCTTGTGTCCCCATTTCCTCCATTTCATCATCATTTCATGTTCATTGTATCACCACTTTCATGTTCATCTCCCGGATATAGCCGAAATCGCGCTGCTTGGGAGTAAAGCAATAACTAACTAACTAACTAACTAGAATGAAAACTATAGCAGATAGAGAAAAGCTGTTGCTTGCTTAAATGTTCAGCGCATAAAGCTCTACAAAAGTCTCCATAGGGTCGAAGTTGTCAGATGACTCCTTATAGGGGTTACGGCCCCTAAAATAACGGTTTTTCGTGTTTTTGGCCTAAAGAATGAAAACTATAGCAGATAAAGAAAACTGTTGCTTGCTTAAATGTTCAGGTCATTTAGCTCTACAAAATATAGGGTTGACATCAAGACCAGGTGAGCGATTTAGGCTTCTGGGAGCCTCTTGTTTAGACTAATATCTTGAAAACTATACAAGATATTTTGAAATTTTAGATTGCATATGGTTAAGCACATAAAGATCTAAAAATATGTAATGGGGGTCAAATTTGTTAGACCTTCCTGGATAAGAGTTGTTTCCCTTAGAACGTTGAAATTGATCATGTCCTTTGTATAAAAATATCCATCTTATAAGTATCATCGAATACAAGGTGGGCGATTCATGCTCCTGAGAGCCTCTAGTTTTACTTGCACAGATCGATATTCTGTATTAAAGCGTATGAAAAAGAAACAAAAGACTTTATAGATATAAATCAGAAGAAGGCACCACAGATGCTGAAAACTGCATATTAAATAGTAAAAACATACACAAATTGATAATGTTTTAATCATTCAAAAGGACAAGAAGAAAGCTAAACAAAGGTAACACATAGAAATTGTCATGTAAAGGAATGAAGAACAAAACATCATCTGAACGATCTGAACGATAGTCATACATAATAAACCATGTATTAGTATAACTTTTTAGACAAAATGAACAAAATTCATTAATATATCATACAAGAAACAACAGGCAAAAAGAGATACTTTTCGTGTGATCACATATAAAAATAAAATAAAAAATTACACAGGAACATGCACACGAATCTGATATACCCAGTATTATTTTTCAAGTTCATACTTTCAATCATAAATACATTCAGTCTAGATTTAATCGTCCTCAGTGTACAGAAATATGCTAGAACATCTCATAAGTAATTTGGGTAAGTACATTTTCGAACTTAGTTATTGTCGCTACCTGGACCATAAACATTATGTTCTCTTAAAGTGCATTTTGGTTTGACCATATATTCTTTTATATTCGCATGACGGTTCATTATCTGTATACCAGATCCATGTGCTGTATCTTGTACCACCTTTTCAGTAGGAGTAAATATAAAGTAATGATGTTACAACTTATATAAATCTGAAACTATAAGTTTTGTTTTGCGGCTTCTGTCCACCTCACTTTCATGTGTCAATGCTACCTACCGAATGTCCCATTAAAGTTAAATGTTCCTATATAACAAACACGATATAAATTGACGAATGTATCATTTTATTTTCATGAAATGAACATATTGTTTTATGAAAGATTTTCTGGTTTAGTTTGGTAAATGGGAAGCTGAGAATTGTGTATCTGTATTAGTGATAATGCATGTTTTACAAAAACTACAGCACTTAGTTTCTTTAAAAGAGAGGCATTCATTAAAGCTTTGTACTATCGGAAAAAATCCTGGACTAAGGTTTTTCACTCTACTCAACTGTTTCTGTCGACATCTATGATTAGTGATGTACTAGTATCACTGCATAAATAAGCAATATTCTAGTTTTGAGCTTACATGCACATTCAGTGTAACATTTTTCTTATAATACCATGTATCAGTCCTACATTAAATCTTAGAAAAGCCCAGAAGTTCAGTCAATACTATACTCCCAAAAGACTGTATAATGAACAACAGTTATGAGTCTTACATGACCCGTGCGGGTTCCGGGTGGCGAATAGGCCCGCAGCAGCGCTAAGCTTGTCGGTAAAAATCCACTAAAGAGCGCTCAGAAACCCGACACCGGGTCAGGCCGCTTTGCCCACAAAGCGACTGGGATGTGTGCCCCAGGTGGTTGAATGGGGCAGGCCTGACATCGAGAGATGCGGGGTCGTCAGGCGATAATGCGGAAAACCTGACCGCAAACCATAGTGGTGCACCGTGTTGGGAAAAATGTCACGTTCCTCGCACGTTAAAGAACCCTGTTGCAGGTCTCGGTAAGAGTAGGACCCGTGGGATCCCCATGCAGGAGGCTAAATTTCCCGTCCCTATCCATCACTCCTTTCTCCAGTGGCAGTCAAAACTCTCCTACCTGATTTGCCTTGTGTCCCCAATTCCTCCACTTCATCATAATTTCATGTTCATTGTATCACCACTCTCATGTTCATCTCCCGGATATAGCCGAAATCGTGCTGCTTGGGAGTAAAGCAATAACTAACTAACTAACTAATTAGTCTTACATTGTTTATAATTGCATTGTATGGCTGCATGTTGCATAAGGGATGCGTAAAATTCAATGTAGAATTATTTAATGGTGGCACAAAAATAGTCGAAAGTAGTGTGAACTCAGGTGCTCCGCAAGAAGCTCCGCGATAAGAGGACCTCAAGAAGCACATCCTGCAGGACCACAGGAACAGGTTCGTGATATTGCCTTTCAAATTCCTGACAGAGAACAATGGATTTTGGTTCGCCCATTACCCAGATGCATATGCTACACTTGTGAAGCCTTCTGCAGAGGAAAGCGAAGAGGCTATGAAAGTGAGGTTAGAGGTTCTTGCAATTTCCCGGATATAGCCGAAATCGTGCTGCTTGGGAGTAAAGCAATAACTAACTAAGATGATCTTGCCTTCTTTTCAAGAAAGACCATAAGATCAGAGGCCCAATGGAAAGTAGGATGGGGATGCCCATATAATTTAATAGGTGGGGAAACTGAGTCTGAGGAAAAAGAGACTAGGAGGGAGTACTCCCAAACCACACGAGCTATTTTTGATAGGATCACCGTAGGGATTGGAATGACTAAGGCCTTGTTTAGTCTAGATGTCAATCATCATTATGAGTCATTAATCGCGGATAGGATCCCGAAGGAGTCCAGGATGGTAAAACCACTGGTGGGGAGAATGAGAGACTTTTCAGGAAAAGCAGGTTACACCCATCATCATTTCTATCACCAGGTAACAGACAATGAGGAGAAAACAATTCGGGAAACATGTGCGAAGAAGCTTCTCATATCAGAAGACTATAAGCAAGATCAGCTCAACAGAGGAGATAAGCCAGAGGCTTTTGAAGTTGAGGAGAGCAATAGTTCCCATTTCGGCACTGAAAACGCCATCCACCTCTTACGTATAGTTCGAACTCCTAGAGAGCACCAAATGCAATGTCCAAAAAATAACGAAAAGCGCAAATAAATTACGATACTAGTAAATATTTGCCTCACTCATTTTTCAAACTTCCTTCCATGTTAAGAAAGAAAAATATATGTTTTGAAGCGGTATTATTATTATTCAATGTGGACCAGTTTTTTTTCTACAGAAGCATATCTGGACGAAAAAAAAATCAATATCAGCATAAGTCAAATTTTTCGCAGGAACTTGCTGTAGAGCTCTCCGCTACGAGCCGTGCTCGCTATAACTTTGCAACTTAACTTTGAAGTACATGAACTAAACATGTACGTCATGACAGTAAAAAAATGTAAAAAAACAAATAATTTTCTGTTCACAGAGGAAGGCATTGAAAGTGGTATACGTGCATCAACAGATACATGTTGGCAGAAAAAGGGATAGAGTAGATCTTACAACAGTTTTTCCAGGTATTCTTAAAATTTGGAAAATGTTCTGCATAGTGCAAATTGTCTAAAGGCATTAAAATCTCCCCCATAAAAAGTATATAAAAACCACAACGTTTTGTATTCTAAAAATTGACGGTCAATAGTTAGTAGGTAAGTTAGTCATTGCTTAACATTAAGGCTATATCCGGAGATGAACGCTCTTTAGTGGACTTTTACCGACAAACTTAGCGCTGCTGCGGGCCTAATGGCCATCCGGAAGCCGCACGGGTTTTGTCGGTCAATAATACAATAATGCATTAAAATACGCCAGTATACATGTATACTGACAGACTGATGCTAGTAGAATTAAAAGTCACATTAACATATTTTTCCTGCAGTGCCTGGAAATTAAATTTTAACAAGTTCTAAATAACAAATTTATCATCTATACCCCCCAACGCTTCATGCACGTAAAAGACCCCTTTGTGGACCGCCAAGTAGTGCACCACATAGGCTAAATTTTCCGCCCCTACCCACCTCTCCCCTTTTCCTGTGGTTCTTCAAAATTTACCGGTCCTTTGTGTCCCACCCCATCCCCATATTTCATTTATCATCATCACCATTTCATGTTCATTGTATCATCCTTTTCATGTTCATCGCCTGTAAATAACCTATATAGCGTTGCACGGGCGTAAAACACCAACTCACTCACTCACTCACCCCCACTGGTGACAGCGGGGGCTATATTACAATCACCTTGTCTGTCAGTATGTCCATCCATCCGTCTAGTACAATATATCGGCTCGACTGAAGAAACGGATTATGAATTTGGTATACAGCTTAAGCATGCAGATGAGTTATATTTTAAATGAGACTATTTTCAGGGTAAAAAATGGAAAAATTTCCGTAACAGATGTCTCAGCTTCTACTGAAGGGAATAATTTCATATTTGGTAGTCAGCTTTGACATAATGATATTTATCGTGCCTTCCCTTGCCAGGTCAGTCTGTTTTCTTCTTCCTGTTTTCTTAATGGTCAAGTGTGTGTATGCTTTGCACTATACCGCATAAAAACAAATGAGACTTTAGGTGTGCACTTCATCTCAGATTTCCACACATTTTCTCATGCTTGTAGATTATGAATTGTTTTGGTATGTGACTATCATGATGACTTACAGATCAAGATTACATTTTGTTCAGGATGCATAATTCAGAGTTATGGCCCTTTGAACATTTAAAATAAACTGAAATTCCAGTCTTCCACACATTTTTCTAAGTATAGTAGATAATGAATTAATTGTTAGTATGAAAGGCTATCATGATGAACAGACCAATTTAATTTTTTGTTTTGTTTAAGTTAATCAATTTTCATGAGAATTATGGCCCTTTGAACTTTGCATGAAAGTTTTCTGCACTTTTTACTGAATGGTTGTAAATAATGGACTGATTTTTGGTTTTGATATAAACCATAATGCGCTACAGACCAAATCTATAATTCATTTCAGTTTATAAATTTTAACGGGAGTTTTGACACTTTGATATTTGAAAATTCACTGAGATATTAGTTTTCTACACTTCTTTTTCAAACACTTGTACATGTACATGTAAATAAACTGTCTTTTGGTATGAGAATCTACAATGTGTTATAAGTTTACTTTTCATTCTGCTAACCTTTCTTCTCTAACAGTTGGACATTGAAATAAAGGGCTGATAAAGGATTATGTTTTAATTTTCTTGCAATATTCTCAGAATGCTTAATTGTTTTATGTTAAGCTTTCAAATGTGTAGCTTTTTTTGCTAGGTGTGTAATCACATATAGGAAAGAAGACAGGAAAAGTGCATAATCACAAAGTCAGAATTTCATCCTGCAAGCTTTGTGATACAGCTAAGATGAAAGGCCAAGAACCATGATCACACCCATGTAGAAAGAACTAGAATGGATCTGACAAGGTATATTGTGATAATGGTCTCAAAGAAATGATACTATAGTCCTTCATAAGGGGTCCCGTGCGGGGCCCGGGTGGCTAATAGGCCCGCAGCAGAGCATAGCTTGTCGTAAGAGGCTACTAAGGGTCTTGGGATTCTGTCATCGGGTTAGTGCTCAGCCCACAGAGCGACCAAGTGTGTACCCTAGGTGGCTGAATAGTGTAGCCCTTGTCAGCGGGGGTTGTCAGGTCTATAATACGGAAACCCTAACCGCCGACCATTGTGGGCCAACGTGTGTGAAGAGAGCCAAGCTTCATGCACGTAAAATACCCCTTTATGGACCACAGTAGTGCACCACATAGGCTTAATTTTCCGCCCCTACCCAACTCTCCCCTTTTCCTGTGGTTCTTCAAAATTAACAGGTCCTATCCCCATATTTCATTTATCATCATCATTTCATGTTCATTGTATCATCCTTTTCATGTTCATTGCCTGTAAATAACCTATATAGCGTTGCCTGTAAATAACCTATATAGCGTTGCACGGGCGTTAAACACCAACTCACTCACTCACCTTCATAAGGGACGAAAAAGGTTGTCCCATGTATGGGCAGAGCAAAACTCTGTGAACGTTAAAGACCTCTTTGTAGAGTCCGATAAGAGTAGGATCAATGGAGAATGTACAAAGGCCACATTCTCAAACTGCAAACTAGAGAGGGATTTATAAAATCATTAAGTTTGTTTCCCAATCCAGGATAAATGTTTTAACTAAGGTATATGGTTACGGTACAGATGTTGTTTGCAATTTAATGTCCCATTTACGGAAGTAGATGGGGTGGACATAAAGTGTTCTGGTCTGTTCTTCCGTCTGTCCCAGATGTTGCAAAGCGGGGCATTACGTTTTTTGGACATATTTTTATTGTTAGTATGAAATAATAGTATTTAAGTAAACAATCATAAAATTGTGCCTCCATGCATACATGTCATTGCTTAAACTGATTTTGCCACTTCCGTTATTTAAAGCGAACGGACTGTGAAGAAACAACTGCTTCTTGTTTTCAATAATTTATACTGAATTCTTTTCCCTTTCACTCTGTCATAATAACAACCTTTTACAACGGAACGAACCGAATCATCCCTTATTGTTTCTTGAAGGGTGAACGGTTCACTTTCACACAACATTACATAAAAGTCGAAATTGATATCATCTGTATAAACTGCAACTGTTGTATCTTTTTGTATTAATTGTAAAAGATATGTTTCCAACTTGTCATCTATAACAGCGATATCTTCTTTGTCTGTGACAATGTTGACAAATGACAGCCAGCTAAACTAATACACCCCTCTGTTTCACCACCGATACATTCGTCACAAATATAACAGGGTACATTCTAATACGTTAAATGTATATGGAACTTGGTGAATTTTACATACGTTTTGTATTGGTTTAAAAGAACGATATTTATTTCTCAGATGTTTTTTCAATGTATTTTAAGATCCACCGCTTTACCGACCAGCTTTGTGTTTTAGGTCTAGAAAAGTTTTCAGTTGCAAACTGAAAAAGTTCTTTGGTGTTCTGAATTGTTGCCTTTTCTTGTGTTACAGCAATATCGGCCTGATTTTATTGACAAGCCAACCGGCAGCATCTTGCACACCCTTCGCATGGGACGTTTCAAAATAATTCTAATGATTACATACCCAAAGTCATTGTAAGAATAAGACAAATCCCCGATACAATGTCTTGATTTATATTGAGACGTACAGCCGTCCGTAAACTCTTGTAACTTATCAACGGTGACGTTACGCACAGTATTGCATCTAGTCCAAATTAGTTCTCTTTCCGATACTAAATGGTAAAGTTTTTCTTCGTTTTTTTTAAACATATGCATAAACTTAATGTCTGATTGCTCAGATTATCGCCTTTGCAAAACGTTATTTTTTGTTTGATTGTCTTATAGCATTTGGAAGAAAAATGACATTTAAATGTGCATTTGTACCGTAAAATGTCTTGTCCAACGTAACATTTTTAGGTGGTCTTTCTTGTTTTTTTACGGTGCGCTTTCATTTTGGCCCCAAATTGCCCACATTTTTGTATACCAGTTCATCGCGATATGACTAATATGACGTAATAGATGTTTTTTGACGGTTGAAGTTTCAGGAAAGTCAGCCACGAAACAACTTGGTCCCAGGTTCCTGTCAAAATCAAACACAGGTAAGTTAACACTTAGATATAACCTTATTTTCCGAAAAAAGTAAAGCCATCAAATGATTAACTATTTTACTCATGAAAGTTCCAGTCTGATTCAATAATTTCCTTTGTCAAAGAAAGTAATCGGATAGTCTATTCTCTCGCAAGAGTCGAACTGCTGCGTCTAGCCATGTTGTCCCGAACGTTATTGTACAAACTAGAACTTGTATATGTCAATAATTTGCTTGTCTTTTTTTAATTAAATGAAGAACAGATCCAAGGGTTCACACATTTTAAAAGTTCTATAATATGCCTAAAGAAATACCTAAATTTTCGGCCGTTCCGGTTGCTTTTAGTAAAATTAACGCATATTGCGCATTTCTAGCCAAAATGTCCATTCCCGTGTTTTGACGTTTTTTCGCATGTAACTTTGCGACGTCCGAAGTCATGAATGCAAACTATATTCACAATATGGTTTACAAAATAAAAATATCTTTTCGAGATGACATAAAAACACGAAATGACACGATTTGGATAAAAAAAAAAACCTACTAGTATGTAGTTTTTTGGGCCCAAAAAAACTAGTTTAACCCCGCCACACATTACATGTGCCTGTCCTAAGCCAGGAATCTTTGACAAAGCTTTCGTTCGTACTTGTCCTTTTGATGTTTTCTGTTCCTTGTTTAAGAAGGGGGTCTGTCTGTGACTATTTCAGGGCTGGATTTGAATTGTATGCATCTTATTGAGACCATGGGCCAGTTGCAGAACTGCGACAGGTGCCAAATGGCCTCGTTGAAGGCTGCTGGCGGTTGTCCATTGTGGTTTTTCTAAATTGCCGTTTAATTGTGGGCTGTGTCGCGTACACTCATTCCACATCTCTTTATTTTCTATAGCATGTAAATAGACTTGCTTGTTTCTTAAAAAATATATATTATTTTCATTTCAGTTATGAAAAAGGTACCGTCAAATATGTCAAATGCTGAAAAGGCTGAATATTATAAAAATCAGAAGGAATTCCATTTACAACAACAAAAACTAATAAACTGCTACCATCGTCATGCCGAGGCATATAATAACAACAAGAAGGAAAATAGATCTGCTCAACTAAGAGAAGACAAAACGCTTTCAAATTCTGCAGTGTATAAACAGAAAAAGAGACTGGAACAAAAAGCTCGAAATACAGAGAACTAGATACCAGGGAGATGATAGCCATCTCCAAGGGCCCCGCTGGTTGTTATAAATGGACAGATTTCTTGATTACTAAGTACTATACTGCAGGTGAAATTTTGAGGGAATAGTTTTAATAGTGACCCGTATGTATTGTTTATTGACGTGAAAATGATGATAAATGTTAAGATATGTATGAAGATATGGGTCTATAAAAAAATCATGCTGAAGCTACACATAAGCACAGTGTATTTGTAAAGGTATAAGTCTTTATATAAAAAAGCATGCAGAAGTATAGTCAAGACATACTTACTTTTGAGAGAGTCAGCCATAAGTTAGTAAAAAAATCAACGGACTGGAACAAAACTCGAACTTGACTTGTAACTTATCATATTAGACACACATTCAAACTTTCAGCCTAATATGTTGAAGCGTTTAGAAAAAAGTCCGGAAAACTGTATTTTGAATAAAATTTCCAAAATCCAAGGGCCATAACTTTGTGAAAAATCAACGAACTGGAACAAAACTTAAAACTTGACTTGTAACACATCATAATAGACACACATACAAACTTTCAGCCAAATATGTTGAAGCATTTAGAAAAAAAGTCCGGAAAGCTGTATTTTGAATAAAATTTCTAAAGGCCAAGGGATATAACTTTGTGAAAAATCAACGGACTGGAACAAAACTCGAACTTGATTTGTAACTTATCATAAAAGACACACATACAAACTTTCAGCCAAATATGTTGAAGCGTTTAGAAAAAAAGTCCGGAAAACTAAATTTTTTACGGACGGACAGACTGATTACTATAGGGCGTCCGCAACAAAGTTGCGGGACCCTAATTAAAAAACAAGAATACAGAGCACGGAAGAAACGAGAGAGGAATGATGCTCCCATAGTAAACCATTGAATATCAATAGAAATTCAAAATCAAGCGCTATCAAGAAGCTAAAAAATCTTTGCCTAGTACGCCTAAACGTGTAGCAATCCTTAAACATTATTTGTCATCCGGGTCAACTACAGCTACAACAATCAAAAAACAAATAACAGAAGAATATTCTTTAATCGAAGATGTCTTTCAAAACATAAGAACATTTGTTAAAGAAACTAAAAGCAAAAGAAACACAGACTCCCGTAATGCAATGAATATAATTTCTGCCTCGGTCAGTGGCGAAAATCTTAGTAAAAGTAAAACTAAAGTCGCAAAAAAGTTGGGTCTTCAACCAAGAAGGGTATCTGGAGGTGAGCGGATCGGAACGCGTGTTCTTAATTCTGAAAGTTCTTTTTTCCAATTTTACAAAAAGACGGACACGCAGTGATGCAACATCAGAAGACACAAAAAAACTTGTTTATGAATTCTGGATTACCCCTGGAATATCGAGAACTACAGGCAACAAGGCAGATATAAAACGTATGAGAACAGGTCCAAATGAAAATATTTAACATGCAATACACATTTTAGACAAAAACCAAACCGAAGCATTCCTAGATTTTAAAAACAAGTACCCAGACATTCATATCGGTCAAAGATTATTCGAAAGTTACTAACCGTTTTCCGTATTACCTTTGCGTCCAAAAGATAGAAACACTTGTTGCTGTCGCCAACATGTAGAAACCAAATTGTTTTTAACAAATGTATGGAATTCCGCAAGTCTTTGTTAAAATCGAATTTGCAGTTTGAAAAAACCAACTTTCCAATCTATGAACATTTATCCGAAATGTCAGATGAAACATTATGTAATAAATCCAAACCGATTTAGTTAGTTAGTTAGTTATTGTTTTACTCCAAAGCAGCACGATTTCGTCTATATCCGGGAGATGAACATGAATGTGGTGATACAATGAACATGAAATGATGATGAAGTGGAGGAAATGGGGACACAAGGCCAATCGGGTAGGAAAGTTTTGACTGCCACTGGAAAAAGGAGTGATGGGTAGGGACGGGAAATTTAGCCTCTTACGGGTCCTACTCTAACCGAGACCTGCAGCAGGGTTCTTTAACGTGCGAGGAACGTGACATTTTTCCCAACACGGTGCACCACTATGGTTTGCGGTCAGGTGTTCCGCATTATCGCCTGACGACCCCGCATCTCTCGATGTCAGGGTTGCCCCATTCAACCACCTGGGGCACACACCCCAGTCGCTTTGTGGGCAAAGCGGCCTGACCCGATGTCAGGTTTCTAAGCGCTCGTAAGTGGACTTTTACCGACAAGCTTAGCGCTGCTGTGGGCCTATTCACCACCCGGAACCCAGAATCCTTTTATAGATTCAGATTTGCTTTTGAGACATAAGTCATAACCCTAAACTAACCCATATGTACATGCAATTTCAATACATTTTTAAGCACAATACATGTATACTTTTATGTCTTAAAGTATGTTCACAATGTTATATATATTTGAAACTCTACATACCATGGCACATTCTTTTACTGGACAATCTGCTTTTTAAAATTAGAAAGCTGAACTCTGCACTTCAATTTTTAACATTTTCCCCGTTGACTGCTGCGCTTCAAATGTTAACGACTGTTCGCTCCTCTTTTTTTCGTTTTAACTTGGATTTGTCTATTACAGATTTTATGAATGTGCCATGGTATGATATGTCTGAGGCTTTAATATGGTGGTGATGGTGAATATCAATTTTAATGTCACAAGTGTCGAACAACCCCAGGATTCAACAAGGTCGCAAAACTTGAATCCCCTGGCGTTATTGACACAAGTGACATTAAAATTGAACAAAATTAGTTGGAGTTGGTTAATTTTAGGAAGCAGGCAAGCGACCGTTTCGAAATTTATTAAACGTCACTTAAAAGGACTCGTGCTGATGCTCTTTTTCAAATATCTAGGAGATATGATACACATGTAAGTAGTTCTTACGAAAACTTAAGCAAGATTACGGGCTACAGCTTTCATTCTGCAGTTTTCTGGGACCAGGAATGTAACATAACGTTTTAAGGCAAAATAATGTTATAACTTTGCATACAGTAATGAAATTTTGTATTGAAACAGCGTTTTTTAATGATAGTTTGGTTTAACAAATATCTCACATCACATACAATGTCATTTTTTTTTAAATGATGAAATTACTAGCCGAAGAAAAGATTTTTATGAGATAGCATAATGGTAATCCGAAATTTGTACCAATAACGTGCGGAACGTCACTAGAGTCATGCATAGTTGATAGTTTTCATTGGTATTTTTATGGGACTATAGTCTAACTAATGAGGGGTGGTGAATGAAGCAAAGGTGTACCAAAGGGGTAATCAGTATCATAAAACCGTAAAGACAAAGACAAAACCGGCAGACAAAAAATCATCATAACAAAATAAAACACACACACACACATAACAACAAAACCGCATTTAGCAACGCGAACTCAAGTCGAAACGAGAGTGAACTCAGGTGCTCAAGAAGAGTAATCAGTTCCTGCTTGCTATAGCACACCTGTCACGTTGACAAATATCGATTTAGTGTTGGTCAAATCCGGAAAGGATGACATTACAAAACTCTATGTCAAACCAACATATGTGCTCATCTGAGAGATAATGTCACAAGTGTCGAACCACCTCAGGATTCAACAAGTATGCAGAACTAGAATCCCATAGCGTTTTGACACAAGTGCCGTTAAAACCTCGAATTAGTTATAACATTTATTATATAGATAATTTGGACAAACATGGCCAAAATATCCTTCAATAAAATCAAAACGAATGATTTTTTGTGCTTTGTTACATTTTCTTGGCTATTCTATTTTAAAAGGAATGACTGTCATAATTTTTTTTTCATTGGGGTATGACAATTTTGTTTGCACATTATCATGATTATACTTAATGTGCAAAACTTTTTTTTTCATATCCCCAATGGAAAAAAAAAATATTACAGTCATTCCTTATAAATAAATTTTCAAAACGATTAAAAAACATGAAAATCTTACTCATTAATGAACTAAAATGGTGGCACATCCTGTAAAAAGTGGGCGTTGCCCCATGACTTTTTTTCCTTTTAGATATAAAAAAAATTCGTCAAATCAAATTGCAGTATTATAATCACAATGTAAAAGAGTTCATGATGACCAAAAAAAAAAGAATTCTACGATAAAATTACTTGATCGTATTGTCAAATTTAAGCATTATTATGTGTAAGTATATGATAAATGATGATATTCACTCTCATTGCGAGACTTGTCATGTTTATCATGTTCATGTAAGCAACAAGAAAACTTTTTAATTAGTTTTGGGAATGGAGCCAGACATGGTTGTGAAAATGTAAAAAGAGCTGGATAATCAGGAGGTAAAAATAAGCGAGGTTGAAATTGAAGGTGATGATGACTCCAGCAAAGAACCATGTTGTGCATAATATAATAAGTAAAGAAAACGTTTTAAAGGCCAGGCATAAGGAACTATCAGGAATGGTTGCAGATGCCATGGTAAAAAACTTTTCATATGTTATTAGCCAGCACAAGAACGATCTTGATGGATTGGTTAAAGGGTTGATAGGGCCGATTGGACATTTGTTTGGTGACCATGATTTGCAAATGAAATATTTACTGATCTTGAATTTAGCGTTAGAGTGGCAAGATTGTTGCGTTTTAGCGAGTGCGTTTCAATATTGATCCTGAATTTCTTTTATAGATACCTGGGATTTTTATTTTCATAGAATTATATTGTAAGCAATCACAAGGGGAATAAGTATTTGTATTAAAAGATCTGCCGTCTGTATACAAGTTTATTGATTGAATTAAACTTTTTTGATCGATCGCTGAATCGATATTAAAGAAACCAATATATCGAAACAAAAATTACAACAAAGTATCTACTCCTTACATGTATGTTCGTTTCATGCTAATATTTATGTGCAGGTTATGTTGCGTTGAGGTAGGGAGGTCACATTATGGTACAGTATCCGACAATCGATTGATTCAACAACAGTTGATACATAAATTAATAACTCTTGTCAATTAATTATCTTCAGCATAAAGGGTTGATTTTTCATTCGATCGATTAATTCAACATAGAGAATCAACCCAATCAACTCTTGTTATGATGAGAGCAAGATCGACACGATCGTTAACCATTGGCTGAAGAAGATCAACGCAATCATCTCAATGACTTTGCATTTATAGCGGCACTATCGTTACGATCGATACGATACGATCGTCAACGATTGACTGTAGAAAATCAACGCAATCAACTCAATGACTTTGCATTTATAGCGGCACTATCGTTACGATCGATACGATACGATCGTCAACGATTGACTGTAGAAAATCAACGCAATCAACTCAATCACTTTGCATTTATAGGAGCAAGATCGATACGATCGTTAACGATTGACTAAAGAAGATCAACGCAATCAACTCAATGTTTTTACATTTATAGGGGCACGATCGTTAGCGATTGACTGTAGAAATTCAACGCAATCAAATCAATCACTTTGCATTTATAGGGGCACGATCGATACGATCGTTAACGATTGACTAAAGAAGATCAACGCAATCAACTCAATGTTTTTACATTGATAGGGGCACGATCGATACGATCGTTAACGATTGACTTAGGAGTGAGTCAGTGAGTTGGTGTTTAACGCCCGTGCAACGCTATATATGTTATTTACAGGCGATGAACATGAAAAGGATGATACAATGAACACGAATTGATGATGATATATAAAATATGGGATGGGGTGGGAAACACAGGGACGGTAAATTTTGAAGAACCACAGGAAAAGGGGAGAAGTGGGTAGGGGCGGAAAATTTAGCCTATGTGGTGCACTACTTGGCGGTCCACAAAGGGGTCTTTTACGTGCATGAAGCGTGGCATTCTCCACACACGTTGGCCCACTATGGTCGGCGGTCAGGGTTTCCGTATTATAGACCTGACAACCCCCGCGGACGAGGGCTACCCTATTCAGCCACCTAGGGTACACACTTGGTCGCTCTGTGGGCTGAGCACTGACCCGACGTCAGAATCCCAAGACCCTTAGTCGCCTCTTACGACAAGCTAGGCTCTGCTGCGGGCCTATTCGCCACCTGGGCCCCGCACGGGACGATTGACTAAGGAAGATCAACGCAATCAACTCAATGTTTTTACATTTATAGGGGCACGATCGATACGATCGCTATCGATTGACTAAAGAAGATCAACGCAATCAACTCAATGTTTTTACATTCATAGGGGCACGATCGTTAACGAATGACTGTAGAAGATCAACGCAATCAACTCAATGACTTTGCATTTATAGGGGCACGATCGTTATTGACTGTAGAAAATCAACACAATCAACTCAATAACTTTGCACGCCAATGAACTACATGACTTCGCCGACATCGGGGAACAATCGTTAACGACTGACTTCAGAAAACCAACTCAATCAACACAACATGCAATGAGGGTGCTATACCGGTATTGTGCATGTTCTAAGTCAGAGATCTTTATCGAAGCTGATGTTTGAATTTTCGACTTCATCTAATAGTTATCTTTCGGGTCGTTGTTAAACGGAAATTTTTCTAAAATTACACACGCCAAAGTCACGTGATTTTGGTATTTTTTTCCACACACTTACTTCCGGTTTAAATGTCTAGCCAAAACAACGAGCCCAAAATTACTAAATGGTACCATTGCGCAGCCGAGGGTTGCACTTCAGATGATAGAAAAAGGGCGAAATATCCCTACATGCAAAATGTTACTTTCTATCCATTTCCGACAGCTAAAAAGAATCTAAAATTGCGGCAAAAATGGTTGAAGTTGCTTCGGCGTGATGAAAACTATTTTGAGCCCAATTTTAAACAGAGAGTATGTTCCCTTCACTTTGTGGATGGCAAACCCACACCAGAACACCCCTGCCCAGATCTGTTTGCATACAATAACTTTAGGAATATAACCACCAAGTACGGAATTAACACAACCACTGTGTCAGACATCAAGTTCAACTTTGTCAAAATTGGAGAAATCCAGGGTACAGTCACAGGCATCTGGGTGTTTAGATACTGATTTTCCACTATTAGGTTTGTATATAGTACATGTGTTTAACAATGTTTAAGCAAAAGATATAATAGAGAATGGTCCCGTGCAGCCCCGTGCGGGGCCCGGGTGGCGAATAGGCCCGCAGCAGAGCCTAGCTTGTCGTAAGAGGCGACTAAGAGTCTTGGGATTCTGACGTCGGGTCAGTGCTCAGCCCACAGAGCGACCAAGTGTGTACCCTAGATGGCTGAATAGGGTGGCCCTCGTCCGCGGGGGTTGTCAGGTCTATAATACGGAAACCCTGACCGCCGACCATAGTGGGCCAACGTGTGTGGAGAGTGCCACGCTTCATGCACGTAAAAGACCCCTTTGTGGACCGCCCAGTAGTGCACCACATAGGCTAAATTTTCCGCCCCTACCCACCTCTCCCCTTTTCCTGTGGTTCTTCAAAATTTACCGGTCCTTTGTGTCCCATCCCATTCCCATATTTCATTTATCGTCATCATTTCATGTTCATTTTATCATCCTTTTCATGTTCATCGCCTGTAAATAACCTATATAGCGTTGCACGGGCGTAAAACACCAACTCACTCACTCACTCACTTCAAAATTTACTGGTCCTTTGTGTCCCACCCCATCCCCATATTTCATTTATCATCATCATTTCATGTCCATTTTAACATCCTTTTCATGTTCATCGCCTGTAAATAACCTATATAGCGTTGCACGGGCGTAAAACACCAACTCACTCACTCACTCATGGTCCCGTGCGGGGCCCGGGTGGCGAATAGGCCCGCAGCAGAGCATAGCTTGTCGTAAGAGGCGACTAAGGGTCTTGGGATTCTGACGTCGGGTCAGTGCTCAGCCCACAGAGCGACCAAGTGTGTACCCTAGGTGGCTGAATAGGGTAGCCCTCGTCCGCGGGGGTTGTCAGGTCTATAATACGGAAATCCTGACCGCCGACCATAGTGGGCCAACGTGTGTGGAGAGTGCCACGCTTCATGCACGTAAAAGACCCCTTTGTGGACCGCCCAGTAGTGCACCACATAGGCTAAATTTTCCGACCCTACCCACCTCTCCCCTTTTTCCTGTGGTTCTTCAAAATTTACCGGTCCTTTGTTTCCCACCCCATCCCCATATTTCATTTATCATCATCATTTCATGTTCATTTTATCATCCTTTTCATGTTCATCGCCTGTAAATAACCTATATAGCGTTGCACGGGCGTAAAACACCAACTCACTCACTCACTATAATAGAGAATGGATGTGGTTAAGCAAAAACAGAAAATACAGTAAAACAGAAGGCATATGGATTGGAAAATTAAAACACTGTAAAGATAAAGTACATGAAATAATTTTTTCGGGAAAACCTGTTAAAGTTTTATGGCTATATGTCGGTCTCAATAAAAAAGAATGCGAAAACTTAAACTGGCAAGCAAAATTTGACAAGGCGCTTAAATTAATTGTTTTATTCTAGTTTTGTCTAAGCATGTCATATTAGACACGAAAGTGAATTGTGGTACAATGAAGGTTTTGATTATAAGTATCTTCCCTAATAATGTAAGCTTTCTTTTTTCCCATGATTTCATTAATTTAAGCGCCTTGTACTTTATCTTTACAGTGTTTTAATTTTCCAATCCATATGCCTTCTGTTTTATTTTTATTAAGCTTTAACCCTGAATAAGTTCCAAAGATTTCAATAATATTAAGCGCTTGTTCAATTTCATCAGAATTTTTTAGAAAAAGAGTTGTGTCGTCTGCTAGTTGTGATATTTTCAAACTGTGTACTTTGTTATTAAATTTTATCTCTATACCCTTTATATTATTATCGTTTTTTAATCGGTTAGCCATTATTTCTACCGCGATTACGAAAATTAGAGCGGAGCACGGGCATCCCTGTCTGATTCCTCTGTGTATGTTCACGGGTTCAGAAATCCATCCATTATTTGTTATATGCGTCGTTATATTGGTATACAACGTTTTTATCCAATTGATAAAAGATTCATTAAAGCCAAAATGTTTCAGTGTCTCGTACATAAACTTCCAGTTTAGAGTGTCAAATGCTTTTGAAAAGTCTATGAACAGTATTGCCCCTTCAATGTTAAATTTATCCGCATATTCTATGATATCTTGTATTGTCTCAGATTACATCCTATGAATCTATCTTTTATATAACCTGATTGATCTGAACTTATGATTAGATTTAAGACTTGTTTCATTCGTTCTGCTAATGCATAAGATAATATTTTATAATCAGTATTAAGAAGTGAAATGGGTCTATAATTTACGAGATCTAACGGGTCGTTTTTCTTATATATGAGACTTAGTAAACTTTGTCTAAGAGTGTATGGCAAATTTTGTTTATCATAACTATTGTTAAAAACTTTTAAAAGAGCTGGTCCTAATTTATCCCAAAAATGTTTGTAGAAGTTTGAACTTAGCCCATCCATTCCTGGACTTTTATTCTCTTTTAGTCTATTAACGGCATTCGTAATTTCTTGCAGACTTACATGGTCATCACAGATTTTACTTTCTTCTTTTGTTAATTTATGATGTATATCGGTATCCGTGACGTACTTTTGTAGTTCTTCTGATTTATCATCTACATCTTTGTCATTTGAATACAGATTTTCATAAAATTGTTTTTCAATCTTAAGTATTTTATCTTGGTCAGTAAATATCTCTCCATTCTCATCTTTCAATTTAATTATTGTCTTCTTATTTTGTCTCTGTTTTTTTAAGCCAAGAAAATATGCATTATTTTTTTCTCCCTTTTCTACCCATAATTGTCTTGAACGAACTTGAGCCCCTATTGCTTTATATTCATATTCTTTCTCTATTTCCTGGTGTAATAACTCTATTTTATTTGTTAAATTAAAATTATTATTTTGATCGCATATATTGTTTAGTTTGATAAGCCCTTTTTAGCTCACCTGACCCGAAGGGTCATGTGAGCTATTGTCATCACTTGGCGTCCGTCGTCCGTCCGTCGTGCTTAGAACTGATGTGGGGATTTTTGATTCGTTGTAAAACATGGCCGCCATGGCTAAAAATAGAACATAGGGGTAAAATGCAGTTTTTTGCAAATAACTCAAAAACGGCTACAGATATCAAAATTCTGGCATAGGGTAAAAGTGATCAGCACCTCAAGATCTACCTACCCTGAAATTTTGAAGAAAATCCAACATTCCATGTAGGAGTTATTGCCCTTTTTATGGATTTTTTGCAAATTTTGCACCTGTTTAGCTCAATATCTTGAAAACTATACAAGATATTTTAGAAATTTAAATTGCATATTGTTAAGCACATCAAGATCTACAAAATATGTAATGGGGTCAACGTAGTAGGACCTTTCCTTTTAGGAGTTATTGCCCTTAGAACGTCAAAATTTAGCATTTTAACTGAATTTCCTCATTACATTGAAAACGTTAACTCCTCTGACACTTTAAGTCCAAATGGAACCAAACTTGGTATGGTTGTTTATTAGCATTAGGTGTATAGAACTGATGTGGGGATATTTGATTGGTCGTAAAACATGGCCGCTGTGGCTAAAAATAGAACATAGGGGTAAATGGCATTTTTTTGCAAATAACTCTAAAACGGTGACAGATTTCAAAATTTTGATTGGGAACAAAAGTGATCAGCACCTCAAGATCTACCAGCTCTGAATTTTGAAGAAAATCCAACGACCCATGTAGGAGTTATTGCCCTTTTTGTGGATTTTTTGCAAATTTTGCACCTGTTTAGCTCAATATCTTGAAAACTATACAAGATATTTGAGAAATTTAAATTGCATTTTGTTTAGCTCATCAAGATCTACAAAATTTGTAACATGGTCAACGTTGTAGGACCTTTCCTTTGAGGAGTTATTGCCCTTGGAACGTCAAAATTGAGCATTTTAACTGCATTTCCATATATCGAAAATGTTAACTCCTCTGACACTTTAAGTCCAAATGGAACCAAACTTGGTATTATTGCTTATTATTATTAGGTGTATAGAACAGTAGTGGGGATTTTTGATTGGTTGTAAAACATGGCCGCTGTGGCTAAAAATAGAACATTAGGTTAAACTGCATTTTTTTGCAAATAACTCAAAAAGGGTGACAGATTTTTAGATTTTGATTGAGAACAAAAGTGATCAGCACCTTTAGATCCACCATATTGTCAGATGACCCCCTTATTAATCTTATGACCCTTTCAACGTTAAATAGATTTTGCCTTATAACCTTTACTTCAGGCACATTTGTCAGGTGAGCGATTCAGGCTCCTGGGAGCCTCTTGTTTCTTTTTTCGTGAGTTCAATTTTCTTCCTTCTAGCTCTTTGTTTACAATAATTTATACTATATTCTTTTATTTCTATTTTTAACAGTTCCCATGCTGACGCTATATCTTTTGTCTCTTTATGTATCATTTTATTATATTTTTCTATTATTTTACCTATATTATTTTCATATTCTGTTTCTGTCAGAATAGAATTGTTTATTTTCCAGTATCCTGGACCTTTGCTTTTAGCAGAAGCCGTTTGCAATTTTAGTGATACGGCTTGGTGATCAGTATATTTTATAAGAATAGGTCTATTATCGCTTGTTTTAACATTTGGTGATAAGTCTTTATGAATTAAAAAAAGATCTATCCGGCTTGCTTGAAATCCATTTTTTCTTCTCCAGGTATATTGCGTTTTTCCTGGGTTCATGTGTCTCCATATATCAATGAGATTATTATTTTTTATTAGTTGTTTTAATCCATGAACCGGTTTTTGTTTTTTATTTAGATTTAATGATTTTCTATCTGCGTTTGTTAATGATTGATTTAAATCTCCACCTATTATTAGTGCCCCTATAGCATTGTTGTTGACAAATTCATTCATTCTTTTAAAAAAGGTATTTCGGGTCGATTCATTATTTGGGGCATATGTGTTAATTAAGGAGTATATAACGTTTTCGATTTCTATATTTATTAGAATTAATCTGCCTTCGGTGTCTCGGTGAATGTCGATCAATTCAGCGTTTACGTTTTTATTGATTAAAATAGCAACTCCTTTACTTACAAAAAAAATACTAACTGTTCAAGCCAAAAGTTTAAGCAAGACTGACTTACAGCGTAAAATTACGTCACTTGAACTAAAATCCCACAAAGTTGGACGTTGGGAGGTTGGATTGTTGGATGGACCCAACAAGTTTACAAAATTGATTTACATTAATCTTAAATAAATATAATAAATTATCGTATTAATAATTAAGTAAAACTACAATAATTTCACAATTTCTAATAGTGAAAAATAAAAATAAAAATTTACAATATTCTTGGTATCTAAAAATACGATTCGATTTTCTGCGCAACTAATTTACATACAACAATAAAATCAAAAGTGAAAGTAGAAATGCTTGCGGTCGACTATGAACAATTCCGACAAAAATAGACGTTAACATCAATTAAAAAGTGGACAGTGATTGAAGGATATGACTATGAATTAAAGTTAAATACATATAATAGTGTGAAAACAATAAACATCGTACTTAATATCAATTATCGATGATCGGAAGGAAAAATCAATCATTACTACGTGATTGCGCATGTGTTACTTCATTCATGAAAATGGACAGGTGCTTATAACATCGGCTGGAGAAATACTTGGGAAAACATTCGTAATACGTGAAAATTTGATGGACAATTACTTCTACATGTGAAGATGAACATACAGCTATAATTTATTTACATCATACGGCAATTATAACAACAATCGTACGAAAACTACAACTTATAAGTGACATACATGCCATAGAAGTTAGAAAGCACATGGAAACCACATGGCATTGAGCAGACGATCTGCATGGTATACTTTGTTAACATTCAATTTCCAACATTGAACTTTGAATATATTAAATGTCTTTAATAAATATATATGATTACTATTCCATTTGAACTTTGCTATCATTTACAATTCCTATCAATAAGTAATTCAACAATTTACAAGTTACAAACATACAGCATTACACACATGTATACAAACTTGGCAAAACAGTAATGCATGAACTCTCATGCCACAATAACATAATATTACGAGCAAAGTCACTCCTAACATTTTACCCCCTTTTTTATTATTTGCGTCCCGCAAATACATAAAACATTCTATACTCATTAAAAAATATGACATAATCATGTAATCATAATTTTTTTCTATTTCAGTTACAACTTACATTGCTGCACCTGACTAAACATGTACATATTACTACTAGTTAAGATACCAACGAGATCTACCGACATGTATTTATAATCTGTCACTGATGGGTAAGTTTACTAATTATAATGTGTATAGGTTTCATGTAATAAGATGTGTCTGTATTCGAAATGAATAAATATACATGTATGCAAATCACATAAAAAACAAATCTTACTTTAAAAAAAATTGCTTTAACATTATGTACTTTTCACTTTCAGATATGGACAACAAGGACGCACCTGACAACAACATGATATATGTGAGGAAATGAACTGTATATGGAAGTATTATATTCTGCACAATTTTACGTAAATACAGAGGTCGAATTACTTAAGTATACCAAGAAATTTTCTAAATTCTCTAATTTTTAAAGCTAAAAATATACAAATTTGATTTAAACAATTTCATTCAAAAATTTTCCACTATAAAATTTACTCTTAAATATTTAGAATTAACCCCTCAAATTTTTACTTAACCTATTTTTTTTTTTTTTGAAATAACAAGTTTACAATATTCCCTAGAAATTTAAGTCCAAAAAAGTTACTGGTCTAGTTTCTTGACGACTGACTTCATCTGTGTCTTTGGGGCTTTGCCTTTGCAGTAAGGAATGCATCGACGTGCAGTACCAGTATTACGAACATTGAATCCTTGATTAAGACGGTCTATGGCTCTGTGTTGCCTGTTTAAAGTGCGCTCTTGCTGCCTAACCTGACCCCTGAGGCAACAAATAGCTGATGTTAAGCCCTGTAAGAGTTTACTGTGATTTTGTTGGTTGAGTAGTATTTGCTGCATAGTGTCGAGGATTTGTTGACTGGTGTTGTTGTTATTATCATTACCCTTGTTGATATTACTACTGTTGTTGTTGTTGTCATTAACCTTGTTGATAATGTTATTGTTACTGTTGTAATGACATGGTGCCTCTGGTATTGTGAATGTAGTGTCTAATCCCAGGAGGTCAGGTAGAAGATCCTCCTGGGCATCAGCTGTTATGACGCGTCTGACAGGAGAGCTCAGCGATTCCATGCTACAGTTAAGTGTTTCTGAGACCGGTGTTAAGGTACGGCGAGGTTGATCTGATGTAGAATTGATAGATGTTTCTATGGAGACTGGTTGGGTTAACATGGAGGGTGTCATGGATGGACCCATAGGCAAGTACTGAAGATATGGTGTAGCGGCAGGTGTTACTGGTGTTGGACGGTATTCTGGTTGCGTAATAGTATGGGAAGGAAATGAATTCATGGACGGACGGGTTGGACTATATAGAACTAGTACAGTAGCAGGTGGTTTACTCAAGGTGGAGGCGGTACGAACATTGGTGTTAGGAGTTCTAGAACTAGCTGATGTTCTGCTACGACTAGTCCAGCGGGCGGAGCTCATCTCTGGGGTCCACTGGACATAGTCTCTACCAAGGGTGATGACATATGGGGTGTTGTTAAATTCCATGAAACTGGGGTCACCACTGTAGAAACTTCCCCAAGCTTCCCTCTGGTTCTCATGGGGTTTAAAGTTAATCAAATGTGACGAGAAGTCTGACCATTTGTCACAATGGAACATGCACAGGCGGCATGAAAACCTAAATTGATCCATGGCCAGGTGGATTTTGTTGATATGTGACTCAACCCGCACTTTTTCTCCTGTAGTAGGGTTCTCTGTACAGAGAAGGCACTGGTACACCAAGCCTCTTTTGTTGTTGAACTGCTTAGACATATCTTTAACTGTTTTTGGGATAGGGCATTCCATGATTTTAGCTACATTATCAGGGTTTGGTTGCACCCCCTTTTCAGAGACGATGTGACCTAAGAATGCAACTTCTGTTTGAAAAACACTGCATTTTTCTGGTTTCAATTTCAAACCAGCTTCAGCAATTCTATTTAAAACCGTATCTAGTCTTTCTAGATGTTCTTCAAAACTCGAAGAAAACAAAATTACATCATCTAGGTATATCAACAGTATTTGGCACTGAAGGCCATTGAGGACAAGTTCCATAAGTCTTTGACAACAAGCTGGTCCATTGGAAAGACCAAAAGGTAAAGTCTTGTATTCGTATAACCCGTATTTAGTTCCGAACGCTGTTTTTGGGATATCATCTTTATTTAAGGGAATTTGGTTAAAACCGCTGGTAAGATCAAATACACTAAACAAAGAAGCACCGGCCATAGTATCAAGACAATTCTTGGAAGTTGCCATGCATCCTTTAAAGTGACAGAAGCAGAGGTACCAATGGGGTATCCGAATATCAAAAGTCCGAAAGGGCAGAGACAAAACCAGTAAACACCAACAAGAACGGGACAAAAACAGACAACATGTAAAACATGGAAACACAAAATAACTGAATATCAATCAACAACGCGAACTCCAGTCGAAACAAGAGTGAACTCAGGTGTTCCGGAAGAGTAAGAAGTTTCTGCTTGCTATAGCACACCCGTCGCGTTGCCAATAGTCCATTCAGCGTGTCAAATCCGGTAAAGGAAGACAAAACAACACCCTATGACAAACCAACATCTGCACTCATCTGAGAGATCGAAATCCCATATTTGTCTATAAGTGCATGATGTCTTCCGTAAAATTTCTTGAGTGAAGACAGCAACCGAGGAGCAACATAACCCTGTGTGGGCAATTTTTGCGTCAGACGTGTCGCTCTGCTAAGGAAATCGATGTAAGTCCCGCACGCTCTGGAGTAACGAATCAATTGAGATACGTAAACTCCATAAGCTGGAGCGGACGGAATGTTGCTACACAAGTAACGATAATCCACGCATACTCTGATTTTTCCCGATTTTTTTAAAACCAAAACTAGCGGGCTTGACCAAGGGGAGGTAGACTTTTGAATTATTCCCTGTTTTTCCATTTGTTCTATAAAATTTTTCTCTTGCTCTGCATATGCTAATGGAACCCTACGGGGAGGTTGCTTTACTGGTTTTGCGTCTCCTGTTTCAATTTTGAATTCAATCAAATTGGTTTTACCAATATCTAAATCATTTTCAGAAAAGGTATCTGAATATTTGGCAAGAAGTCTGGCAATTGCCTTTTTTCAGCCTCTGTTCGGCCCGGGGCAATGTTTTTAAATACATTTTTCAAATGTGAGGGAATTACCTCATCTGTTCCTCCCGTGCGGGGCCCGGGAGGCGAATAGGCCCGCAGCAGCGCTAAGCTTGTC
Source organism: Arcuatula senhousia (assembly GCA_963971305.1). Classification (NCBI taxonomy): domain Eukaryota; kingdom Metazoa; phylum Mollusca; class Bivalvia; order Mytilida; family Mytilidae; genus Arcuatula; species Arcuatula senhousia. Next base: position 16,947,119 of record OZ020311.1, on the reverse strand, counting down.
AGTAAAAGTCCACTAAAGAGCGCTCACAAACCTGACATCGGGGTCAGGCCGCTTTGCCCACAAAGCGACTGGGATGTGTGCCCCAGGTGGTTGAATGGGGCAGCCCTGACATCGAGAAATGCGGGGTCGTCAGGCGATAATGCGGAAAACCTGACCGCAAACCATAGTGGTGCACCGTGTTGGGAAAAATGTCACGTTCCTCGCACGTTAAAGAACCCTGCTGCAGGTCTCGGTAAGAGTAGGACCCGTAGGATCCCCATGCAGGAGGCAAAGTTCCCCGTCCCTACCCATCACTCCTTTTTCCAGTGGCAGTCAAAACTATCCTACCCGATTGGCCTTGTGTCCCTATTTCCTCCACTTCATCATCATTTCATGTTCATTGTATCACCATTTTCATGTTCATCTCCCGGATATAGCCGAAATCGTGCTGCTTGGGAGTAAAGCAATAACTAACTAACTAACCTCATCTGTTCCTATGTCAGACATCTGATTTTTACTCAATGTTCTGATAATTTCTTCTTTTGAGTCCTTTTCAACTATTTTAGGGTCACAAAGCTTCAGTCGTCTAACTGAAGAGCAATTTTGTATTTCAGAATTATCTTCACATTCAAGCAAGGTAACTGGATCTTTTTGAACCATTTCCGCTGAGCCAATTACGGTATTTTGGTAAAGTGTACAACTATAATCAAAAGGATTTAAAATCCTTACTTTACTGGTGACATTTTTACTGAGATCAACCAAACAAGGTGCCATAATAAAGGAAAAGTTATCAGAAAAGTTTTCTGAAGGTTCTAATAAGCAATTTTGGGTGTTTTCAATAGTATCATCATCTTTTCTGTCCACAAAGACATCTATTAAAATTTCACTTCTAGGAGGTATCTCAAAGTCTTCAGCTACATGAATTTTCCTGATACTACTAAAATGTTGGCCTATTTGAGTACATTTAATAACTTGATTCCCCCAGCAACATAGTTCCATCCCGCATATTTAACTCTGCAGGACCCCATTTAGACTTCATTTAGATGTCCAGTCCAAAAGGGCTTCATCTTCTATATTTGCAACTATTAGCTCCATTTCAAAGGTTAAATTCCCAAATGAAATTTTAAAATTGGATTTCCCTAATTCTGTAAGGGATTTTCCGTCAGCACAGGACAAAGTAGTGGACCTAGTCAGGACGGGTTTTTGCGAATGAGGTATCTTATTAAAAGCTCCTATTGACAAAACTGTTCTTACAGCTCCAGTGTCAACTGTGAAGTTAACCTCAGACCCCTGAACATGGCCCTCGACGTAAACTCCGTCATTGCGAAGTACTTGTCGATTGACTTTTTCCAAATGTGATTGGTCTTCATTAACAATTTGGTTTGGACGAGAAATTGCACTCCCTTCTTCCTTTGAAGTGGAGATACAATGATTACTATCTTTCAAATTACTACTATTACTTTTACTGATTTCTGTTTCCTGGCTAATTTCCATTTCTTTTTCTAATTTGTTGCTTTCCAAATCAAGTTTTTCATTTATATTCAAATTTTGACCATATACTAAAGACTTTTGGGTTAACTCCTGGTCACTGGTGTCAACCCTTTCAAGTTTAAAGCATAGTTATCTGGCTTTGGTTGAAATTGAGATTTACTTTGGGAGGGAAATTGGGGTTTGTTCTCAAATTGGTTCCCTGTTTTGTTAGGAACATGTCTGTTGGGATTGCTGTAACAATTTCTGGCATAATGACCTGGCTGGCCACAATGAAAACATAATGGGGGTGGGGATGAATTTCTATCATTCTGTGTACTATTGAGGTTTCTATTTGTTTCATAGGGTTTTACATTTTTTTTATTCATTTCCCCATTTGTTTCTTTCTTTTTCTTATCTTCATACATTTGGTCAAACATCTCTTTTAATTCTATTTTTGTAATTGTTATAGTGTCATTTTCAGTTTCAGGCTTGCTTTCTGATTTTTGTTCAAATTTCTTTCCATTTGAAGAGTTTTGTTTTTGGTTGTTATTCTTCTTAACTTGTCTAACTTTCTTTGATTTGGTTTGATTTTCATAACTCATTTTTGGAGGTTGTCTCATGGTATATTACTAGTATCACTTCTTGTACTGCCTCTAGTCCCGTGCGGGGCCCGGGTGGCGAATAGGCCCGCAGCAGAGCCTAGCTTGTCGTAAGAGGCGACTAAGGGTCTTGGGATTCTGACGTCGGGTCAGTGCTCAGCTCACAGAGCGACCAAGTGTGTACCCTAGGTGGCTGAATAGGGTAGCCCTCGTCCGCGGGGGTTGTCAGGTCTATGATACGGAAACCCTGACCGCCGACCATAGTGGGCCAACGTGTGTGAAGAGTGCCACGCTTCATGCACGTAAAAGACCCCTTTGTGGACCGCCCAGTAGTGCACCACATAGGCTAAATTTTCCGCCCCTACCCACCTCTTCCCTTTTCCTGTGGTTCTTCAAAATTTACCGGTCCTTTGTGTCCCACCCCATCCCCATATTTCATTTATCATCATCATTTCATGTTCATTTTATCATCCTTTTCATGTTCATCGCCTGTAAATAACCTATATAGCGTTGCACGGGCGTAAAACACCAACTCACTCACTCACTCACTCACTGTACTGCCTCTTCAATTGTTTTGGGGTCTTTTAACAGTTCTACATGAACTCGGGCATCATGATCTGATAAACCCATTAAAAAGTTCTGTAACAGGTCTTCCTGTCTAATTTTTACATCTCTATTAGAGTATGCTTTGTCATAAATTCTTAAAGTCATAAAACTCGGCTGCATAGTCTGACACATTTTCTTTTTGCTTCTGGGTTCTTCTGTTAAATTGAACCCTGTATGTTCTTTTGTTTTCATAAACTCCAAACCTGTTTTTGAGTTCTCTAACCAATTTATAGTAATTGTTTAAGGTTTTACTATTCAATTGATCAAATGTAAAGTTCCCAGCTTCGCCTTGAAGTCTGGTCAATAATTCACTAAGTTTTGTGTTTTCGTCCCAATTTTGTAAAGTGGCAACAGCCTCAAATCTGTTTATCCACACCTCCCACTTTTCCTTCCCAGTGAAAGATGAAAGTTTAGCATTTGAAAACCCTGATCTAGACTTGTTTACTCTATGGTGAGTTATTTGGTCTGTGCTTATGCTTTCAGTACCTGTTTCTGAGTCAGATTCACAAGTATCAGTGTCATCAGTGCTACTACCACCTGTTTGAAAAGAAGGCTTTAGGTTAACAGGTTTTGATTTTATGGAATTTTGACCAGCAATATCTTGTTTGGGTTGTTTTGGAGTCAGTCCATGAAAGGCATTTTGGATGGCTGACACAATTTGTCCAGTCATGTCTTGGATTGTGTTTTTAATAAATCCATACATTCCTGCATCACCTTGACTCAAAGGTTCAGGTTGGTTCACATTTTCATTTTGATTTTTGTCATTGATCTTTTTAGAAGCCAATTTTCTTGGGCTAGCTCTTTTATGTGTTTTAATTTTAGATTTTGATCTCAGTACTGTTATCTCTTCCTCAGCCTCAGAGTCAGAATCAGTTACTTCAGTCATTTCAATGTCATAAATTTCTTTTGTTAAAATCCCGTGCGGGGCCCGGGAGGCGAATAGGCCCGCAGCAGCGCTAAGCTTGTCAGTAAAAGTCCACTAAAGAGCGCTCAGAAACCTGACATCGGGGTCAGGTCGCTTTGCCCACAAAGCGACTGGGATGTGTGCCCCAGGTAATTGAGTGGGGCAGCCCTGACATCGAGAGATACGGGGTCGTCAGGCGATAATGCGGAAAACCTGACCGCAAACCATAGTGGTGCACCGTGTTGGGAAAAATGTCACGTTCCTCGCACGTTTAAGAACCCTGCTGCAGGTCTCGGTGAGAGTAGGACCCGTAGGATCCCCATGCAGGAGGCAAACTTTTCCGTCGCTAACCATCACTCCTTTTTCCAGTGGCAGTCAAAAATCTCCTACCCGATTGGCCTTGTGTCCCTTTTTCCTCCACTTCGATCATCATTTCATGTTCATTGTATCACCATTTTCATGTTCATCTCCCGGATATAGCCGAAATCGTGCTGCTTGGGAGTAAAGCAATAACCAACTAACTAACTAACTAACTTTTGTTAAATAATGGGAAGATGTTGAAGGTAAATTATCAACATCTGTCAAATCATCTGTACCAGTTTCATATTGACTATTTTCCTCAATTTTGAAGATTATCCATGCCTCTCTAGTTTTTCTAGTTTTGGGTCTGCCCATGGCAATGTCTCATTTACTTGACCAGGTCCGAATCACTGGATCCAATATTACAAAGGATCCCGCCGAGGATACCAAAAATTTGTAGCGAGCAAGCGGAGTACTATGTAAATTGTACTAGTTTGCAATTGTATTTTTACTTCAATGGGAAGAGGCTTGAGATAAAGTAACTGAGACCATATTTCAATTTTCTAAACATTTATTTATGACTTCAAACTGCAATTTTACAGTATAACAATTTATCATATATGTTATATGATGTGGCAAGAATCTAACAAACAAACATGTAAAATACATGTATAAGTTAAAATTTCATGGACTCCATGACCATGAAGTAAACAGACATTAAGTGTGTGAAAAATACCTGAGTCCTGCTTTATTGAAAAATAATTTAGAAAATATAGTTTAACAATTTCAGGAATGTTTTGTCAGAGTCCTTCCCTGACAAAAGGGTTTTTAATAAAAAACAAAGAAATGTTAAGAATAATATAGATCCTTTCTATTATTATTCTATATTTTATTTCATAGAATGTTGTCCTTCAACTATTCCATCATTACAAATACCAAAACGCGGGTATAAACGGTTAATTTGGATATGCTATATATCGATATTTCAAGGAGTAACCTCTCATCAGTAGCATTTAAACCAAAACATTGGAAGATCAAATTCCAAAACAGTTGAAAACGAAAAGTACTCAAAACCAAAACGTTCGAACAAGGAAGCCAAATCCAGCACCGAGGATATCGACCATGTGCATTACAAGGAAAGAAACCTGGTGTTTTCATCAATTTTGAATTTAACAATCGGAAATTTCAGCGACAATATATTAGAAATTTTATGGTAATTCGTGTCAGACAAGTCTGACTACCAGGCTTGTGATTACCCTCGGGGACCTCTGGTCCACCAGCAGCGGTTATCGCCCAGTGGTTTCAAAATTACAAATACCAAAACGCGGGTATAAACGGTTAATTTGGATATGCTATATATCGATATTTCAAGGAGTAACCTCTCATCAGTAGCATTTAAACCAAAACATTGGAAGATCAAATTCCAAAACAGTTGAAAACGAAAAGTACTCAAAACCAAAACGTTCGAACAAGGAAGCCAAATCCAGCACCGAGGATATCGACCATGTGCATTACAAGGAAAGAAACCTGGTGTTTTCATCAATTTTGAATTTAACAATCGGAAATTTCAGCGACAATATATTAGAAATTTTATGGTAATTCGTGTCAGACAAGTCTGACTACCAGGCTTGTGATTACCCTCGGGGACCTCTGGTCCACCAGCAGCGGTTATCGCCCAGTGGTTTCAAAATTACAAATACCAAAACGCGGGTATAAACGGTTAATTTGGATATGCTATATATCGATATTTCAAGGAGTAACCTCTCATCAGTAGCATTTAAACCAAAACATTGGAAGATCAAATTCCAAAACAGTTGAAAACGAAAAGTACTCAAAACCAAAACGTTCGAACAAGGAAGCCAAATCCAGCACCGAGGATATCGACCATGTGCATTACAAGGAAAGAAACCTGGTGTTTTCATCAATTTTGAATTTAACAATCGAAAATTTCAGCGACAATATATTAGAAATTTTATGGTAATTCGTGTCAGACAAGTCTGACTACCAGGCTTGTGATTACCCTCGGGGACCTCTGGTCCACCAGCAGCGGTTATCGCCCAGTGGTTTCAAAATTACAAATACCAAAACGCGGGTATAAACGGTTAATTTGGATATGCTATATATCGATATTTCAAGGAGTAACCTCTCATCATTAGCATTTAAACCAAAACATTGGAAGATCAAATTCCAAAACAGTTGAAAACGAAAAGTACTCAAAACCAAAACGTTCGAACAAGGAAGCCAAATCCAGCACCGAGGATATCGACCATGTGCATTACAAGGAAAGAAACCTGGTGTTTTCATCAATTTTGAATATTCATCCTCGGAAACCCAGGGGTTCTTCTCTCGCTTACTCATTCATCACGTGATGATGTGAATCACGTGAATGCTATTCCATGTGTTTAAATAATTTCTTTTCCTTAAAGAAATTATTCCTAAAGCCAAAGATTCCTATTTATTCCTATTTATAAAAAAATGAAGTTTTATGAGAACGGCAAAGCGCACAAGTTCAATGAACTATGAACTATTAACTAGAACAATTTAACACTTTAACAATTTAACCTAAAGCTTTGCCTGCAAATGCAAATTTAAATAAAAATAAGTGAAATTATTAACTAAATCTACTGCCAAAGCAAATTATCAAAAGTTAGGAAACCGGCTCCTAAGAGTCCGCTTTACAAAAATTACTTTAGAACGTAAAATAAAACGTTTTCTGACGAAAACGTATCAAAAATTTAACCTAATTTTGAAAATAAAATATCTCTACAAAAAAATACTAACTGTTCAAGCCAAAAGTTTAAGCAAGACTGACTTACAGCGTAAAATTACGTCACTTGAACTAAAATCCCACAAAGTTGGACGTTGGAAGGTTGGATTGACCCAACAAGTTTACAAAATTAATTTACATTATTCGAAAATAAATATAATAAATTATCTTATTAATAATTTAGTAAAACTACAATAATTTCACAATTTCTAATAGTGAAAAATAAAAATAAAAATTTACAATATTCTTGGTATCTAAAAATACGATTCGATTTTCTGCGCAACTAATTTACATGCAACAATAATGTGATGTATTAGTGTTGCTCCGCTCCTCATATTGAATAAAACAACGAATATATAAAACGATCAACTTTATTTCACACGTCTTTACATTTCAAAATCCAGAAGCAAGAGAGAGATTACGTCATACATTACATACTTTTAAAATATAAAATGGAATGGAAACTTAATGTTCCGGAAAACAATTATTACAAAAATGAAAATTAGTGTTGAAAGGGAAGTAATTCTTAAATTCAAAGATGAAAAATAGTAAAATTAACATGAACAACTAGACCATGCCACCCTACCATATAACATCCCCCGGCAACGAAAAAATAAACGCCAGTTATTTTCCGATGGTCTAGATGTTCACAACACAAGTTAATAAGAAATACAAATATATATAAAAATTTACACTTGTCGACAAAATTTAACAAACTTTAGAAAAAAAAATCATGAGAAATACCAAGTTCTCTGCCAACAATACACGATGAAGCAAACTTCAAACTTTAACCTTTTTCAAACTGATGTACAGTGCTACCTGTCTTAACATATCACGGGAACCAGTTTTATTTTGTTCACCAGCAGAGTTTCTAGCTCTTAATAAAATATGGCCCATTTGCATTCTTCGTTTGAAAAACTAAATTTCATCAGAAATGCTGGAAATATGATCATATAAAATCATCCATATCAAAATAAAGGGGTTGTTTCTGGTATAATTTACATTAACTTTCATATGTAAAACTTTAACATGTCCCAAAATGTAAAACGAAGCTTAACGAAATATACAAATTTCAATAACAAAGCTAACAGCAATATTCAGTTATGAAAAAAAACCTTTCCAAGAGGAAAAAAAATACTGAATAATAGAAAAAAAAACATGTCATAATTATCCAAAATGCACTTAAAATAGTGTCACTTCAAAACGTTGAAATAGAAAAAAACTACAATGTGCATCAAAATAGCGTTAAATTTATAGTCAAAAATGTGAAAAACATTTTAAGACATACGAAGTGCAATCACTTCATTTCAGTACAAAAACACGAAAGTCATCTGTAAGCAGTTCTTCAACTGTTCATCCAGGAACTGTCATAATTGTATGCAGAAATAACATGTATAAAGAGGTGCAATCACTTGCTTTATCAATTGTCAATCAAGGAACCAATCTTCCAAAAAATAGTCCTCACCCGGCAATAGATGTTAGCAGGAACACAGATGCATAAAATAAATGCATGGTGTAAGAAGAAGCGCAATCGCTTACTTCAGCTGTGGGAGTGGTTTCCGGTTAATTACTGCTTTCGCCTGGGAGTTCATTTGGTCAAACGGAATCCACATAGCGTTCTGGGCAGGTTCACCTTTAAATTGTACTTTATACTCCTTTTTACCGTCATTGGTTCTCTGGGCCAAAATCCGTTTGATTTTATAATAAGTGTCAGATGTTGTTGCATCATTATCTGAAGATGACGCATTGTCAAATGAGGAAGCTTCAAAACGAACTGGTCTTTTTCTGTTACGGGTCGTACGACGGAGTGGAGCTGGAGCTGGTGACGGACTGTCTGTATCCGACGATTCACTAGCGATATTGTCGACTGCCTGATTTGCGGTGCTAGTGGCTGTATCAAGAGGCTCAATGTGTTCGGTATCAACAGTTTTTGTTCGAACATCCGGAACAAAGTAATCTGTAGGCTGTGGAGCTCTGATATAAGCGATTTTCAGTCTGTCTAAATGAACATCGTTCTTTAACACTTTAGCTGTAGCCGGCATTCGAAGCTTTACTAAGTGGTCTGACACAATCGAATGCACAATGTACGGACCATTGTATTTCGGCTGTAGTTTGCGTCCTTGTCCCGTTGGATCTACAAGCATATACACATAGTCACCGACATTTAACTTTAACGGGTTGGTTTTCTTGTTGCACCGTTCAGTCATTAACTGGCCTGCTTTCAAAGAGTTGGTTTTGACATCCTCACGAATAGAACTGATCATTTTGCTTTGTTCCTTGATGAAATCGTGAAAATCTTTGGGAATGTCCGAAAAATTTGTAATACAAGCGTTGGTAAGCGGAAATTTTGGTCTGGTCCCGAAAATAATTTCAAATGGTGAATATTTTGTGGATGCTTGAACTGACGAATTCATGGAAAACGTAACTGCAGGTAACGCACTATCTCATTGTTGACCTTTTTGGGTGAACGAGGTTAATCTTTCCGCTAAAGTACGGTGGGTTCTCTTGCAAAGACCTAAGCAGCGATGAATTGTGCTTGGTGTGAAATTCTGACGTATTGCAAACTTCTTTGGTGCAAGCTGATATAAATTCACTGCCTTTGTCTGATATTAAAGTGTCGCATACACTGTAAAGACAAAACACCTCAAACAAAACTAATGCGACTGTCATAGAATCACAGTTCGGGATGGGTACGTTGTATACGTATTTACTAAACATAACGGTTGCCGTAAATATGTAAGTGTTTCCTCGTTGTGACATAGGAAGTGGTCCGAAAAGATCAATTTGCCAAACCTGAAATGGCTCAAAAGGTGTTTTGTACGAAATAATCCCAGATTCGGTATGCGCTTTTGTCATCTTTCTGGTCTGAGAGTCGTGACATGACTGGACGTACGTTGTGACGATAGACGGCAATTTCTCAAAGTAGAAATGTTCGGTAATCAAATTGATTGTGGCCTGTATTCCGCGATGTCCTTCCATCGGTGAATCGTGAAATTGCTCTAAAACTGGTCGAACTAAAACAGCCGGTAACACGAGTTGATACCTCGCACGGTGGTCTGTATTTCTTTTGTTTTTCGCATTACGAACATGGTATAGCAGATCGTTGGAGATTATATAGTCTGCACATTTGACTATTAAGCTACGTGCCTCCCTTTGCAATTTAGGCAAAGTCCCATGTTCCAAATAATCAATGATCGGTTGTAATTTCTTATTCTTTCTCTGCAATATATTGACACTTGAGGGACAAAAATCTGACTTTTTGAAAAGTTCAATAGTTTCTTTGACCATCCGTTCTTCGCTTGACTTGTCATTGATATCAGTTGTAGTATCTTCTACTGAAGTATGGTTGTTCGCGACTGCATTAACAGACAGTTCACAAACGTTATCATCAGTTTTGGCTTCGGTCTCTAACGACTTAGAGACTACAGAATCACTATTAATTCCGTTTTCTATTTGTACCTTTTGAACAGTGTCTTCAATTAAATTCCAAAGCGATAATTCCTTGAAAATTTCACATGAATCAACAGAAAACTTATTTACACTATTTGTAGAAATACTATTATTTCTGACCTCAAAATTGACATCAAAACTACTAGTATTGATCCTTCTTTTGTCACTATCATTACAGTTTGAAATATTATTAGAAATGCTGTCACTTCTAACATTCTTATTTCTACCAGTATATTCATTCAACGATGAAAATTCCATTTTACGGACACATCTAGGCGATGCCGGCATAAGTCGACGAACACCAGCTTCAGAAATACTATTATTTCGAGCTTTTTCTACATCCTCCTCAATCGGCCGTATATCCTTCAAGATCGGTAATAACGTCGACATAATTGACCTCGATTTTATTTTTAGGCGATTCAGCGAGTTTGATTATACCGCTATGTTCCGTCATGTAGGGAAAGAACGGATCCGCTTCCTCTGGGCTAGATATGCCATCGGACGCGTCTGATCTCATGCATCGCGACAACGCATCGGGCACCTGCATCTGTGCAGCTGGCTTGTATCGTATCTCGAAGTTATACTGTTGAAGTATGGCTAGCCAACGATCGTAAATGGCTCCCTCTAGTTGTTTCTCAACAAGTGGTCGGAGAGCTTGATGATCACACTCGACGATGAATCGATTTCCGCGCAAATAGCTTGAACAATCTGTGATACTCGTAACGACACCGAGAAGCTCAAGTTTTGTCGGGCCATACGACTTTTGCCAATGATTCAATGATTTCGAACCGAAACGAATAATACGGACTTTGTCTTCTTGATCAGTATGATCGGGATGTCGTTGGTAAAGCATGTAACCAATTCCTTTCGCTGATGTATCTACCGACAGATAAAATGGAATGTCGAACCGCGGAAATGCCAATACATCAGAATGTAACAAGCGACTTTTCAATTTTAAGAACGCTGTTTCTTGTTCATCAGTCCATTTGAAAACGGCTCCTTTTCGTAATAACTTCGTGAGCGGCTGCGTAAGTGCGCTGTATTGAGGTATAAATTTCCGAAACCAATTAAAAAGCCCTAGAACTCGGCGTAATTGTTTGACAGTCTTCGGCGATGGATACTTTTGCAATGCACGTACGCGATCAGGCGGTGGCTTTATTCCTTCACTCGAAATGTGATGTCCGAGAAAAATACAATTATTTTTCATGAAAGAGCACTTTTTCGGATTCAATTTTAAACCAGCATGTCGGAAGCGATCGAATATTTCATCCAAATCGGCTACGTGTTTCCTCGTAGGTTTCCGAGCAAATAAGAACATCGTCCAGATAACATAAACACGAACGGAAAGTTAAACCACATAACACTTTGTCCATAAGTAACTGGAAAGAGTTCGGAGAAGAACTAAGTCCCCTGGGCAAACGTTGAAATTTATAAGTACCGTAACATGTGTTGAACGATGTATATTTCGCACTATCGGGATGTATTTTCATTTGAAAGAATCCGGACGAAAGATCAACGGACGAAATACAATTTGGTTTGCGTTCTGTAAACGACTCGGTTAACTCTTGCAAGTCTGGTATTGCATAGCTAAACGTTTCACACTGCGAGTTTAAATAACGAAAATCGCAACAAAAACGATAATGTGAAAGACTTGATTCTTTGTCACATGCCGAGCCGGACTTTGTTTTCGAACGTTTTGTAACTAAAACTACCGGACTAGTGATCGGCAAGTCCTCATTCGGATCGATTGAACATATAATTCCCTGCGCTAAAAGTTCATCAAGATGATGTCTTAATACCTCGCGCTTATCGGGTGGTAAACGGTACGGACGCTGATGCTTTGGCTTATAATCCTGTTTCAAAATAATATTATGTTGAGCAAGATCAGTAAATCCCAGATCAGGATTGTCTGGTGTAACAAATATATCTTTATTGTTAAATAAAAACGTCTCAAAATCAGTTTTCTGGCGTTCATTTAACGTAGAGTCTAATCAAAACATTTAATAAAATCCGCTTTAGATTTGTTTTCAGAAAGTTTGTCACTTTTCTCATCAGTAATAATTTCAACATTTTGAACTCGGTGACCTGATGTAGAGTTTAACACGGTTTCAATTGATTGATCTGTTGACAGGTGACTAAATTGGGCTAGCGGTTTTCCTTTGTGAATTATGACATTGTCATTGTATGTATTGAGTACTTTTATCGGTAAATGTCTATCTTTTGTAACAGTAACGACGGCTTTCGAAATTAACACGCCTTTTTTTCGCTGAGCGTGGCGGAACCGTTACACGTTTTGTACAAAATACAGTCGTGTCCTTGTAAGTAATTTTCATTTCGGCAAAATCTAAATTGATTTTATTCTGTTTCAAATAATCCATGCCTAAAATAAACGGATGCACTGCTGTTTTGAAAACGTAGCACGAGATCACCTTTCGTAAACCCGAAATTGTCATTTTAATATCTGCAGTGCCTAAAACTTCAATTTTCGAACCGTTTGCTAAAACGCATTTGTCATATAATTTAACATCAATGTCACTTTTCAATGAAAACGGCAAAGACTTATAAAGTTCTTCGGAAATAATGCAAATGTCACTACCGCAATCTAATAACGCAAAAACTTTTAATTTCTGAAAACGGACAGTAACATAAAAAAACGAACTGGTTTTGTTATCCGAAGTCGCGTCGTCATCAGTTTCTGAAATACACGTAGAATCCTCGGTACTTGTACCCATACTTGTACTACCGACTTTACAATTTCCACGTGATGGCGACCGGCTTCGTAATCTTGTGGCACAGTTTACTGACCTCCCGGGGGATCGTGCCCTGTGGCCCCCAGGTTTTGCAAGTTTCCCCGGCTCCACGTTCTAGCAGTATGGCCCGGAGAAGAGCAAATCTGACATAGTGCTTCACTAATGTTACTCTTTGGCAGAGCTAAAAATTTACAATGTAACGCATCATGCCCATTTTGATAACAGAGTTGACATGAAGTTTGAGGATCTGGACTACCTTGTGAGTTCCAATTGCAGTTACGTTTAGCATGACCCTTAGAGTTGCATTTAAAATAAGCACCACTTGGACGTGGCTGTTCCGTTTTAAAATCACGCCTAGGCTGTGTGTCCTGTAACATGGCCAGTTTCGAAACTGACTCTGTTAAATGACTAATTTGCTGCTTTATTTCAGACAGCTCACTAGAATGGCCTCTGAAATTTTGGACGGACGCAAGTGATGGTTCATGATTCCTATAATTATATGCCTCGCCCGTCTAGCAAAAGTTAAAGCCTCAGAAGTGTCATTTGGCTTGCTTGCCCTTACATAAAATGCAAGTTTGTCTGGTAACCCTTTGATAAATTGGGTCACTATTTCATGTTCTGGCTTACCCAATAATTTTCCCTTCTCATACACAGTACTATAGAAGTCTTCAATGTGTTGGTTTGGTTTTAGGACCAAACTATGAAAATTTTCACTTTCAACAAGAACGGAAGGGTGTTGCCAATCAAGACGGACATATTTTCTATGAAATTCATTCCTGATATTTTCCCATGTTGAATGTTCATCAACTCCTAATGCCAAAAACCATGTTAAAGCTGGACCCTTTAACAGTAAATGAAAAGCAGCCAATTTGCGAGAGTCATCTTCATCATCGTCAAATTCGTTAAGTTTAGAATAAGATTCAAATTCTTTGAGAAATTTTTCACCATTTTCATACGGATTTCCGGAAAATTATGAACAGTTGAAATGAAATTTGTCCATCTTTAAAGTTCCGAAAAGTTTGAAATAAAATTTGAAAATCACGGGCGAACAATGCAAAACATGAGAAAGGCAATCCTTTCCGCATATACAATATTAAAAATGAACTTGATAAGCCATGTTGAAATTCCGGCCATGTGGTGTGACCTTTGTCGCCATTTTGGATTCGCTTTCCAATTTCAAAAATGTTTTTAAAAAAGTCAAAAATACTTTCCTTTCGGAGTTCTGGGGAATCTGCTCCGATCTTTAAAGGTTCTCCGCCATGTGATGTATTAGTGTTGCTCCGCTCCTCATATTGAATAAAACAACGAATATATAAAACGATCAACTTTATTTCACACGTCTTTACATTTCAAAATCCAGAAGCAAGAAAGAGATTACGTCATACATTACATACTTTTAAAATATAAAATGGAATGGAAACGTAATGTTCCGAAAAAACAATTATTACAAAAATGAAAATTAGTGTTGAAAGGCAAGTAATTCTTAAATTCAAAGATGAAAAATAGTAAAATTAACATGAACAACTAGACCATGTCACCCTACCATATAACAATAAAATCAAAAGTGAAAGTAGAAATGCTTGCGGTCGGCTATGAACAATTCCGAGAAAAATAGACGTTAACATGAACTAAAAAGTGGACAGTGATTGAAGGATATGACTATGAATTTAAGTTAAATACATATAATAGTGTGAAAACAATAAACATCGTACTTAATATCAATTATCGATGATCGGAAGGAAAAATCAATCATTACTACGTGATTGCGCATGTGTTACTTCATTCATGAAAATGGACAGGTGCTTATAACATCGGCTGGAGAAATACTTGGGAAAACATTCGTAATACGTGAAAATCTGATGGACAATTACTTCTACATGAAGATGAAGATGAACATACAGCTATAATTTATTTACATCATACGGCAATTATAACAACAATCGTACGAAAACAACAACTTATAAGTGACATACATGCCATAGAAGTTAGAAAGCACATGGAAACCACATGGCATTGAGCAGACGATCTGCATGGTATACTTTGTCAACATTCAATTTCCAACATTGAACTATGAATATATTAAATGTCTTTAATAAATATATATGATTACTATTCCATTTGAACTTGGCTATCATTTACAATTCCTATCAATAAGTAATTCAACAATTTACAAGTTACAAACATACATCATTACACCCATGTAAACAAACTTGGCAAAACAGTAATGCATGAACTCTCATTCCAAAATAACATAATAATACGAGCAAAGTCACTCCTAACAATAGGGTCGAAGTTGTCAGATGACCCCTTATAGGGGGTTACGGCCCCAAAATAACGATTTTTGTGTTTTTGGCCTACAGAATGAAAACTATAGTAGATAAAAAAAACTGTTGCTTGCTTAAATGTTCAGCTCATTTAGCTCTACCAAACATAGGGTTGACATCAAGACCAGGTGAGCGATTTAGGCTCCTGGGAGCCTCTTGTTTAAAGAATAAAGGTTATAAAAAACTACCAAACATGAAGGATCAATCTCAAATGTCCATTGGAAAAGACAAATCAAGGCAAGCACACCGGGGAAATGGAGGATCGCAATGGTCCTGACTTGGAATAGGCATTCAAAGGAAAAAAGGAAACGTTGGGTTGAACCAAGTTTAATGGCATAAAACCTACCTCTTCCATGTGAAAATACGTAAACATTTTGTACTTAAAGTGTTCACAAAAATTACAATTTTTATGAATCACAATTTATGACCTTAAACTTCTATGCCTAACACCCTTTCCGTGTTGTTCCTTAAAGCATAAAAGTGCCTTGATGTGATCGTCTGGTAGCTTGCGATTCCGATAATATAAAAAATCGGGCATTAAAACATCACTTAATGTTACTTTTGGCAAGCAAAATACAGATTGTATCATAATAGATTAAGAACATACTATAATGACACAATTATGAAGCATGTACAAAAATCTAAAACGGCTACACCACCGACCATGCTAGATTACCACCGCCTGTTCCACCACCGTCCCCTCTCTATTTTAACACCGCTCCCCGCCCCTTCAGCCACCGTATCACCGTCCCCCCTTTCCACCCCCACTGTAATGCAAGCTGCGTGAGAAAAAGTGACGATGCAAAGTCAGAGTATAAACATGAAGTAGTCAATGTTTATGTCGCTAAATCGTCGCCTTTTTACAACTAAATTGAAAACAGTATGTAAAATTAACAAAACCAAAGTTATTTAAATCATAAATAAACTATTTTCCAATTGCATTCTTTCAGAACTTACGGGTATATTGAGTTTTAATAAATTAAAATGCGTCGATTGACAACAAAGCTACATCGTTGTTACGTTACCGCCATTAATCTGTCTCCGAATGACCGTTGACCGGAATAAATTAAATATGGCCGACCTAATTTGCATACTACTGTGAATACGGCTATTGCATTTTAAAATTTTGACGACGCATACAAAAATAATTTGGCATTTTCATAATTATTTAACCAATTTATTCGAAATTTCAATATGCACACAACAAAAGTTCACAACTGTTCTGTAAATAGTTTTAGCTATTTAGTGTTAAGTTTTTCCAAAAAAGATTCCACTAATTTGAACAAAACTTACATGCCTATTATTGCATGCTGCACAGCAAATGAACAAAATTTTAATTGTTTTTTTAAATAATTGTTATCAAGATTATGAAATGTGGTAGTGTCATAGAAATGCTATTGAAATGTTGTCTTGAAGCTAAGCCAAGAAATCAGTCGGAAAATAGAAGTGACGGGAAAACCACCTTGTGGCGCAAGAATACTGATAGAACCCATAGCTATTGCGTTTAAATACGTTGCAGTCGTCATGACAAACACTTTAACACCATGCATTAAAACAAACCTATAAAGTTCAGTTCAATTTTGTAGGTGTTTGTGGAATTTTGATTTTTGCTGAAATTCCAAAATTTTATTGTAGTATTTATGAAAAACCAAATTTAATGTTTTAATTTCATTCAGTTCAATCATGTCAATAAAGGTGTTAATCATTTCTGAAAGAGAATGTTTTTATTGCTTTACTTAATTGGTGTGTCATTATCAATATCCCTAAAGAAGTCAAATTATTTTCAAAATAATAGTTCTTTTTATGTTCTTATTTGTTTTTCAATTCAATTCAATTTGGTGTATCAATTAGTTCTTGTCCTGATAATGACTAAAATATCGTTGCCTGGATATAAAAAAAATTGTTTTCAACTTGATACAACAAATATGTCTTATTTTGTTATATTCTCAATAAGTTGTTTATTTATTTACATAATATGTCAAACGAGGAAATAATAAACAATCATAATTCTGTCATTTCTTCCTTTTGGCATTTCTGTTGACAAAAAGAACGATGACTTTCCATCCTTGAATTGGATTCCAAAGTTACATAAAACTCCATACAAGCAACGATTTATTGCTGGGTCATCCAAATGTACAACTAAGCCTCTTTCAGTTTTGTTAACATCAATATTGACGGCAATAAAATCAAGCCTTCAAAAGTATTTCGATTGTTGTTACTCTAGAAATGGCGTCAATCAAATGTGGATTCTCAAAAATTCTAAAGAACTGATGGGAAATCTCCATTCTAAGTCATTTTCATCATGTAATAGCATTAAAATGTTTGATTTCTATACATTATATACTTTAATTCCACATTCACAATTAAAAATTTCGTTTGGCACAGCTGATTAAACGTAGCTTTATCAAAAAGAACGGAAAACGCAGGTACAAGTATTTGGTAGTCGGTTATAAAAAGACTTACTTTGTCATCCAAGAGTCTAGCAAGAAAAACAAATTTTCAGAAGATCAAATAATAGAAATGCTCAACTTTCTAATCGACAACATATTTGTACAGTTTGGTGGGCGTGTTTTTCATTAAACAATAGGTATCCCGATGGGCACAAATTGTGCACCATTGCTTGCCGATTTGTTTCTTCATTCATATGAAGCATACTTCTTACAATCACTTCTAGACAAAAAGGACCGCAAACTTGCTTTATCCTTCAATCTCACATTTCGTTATATTGATGATACCATCCTCGATTTGGTGACTATTTACATCTCATATATCCGAAGGAACTTGAGATAAAGGACACTACAGATTCTAGGAGGTCCGCTTCATATTTGGATCTATTTCTTGAAATAGACACAAGGAAGGCTTTGTACAAAGCTCTATGACAAACGTGATGACTTCAACTTTCCAATAGTTAACTTTCCCTTTCTGTGTAGCAACATTCCGTCCGCTCCAGCATATGGAGTTTACGTATCACAATTGATTCGTTATTCCAGAGCATGTGGGGAGTACAACTACTTCCTTGATAGAGCTACACGGCTGACAAGCAAATTGTTAACACAGGGGTACGTTGCTGCCAGGTTGTTGTCATCACTCAAGAAATTTTACGGACGACATCATGTGCTTGTATACAAATACGGGATTTCTATCTCTCAGATGAGCACAGATGTTGGTTTGACAGAGGGTTTTGTAATGTCATCTTTTCCGGATTTGACCAACACTTACTCGATCTTTGGCAACGTGACGGGTGTGCTATAGCAAGCAGGAACTGCTTACTCTACCGGAGCACCTGAATTCACTCTCGTTTCGACTTGAAGTCGCGTTGCTGAATGCGGTTTTGTTGTTATGTGTGTGTGTGTTTTATGTTGTTATGTGGTCTGTTTTGTTGTGATGATTTTTTTTGTCTGCCGGTTTTGTCTTTGTCCTTACGGTTTTATGATACTGATTACCCCTTTGGTACACCTTTGCTTATTTTTGCCCTACAGCTACCTTTATAACTAGTTAGTGTATGTTTCATTGTGCCTACTTTTAGTATTTGACTTCATTTCTTCTTTAAGTAATAATTGTTGTTTAAATTTGGGTCTCTTAACTTTGTATTATATTCCTAAATTTTCAATCCCAACCTATCATCCATTTGATTATACAATACGATACGATATGGGTGTTACTAGTCGTGACTATAGGGGAATGCTCCCTCTTCAGAGACTTTTAAAGTCTTGTTGTGTGCCACGGGTTGTTTAGCCCTTTGACACACCAATGCCAGTGTAAAAAGGAACAAATGATATTGTTTTAAAATAAAAAACTCAATTACAAACAAATTAAGACAATAAAAATTATCAATATTGTTATCTGCACTAATTCTTATCACTATGATTATTTTATTAGGAAAGTTGGATTTCCACAAAAAAGCAATATTAAAATCTATTAGTTTTCATTTGACATCATCATTGAATAATTTATAGGCGTTTATATGATTTTATTTTTCTGCAAGAAAAGAATGAATCACTAGGCATTTGTGAGATAAGATTTTTATAATTCGGTTTTGATGATTTAGCTTCATCAATATTGTTAAACAACCTCTATACAATCACTAAAAGATGAAATAAAAAAGATGATCCTTTCTGTACCAATATTGGCGACTAAGGGTCTTGGGATTCTGACGTCGGGTCAGTGCTCAGCCCACAGAGCGACCAAGTGTGTACCCTAGGTGGCTGAATAGGGTAGCCCTCGTCCGCGGGGGTTGTCAGGTCTATAATGCGGAAACCCTGACCGCCGACCATAGTGGGCCAACGTGTGTGGAGAGTGCCACGCTTCATGCACGTAAAAGACCCCTTTGTGGACCGCCCAGTAGTGCACCACATAGGCTAAATTTTCCGCCCCTACCCATCTCTCCCCTTTTCCTGTGGTTCTCCAAATTTACCGTTCCTTTGTGTCCCACCCCATCCCCATATTTCATTATCATCATCATTTCATGTTCATTTTATCATCCTTTTCATGTTCATCGCCTGTAAATAACCTATATAGCGTTGCACGGGCGTAAAACACCAACTCACTCACTCACTCACTCACTGTACCAATATCGCATTTTTTGTACATTGTAGAACTTTTTTGCTCCTAACGATGGTGTACAACTGCTACAAAATATCAACGCATTTCATAAAATAGCATAATCATCACAATAGATTCGACTCGCTTAAGACATGAAAGAAACTAATTGGTTCGATGATCCCACGATTCATGGGAAACCATCAATATTGGTTGTATATTTTCGTTATTAGACCCCACACAACAAATTTTAAAAGGTTAAATAATTTTGACTGGTCCCTCCGTCAGTACGTCAGTCTGTCCGTGATCAGATATCTCAGCTATTATCAATTGTAGGCTTTTGATGATATTTGGTATGTAGCTTTAGGTGGAGGTCCCATATGGTTGGATAGGGTTTCAAGTCTGTCGATCATTAACTTCCTGTTAAAGAAGCCGACATAGTCTTTTTTCACTAAATTTTCAGGGTTGAAAATTTTCGTAACAGATTTCTCAGCAAGTATTTATTGTAGGTATTTGATATTTAGTATATAGTTTCAGGTAGGAGTCACATATGGTGAGATTCGTTTTCAGGTCTGTCAATCATCTACTTCTGTTTAACGAGCTGACTTAGGCTTGTTTCACTAAATTTTTAGGGTAGAAAATTTTCGTCACAGATTTCTCAGCAACATTTAATTGTAGGCTTTTGATATTTGGTATGTAGCTTCAGGTAAGGGTCCCATATGGTGGGATACGTTTTCATGTCTGTCGATCATTACTTCCTGTTTAACGAGCTGACTTAAACTTTTTCACTAAATTTTCAGGATAGGAAATTTTCGTCACAGATTTCACGGTAACTATTAATTATAGCATGTACATATAGGCTTTTGATATTTGGTATGTAGCTTCAGGTAGGGTTCTCGTATTGTGGGATACGTTTTTAGATTTGTCAATCAACTACTTCCTGTCAAACGAGCCAACTTAGATTTTTTCACTCAATTTTTAGGGTTGAAAATTTTCGTAACAGATTTTTAGCAACCATTAATTGTCGGTATTTTATATTTAGTATATAGCTTCAGGTAGGAGCCACATATGGTGGGATTCGTTTTCAGGTCTGTCGATTATCTACTTCCTGTTTAACGAGCTGACTAAGACTATTTTCAGTAAATTTTCAGGGGTAGAAAATTGTCGTCTCAGATTTCACAGCAAATATTTATAGGCTTTTGATATTTGGTATGTACCTTCAGGTAGGGGTCCAATATTGCGGGATACTTTTTAGATCTGTCGATTTACTAGTTCCTGCGAGCAGACTTAATTTTTTATCACTAAATTTTTAGGGCTGAAAATTTTCGTCACAGATTTCTCAGAAACTAATAATCATAGTCTTTTGGTAGTTTGTTCGTAGCTTTAGGAGTCCCATATGGTGGGATACATTTGCAGGTCTGTCACTCTTTTACTTCCGTTTGGGTGAGCCGACTTGGAAAGACAGCAACTCTGGCTTTTTTTAATTCCTTACTCGAAATAGATAACCTCTGTCCATACATGTAACGTGGACGCGTGGGGTATGTGAGCGTGCTCACTAAGGTTCTTTCATTTTACAATATTTAGATATTGAAGGGGGCAAAAAACTAATCTGGATTTGGCTTTTGACGAAAAATATTTTAGCATCAGAGGTGAAAAAAAATTCTGAAGAAGGATTTCTACCATAAAAAATAGGGCATGTAATGGGACATTAAATGATACCCCGCCACGTTATAATATCAAAAGTTCATAAAATTTGATTTCAAAGTGGCCTTTCTGGAAAACTATTTTTCATATCAAGCTGGAAATTGAACTTGACCTGTATTTTATTGTACTCAATAGCTGTACAAAATATCATTTGAATCCCATGAAGCATTTTCAAGTTATTGGTCGGAAACTCAAAATTTCATGAAATTTGATTTTTCAAAGTGGCCTATCTCGAAAACTATTTATTGGATCATGCTGGAAATCAAACTTGACCTGTATTTTATTGTACTAAACAGCTGTGCAAAATATCATTCAAATCCTTTGACGCGTTTTCAAGTTATTGGTCGGAAACTCAAAATTTCATGAAATTTGATTTTTCAAAGTGGCCTATCTCGAAAACTATTTTTTGGATCATGCTGGAAATCAAACTTGACCTGTATTTTATTGTACTAAACAGCTGTGCAAAATATCATTCAAATCCTTTGACGCGTTTTCAAGTTATTGGTCGGAAACCTTCGGGGGACGGACAGACGGACGGACGGACAGACACCGAAAAAAACTGAGGGTATAACATAATACCCTGCCACTTCGTGTGGCGGGGTATAAAAATAGTGCTAATATTGAAAAAAAAATATTTTGTCGAGACAACATTTAAAAATTAATATATTTTCCGCGCTTTGCTCTACCAAATGCTTTCAGACTTTGCATAGATATTTTGTATTTGAACCAAGTACAAAATGATTGATGCGTTACAAGTCGAAGTTTTCATTTCATTCTGCTCCACAAATTTTTGAAATGTGTGGGTTTTCTCTTTAAAAGAAGTGATATATTTTCACCATGGGACGCAAAAGTTAATAGTCAAAGATAAATGCCAAGTCCTTATTGGTACCCCAAGTACAGGGTTATACTAGCGGGGGCCTAGGGAATGGCTGCTGTCTTTTTGATATTTATTTGATTCTGATTTTCAGAATTCTTGCATCAATAAGTAACTAATAAACAAAATAAGTAGGATTGCTTGCATGAAGATAAATAGTTCTGCATCATCTTTTCTTTTCTTCTGAAAGCAGATATTGTTCTACCTCATTTGCCCCGCGAGATCATCATGCACCTTTATTTACACCTCTTTCAGGTTAATCTTTTGATTGTATGAGTTTACTTTCCAATAGTGAATGACAGAGTTGTAAACTTTATCGCTAACCATAGTTGTTTTGTTGGGAAATTGTCACGTTCCTCGCACATTTAAAATAACTGTAGGTATTTACAAATGAAAGACCCGTTGATTTCCCCGCATAATCCTTTAGTATCCGATCCTGTAAATCTCTTCTTTCTCAAGTGGCAAGCAATTTAGCTTTGTGTACAAGTTCCTCAATTTTCATCATTTTTGAAGTGTCTCGGGGCTATTAGAATAATATTAAAGATTTTTTTTTCATTTTTGACACATTGATAGACATTAATGCATAGATAAAAAATATCAAATAAAAAGAGGGTATCACCATTTATTTTAAAGCTCTAACAGTTTTCAAAAATATCAAAGTTTCAATATGTTTAATAAAATATATAGGGAGAAAATCTATAAAGGCACCTACAGAAGAATTCCTTCTATAGAATCAGCTCGAAGTCTGAAGGTATTATCCTTTTTTAAAGCTATTTGAGGTACCAATGGGGTATCCGAATGTCAAAAGTCCGCAAGGGCAGAGACAACACGGTGACAATTCAGGTAATCACAAATAGTATGAACAAAACATAGGGTCATTGTTCATTTTTTCAAGATATTCATGAAACTTGAGAATTGTCTTATTCATACTATACGTGTATATTATCTCATTTTGATTTAGTAGGGGAAATTCTAAAAATGATCAAAAAAAGACATTTAATTTGTGTATTACTATTACTCCTAATTTGATAAAATATATTTTAATATATATTATTTTTCTGCCATATCTAGTTGATTAATCAATTTTATACAAAATACCGATATGTGCAGAAAAGATTCTCAGAGTAGAAAAGCCTCGAGCCACATTAATGTTCATTTAATCGCACATTTTGAGATGATTCGGAGTTAAGCAGTGACTGGATAACCACGATATAGTCATAATCTCTGTTAGGGAGTAAAGTGACCTACTAAACCTCTAAGCAGAGTGAAATTGTAATGTGCAATATCAACAACAGCAAAATTTATGTACCGAGCTCTTACTTGTATGGAAACCTGGCCTGCATCAATGTCATTTAAAACCCTGATTTTCCCGAAACACGTTCACCTAAATGGTTTGCAGGCTTTTTGTATAATGACCTTGGCCTGACAGGGTTCCTCAATAAAATGAAATATGACATATATTTTAAAAGTCGTACTGTGGACAAAGCAGCTTGACGTCAAAACATTTAGCACTGTTGTAGGTCTAGCCATTTGATATCTTAGGCTGGTTTCATGACATTTGTCACGTAACTGAGCATAACATAGGGTTTGGACATTAAATGACAAAGCCGGCAATGACGTTCAAGAATAATTCATGACATGTAACATTTGATACAGTCGTATCGACTGCAGTCACGTTTATCAACAAATATTTTGTTACAGAGCCTTAACGATATTTTATTAAATGTCGTTGATGTTTATACATTGTATAATCAAAATGTTTTTCTTCAAGCTATTAATTTAAGATAAAGACGAAACCTATATGTTTTATAAGGCAATTTAAAGATCAGATAATACTCATAAAATTATTGGTAATAAAATTCATAACTACAACTTTGGCATTTCTTTATATTTTTTCTGCGGATGTTTATAATGTATATACAGAAGCTTGGTTCTACCAAAGAGCTTTAAGTATAAATATGAATTATTGTTGTTCCTAACGTTTACTGTTAAACATTACATATTAATAAATAGTTTATGGAAGCGAGGTCCGGATAAATACTTGTTTATTTAGCTTCACATTGAAGCATCATTGACACTAATAATTTGTCGGAGGTACAATAGTATGTACATATTGACATTTGTTCGTCGATTTGTTTTCAGTTCTACCCGTGCGGGTTCCGGGTGGCGAATAAGCCCGCAGCAGCGCTAAGCTTGTCGGTAAAAGTCCACTAAAAAGCGCTCAGAAACCTGACATCGGGTCAGGCCGCTTTACCAACAAAGCGACTGGGATGTGTGCACCAGGTGGTTGAATGGGGCAGCCCTGACATCAAGAGATGCGGGGTCGTCAGGCGATAATGCGGAAAACCTGACCGCAAACCATAGTGGTGCACCGTGCTGGGAAAAATGTCACGTCCCTCGCACGTTAAAGAACCCTGCTGCAGGTTTCGGTAAGAGTAGGACCCGTAGGATTCCCATGCAGGAGGCTAAATTTTCCGTCCTTACCCATCACTCCTTTTTCCAGTGGCAGTCAAAACTCTCCTACCCGATTGGCCTTGTGTCCCCATTTCCTCCACTTCATCATTTCATGTTCATTGTATCACCACTTTCATGTTCATCTCCCGGATATAGCCGAAATCGTGCTGCTTGGGAGTAAAGCAATAACTAACTAAATGTTTCCAGTTCCCATTAGTTCCGACAACTGCTGGTTACACCAGCAGCTGTGCTAAGTTTGTCGTTATAAGTCAACCAAAAAGCGCTTAGAAACCTGGCATAGATTCAGGCCGTGTTGGCCACAAAGTGACTGATGTGTGCCCCAGGTTAAATAGGACAGCCCTGTCATAATGAATGCCGTGATCGCAAGATAATAATAAGGAGAACCTGTCGGTCATGCATTATATGCATAGTGGTGTATCGTACTGTGGAAAATGTAAACCATTCGTCTTCAGTTTCACCTAAGAAGCCCCTTGTTGGCCCGTAAAAGATTGTTTGTGTCTTATTAATCTTTACCTAGGCTAAAGCATAGCAAATTTATTCATTCAGAGTGCAGTCAACTTAGCAATTGACCCTGTGTATAAAATCATAATGTTTCCTAATCTGTTTCAAACAGGTGACACGATTGTTTTAACCCTACTCTTATTAGTAAACTGTTTTAAAACCCTGAGATCCGTTCTGACTCGGTACATAAATAGATGAAGAATTAGATTTTCCGGTGTCGATCGCGGGAATAGTAAGCAATTGCCAATTCCATTTTTCGTTTTTATCTTGCTCTCATGCCTGTCTATAAACGACAGAAAGGCAAACCACAGTATAACAATAAATCACATTTATTCTGAAAACACTTAGTAGTATTCTATCTTTTATTTTGTCATTTTGGTTTTTAGGCAATAAAGATATTGATGTTTTTGCATAATTCCTTTAACAATATTTTATACCCCACTCGTAAGAGAGGGGGCTATATTGTAATCACATTGTCTGTCTGTCCATCTGGTACATTGTCTTCGGCCGGGAGGCGAATAGGCCCTAAGCAGAGCCTTGCTTGTTTTTAGGCGACTAATTGTCTTTGAATTCTGACGTCGGCTTAGCCCGGAGAGCGACCAAGATGTGTACCCTAGGTGGCTGAATAGGGTGGCCCTCGTCTGCAAGGGTTTTCAGGTCCAGATTACGGAAACCCTGACCGCTGACCATAGTGGGCTGACGTGTGTGAAAAGGTCACGCTTCATGCAGCCACGTAAAAGATCCCTTTATTGCCCGCCAAATAGGCTAATTTTTCGCCCTACCCATTTTTCATATTTTTTCTGTGGTTCTTCAAAATTTGCTGCACATTGTTTCCCATCCACCCCCATATATCATTTGTCATCATCATTTCATGTTCATTCAATCATTCCGTGCATGTTCATCGCCTCAGTTTGGTATTTTTGGTTTTACTGTTCTATGCTCTTCATATTCATATAGAGTTTGGCATTTTCAATATTTTTGGTAGAGCGCCTCTGATGAGTCTTGAATAGAAGAAACGCGCGTCAGGCGTAGCAAAATTTATTGTCTGGAACTTTGTTGTCATTTGTATCTCAAATAACCTAGATAGTGTTGTGAGGGCGTAAAACACCACCCTACTCACTTACTCTACAGAAGGAATTGATTTGAAAGACATCTCAAGTATGATGGGATGTACATTTCCTCTATATTCTAGGTCAATCGGTTATCTACTTCATGTTTTTTCTAGCCAACTTAGAGACTATTCTAAGGGTAAAAATTGGATTTTTGGTTTTTTGCAGATTTCTCAGCTTCCACTGAACTGATTGATTTTAAATTTGGTATACAGCTTAAGCATGTTGGGATGTACCGTGCCTCCCCTTTCCAGGTTAGTCGGTCATCTACATTGTACTTATGGATTTCCGAGCCGACTAAGACTTGAGGGTCCAAAATGGAAAATTTTCGTTTTTGGCTTCTACTGACGGGATTAATTATATATTTGGTACACAGCTTGAGCATAATATGTATCGTGCCTCTCTTTGCCAGGTCAGTCGCTTATCCTCTTTCTGTTTGCTGAATGGTCGAGTGGGATGTGCGTAGCACGACTTAGAGCAAACCCTTGTTTATTTTACTTTTAAGTGCTAATTTCGGATTCATATGTATCATATTCAAATAGGAGAAGCAAACGGAGTCTTTATGTAACATTGAAATAAAGAACGTCCATTAGCGCGCCAATAATCCCGTGGAGGTTCTTAGAGGCAAAATAATGCTTCCCCCGCAGTAGCAAAAGGTTCGTCGAACAAATCTATTAGAAAGCATCTAGTATCCTTTTGTGATGACATGTAGATTAGCCCATAGAACGATTGGAATGTGTGTCTTAGATGATAAAATATGGTATCGTTATCGTTTTGTACGTCAAGCTTGTCAGGCAAACACAGAAATCCGAATGGAAACCATGCATAGTGGTCCTTCTCTAAAGATTGTGGTGTACGTGGAGTTCGAACTCTATAGAAAGACTTTTGTTCTACTCAATCGTATATTCAACTCTAAACGTTATGTACAAATCTTGGTTACAATATCTTGACGTTAAAATACGTCTTAGTTATTCCGCGGCATGTAAGGTTACCTTGACGAACGTAAAAGTCTTAAAAAAAGCTAAGAAACCTGACATCTGGTTAGACATTTTTGCCAAACGGCGACAGGGAGGTGTACTCAAAGCGGTTAATGGGACAGCCTTGTCACAATGAATGCCGAGGTCGTCAGGCTGTAACGTAGAAAACCTTACCCAAAACCATAGGCGGAACAGCGCTGAGAAGAATGTCATATTCCTCACCTATTGAAGAACACTGCTGCGTAACTCGATAAAAATATCGATGTCCTCGTACAGAATTTGTCTCGTGTTCCCATTTTCTCTACCTCATATTCACCTTATGTTCGTCATTATTTCCATGTTCATTTCAATGATATACTTGTTAAGTAGCTCAATGTTTTCTTCTTAGAAGTAAAGCAATAGGTAAATTACTAACTACTAACCAGTGACAGTCGACAGTCAGGGGACCAACTTGTAGAAGTCAGAATAGATCTTACTTGTACCAGTAAGATTCTATTTATGGTTTCTTACTCTGTAGAGTCAGATCCAATTCTGACTTCTATGGGTTAGAATGAATCTGACTTGTTAGAGTAAGAATTGTTTCTATTAAATTTGCTCCAATATTCAATGTTTTTGAAATAACATTTCTCAAAACCAATAAATCTTATTTAAATTATTTCACAAGGTCAACAATGACATCCTGCATTTAGGATGAAAGAATCATGAGCAAATAGGAAACAGATTGACTGTAAAGTTTCAATTATCATCAAAGAATTTCATAGCTAATTATCTAAGACTGTCATTTATATCCACGGTTTTGAACACCAATGTGGTTTATACTAGATAAATAATTGTTATTTAATGATTTAAGCATAATTAAAGACCATGGTGTTCACGACCGCCAAAGTAGAGAAATTTACTGCCAAAGGAGGGCAGTAAAATTTTGATTCTGACTTGTACAAGTAAGAATGATATAAAAAACAAAAAATCTAAATTACAAACCCATGACTATTTTGTAAGATTTATAAATAGATCTCAGTATATAGAAAAGGAATTTAACCATAGAGAATATCTCTGGATAAGAGACTTTGATAAAAAGACATTCTAGTATATTCTACTCGTAGAAGTCAGATTGAAATTTCTAAAAATAAGGAGAAGATAACTCTAGTTTGTTTAATCTGACTTGTACAAGTAAGATTGAATCTGATCATTCTGACTTGTACAAGTCGGTCCCCTGACTGGTCGAAGCTAGTTTACCTTATTTGACTTTTATCTCCACGCAACATAAAAACACCACTTGAAAGTTCATCTTGATATAGCCGAGTTTGCACTGCTTAAATGTAATGGGTACTACTTTTTGGAGAAAAAGGGAAATATCAGTTAAGCAAGCAAAAGATTTAAAGATTCAACTGGTTTAAGTACTTTTATATATTAAGAGAGATTCTGGCTTCTATGTATGAGACCCCATATGTATGAGATGCAGTGTAAGCAACTGAATCAATTACATTTAAATCATTTGCTAATAAATGAGCATTAGAAAAGAAGACTCGTAAACATTTCGTTAAAATTACCTTATGTTTAAGGAACAAAATCCTTTCATAGAAAACTTTATGTGTTTCCGGTAAATGGAATTAGTTCTAGTATTTATAATGGTTTGACAAGAACTTAATTTTACTATTTGTTTGGTATTAAGGCATGAGAGTTATCAGAGTAAGAATGGTTCTTATCAGCAACATTCTTGAAAAATAAGTTAATTTGTGTATATTATTGAACTGATTTAGATTGGGGGTTAAAAACTTCTGCTTTCACAATATATTGATATATAATATTCCATATTACCAATTAAGATATGGCTTAATTAGAAAGATATGTCAGTTTGTTAGTTGTTGCTTCACTACATTAAGCGCGATTTCGGCTATATCCGGTAGGAGCAAAGGGACACTAGGCTAATTGGGAAGGAGAGTTTTGAGTGCCAATGAAAATTAAAATAACAAACAAGTTCCAGATAATTAATTTTGCGTTTCGTTTATTCAAGACTCATCAGTGGCGCTCTACCAAAAATATCTGAAAAAAAAGCAAACACTAGGTAGTTATGAAGAGTCATAGAATTATAAAACCAAAAATACCAAAATTGCGAACCGAATTATAACATGAGTGTGTTGGTGTTTGCACCCTTGCAACGTTACATAGGTTATTTAACAGCGATGAACATCAAAATGATAATTAAATGAGCATGAAATGATGATGAGCAATACAATATGTGGATGGGGTGGGAAACAAACGAACAGAAAATTTGAAGACCACAGGAAACGGAGAAATATGGGTGGGGCGGAAAAGTTAGCCTTTTGCTGTCAACAAAGGGGTCTTTCACGTGCATGAAACGTGGCTCTTTTCACAAATAATAAGCTCCCGAAGGGAGCGAAATGGTAGAAATGTCAACATTTTAGTTGTATTCCTTCCGGGTGGTGAATAGGCCCACAGCAGCGCTAAGCTTGTCGGTAAAAGTCCACTAAAGAGCGCTCAGAAACCTGACATCGGGTCAGGCCGCTTTGCCCACAAAGCGACTGGGATGTGTGCCCCAGGTGGTTGAATGGGACAGCCCTGACATCGAGAGATGCGGGGTCGTCAGGCGCTAATGCGGATAACCTGACCGGAAACCATAGTGGTGCACCGTGTTGGGAAAAATGTCACGTTCCTCGCACGTTAAAGAACCCTGCAGTGCTGCAGGTCTCGGTAAGAGTAGGACCCGTAGGATCCCCATGCAGGAGTCCCGTGCGGGGGGCCCGGGTGGCGAATAGGCCCGCAGCAGAGCCTAGCTTGTCGTAAGAGGCGACTAAGGGTCTTGGGATTCTGACGTCGGGTCAGTGCTCAGCCAACAGAGCGACCAAGTGTGTACCCTAGGTGGCTGAATAGGGTAGCCCTCGTCCGCGGGGGTTGTCAGGTCTATAATACGGAAACCCTTACCGCCGACCATAGTGGGCCAACGTGTGTGGAGAGTGCCACGCTTCATGCACGTAAAAGACCCCTTTGTGGACCGCCCAGTAGTGCACCACATAGGCTAAATTTTCCGCCCCTACCCACCTCTCCCCTTTTTCCTGTGGTTCTTCAAAATTTACCGGTCCTTTGTTTCCCACCACATCTCCATATTTCATTTATCATCATCATTTCATGTTCATTTTATCATCCTTTTCATGTTCATCGCCTGTAAATAACCTATATAGCGTTGCACGGGCGTAAAACACCAACTCACTAACTCACTCACTCCCCATGCAGGAAGCTAAATTTTCCGTCCCTACCCATCACTCCTTTTTCCAGTGGTGGTCAAAACTCTCCTACGCGATTGGCCTTGTGTCCCCATTTCCTCCACTTTATCATCATTTCATGTTCATTTTGTCACCACTTTCATGTTCATCTCCCGGATATAGCCGAAATCGTGCTGCCTCGGAGTAAAGCTATAACTTACTAACTAACTATTATAGCAATGCTTGTTTCCAGTTTGCCTCGTTTTGAAACTGAAAGTATAAAAATAGAATTAAATTCGTCTGCTAAAATATCAAGTTGTTTTTCCGTATGTGATAAAAGGTATTTTTACAAGATAAAACTACGATTTTTTTATGAAAAACTCTTGTTTTGATAATATTCACAATTTTTTAATGGAAATTTTTTAAATAAGTACGATTTTAACTTGATTTGGAAACGCCCCTTTCAACTAAAAAACCCCATCCTCGGAAACCCAGGGTTTCTTCTCTCGCTTACTCATTCGTGATGAATGAGTAAGCGAGAGAAGAAACCCTGGGTTTCCGAGGATGAAAAAACCCAAGATTAATCAAAACAACTCTTTTTCTATCCGTAAAAAAATACACAATTTCAAACAAAATATATTGAAATAAAAACTTTTTTCATGTAGAAGAATAGATTTTTAATGACAAATTAATTTTTGAAACTATTTTTAATAATTTATTCACCATTTTTGTAGATAAATAAAAAGGTTTGCAGGTTTCTGCAACATGGGACCAAAATCCTACAATCAGAATGACTTACAAAAAGCAATCGGACTAGTAAAAGAAAGGAAAATCTATAAGAAAAGCTTCACAGATTACCGGTGTTCCAAAAATGACAATTTACGATCACGCAAAGGGGAAATTAAGAGGCAAAGAAAACACATCATGGTGGCCTTTACACACTATCTGATGTCGAGGAAAGCTCTTTAGTTAACTATGCTAAATATATGAGCGAGCACGGATTTCCGTTAACGAGAAAATACTAAAAAGACTTACAATTGATATCGTCAAGTCAAGGCAAATGTTATCATATAAATGCTTTCCGCGTGAGGATAACAAAGCCGGAATCTCCGAGGAATGGAGTTTTGAAAAATCAAAATCGGGGTATATTAACAATGACATCTTCTCTTAGTGGTTTAGAGACCAGTTTATACCACAGTGCGACAGGACGCGCCCTATTCTTGTGATTATGGATAACCACACCAGCCACATTAACAAGACAATAATCGATTTGGCTAATGAAAACGACATAACTTTACTTTGTCTGCCGTCTCGTCTCATTCAACCCATTTGATACAGCCACTTGATGTAGGAGTATATCATTTATTGAAACAAAAAGTTTAGTTTCAAAAATCGGAACATCGCTTGGATATTGCGGATTTAAAAGTGTCACAAGGCTCATTTTCTCAAAAGTCCTACAGTTACGTGAAGCGTTGACAAAAATCAGAAGCTCTGTTATTTCATCGTCTTTTAAGCATGCAGAATTTTTCCCCTAGACCCCCATAAAGTTGTCCGACCAGAAACCTCTAAGGAAATTATATGTGAGCGTGACAATCAAACTGCCGTACCGTCCACAGGTGAACGAACATTCCTGTACATGTCACGCAAGTCAAGGGGGCGCGGAACTGAATTAACGTGTTAATAGAGCCTCCAAAAATCGTAAAAAGACCTCAAAACGGAAAACTTTAGAAAATGCAAGAATAATAACTAACATTAATGGTAAAAACAGTAATAAAAAAAATGTTTATAAAAATGCTAATCAAACTGAAGTGTGCATTACATCAATGAAGTAAAATACTTCAAAAGTGTACGACTCCACGTACAGTCACTCTATCAATTACATGTAATTTGTTCCACTTGATTAACACTTGTTTAGCTGGATAGTTAGTTAAATAAATGCTTTTCCAGCAATTCGGCTACTTATAGTTACTTTATTATTACTTTGCTCCCATTAAGCAGCGCAATTTCGGCCACATCAGGGATTGAACATGAAAGGGATTATACGATAAACATGGCAATATGATGACGTGAAATATGCATTAATGTACTATACAGCACAACCAAATTACCGTTTTACATCTAGTTTGGTATCTGTCATGTCTGTATCTTGAAACTTGTAGGTCGATAACTCCTGCTGGTGGACCATAGGTCCCTGAGGTTAACACAAGCCTTGTCCTCCGACTTGTCTGAAACGAATTTACCAATAAATTTTAATATTATTTTGTCGTTGAAACTTCCATTTATAAAATTCATAATTTTTATTAACACCAGGTTTCTTTCCCTATATTGCACATGATCGATATACTCGCTGCTAGGTTCGGCTTTCATATTCGAACGTTTTTTATTTTGAGTATTTTTCATTCAATGCTTTTGGTCTTTGACCTTCAAGTGTTTTGCTGGTTGTTTTCCGTTTTTTTTTTTAATTTCGTTAATATTGATCTTATCCCACATCTCATTATCTTCTATTTTGATTAAAATGCTGCTGATGAAAGGTAACTCCTTGAAATACGCATATATAGCTTAACCAAATTACATTGTACCAGTTTTACACCATTCTAGTATTTGCAATTTGAAACCACTTGGTGGATAACCGCTGCTGATTGACCAGAGGTGACAGAGAGTAATGAGAAGCCAAGTTGTTGGACTTGTCTAACACGAATTTACCGATAAATTTTAATACTTTTTTGTCATTGAAATTTCAAAATTGTATGTTTGTTAAATTCAAAGTTGTTGTAACATCAAGATTTTCTTCCTTGTATTATCCTCGATGCTGGATTAGGCTTTCCTGTTAGAACTTTTTTTTATATTTTGAGTACTTTACGTTCAATACTTTTGATTTTTGACTTTCCAATGTTTGAATTCAAAAGCTGTTGATGAGAAGTTATGAAATATGCACATACAGCATAACCAACTCATCCGTTTTACACCTGTTTAGGTATTTTTATTGTGAAGGAAATCGGGACACAGTCAGGGAGATGGACATAAAGGAGGTGATAAACTTGAATGAAATGATGATTGAAATAATAAAATGATGTGCAAGAAACGGGTAAACAAACGAGGTCGATTTCTATTACTCTTACTGGCAAAAACGATGGATTGGTTGGACAGGGTAATTGAAGGGTTACTTATGGGTACTACTTGTGCGCCACTTATAGCCGACCTTTTCCTATACTGTTATGAATCACAATTTATGGCTAAATTACAAAAAAAAAACAAACAGACCCTAATCGAAACTTTCAGTTATACTTTTAGATATTTAGACGACATTCTTGCACTCAACAATCCTTCATTTTCTAATTTTATTACAGAACAAATCTAATATCACCGGTGATAGATGTCATTTTTGGATTTAGATTTAAGTATTATTGACGGAAAATTACAAACCAAAGTATATGATAAACGTGGCGACTTTACCTTCCCTAATATAAATTTCCCTTTTCTTGAAGGAGATGTTCCACTAGCGCCGTCATACGGGGTTTACATTTCACATTTTGTAAGATATGCTCTGATTCTGATTTTTTATAATAAAGACCGTTTTATTACTGAAAAATTATTAAAACAAGGTTATCGATACAACAAATTAGTAAAAATGTGAACGAACATTCCTGTACATGTCACGCAAGTCAAGGGGGCGCGGAACTGAATTGACGTGTTAAAGGAGCCTCCAAAAATCGTAAAAAGGCCTCAAAACGGAAAACTTTAGAAAATGCAAGAGTAATAACCAACATTAATGGTAAAAACAGTAAAAAAAACAATGTTTCTAAAAATGCTAATCAAACTGAAGTGTCAGAAACGAGTGCCAATCAGAACCGAACGAAGGGCGGTAAAAGAAAGCAAACGAAAAAGCCAAAAACTGTGAAAAAAAAGAAAATTGTCTGTTGTTCTTGAAAATAGCCAAACTATGTGTGAGGTTTGCATGACGGGGACCAATTCTTTGACATGGTATGGGTGTGTTAACTGCGAACGTTGGTACCACTATGAATGTGTACACATTCATCGACCTCAGTGTTGTGCGGACCGGACTTCCCATGGTTGTGTGTCGTTTTTGTAAAGACGAGGAATAACTTGTTAATTATTGTTCTATTATTCTCTTGAATAAAAATTGTCTATTGTATTAAAATGGTTTTAAAATTGATGTTGAAATAATTTTCAATTAGAATGTTCACCAATTTTCAAAACAGGAAATATTCTTTATCAGAAAATATTAGTTACTTTCACATTTCTAGTGTCAGTTTGATGAAAACTTGTTAAACTTTGTCAGAAAAAGATTGTCAATCGACTAATACACGGCAAAATAAAATTAAAGCAACATTTTATAGAATTTTGGGGTGTTCTACTCCAGGTACTATTTTCGGCGATTTCTTCCTCTCGAGTAACCTTAAAATAATGCATGGTTAAAATCGTATAAAGTAATTTTTGAAAATAAATATGGTATATGAAATACATATCCTAAACATTAATTGGGAAACGTTTGGTCTGAATTCGCACATGCGCATTACATCAATGAAGTAAAATACATCAAAAGTGTACGACTCCACGTACAGTCACTCTATCAATTACATGTAATTTGTTCCACTTGATTAAAACTTGTTTAGCTGGATAGTTAGTTAAATAAATGCTTTTTCCAGCAATTCGGCTACTTATAGTTACTTTATTATTACTTTGCTCCCATTAAGCAGCGCAATTTCGGCCACATCAGGGAATTGAACATGAAAGGGATTATTCGATAAACATGGCGATATGATGACATGAAATATTCATTCATGTGCTAAACAGCACAACCAAATTACCCGTTTTCCCGTTCGAAAAGCTCCATATGGATTGGTTATGGATTCCATATGGATTTTTATAAAAAAAAATCCCATAAGGACTTATAAGTTTACTATTGTACAATCCATATGGAATGGTTATGGATCCATATGGAATGCTTATGGATTCCGTATGGAATTTTGGCCGAAATATTAAAATTAGTCCATAAGTTATTATGGACTCATTTGCATAAATCATATGGATTCCATATGAATGAGTTATGGATTCCATTTGGATAGGTTATGGATTCCATATGGATGGGTTATGGATTCCATATGGATGGGTTATGGATGCCATAAGAATAGGTAATGGATTCCATATGGATTTTTGTATTGTCTGTGCAAAATCCATATGGATTTTTCAATAAGAAATCCATAAGGGTAAGACATCTGGGATTTAATCAGGCATAATGAATGTTCTTCATGGAGACGCTGTTGATCTTTGATTACTTCCAACTTTCTGATTTTTGTGTTTCCATGTTTTGCATGTTGTCTGTTTTTGTCATGTTATTGTTAGTGTTCACTTTTTAAGTCTCTACCCTTTCGGACTTTTGACATTCGGATGCCCCATTGGTACCTCTGTTTCTTAGAGTTGCTTGACAGAAAAAAAAACTCCTTTAGTTGCACTCAAGAAATCCATTATGAAAGTGTGAGGTGACAAGGTGATTATAACTTCTCTTGATAACTGATGCTTCGTTTTTTATATATTTTAATTTGTCAAAATTAAATTATGTACAATACAAATAGTGAAAAAATCACAATTATCAGTGCAATGCTTTCTTTTTAATTTGCCGTCTGGCATAGTTTATGGCCTCTGTTATTGCTTTAGTGAATTCCTTAGGAACTGGCACATTATGTTGAGTCTTGATGCACCATCCATGAACAAAACCTACAATGAAATATGATTAATAAAAAATATGATAGAATATTTAGTAACATAGTTCAACATAGCAAAAAACATACATTTATACATATATTTTTACAAATAAAAGGAGTTTTTTTTGTCAAGCAACTCTAATATACTCTGATTAAATCCCAGATGTCTTATCCTTATGGATTTCTTATTGAAAAATCCATATGGATTTTGCACAGACAATACAAAAATCCATATTTCGGCCAAAATTCCATACGGAATCCATAAGCATTCCATATGGATCCATAACCATTCCATATGGATTGTACTAGTAAACTAATAAGTCCTTATGGGATTTTTTTTTATAAAATTCCATACGGAATCCATAAGCATTCCATATGGATCCATAACCATTCCATATGGATTGTACTAGTAAACTAATAAGTCCTTATGGGATTTTTTTTTATAAAAATCCATATGGAATCCATAACCAATCCATATGGAGCTTTTCGTACGGGAAAACGGGTAATTTGGTTGTGCTGTATAGCACATGAATGAATATTTCATGTCATCATATTGCCATGTTTATCGTATAATCCCTTTCATGTTCAATTCCCTGATGTGGCCGAAATTGCGCTGCTTAATGGGAGCAAAGTACATGGTTTAAACAGCTAGAAGCCAGCCTTTGAAATATTTGCTATAGTAATGCCAAACAATTTTATGCTTTACTTTAGTCTATAATTTATCTGTGCTAGAGGTTTGGGGGTAATATAATTTTAAATTTATTTGTATGTTTATAAACTTGTATGTAATGTCCATAGTAAAACACTTTGTTTTGTTATATATAATTGACGTCGTTCTTATACTAATTATACCAGTAAGGGCTTTTTACTCTACTTCTATAATATTAATGTATTGCTATTTACATACTAAAATTTACTATTAATTATTTATTATTTGTACCTTTGATTGCATCAA
Source organism: Arcuatula senhousia (assembly GCA_963971305.1). Classification (NCBI taxonomy): domain Eukaryota; kingdom Metazoa; phylum Mollusca; class Bivalvia; order Mytilida; family Mytilidae; genus Arcuatula; species Arcuatula senhousia. The sequence goes on along the minus strand of OZ020311.1, from coordinate 16,909,892 downwards.
GTTTGGTTTTATCCAAAGATGGTTTTGTGCCTATACTGTTCTCCTTTTTTATCACCTGACCTCTAGAGCAGGCCAGTTCTTCTTGTGAGAACAGGATGTACAGCAATTTCATACTTAAGGTATAGTCAGGCTTCGAGGAGTTCAAAGCCTGGCGACAAGCCTCGCTCCTATGGCTTTTCATAATCAAAGTGTTATGCGTGGAGATGAGTTGGACAAGCTGAAAAACATAGATAAAATCCTTTATCTGTAAGATAAACATATATAAAAGAACATATAGGCCGTACAATGGTATGTTTGAGTAGATGTATCAGATTTTTTATTTTACTTTTAGTGCTAAGTTAAAAAAAAACATAAGCAATCTATCAAATTAAGGATTACGAAGCTCACTTTGTTACCCAGTATTGTCTAAACATGTAAGGGGGGATTGACTTAAACCTTTTGTAAGGGGGGATGGACTTAAACCTTTCAAACAAATTTTAAGTGGTCATCCATGCAGGAAAAATGTAAGTCAAAGCCAGAATTCGAAGCATGCATCTTGCTAGGCATTCTTTGCGCAGGTTGGTTAATGCACTTTTCCGGAAAATCGCCCGTTTCCCGACCCTTTCAGCCATAAAAAATTAAAAATCAATTATAAAGTTATTTTATATCGAAATGAACAGGAATTTGACATGTATTTGGAAAACAAGTAAATGCGTTAAAATACTGCTCATATAGTACCATAAATAAGTATCCATGACAACCATTTTGTCTGCAACATGACTTTTCTCGGATTTGGAAACTGAACTTTAGCACCCCGATAAGCACCATCAAATTGATTAAAAATCATTAATTTTGGTTTGTTGTTGATCAATTTATTTGGATTTAGGTGCTCATTGTTGATCTTGATATCATTTTTTTTGTTATAATTTTCAAAAATACCAAAGAATGAGCAGCAATTCTCAAATTCTATATTTTATGATCTATCATGTGGTAAAATTCTAAAAGAATCGATGCCGATCTTTGGGGTGCTAAATCCGATTTAAGAGATGAGGTATCAAATTTCGTCTGAATTGCCAAATAAGGTAAAAGGGGCGGGACTTAATTTCCAATAGAAAATTCTTCTATTCGGGTTTTTCTAACTATTGAGTAATATTAATAAAATATAATGGTTTGAATAACTGTAAATTATTATTTCAGACTACATAAGACAATAAAACTACAAATATTTATCACATCTATATCAATCAATCAATCATTTATTGGCCAATCATGGGCCCTCAAGGGGCAAATACAATACAACAAATATGATTTAAAGTTAGGACAATACAAAATGAACAAAGATAATAACATGTTCAATTGATATATATAAAATTAGGCTCCTTGTACACAAGAGTAAAACTTTATGTAAAACATTTAGTAGCAACCAATTAAGTTATATTGCTTTCCTGCAGAAAGCTGCTCAGCTGATGAATAATTTTATCATTTTCACAAGTGAAACACCAAAAAAGTCTGTCGAAAGCAGAAAGGTTTATAAAGTTAGTGTTATATATATTAACGGTATTAAATAGTAAATTTCTATTAGTATTAAATTTAGGGCATTCTGAAAAATAATGCAATTCGTCTTCGACCTTATTTAGGTTACATTTATCACAAATCCTATGATCTAATGGGGTCATAGGTTTAGTATATCTACCCAATTCAATTTTGAGTTGATGGTTACTCACTCTAAATTTAGCAAAACACTTTCTTTTGTCAAATTCATTAATAATGTCTAAATATTTTTCATATCCAAAATTACATTTGATCTTTAGATAAGTTCTAAGTTTGCTTTCTTCAGAGATAAGTTTTTCTCTATGTTTGTACCATAGTTTTTTGAATAAATCTTTTAAATGTTCACTAATGGAATATTTTACATAATTTTTATTTAAGGTTGCTGAGCCACTCTCTACAGGAATATTTAAAATTTTAAGTAGAGACATTAAAGAACCATACCAGGTGTCTATCCCATTGTTGTGCATTAACTTCATTTCAGTGAATGCATTTTTTAATAGTTCAGTAGGTGAATTATCTAACCTGTGCCAGTAATTCAAAACAGACTTAAAACAATCAAAAATTATTGGATATTTACCAAATTCTGACAAAACAGCAAAATTTGAAGCTTTTTTACTGACACCAAGTAAATATTTTAGAAGATGTATTTCCATTTTTTCACAAGGGAAGACAGCTGGAAGTTTCGTAAGATCACATAATGAGGTACTATTAAAAGATTTTGGTAAATAGCACCCCCAGATTTCAGAGCTATAATTCAAAATAGGTTTCACAGTGTGGTTAAATATATGTAATGATGACTTGATGCTTGGTCTGAGGGACAACAAATCTGCTTTAAGTTTATATAGTGCCTTGGTTGCTTTATTGAATAGATCATGCTTTGCCTCAGTAAAGGAGCCAGATATGGTGAATAAGATTCCTAGATATTTGTATTTACGAACATTTTCTATTGGAATACCTCTGAAAGTGAATTTATCATTAATGAGTCTGCCTGGTTTATTGAAAATAAGCACTTAAGTTTTTGAAGTATTGACATCAATACACCAATCATTACAATATGTCTCTAACGAATTCAAGCTTTCTTGAAGACCAAAGGCTGATTTTGATACAAGAACTACATCATCAGCATAAAGAAGGCAGTTAACTCTATGGGTATTAAGATATATATTATCTGAACAAGATTCAAGGTATTTTGCGAGATCATTAATAAAGATCTTAAAAAGATTAGGGCTCAAGACATCGCCCTGACGTACTCCGATACTAGAAGTAAAGGTGTCAGTTAATTCATGACCCACTCTAACAGAGAGTAATGATTTAGAATACATGTTTTTTAATAAACTATAAAACAACCCACCTACTCCATTTTGCAATATTTTCATGTATATTGCATCATGAATAACTGTATCGAATGCTTTTCTAAAGTCAACAAAGCATGCATATAGTTTTTTATTTGATTTTGTATATTTGTCTATTATAGTTTTTAATACAAACATATGATCAGAGGGTCTTGATTTTTTAGTAAAACCTATTTGGAAAGGTGTAATCAAATTATGTTGTTCCAAATATTTATCAAGTCTGTTGTTGAAAATGGAGTTAAACAGCTTCCCTAAACAACCAGTTATGGCTATACCTCTATAGTTTTCAGGAATGCTGCGGTCGCCCGATTTAAATATAGGGCTAAGGTAACCCGCAGACCAGTTATTATGGTAAAATCCAGACAAGAGTATTGAGTTAAATAGCTTCTTTATGCCTGGTAGTAAATGTATTTTCCCAGATTTTAGGATATCATTTGTAATCAATTGAAGACCACCAGATTTGTTATTTTTAAGTTTATTGATACCCGACAGTATTTCAGTATCTGTAATGGGGAAGTCAAGGTATGTAAATGAATTGTAGCCTTTCTCATAATCTATAAGTAATGTTTTAATTTCATTGACTCTTTTTTCATATCTGTCTGGAATTTGATAAGACTTTCGAAGTGATTTTTGAAATCTGATGGTGCTACAGAAATCTTGTCATCATTTTTCTCTTTAAGAGAGTTAATTAAAGACCAATATGCTTTTGGATTATTTGATTCTAGCTCATCTAGTTGTTTAATTATACTATTGCTAAAATTTTTAGCCTCGTGCTTTCTTGTTTTATTATAAATCCTATAAAGTCTGTAGTAATTATTTCTAAGTTCCATATTATAGGGATTTTGTGACATTAATTTAGCCTTATATTTTAGTTGAGATTTCATGTCATGAAGTTCAGAGTCAAAAAATCGTTTATGCTTTGTTACTTTTTTATTTTTTGATGGCAGGGGTCTTTTCAAACATTTATCACAAGTATCTATGATCATTGATTCAAAGTTAGAACAAGCAATATTAATTGAGTCTTCATTTGAGAGATCAATTTCTTCATTTACAAACTTTTTTAATCGCTCAGAAATTTGTGGATTTTGTAATTCAAATTCCAATTTTGTGCTAGAGGATTCATCCCACTTATATTGAGGGGGTATAGATTTGTTAGATTCTCTAGGAGGGGGTTTGCGAAAATTGGCATAAATGTTCCAGGTGAGCTTGCAATGAGCATCAGAAAGGGTAGGAATGAAGTCAGATACTTTAAAAAATGGAATCTGGCTTAATAAAGATTCAGAAGCAAGAACATAGTCTACTGTGCTGCAACCATTAGGTGTATAACAAGTGAACTTGCCAAAAGAGTCACCCATTAATCTCCCATTAAGTATTCTAAGTTTGTTCCCTATACATAAATTTAACAGGTCTTTACCTCTTTGATCAATTACATGATCATGATTGTTCCTCATACCAGCATCAACATCAGAGACATAGTCCTTGTAACTTGTATTGTAATAGTCATTATCACCAAAGATAAAATCATGCTCTCTGGCAGTTCTGGCATTAAAATCGCCACAAATCATAACATCGCCTAAGTTATTGAAATTTACAATGTCTTCAGACAGAATATCTAATAAAGTTTTCCCTTCTTGTTCTATGGCATTGGAAATCGGAGACTGAGCTTGAGGGTTATAAACAACGCAGGTATAGATATCTCGGCCCATATTAAAGTAATCTTTTTTAAGAACTACCCACTGAAAATTTGTGTTATTTATTGGTAAAATTTTTATACCCTGTTTGAGATGAGGTTTGTATAGGATACCTAAGCCGCCAAAAAATCTACCGTTTTTGGACTTTTGCCTACAGACTGGAAAATAGTTAAAGCCAGAAAAGCTTAATGAGTCACTATAACCTACATGGGTCTCAGCTAAAAAAACAATATCATAAGTTGATATTTCTTTCATAAACAAGGGGTCAGTGGACTTGTTAAGTTGCTTTGATTTTGATTTCAGACCTCCGATATTCCAGAAACATAGCTTTATACTATTGCTAGTAGACATGTTACAGAGAACACTATAGATAATAACAATATATTAATTACTAGACAATGATAATAATATACTAGTAAATAAATGATCAATACCCAGTCAATTATGTAATGTGTGAGAAACAAAATTCAAAGTTTTTAGCCTTTAAGTATATTTCACACGACTACTGTTAATCTTTATTGTGATCGAAAATTTGGACCAGGCTTTAGTTAAAAGATCTTGTCTAGCAGTTATAATTGTTTTGATATATTTGAGTTGGATTGAAAGTTATCACTGAATGGCCAATAGATTAAAAAAAAAATAATTATAAAATAAAAATAAAAGTAAAAATTTCACTAACTATTTCAGTGACAAAAACAAAACAAAAACCAGACAGAACCGACGGTTACAGAAGTGTTTACCTTACACTGGTCACACACAAAAAATAAAAATAAGATAAATGAGGGTTCTGATTGTGTCAATTGAAATATAAGAAAGTTTAAAAAAAAAAAAAGTTTCAGAGAGAAGGCCAAACAAAAATATGTGTAGGTGAAAATTTATACCTCTAAAAAGTGTTACAATTAGTCATACAATAGATGGCACTTACAACCATAACAATCAGACATTAATATGCTCTTATAGCTAGTTAATAATAAAAGTAGCATTAACTAAATATATATACAAGTATAATAATAATCAAAATTGACAATCGTAACAAGGTTAATTTGCACAATAAATTATTAAAATTTGCTGTTGAAGCTGCTTGCTGAATTGACGGCGACCTTGCTGTCCTTTACCATGATTATAGCCAGATTTGTTATTTTTTGGTTTTTGGAAGAGACGGATTCCAAGACTGGTGCATATTGTGGATTTCAGATTAGCTGCAAGCATAGCTGTTCCAGCATTGGTTAAGTGCACTTTATCCTCGCTCAGAAACTTATTGAGAGGAGTACCTCTATGTGACATATTACTGTGGTCGCATAAGAATATGTTATTCTCGTCCTCTAGTTTCTCTTGTAGCATGGCATTAAGAATATTGATTTTAGAGTTCTTTCCATCCTGTCGTGGTGTTCCAAGGGAGATGACCAGTTTAGCAGTTGGCCATTTATCTTTACATTGGTTAAGAATGTTGGTGAATTCAGAGAGGCACTGAACTGGGGCTTTAGATTTGATTTCGTTAGTGAGGGAGTGGAGACAAATTGCATCATAAACCTTCGTGCTTTGTGAGATGAAATTCGTTGTTTCTTCAAAGTTATATGCTATTCACGATCTGTAGAAAAGTTTGAAGATAACTTCTCAGGATCAATGTTCTTTATGTTTGAGGTTCCTAGAAGAAGAACTTTGGGCTTTTGTTTATCAGCTCTCTTTGAGGTTGGCTGATCGTCAAAGTCAGTTTGGCCAGAAGAATGGAGTTTTAGCGAGATAAGTTCAGAGTCTTTAATTTCGATATCTCTCTTTAAGGAATCATGCAATCAGGTTTTCAAGCTGCGCGATATTTTGGCGTTGTGAGATGGTCTTTTGGTGTAGGGCTTCATTATCACTAACAGACTTTCGCAGGTATGTTAATGCCGTTTGAGAAACAATATCCGGAATTTCGATTTTTACCGTTTTTGACTCGAATTGTATATTTTATGACGTTAGGAGAATATGTCATTTCCGCTGAAGTTTTATGACGTTAATGTAAATAATACACTATTTACGGACATTTCTTTATATGTTGTTACAACTACACAACTATCTAGTCAATTTGAAACGTATTTATCACAGCAAATACTTGTAACAATGAGACAGTAAAGCATTTTTAGTATTGGTTCTCATGATCCCGAAGAAGCTTTTGTTTTGACGGCGACGACTCAACAGGTGCGCCATTCAGAAAACGTTAACACAATTTTGTTTTGGTGAGAATGGAGACAAACAATACTTTCCAGGCTATCAAGTAAGTTCTATCGTTTATTTCTAATGCCATATGTGCTTAAATTGACTTAATAAAAGATCAACATTACTTCTACAAAAAAGGGGGATGCTTGAATTTATTTAAATAATTTTAAAAACACATCTACATTTTAGCATCATATGCATTACTTAAATGAAAGTCTTGGGCAACATAGATATATCTAAAAAATCATGAATTTTATGTTATTCTGAAAGTTTACATGTGAAAATTTTGATATTTGAAAAATAAAAAGCACTTTAAAAAGCATACAATTTGTTATATCTTGAAGATAAGTATTTTTATAATGAGATGATGGTTTATGCATACGTATGTACATTTATCTGTTTTTCAATATTAATCTACCATTTGCTATAAACTAGTTTATGATGGGTATTCCTTTTAAAGGTTTTCATTTTTGCATTTCAAAGTATAGAATAGCACCTTTTTTAGTTAAAAAGGTATTGTATGTCAAATTGTATATTATGTCTTTGTAATCCATTTTCTTTAAAGTGATAGACTAACAATAATTATAAAATATTATATAGCATATGATATAATGTCATTTTAATCATTTTAAAATATTTGTTTTAACATTTTCAGCTTGCAATTTTCTTCCTTGATGAAACCTGGTGTGTGGTTCTTACATTTATAGAAGTCATCCTATTGGCTGTATTGATATTATGATGTTAAACTAAATGAATGTGTCACTTTATAGGATGGATGTTATATTTTATGGAATTCAATGAAGGAAAACAGCATTCCCTTAAAAGTTTATACATAATTATATATACATTTCAAGTAATTGAGGAGCTGGATTTTTTAAAGTGTAAATAATAAAAGTGGTTATTTCATTAAATGAAGGCATAAATGATTGTTTGCATTTGTATGATGAAAGTTAATATTCTCACTCTGTGAAACTCAAGGAAGGATCACCACCCTGCCTTTAAAGTTGTTTATGGAATGGGTAGCTGTATGTGTTTAAGTGTTAACATTCATAGCATAAAAAGTTTTGTTGTGATATTCTATTCTTTTTTTTACAAATGCATTCTTATTGTTTTAATAGCTACCAGTATGACCAGATAAACTTTAGTTTGGATATAAAATATAGAAAGTCAAAAATGTAAATGCTTTGATTGACAAATAGTACATTTCATACAAAGACAAAGTAAGATGACCAAAAAAGGACACAAAAAGCATGCATATAAAACAAATTTACATTCAAACAAAATACTTGAGCAAAAATTCATATACTCAGATCATTTAAATATGAATTCTTTCAAAGAAATGAGTGAAAAGTCAGAGATATAAAACAGTATTTATGGGACAACAAAATAAATATAAGTACTACTGATTGACATCAAAGCAACTGTAAACAGTATACATGGACACTGTACACTTTTCAAACATATTTTACTCATGAAAACAAATTATAAGGCAAAGCAGAAACACAGAAATAGAATGATAAATATGGAATATGATGATCCTTAGTTGTGTTCAGTTGAATTTAACATAAATTAGGAGCTTTGCTTTGTAACTTAATAGATCTTAAACTAACAAAAAAATCACAGTGAAAAAGTTAGATAAATGTGTTGAGGTTCTATGACATAAAACTATTGCATTATCTGCAGTATGACATGTATGATTCTGTTATCTGTATGACCTAGTGCACAGATTGTATACCTATCCTGTAAGTCCCGGGGTACATTATTCGGGCTGATGTTCTTTATAAAAGCTTCATAAAAGTTTACTCCGCCCCTCCCCCTTTTTTTAAAGCTGAAAAAACTAACTTTTGTGTCAGGCACATGATTTACAGCTGCCGCTTTCTTTTAGCCTACAAAACTACAAAAATTTCTTTACAATTTAATAATAATATGAGACTAAAATCACGAACGAAATCAAATTATCAGCAAACACGCACTGTGCAAACACGTTATGTTAGATAAATAGAGATATTTTATAATGACGTCATCACGTTGTTGACGCCGTAGATCTTGATGAACTCGGCGTTTGACAGCAATGGAGAAATACTGAAATCCAGACAGCGGGCTTTCTTTTTCAAGCTAGAACAAGTTACCACAGTTAACAAAATTCCTAATCCTTTAAATATATCTTTTCGAAGATAAACAGCTATCATAAAATCGCTGAACCCTCTCGCAAATTGCAACGAATTTCTTGAATTCAGCTTGAAAAGATTAGAAAAATGGTGCGAAATTGCTCAATTTTGACATTTTTATTTTTTTAAAAATAGAAGAAATGATTTATTTTTAAGGGTTCAGCAGTTTTTACATAACTAAGTATTATATCTTCCCATGAAAAAAATTTCGAGACAAAAGTCGGTGTGTGGTAACTTGTTCTAGTCTATTTTAATACCGATCCTCAAATAAAGACTTTTCCGCAACTTTTACGATATACGAATGATAAAATAAAATAAAAATTCACCAAAGATATTCATTTCTTATCCTTTTTCTATTGGTTAATTAAAATATCCTATATGACATTCAGTTCCAGTAAAATAGGATATGTACGAAAAAAGGGGGGTGGTCCTGCCGGAAATTCCTGAAAAGTGCATTAACATACCTGCGTTTGTACATTTTGAGCTGAGATACGAATTTTGTGTTCTAAATCACTGATTTTGTGGTCTTTTTCATTCACTATTGTTTGCAGTTTGAGCTCGTAGTCACTTGTAAGTTGTTGGATTTTAACATCGTAATCATTTTTGAGTTTTTGAACAGTTGTGTCCACAGGCGCTCGGGTACCATCAGTGTTTTTCGTTATTGTCAATAAAAATACTTATTTCCCTTTATTTACCCCTTCTAGTAACATTCTTTGCGCAGAATCGATGAAAATTCTCTTTATTTCCACCTTTTGACATTTTCCAGAAATCACTCTATATATAATATCAACAAGGCCAGCAACTGGCCGCCATTTTTTTTGTTATGATTTATCATAAAATTCCACCCACCTCGCTTCGATCGAAACTGCACTAAATTACTGTCCTTCCAGCATCATATCCGCAGCGGTCCTACATTTTTAAATAAATTATCCATTGATTCAACAAGTTTCAGCCACAGCAAGTCGCATTTAAACATTATTTTTTCATATTTCGCCCTGTTAAACTACTCTTTGATATTTGCAAGCCCGGAAGTGTCTTCAAAATTTCCAGGGGGAAGTAATTTTTTCCCGAACTTTTTGCAAAGGGACATAATAATTTTCCCGCACTTGGCAAAGGGACATAATTAATTTCCCGCACTTTTCCGAACATCTCGGACTTCATCCCTATTTTCAACGACGAACCCCATTTGTAACTATTGTAAACAAAAAACATGGACGAAGATCAAGAGTTAGCATTCAAAACCATCATTGGTGGACATAATGTATTGCTTACGGGCCAAGCGGGCACCGGAAAGTCTTTTGTTATAAAATCTGCAGTAAAGTATTTAAAGCAAAATGATGTAAAAGTTGCTTTAACGTGTTCAACAGGAATTGCCACCTCTGTTTTTGAGGATGTGACATTACATGCATGCACATTACATAAGTGGGCAGGTCTTTCAGACGGAAGATATAGTAATGATCATTTGTTGCACCTCCTTAAAACAGACGAAAAGTACCAAAGCACCAAATCAAATATACAAACAACTGACTTTTTATTTATTGATGAAATTTCAATGGTCAGCAGTAGAATATTGTCACAGGTAGAATTTGTATGTAGAGCACTGAGGGATGAATCATTGTATTTTGGGGGCATTACTGTTATCCTAAGTGGGGACTTTTACCAACTTTCGCCCGTAAAAAATGAACTTTATGGAGATTTTGGCCATCATTGTTTCACTGTTCCATGGTTTCATCAGGCATTCTCACACCATATAAACCTTGAAATAATTCACAGACAGACTGACTCTCTGCTTGTAACTGCGGTCAATGAATTAGAGAAAGGGCATGTTACAGACAATACGGTTGCTTATTTGAACTCTTTAAATAGAAGTCTACCAGATGGCCTGATGGAACATGCAATCTATTTATATGCCAGAAATGTTGATGTTGACCTTCACAACTATGAAAAATTAGAAACAATCAACTTACCCCTATATACATTTCAATCTGAGGATAGTGGAGTAAGCGACTATCTGCAAAAAATTTTAGCACCAAAATTCCTGGCAGTAAAAGTTGGCGTCCCTGTTATGCTATTAGTTAACCTAAGTGATGAACTCGTCAACGGAAAAATTGGTCAAGTGACATGCATAGAAAATGACTGTATTTTTGTCAAGTTTGATATGGGAAATGACATAATAAAAACTGTAAAACTGAATAGATACCTTTTCAGTAAATATGATCCAGTAGATAAAATAATATTAGCAAAACGGTTACAATTTCCGCTTAAAGTCGCCTTTGCAATAACTATTCACAAATCACAAGGAATGAGTCTGGCATCTGTAGTTGTAGATTGTAAAAATGCCTCCTTTCCCGGACAAATAGGAGTTGCCGTAGGAAGAGCAAAAACATCTGAAGGGCTTATGGTAAAAAACTTTAAGACATCCTTGATTAAACCCCACCCTAACATAGTGTATGAATTGTATAAAAATTGTTCACCAGGATCAATTCAGGAAAATCTTTCCTGTTGTAAAGAAAATAAACACACTATTTGTTCTGATGACAATAATAATTCTGAATCGAGTAGTACTAATACAGGAGTTAGCAATTTAGAATCGGACGAAAGCACTTACAACTATTTTGAAAATGAGAAGAAGGCATCAAATTCATTATCAGAGTTTTCTGATTTAGATTCAGAAATTTTTGAAATAGTAGATGAAATGGAAATGCCCGAAAATATTGTTTTGGCTTTTAGGAACATTTCTGTCGATTTCTTTGACACTCCTCTTTACAATGATATAAGTAAAGTAAAATCAGAAACATTAAAGTTACTGGTCAAATTTGCACATTGGTTTGATACGCAAAAGAAAACAATTCAAGACTATGGTAGCAGTTCATTTCCAGAAGTAAAAGTGAAATTTACAGCCAAAGACTTTAACAAATTTTATTCTGATGTGAGTCAATATTTACAATCTGATGAGTTTCGAGCTGCTACTATAAACCTAGCAAGCATGTACAAATCTACAGACCAAGATGCTGTTTTTCAAATATTGGTTAATTTATGTTTTAATATTCAAAAAGATATCCTATCACAAGTTAATGATAGAACAGTGAAAAATCTTTCTAACATTTTTGAAAATATTTCTGTTGAAAAACAATTGGAATCATCTGCTAGAGGTAAAATCAGATATGTAAGTGGATATGTAATAGCAAGCTTAAAGAAAAAGAACTCGAAAAGTCTAAGGAGCGTATTATTTGCACCAGGACGACAGCAAACAAGTGTCAATACTAAAACAAAATATGGAACTATTAGATGCTATGTGCTCTTCATATTCTGAACTGTCTGAAACCACAACTGATCCAGAAAGCTTAGAAGAGACAAAAAGAAAACAAAATGTTAGTGAGGGTTTGTGTAATATAACTGATAGTTCCTTTGATTTTTTCTTAAAACTGGAAGAACAATGCAGGGTCATGCAGTCAGAAGAAAATTTGTATACTTTCAGAGGTGAAATGTATGTGAACATAGAAAAACAATTACTTGAAGATAATAATCTTATGAAACAATTTCTTATGATAGAGGGTGTAAAAACTCTATTTGTTTTAGAACATCAGATAAATGAAACTGATATACAACAAGTATGCGACTCTTCGACTTGTTCTTTGTGTAAGACCATACAGGAACTATTCAAGGGCATTGTTTGCTTATTTGTTAAAGTTTCAATGGCTCAATTTAGAAGAGATTTTTTGTCTGGACTCAAGGTAGAAAAAAGCAAAGCGCTTCGTAAAAAAGTTCTTGAAAAGGGAAAAGCAAAATCAAAGCAGTTAGACTTGCACTTTCTGCAGACTGATGAATCTGAAAACAAGGAAGCTTTCCACTTAAGGCTAAAAAGTGAAATTTTACAAGGTTTAGATGTTTTGAGCAAACACTTTAAGAAATCTGACTTAATAATATTGTGTCAAGCTTATGATGTCAAAATTGCAAAAAATAAAAAAAAAGTTGACATAGTAGAGGCTCTGTCTGAGAAAATTAAAAAATGTGAATCAGTTCCCTATCCAAAGAAACTTGCAGCTTTCAAATTAAGTACTGTCGAAGCAAAGCCACCATCTTCTGAACAACAAGACAATGATAAACTACATGAAAATCCTACCTCTGAACAGCTTATAATTGCTTCACAATCTCCACTTGAAGTCTTGATTCCTGAAAATGAACCAACTACTTTAACTGTACACCAGGAACTGTTGCCTACCGAAGTATCTGATGAACCGAGACCTTCCACTAGTTTTGATGAACCGAGACCTTCTGTTGGTCATGATGAACCGAGACCATCTATTGGTCATGATGAACCGAGACCCTCCACTAGTTCTGATGAGCCGAGACCTTCCACTAGTCATGAACCTGATCATCCATGTTCAAGTTTGCAAACTAGAAGGTATATACTTGTAGACCATATTTTTTTGTAAAACAGTATGACCATTTGATTTTTACGGCGTAGCATGCACATGTATTTTAAAGATCAGAAAATACTGCAAGCATTTATAATGCATGCACTTTGCAATTAAAATAATGTCAATTTAAAAAAAAACCAATTTCTCTGAAAATGATTAATAATAACACATGATTTAAAAATATCAATAGTTCCATACTAAACAGCCCTCCTAAAAATCAAATGGTTGCCAATCGACTCTTACTTATTTTATTGTCAACTGACCAACCAATTAGGTGAAATATGTTACCGACACTATGAAATAAGCTTATAACAAGTTGAGACATTTTTTTTTACATTTATTAAGAACTGTAACCTTTCTAATAATATTTTTTAACCTATTTTTTTAATCATAAGCTTACTTCATCGTGTCATTGCAAAAATTTCACTAAAATGATTACATAAGTTTTATGGTGTGTATATATGCAAGGTATACTGGACTGCACACATTTCAGATGCATATATGTACTCATTAGAGAATAGATATATATATATCCACATATGATGAGCATATAAGAATGATTGAAAAAAGCACGTACCATATTTGATTATTTAAAAAAAAACATAACCATCGTTACCATTTATGCAATTAATTACATATGATATTACATCATAAATTTATATGCAATTGTACAAATACACAATTTCATTGATAATATTGTGTGATCATAATGTTTAATGTTACTGTAGTTTTCAATATAAATCTACTTAAAAATCAAAATCAGTCTATTAAAATGTACCTCAAATTTGTAAAATAAACCTGGTCCTTTTTTCAGATCTCGAAGAGTGGCACAAAAGTCTGTAGAGGAGGAAAGTAACTGCTCTGTAGAACTGCAAAATAAACAAAAGAGAAAATATACTACAAAAAAGAGTGTTAACATTGGAAAAGGAAAGGGAAAGGGAAAAGGAAAGGGTAAAGGTAAATCAGTTAGAAAAAAGAAAGCAAAAGAAACACAGGACAATAGTGATGATGAAAATTGTGGAATATGCAATTTGAAGTATGCAGATGGGGAGGATTGGATATGTTGTGATATTTGTTCAATATGGTTCCACAGAAACTGTCTTCAGTTGAATGATACATTATGGACACAGTTTAATGAAGACAATGAAGAATTTATTTGTCCACTTTGTACATAAATTATTTGTTCTAAATATGAATATACTACATGAATTATTCAACAGCAAATATTGATGGACATCTATAAATTACAACTATAATAATTTGAAATGAATTCAGACAAGAACAGTCAAACTTCTACATATACATACCTAGGATTATGCTGGCTTTTTAAAGTTCTGTATGCTGAATGGCTCTGCAGCTCCTTGACTGACACCAGCATTCGACTTTCTCGATATGGTTGCCTGTCCAAGAATAACAGCATTCATTGTTCGGCAATAGTTCAGGTAAGTCGGATTGGTGTTATTGCCATTGTAGAGGCCTCTTTGTTGACAAAACACATTCTCTATAACATCTGAGTTTATACGATTTGGAACAATAGAAGAGGCATTGTTTTTTAACTTGTCTGCACACAGTTCATCAAAACCAATTAAAAGTGAGCAAATATCGGCACGTGTTTGATGGGAAATTAAACTTTTCTCCTTGTCTTTAATTTCAGAATTTTCCATAACTGATTTTTCCCAGTTTTGAAACCAGTTAAGTACTTTCTTGTTTTGCTCAAGCCTCAC
This sequence comes from Arcuatula senhousia, assembly GCA_963971305.1. Classification (NCBI taxonomy): domain Eukaryota; kingdom Metazoa; phylum Mollusca; class Bivalvia; order Mytilida; family Mytilidae; genus Arcuatula; species Arcuatula senhousia. The sequence continues at coordinate 16,894,810 of OZ020311.1, read as the reverse complement.
ATCAGCTACACAAGTTATGGGACGATGATCTCTAAAGTTGTCTATTAGAATACTAGTATTCTCAAGAAGTTCTATCGTTGCAATAAGTTCTGTTTGTTTAGTTTCAGGCAAATTATCTCTATAAGTTTTGAGAAGGTGCAACATTTCTTTATTAAGAACATCTTCTGCCAAATGATTCCTCATTTTTGCCTCACTTGTTAAATGAAAATGTTCATGGCTTAATTTGTAATGTACAGGAAAAGGATTATGAGAGATATCCCACAAATATGCTACCTTAAGATGCTCCCAATAAATAAAGTGTCCATTATGGCACAGGTGTCTTTTATACGAGCTTTTACTTCCACTTTTCATTAAGTTATTTCTAATTTTCTTCATAATATGGGAATAATCCATAATGATATAAATGTTCTGATTTGACATAGCAAAGATATTTTGAATACGCATTGAAGAAATAGTAGCTGAATGAAAATTTCCTAATAGAATTTTAGCAAAGTCTCTATTGGTTTGGGCACCATCCATACTTATGTATTTAATTTTAAATCCAAAGGTTAGGAGAAGATTGGTAATTTTCCAAAATAAAATACATAGTTCAGCTGCTGTGGCTTGTTTGGTAGGAACATGAAATATTGGAAAACGAAATCCAGTGAAACCCAAAAATACATATTGAAGTACATGAGTTGCTAATGTTGTTTCTCTTTTACCACTGTTGATTTCATCCATGAATAATGATTCATCACATATATCAGTAAACCCTATCAAATATGATTTTCCATTCTTCGAATAGAACTGAAGATCGCTTTGTATGGACATTTCATCCAATATTAAACCCCCTTCATATCCTTCTGGTGGAATATTTTTGTGAAGGGCTTCATTTTTCATCCAATGCAAAATTTCTTTATTTAAACCAGCTTTTTGGTGAAATTTATTTTTGTGTATCTGTAATATTTTTTGGGATGGTAACACTACAAAACCGCTTTCTCTTAAATCTTGGTAACTCTTAGGGCTTCTACACCATAATGTTAAGCAAAGTCTTATAACATTGATATTCCACCTTCTGCCATTTGGGTGAGCAGATAAAGCAGCCTTTTGTGATGTTAAAAACTCCAAAATTTTTGGAGGATATTGGTTGCTCTGGGTTAATTCATTCAGAATAGTTTCAATGTCCTTATTATCTGTTTTGTTAAGTGATATAGAATTAGTTTCAGGAATTTGTTCGCAGTCTATTTTGTCTTTGACTTTGTCCTTACAGATTTTACTCTCAATTATATCTTGTTGTTTTAATCTTTTCTTAGGAAAAATTTCACTTTCAGAAGATTCAGATTGCCTTCTTTTACTACAAGTTATATAATTATGATCTGAAGTTGAATCTTTACTTTTACCAGCATTTTTTATCCCAATTGTGTTAGTTATGTCTGTGAGTGGTAATAATCCACTATTTCTCACATTTGTTTGGATATAAGCATGGTCTTGAGAAGGCGGCACTTGTGATGAGTCTTTATTTACACGTTTATTATTTTTCAGGGCATCTCTACAGACAGAACAGAGACCTGCACTTTGATGTGATCTGAAGTTGATGACCCGGTTACAGTTTACTGATCTAAAAACAGTTCTTGGTGAATTATCCTCTTGCATTAAAGTAAATATTTCTTTAATTATGTCATTTTCATCTTTGAACTCATCTTTTGAATTAACACCCTTACAAACTCTTAAATTTCTAATACCATCAAAAATTCCAGCTATGCTTTGGTGCTCCAGTTTGAAAAAGTTATTCATACCAAAATCTTGTGGCTGAATTTTTGTTTTTCCGCAAACACTCAAAAACCATTGCAAGTCCCTTTGAAATTTTATTTCGATGATCGGTTTGGTAGAATTTAATGTAAAATTGAGAATATGTCCAAGTGTGACACTCTCCTCTGATTCATTAATATAAAAAAAGTCTTTTGCAATGCCAAATATATCGGGAAGACTTATTTCATTATTATTGAGTTTTCTCCAGGAAATACCTTCATAATGTACTGTTTTGGTTGCCCAGTTTTCTTTATTTCTTTTTCTTGTCACCTTAATATTAGGAAAAACCTTTTGGATGACTTTTCCAATGGCGGCATTATTTTGTGTACCCAGTGCTGCACAAATTTCTGGCAATGATATCTTGTTTTCTGCTGACAATTCAATATGCTCTTGTAACCTAAAAAAGATCAAAATTATATTTTCAATCAGTAAATCAATTATAATTATAGGGAAATGGGTGCAGCAGTTGCAGTTGCTTATAACAGCAAGTCTCAGGTGCGGATCCAAGGAAAGGCATACTGGGTATACCCCCCCCCCCCCCAGTGGCGGATCCAGAAGGGGGGGTCCAGGGGGTCTGGCCCCCCCCCTTTTCTTGCAAAAATTTGTAATTTTCGTGCAAAAATTGGGCAAAATTGGTTAATTTTAAGCTTTGGACCCCCCTTTCTCTACCGTGGACAACCCCCTTAAAAAAAATCCTGGAGCGGCCCCTGCCCCCCCCCCTTTTAAAAAGTGGCAAGAATTATGGGTTTTTTTTTTTTGTGTGTATAAAATCAATGTCAAAAACTTTTTCGTGCCTCGCTCCACTCGGCTATATTTTCCCTCAAAAGAGTTTTACGCCCCCTAACCTGAAATCCTGGATCCGCGTCAGAGTCTTTTTGTCCTCCAATTATGCAGAGTGACAGAGGGACCTTGTAATGGTCTTCGTCATCCAGCCATCTGTGTGTCAACAGATTTTAGTGAAATTTTTTGCAGCAATGTTTGCCTTAGTATTTACTTGATCATATTGTGAGTGATCTATTTTGTTGGAGAAATGGGACTTTCTTTATTTTGTTCATTTTTGGTCATAGGAACACATTGTGAGTGCAGCATGAAACTTTGTAGGGTTGTTTGTCATGATATGTAGCGGATCATATTGTAATGGCATTTATACAACAAATGATATAGAAGCTATGGGACCTTATCTACTTTGGTAATTTTAGATTATAGGAATGTACACTATGTGAGCACAATTCCCCTGAGACTGCTGGCCAAATGGATTTTGATGAAATTTTGTAGGATTGTTTGTCATTATACATGTTATAAGTAGCTGAATATATCGCAAGCAGCAAAACCATTTTGATTCTTCAAAATTTAGTAATTATTGTGGCACCAGAGTACATTGGCTAGCAAAGCCTAGCATTAATATTGTTTTACAGAATTTACCTGAATTCATATATTGTTTGTTTGTCATTAGTGGACTAGCCCAATTTTAAATTTTCTCCCACTCAAACATTTTATTGAGAGTATAAACATTTTTTATATATTAATTAACAGGTTTTATGGTAAATTGACATCCTCAGATTACTGAACTACCTATTAAAATTGAGTTGAAAAATGACAAGCAAACAATATTATTGATTGGAATGCTGACTTACATGTACCAAAGATACATCTACAGACCAAATATTCCAATATATGATACTCCCATCTCCAGACCAAAAAAAAAAATATGTCTGTTTCCTGCTTACCTACCCTAAAGTTTTTATTGTTATTTTAGAACAAGCACTGTTAAAGTTGGGGTTGCTTCCACATTGACTCAATGTAAAATAATATAATTTTACATTTTCCTACCTACCCTAATTTTCAATAGTAGGAAGGGTTTTATAGGTTATGTCGCTTACACATTTTTGGTTGTGTCGAGTACACTTATTCCACATCATTATTTTCTAGTTTACATTATACATGTACTGGTCGCTTGTTGCGGCATTCAGTTTGAATACACTTTACACCATTTAACCCCCCCTCCCCTGACCAATACAGTAAAATTAATTTTTGTGAATTAACTTAGATTCTTAACATATTAGGAAATAATTTTGGTATATGATATTGAGGGATATTAGACTATATACAGACAATGTGATACATATGTATTCCAGAAGCCATTTGATTTTCTCACGCCAAAACAAAATATATGTTTCATTGTGCAGGAAACAAATAGGGAGGTAGGGTAAACGGGCTGGGGGTGGGGGTACAATGTGATCGAATAACAAGTAATTTAGAATTTATTCCTCATAGTATTATACTAATGTATTGTACATTATGATTTTGTTTTGATTTGTATGTTGTCTTTTGTATTTTTTATCGTTTGGGTTTTTTTTGGTTTTGTATTTTTTTTCTATTTTTTTATTTGAGGGGGGGGGGGGGTAAATGGTTGTTTAGTGTTAGATTTCTGGCAGTGAAAGCTTCTACATTTATACAGATCTTACCATGACACAATATTTTCCTTGTCAACATTAAACTTTTCTTCTTTTTGTGTCTCCATGGCTCTCTTAAAAAAATACGCGTTTTTTCCAATTTGTAATATTGCGCCTTTTAGCGTCCATTTGAAATTCATCGGGTTCGTCGTTGAAAATAGGGATGAAGTCCGAGATGTTCGGAAAAGTGCGGGAAATTAATTATGTCCCTTTGCCAAGTGCGGGAAAATTATTATGTCCCTTTGCAAAAAGTTCGGGAAAAAATTACTTCCCCCTGGAAATTTTGAAGACACTTCCGGGCTTGCAAATATCAAAGAGTAGTTTAACAGGGCGAAATATGAAAAAATAATGTTTAAATGCGACTTGCTGTGGCTGAAACTTGTTGAATCAATGGATAATTTATTTAAAAATGTAGGACCGCTGCGGATATGATGCTGGAAGGACAGTAATTTAGTGCAGTTTCGATCGAAGCGAGGTGGGTGGAATTTTATGATAAATCATAACAAAAAAAATGGCGGCCAGTTGCTGGCCTTGTTGATATTATATATAGAGTGATTTCTGGAAAATGTCAAAAGGTGGAAATAAAGAGAATTTTCATCGATTCTGCGCAAAGAATGTTACTAGAAGGGGTAAATAAAGGGAAATAAGTATTTTTATTGACAATAACGAAAAACACTGATGGTACCCGAGCGCCTGTGGTTGTGTCATGTTGGTTTTTCTTCAGTTGATGCTCATTACTAAGAGACTGAATTTTATTTTTCAAACTCCAGATTTCCTCATTTCGTTTAGAAATTGTTTCATGGAGGCTATTATTGACCTTAGAGTCAGTTTTCTCTGGAATTTGCTCAAGAAGTGTTTAAATATTTCATCAACTTTAGAGAATTGGTCGTTTAATGCATCCTCGGAAACCCAGGGTTTCTTCTCTCGCTTACTCATTCATCACCCCTGGGACACAACGCACAAAATACTTCGTTTTCGATAGTTTTGTATCGAGCTTTCTGATTGGTCGCTTTAGATTTATCTAATGCGATTTAAACATGATTTTATATACAAAAAATATTAAGTTCAAGATCAGATCCTGAACTCAAAACGAAGAATTTCATACCAAATGTCCCAGGGGTGATGAATGAGTAAGCGAGAGAAGAAACCCTGGGTTTCCGAGGATGCGTTTAATGTAGACTATTGAGCTTCACATAGCTTGGCTACTGCTTCGGTAAACTTTAACTCAATTTGACTTAAGTCCGACTTCATTTCGGTTCGAAGCTCTTGCAGGTCAAGCGACGTTACATTTCTCGCCATTGTAGGGGTTTCTTTTCTAATTGGAATTCTAGATGGTGTTTCAGTATGACCATGCAGTACAGGACGCTCTTGAGATTCGCTTGGTACTTGAGAGCCATGTTCAATGGGTACTTTTAGTGCAGTTTCATCACCAAATTTATCAACTAGTTGTGTAACTAGAGTAAGTAAGTGCTTGAAGTGTGTTGTTACGAAACTGGGGAACTTATTTCCTTGAACCATTATTGTGCCAGTTTTCATAAAGACTGTAACTTTGAATACAAGTTTATTTGAGGCAGTGGCTTTGGAATATAGCTCTATGAATATACTTTGTAGATTGTGCACACTGTTCTCAGGGTTGTCTGACCATTCCACATCATAACCTGGTTGTTTCCCAACATAGTCATGTAGGTAACACCAAAGGGAACGCACCCAAAAAGGGAGTCTGGCAGCAGATGTCCTGAATGCAACCATGTTGGCATCAGGCTCATAATCTTCGTTAAGTTTTTTCAAATTCACAGTTCTTTATTTTAGCTCGTGCATTTGGGGCTCTAAGTGTTGTAGGGAAGGATGCTTTGGGGTATCTTTTATAGAGTTCATCCATGGTACATGAAAATTGACTTGCGTCAAACGGCGGCCCTGTGTCAGTCATGTTTAATGGTCACTAGTGTTCTTCTATAATTGTGAAAATGAAGAAATAACTGATTCAAAGGTTCATTTGTAGTTCCCACTATAAATACGCTGATTGTCTGGTTTGTATTGGCCTATAAGGTTGTTTTACATCAGGAATTTTCTATTTTGGTTTGAAGAAAAAATTTTCAGACGCCATTGATCGGTGGCGCCACCTATATCTATATGGTACAGGCATTTTATTGTTCCGAGTATTCGTCGCAATAAGGGGGACAACTTTTTTAACTTTTGGCGGGACTAACGTCATTAACATCACTGTGTGATGCATCTACCATACCAACATGGTTTTGGCACTTGTCTGTGAGCTATAATTGACTTAAACTTTTTTCTATAAGTGGTCATGCCATTCTTGTGTAAGTGGTAATCCATGTGGAAAATATAGGTCAAAGTCAGCACCTGAAGCATGCATTGTGTTTAGAATCACTAGGTGCACCTACCATACCAGTATGATTGTTGTGTAACTTTTCAATGAGCAGGTATGGACTTTTGTAATCATTCTTTTGTTAGAGGTGTAAGTGTGTTGGTAATTAACGTCCTTTATCGACGCACCTGCGCCTTGTAGGTCGGTCAGTTTTAATGGCGGAGTATCCGGAGGAAACCATCGACCTTGGGCAGGTAACTGACAAACCTAATCAAATACAATTGGGGAAGTCCCTTTTTTGTTAATTACAAACGGGACTCAAACACCAGCTGAGAGGTGATCGGCTAGTGATCAATCGTGTGGTATTGATCACTAGCGCTTTAGACCACTCAGCCACCAAGGCCCCCTTTTTTGAGAGGTCATCCATGCAGAAAATATATGTCACAGCAAGCTTCAAAGCATGCATTGTGCTTACATCACAGAGATATGGACCTTATTGTTAGTTAGTTAGTTATTGCTTTACACCCAAGCAGCACGATTTCGGCTATATCCGGGAGATGAACATGAAAATGGTGATACAATGAACATGAAATGATGATGAAGTGGAGGAAATAGGAACACAAGGCCAATCGGGTAGGAGAGTTTTGACTGCCACTGGAAAAAGGAGTGATGGGTAGGGACGAAAAATTTTGCCTCCTGCATGGGGATCCAACGGGTCCTACTCTTACCGAGACCTGCAGCAGGGTTCTTAAACGTGCGAGGAACGTGACATTTTTCCCAACACGGTGCACCACTATGGTTTGCGGTCAGGTTTTCCGCATTATCGCCTGACGACCCCGCATCTCTCGATGTCAGGGCTGCCCCATTCAACCACCTTGGTATGGACCTTATTAACCAAGAACTAAACAAAAGTTGTGCATGCCTCAAATATAAGTCACATTTCTTGCCAACGGTGTCATACAACCCAGGGAACATGTAGTTGTGAAATATCACCCACCACACATGTAGTATCTGAGATATGGGTGTTAACCATGAACTTAAGGATGTACTCTGGTCAGGAGCCAAAATTTTTAAGTATTCAACTTTTTACCTAACCTTCATTTTTGCAATGTTTTGACCCTTATAAGTCAATATATGAAGAAAATTTCATAGGTTGCTGTGCATTTTCTTTGCTACAGACATTTAAGGATGACAAAATTTGACAATTTTGTTCATTCATAGCCATTTTTGCCCAATTTTTTACAATTTTCATGAAAAAAAAATCAACTTAGAGTATTAAACTGTTTTGTTATTTTGCTCCTCGGTTGCTGTCTTCACTCAAGAAATTTTACGGAAGACATCATGCACTTATAGACAAATATGGGATTTCGATCTCTCAGATGAGTGCAGATGTTGGTTTGTCATAGATAGTTGTTTTGTCTTCCTTTACCGGATTTGACACGCTGGATGGACTATTGGCAACGCGACGGGTGTGCTATAGCAAGCAGGAACTGCTTACTCTTCCGGAGCACCTGAGTTCACTCTTGTTTCGACTGGAGTTCGCGTTGTTGATTGATATTCAGTTATTTTGTTATTTTGTGTTTCCATGTTTTACCTGTTGTCTGTTTTTGTCCCGTTCCTGTTGGTGTTTACTGGTTTTGTCTCTGCCCTTTCGGACTTTTGATATTCGGATACCCCATTGGTACCTCTGCTTCTCTATTAAACTGTTTCTTATACTTTCTAATAAGTCGTATCTGGTAAAAATGAATATATCAAACTAACAAAAATCGGTCAAAGTCCAAAATGGCCGAATTTCGTGAAACAGGAAGTAGGTGAGTGACATACCTAAAATTGTACCCCACGGTATGGGACCCCATCATGATGTTGTATACCAAATATCAAGTGGCTTTGATTAGTAGTTGCTGAGAAAACTGTTACGAAAATTTCATCCCTGCCCGCACGCCGGACATTCACCATTTTATAACAAGGATCTTTCACTCCGTGAAATCCGGCCAAAAATCATATGTACGTGTGGATATAAGAAAGTTTTGTCCCATTTTCATGTATTTTAGGGGCATTTATTGCTGTTTCAAATTTCCCCCAAACCGATGATTTTTTTTTCAATTTTCTTGCAACTGATGGTTAAAACTTCATTTGTTTTGTGGTCTTATTGCAAAAATATCTGATCAAATGTTTTAAGAAGCGAAAATGAATGACTAGTGAATGTTTTTTTTTCATGAGACGACTTTTTCCACCCCTACCCCAGTTTTTAGAAAATCTTACCTGAACTCACCAGCAATTTAGGGCCTAAATTTTTAAATAGCAATTACTCCAAAACTACACAATTTTATAGTATTCATATATTTTATTAAATTAAATATCATTGCCATTGTTCACAAATTTTAAATTGTTTCTGCAACTTAAAGGCTATTAAAAACTATACTTACAGTGCTAAACTGGGGATCATATGAAGCAGCATAAATTGGACTCAGCACACTGGGATCCTTGTGGTTCACGTGCAAAAACTTACTTGCTGGCTGTAATAAATCAAAGGAACTTCAAAATAAGCCAAAAGACCATATCAGCTAAAATCTTACGCTACACTCCATAAAAAAATACCAAGTATACAGAGAATCATTTCTGATGAAAGACAACTCAGTCATATTTTGTCTTGACTTGAACAATTAAGCTGTTCATGTTGCAACATGTGCTCTGGGGGGGGGGGCTACTCCCTATATAATCAATGGTATGAGTGTGCCGCAATATGGGGTTAACCTTTTCAGACATCAAGGTTTTAAACAGTTTTAAAAATCCAGACCAGCTGTACCAACAGGGTTACAAATACGTGAGTGAGTGAGTGAGTTTGTGTTTTACGCCCGTGCAACACTATATAGGTTAATAAATTCCATCATTTAATTAAAATGGACATTAAAGTTTAACCTTAGAATGCTTCTAAAAATGAAAGTTGCAGATCAATTTCACCTTAAAAAGTAATCCCCATTGTGAATTTCCTCTAAACGGCTACATATACGTTAAAATATATACACAAAAGCATTTTTATATTGTCATAACCCTAAAATATAGGCAGTAGCCCCCCCCCGGGCATCTGCAACATTGCAACTTGTACACAACATATATACATGTATGATGGAGTTACTACTTCGTATAGAAATATATATGAGGTTTATATATATAGTAAATATGTAATAAAAAAATCTTGATGTGGTCAAAACAGCCACGGCCCAGGGTACAATATTCAACCTCAAATGGTATAACAGGGTACGTTTGGGCAATTTGCTTGATTCTTTTAAGAATTATTATCTGTAAGAATTAGGCAATGAGTGAATCGATGATTTCAAAAACACACAAGTTTTGACTGTTCAAAATGCTTAAAAAATAACAAAAATGCATTGGCATTACTCAAAAGTGTCAGAAATTTGAGTTATATTTTGGTTGAAATGCATATTAAATTTGAATCTAAGGGAGATAACTTGTGTCAAGTCAAACTAAATCCCTTTTATTGTAACAGAATTTTTTTAAAGAAAAACATATTGTTCAGATGATTATTTTAATTTTGTCCTAATAAAAAAAAACGTTGTCTATATGGACAATAATTTTTCTATACTGACAATCATAAATCGATCCATATGGACAATAATATTTCCATATGGACAATAATTTTGTCCATATGGACAATCGTAAATCCATATGGATTTTGTTATGGACTCCTTGTCCATAACTTGTCCATATGGATTCCATATAATATTTTCGTACGGGTTACATTTGTTTTGGTATTTGCCATGTCTGTATCTTGAAACTACTAGGTCGATATCTCCTGCCGGTGGACCATAGGTCCCTGAGGTTAACACAGTGAGTGAGTGAGTAGGTGAGTTGTTGTTTTACGCCCGTGCAACGCTATATAGGTTATTTACAGGCGATGAACATGAAAAGGATGATACAATGAACATGAAATGATGATGATAAATGAAATATGGGATGGGGTGGGAAACACAGGGACGGTAAATTTTGGAAGATCCACAGGAAAAGGGGAGAGGTGGGTAGGGGCGGAAAATTTAGCCTATGTTGTGCACTACTTGGCGGTCCACAAAGGGGTCTTTTACGTGCATGAAGCGTGGCATTCTCCACACACGTTGGTCCACTATGGTCGGCGGTCAGGGTTTCCGTATTATAGACCTGACAACACCCGCGGACGAGGGATACCCTATTCAGCCACCTAGGGTACACACTTGGTCGCTCTGTGGGCTGAGCACTGACCCGACGTCAGAATCCCAAGGCCCTTAGTCGCCTCTTACGACAAGATAGGCTCTGCTGCGGGCCTATTCGCCACCCGGGCCCCGCACGGGACGAGGTTAACACAAGCCTCGTCCTCAGACTTGTCTGAAACGAATTTACCAATAAATTTTAATACTTTTTAGTTGAAATTTTCGTTTGTAAAATTCAAAATTGTTGATAACACCAGGTTTCTTTCCCTATATTGCACATGGTCGATATACTCGCTGCTGGGTTTGGTTTTCATATTCGAACGTTTTTTTATTTTGAGTAGTTTTCATTCAATGCTTTTGGTCTTTGACCTTAAAGTGTTTTGCTGGTTGTTTTCCGTTGTGTATTTTTTAAATTTCGTTTATATTGATCTTATCCCACATCTCATTATCTTCAAATTTGATTAAAATGCTGATGAAAGGTTACTCCTTGAAATATGCATATTTAGCATAACTAAATTACCAGTTTAACACCATTCTGGTATTTGCAATTTGAAACCACTTGGTGGATAACCACCAGAGGTGACCGAGAGTAATGATAAGCCTGGTTGTTTGACTTGTCAAAACACGAATTTATACCAATACATTTTAATACTTCTTTGGTCATTGAAATTTCAAAATTGTAAGTTTGTAAAATGGATTGCGTATCGATGATTGCAACGCTATTAATAGAAGATAATGCGATAAATGCACGACATAAATGACAAAGCCTACAATATAAAAGATAAAAATCCATAGCGGAAAATTGACTTTCCAATGTTTGAATTCAAAAACTGCTGATGATAAGTTATGAAATATGCATATACAGCCTAACAAATTTATCCGTTTTACACCTGTTTAGGTATTTGTATTGTGAAGGAAATAGGGACACATTTAGGAAGATGGACATAAAAGAGGTGATTAACTTGAATGAATGGTGATAGAAATAATAATGATGTGCAAGAAACGGGTACACAAACGAGGTCGATGTTTATTACTCTTACTGGCAAAAAGGATGGATTGGTTGGATCGAGTAATTGATGGATTCTATTATCAAGACCTGCATTAGGGCTCTTCAACGTGCGAGAGAGTGACATGCTTCTCAGCACTGTCTCAGGTAAATGGTCTGGTTTTCCGTTTTATCTTGACACACAAAGACAACTGTGAAAGGGCTACCCTAGTCAACCACCTGTTCGTTGTTACTTGAAAGGAATAAACTCACATGTAAGAATCAAGCTTGTTCGCAATCTATAAAATAATATTTTCAACAAACTAAGCACGTGGGACACAACGCACATCTTAGTCACTCTGAGGACAAAGCGGCCTGGCCCGACATCAGGTTCTGAGCACTGTTTAATAGACTTCTACTGGCAGGTTGGCGCTACTGTTGGCCTGTTTACCACCATGGACCTGTACTGATCCTTATCATGTTATTTTGTTAAAATGCTATATAATGCTCCAGCAACGACAGGTTATGATCATTACGTTTTACTCATATATCTCCGCACATCTGTAAATTTCCGCTTGGTTGGTTCAGTATGACAATCTGTACTTCCTACGCGACTTGGAGGCCTGTTGAACGCTTAATTCCTGTTTGTTACTAGGCTGATATGAAAATTTCCGTCAAGCGTTTCTCATAATTCATATACATGAGCATGATTTGTAATTTAATAGTGTGGTTCAGTATGAGACCTGCACTGATGCTGAATATGTTATATTATATGAATGTTATAATGCTCTCGCGACGACATGTTAAGGTCATTAAGTTTTGTACTCCCTAAGATACACCATCCTCAAAAATCAAGGGGTTCTTCTCTTGCTTGAGATAATCACCTTAGCATCCCTAATATGTCATCACAAACCGGACCCAAAGATCACAAAGGAAGAGGGAGGTTTAACGCGCCATAAAACCTGTTTTAACCCACCATTTCTTTTGAAATGCCTGTACCTAGTCAGGACCATTGCGATCTTCAATTATCCGGTAGGTATTCCTTGTTTTGTTTCGTCTAATGGACATTTGAGATTGATTTCAAGTTCGGTAATTTTTTATTATTTTTATTTACTCATTCATCACGAATGAGTAAGTGAGAGAATATTCCCTGGGATTCCAGTTTACGTCCCAATCATCCACATTGGGCATTCATTCCAATCGCTTTCGTCCGCGGGGGTTGTTAGGTCTATATTACGGAAACCCTGACCGCTGACCATAGTGGACCAACGTGTGTGGATAGTGCTACGCTCCATGCACGTAAAAGACCCCTTTGTGGACCACCAAGTAGTGCATCAAAAAGTTTGAATTTTCCGCCCATACCTAACTCTCCTCTTTTCCTGTGCTTCTTCAAAATTTACCGGTCCTTTGTTTCCCACCCCAACCCCATATTTCATTTATCATCATCATCATCATTTTATGTTCATTTCATCATCCTTTTCATGTTCATCGCCTGTAAATAACCTATATAGCGTTGCACGGGCGTAAAACACCAACTCACTCACTCACCAATTGCTTTTTATAAAATTGTCCTGTCGCAACGATACATTAGGATACTTTTAACGGTAAGGAGTGTGTTATTATCAGTCCATTCTTTTACAATAATGGGGAACTTTTAAAATATCGGTATATTCGTAGTGAGTATTGCATATTTGAACAGTAAACCAACTGATTTTTAATCTGAACATTTTGAAATAACGGTATTTTATTCGACACGTACCTTGTGTTTTATAGTACAAAGTACCAAAGTTGGTGTTGATAATTGTTTTTTTGCTATATGTGTATATTCTTAGGGTTAATATTCAGCATTTTAATGACAAAGTGGATCGTGTCTTTTGGGCACATATTCCATATTCTTTCGTTTTTAATATTATTTCAGAGTTTGGCTTAATGTTTTTGGGAGTTTTTCTGTGTAGTGAGTTTTTTGTTATGTCCTCTAGTTCGATTGTCGGTATTGTAGCTGAGATGTTGGAGTGGGTTGTCATAGATTCCTGATGTTAGTTTGAATGCTTCAATCATATTACCACGTAGGCGCCTGTAGTTTCAGTTTTCGGAGTCGTTCTTCATATTCTAGGTTGGACAGAGTTGTTACTTGTTTTGTTGCTCTCTGAAGCAGTAATGTCTTTTATCTTATATGGGCACCAGATTGCGTTGGCGTATTCTAGTGGACGGACTAGGGCCTTGTATAGTAATTTGAAAATTTCTTTGTCTAGACAAGTGTATTCTTCTCATTAATCACATGATGCTGTTAGCTTTAACAAGCAACAGCTTTTCCCTTCTTTCAACAGTTTTCATTCCATAGGGCAAAAACATGAACAAACCAGTATTTTTACCTTCAATGGGCCATTACCCCGATAAGGGGTCATCCGACATCTTTGACACAATGACAACTTTCTTTTGTAGAGCTCAATGAGATGACAAGCGCCAGTCATTCTCTCTCTGCGACAGTTTTCATTCGTTAAGGCTAAAACATGACAAAACACCCAGTTTATTTACCTTTTATGGCCCATAACCCCTAAAGGGAGTCATTTCACAACTTCAATGTTTTGGTATAAATGCTACTGATGAGAGGTTACTCCTTGAAATGTCGATATATAGCATATCCAAATTAACCGTTTATACCCGCGTTTTGGTATTTGTAATTTTGAAACCACTGGGCGATAACCGCTGCTGGTGGACCAGAGGTCCCCGAGGGTAATCACAAGCCTGGTAGTCAGATTTGTCTGACACGAATTACCATAAAATTTCTAATGTATTGTCGCTAAAATTTCCGAATGTTAAATTCAAAATTGATGAAAACACCAGGTTTCTTTCCTTGTAATGCACATGGTCGATATCCTTGGTGCTGGATTTGGCTTCCTTGTTCGAACGTTTTGGTTTTGAGTACTTTTCGTTTTCAACTGTTTTGATTTTGACCTTCCAATGTTTTGGTATAAATGCTACTGATGAGAGGTTACTCCTTGAAATGTCGATATATAGCATATCCAAATTAACCGTTTATACCCGCGTTTTGGTATTTGTAATTTCGACCAAAACGAGGCTTTTGTAGAGCTTTTGATGCTGAAGAAGAAAGATTGCATCAGATTTTCTTCATCTCTTTCGAGCCAAAAACAGTAGTTTGACCCCCTGGTCTATTTTTAGCAACGACAGCCATGTATTTTGACGGATCGGGAATCGAAACACAACTTTTGTGCAGGACACCATTAACAGACCACAACTACAGAAGCCAAGTTATGGCAATAGCTCACATTTATGTAAAAACAAGTGGTGAGAAAGGAGAAAACGTTACAGTTCTATGCTGTGTAAATGCTGAAGCATTATGATTATATTCAAAGGACAGAGAGTTGGCGAATCATTGAAAGGAAATGCACCCCAGGTTCTGAATTTGGTTGTGGCAAGTCATCTTTTATAGACAGTGACTTATTTTCAAAATGGTTCAACAAAATTTTCATGACACAGTTGCCACCTGCTAGACCTGTACTTCATATCTTGGATGGCCATGCATCTCACCTAAACTTTGATGTTCTTGAAAAGGCAAAAGAAAATCAAATCTAAATGTCCTGTCTTCCCCCACATACAACACACTGGTTGCAGCCACTTGATCGATCAATATTTGGACCAATGAAATCCTCATACAACACACATTGTCAAAAGCTCATGAAAGACCGCCCTAGTCGACAGATAACCAGATTTATTACATAGATGCATATGAAATACCGATTTTTCCCGTCCCGTGCGGGGCCCGGGAGGCGAATAGGCCCGCAGCAGCGCTAAGCTTGTCGGTAAAAGTCCACTAAAGAGCGCTCAGAAACCTGACATCGGGGTCAGGCCGCTTTGCCCACAAAACGACTGGGATGTGTGCCCCAGGTGGTTGAATGGGGCAGCCCTGACATCGAGAGATGCGGGGTCGTCAGGCGATAATGCGGAAAACCTGACCGCAAACCATAGTGGTGCACCGTGTTGGGAAAAATGTCACGTTCCTCGCACGTTAAAGAACCCTGCTGCAGGTCTCGGTAAGAGTAGGACCCGTAGGATCCCCATGCAGGAGGCTAAATTTCGTTCCCACCCATCACTCCTTTTTCCAGTGGCAGTCAAAACTATCCTACCCGATTGGCCTTGTGTCCCCATTTCCTCCACTTCATCATCATTTCATGTTCATCTCCCGGATATAGCCGAAATCGTGCTGCTTGGGAGTAAAGCAATAACTAACTAACTAACCGAGTTTTCCCAGTGAAATAAAATCTGGTAAATTCACAGTGTGAAATAACAAAAATATTTTCACTCTTGCGTCCTTTCCGGTCAAACTCAATTATGACGTCGTGAATTGTATTGCGTTGTCGGCATGACTCCTGCGGTCTAAATTCCTACGCCATTCAAATAAATTTATTAAAAACTATTTATTAGCGGCATTTTATCTATGTAATAAATACAATAATCAATTAGGTCTCATGAATAACCAAAATATGATCACTCGTGCGGAAACGCACTGAGATTTAACTCGTGCGCGGAACAAGTTCTTCAGTGGATTTAGAGCAACTGGAATTAATCCCTTCAACCAAAATGTAATTCCACCTGAAGCTTTCGGGCCATATCAAATATCAGTACTTGAAAGGACTAGAGCCACGAACCCCCATATTTGGCCCTGTTAATACTCAAATATCAAAATTGGTGTGTTTTACACCAAAATGTGTGTATGTATAGCTGAATGTCTGTGTTCAAAGAGAAAAGATTTTGTTTTGGTGTATAAATGAATTTTCAAGTACCCTAACCCTTCAAAAATAGCCTAAATCAGTGATTTTTCACTTTTTGGCCAAAATGACTTGTTTTTCAGTCACAATTTTGTGATTTTTTATGTGGCGCCACCCCTCGCCCATCGAAATTTTTGTTGAAATATGAAGAAATTAATGTATTTATAAAATTTAAGCAAAAATATTTATGGGCGAGGGGTGGCGCCCATGTCATTTTCACCAAAAACCAGGTGGAATATTGTGAAATTTAGCTGAAATTAGCATATTTTCAATTTAAGCGTCACTTTATAACGTCATTTCAACGTCACAAGTACAGAAAACTTTAAAATTGATTTTGTTTTGTAACAAGTGATCATTCTAGACTACGTGGCCACAAAAATCTTATCTAACAAATGAATTTGAAAAAATGACCCGATTTAGGGCCAAATATGAGGGTTCGTGGCTTTAGTCCTTTCTTCAGCAACAACTGAAAACATTGTTACAGATGGACAACAGGCAGTTCAAAATGAAAATGTGGATTCCGACGTAATTGAAAATATAAATATTACAGTCTTGACTAAAGCTCATGCATCCGTGGAAGGGAATTCAAAAGAAAATCAAAATCAAGAGAAACTAGGAAAGCAAAACAAAGTTTTTGATGATATCTTAGTCATACCAGCCGTTGTAAAAAGCCAAAAGAAGAAAAAGAGCAGAAAAATAACAGCGGCAAGGTTATTGACTAAAAAATGCAACCTAGAAGAAATGAGGAAAAAAATAATGACAAAGACGAAAAAGAGAAAGAAAGGGAGAGAAAAAAGAATTGATATGAAATGGCTTTCTAGAATCCGTTGTGTCCTTTATCTCAAATCCTGGGGATATAAGAGATGGAGAAAGTAGCAAAATCGAGAATTGTTTAGTAAAATGACATCATCAATATAACGGATCGTGAGGTTAAAAAAGAGAGCTAGTCTAATATCATTTTTGTTTAGAACAAATGTTGAATACTTGATATAATTGTTATTTAGGTTTTTTTCCATTTTTGATTCGTTGTTGCTAAAGATATAGCATTTATAATGTCTGCTTAATAACAAATTTCGGAATTCAAAGAACAAATCTAATGGATCTAAGGCTCTCCAAAATCGAAAGTCCTACAAAGTCTTCATTGAGACGAAGTTGTTAGATGACCCCTTTAAGGTGTTTTTGCCCTTTTATGTCAATATAATACTTTATATGTTTTGAGCTATATAATGAAAACTTTTGCAGACAGAAAACAGCTTTTTTCTTGCTTTAATAATCAACTTGAAGGGTTTCACTGGCGTTCAGATGGTCTTTATTAAGGGATTATGTCCACCCTTAAAATATCAAATCGTGATTTAAGCTTATAAAATGAAAACAATTTCAGATACAGAAAAGCTTTGATTGTGAAAATGTTCCGCTTGAAAGTGTTCAGATGACCATTTTAGATGAAATGCCCCTTACAAAGTACATGTTAACAATTGAGTTTTTAATGACTTTACATGACAGATTGAAAATAAAGCAGATTGTTGCTTCAATTAGCTCTACAAAGGTATACCTTTACTTTTAAAGGATTATAATTTTGATAAAAGACCATACAAGTCATTTGGGATCATGAGAGCTTCTTGTTAAAGTTTAACAATCCTAAATTATTGCTAAGTTTAAGAAAATCAATAGAATTTTAAGTAATTCGCTAATAACTAATTTTAATAATGTAATATAATAATATGATTCTTTATGGTTGTTATATATTTCCTTTTCTCGGAGGATGATCTTTAGAACCTGCAACATAAAACCTGCTATATATAGCATTGATAAAAGCTAGAATCTCTTCGCCTAGGAATCAATTGATTTGATAAAGACAAGCTTTAAGATTGTTGGCGGATGTATCTCTGTATGGTAGGAAATTATATATATATATATATTTCATTTTTTGGAATTTTTAATTTTTGATTTTGTGGTTGTTGTTTTCAATTCAAAATATTACATATAAACAAACAACAAACGTTGGTGAGAATAAATTCATCTATGCGTAATATGCATATTTCATTAACCAAATTATTATCAACATTTAAAAAAATAATTGGGTATTAGAAAACAAAAGTAATCAGCCAAAAAACACCCGTAATTGAAAAGTTCAAAAAGGGTAGTCAAATTCAGCTCAGATAGAGTCATTATAAGGAACAAAACCTAGAATTTGGAACGAACTGTCAGTTATCTAATGTGCATGGTGAAAAATATGTCTAACCTATGCGGATTCAGGAGAAAGGGCCTAAGCAGCGCTAAAATTGTCTGCAAAAGTCTACTAAAGACAATTTTGTACCTGACGCTGGGTTATCCCGCTTTTCTCCACAGAGCGACAAAGGTGTGTGCCCTAGGTGTTAAATGGGGTAACCCTGTCATCATGAATAACATGCTATAATTCGAAAATCTGACCGCTATGCCAGTTCTAATTTCCCGAGGTTTTTGGCATTTCAACTTTTGGTAGAGCGCCTCTGATAAGTCTTGAACAGACGAAGCGTAGCAAAATTTATTGTCTGGAACTTTGTTGTATTATATTTTTATTTCTAACATCCGGGATGGTTAGCGCTGCTGGTAGAGTTTTTTCCCCGATGTTAGCCCTCTCCGGCATCAACTCTTTCGTGTTTAAGAACACGTCAAAGCAATTATCCGTTTGAATTTCAAAAATTTTCAAAACCTTAAGGTTCTTCCTTCAACAGACATAGGTTGGTCTTAGTCATACTAGTACTATGTTCTTCATATTCATAAAGTTTTTGGCATTTTCAACTTTTGGTAGAGCGCCTCTGGTGAGTCTTGAATATACGAAACGCGTAAGGAGTAGTAGAATGTATTGTCTGCAGGGTTGCCACACATCCTTGAAACCTTGAAAATCCCTTATAATACCCCCTTCACATATACGATATTCTCTTACGAGTTGTTACGATTTTCAAAATTTATAGTTTTACGAGTTCTTACGAGATTTTCTTGCAACCTATTACGATCTGTTTCCGAGTAGTCACGATTTCGTCAGTTGTGCGGAAATTCGCACTCCCGTCCAGAGACGATATGAATTTTATTTTCGACGTGTTAACGAGCATGTTACGTTGCCTTTACGACGTCTTTACGAGTGAATTACGATATTGGAAATGATATCGTAACTAACTCGCAAACCACTCGTAAAAGAATTCCTTTTCGAGGTATTCCCGAGTTAGTTACGAGTAAAGGCGAGTCATTTACGATCTCTATGAGTTCTTTACGAGTTATTTGCGATGTGTTTACGAGTTTAATTATGACATTGTTGTTTTTTCAACTCGTAAAAGTCTTACGAGGATTTTTCAAAAATCCTCGTAAAACTTTCACGAGTTCTTACGATTTCACACGAGTTAGAAAGACCTGTTTACCAGCAACAAAGAGTGATTTACGAGTCTTTGCGATCGAATACGAGTTGAAAACTCGTAAGAACTCGTAAGGAAATCTCGTATATGTGAAGGGGGTTTAAAGGTCCTGGAATAGACTTTCAATTTTGAAAAAAAATGAAAATGTTCTTGAAAAACCCTGGAATTTTATAGTATCACCATGATTGAACTGTTTCACAGAAAATTTAATCGGGGGACTGAAATTTTGTTGAGTATTTTCATCCCTGAAAATGACTTAAAAACCCTTGAAAAGTCCTGGAAAAACCCTAGAATTTTGCAACAACAGTATAATGGTAACTCTGTGTCAGGATTTTTGCTTTTTTTTTTAAATTTACAAGATTCACACGTTAGAAACCCTGAGATTTCGATGAAAGTACGATTCGTAGAATTACCCGTAAAAGGCTAAATATTGTCTGAATCTACCCATTCTTTCTATCTGGTTGCAGCCATATCTCATTTCCTACTGGACTTGTGTTACCTTTGTCTCCACTTCATCATCATTTCATGTTCATTATAGCATCCCTTTCATCTGCATTTCTCTAATCGATCCGGATTCGCACAGGTTCAAAGTTCAAATTAATGAAATAGCTAATTAACGAAAAATCTTTTCAATTAGCTAAAAATTGTAACAATAAAAAGTGTGTATCTCTTTCCTATTTCAAGAGATTTAAAGCCCTCGGGCATTTTAACTGTATGCGTGATATTTTTATCATAATTGTTATGGCACAAAACATTTTTCATGTATTTGTATGTTTTCAAACCACACCACTGCCAAAACGATCAAGAATAAAAGGCAACACTACCAGATGATCGGTCACCTAGTTCGAGAATCGACTTCTGCGTAATCTATTAACCTTTTTTGTAACATTTAATCTCATTTTAGGTCTCTTTCAATTTGTTCATTATCCTTGTCTGATTCCTATTGTACAATTATAACTTTGCTTATTGTATTTTTGCTAAGACAAGTTTTTTATTTTGGAAATATCGAAGTCATACCTATTGGTATAACCAATCGACATGTTAATCTTATTATATGATTTGTATTTTTAATCTTTGTTAAGTTTTTTTTTACTGAAACATGCATTTAAGTTTGTTTTTTTACTGAAACATGCATTTCTTAAATCTATTGATATATACCATAATTATATTATCTGACGCAAGACCAAAGTTTCCTATTAGCTCATCTGGACCATTTAGCAGCAGTCGTCTTGTAAATTTTGGCAAAACTTTTTTCCTTTGAAAATACTTAATAGATGGTAAATAGAGAAAAGCTGTTGTTCGTTTAAATCTTTGAAGCTATGCCAAAAGTCACATGGTTTAAACTGTCGAATGAACACATCTCATATATCCTCAGGAACTTGAAATAAAGGACACAACGGATTCTAGGAACTTCGCTTCATATTTAGATCTACATCTCGAAATTGACTTTCAAGGAAGACTTTCAACAAAGCTCTATGACAAACGTGATGACTTTAACTTTCAAATCGTCAACTTTCCCTTTTTATGTAGCAATATTTCGTCCGCTCGTGGTTATGGAGTCTTCGAATCATAGTTGATTCGTTACTCCAGAGCTTGCGGAAACTACATCGATGTCCTTGGTAGAGTGTCACGATTGACACAAAAATTGCTGACACAGGGTTATGTTGCTCCACGCGTACGGTTGCTGTCTCACTCAAGAAATTTTACGGTAGACACCGTGTACTCGTAGACAAATATGGGATTTTATCTCTCAAATGAGTGCCGATATTGGTATGTCGTCGAAATTTTTGTCTTCCTTTACCGGATTTGACACACTGAATTGGAAATTAGCAACACGACGTGTGTGCAAAAGCAGACAGGAACCGCTTACTCTTCCGGAGAACCTGAGTTCACACTTGTTACGAAATGTGTTCGCGTTGTTGATTTTTGTTTTATGTTTCTTCGTGCTGTTTTTGTTCGTGTTTACCGGTTTTGTCGTTTGACTTTTGACACTTGAATGACAAACTCAGCGCTTCAATTAGCTTTTTGTCCACTCAGGACCAAACGGGGCAAGTTCGAAAAGAATTTCACAACAATTGACCCAGGAATCAAAAAGCAGAACGGTTCCCACTTGTTGCAACACATCCTTGGTATATTCACAAATCATTTGTAAATACGGTCAACAACTTCATGACAAACCGATATCTGAAAGATCGAAATAAAACACAAGTAGATGATGATAGGAATCTAATAGAACTATTTGTGTTAATTAAGACAGCAACCATAAAGACTCATTAGCGGGTCCCGCAGGCCAAAACCAATTACGTTTGACGGTGAAAGTCCGCTTAATAATGATTTGTATATTGGTCTTCACAGCGTGCTTCGTTTACCTGAAGGTTTGAAAAAAGAAAGAAATGATTAGATAATTGTAAAAGTACTTATATAAGTTGATAAAATATAGGTTTCTGGACAAATTTTATAATAAAACTACAAAAGTCAGCAAGATTTATCTGACTTTTTCAAATGTCTAGCATTAGTTCTGTTGAAATGAATAAAAAAGACATTCATATAAACAAATATGAACGGGTAATTTGGTTATGCTGTATATGTTAGTTATTAATGACAATAAAATTTGATTTGATTTGACGATATCGACTGAATGGAGAAACCATGTCATCTGAATTATATATGTCTGATTAGCTCGGCACACCGCGATCTGAGGTAGGGTAGACTGTCGCCCTTATTCGTTTCTTCATTTTTCATTGGTAACTCTAGTGACCTTTTGTTCACATTCAAATTCTCAATGGGCATAGCATTTAAAAAAAATAACTTCAATTAAGGACATTCTAATACCTTCCACGTGATATTGAAAAAAAAAATTAAGTTTTGAATTTCCATACGTTGGAAAGAACGAAAGTAAACACGTGTAGCATCAAGTGATAAAAGAATCCTGAAACGAGTAAATTTTGAAACGAAAATCCCAAAATAATACAATGTTTTATATCTGCCTATGTTCCAAGTTTTATATCAAGACATTAAACCAAATATGAAACTATGTTTTCAATATTCAGATTCATATTTCAAGTTCGTGTTGAAATTATCACATGCGAAAAAAAAGTTCAAAGCTAAAAATCATCACCAATAGAACGTAATAACTCGAAATATAGTCGTTAGCAAGTCGATCAGTCCTTTTTATGCAATTGTAGAAAGCCTGCTTCAACACGAATGGATTAACATTCCACTGACAATTGTTACAATCAATGTCGATTTGATAACCTGAGTTTTGCTGCTAAAAAACACGTTAAAAATTGACCATAAGTAAATTCAGCATTCCATTAGAATCCTTTCTGTGTACTAGTATCCGACTTGATTGTACCTGCGATTCCGGGTTTTCAAATATACTACAAGGTACATGTACGTTTAATTCAGTTTGCCAATATACTAACTTGCCGTTAAATCTTTTTTCTCCAAACATCTAATAGTGTATTTGAAATGTTTTATGTCTACCAAACTGTTTGAAATATTATCACCCACATGGCTCATGCGAATGTGTATTTTTTTTTCATTATACACAATTAATAAATTTGAAATCTAAGAAACTTGCAAAGTTTGCTTTAAGACAGGGACTTAAACATATATTTTGTTGGAATTAAACTTGGAAATTTATTCAATTAAAATAATATGTCGGACATTTTTAATAAATGTATATAGTATTACCGCATCTGCGAGACTCACGTTTGACTATTGAAAAAGTTAACACTCATCCCAGCCAGAGATTTCTTGAAAGCAAAATTAACGCCTGTGTGTACCATACATATCTTTCATTGTGACAGTTGATGCCTAATTACATTGTACAAGGATTTTTTTCTTTGTCAAAGAATTTTCACAGCTGGTTATCCTAGACAGACAGTTATCATTTCTCGCGTTTCTACTTGAGCATGTTGAGTCCATTAAAGTCGAGACCCTGTTTCCTTTCCGAGAAAAAAAAAGAATATGGGTTGATGTCTTTTCCACATCTCCATCACTTCTTCGTAATAGCTGTAAAGATGGTTATTCATATTACTAAAGACTAAGTGGGTTTCTTCTGTTGTTTTTTATTTGATCTTTGAAATGGAATACCGGATCCCTTTTTGTTATGCAAAACTTCCAATTATTTTTAGATAATTTAATATTTAAATGCGTTTGTGGGTTTGTGGGTTGGTGTTTTACGCCCTGGTAATTCAAAATTGGTTAAATAAAGGGAATGAACATGACAAGGGTGATATGATGATACGTATTTTGGGTGGGATAAACAGACATTCAGGCGGTTCTATATATTTTCTATAATTCCTTAAAAAAACCTATCTTCTTATCAGTGACACAATTATATTTTTTTTTTATTAAAAAGGACTATTTCTTTTATTAGCCCTATACTCGTGTTTTACTTAATGAAATACATGTTCGTTATGTTCATTATCATGATAACGATATACAAAAATGATTTCATGCACAAAGGAGTAGAGCCACGAAGGCCCAAAATAGGCCTGGTATTTTCACTATTTTTTAACTACTATAACTTGTCAAAAATTTAACTAAAATATATCAAGGTATGAACAAACTTTTCATATCTAAGATCTGTAAGATTTAAAAAATATTTACACCACAGGCTGAGCCTCAAGACTTTATAAACAGGCCATATATTTGAAAATTTCTCATTTTTCACACATTTTCACTGGTTTCTCTGCATATTTCGTCAAAATTAGTAATGGCCACACTCCTCGGCCATCGTAATTTAATTGATAATTAATTTATAATATCATAATACACATTTCTATCACAAAATAATTTTGTTTGACAGGTGTGGCCCATTTCATTTTCATCAATTTATACATGAAATCAAGGAAAACTGTCACAAATTGTTATTTTTCACAAAAAAGTCTATTTTTTTACCTCACTGATCTCCATATTGATAAATAATTGAAGGAAAAAATAATGCAATTCATGAAATATAAAGACTATTGAACATTAATGCAGCAACTACAAGCAGATATATCTACGTTAAATTTTAGGCCATTTGGGGGCCTTCGTGGCTCTACTCCTTTACAATTTTTTCAGATATTTGCGGGTACTTATTTTCGCGATTCTTTGGCAAACGCAAAAATAGTGAAAATTAGAACATCACGATAATTACTACTTTTACAGTATCCCGATGTCAGAATCCCAAGACCCATAGTCGCCTCTTACGACAAGCTAGGCTCTGCTGTGGGCCAATTCTCCCGAGTCCTGCACGGGACTTTTCAGAAAAAAATAAGTAGGAATATAAAAAGCCTTATTTTTTAACTAAAACCCACTTCGTTGAGGGCCTGGATAAACACAAAGGAACGTTACATTTTAAGGGGCCCTAGGTTAGAAAGAGGTGGAAACATTAGCCTCAGCTGTGTGTAACATTGCGATCCAGAATTGCGTCTTTGACGTACATGGCGACCGGCACTCTCCAAACGTTTTCAAACTAGGGCCAGTGACAAGGCTTTTCGTGATCTGACAACCGCCACGCAGGAAAGCCATTCGAATCCGTCACATTGGGTATACTACTAGGCCGCTCTGTTGCATAGCCTGATCTGCTGTCAGAATCTAAGATCTTCCCCTCTTACGACATGTTGTGTGTTGATATGGGCCCATTTGCTACCTTGGGCTGGGACGGGTTGTATAATATAAAGTAAGTCAGTTAGTTATTGCTCTTCTCCAAAACAAGAGGAACTTCATGGAGATGAACATGAAAGGGTGATAAAATGAATATTAAATGGTGCCGACTGCAAAATGCCATTTATAGGTAGCCCTTCGAAAGAACTGCAGCAGTGTTCTTTAACGTGCAAACTGATAAACGCAACATTTTTTTCAGCATGCTCACATCATTGGTTTGGTCCCATGCGGGCCCCGGAGTTGTAATATTGGGCTTCTGACCATTGGTAAGTGCGTGTTCAGCCGACAGGGCGACCAAGTGTATACCGTGGATGATTCAGTAGGGTTGCGCTCGTCCGCGGAGATTATCAGGACTATAAAACGGAAAGCTTGATTTCATACGAGAGCAGACCAACGTGTCTGTAGAGTTTCAAACTTCATGCACGTTAAAGATTCCTTTATGGGCCGCCAAGAAGTGCAACAAAGATGCTTTTTTTTCGGCCCCTATCCAGCTCTACCCTATTCACGTTGTCTTCAAAATTAACTGTTTCTTTGTTTCTCCATCCTGGGTAACCCAGGCATTCTTCTTTCGCTTACTCATTCATCACATGTGATGAATGCATAAGCGAGTGAAGAACCCCTTGGTTTCCGAGAATGTTCTTTCCCACCCACCCTCCATATTTTTCATCATCAATTTCAATGTTTGTTTTGTCACCCTTTTCATTTTCATCACTCTTATGTAATCTATGGTTCTGCTTTAGGCCTTACCAACCCAGCATGCAAGATGATAGGGCTATCCCTTTGAAACACCCTTGACAATTATCCAAGCTGCTCTTTGACCAAGCAGTCTGATCCGAGGTCATGATTTGTGCACTTTATGATGTAGAGGTTTATTGCTGCTGTGGGTCTATTCATTAAAGAGCGCTCAGAAACCAAACATCTGGTCAGGCCGTTTAGCCCACAAAGCGACTGTGGTGTGTGCTCCAGGGAGTTGAAGAGGGTAGCTCCGTCATAAAGAAAGCCGGGTCGTCAGGATTTCATCTGGAAAACCTGGCCGCAAACCATAGAGGGCCAACGTGTGTGAAGAGTGTCACGCTTCATGCACGTAGAAGATCCCTTTGCGGATCGCCAAGTAGTGCGCCACATATGCTTAGTTTTCCGCCTCTACTTACAGCTTTTTCAGTGGTCTTCAAAATTTACAGTTACTTTGTTTACACCCAACCCCCATTGTTGGCCTGTTTTGTCAGTTGGTTTATCGACGTACATTGGCCCGTTTCGCATGAAATACATGGGTCTGTGTTATGAGTGCTGTATCGTGGGCGGTCTACACAATTCAATTTGTCCCAACTTGTTCTTGTCCTGAATATGACTGAAATACTGCCGACTGGACACAAAACAACCAACAATAAATCGATCAACCACATGTGGATTTTTAAAAATAAAGATAACAAGAGAACGAACGGACGAAGATGGTAAATCTCATATATCGTATAGCGGGTTATTTTTCGCGATGGTTTAATATTCGCGGGTCGACGAAATTCGCAAAAATACATCCCGCGAAAATATTATCCTAACGCAAATCATTAACAAAAACATTAACAAATCGGGAAAATAAAGCCCGCAAAATTTTCCCCCTTACATTTACAGACAAAAACCGCGAAAATATACCCCGGCGAAAATAACCCGCTATACGGTATCCAAGAAGAAAGGACAAAGCAGCAAAGACATGATTATTTGCTTATAGTTTTACCTCATGGAACTAGTTTATTCTAGTATATTATTACATTGAGCATTTCCAGATTCAATCCCAGTTTTGTGAAGCAACAATGTTCTTTGTTAAAAAAAAACAAAACAAAAAACGCTTACTAAAGAAATTCAACGTAAAATGAAATATTTTATGGACATCATTATAAACTCTTGTAAACACTCTATGATTTGTATATTTCAAGTTTTGAATGGTTTTCTTTGATCTTTTCCAATATTTTTTTCTCTGTTTTGATTCATTAACCGTGTTAAGAAGTGGTTGCATTAAACTAGTCTTCAAAGTAATTTGTTAATTTTCTTGTTTTCAAGTTGTGAAGACTGTTCTAACAAGGCTAGAAAAACATAGATATTTTTATACCTGCGTAATTTATTTTTTTGTCCGCAAAAGGAAACAATGTAATGAATGTATGTTTCGTTATATATATATAGAAATTTTCAGACACGGTCTGGAATATATATCAAAATTAAGGTAAGAAGACTGCATTTTTGGGGTTTTATCTTTTATGTAATTATCAACTAACCTGAAATGAAGTTGAACGGCGGGCGGTCTGTCCGGCGGTCGTCAACTATTGGTTTCCAGACAATAATTCAAAACTTTTTTTGCCGATATTGATGAAACTTTGGTTTATTGATACATAACATAAAAGGAGGACTCCTATTTCTCAAACAACTGGCAATTACTCTAGATTTTCATACTAAATTTGTCATGTTCGTATGTCTGTCTGTTCTAAAAACCTCAAAAACTACATGGATTAGATATTTGAAATTTTACACATATCTTGAAATATTACTGATAAATAAGCTTAGGTTTTTCCTGGCGAGATCCTGCCTCACTATGTCTGTTTTTTAGCTCAACTGGCCAAAGGCCATGTGAGCTATTGCCATCACTTGGCGTCCGTCGTCGTCGTCGTCCGTCGTCGTCGTTAACTTTTCTTCAATCTTCTTCTCCTCTGAAACGGCTGCACAGATTCAAACCAAATTTGGTCTGGTGGTACTTTAGGGTATCCCCACAGAACTGATGTGGGGATTTTTGATTCGTCGAAAAACATGGCCGCCGTCGCTAAAAATAGACCAGGGGGGTCAGACTACTGTTTTTGGCTTGTAAATCAAAAAGTATAAGAGATAGATGAAATCTGATGCCACGCTACTGCTTCAGCATCAAAAGCTCTACAAAAGCCTCCATTGAGTCGAAGTTGTCAGATGACCCCTTATGGGAGTTACGGCCCCTTAAAGGTGAAAAATAGCATTTTTTCATGTTTTTGGCCTATGGAATGAAAACTATTGCAGATAGAGAGAAGCTGTTGCTTGCTTAAATGTTCAGCTCATTTAGCTCTACAAAAGTCTCCATAAGGTCAAAGTTGTCAGATGACCCCTTATAGGGGTTATGGCCCCTTAAAGGCAAAAATTAGAGTTTTTGGCCTATAGAATGAAAACTATTGCAGATAGAGAAAAGCTGTTGCTTGCTTAAATGTTCAGCTCGTTTAGCTCTACACAAGCCTCCATAGGGTCGAAGTTGTCAGATGACCCCTTATAGGGGTTACGGCTCCTTAAAGGCAAAAAATAGTGTTTTTGGCCTTTAGAATGAAAACTATTGCAGATAGAGAAAAGCTGTTGCTTGCTTAAATGTTCAGCTCATTTAGCTCTACAAAAGTCTCCATAGGGTCAAAGTTGTCAGATGATCCCCTATAGCGGTTACAGCCCCTTAAAGGCAAAAAATAGTGTTTTTGGCCTATGGAATGAAAACTATTGCAGATAGAAAAAAGTTGTTGCTTGCTTAAATGTTCAGCTCATTTAGCTCTACAAAAGTTTCCATAGGGTCAAAGTTGCCAGATGACCCCTTATAGTGGTTACGGCCCCTTAAAGGCAAAAAATAGTGTTTTTGGCCTAAAGAAAGAAAACTTTTGCAGATAGAGAAAAGATGTTGCTTGCTTAAATTTAAATGGTCTACAAAAGTCTTTTTAGGGTCGAAGTTGTCAGATGACCCCTTTAAGGGGTTATGGCCCTTTAAAGGTGAAAAATAGTGTTTTTTGCTTTGGAATGAAAACTATTGCATATAGAGAAAATCTTTTTATTAGCTCGCCTGACCCGAAGGGTCATGTGAGCTATTGTCATCACTTGGCGTCCGTCGTCCGTCGTCCGTAAACTTTTTAAAACGTTAACTCCTCTTACACCATAAGTTCAATTGGAACCAAACTTGGTATGGTTGTTCATTAGCATTCGGTGCTTAGAACTGATGTGGGGATTTTTAATTCGTCGTAAAACATGGCCGCCATGGCTAAAAATAGAACATAGGGGTAAAATGCAGTTTTTTGCAAATAACTCAAAAACGACTACAGATATCAAAATTCTGGCTGGGATAAAAATGATCAGCACCTCAAGATCTACCTACCCTGAAATTTTGAAGAAAATCCAACTACCCATGTAGGAGTTATTGCCCTTTTTGTGGATTTTCTGCAAATTTTGCACCTGTTTAGCTCAATATCTTGAAAACTATACTAGATATTTGAGAAATTTAAATTGCATGTTGTTAGGCACATCAAGATCTACAAAATATGTAAAGGGTCAAAGTTGTAGGACCTTTCCTTGTAGGAGTTATTGCCCTTAGAACGTCAAAATTTAGCATTTTACCAGCATTTCCTCATTACATTGAAAACGTTAACTCCTCTGACACTTTAAGTCCAAATTGAACCAAACTTAGTATAGTTGTTTATTAGCATTAGTTATTGAAAATGTTAACTCCTCTGATACTTTAAGTCCAAATGGAACCAAACTTGGTATTATTGTTTATTATTATTAGGTGTATAGAACTGTTGTGGGGATTTTTGATTGGTTGTAAAACATGGCTGCTGTGGCTAAAAATAGAACATAGGGTTGAACTGCATTTTTTTTGCAAATAACTCAAAAAGGGTGACAGATTTTTAGATTTTGATTGAGAACAAAAGTGATCAGCACCTTTAAATCCACCATATTGTCAGATGACCCCCTTATTAATCTTATGACCCTTCCAACGTTAAATAGATTTTGCCTTAGAACCTTTACTTCAGGCACATATGTCAGGTGAGCGATTCAGGCTCCTGGGAGCCTCTTGTTATACATACATAACAGAAATAGATTAGCTTCATCCATGTATTTCACCTAACATGTTATGCCTGTTATAACTTTTGATTAAGTTAGTACGAAGTGGCTTGCCAATTCATTGTTTCGGCTTTGTACAGAAGCTTATCTGCAAATTATGTAACTATGTTTAACTATGTTTAACTGTTTCGAATGATGACCAGTTTTAGATAGCAAATTATTCCATGCTTCTTTGTGGTAAAAGTAAACTGTAGTCAAACAATTACATTATGAAAAGAAAACAAATGTAGATAATGAATAAGAACAAAGTAAATGTGGATACAACCTAGGACAAAAAGGGAAAAAGCAGTCAATTAGAATTGCAACATGTATGTCATGCAAGCTTCCCGTCAATGTGAAGCATTTCATATAGTTTCATCAAAAGTTTCTTTCTTTAAGAGCTTTATCACAATAAAAGACAATGAATTTTTACAGCCATTTTATTTATTTTAGGTTGAGTGAAAATGAACAGGACAGAATATAACTGCACAACCCAACAAGGCACAAATGCAACAGCAGCAGCCTCTTTTCTGCTGCTTCCGTTTTCATTGGCAACATTCATTCTTAATTTAGTCACCATGATTATACTGAAAAGATCTAAAAAGCTGCAAAAGAATAAGTTTATCTGTCTGTCTTTGAGCTTGAGTATAACAGATATGGTTTTGAGCTTGACATCTTGCGTGGTAATCGGAACGACCATTCTGCAGCTCCATTGTATCAAGATACCGTACCTTTGCTTTTTCTTGTCAATGTTGACGTCCATTGCTTTGTCTTGCTCTTTGCTGCAAGTCTTACTTATCTGCATCGAACGGTGGTTTGCAATTACTACCTTGTCATTGCAGAATGATAGACAATGGTCTTATAAATATGGCATCGTATTTGGAGTTGTGTTTGGGTGTGTTGCATTATACAATGTTGTGGTCTATCTTGCACTTGGTAAAGCGAATTCGACTAGCTGTAAATTAGTGGATATTTTCGAGACAAACTTTTCTCAATTTAAAATCTCTGTCAGCATCATAAGATTATTAATGCTTCTATTAGTTTGTGTTGTGTATTTTTACGTTTTGAATAGACTAAAGAAGACGATGAATCAAGTTAACCCTTTAGCAAATTCAACCATTGAAACAACAAAAAATGTAAGCGAAACAATGAGCAGCAAAGACGTAACAGCACGCAACTTTGATCTAAGAAAGAAGGATCAACCTAATGGCCGAATAAGCAAGAGTGACTCAACATTGCTAAACCCAATACCATCTACCTCCAGTTATGGTACTAGACAGGTGTCGTGGGTAGATGAAGTAACCAGCCAAACCAAAGGATGCCATCTTTCAGTGGCTCCACAAATCCAACATATCAAGGTAAAAGCCTTAACACCAAACAAATCCTATTCTACTGCATTCAACAAGCAAATTGAACGAATGGACAGAACTCCAAGCGGAACAGCTATCACGAGTAAAGGTGCCATCGCTACCGATTATAGCGAAATGACAATATCCGGCCACAGCAATAATGCTTTACCTTCGGACGAGATAAGCGTCGATCCTCATACTTCATGTTCCAAAACATCGACAAATTCGTCATTCAACTCACCTGCACGTATTAAGCGTTTTCGCCGTTCAATGATGACTTTGATCATTTTGATAACGTTAACCTCAGTCGTGGTTCTTCCAGGAAGTTTAATGCATATGATTTCATCTTTTACCGACGCAGTACCTTCTTCGATTTTAGAATTCACCAATATTATTATTTTGCTAAACCCTCTTATGAACCCAATTGTATATGTATTGAGATTTAAAGAGTTTCGTGGAATTCTCAGATGTCGAAAAGTAACTTGATTAACGTTTGTTCTAGGTTTATTTGTTCTGTTGTATTTATTTGGCGATCGTGTAAATAAAAGTATAATTTTCTGGCTACGTGATTTAACAAGCCTCTCCGAGACTAGTTTTTTTTATAGGTTCACCTGACCAGAGAAAATAGAAAATGTATAATTTTTGTTTAAAAGAAAATATTTTATAATGATATGTAGAATGAGCGTACGCGACACAGCCAACATAACAAGAGGTAATTTAGACCAAAAAAAAACACAATGGAAAACCACCAGCAGCATCAAAAGAGGCCTACAGGCGACGCTCGCCGTAATGAAATCCGCCTAATGTCTTGATAAAATTCATAAAATTCAAATCCTTTTCGGGATGTTATAGTAAAGATCAGTAAACAGTCAGGGACCAACTTGTACAAGTCAGAATGGTCTTAATTGCACATGTGAATTTAAAAAAACTAGAGTTATCTTCTTCTTATTTTTAGAATTTTTAATCTGACTTCTACGAGTAGATTATACTAGAATGTCTTTTTATCGAAGTCCCTTATGTAGAGATATTCTGTATGGTTAAATTCCTTTTTAGCTCACCTGGACCGAAGGTCCAGGTGAGCTATTGCCATCACTTGGCGTCCGTCGTCGTCCGTCGTCCGTCGTCGTTAACATTTTTCAAACGTTAACTCCTCTAACACCATAAGTCCAATGGCTTTTAAATTTGGCACAGTTGTTAATTGGCATAGGTAGTATAAAACTAGCGTGGGGATTTTTGATTCGTTGAAAAACATGGCCGCCATGGCTAAAAATAGAACATAGGGGTCAAATTACAGTTTTTTGCAAATAACTCAAAAACGGTAACAGATATCAAAATTCTGGCATAGGGTTAAAGTGATCAGCACCTCAATTTCTACCTGCCCTGAAATGTTCAAGAAGATCCAACAACTGATGTAGGAGTTATTGCCCTTTTTCTGGATTTTTAGCTCACCTGGTCATGTGAGCTATTGTCATCACTTGACGTCCGTCGTCCGTCCGTAAACTTTTTAAAACATTAACTCCTCTGACACTTTAAGTCCAAATGGAACCAAACTTGGTATAGTTGTTTATTAGCATTAGGTGTATAGAACTGATGTTGGGATTCTTGATTGGTAGTAAAACATGGCCGCTATGGCTAAAAATAGAACATAGGGGTAAATGGCAGTTTTTTGCAAATAACTCAAAAACGGTGACAGATTTTAAAATTTTGATTGGGAACAAAAGTGATCAGCACCTCAAGATCTACCAGCTCTGAAATTTTGAAGAAAATCCAACAACCCATGTAGGAGTTATGGCCCTTTTGTGGATTTTTTTGCAAATTTTGCACCTGTTTAGCTCAATATCTTGAATACTATACAAGATATTTGAAAAATTTAAATTGCATATTGTTAAGCACATCAAGATCAACAAAATATGTAATAGGGTAAACGTTGTAAGACCTTTCCTTTGAGGAGTTATTGCCCTTAGAACGTCAAAATTGAGCATTTGAAAAGCATTTCCTCATTACATTGAAAACGTTAACTCCTCTGACACTTCAACTAAGTCCAATTGGAACTAAACTTGGTATTGTTGTATATTAGCATTAGGTGTATAGAACTAAAAAATAGGCTAAAAATAGAACATTAGGTTAAACTGCATTTTATTCTAATAACTCAAAAAGGGTGACAGATTTTTAGATTTTGATTGAGAACAAAAGTGATCAGCACCTTAAGATCCACCAAATTGTCAGATGACCCCCTTATTAATCTTATGGCCTTTTCAACGTCAAATGGATTTTTCCTTATAACCTTTACTTCAGGCACATATGTCAGGTGAGCGATTCAGGCTCCTGGGAGCCTCTTGTCTATATACTGAGAGCTATTCAAAAATCTTACAAAATAGTTATGGGTTTGTAATTTAGATATTTTCTTTTAATATTAATTCTTACTTGTACAAGTCAGAACTGCCCTCCTTTGTCAGTAAATGTATCTACTTTGGCGGTCGTGAACACCAAGGTCTTCATTAAATAACAATGATTTATCTAGTATATAAATGGATATAAATGACAGACCTAGATAATTAGCTATGAAATTCTTTGATGATAATTGAAACTTTACAGTCAATCTGATTTCTGTTTGCATATGATTCTTTCATCCTAATTGCAGGATGTCATTGTTATTTGAATAAGATTTGTTGGTTTTGAGAAATGTTATTTCAAAAACATTGAATATTAGTGCAAATTTGATAGAAACAATTTTTACTCTAACAAGTCGGATTCATTCTGACCTGTAAAAGTCCGAATGGGATGATCTGACTCTACAGAGTAAGAAACCATAAATAGAATCTAACTGGTACTAGTAAGAAGCAGAGGTACCAATGGGGTATCCGAATGTCAAAAGTCCAAAAGGGCAGAAACAAAACCAGCAAACACTAACAAGAACGGGACAAAAACAGAAAACATGTAAAACATGGAAACACAAAATACTGAATATCAATCAACAACGCGAACTCCAGTCGATCGAAACAAGAGTGAACTCAGAGGCTCCGGAAGAGTAAGCAGTTCCTGCTTGCTATAGCACACCCGTCACGTTGCCAATAGTCCATTCAGCGTGTCAAATCCGGAAAAGGAAGACAAAACAAAACCATATGACACACCAACATCTGCACTCATCTGAGAGATCGAAATCCCATATTTGTCTACAAGTGCATGATGTCTTCCGTAAAATTTCTTGAGTGAAGACAGCAACCGAGCAGCAGCATAACCCTGTGTGAGTAATTTTTGCGTCAGGCGTGTCGCTCTGCTAAAGAAATCGATGTAAGTCCCGCATGCTCTGGAGTAACGAATCAATTGAGATACGTAGACTCCATAAGCTGGAGCGGACGGAATGTTGCTACACAAGAAAGGAAAGTTGACGATTGGAAAGTTGAAGTCATCACGTTTGTCATAGAGCCTTGTTGAAAGTCTTCCTTGAGAGTCAATTTCGAGATGTAGATCTTAATATGAAGCAGACTTCTTAGAATCCGTTGTGTCCTTTATCTCAAGCACCTGGGGATATATGAGATGGAGAAAGTCACCAAATCCAGCCAAATCGAGAATTGTTTTCAAGGACATCATCAATATAACGGAACGCGAGGTTGAAAGAAAGAGCTAGTCATCGGTCTTTTTTGTCTAGAAGAGATTGTAATAAGTCTGCATCATATGAATGAAGAAACAAATCAGCAAGCAAAGGTGCACAATTAGTGCCCATTGGAATCCCTATTGTTTGCTGAAAACACGTCCACCAAACTGAACAAATATGTTGTCAAAAAAAAAGTTGAGCATGTCGATTATTTGGTCTTCTGTAAATTTGTTCTTTTTCTTAGACCCATTGATGACAAAGTAAGTCTTGGTATAATCAACTACTAGATATTTGTACCTGCGTTTTTCATTCTTTTTGAAAAAGCTACGTTTAATAAGCTGTGCCAATCGGGATTTCAGTTGTTCATGTGGAATAGAAGCGTAAAGTGTGGAGAAATCGAATGATTTGATGCTGTTATAAGACGAAACTGGTTTAGAGTTAAGAATCTCCATCAGTTCTTTCAAATTCTTCAGGATCCACATTTGATTGACACCATTTCTAGAATAACAACACTCGTAATATTTCCGAATTTTATTGCCGTAAGTATTGAAGTCAACAGAACTGAAAGAGGCTTAGTTGTTTATTTGGATGACCTAAGTAAGATATATTCTGACTTGTACAACTTGGTCCTCTGACTGATAACACTAAACATGAATTATTCTAAGAATCAAATTTTCCCAAATAATTAAGCTTGTAAAACATGCATGGGGAAACAGTTACCTGCAGGTACTCATCAATTCAAAGGGCACCTTTCACATTTCAGTGATATGATCTCTAGAAAATACTTCTTTCGGTATCAGCCGTTATAATTAGTGGAAAAAATCAAAATTATGTTAAACGTAATGGTAAGTGTTTGGCTGATTATTATATATAGCTACAATAATGTAGCTCCTTTGACATATGTTATTGGGCGGATGTACATTATGGTAGCTATATATAATTAATATACTGAGATGGTCAGCTCAGTAGACGATCAAAAGATGTGAATTTAGTCTATGCGACACAACAAACAAAACCGAAAATGTTTTGGCAATTTAAAAAATCACAATGGAAAACAACAAGCAGTCTTTAAAATGACGAGTGGTCGCTGCTCGCCGTCTTGCATTGGTCAAGACATAAGATTAACTATTTTATACCCGTTTTGGTATTTGTATATTCGAAACCAATCCCTTAAATATCAACAAATGACCTTTTTGGACATAAAACAATAAACAGATAGAACACATGGACAAACAATACTTTCAACAAGGCTCTATGACAAACGTGATGACTTCAACTTTCCAATCGTCAACTTTCCCTTTTTGTGCAGCAACATTCCATCCGCTCCTGCTTATGGAGTCTTCGTATCACAGTTGATTCGTTACTCCAGAGCTTGCGGGAATTACATCTATTTGTTTGGCAGAGCGTCACGTTTGACACAGAAATTGCTGACACAGGGTTATGTTGCTCCACGGTTCCTGTCTTCACTCAAGGAATTAAACGGTAGACACCGTGCACTCGTAGACAAATATGGGATTTGATCTCTCAAATGAGTACAGATTTTGGTTTGTCGTAGAAATTTGTTTTGTCTTCCTCTACCATATTTGACACACTGAATTGGAAATTAGCAACACGACGGGTGTGCTATGGCAGGCAGGAACCGCTTACTCTTCCGGAGCACCTGAGTTCACTCATGTTACGACTTGAGTTCGCGTTGTTGATTTCAGTTCGGTTGATTTTGTGTTGTGTGTTTCTTCGTGCTGTTCTTGTTCGTGTTACCGGTTTCGTTGTTGCCCTTTCGGACTTTTGACACTCAAATGCCCCATTGGTGCCTCTTTGCCTCTTTCCCCCTGTATTTATAATCTTGTACAAATCTCTGTTTGTAAAATATGACTTTTATAACTAAACTTTTAAAAATGTTACACCCAGAAATACAAAAATGTTTGGTTGATAATGTTACGCGTTTACATCACGAAAATGTCAAAATATTTCATACAATTTTCATCATCTTACAAGATAGAACATGTTCTGAACAAAATAATTGTGCAAAGCCATGATCGCCTAGTTAAAATATGCATTTAACATGTTAGTTTCTCGTGCATTTAGGTCAAGCCTTAAGCAGACCATGATTTTTATGTAAATAAATAGCCCAATAAATGTTTGGTAAAGATGTGGTAGCAGAAAAACTATAAAAACTTAAGTCACTTTAACTTTCAAAAACAAGCCATTTTCACGTTTAAGTTATTCCGTTTCAGTTTTTCCCTCTCCCTCCAACCGTTCAAATTTGCCGTGTTTTTTCTCCCAACATGTTTTAATGGGTTTAATTGTCAGTCAGATATCTGATGAAAATCCATGACCTTTGAAAATGATGAGTTTTCATGACTTTGTTACATCTTCAAGCCATGCATTTCCATCACGAAAATGTAATTAAAAGATCATGGATTCTACTTTATATGAAGTCATGGTTTTTCATTACAATTGTTTTTTTTTTTTCAAATGTCATGAAAAATCATAATTTTCCAAGGCATGGTTTTTATAGGACATCTGGCTGATTGTATTTCAGTTTGTGCTAAACCATATATATTTCTGTTTCCCTTTAAATTTCAAGAAGTATAAGAATATTTGATGTCAGATGTTCATCATTGTGAGATTTTCCTTCTGAAATGAATTGACTCGGTTACATTGTAAGTACTACAATTAATTGTCATTATTTGCTTATGTGAGTGGTTTTACAACATTTATTTGTTGGGGTTTTTAGCAACGCTTGAACCCTAACTGTTAAGCAATTTTACAATCATTCTCTTTTCCTCAGTGGGTATGAAAAATTAAAAAAAGTTATTAAACATTGAAGACTCCATAGCAGGTAAGGGGGTAATATCCACCCTGGTGCAGATGAATACAAACAGGTTAACTGTAGACTCTTTCAACTGAATTTGGTTTCAAATTCTGTTGCACCTGATAACTTGATTTTGTCACTCAGTTTTTCATTGTATCCCTCTTTGAGTTTAAAATTAGATCCCTATAACTCTAAATCTGTCGCTTGATTTAATCTTCAGCTTATTAAGTGATACAAAAGTCTCCTTTCTGTCAAAATTGTCAGACATGTCAGATGCCCCTTATGATAGTGGCCGTTACTCATAGAAGATGGCGTGATGACTTAACATCATTTGAACGATGTAGCAACCCGGGAGCCTTTTGCTTCACGTCAAGATTTGGGTTTTGGAACCTTTTTTACACCCCATCATATAGACCTTCCATCAGATTAATAAATAGTTAATTATCATTCTGTATAAAAATGGTATGCCTATATATCATATATATATTTTTTTTCATTTTGGTAAGAAAAAGAGGAGATAATATGCATTGCACAAAATTACAGGATAATGTTATGTTCAAAACATTTATTGACAGTCTTCAGCTTCATAAATTCTAGATCTATTTATGAAAAATAACATGAAAGGGATTAGAAAACAGGACAAAGTCTATATATGTTTCCACTACTGTCATGACTATATGAATCAAGTGCAATAAAACCATAAAAGTACTGTCATCGGTTAAAGATCCTTGATTATGGCATTTTGAGAAAAAAAAATAAGACGCAAATGATCATTTTTATTAAGTTACTGTAATTATATACATTGGAATCGACAATCGTAAATTAGTGTCTAATCTTGTAAAAGCCATGCTTTTTTATCCCTAATTATTTTTTTGAAACAAAATACATGGCATTTTTCTACATTGTTAGCGCAGACCAATAAAACATATTAAGAATTATAGTTTTGTGTAGGTTTTAAATGCTAGATAACTGGGTTCAGTAGAATTGTTTTCTTTCATATATATTTATTGCTAGTAAAGTTTATTCAATTTGAGAACCACGATTATAAAAGTTTGAAAACGCCCTTGCTAGATACCACACATGAAAGATCCGAAATTCTTCAATTAATTAGCATGCACATACCACAGGCGTTTCGGTCCAGGATTTTCTGTTTTATTATAAATAACGTGTATACTAAATTTTTCATCTCGTCTATATATATTTTTATATAGACAAGATGATTATGTACACGTTATTTATAATAAAAATAAAAATCCTGGACCCAAACGCCTATGGCACATACTTAATGACCAAATGAAATACCAAATGCCACCCGGCCTTCATCCGCTAGATTTAACTAATATCTTAAACAGATCGTTGATTTCTTGATTTTCAAAAGTCAAAATCGTCCCTTCAAAACTAAATCAAAATTGTGTTGCATCTGGTACAACGAATCCTTCAAACTGTAAAAATGTGAAGCTCATTTCTGTTTTTCATTGTAAAATTCAGTTATAAAAATACAAGGAAGCTTACGACATCAAACAAAATATGTCAGCTTGACACTCAAGAAAAATAAAAATTTTTATTTAACTGCAGTACAATTCAATTGTATCATTCTTAATTCGGTTGTATTTGTACTTTATGTATAAATGTATAAATTCATTGTTTTGTTTGCTTGTGTTTGCTAACATATCTTTTTTAGTTGAATATATATATACCCACGAACTCCCTCTAGGGCGGGGGGGTCACTTCCTATATAGAAGGCACTAGGACGTGCCTTTTGAATAGGTATACCATATATGTAAATGTCGGGAAATAGAAGCAAATGAGATGTGGAATAAGTGTACACGACACAAACTATACAATATAAAGTTTAACGTAAATTTTTTAAAAATCCACAATGGAAAACAGCCAGCAGCCTTCAATATGACTAGGTCCCGTGCGGGGCCCGGGTGGCGAATAGGCCCGCAGCAGAGCCTAGCTTGTCGTAAGAGGCGACTAAGGGTCTTGGGATTCCGACGTCGGGTCGGTGCTCAGCCCACAGAGCGACCAAGTGTGTACCCTCGGTGGCTGAATAGGGTAGCCCTCGTCCGCGGGGGTTGTCAGGTCTATAATACGGAAACCCTGACCGCCGACCATAGTGGGCCAACGTGTGTGGAGAGTGCCACGCTTCATGCACGTAAAAGACCCCTTTGTGGACCGCCCAGTAGTGCACCACATAGGCTAAATTTTCCGACCCTACCCACCTCTCCCCTTTTTCCTGTGGTTCTTCAAAATTTACCGGTCCTTTGTTTCCCACCCCATCCCCATATTTCATTTATCATCATCATTTCATGTTCATTTTATCATCCTTTTCATGTTCATCGCCTGTAAATAACCTATATAGCGTTGCACGGGCGTAAAACACCAACTCACTCACTCACTCACATTCAATATGACTAGTGGTCGCTGTTTTTTTCAATTGGCCCTGGATTGAAAAAAAACTACATATGATTCAAGCCCAATTCTAAAGTGCAACGAAAGACCATTTTCCTGACAAAAAAAACCAAACAATTAACATAAATTCGACTAAATACAAACATGACCTTTGATAAAGATTCCTGGCTTAAGACAGGCACAAAATGTGGCGGGGTTTAAACTAGTTTTTTTGTTCAGTTTGGTGGACGTGTTTTTCAGCAAACAATAGGGATTCCAATGGACACTAATTGTGCACCTTTGCTTGCTGGTTTGTTTCTTCATTCATATGAAGAAGACTTCTTGCAATCTCTTCTAGACAAAAAAGACCGTAGACTAGCTCTCTCTTTCAACCTCACGTTCCGTTATATTGATGATGTCCTTTCACTAAACAATTCTCGATTTGGTGACTTTCTCCATCTCATATATCCACAGGAGCTTGAGATAAAGGACACAACGGATTCTAGGAAGTCTGCTTCATATTAAGATCTACATCTCGAAATTGACTCTCAAGGAAGACTTTCAACAAGGCTCTATGACAAACGTGATGACTTCAACTTTCCAATCGTCAACTTCCCCTTCTTGTGTAGCAACATTCCGTCCGCTCCAGCTTATGGAGTTTACGTATCTCAATTGATTCGTTACTCCAGAGCGTGCGGGACATCGATTTCCTTAGCAGAGCGACACGTCTGACGCAAAAATTGCTCACACAGGGTTATGTTGCTCCTCGGTTGCTGTCTTCACTCAAGAAATTTTACGGAAGACATCATGCACTTATAGACAAATATGGGATTTCGATCTCTCAGATGAGTGCAGATGTTGGTTTGTCATAGGGTGTTGTTTTGTCTTCCTTTACCGGATTTGACACGCTGAATGGACTATTGGCAGTGCGACGGGTGTGCTATAGCAAGCAGGAACTGCTTACTCTTCCGGAGCACCTGAGTTCACTCTTGTTTCGACTGGAGTTCGCGTTGTTGATTGATATTCAGTTGTTTTGTGTTTCCATGTTTTACATGTTGTCTGTTTTTGTCCCGTTCTTGTTGGTGTTTACTGGTTTTGTCTCTGCCCTTTCGGACTTTTGATATTCGGATACCCCATTGGTACCTCTGCTTCTTTTGGAGACAACCTTCCCCCTATTGATAATCAATAACAAAGCACAAACTACCACACAGTAAAAATCAAATCGATAGAAGTGGAATTCAACAAGAGAGTACCCGAGACAAAAGGACAACAAGTAATTAACGGGGCGTAGAGATACTCTCTTGAGAACACTCGAAGTTACTGACAGCTAGCTAAGAAGCATCTATCGACTGAGTAAAAAAATCAAGAATGTCGATTTTAAATCCGACACAACACGTCATCATCACACAAAACCGACACACTTGAACGCTGTAATGTACAAAAATGACATAAGTATAAAAAAGTGTAAAAAGGCAATTAACATTTTTTAAAGTAAGTATCAAATTGTCAATATTTTTACAAAAGAAGAGTAAATTCAAAGATTTTACTAAAATTTCCATTTCATAACCTTTATTCAATAAAGTTTTCAGCCAATTTTTCATTCTCAAAGGATTGTTTTTGAATTTATTTGCTTTATAAACAACATTACCGTAGAAATCGGGATGTGATTTAAGATCAAAATT
Source organism: Arcuatula senhousia (assembly GCA_963971305.1). Classification (NCBI taxonomy): domain Eukaryota; kingdom Metazoa; phylum Mollusca; class Bivalvia; order Mytilida; family Mytilidae; genus Arcuatula; species Arcuatula senhousia. The sequence goes on along the minus strand of OZ020311.1, from coordinate 16,852,530 downwards.
CCACGTGTACAGTTATTTTTTACTTGGAGGTCAAGGACTTCCAAAGTATAGTAATGATCGGGGAAATCCATCCGAGTCACGTTTTTTCCCGAGACCGTGTTACGTACAACCTATCCTATTGTACATTCGCTCTTCGATCGGTAGAAGTGTGTTTATTCTTTTTGGTAAACGAGCTTTCTAATCTATATTTTTTTATAGCCCCTACAGATTACCTGATGTGTTTTTATATCTTATTTTAAATGATGATATAGCATTTTCGATATTTTTCATAACCTTTTAAAATTTGGTGTATCACGTGAACTTAGTACCTGTGCGATGGGGAAATATATTTTAGCGGAAATATACAAATTATAGAAATTAAAACCATTAAATAAAATAATGCTTTGTATAAAAGCTGAGATAATTAAACCAATGATTTTCTCAGATATAAGTTACCGGAAAATACATGTAGTTATATCGATTTCATATCGTTGTAAGAAAGCGTGGTTCATACATAAATAAAGATATATTTAGATTAAGTAATTGCCTTCTTCTGTCGAAAAAGCCAGTTATAAACCACAACACAAGTCGCTTGCCATCGTTCAAATGTTACTTCCAAGTACACGGTACCAACGGTACTTTGATTTCAATAAGGTGATAAAACTTAGTAAACGACTTCACTAATTTGTGGTAATGATATATATCCTTGTTTAAGTATTTTGTGTAATACACCGGTTTTATCATTAAAATCAGACACACCATTGCAACAAACATAAATATACGATAAGGTCAATTAATAATATTTACTTGCTTTTTAAATTACATGCCCGATCTATATATAACTATATAACTTTATTCTCATAACCATTGGTACAGAGACAAACTATTTACATAATATACAACAAATACAAAAATACACAAAACAAAATCAGACATACAGAACAGCAATGACAGAGTATTAAATGGGAGGACTTGCTCTTTTCTTTATAACTCGTAGCATTTGGATTAAATTTGATAGTGTAATTTGATCTTGTGACGTCATTAGATTTCTAAATTTTAAAACATTTGGATTTCTTGTAAGATTTCTTTTTAGAAGTCTATTTCTGTCACCAGCCAAAACTGGACATTCTAAAATATAATGGTATTCATCACCGATTTGATCATTGCATAAATTGCATTTTCTATTGTTTCTTTCTATATTTTGCCATCTTCCAGTCTCAATAGGCAACTTATGGTTCCCTGTTCTAAATTGGCACAAAAACAAAGCATCTTTTACGCTTAAAATATCAAAATATTTCTCTTGTTCTAACGAATCTTTGAATAATCGATAGTTTGTCGCTTTGCTGCAATTTTGAATTTCATCATGCCAATTTTGTCTGAATTGATCGGAAAGACATTGTTTTATTTTGAATTTTAACCACTCAATGTTTGGAATAGTCTGAGAGTTCCAGAAATTAGCAAGTCCACACTCATTAAATATACCTTTTACAAAGTCGAGCCATTGAAAGCTTATATTTTGAGTGATATACAGTTGATACATTAGTTTGTATGATAATGAACAAAGTTTTGTTTGTTTTCCAGTAATCAATTTTGACCAATATGAAATCATTCTACTTTTTATGTCTACAATCAGTGGAAATCGACCAAGTTCTCCATACACAAAACAATTAGGTGTAGAAGATTTCAGTCTTAAAAGAAGTTTACAAAACTTTAAATGTACTTTTTCAATCTGGTAACAGTTTTTATATCCCCAAAGTTCACAGTTATATAGTAAAATTGGTTTTACCATTTTATCAAAAAGGTCTAATTGGCATGAAAAAGATAAATTATGGTATTTTCCCAACCTCAAAACTTCATACATGGCTTTTGTTCCCTTATCAGCCTGCGCTTTTATTGCTAAGTTATAGTTGCCAGTTTTGTTAAGGGTTGTGCCTAGATAATTAAATTCTTTGACAATTTCAATTTCTTGATTTTCCAGAATAAAGTGTAAATTGTTTGGAAGCCTTCCGCCAGAGAAACATATAATTTTTGTTTTATCTATATTAACTTTGAGTTTCCAGTCTAAACAATACTTATAGAAACTATCTATTTGTTGTTGGAGTCCGACGGCGGATTCAGACATTAGCACCGTGTCGTCTGCATTAAGTATAGCAAAGATTTTGAGATATATTCCAAGGTTGGATTCAATATCTTCACTTATTGAAGTAAGTCCGTTATTATTTTGAGCTTCTAAGAACGATTCTAAGTCATTAAGGAAAATTGCAAAAAGAAAGGGTGACATATTTTCTCCTTGTCTCACTCCATTATTACAGGAGAAAAAGTCAGAATTGTGGTTGTTGTAGACAATATTCGATTTAATGTTCTTGTACATATTTTGAATGACTGTCAACATTTTACCGTTTATCTTATTCAACACAAGCTTATAGAATAGACCAGATCTCCATACTTTATCAAAGGCTTTTTCAAAATCTATGAAGGCGCAAAATAATTTCTTTTTCTTAAGTTTCAGAAGTTCGAAAAAAGCATGTAGAGTAAATAGATTGTCTGTGGTACAATAACCTTGTCTGAAGCCGCATTGATTTTCATTTATGATTTGAAACTCTTCAGAATATTTATTGAGTCTCTCTGTTAGTACCGCAGTAAAAAGTTTTCCAAGACAACTGACTATTGTAACAGGTCTAAAATTTTTAGGATCTTTACTGTCCCCTTTGTTTTTATAAATAGATTTAATATTTCCCACTAGCCAGCTATCGGGAATTTGACCTGTATCAAAAATAAGATTGAATAGTTTTTCATAGATATCGATAAACTGCCCTGATGTTGTTTTGATGTATTCATTAAATATTTTATCTTCGCCACAAGCTTTATCATTTTTAAGTTTTGAAATGCACTTTAAAATTTCTTCTTTTTCAATATACAGATTAATCTCGTTGTTTACATGGTTTAGTGTTTGTTCATCAAGCTCAGGTAAATTAATTTCTTCGTCCTCAATAGGTGCTTCATTTAAGGTTTTAAAAAAATTAAATAAACTATCAATTGGAATATTTGGTTGTCTCTTATTCTTCCCTTGTCTCAGGAGTTTCCAAAACTGTTTTGAATCATTTTGTCTGATGTCCTTTAACTTTTTTGATAGTTTATCAGAGTATTCTGTTTGGCACCTATCTATTGTGGTCTTATAAAGTTTTTCCGCCTCAACTAACCGGAGCTTGTTTATTTCAGTTTTATGATTTTTAAACTTACGCTTAAACTTTCTATAGTTTTTCCTGGCAAATTTGCATTCAAAATTAAACCAGGGCTTAGAGTTTACTTTAACCTTACTATTCTTTTTCGCATTACTTTTAATATATGTTCCAAAGGTTGTCTTAGCACTGTCAATGAAAATTTCTCCTAATTCATTTATCAAAATGTTAACATCATTAACTGCTGTATTTACATCACCTGTTTCAACAAGTTTATTTAACAAAACATCCTTTCTTGTTATGTTAATGTTTCTCTGAAATTCATCAATTTTACTACTATCCCATTTTTTTGCATTAGTGGTATTTGAGTTCATTTGAATAGGGGTATCATTACAGTCAATTTTGTCATTTTCATACACAATAGTACCAATACAAATGGACAATGGACAATGCACATCAGAAAATAGCTTAGAAAAATCTAAAATATGACAACTATGGAAACTATTTACAAAATTAGCATTACATATACAGTAATCCACAACACTAGCATTTTTACAAGTAAAGTTTCCTTCCTTGTCACCCATGAGTCTACCATTCATAATAAAGAAATTGTTCCCTTTACAGAAATCTAACAGTAAAGACCCATATCTGTTTTTAACTTTATCCTTATTTTGTCGTTCCTTTGGGATACCTGCTATTTCAAGAACATTTGGGCTGTTGTCAAAAATTTCAAAAGGTATGTTCAAGTGATCGATATCAGATTCATCGAATTGATAAAAATCTTTATCAGTGGATGTGCGACTATTAAAATCTCCCAATAATGCTACGTTCTGGTATTGGTGTGACAAGGAAAGGAATTCATTTTCAATTTGACTAAAAGCATCTGGTGATGAGTATGACGTGTAATCTGGGGGGATATAAACAATACCAAAAAGGGCATCGCTGTCAAGACCTAGTAAACTTGAATCTACTTTAAACCATAAAATAAATTTGCATTCGGTATCTATAGTACTGATAAATTTACTATATTTTTCTCTGAACCCTAACATTATTCCACCGGATTTAACCTTGGCGCATTTTTTTCTATTTTTAAAATGAACTATATAACCAGGCAATTCTATGTTGTCTGTATCATCAGTTTTTGTTTCTACCATACAAACAATATCGTGCCTTTTTATTAATTTTCCAAATTCTGGATAATTCAATTTTTTTTTAACACCACAACAGTTAACGGACAAAATATTTAGAAAAGAGTTTTCGGATAGATTTAACGATTGATTGCTACTCGTTGACAATGAACATGTGTCTTCGACCGTTTCAGAAAAACTCTCTGACTCTGTACTTTCTAATCTATCGTTACTGTGGGGTTTTTGATTAAATTTCTCATTTTGGGGGGCTAAATTACAATTTGATATAAAGTTTCAACCGTTTTGTTAACAATATCATCACCAGAGCTTTCAACTTGTGATTTTTCAACAGCACTGTAAATACTATTATTAAAAAAATCAATCTGATTATCATCAACATTATCTAAATAATTATCAGTTTTATTTACACATAAATCACAGTTCAGTTCTCTATTAAGAGTAAGATCTCCCTGCCTGTCCTATTTGGTAATGTCAGGTGAGTCCGTAGGTGGAGACGACCCTTGTCGTTGCCTTTTCTTAGGGTTTAGAGGCGTATGAAATTGTTCAGCGCTTTTATTTTGACGTCGGTCACGTATAAGTTGTGGTGACCATTTAGCCGTGTAAGTTCTCTCGGGGGTTGAGTTTTCTACCGGTGGGATATAACGCTCTCCATCTATAAATAGTTTATCTCGCACTAGCACAACATCTCGTTGTTCTCTTTTGGCTTCCTTCATCTTTGGGTATAGTTTTTTTCGTTCATTCTGAATTTCAGCCGGAAACTGCTGACTTATTCCGAAAGGCGTGTTTTTAAGTTTATACGCATTCTGCAGCACTAGATCAAGGTCCTTGTGGTATAGAAATCTTGCCACTACCGGACGAGCATTGTTTCTTCCGCGTTTACCAAATCTATGTACATTTCCGAATTCAACAAAGTGTTGGATTCCTAATTCTTGGCGAAGAAAACATCTAAGTTCGAGTTCAATGTTTTCATTCGGAGAATGGCAAAGTCCTGTAAATACTAAGTTATTCTTCATGCTGCGGCATTGCAGATCTAGAACTTTATCCTGAAGCTCGCTTATCGTGTTCGTAAGGGATGTTAAGGAATCGGACCCTGCTACTGGTTGTATCACTGGTGGTAGTTGCGGTTTTTCTTCTATTTTCTGGAGTCGAATTTCTGAGTTTTTGATCCTGATGTCTTGTTGGATCATGATTCCGGTGTTTTTTCTGATCTGTTCATCAGCTTTGTCGAAAAGATCACTCACACCTTGACACCCAACTTCACATTCCATGATTTTTTTCATCATTTCGGAGGTCTTTTCTTCAAGCGATCTAACTCTTCCTGATACTAAAAGGAAGTCTTGCCTCATTTGTTCAAGTTTCTTTCCCATGGTTTCTTCCATGCTTTGCATTCGACCCTCGATCCTTGTAACCATTTCTAATATGAGATTAAGTAGTGGGTTCTCATTTGTAGCATCCATGACTTGTCTACTTTCATTGATTATTCTTGACGTATCATTCAGTGACATATTGAGACAATTTCATTGGCTGATGTTTAAGGTTAAGAGTTCAAATTTACTACGATCAGCTGTTTACTACAACTAAAGTCCAAAGTCCATTCTCTTGACCAAAATGTGAGTGGATCTCTTAGTACGAGGTGTATTGCCCCAGGGTATAAAGGCCGGGTCTCAATGAGCTGTTTATAAATTGTAAACTGTCACAAATTTGCAGAAAATGGATATGTAGTACCAGTAGCCCGATTAACATGAAATGTATCAGAAACTATCATCTAATTATCAACGTTACAGTTCTGGGAATTTCTAAGTCCAGATCACTATCTAACTATCCAAAATCCATAGTTTTTGCCGGAGAAAAAACAATCGACATTTTCTTTTCAATCACGTGATATCATCTGAGACAATAATTGAAAATCTTCAGGTCTCATCACCAATTATGGGATAAGGGCGCTTTTTTCAGTAAAAATATATTATAAGGTATCGTACGTATTTTCAAACTCAAAATATATGAAAATGGTGGGGTTTCAAAATCTCAGCGGCACCTCCTTATCCATAAAGTAGAGAATTAATAATTATGATATTATAACACTATAAACATGATAAAAATTGTCAAACCACGCCAAGAAGTAATACGAAAACTTTATTTCAATTCGGCACATATATATAACCATAAACACAAGCTCTGGTGAGCTTTTTACCGAATACAGACAAACCATGCAAACAATATAATGACATCACAAATACAGTAAAATAAATAATGTTCATAAAAGCACTATACAGGGTCAAGCAGAGTAAATTAGCAACATCCATATGAAAACCATGAATATATAAAGCACTAACATGCACATACAGCATATATAAGCATAGCTAAAATGAATATTAAGTAAGCAGTTTAAAGCAGAAATAAAAGTTACCTGCAAGCAGAATAGTGACAAACAGATCCATTCCAGGACTGAATGAGGCTTTTGAAATGGGGAAAACTGCATTCAGTCCTAAAATGGTCTGGAAGGTTTTTCCACATTACAGTTGCAGCAAATTTAAATCTTTTCTTATCATAAGTAGCACTGTCGACAAGCGGATTATCGTAACTGTAATTACGACGATCCCAATATGGCGACGGGAAACCCCCGTAAAATAAACAATCCCTTTTTATTCATTTAATATCATTATATTGTTATTGGTATAATAACAAGTGCAAGAGAAGCAGAAAGACATTTCACAAAGCTAGAAAAAAATACAACTTATTTAAAAATGAACCTAACCGTAAACAACTCTTGCACAGCAGTAAACAATACAAGCAGACTCTACAAAAATCATACAATGATTTTCAATTTGCATTTGAAAATAAAGTTCGAAGTACGGCGAAGTCAAACAGTAAAGAGTTTTGGAAACTCTTAAATAACTCCTTCAAAAAAGATAAAAATGAAGAGGAAAATATTTCTCTTGATGCTCTTTTCCAATACTTTGAAGATTAAATAAGAATATTGGTACTGATAACAATGTTAATATAGATCTAGATGTAAATAATTTAACACAAGAAATGGAAGATTTATTGAATTCTCCAATTACTGGAGAAGAAATACTTAAGGTTGTAAAAGGATTAAAAAATGGAAAAGCATCTGGTGTAGATGAAGTTATAAATGAATATATTAAGTATACTATAGATGATATGTTACCTATTTATGTCTCACTTTTTAATGTTGTATTTGAAAAAGGAATAATTCCTGAATGTTGGGGTAAAGGGATATTGATTCCTATTTATAAGAATAAAGGATCCAAACTGGATCCAAGTTCATATAGAGGTGTGACTCTTAATTCATGCATCAGTAAAGTGTTTTCTGCAGTTCTTAACAATAGATTGAGCAAATTTTCTGATGAACTTGAAATAATATCAAATGCACAAGCGGGCTTCAGACAAGGATTCTCGACTGTAGATAATATTTTTGTTTTACATTCCATTATATCTATTTATTTTAGTGCTGGGAAAAAATTATTTTGTTCCTTTGTTGATTTCAAAAGTGCATTCGATACTATATGGAGGGTTGGCTTGTGGCAGAAAATGCTCAAATCTAATATTAATGGTAAAATTTTTAATGTTATTTATAGTATGTATCAAAATATTAAAACATGTGTTAGACATGGAAATGAATTTTCCTCATATTTCAATTGTGAAATTGGTGTCAAGCAGGGAGAGAACCTTTCCCCTTTTCTGTTCCCCCCTATCTCAATGACTTAGAGGATTATCAGATAGAATGTAATGCAAAAGGTTTAGATATGTTATCAGAAAAGTTTATTGAATCACTAGAACTGTTTATTAAAATTTTTATAATATTATATGCTGATGACACAGTATTAATGGCAGAAAGTGTAAAAGATTTGAAAGACATGTTGCAAAGTTTTGAACAATATTGTAATGATTGGAAATTGAAAATAAATACGCAGAAGACTAAGGTTATGATTTTTGCAAAAAGAAAATATAAGAAAAGGGAATCTTTTAAATTATATGATACAGAATTAGAAGTTGTAGATTGTTATTCCTATTTAGGACTTTTATTTAACTATAATGGTAGTTTTTGTGCAGCCAAAAAGAAGTTGATTGATCAGGCTAATAAAGCATTGTATGCACTTAAGCGTAAAACGCAAAATATGTCTCTGCCAATTGATATGCAGCTTAAACTTTTTGATGCGCTTATTGTTCCGATTCTTGTTTACTCAAGTGAGGTCTGGGGTTTTGAAAACCTGGAGGGTATCGAAAAATTACATTTACAATTTTGTAAAAAATTCTTAATTTGAGAAACAAATTGAATACACCTAATTATATGGTATATGGAGAACTCGGACGTTTTCCATTAGAAATTGTGGTCAAATTAAGAATGATTACATTTTGGAATAGCCTGCTAGATAGCAACAAGCTATCAAGTTTACTTTATAGAGTCATGTTAAAACTTCATGAGAGTAATCAAGTATCATTTAAGTGGATTAAGTATGTAAAATCCATTTTATCAGAGACTGGGTTAAACGTCATATGGGACAACCAAATCTCAATGAAAAAGAATGATATCAAAATGATTGTTAAACAAACACTTGTTGACCAATTTATTCAACATTGGTTCTCAAATATGGGTAACTCGTCAAGAGGCGAATTTTACAGTCTCTTTAAAAGGGAACATAAACTAGAACCTTACTTAATTAGACTTAATAAACCAGATAGAATTGGCATGTGTAAACTTAGATGTTCAAATATAAAATTTCCCGTTGAGACTGGTCGATGGACCAACACCCCAAGACATGAAAGAACTTGTTCAATATGTAAAACTCTTGGAGATGAATTCCACTACTTTTTTATTTGTAACAATCCTGCTGTTATTGAGATTAGAAATAGATTTATACCTTCTTATTATACAAACAATCCATCTGTTGAAAAGCTTACGTATATGTTAATGTATTGCAATGTAAAATTATATTACAAAATTTGTGGTTTCTTAAGAAATCTTATCAAAATCATTTGAGAATTAACTTACACTTTTATATGCTTATAATCCAATTACTTATAATGTATCAAAGTACAATGTAAATGTGAAGCACGTGAAATTTATGAATGAAGGTCACGTGGTTAGTCTAGACTTTAATATTTGTGTTTTCACGGTTGATTAGTTTGTGTAATACTCTTGCTGCTATGTATTATTGTTTGTATATAAGTGCTTATGACCTCTTGTACACAGTTGTGTCTGAGGAAATAAAGAATTTGTCTTGTCTTGTTTTGTCTTGGGATCGTCGTAATTATAGTTACGATAATCCGCTTGTCGACAGTGAAGTAGATGTTTTTACCTGTGGTACAACCAGAACATTGTTATATCTGAAAGAATATTTGGATTCTTTAAGATTTTGTAAGCATACAGTCAGGTGCAATTTTGTTAACAATCTTATGTTTCTTGTGCCATAGTTCTTTGGCGTCTTATCTGTAAGGATGACATCAGGGCTTTCTCTAATAACATTTCGTATGTGCTGGAATAGTCATCATACACAAAACGGAGTGCTCGTTCCTGTACTTTTTTCAATTTAAAAAAAAAATCTCTGTGCAGAAGTGCCAAGCCAAAGGGCAAAAGTTGAAGTTGCTAAGTATAAAAGTATTGAAAATAGTAAGTTTACTGAGTCTATCCAAATAAAGTCCCAAACGCTTTAAAATATTTAATTGCTGCGATGCCTTCCTGCAGATATTGCTAATGTGTCCATCAAAATTTAACTGATAATCAATATCTATACCTTATATGCGAGCGTAGCGAGCTCTCTAATGTAGAAAGTATGCCAAATTGCACGAGACTCAAAATACTATGGAAGAAAAATCATTCTGTTTCCGGTTGTCCGGACATTCGATTTTCGGAAGTTTTCGAAAATGTCTGCGCGTGCTGAAAAATTGCGGGAAATAGTAACACATCGTCCCAAATTATCTCGTCCCAGGCATTATTCGAAATTTTCAATGGAATTATCTACGCGAGCTTTTAAGGCAATGTCTTTCTCATATTAATTTTACAGTAGATTCACATGAAATATTTGAGCCTTGAATGTCTATACATGGATCTATAGAAAATGTTTTTTTACCAATAGCTAGAAATTAAAATTTATTAGGATTTGCCTGAATTTTGTTTCTTAAACCATTTAATGAGCTCAATGGAGTCATTTTGCAAATCACTTATTAAGTTGTCATAATCTTGGTTACAAAAAGACAGAGTGTTGTCGTCAGAATAGTTGTACCATATTTCACAACTGAGAAGTTTTAATTTTTTCTGTATAAAATTGATCAAGCAACTTCAAATTTTCATCAAAATCTGACATTTTTAGCAATTATACGTACGCCACCCCTTTCACGGACCTCTGGATACGCCCCTGATAGATAAAACACTGACTGGTCTATAATTAGACTTATCTTATGGACTTTTTTCTTAAATATTGGAGTAACCTGGGCTTGTTTCAGCTTATCAGGAAAAACGCTATTTTCGACAGATACATAAATCAGTGTTGTTAGCTGTTGTTTTTTCTTTATATCTTAAATATTTGGATGACTTCATGAATATTTACAAACATCGCTTCCAATATCATTTGCTACAGTTGAGAAAAAAAATATTAAAACATTCAATGACTTCTTTGCTGTTGTTTACAATTTTGTTGTTTTCACACAATACAATTTTCTGTTCACCTTTGTCAGAATTATTTAGAGAAAAAAGGTTTCGTCATAGTTGACCAAAAATTGTTGTTTTTCACATCCAGCGTTCAAGAAAAAAGTTTTTTTGTAGACTTTTTCTTGATTTTCGTGACAAGTAAAAGCAGCATAAAGATTAAAATCACAATATCATTAGTTGTCAAATTGATACAACATGTCATGTAAAGTTTTTTTTTAGAATGCAGTAGAAACCTTTGGGTCGAAGTACTATGTGGCGACAAATCAATGTTAGCACATGGTGACTATGATCATTAGTGCGTTTACTTAGGAAGCATTTTTACGTTAAACGAAAAGATTCCAATTTGGAATTAGAATCCCTGACATGCGCATTTAAAACAAAACACAAAAATGTCTGGTAGATATGCAAGACCTCCAAACTCATCACTTTTCGTGCGAAATGTACACGAATCAGCAAGGTGACAACCCCAAACTTAGCCATACATTTTCGAAATCTTCTCCAAGGTTACCGTGCAAGAACAAATTTGCTAACAATCTAGATATTTTTTTTAAATGGTAAAAAAATCTCCCAATCAAGAGACAAATAAATTATCGAAAAAAATTATATCTTAATATGTTGCAGGTCAAACCTGAGACGCTCCGAAAGTTTGAACGTATCCTTAAATATTTTACAAGCTAAAATAAGTTTTCAAATGTTTATTGGGCAATTAATTGAAACAAATTCTTATTCGAAAATAAAAACAAACTAGCTTTTCTTGTGGGTCCTGTGTGCGCTTAATGACGTCAGAAAGTTTCAAAGAAAAAAGCGTTAAAAATACACAGAAAGCCAGGTAAACTGCTCGTGCTTAATCGGACGTTGAAGAAAATTTGAGCCCATAGTACAACTACAGTGTTCTCCCCAGAAAATTTTGATAGCACTGTGGTAACGCGTGGCGAGATTTTTGAACATGGGATTTTCAAATAGCAATGTGAACTTTATTCTAAGATAAAAGTTATTTATCTGTATCTGTTTTTATATATGTATTCTGTCACTATTTAACAATAAAAACTTCTGATTTCTAATTACCATATAAAAACTTCTAATCTCTAAATTCCAAAACTGAATGTAAGTATTAGAACCTTGATAAAGTACTACTTGACTTTTTCAACAGAGACTGGGTCAGTACATGAGTCTAAAATACATTTCACTATTTTGGAGCACAATTTATAACTACTTAATAAATGATTAGATATTTGAAGAAGTGTAGTTTTTAAAACAAACATCCAAAAAGATTGTTGTTTTTAAAAGAAAAAGAAAACTGGCTGTTGATAACCTTTACTAATAATTTATAATTGTAAGTAGAACATATTTTGCTATAAATATGAGTTATTAGCTTAAAAAATGAAAATAAATAATTTTAAGGGGAAATAACTCTGTACCTTTATGTCATGAATAAATATTTCTAAAAAATCGATTTTTTGTGGCTTTTCAATCTACAATCTAGTCTTAAAACAAGAATATATTACAAAATTCAAACAGTTCTAATCATAAATGATAGTTAATTGTAACATTTAAATAATGACACAAGATTTTGGAATGGGATAAGAGATTAACTCATGATTGATTGCCGACGGCAAAATACTTTGAAGTCTCGATGTTCTACACCTTTAACTGGCCTGGCTTGGGGGCTAATTATGACAAGTTTATGGCTTCCTTTGTGAATTACCCGAGTTAATCCCTTAAATAAACAGTTTAACAATCAAGGCAAGTGAAGAAGTGATGAAAACTAAATGAGATTTTAAAAATGAAGGACAAAAAACTAAAATTGAAGAAAAACGATAGCACCGCGGTAATACACGATAGCACCGCGGTAACATTAATAGCACCGCGGCCGAAATTATAGCACCGCGGGCCCACGGTGCTATAATGGCCTGGGGAGAACACTGCAACTAGAATATTGACATTTCTACCATTAACGCTCGCTTCGGGAGCGTATAAATTTCCCTGGTGCACATCTGTGATAAAATGGCATAATGATGGCATTTTTCTTTCTCTACATGGGTCTTAAAATGCACCAGTGAACCCATTTCAGGGGCGGATCCAGAAATTTTGTGGGCCAAAATGGGGGGGGGGGGGTTTCCAGACCAATTTTGCTGAAAATCTACACAAAAATTAAAATTTCGGAGGAAAAGGGGGGGGGTTCCAACCCCAGACCCCCCTGGATACGCCACTGTATTTTAGCACACAACTGATGCCATGATTACTGTGTCCAAATCAAGAGAGGAAGAAAATATATGACTGATAAATGAAAAGTCGTCCAATTTTTGTGTCTTCTGATGACATAATCCATATGAGTTTGGATTTATTATCCAATTCTTTTAAGTTTTTATGAGGCAGGTTAAACCTGTGACACTCCCGAAGTTACAATTAATATTATTCATTTTTTGGTCAATACGTTATTTTCTAGTTCATTGGTTTTCCAGAAAAATCCCTCAATTAGACAGATATTATCACATGACTTTACCAGTTTTTGGGTCAAACAGATTGCTGCCCCGCAGACTTGTGCAAAAGCGTTTATGGGTTTATGAAAACAATGAATATCTTTATAAACGGTAATTACATGAAATACATGTACTTCAGTTAAATGAAAAAAAATCTTGCATGTGTAGAAATGTTTTTAGAATTGAAGATACCATCGTTAATAAACAACAAAACAGTATTTATTTTGATCTATTGCTCTTTCTTGCATCAGAAGTCGTCATGCCCAACAAGATAAATGAAAGTCACCAGCCATTCTGCGCTATCGTGGAAATGACATATATTATGCTGCAAATTTTGGTAATAGTGATATATGTACATGTATAAGTTTTGTCAATTATATTTTTCTGCAACATGCACATTTATTTTTTATCTTGCAGAGAAGATGAGTTTCGTTCACTGTTTGGTAAATATGGACCGCTGAAGGACGTCTACATACCAAGAGACTATTACACAAGAATGCCCAGAGGATTTGCCTACATACAATATCCTTAGCTGCCATTTTATTTTCCAACCAACTCAAACAGATTATGGTTAGCTCTGCGTTTTATTAAGGATTTTATGCTTTTAATTTTTATGTTGCATTTATCCTTTGTGAAATGTCAATACATTTTTGTAATTTTACAATGTAGAAATTTGCATTTTCTGTAATCATATGTTATTCATCTGATAGATTAATAATAATACATGTATATGATTCAAAGAGATCTAATAATTTCATTCTATTCTTTAAGCTTTTTGAAAAAAAGAAAACAGCTTTAACTTTCCTTTACATTTTAATGCTTATGGTACACATGGTACATGTATAAACTTTGGAAGCAGAAAATTTAGTTTATTTCGTTGGTAAGAAAAATCCATGAGATTAAATCCCCATGAATTAAATAAAAATTAATGCTATTTGAAAATTTAAAATCCACAAAAAAGTATTGTCTCCACTATTTTATTTTTGTGCTCTTCTCAACAAAAGGACAACATGGACAAGGTATGATAAGTGCTAAATTTGGCCCCCTAATTTACCCTCTTTTTTTTTTGAATAATTGAACTAAGGTTGAATTATTCTAGATCAGTTTTTAGATAAACAAGGTATAGTAAAATAACATTAATTTTAACTAAATCTTGTTTATTACGTCACAGTGACGTCATCAAATTATGTGAAAATGACATTTTTGTGAAAAAGTGTTAAAATCGTGCAAATTTTGAGTAGTTTTTGGTAAATTTAACTATGAGCCACACTGAGTACCACAAATATATTTCTGTGGTTTGTTTCTATATCTACATAAATTATTGTAGTGGTACTTGGTGTGGCTCATACCGGTAGTTAAATTTGCTGAAAACCACTTCAAAATTGCAGGTTTTGTTCAGTTTTTCATCAAATCACGATTTTAAAGCCACTTTGGGTAACTATTTTATCATCATACTGGATCACTTAAAACAAAATATGCTGATATAATAAAGTAAGACTAATTTAAAGTATACATCATATATTTTAGCCCATTTTAATCATTTTAAAATTAAGGGACAAAATTGGGCTCTTATCATATCTTGTCCTTTCCTGCCTAGAAAATAAATGGTAAGATCTTGGCTTATTTATAGCATGATGAAAAGTATAAACATGATTAAAATTACTTTTATTTTATTTCTATTAGAAATCAGATTTAAAGAGTAATAAAAAGACAAAGACCTCCAGTAAAACATGAGTATGTCATTCAAACTAACACAGATATCTTAAAAGATAACAGCTATGCAGAATATGCTATTTGTATTTTGCGTTGAAAGACAAAAGGTCAAGCATAGGTTTGACCCTAAGGTTCGTCAAAGGCAAAGACCACGCTTGGCAAAGAATGTCTAAAGGCAAAGACAAAGACTGCTTTGGTTCAACGCTAAAGTTTTTACAGATATAGAGAGAGAATTGTAAATACTTTTCTTGTCTTGCATTCTAGCTTTATTTTGAGGTTTACTTCTTATTTTGTTAAATTACGTTGTTTTGGAGAAAAAAAAACATGTTAAGTTTAATTGTTTGGGAAAGTAAAAGGTAGAAAATAACAAAAAAATAACACTTGCAATTTTTAAAGTTGTAATATTTTTGGCTTTAATACGTTTTTGCTTTCTGTTGGTAAAACATGCAGTATTTATATAAGATACTTTTATTATCTCTAGATACAAAATTTGACACCATGCTATTTAATTCCAGATGTCAGATTTAGATACAGTTATGTTTTTTAGAAAAATTCAAATTTTACAAGTTATGCATGTTAATTTCTGAAATTTTAGATGTACATGTACAGTTTTCATAAACTGATTTATTTGTTAAATAATAGGTGTAAAGGTCCAAAAGACGAAAAAGACAAAGAATTTTAAAAGGCAAAAAAAGACAAAGAATTTCAAAAGGCATTAAAGTAAAAGAATTTAAAGGCAAAAAGAAAGACAATGTCGAAAGGCAGTAAAGACAAAGAATGTCAAAAGGCAAAGAGCTCAATTTAAGGCCTTCAAAGCTGGTTAAAAGATACAGATTAAGGACTTAGATTTGGCTGCTGGGTAAAAAAGATTTGTAAATGAGGAAAGGCTAAAGGCAATGATACATTGCACAAAGGCAAAGACCCTGTTTTGAAGGTCATGTTTATACAAGTAGCACAAAGACAGATTAAAGCAGCTATAACAAATTTGATACCAGACAGGCTTGATTTGTGTGGTCTAGTATCTTTTACATTATGTATGAAAGATGTCTTTACTTTTAAATTTAATTTAGGTTTTTTTATTTCTTTTCATTAGATTTTTAAAGATGAAAAAAAAGTTTGATATTAAAAAAAATGAAAGAAAATAAAGATTTAAAAATCAAAATTTCTACTTAGTTCCAGACAACAAAGATTTTATTTTCATTGCTTACATGTATAAAGTTCTATTAGACATTACAAGAAATCCTTAACAACAATCACGTATGAAGATTCGAGGGACGCAGATGATGCATTGTACAATTTAGATCGAACAAGATACATGGGCAGGGAACTAGAAATTGAATTTGCAAGAGGAGACAGAAAAAGTAAGTTCTTTTAATACGATGTAAGAAATAAGTGCTTGCCCACTTACAAAAGACATAATGCCCCATCTTGCAATTTGAGACAGACAAAAGAACAGACCTGAACACTATATGCCCCCTACTTTTGTAGATGGGCATAAAAACCAAAAAAAAAGTACTTATACCTCAAAAATTTTAAAGGTACCTAAAATATGCACAATATACATGTATATCAAACTTGTGAATTACACTAGGAAAGACACCTGGTGTTTCATTTTGAATTTATAAAAAAGAAAATTTTGTAAGCATTTCATTTGTTAAAATGTTAAAAATTTACAACACTCAATTTTAATCTGTACAATTTGTTAAATTTTAGCACCGGGTCAAATGAAAGGTAAAGATGGCAGATCTAGAAGATACGATTCATATCATGATGATCGCTATGACAGAAGGAGACATCGATCCTACAGCAGAAGTCCCAGGCGGTATGTAGTTAACTTTGTTGACAATTTTGCTTTTAATAAGGTGATTTCTGTTTCCATGGTTTTGCAGCTAAATAAAATACCAAAAGAGCATTTGAATCTCGATATAAGAAAGAGCAAGAATATGTCAAAAAGACATATAATGCCCCATATTGCAATATTTTGGACAAATGAACATGAAAACTATATGCCTGCTTCTTTCGAACCAATGCAGATAATTCATATGACAGTGTAAAACCACAGAACACAATGTACTGCAAGCAACAATTTTAATTTGAACATCAAAACAAAACTACAGCAAGCAACAATTTGAAATTTGAAAAAGAAATTGAGCTCAGTTGCTAAGGAAGGGTGTACAGTTTTTTTGCCTTTGCACCTTTCATTATGGCTTTTGAAACTTTTGATTGATAAAGTTGTACTGTAGTCTGTATGTCCCTTTTATTACATGTATGTCACCTGCAACATTGCAAATAAACATATTGGGGTTACTTGGGCACTATTCACTGTCTTGTGGTGTCTCAAAAATTCTTCTCACAGTGTTCATGGCAATTAAATGCTACAGCTCTTTGATATTTGGCATGGAGCTTCCTCCTATAGTACTGAATGGTGGGAAGGATTAGGAATTTTATGCTGATACACATCTTCTTCCTGTTAACATGAATATTTCAAGATGCAGGCAACATATATTTGGACTAAAACACTTCACTATCATAGGTTGATCTATAAAATGTAGAATTTGCTACAAAATAAGCAGCCAATATCACATTGACAATAAAACCTGACTGTTTGCATGTGTCATGTATGTACTTATTTTATCCTCTATGTTTTGTATAGACACAGATCAAGATCATACTCACCAAAACGGTAAGTGTTTTATTGCCATACATTTTTGCTAATTGAGTAAAACAGGTTAATTGACAAAGTTAATAATGAAAAAGAACATTTGACTAGAATTTGACTTCCTGTCTGTATGTCTGTTTTTCTGTTGTTATTTGCTTCTGGTGCAATACAGTTACTTTCAAATGCCTTGATTATGATAGGATTGCTTGAAACTTAATAGATCATGAGTGTAAGAAATTCCCGATCTTCAATAAATAACGAGTGTAAGAACATATTTCTTCCGTTTTTAACAGCGAACAAAATAATTTCATGAATGAATATAACGAGGTCAAAATCCAATTTGCATATACATGTATTGAATTAATGCGGAAAAATTAAATTTGCATATATTGAGTTAATGCGTGACCAATAAAACCGATTTACATGTAATTAAACAAACAAAAGACCTATAATTAATTTATTCATTGACCTTTCAACTTTTACAAACTACTTTTTTTTAAAGTTTTTGATTTGTTGATTTCTCTATGACAGAAACGGTCACATGATCCTGTCTGTTATGGGCTGTCTGTCATAGAAAATAAACAAAAACGGAAGAAAGTAGCCTTTTTAGTATTGATATTGAGTCAATAGGTCAAAAGTCAAGGCCACAAGTTTTTAGCTCACCTGACCCGAAGGGTCATGTGAGCTATTGTCATCACTTGGCGTCCGTCCGTCGTCCGTCGTCCGTCGTCCGTCGTCCGTCCGTAAACTTTTTAAAACGTTAACTCCTCTGACACCATAAGTCCAATTGAAACCAAACTTGGTATGGTTGTTCATTAGCATTCGGTGCTTAGAACTGATGTGGGGATTTTTGATTCGTCGTAAAACATGGCCGCCGTGGCTAAAAATAGAACATAGGGGTAAAATGCAGTTTTTTGCAAATAACTCAAAAACGGCTACAGATATCAAAATTCTGGCATAGGGTAAAAGTGATCAGCACCTCAAGATCTACCTACCCTGAAATTTTGAAGAAAATCCAACGACCCATGTAGGAGTTATTGCCCTTTTTGTGGATTTTTTGCAAATTTTGCACCTGTTTAGCTCAATATCTTGAAAACTATACTAGATATTTGAGAAATTTAAATTGCATATTGTTAAGCACATCAATATCTACAAAATATGTAACAGGGTCAACGTTGTAGGACCTTTCCTTTTAGGAGTTATTGCCCTTAGAACGTCAAAATTGAGCATTTTAACAGCATTTCCTCATTACATTGAAAACGTTAACTCCTCTGACACTTTAAGTCCAAATGGAACCAAACTTGGTATAGTTGTTTATTAGCATTAGGTGTATAGAACTGATGTGGGGATTTTTGATTGGTCGTAAAACATGGCCGCTGTGGCTAAAAATAGAACATAGGGGTAAATGGCAGTTTTTTGCAAATAACTCTAAAACGGTGACAGATTTCAAAATTTTGATTGGGAACAAAAGTGATCAGCACCTCAAGATCTACCAGCTCTGAAATTTTGAAGAAAATCCAACAACCCATGTAGGAGTTATTGCCCTTTTTGTGGATTTTTTGCAAATTTTGCACCTGTTTAGCTCAATATCTTGAAAACTATACTAGATATTTGAGAAATTTAACTTGCATATTGTTAAGCACATCAAGATCTACAAAATATGTGATAGGGTCAACGTTATAGGACCTTTCCTTTTAGGAGTTATTGCCCTTAGAACGTCAAAATTGAGCATTTTAACAGCATTTCCTCATTGCATTGAAAACGTTAACTCCTCTGACACTTTAAGTCCAAATGGAACCAAACTTGGTATGGTTGTTTATTAGCATTAGGTGTATAGAACTGATGTGGGGATTTTTGATTGGTCGTAAAACATGGCCGCTGTGGCTAAAAATAGAACATAGGGGGTAAATGGCAGTTTTTTGCAAATAACTCTAAAACGGTGACAGATTTCAAAATTTTGATTGGAACTAAAGTGATCAGCACCTCAAGATCTACCAGCTCTGAAATTTTGAAGAAAATCCAACAACCCATGTAGGAGTTATTGCCCTTTTTGTGGGTTTTTTTGCAAATTTTGCACCTGTTTAGCTCAATATCTAGAAAACTATACAAGATATTTGAGAAATTTAAATTGCATATTGTTAAGCGCATCAAGATCTACAAAATTTGTAACAGGGTCAACGTTGTAGGACCTTTCCTTTGAGGAGTTATTGCCCTTGGAACGTCAAAATTAAGCATTTTAATTGCATTTCCTTATATTGAAAATGTTAACTCCTCTGACACTTTAAGTCCAAATGGAACCAAACTTGGTATTATTGTTCATTATTATTAGGTGTATAGAACTGATGTGGGGATTTTTGATTGGTTGTAAAACATGGCCGCTGTGGCTAAAAATAGAACATTAGGTTAAACTGCATTTTTTTGCAAATAACTCAAAAAGGGTGACAGATTTTTAGATTTTGATTGAGAACCAAAGTGATCAGCACCTTTAGATCCACCATATTGTCAGATGACCCCCTTATTAATCTTATGACCCTTTCAACGTTAAATTGATTTTGCCTTAAAACCTTTACTTCAGGCACATATGTCAGGTGAGCGATTCAGGCTCCTGGGAGCCTCTTGTTATACGGCAAGGGACCTAAAGCTGTGTTCTTGTTAAAAGATTTTAGATAAAAATTCCATATGTTTTCCTCTGGTATTTAGAATCATCTTATTTGTCCTGTTATTTCTTATGTAGATCAAGAAGGTCCAGAGAAAGATCAAGAACTCCAGACAGAAGGTATGCATATGGTTGTCTGAAAATGTTTTGTAGTATTTTTGTCTACTTTCTTTATCAGCTTATAGAGTAAATAACTACATTACAAATATTACTACATTTAAATCACAACATAAAAATCACAACATGTAAAAAATTGTTAATATATACAGCAGACTGCAACTAGTGGATTTTGTGTTTTTTTACCATAGTAACTTAAATATCACCTTAAAAATATATTGGAAATGAATGGTGGAAAACTGACCCCACAGTCCAGATTCCTGATTTATTATACTCCTGCTTTGAAGAAGAAGATGGGGGGTATACCGGTTTACCTCTGTCCGTACATCTGCAACATAACTTTCAAAACAGTTTTCTCAGGAACCACACATCACAGTAACTTGAAATTTGGTACAGTATGAGGTACTTTATCAGGAGTACCGAAATTAGGTCTGTTGGATATCTACATCCTGTTTACCGACTTAGTAAATTTTCAACATTACTAGTCAATTGTTGAAAATTTTCATAACATTTTTCTCAGCAACAGTGACTTGAAATTTGGTATATGAGTTCAGAATGAGGTCCTTTATTGCAAGTACAAAAATAAGGTCTGTTGGATATGTACTTCCTGTTTACTGACTTTAGTCAATTTTCAACATAACTGGTCAATTGTTGAAAATTTTCGTGCTTTATTTTGAATATCAAAATTAGGTCTGTCAAAAAACTATTTCCTGTTTACTGACATAGTTCATTTTTGGGGGAGAGGTAGCTCACAGATTCCTTGTTAAATATAAGTATCAATCCTAGTGTGCAACCCACAAAAATTATCTATGTATAGTGTACGAACCTGAATTAGAGGCATCTAAATCTACTAGTATATACAAACCTAAAAGAGTGGCAGCTACGGAAGTCATAGGACTTTTTTTTGGCCGCACAGATCCAGTGTATTTTTTTGTTGTTTTTCAGGAGATCCAGATCAAGATCTTATGATAGAAGGTAGATTACTTAGCAGCTTTATCATTTTTTAAAAAAAAATCTAGTTGTCCCTTTCAAATAATAAGTTAGGGTACAGCTGGTTATTTTTGCAAGGGACAAATTTCACAATTTTGAATTGAAAAGTGGGTATTTAATATTTTGGGAGACATTTATTGTTATGTTCTTAAAATATTGTATTTTCAAAATAAAATGTAAGGCCAATATAAAAAATATCCTAGATTCTCATCCCTCCTGCCCCGATTTTTTCAGCCCCCTGAAAAAAAATTATTTTGAATTTTTGACAAAAGATGTCAAGTTTTGGTCAATTTCCGTTAAAATGACAGGATATTTTATCAAAATGGATAAGAAATAGAATTTGTCCGCCCGCCCCATATTTTCAAAAAATTTGATGAGAATCTAGGAATTATTTTTATTATGGCCTAAAGTTAATTCAATTTAAACATGTCAAACAGGTTCTTTTTCTATGCCCCTGAAGGCCTGGCAAATACTGTGGATTTACATATTGTGGATTGCTAAAAACAAAGCCAGTTTGTGGGTTCATAGTATCATGATTCTGAAGTGTGCAGTATGCAAACCAATGCTATAAATTTCTTTCTTTATATTAAAGAAAACCTAATTTTGGGGATCAGGCTCACCCACCAAAAACCACAAAAATTGATACCCCATGAAAAAATAACAAAACTGCAGTACAGCAAAATTACATATTATATGGTATTAGAACTGCATGAAAAAGTAATCCTTGCTACAAAACTAGTTCAGAAAACAATTCATGAATTTTAAATTGAATCCTTACATTTAGTTCCAAGACATTTGGCTCATTTTTTACAATTTTCTATTTCAGGAGGTCATACAGCAGGTCAAGAAGTAGGTCACATGATAGAAGAGACAGGTAAGGAACAAAAATCAAGATGCAGGGTCCCTTACTTTTTAGTTTGACTGTCCATCTGTCATTTAGTATTGGCCACAATTTTTTTGAAAGGTTAAAACAATACACTTTGCAGATCTTACATTAAAGTTATTTTACATGTACACTGGGATTAAGTACCACTTTTGGGTAAAACTTATCATTTTGTTAAGTTTGCCATTCCTGACTGTCTCAATGTTCCAGTATTCATTATTAAAAGAACTGAAAAGTTGTTGCTGCTGTCATTTGTTCAATAAAATGTAACCATTAAAAATACATTTAACATAAAAGGTTCTGGAATAAAGAATTGAAATTCTATAATAATCTGAAAAGTTTAATGAATTACACTGGGATTGTCAATTTAAATAGACTCAATATTGAATATGTACATTTTTGTTGGGTTTAACATTTATATAAGAATTGCAATAAAGTTGCATACAAATAGATTTTGTAATGACTTGATCTATAAAAGTATTGAATTTGCATGTTTATCATATTTGTGGTGGATTGAAAATAAAGTGCACATTTGTTTATTCATTAATTCCTGGTTTTAACAAATTCTGCATATGGATCACTGAAAAAATAATATTTGTTTAAAGTACAAAATTTGTTCTCCACAAAAATCAAAACTTTGGATGTTTAACTGTATTCAAGACTCATCAGAGCCTCTCCAGCCAAAAGGTTGAAAATGGAATATGAATATGAAGAGCTTGAGCAATAAATCAATATAAAACAAAATGTTGTTTGACATATAAAATTGGAACCCAGGCATTGATTATAATGAACTCCTGCATGGGATAGGACAAAACTTGGGGTTTGAATAAATTAGTAATATATATGAACAATTTCATACCTTTCAAATATAAAGTGTTATAAAAACTTCTGTTTTGCAGGTCCTACAGTAGATCACCATCACGAGAGTGAAGATCATCAGAAGCCATCATTTCAGTCATCACATTTCCCATCCAAACTGGACCTTTTCACCATGTATTATATGTTCTGCCAAAATCTGTTTTTTACAAACATTTAATGTTGATGATTTTAACAAAGGAGTGAGATATTTGTTTAGTTTCAAAGATCAAGAAGATTTGTTATTTTGTTTATATTAAAAATGAAATGAAATGAAACATTTTTCTTTGTAAGCCCAAAAGTTTTCAATTTTGTTTTATTGCATGTTGTCTTTTTCACAGGGGTTCAAATTATCACTGGTCTTATGTCCAGAACTTTTCAATGTTTTATTCCAGACCTTTGACACTCTATTTAAGAAAGTCCTGGACCTGCATTTACCAGACTGGTAACTTTTATTTAGGACCTTTTAATGTCATCTATACATATAGTATTTCAAAAAGTCCTGGAAACCCATGCATCATCGTCTGTAATTGACCTGTTGTTATGAAATATTTTCCTGTAGAAGGACATATATTGTTCTGGCCTGTGGTTGCACATCAGATATATACCATTGTTGACCTTCAGGTTTAAGGTAATTTACATGAAAGGAATATTGTATCATTAGGAAACTTAATACACATTTGCATTAGGGTATGCACAAATATTAAAAAAATCATAAAACTATACCTTTATATCAACTTGATGGTTTAGTCATTGCTTAGGGGTATGAAACTTTAAGGTGTTTGGAGATGGGCCATCATCTCTTTTTGACTCAATGGATTTAAGAAAATTTTTTGAAACTTAATACATTGATTCATTTAGGAAGATTTTTTGGAAACTTTATACATGGATTTATTTAGGAATTATTGATTGTTGTCTATAATCTGCAAAATTTCGCTTAATCTGCATCAAGATAAAAACAGTAATGAAAGCCCATATAACGTGTCATTGCATCTGTTTTTTTACCTGTGTCCCCGAAGGCGAAAGCAGGTCTAGTAGTCGGGTCACTCCGTCCGTCCGTCTGTCCATCCGTCCCACTATGGGGTGTCTGTCTTGTGTAATCTGAATCTCAAAAACCAAATGCTAGATCTTTCTGAAAGTTTACTCAGTGATTACAGATATATTGAAGATGTGCACCTTCCCTTTTAGGGTCATTTGATAATTTCGTTTAGAAATAAGCTTTTAAAATTTTTTCCACAATAACTTTTGTTCTGGTTGGCCAAATGCTATGAAACTTTACAGTAATGTTACTTACTATGAAAGGAAGAGTGGGGCTGATTTTGGGTGTCCCCGCTTTTTTCGTATAGAAATTAGAGGCCCTTAAGGGACCCAAAAAGTGACTTTTTAGCTCACCTGACCCGAAGGGTCATGTGAGCTATTGTCATCAATTGGCGTCCGTCGTCCGTAAACTTTTTAAAACGTTAACTCCTCTGACACCATAAGTCCAATTGCAACCAAGCTTGGTATGGTTGTTCATTCGGTGCTTAGAACTGATGTGGGGATTTTTGATTCGTCGTAAAACATGGCCGCCATGATTAAAAAATAGAACATAGGGGTAAAATGCAGTTTTTTGCAAATAACTCAAAAATGGCTACAGATATCAAAATTCTGGCTAGGGTAAAAGTGATCAGCACCTCAAGATCTACCTACCCTGAAATTTTGAAGAAAATCCAACGACCCATGTAGGAGTTATTGCCCTTTTTGTGGATTTTTTGCAAATTTTGCACCTGTTTAGCTCAATATCTTGAAAACTATACTAGATATTTGAGAAATTTAAATTGCATATTGTTAAGCACATCAAGATCTACAAAATATGTAACAGGGTCAACGTTGTAGGACCTTTCCTTTTAGGAGTTATTGCCCTTAGAACGTCAAAATTTAGCATTTTAACAGCATTTCCTCATTACATTGAAAACGTTAACTCCTCTGACACTTTAAGTCCAAATGGAACCAAACTTGGTATAGTTGTTTATTAGCATTAGGTGTATAGAACTGATGTGGGGATTTTTGATTGGTCGTAAAACATGGTCGCTGTGGCTAAAAATAGAACATTGGGGTAAATGGCAGTTATTTGCAAATAACTGTAAAACGGCTACAGATATCAAAATTCTGGCATAGGGTAAAAATGATCAGCACCGCAAGATCTGCCTACCCTGAACTTTTGAAGAAAATCCAACTACCCATGTAGGAGTTATTGCCCTTTTTGTGGATTTTTGGCAAATTTTGCACCTTTTTAGCTCAATAGCTTGAAAACTATACAAGATATTTGAGAAATTTAAATTGCATATTGTTGAGCACATCAAGATCTACAAAATATGTAACATTGTCAACGTGGTAAAACCTTTCCTTTTAGGAGTTATTGCCCTTAGAACGTCAAAATTGAGCATTTTAACAGCATTTCCTCATTACATTGAAAAGGTTAACTCCTCTGACACTTTAAGTCCAATTGGAACCAAACTTGGTATAGTTGTTTATTAGCATTAGGTGTATAGAACTGATGTGGGGATTTTTGATTGGTCGTAAAACATGGTCGCTGTGGCTAAAAATAGAACATAGGGGTAAATGGCAGTTTTTTGCAAATAACTCAAAAACGGTGACAGATTTTAAAATTTTGATTGGGAACAAAAGTGATCAGCATCTGAAGATCTACCAGGTCTGAAATTTTGAAGAAAATCCAACGACCCATGTAGGAGTTCTTGCCCTTTTTAGCTCACCTTCAAAAATTTCCCTATTATGTAAGCTAAAATTATTTTTACCAACACATGTTAGGCAATTATTTTATAATGCCTATATACAACCATACATTGATTATTGCAGCTCAACTTGGGGCACTGTTTCAAGAAAAGATTCTGATAGAATTAATAAATTACAAAAAAGAGCTGCAAGAATTATTCTCGATTGCGATTTTTCTATATCGTCAGAATTTATGTTTTCTTCTTTAAGATGGCTTCCTTTTGAAGAAAGGGTCAAATATCAAAAATCAATTTTAATGTATAAAATTGTGAACGATCAGGTACCTGACTATCTAAAATTACAGAAAAACCCTATTAATTTACACAATTTGCGATCTGTATCAAATCAAGATTTATTTGTTCCAAGACCAAATACTAATTTTTACAAAAATTCTTTTTATTATACAGCAGTAAATTTATGGAATGAAATGCCAAATGATATAAAACTCTGTAAAAACCTAGAAGTTTTTAAATCAAAATGTTATGATTTTTACCTGTCAAAAAAGGAAATGTGATTATTTATTTTAGTTTAATATATGTATAACTTTTGTTTCACTATATATGTTTTGTTTTATGTATTGTGTATTTGTTTTTATTTATATAATATAATGTATACCTTGATATTTATGAGGCCCCCAATGAAAATTAGACTAGTTCTAATTGGGTTAGCCTCTTTAAATAAAGCATTTACTTACTTACTTACTTACTTACCTGACCCGAAGGGTCATGTGAGCTATTGTCATCACTCGGCGTCCGTCGTCCGTCCGTCGTCCGTCGTCCGTCGTCCGTAAACTTTTTAAAACGTTAACTCCTCTGACACCATAAGTCCAATTGCAACCAAACTTGGTATGGTTGTTCATTAGCATTCGGTGCTTAGAACTGATGTGGGGATTTTTGATTCGTCGTAAAACATGGCCGCCATGATTAAAAAATAGAACATAGGGGTAAAATGCAGTTTTTTGCAAATAACTCAAAAACGGCTACAGATATCAAAATTCTGGCATAGGGTAAAAGTGATCAGCACCTCAAGATCTACCTACCCTGAAATTTTGAAGAAAATCCAACGACCCATGTAGGAGTTATTGCCCTTTTTGTGGATTTTTTGCAAATTTTGCCCCTGTTTAGCTCAATATCTTGAAAACTATACTAGATATTTGAGAAATTTAAATTGCATATTGTTAAGCACATCAAGATCTACAAAATATGTAATAGGGTCAACGTTGTAGGACCTTTCCTTTTAGGAGTTATTGCCCTTAGAACGTCAAAATTTAGCATTTTAACAGCATTTCCTCATTACATTAAAACGTTAACTCCTCTGACACTTCATGTCCAAAAGAAACCAAACTTGGTATAGTTGTTTATTAGCATTAGCTGTATAGAACTGATGTGGGGATTTTTGATTGGTTGTAAAACATGGCCGCTGTGGCTAAAAATAGAACATAGAGGTAAATGGCAGTTTTTAGCTCACCTGGACGTCCATGTGAGCTATTACCATCACTTGGCGTCCGTCGTCGTCTGTTGTCGTCGTCTGTCGTCGTCGTCGTCGTCTGTTAACAATTTTTCAAAAATCTTCTCTGAAACTACCAAACAGAATTTAATGAAACTTGGTATGAATGATCCTTAGGGTGTCCTGCACCAAACTTGTGTTTTGATTTTTGATCCGATAAAAAACATGGCCGCCGTTACTAAAAATAGACTAGGGGGGTCAGACTACTGTTTTTGGCTTATAAATCAAAAAGTAAAAAAGATAGAGGAAATCTGAGGCCACGCTACTGATTCAGCATCAAAAGCTCTACAAAAGTCTCTATTTGGTCAAAGTTGTCAGATGACCCCTTATAGGGGTTACGGCCCCTTAAAGGTGAAAAATAGCATTTTTTCATGTTTTTGGCCTACAGAATGAAAACTATTGCAGATAGAGATTAGCTGTTGCTTGCTTAAATGTTCAGCTCATTTAGCTCTACAAAAGTCTCTATAGGGTCAAAGTTGTCAGATGACCCCTTATAGGGGTTACGGCCCCTTAAAGGTGAAAATAGCCATTTTTCATGTTTTTGGCCTACAGAATGAAAACTATTGCAGATAGAGATTAGCTGTTGCTTGCTTAAATGTTCAGCTCATTTAGCTCTCCGAAAGTCTCCATAGGGTCGAAGTTGTCAGATGACCCCTTATAGGGGTTACGGCCCTTGAAAAATAGCGATTTTTCATGTTTTTGTCCTACAGAATGAAAACTATTGCAGATAGAGATTAGCTGTTGCTTGCTTAAATGTTCAGCTCATTTAGCTCTACAAAATTCTCCATAGGGTCGAAGTTGTCAGATGACGCCTTACAGGGGTTACGGCCCTTGAAAAATAGCGATTTTTCATGTTTTTGGCCTACAGAATGAAAACTATTGCAGATAGAGATTAGCTGTTGCTTGCTTAAATGTTCAGCTTATTTAGCTTTACAAAATTCTCCATAGGGTCGAAGTTGTCAGATAATTCCTTATAGGGGTTACGGCCCCTGAAAAATAGCGATTTTTCATGTTTTTGTCCTACAGAATGAAAACTATTGCAGATAGAGATTAGCTGTTGCTTGCTTAAATGTTCAGCTCATTTAGCTCTACAAAATTCTCCATAGGGTTGAAGTTGTCAGATAACTCCTTATAGGGGTTACGGCCCCTGAAAAATAAAGATTTTTCATGTTTTTTGCTACAGAATGAAAACTATTGCAGATAAAGATTAGCTGTTGCTTGCTTAAATGTTCAGCTCATTTAGCTCTACAAAATTCTCCATAGGGTCGAAGTTGTCAGATGACTCCTTATAGGGGTTACGGCCCTTGAAAAAAGCGATTTTTCATGTTTTTTGGCCTACAGAATGAAAACTATTGCAGATAGAGATTAGCTGTTGCTTGCTTAAATGTTCAGTTTATTTAGCTCTACAAAAGTCTCCATAGGGTCGAAGTTGTCAGATGACTCCTTATAGGGGTTATGGCCCCTTATAGGTGAAAAATGGTGTTTTTGGCCTATAGAATGAAAACTATTGCAGGTAGAGAAAAGCTGTTGCTTGCTTAAATGTTCAGCTCATTTAGCTCTACAAAACTATAGGGTCAACATCAAGACCAGGTGAGCGATTCAGGCTCCTGGGAGCCTCTTGTTGTGGATTTTTGGCAAATTTTGCACCTGTTTAACTTAATATCTTGAAAACTATACAAGATATTTGAAAAATTTAAATTGCATATTGTTAAGCACATCAAGATCTACTAAATATGTACAGGGTCAACGTTGTAGGACCTTTCCTTTGAGGAGTTATTGCCCTTAGAACATCAAAATTGAGTTTTTAAAAAGCATTTCCTCATTACATTGAAAATGTTAACTCCTCTGACACTTAAAGTCAAATTGGAACCAAACTTGGTATTGTTGTTAATTAGCATTTGGTGTATTGAACTGATGTGGGGATTTTTGATTGGTTGTAAAACATGGCCGCTGTGGCTAAAAATAGAACATAGGGTTAAACTGCATTTTTTTGCTAATAACTCTAAAAGGGTGACAGATTTTTGAATTTTAATTGAGATCAAAGTGATCAGCACCTTAAGATCCACCATATTGTCAGATGGTACCCTTATTAAACTTATAACCCTCTCAATGTCAAATAGATTTTCCCTAATAGCCTTTACTTCAGGCACATATGTCAGGTGAGCAATTCAGGCTCCTGGGAGCCTCTTGTTTTATTTGTATCCACAATAACTTTTGTTCTGTTTGACCAAATGCTATGAAACTTTACAGTAATGTTATTTGAAAGAGAAAACAGTTTTCCTATAAGGTTATGTTGCAAAAGGAACGCACCATGCTAAAATTATTGTGAATGATGAGAGGTAGTCGGCCAGCAAAAACCTCTAATCAGTTTGAACAGCCTTTTGATAACTGGTGTGTGATGTCAGAACTTGATCACTGTTTAGGTTATTCATTTATCTAATTCAATCCTGCTTAGACCAAAGGTGGTTATAATCTGGTCCCTCTGCCCAGTCATCACACCACAGGGCTACCTGGTGTAATCTGAAACTTGAAAACCCTAATGGGTCTTTCTGAAATCTTCCACAGTGTTAACATTCATATTGAACTTTTGAACATGATGAAACAACGGACTGGCTATTGGCTATAATTACTCGCTACAAGTAACAATAAGATTTTTTTTTAAACAATCAGAATTTTCGTAACATATTAACAGTGAAATTTTGCTTTTGTACATTTATCAAAATCATTTCAGTATGTGGATCGTGTCTTTCTGGCACATATTCTATATTTTTTCGTTAATAATATTAGGCAATTGCACATCTGATATCTTTGTAATCTGAAACTTAAAATATTTACAATGAATCTATACTACTAAGGGACCGACCATTTAACTTGAAGGGGGGCTTGGTTTTTTCCTAAAAAAAATATTCTGAAAATTATTTTTGATGAAAAAAATATTTTGGCAGCTGAGGGTAAGAAAAAAATATTCTGAAGAAGGATTTCTGCTATAAAAATAATGCTGATAATGAAAAAAAATATTCTGTCGAGACGCCTCCTAAAAATAAATATTTTGTCCGCGCCCTGCGGATAAATACTCATGTATCATTTTGTTAGCAAGATTCGAACACTTTACCGAATTTTATGAAACATTGTACAGGAAAGGAAATCATATGTAGTTTTGCATATTACCAAGAAATTTGATTCTCAAATTTTTGTGGGAGTTATGGCCCTCTGAACCGGCTAGAACTTATTGAGGGGGGCTTTAATTATTATACCCCACGCAACTTCATTGCGAAGGGTATAATGTTTTTAACTGGTCTGTCCGTGATCAAAATTTTCGAAACCGATATCTCGGCTATTATTACTGAATCACAGGCTTTTGATTTTTGGTATGTAGCTTCAGTTGGGGGTCCTATATAGTGGGATACATTTTCAGGTGTGTCGATTATCTACTTCCTATTCAACGAGCTGACTTAGACTTTTTTCACTAAATTTTCAGGGTTGAAAATTTTCGTCTAAGATTTCCCAGCAACTATTAATTGTAGGCTTTTGATGTTTGGTATGTAGCTTCACGTGGGGGTCCTACACAGGGAAATATTGTTCACGTGAAATTCACGTGAACAAAAATTTTAACGTGAATTTCATGTGAAAGGAGCCAATTAACGTGAATTTCACGTGAAAAATTGTTAACGTGAATTTCACATGAAATTCACGTGAACTTCACATGAAATTTTTCACGTGAATTTCACGTGAAAAATTTGTTAAATTATATTTTTTCCCTCTAAATATGAATAGAATTGCATAAAAATTATAAAACATTAAAATGTCCAAAAATAATTTCACGTGAAATTCACGTGAAATTCACGTTAATTGGCTCTTTTAACGTGAAATTCACGTTGATTTTTTCATGTGAATTTCACGTTAAATTCACGTGAATTTCACGTGAACAAAATTTGCCTGTGTATATGGTGGGATACATTTTCAGGTCTGTCGATCATTTATGTCCTGTTCAAGGAGCCGACTTAGATTTTTTCACTTAATTTTCAGGTTTGAAAATTTTCGTCTTAGATTTCCGTGAAACTATTAATTGTATGCTCTTGATATTTGAAATGTACTTCAGGTAGGGGTCCCATATGGCAGGATACGTTTTCAGGTCTGTTAATCATTAACTTTCTGTTTAACGAGCCACATTGGAAAGACAACAACTCTGACTTTTTGATTTCTATCAGGAAATAGATAATTTCCGTTCAAAATGTGGACTCGTAGGGTATGTGAGCGTGCTCACTAAGGTTCTTTCATTTTTAATGACATGTTTTAAGCTTGTGATATATTGATTGGTTGGTTGGTTGGTTGTTTGTTGATGTGTTTAATTAATATAAATCATCCGCAATCGCCATCATTATATGAATGATCATTATTTTACCAGTGTCCACTTCAGGCCACCAAATATATGGCTGCATGTGACAAATATTCTTTGTCAGACCAGTCACAACCGTGAGATGAATATATATAAAAAAAACTACTGACTTTAGCTGTACATGTATATCGATATTATGTAATTTCAGGATTTTTTTTTGGGGGGGGGTGTCCATGTACTTGCATTTCCTGCTTTCTGATATTTAATATATTTTTTTGCATTCTGTGACACTTTTTGTTTGCCCCAACCCAAGTACTTTAACCAAAAAGTTGCTGATTTAATTTTAGAAGCAAGGTTTATACTGACACAAATTATGGAGGAATATGTTTTCGAACCAAGCAGAAATCTACTCCATGTTGGCCGAACACTTAATTAAATTTGTATGCCATCACCTATCACATTGGCTCATGTAAGACACCTGTAGTTGTTGCTAGATTGCTTCTATTTGGTCCATGTAGCAAGCTTCATATGACTGTTATTCCTGATGGCTAATATGCCCACGTCAGCGGTAAGCATGTTGGTAAAAGTCAACTAAAAAGCGCTCAGAAACCTGGGGTCTTCAGGCTTTAATACGTAAAACGGGACCACAAACCATAGTGATGCACCGTGTTGGAACCAATGTCACGTTCTTTTCATGTTAAAAAAAACAAGCTGCATGTGTCGATAAGAGTAGGACCCATGGAATCCATATCG
The DNA here is from genome assembly GCA_963971305.1 of Arcuatula senhousia. NCBI lineage: Eukaryota > Metazoa > Mollusca > Bivalvia > Mytilida > Mytilidae > Arcuatula > Arcuatula senhousia. The sequence continues at coordinate 16,819,834 of OZ020311.1, read as the reverse complement.
ATCACGCGGGTAAATCCGAAATAGTGGTGCTTGGTTGTAAAGCAGTAACTGAATAACTAAATCATCATATGGTTATGATGCATCCTGTTGTGTGGTTGTTTTGGTATTCCTACACAAGGCAAAGCGGGGACACAGAAATGCTGGGCATCTTGTCACATTTTTTTCGTTTGATTTCTCATTACAATTGTTTGTAGACTTTGAAATGCAGCGTCAAGTAGTGGTCTCGTATAGTGGAGTTGGTTTTCCGGCAAGTGTCCTATCTATTTAAGAGAACCGACTACGATTTTTTTTTGCACCTTGCATGGCTCTTGTTTTTTTAAATCATTCAGACATGAATTACTTTTTAGATTACCTTGATCGAAACGAGCCTCTTGTTTTGATTTACGAGGGGGCCGATGGGGTAATTTCGTGATGCGTGATCGTCTATTTGAATTTTCTGTGATTGATGCCTCCCCAGATCTCGACAGTGGCAATATTTCCTGTAAATTGTGATTTGCGAAATTTTCTCAATTATTTGCTTATTTCCTGTGAACTGTAAAAAAAGATCGATTTTTTTTTCTGCACGGCTTCTGTCATGTCTGTATACAAATTTTTATTGATGAAATCTATAAGTAGAATTTTTTTTTAATTTCAACAAGATCACCCCCCTATTCCATAGTGCTATTAAGTTGAATTGGGAAAACCTTAAGTATTATTATAAAAAGGTTACTGGGCAGAATTATTTGAAATGTAATACTTATTGTTAAATACTGATTGTTTTTATTGTTGGTTAAGATAGCTTATGTCCTTTGCCTTATACTACCATCTTGTGTATCTTTTTAACTCACCTGTCCCGAAAGTTCAAGTGAGCTATTGTCATCGCCATGCGCCCGTCGTCCGTCCGTCGTCCGTCCGTTACTTTTTAAAAAATCTTCTTCTCTGAATCTACTGAAGGGAATTATTCAAAACTTAATCAAAGTATATTTCAGGGCATGGTGTTTAAAAATTGAATTCGGCTTTATGATTTGTCAACAAACATTACCGCCGTTACGAAAAATAGAACATGGGATAAAATCACATTCAAAGGCTTATAACTTGAAAACTAGAACCGATAGAAAAAATCCAAAGGATCTTATGCTCTTCAGAATCAAAAGCTCTACAAAAGTCTCAATTGGGTCGAAGTTGATCGTAAGATGGGTCGTAAGATGACCCCTTTTAGGGATTATGGCCCTTTAAAGGTGAAAAATAGTGATTTTTCGTGTTGTTGGTCGATAGATTGAAAACTATTGCAGATAGAAAAAAAAGCTGTTGCTTGCTTAAATGTTCAGCTCATCTAGCTTAACCAAAGTCTTCATAGGGTCGAAGTTGTCAGATGACCCCTTGTAGGGGTTACAGCCCCTTAAAGGCAAATAAACGTGTTTTTGGCCTATAGAGTGAAAACTATATTGCAGATAAAGAAAAGCTGTTGCTTGCTTAAATGTTCAGCTCATTTAGCTCTTCAAAAGTTGTCATAGAGTCGAAGTTGTCAGATGACCCCTTATAGGGGTTACAGTCCCTTAAAGGCAAAAAAACAGTGATTTGGCATATAATAAAAAGAAAATGATGCTTGCTTCAGCTCACTTTGCTCAATAAAAGTTGTCATAGGGTCGAAGTTGTCAGATGACCCCTTATAGGGGGTACAGCCCCTTAAAGGTGAAAATAGCGTTTTTTCATGTTTTTTTTTTTTTGGCCTACAGAATGAAAACTTTTGCAGAAAGAGAAAACCCTTTGCTTGCTGAAATGCTCAGCTGATTTAGCTTTACAAAAGTCTCCATAGGGTCAAAGTTGTCAGATGACCCCTTATAGGGTTTACAGCCCCTTGAAAGTGAAAAATTGTGTTTTTTTGCTTATTTAGAATGAAAACTATTGCAGATAGTGAAAAGCTTTTTCTTGCTTAAATATTCAGCTCATTTAGCTTTACAAAAGTCTTCATATGGTTGACATCAAGACCAGGTGAGCGATTCAGGCTCATGGGAGCCTCTTGTTTAACATCTTATATTTTAAAGACATTTAATTTTTTAGTCCTCTACCACCGATAACCGAAGGGGACTTAAGTTATGTTTGCACTCTGTTCGTCCCAGTTTTTAGTACTTTTTACCTGCGACGCCGAAGGCGAAAGCAGGTCAAGTAGTCGGGTCATTCCGTCCGTCTGTCCGAAAGTCCGTCAGTCGCTCAATATGGGTGCCTGGCCTGTCTTGTGTAATCTGGATCTCAAAATCTAAACACTAGACCTTTCTAAAATTTTACACAGGGATTACAGATATATTGAAGATGTGCACCTCCCTATTTGGGATCATTTTATAATTCCGTTTAGAATTAAGGGCCCCTTAAGGGGCCAAAACCGCAACTTTTATATTTGTTTCCACAATAACTTTTGTTCTGACTGACCAAATGCAATGAAACGTAATGTTACTTACAATAAAGAGAAGGGTGGGTCGATTTTGAATGCCCCCTCTTTTTTGTTTAGAAATAAGGGGCCCAAAAGGGACAGAAAATGAAACTTTTATATATTTTCCACAACAACTTAAGTTCTGATTGACTGATTGATTTTAAATTTTACATTGATGTTCCTTACTATTAAATGATTCCATTGGCAAGTTAATGCTTGCTTTATATTGGATACGAAATTTTATGGAAGATAAATTTCTTCTTGACCCCACATTTTCTGTCAAACAATTAGGGGATCAAGGGGGGATTGAAATTTATATTTTTGACTGATGTTTTGTGTGTGTTTTTTTTTTTTTATATTCTTGTTGGATATAAGGATCTTAGATTTTTATATTTCTAAATATCCATTTAGGGGATCAATTCGTGTTTTTGTCCTATTTTGTCTTTTCCCAACATTTCATTTTATTAATTATTGATGAAAGCTAATGGTGACTACTATATTATTGTCCCGTTGCGTCTATTTTGATCAGTTTATTCGATAATGACGAACATTTCCAATTGAATTCTAGAACTGTGTGACTTCATCATTGAAATAGTTCATTCTGAAACTTTCAAACCTGTTCACAGCTTTTACCCAGTTATGATTGCCAGAAATCCGTTCCTGATATTCGCCAGACTTCCTTATGGAGTAAACATTATTGCCGGACCAATAGTTACCTACATTTCTATTGTGCTTAATATTTTAATATTTATTGTATTGTGTGACAAAAAACTCCGGTCTCCATCAACAGTTATTATGCAAGGACTCGCAGTGGCAGACAGTTTAACTGCTTTTTGTATGTTTGGTCTAGAGCCTCTGTTTTCCTTCTACTACAAACAGTTAGGATTAGATGTAAACTCTAATAGTTCTAGAAATGAGTTTTCAGATGAAATAGAAAGAGTCAATATGTTATTATCTATGGAATTTCCATTCTGTATAATTCACTATTTTATCAACAATTTGTCCGACAACTTTCATTTAGTATCTGTTTTAATGATGGGCTGTCTTGGACTCCATAAAGTGCTAGTCATTAAGTTTCCTATTTGGAGTAGGATTAAAATCACCATAAAGACTTCCATTGGAGTTTGTTTGGTCTGCTTGTTCATTTCCATGGCAATAAACATTCCCAAACTTTTTGTTGTGATTTTTCAATCAGACGGCAAAGAAACTTGCTTTATGACTGATCCTAATGAGTTATTGGAAAGATACACCTTGTTTGTCTGACCCATTTTGTATGCAAGTGTTCTTGGTTCCACAATAATCGTGATGATTGCTAGTACCAGCTTTATTTTGTTCACATTATGCCGACCCAAGCAAAATTTACGAAAGACAATTTCAAGTACAGAGAGGAAATCCTGCACACTTATAACCTATGTACTTGTTGTGTTCCTATTGACTGAAATACCAAGACTTTACTTAAATGCAGTAATTGTTCATGCTTATAAGATGGACTTAAACCAGAATAATATAGCTTGGACAAAACTAAAAGCAAAAATAGAAGGAAAACTCCATTCAGACTTTGATTTTTGTTTCCGGGACAAAATTCAGGAGTTTAGTTTGTCTCCTCAGCCTGAGAGTAATAGAACATTTTGTGGAGATCTTACTGAACCCTCCTATGACATGAATGATGTAACATTCTATTATATGCTCGTAAGGCGTGAAATTCAGTTTATAATGAATGAAGTTATTAACGGTTTTCAAATGGAATGGCAAAACAATACTTATTTGGATAATGTTTATAATAAGTTGATTTTAGATCTAGAGGAAACTTCGGATCAAATATACACCCAAATATTTTACATGTATTTTTGTACTAACTTTCATATCGATGAGAATTTATTTGATGCTTTGATTTCTACATATTTGAACTGCTATTTTTCACCAGTATTTGATTTGATTTTAAGAAATCTAGATTTTTATTTGCTTGTATCCTCCCCATATTGTGAGGCAATTAATTATATGCTGATGTTTGTCTGGGGACAAAATAGTTTCACATTAGAAAAGTTAAAGTTGTTGGTTGAAATTTTAAAGCTATTTTCAGTCTTGGGATGTGCATCTAACTTTATAATTTATACATTAATAAGCAAAAAACTACGAGAAGCTTTATGTGAAAAGATACCCCTATTAAAATGTATGTAATTTGAAGCTTGTGAATTGCTTCTAGCATTAAAACGCATTAAAAACCAGTAAATGCCTTATATTTTTGAATAATTGAATTTCCTATTGTTAAATTCAGATTTCTCTCCTTGTTCTGCACATGGTCGATATCCTCGGTGATGGATGCGGCATTTTGGTTTTTTTTTGTTCGATACTTTGGTTTTTGATCAACCATGTTTTGATTCAAGTGCTACTTATTAGAGGTTGCTCCTTGAAACATAGATATACATCATCACCAAAATAAACCTTTTTATACCGGGCCCGTTTTTGGTACTTGTTTTTTTTTACAAAGAAATTTTGCAATGCACGGAACATTTTTTATGGTGGGGGTGGGGGGCTGGGATGAATGTATTTGATACTGTTGCATTGTTGTAATATTGACTTTGTTATAATTTATAGTGTTCCTGTTATTCTTTTCCAACTTTGGACGTACATCTGTCATTCTTTACATACTTTCCATTGTTATACCCCCGCTTCGAAGAAGAGGGGGGTATACTGTTTTACCCTTGTCCGTCTGTCCGTCCGTTCGTTCGTCCGTTCGTCCGTCCGTCCGTCCGTAACAAAACTTCCGTCGCAGTTTTCTAAGCAACTACATGAAATAGAGTTCTGATATTTTGTATACAGCTTTATCCTATAGTACCATATGGTGTATACCGATTTTATGCTCCTAGGTAGTCTACTTCCTGTTTACCGAATACTTAGGTTTTTACACATAATGGATATAAATGCAAATTTCCGTCACAGTTTCCCAAGCAACTACATGAGATAGAGGTCTGATATTTAGTATACAGCTTTATCCTATAGTACAATATGGTGTATACCGATTTAATGCTCCTAGGTAGTCTACTTCCTGTTTACCGAATACCTAGGTTTTTACACATAATAGACAAAAATGCAAAATTTCCGTCACAGTTTCCCAAGCAACTACATGAGATAGAGGTCTGATATTTAGTATACAGCTTTATCCTATAGTACCATATAGTGTATACTGATTTTATGCTCCTAGGTGTACTACTTCCTGTTTACCGAAAACTTAGGTTTTTACATATAATGGACATAAATGCAAAATTCCGTCAGTTTCCCAAGCAACTACATGAGATAGAGGTCTGATATTTAGTATACAGCTTTATCCTATAGTACCATATAGTGTATACTGATTTTATGCTCCTAGGTGTACTACTTCCTGTTTACCGAAAACTTAGGTTTTTACATATAATGGACATAAATGCAAAATTCCGTCAGTTTCCCAAGCAACTACATGAGATAGAGGTCTGATATTTAGTATACAGCTTTATCGTATAGTACCATATGGTGTATACCGATTTTATGCTCCTAGGTAGTCTACTTCCTGTTTACCGAATACTTAGGTTTTTACACATAATGGATATAAATGCAAATTTCTGTCACAGTTTCCCAAGCAACTACATGAGATAGAGGTCTGATATTTAGTATACAGCTTTATCCTATAGTACAATATGGTGTATACCGATTTTATGCTCCTAGGTAGTCTACTTCCTGTTTATTGAATACTTAGGTTTTTACACATAATGGACATAAATGCAAAATTTTCCGTCACAGTTTTCCAAGCAACTACATGAAATAGAGGTCTGATATTTTGTATACAGCTTTATCCTACAGTCCCATATGATGTAAAGTGATTTTATGTTCCTAGGTCAACTAATTTCTGTTTACTGAGTATTTAAACTTGTATGCGTGGCTTAGTTTGGGGAGCGGGGGTATCACTAGTGAGCATTAGCTCACAGATTTACTTGTTTCATTGAGCAGATGAGTTGTCTAAACGCATACAGTAGTCTCTATTCTTTCTATCGACACTCAGATCTCGTTTTCCATGGCTTGATCTTGTATTTGCATAGCCCTAGAGTCTAAATAATAGGAGCAAAAATTGGGTTGGCGATCGTAGCCAGGCGGAAAAAAATGGCAAGGTTTTGCGGCTAAATGCTTCTTTAAGATCCGAAGAAAATTGTACTAAATCCTGGGCGTTGAACATTCCCAGTGAGTACATATCATTTTGTTCTTCCATGTTTTGATTCAAGTGCTACTGAATGTAGTCATTACCGGAAACAAAGTAAATTATTGGGATACATCAAGTGATGGTCCACATCCATTATAACAGTTAAGGAGTAAAAATCTTGACTTCGTTGTAAAACTTTAAAATATTTTCAGAATATGTTTAATTTACTCTAATAAAGCAACGGATTTGATGACATGTATGCTTATTGGAATACCACAACTCTTCATTTCTTACTACTAATTGTTTAAAGTTGTTAAGTGTACAAGGTTGACAAAATTCATGAAATAGATAAAGGATGTGGTACATCTGCTAACTGGAACTTGTATTATGTTTGACAGTATGACAACAAGTCTTTGTATTGCAAATAACATTGGAAAATCCAACAAGGTGTGAGCTAGATTCGAACCCAAACCTCTGCGGCACCTGTCACCTACGTGTAACTGATAAAATTCCCAAATCGAGATTCAACTTTGTACTTAGCCAGGAACATAAAGAACATATGTTCACAAAGGCCTATAATTGGCCCTGTAATTTGGCTGATATTTCATGTTCATCTAAATGAATGCTTTGAAAATAACTCACAGAGTATCGATATTTAACAAATATAATAGTTTTTCTAGGGATAGAATTGTGCTGTTTTCTTCGGCGACACCCTAATTATGAGAAAAATTAGGAAAATCTTCATTTTTTGTCGATTTTTACCACTTTTCTCCACGTTTGTGTCAAATTCAAAAGTGGCCACATGCTCTGACCAACATAGATTTGTGTTTCTGGATTTCTTACTTAAAAGAGAATATCTAAACTTAAAAATAATTTTGGTCAGAATATGCGGCCAACATTATATTCATCATTTTGTACATAAAATTGGCTAAATATGACAAAAATAGCGATTTTAACAGTCAGAAGTTCACAAATTTTAAAGGTCACTGTTGTTCACGAAAGTAAACAATTTATGCACAATTTATGACATTTTATAAAGTATAGGGTCTTATGACCATTCTGGCAGTATTATTTTGTAGCTGTGTCGAATTTGAAATTTAGGGCCGTTTTGGCCTTTTCCCAACATACTCTAAATTCTATCAGTCAGCTTTATATTTTCTGCATGTTGTTGTCATTTAGCAACAGTCTTCGTTCTTATTTGTTTCCCCTCTTTTTCCTTGAGTTACCTTTATAGCTGCCGCAGGTCTCTGATCTTTATTTCAAAAGTATTGTAGTTATTATGGATTTTTTTTTTCGTGATAATATTTATTCAAACATCTATTAGTATGTTGGTTTTACTCCATCAAAGATGAGTACTTTGGTCTGTACATGTTGTATGTTTACCGATTTAATATGTGTCTTATATATGCTTATGCTATCAGTAAATTGTGTATTTACTGCTTGATTTAGGAAATACATGTATTTCCTGAGTTGACCAGTAAATACGTGTATTTACTGATTTTTCTTGCACATTTTACGCGTATTTACTGGACATGTTTCCTAATCATAGTAAGAAGATTTTTAAATTATGTTCAAGGATTGTATATGCAGTTGCAAATAAGGTTATCCAAATACAGTTGCTTTCTAAATTCTTACTTTTTCAAATTTTCATATTTATTGTTATAAATGTTTTTTGTCGAATTTGGGAAAAAAATTCCAGCCCTCCTTCTCCCCTAACAATAAAAAAATGGTTCGTGCCCAATCAACTAGTACATAACATGTTATGACAGGAACTTGATTTTTGGAACCAAGTTTTCAGCTGAGACCTCAATTTAACAATAGGAGGAGAAGAAGAATACATAATATCATGAATATGGCTTTTCTAAAACAAAATCAAAATTTTTAGGAAAAGATTGATTATCTTGTTGAATATATAAACACGTTACCGAATGTGGATAAAATTCGAAAATTATTTACTTATAAAGTTTCGACGAGTGCCAATTGACAGGCATAATAACATGCAGGTGATCGTGGGCAAAACGATTTAAAACAAGAACAAATTGTAGGTCCCCCGCCCGTAAAAGTGGAAAGATTTTAGTCGGCTTTTTAAACAGGAAGTAGATGATCGACATATCTGAAAACGCATCCCCCATTCGGTACCCCTTCCTGAAGCTGCATATGGTAGGAAAACACACTTACAGGTTAAACGTCAGAAACGTTCAAATGCATTTTTAAAAAACTATTCGTAAGCTACATGTAAGCTACATGTATATTTTACCTTATAAAAACTTATTGTACATCGTTGAATTCCTTACATTCCATATAAAATTTCATCCAAATTTATTGTTTCTTGCAAAAATAATATCCTTTCATTACAAACCAATAACTCCGAAAACAAATTATTTAACAAAAACACTACAGTTTACACATTTTGTCATAATTCAAGCATAGTTTAGACTAAAACCTACACTAAATCCACTATTGCTATACATGCTTTGGAATTACATGCACCTGGCTGTTTATTAAAAGTTAAAAAAAACCTTTACATCGACCAGGTTATTTATTTAAGAAATGACGTCGCATTTTTATACGAGCGCAATTTTTTTTTTTGCGATCGTTTTATGTTTTGGCGATGTCGTCGTTGTCCTCGTCGCCGTTGCTGTTGTCGTCTGTGGACAATGTGGTTTCCATGCGATAACTTGAGTAAATGTTAACCAAATGTAATGAAATTTTGATATGATGTTTGTAACCCCTAAAGAAAGGTTGATGTAACAATTGGGATTTCTGGCCACAACCGTTGCAGAAAAAGGACCAAAAATGGCTAAAATAGGTGTTTTGACAAAACCTCTGTAGAATGTTTATTTCTGATCCAATTTTGAGCATTCTTTTTTAATTGTATTCCTTAATTAATTCTGTCAACTAATTGCGACAATTGTTTTATGTATCTTTCACCGTAACATTGCTTAGGGTGGTCAAAGTTGGGTCATGCCCAAAAATCAACTTTCTTATATCTAGTCTAATTTTCAATTTTTTTTTCATTGGAATTCTTTGTGAAAATTTCTACCTGCGTGTTACAATCAGATTCGCAATATCTCTTACCATTTTTGGAGTCATAGGGGCCAAAAAAAACCCCCGCCAATTATAAGTGTTTGTTTGAACGTTAGATATCTTTAGTTGTAGTTGTGCAGTTGCTGTGCAATTTTGATATGATGTTTGTTACTACATAAGGAAGGTTGATATTATATTTGGGGTCTGTGACCCCTCTTATTTTAGAAAAGGACCAAAGGGGTTAGAATGGGTGATTCAACAAAACTTCTGTAGAATGTTTATTTTTCATCCGATATTGATCATTCTATAATTAATTGTATTCCTCTTTAAATTCTGCCAAATAAATTTGAAACTGTTTAAATTTGTTGTATTGTGCATCGTAACTTTGCTAAGGGGGGTCAAAGTTGGGCCACACCCCAAAAATCAACTTTTTTATTGGTGGTCCGATTTTCAAAATTTTTTTTTCATTGGAATCCTTGCAATCAGAATTGCAATACCTTTTACCGTTTTTCGAGAAATAAGGGGTCAAGGGGGCAGTAAACGCCACTTATGACAGTTCCTTAATAAGTTGGTATAAATAGAACTTTCAAATATGCATTGAAATCCACCACAGAATGCATGTATCAGAGTGCTATGTGAGTCCACCCTGGGCTGCATCTGTCCAAAGCATTTGACAATCCATATTGGGCCTCCAAGGTACAAGGCTCAACATGTTACGGTCGAATCATGCTGCGGTCGGGTGTAGCTTGTTATTTACCTTAAAAAAACAAGCGCTAATAAAAACGTTCAAAAGATCGGTAAAATAAAAATGACACTATGCCGGAAAAGTGACGCTAAACTTCCGGTTGTTCGAATATTTTTTATATTTTGTCAAAAATATTATCTCTTAAAGATTCCCTAACATCATGAACAGTTGGGCACACTTTCATTATCATAAGACATTCTTAGTTTACAGCTACTTAAATTCGACCTTTGTTTTTTTTACTTGAAAATTCTAGGATGTCACTCTCCGAAACTAAAATGTCAACAAAACCGAACTGTGTTTGATAGTTTCTGAGAAAACTATTACAAAAAAAAGTGTGATGGATAGACGAACAGACGGACGGACATCGGCATTTCTATGTCCCCACTCCACGTTGCGGCGGGGTACATATATCAGATGGGTCATATATGGGCATTGTATACATAAGTAAGATAAGAATATTGATATAAAAATTTCGACATTGTTTGTTGCTGTATTATTCCAATAGGACTGCTTTAGTTATACACAAGATGATTTAGCAAAGCCCCTCACTATCTCTGCCACAAATACAAACCAAATCAAACAACTAACAAAATATCCCCTTTTGATCTATGCAAAGAAATGGCAGTCATGTATTTTAAATAACATCGTTTCAAATAAAACATATTAAACATATCATAAAAGCAAGTTTCAAGGTTCGAAGAGGAATCACCATGAGAAAAACACCAGTCACATGACTTACATTTTTGTAAAACAGATAAATAAGATTTGAATTACAGAAAATTTAATAATTAAAACTTCTGTACTACTAGAAATAAGACCCAAGGTTCATAAATGATATGAAATTTTAATTTACTGCAAAGCAAATGATTTTTTTTAAACTTTCAACATTACGTTTTAGTGTTTAAAAATAAAGAAAGCACTTCATCAAAACACACATCTAGTCGATTGCCACAGTTGTTAATGTAGGAAAGCAAAACAGGAGCTTGAAATTACATTCATTTTGAAAGGGTTATCTTTTTGAACATGATATATAAAGCTTCTCGAAGTTTTTTGCTAATCAATATATAAATTTTTAAGTTAGATGCACATCCCAAGACAGTAAATAGTTTTAAAATTTCAACCAATAACTTCAACTTTTCCAATGTGAAATTATTTTGTCCCCAGACAAACATTACCATGTAATGTATTGCCTCACTGAATGGGGAGGACACAAGCAAGTAAAAATCTAGATTTCTAAAAATCAAATCAAATACTGGTGAAAAATAGCAGTCCAAATATGTAAAAATCAAAGCATTAAATAAAATGTCATCATATTGAAAGTTTGTACAAAAGTACAAGTTAAAGATCTGCGTTTATATTTGATCCGAAGTTTCTTGTAGATCTAAAATCAACTTATTATAAATATTATTCAAATAAGTATTGTTTTGCCACGCCATTTTATAACCTTTGGTAGCTTCATTCATTAAAAACTGAATTTCTCTAATTTTCATCCGATTTATCAACCTCTCAACCAGTTGTGAAAAAATATTTCTCACCTCTAGAGAGAAATTTGTTCTCAGCGTAATTGCACGTGCAATTGATGAGCGACCTGATGACCAATTTCTTAACTGTAAACATTAGAGAAAAAACCTTCTACAACTTAATTCTCGATGATTATGGAATTTCTAACATCTCGAGAAATAAATTTGATATTTTAATCGCTCGGCAAGCCTCGCCATTAAAATAATCAAATTTATTTCTCTCGATGTTAGGAATTCCATAATCAACTCGATCGCGTTGTAGAAGCTATATTTCTAGCCTTGCGATCATATAATAGAATGCAATATCAGTCGAAGGTTCTGTAAGATCTCCACAAAATGTTCTATTACTCTCAAGTTTTTGGGCTAAACCAAACTCCTGAATTTTGCCCCGAAAACAAATTTCAAAGTCTGAATGGAGTTTTCCTTCTATTTTTGCTTTTAGTTTTGTCCAAGCTATATTATTCTGGTTTAAGTCCATCTTGTAAGCATGAACGATTACTGCATTTAAGTAAAGCCTTGGTAGTTCTGTTAATAGGAAAACACCAAGTACATAGGTTATTAGAGTGCATGATTTTCTCTCTGCACTTGAAATGGCCTTTCGTAAATTTTTCTTGGGTCGGCATAATGTAAATAAAATATAACTGGTATTAGCAATCATTACAATGATTGTAATAGCAAAAACACTTGCATACAAAATTGGGTAAACAAATAAAATGTATCTTTCCAACAACTCATTAGGTTCTGTCACAGTGTAAAATTATGGATAATTTTTCCCATGGACAATTTTAAGTTTTTGTGCTTTCATAAAAAAGATATTTTAAAGTTTAGTTGGAATCCTCTAAATTTCGTAATATTATGCAATTAATTTTATAAAGTTGAAAATATGTTTTCTTGATTTGAAATTAATTGATCTTATTGTTGTCCATATTTTAATTCTGTTTGATCTAACGTTTCGTGGATTTGACATTAATTGCTTTCATTGTTATCCTTAGTTTAATTACATTTGATCAAAGATTAGCGTTAAAAAATTTGTAACAATGAGACGGACAGTTAGAAACTGGCTGTGAACGCGGAAACACGTAGTTTTGGACTCTTAATAATTTACAAGGAACTCTATATAAGTTTACTGTGATAGGACTTTATTTGTATTGTATCGGAATCCTGATATTGTTATTGTTAAAATTTGTTATTTTATTTGCCAAATAGAACATTGTCTTTTTATAGTAGTTTTATATCAGAACTCTACTAGTTTGTTTTCCCCGCATTTTGGAAAAAAAGGTCTACTCCGTCAATTGGTGGAGAACCCGGGCATCTTGTCTGCATCTTACACCTGAGCCGACAAGTTGTGTAGCAAGATCCCACGTAACATCCGTATTTGAACTCAAATATGAACAATTTTGGACTGCCGATGTGGAACCCTTTTGGACTACATCCGTCAAGGAATTGGACTGAATATCGACATCCAAGTTGGAGATCTGAGGCAAAGTGTTCGCGATGTGGAATTTGTGCAGGTCGGAATCATGACTGCAAAGCTTTAAAAAGTAAGTGTTTTAAGTGCGGACTGTTCAATCATTTTGCTCGTTCATGTCGTACTATAGTTGCTAGATGTCTTCCGCGAAAATCAGAAAAGCGAAAGCAGCGAGACCTAGAGCGCCTTACAAAGTACAACGAACAGAAAGCTGTAATGACATTGTTTCCGTTTTCCAAATTAGACGACAACGACTTCAGATGTATGATCTCAAAAATGGACAACACCATATATACTGAACTCAATGTGACTAAGAAACGACTAGCCGATTTCAGAAATGGATTTTGGAACACTAGTTTGAAGCTAACTCAAACGGAAGCTAAACTTGAGTGCAGTGAAAAGAAAGCTAAAGACCTTCAAAGTCAAATTGATACCTCAAGAAGTCCATATGCCGCAATGGTAAAAAAACACGAAGAAGAAATAGCCAAATTAAACAATGAACTGAGGGAAACCCGAACGAGATTTGCTCTTAAGGTTGGTGAAGTTAATCGTTTAACTTCGGAAACGCAATGGAAGGACGGACTAATCGCGCAGTTTAAGTTAAAGGTAACGGAGTATTTTGGACTCTATAAACAATTCGAAAAAGATTCATTGATGTGGAAGGACAAATACGAACAACTACAAAACAACGGTGAAACCGGAAATCAAAGACGCAAAAGAGGAGACCGCAAATAAATTTACTGGGACTCCAGGTGGAGTCCAGCTGGGTCGGGGGAGAGTTGTCACAGTGTAAAATTATGGATAATTTTTCCAATGGACAATTTTAAGTTTTTGTGCTTTCATAAAAAAGATATTTTAAAGTTTAGTTGGAATCCTCTAAATTTCGTAATATTATGCAATTAATTTTATAAAGTTGAAAATATGTTTTCTTGATTTGACATTAATTGATCTTATTGTTGTCCATATTTTAATTCTGTTTGATCTAACGTTTCGTGGATTTGACATTAATTGCTTTCATTGTTATCCTTAGTTTAATTACATTTGATCAAAGATTAGCGTTAAAAAATTTGTAACAATGAGACGGACAGTTAGAAACTGGCTGTGAACGCGGAAACACGAAGTTTTGGACTCTTAATAATTTACAAGGAACTCTATATAAGTTTACTGTGATAGGACTTTATTTGTATTGTATCGGAATCCTGATATTGTTATTGTTAAAATTTGTTATTTTATTTGCCAAATAGAACATTTGTCTTTTTATAGTCGTTTTATATCAGAACTCTACTAGTTTGTTTTCCCCGCATTTCGGAAAAAAAGTCTACTCCGTCAGTTCTGTCAAAAAGCAAGTTTCTTTGTCCTCTGATTGAAAACTTACAACAAAAAGTTTGGGAATGTTTATTGCCATGGAAATAAACAAGCAGACCACACAAACTCCAAAAGAAGTCTTTTTGGTGATTTTAATCCTACTCCAAATAGGAAACTTAATGACCAAGACTTGATGGAGTCAAAGACAGCCCATTATTAAAACAGATACTAAATGAAAGTTGTCGGACAAATTGTTGATCAAATAATGCATTATACAGAATGGAAATTCCATTGATAATAATATATTGACTCTTTCTATTTCATCTGAAAACCCATTTGTAGAACTATTAAAATTAACATCCATTCCTATATGTTTGTAATAGAATGAAAACAAAGGCTCCAGACCAAACATACAAAAAGCAGTTAAACTGTCAGCCATTGCCAGTCCTTGCATAATAAAAGTTGATGGAGAAATATCAAAATATTAAACACAATAGCAATGTAGGTTACTATTGGTCCGGCGATGATATTCAATCCATAAGGAAGTCTGGCAAATAGAAGGAACGGATTTCTGGCAATCATAGCTTGGTAAAAGCTGGGAACAGGTCTTAAAGTTTCAAGAATAAGAAGTCAAATAGTACTGTGATAAGCATTCAATTGGAAATATGCGTCACTATCGTTAAAACTGATCAAATTGTTCACAACGGGACAATAATATAGTCACGATAGTAGTCACCATAAGCTATCATGAATAATTAATAAATTTTATAACTTGCAGAAACGCTGTGAAATTTGCTTCAGATTTTAAGGTTTGATTATCAATTGAAATCAGAAAAGTTGCGTATAAGTATGGAAAGATGTCCAATGTGGTTGCAAATCTACATTTTATTTGACAAATCTTAAAAAAGATACATGTATTTTGAAGAATATACTTATTATGAATTTATTACATCTTGCAAAGTGTGAAATTAAGCTTTTCATTACTAAACGTGAAATGGCTCCCAAGTGTCTCTTTGTCAATCCATTAGAAAATTGCGTACATGACTACACTTTAAACGGACACGTAAATGATCAAAGGCTGGCTCTATCAGAAGCGAAGAAAAGTATTTGCATTATTGACCAAGCTAAGCCTCCAGTCATAGGTAGATATCAGTAATATTTTTTTTGTTTCCAGTTCCGTATATTTTTACTGTTAGGGAGCGACCATTAATTTTTATGAATGGGATATGGTGAAACTTGAAATTAAAAGGAAGAATGGCAAAAATCCAGAAATAAAAAGGCAGGGCAGTGCTTTGAATTTTAAAACAGACAGGATTGCGTTTTTGGCGGTAAAAATTATAGTAACTTTAAAAATAGAAAAAATGTGCAAAAAAAGAATCCAGGCTCGTTTTTAGCTCACCTGACCCGAAGGGTCATGTGAGCTATTGCCATCACTTTGCGTCCGTCGTCCGTCCGTCGTCCGTTAGCTTTTTTCAAACATCTTCTTCTCTGAAACTGCTCGGCCAAATGCAGCCAAATTTGATATGTTTGTTCCTTAGGGTATTGTGCAAAAAGTTTGCGTTGGGATTTTTGATACGTAAAAAAACATGGCCGCTGTTACTAAAAATAGAACAGGGGGGTCAAATACAGTTTTTTGCAAATAACTCAAAAACGGTGACAGATATCAAAATTCTGGCTAAGATAAAAGTAATCAGCACCTCAAGATCCATCTGCCCTGAAATTTTAAAGAAGATCCAACGACCGATGTAGGAGTTATTGCCCTTTTTCTGGATTTTGTCAAAATTTTGCACTTATTTAGCCCTATATCTTAAAAATTATACAAGATATTTTTTTAAAAATTCAAATTGCATATGATTAGGCACATAAAGATCTACATTTCTTGTAATTAGGTCAAAGCTGTGGAACCATTTCTTTAAGGAGTTATTGCCCTTAAAGCGTCAAAATTTACCATTTTTCATTACTTTTTCTCTGAATTTCAAAGATTAACTTGTCTGACACCATACATCCAACTTCAACCAAACTTGGCACAGTTGTTTATTAGCATAAATGCTACAAGTGTTTCGTTCAGATTTTTGATTCGTCAAAAAATGTGGCCGCCATGGCTAAAAATAGAACATAGGGGTAAATTGCAGTTTTTTGCTAATAACTCAAAAAGGGTTACAGATATCAAAATTCTGATGGGAGACAAAAGTGATCAGCATCTCAAGATCTACCTGCTCTGAAATATTCGAGAAGATCCAACAATTGATGTAGGAGTTATTGCCCTTTTTCTGGATTTTTTCAAAATTTTTCACTTATTCAGCCATATATCTTGAAAACTATACAAGATATTTCAAAACTTTAAATTGCATAGGTTGATTTAAAATCAATTTAAAATAAGTAATTATGAAGCGAAATTGTAAAAGTCAATTAGAGTTATCTTTCCTTTATCGTATGTACGTCACATGAATAGTACTCAGAAATTAATTATTGTTCGATTTGCTTTTGACTACTATACAGATACAAAAAATTGAATTTGAGTGATCTTCGTCAATTTGAGTATTTAAATGATTTGGTAGATAAAAAGTTATCAAAGCTTGGTCTTCTTGAGGAAATTAATTCTTCTTCAAGTGAGGAAGAGAGTGTTGCTGACAATTTGCCAAAAGAAAATATCAAATCTAGAAAAGCAAAGTCAGGTATCAAATCAAAAGCTGCTGATGTGGTTAAAACTCAACTCAAATGGCCTCATTCGGCTCTTCAATATGAATTTGTTAATGAGTCGGTATCTTTTGAAGATCTTGATATAAAAATGTTCACTGCAGGTGAATTAGAAATTATAACAACTAATGATATTTCTGAAGTGGAAAAAGTTGGTCGACTAAATTTATTAAAGAAAATTACTTACTACGGTAATATTTATGCATGGAAAGGGTTGCTTTCTTTTTATGCTGCTTGGCTAAGGAAAATTGAATTAGGTCAACAGTCTTGGGCCGATGATCCCTCCGTTATTGAAGTGCCTATCCTTACTCAACACATCCTTCCAAGATCTAAATTGAGTTCGTTAAGATCCCGTGAAAAAGACAGTCCAGTGAGAGATCAGGTGTGGTTTTGTACTCAGTATAATCGAAATCGCTGTTTAATGAATGAGGCTCATTATACAGAAATAAAGGTCCAGCAAAGGTTAGTGCAACATATTTGCGCTATTTGTTGGAAAAGAGATAACAAAAAAAATAAATCATCCTAAATGTGATAGATCGTGTCCTAACTCTCCATCTGACTAGGTGGAAACTTTTCTAAACTTGATCCGGATGCACAAATATTTTATCCAGCTTATTTTTTAGGTGAACACAGCAGATTTACTAAAACTCAGGTCAAATAAGTTGAATAAGTACCCGAAAGAATCCTTTTTGGTCTTTTGGAATTAATATTTACAAAGTGACATATTATTGTTTTTCTCGATAGACAGGCGTTCAAAAAGTGGTCTTCGGCCATTTTCGACAAAGTGCCAAAATGAGCTCCTGGACCATATTTGTATAATTTCTATAAAAATGTTGTTCAATTCAGTAAACATTATTTTTAAGTTTTCTAAAGTATGTAAAGGTAAGCACGTGAAAACATAATATAAAAAGAATCTGTCGAGAGATACCTTGAAAAAATATGGTCGAAATTGAGAACAAACATCATTTGACTAGAAAAGGCCGCCACCTCCTGAAAAAAAACTAAGTCGAACAAAATATTTTTTCTTGAAGGTATCTGAGACAATATTTTAAAGTAAAGAGCAAGTGAAAAGAAGCATAAAAAAATTATTTCCCTGGTACACTTTTTTTTTCAAAAAATTGTCCGACTTCGGTTTTCAAGGAAAAATAGCTAATTTTAGCCATATGAGGTTTTTGGCCATTTTTGACCAACATTTAAAAAGTTATGCCTTGACAGATATTTTAAATATTTTTGGTCTAGATGAACATTTTTACAAACGTCAGAAATAACAAAAAAGATTGTCGCTTTATTAAACAACATTGTTATAAAACTCATTCAAATATGGTCCAGGAGCTCATTTTGGCAGTTACCGAAAATGGCCAAAGATCACTATTTGAATGCATCTGCTTCGAGGAAAACAATAATATACTACTTTGTATATATCAATTCCAAAACACCAAAAGGCATTCTTTTGGGGACATATTCAATAAATTTGACCTGAGTTTGAGTAAATCTGCTTTGTTCACCTAAAATTGACAATTTCTTCATTTTGCCTTAATTCTTAAGAAAAATCACTTTTTTGCATCTTCTTTTGTACATTCTCTGCACCGCCAATGTATATACAGTTATTTTTCATGTAACCAACTGTCTTTGCATTTGTCAAAAATGGTTTTTCATTGGAAAAAAATACTTTCATACTTTAACCAAAGTTGTTGAAAATATGGGATTGTCTTGCCAAAACTGGCGCATGTCCCTAATTCGTGGACTTGTAGAGATTCCAAAATTCATATGCAAAGCATTTCCTTTTGCTATTTTGTACTTTAATGCATCCATTTTCTGCATAGTATGGCAAATTGAATTTAAAAAAGTTATTTTTCACAAACAATTATGTTTAAAATGGAACATTTTGATGTTTTTAAGGAATTTGGAAAATGCCCCATATACCCCCTACGGGTGCTGAGGAATGGAAATAATGATTTTCAAAATTTTTGTAGAATTAAGAAGCAGAAATATGACCCTTTCCAAATTCTTCTTTCAAATTTGGATTATTGGAGAAAAAATATTGAAGAAATAAACCATTAAAAAGTTAGATTGTTGTATTCAGCACTATTCAGAATGGCTAATTTTTTCAAGAAACTCAGTTATCCTTATAAGGCCCGTAGGTTGGCCATCTTGAATTTCTCAAAAAAAATTTTTTGCAAAAAGGAGTCTTAAGGGGGGTGCTTTTAGTTGCCCCATCCCTTTTTTAGATTTGAAATTCTTGCATCTGGACAAATTTTTGGATTTTGCATGGTTTTCTCATAGACACGCTCTTAAGAAATAAGGGAAGTTTTGTCCATAGTATTTCTTTTATGAATTGTTCAGTTGATAAATCTATATCTTCAGAAAATGAATCAAATGGTTCAAAAGATTCTTTGGATACAAAGTTTAATGATACAAAGACTTGTGAAGTATGCAATGACATTTTGAAGTTAGATAAAAACTGGTTTGATAGCTTAGATAAATTCATATCGGATCATGAACAAATTTTCAGTTCGTTAAAGTACAACTATGAATTGTATAGAATACCTCTTTTGACCCACATTAATGTGGATTTTTTCAAGTTCATGCTGACCGGTTACAAAGATTATGACATTTGCACATTTTTAGAATTTGGGTTTCCAATTGGATATTCGAATACCGAGACTTTGTCTGAGGTGTGTTCTACTTATAATAAGGGAGCACGGGATTTTCCAGATGAGATCGACGCATATTTGAAAAAAGAGATTGAAAACAATGCTATATTGGGGCTTTTTCATTCAAACCCGTTTTCGCATGACATAGTCATTTCTCCTCTCAATAGTGTCCCAAAAAAGGATTCTTTGGAGCGATCGGGTTATTCTTGACCTAAGTGAAAGAGGAGGGGGGAAAATTAACGCTTTCATTGAAAAAGATTGTTATCTGGGAGAGGAAATTAATTTAAAATATCCAAATGTTGATGCATTCGTTGAGTTAATTAAGAAGCATGGTCGGGGCTGTCTTATCTTCAAAAGAGATTTACGAAGAACTTACCGACAAATATTTATTGACTTGTATGATGTTCATTTAGTTGGTTACGAATAAAAAAAACATTTGTATTTTGACAGAGTTCTGTCAATTGGGTTGCGTTCGGCAGCGTATAAATGTCAGCGTGTCACTAATGCAGTAGTGTTTATGTGTCAAATTAAGAGTTGTTCTAAACTATTTAGATGATTTTTTTTTAATCTTTTGAAGAATTGCAGAGCTTATTACTTTCTTGTGGCCTTAAGGAGTCTGAACACAAAGCGGTACCCCCGACTACACGAATGGAGTTTTTGGGGATTTTGTGTGATACAGTTTCGTTTATTTTAGAAATTCCAGATTATAAATTGCAAGATATTAAATCAATTTTAGAGGGATGAAATTCTAAAAAATCAGCTCGCTTGCCAGACATTCAGTCGTTGTTGGGGAAACTTAATTTTTTAGCCACATGTGTAAGACCTGGTAGAATTTTTATGTCCAGATTGCTTAATTGGTTGAGATCAGTTTATGACAAGACAGGGGCGATCTCTGTTCCGATTTATATCCAAAAAGATATAAACTGGTGGTTGTTTATGTTAATTTTACCAGATTATAACGGAATTTCAATGATGTTTCATGAAGATTGGTATAATCCTGACAAAGTATTTTCTTCTGATTCCTGTTTTGTCTGGATGTGGAGGTTGGTTTAGCGGAAAGTTTTTCCATTCCAAGTTCCCTAAATTTATTACTGATTTGAATCTTCATATCAATTGTTTAAAATTGCTGTCGATTATTATCTGTGTGAAGTTGTGGGCTAAAGATTTTACGGGGAAGAAGATTCGGATTTTGTGTGATAATAAGACTTCTGTCACAGTTATAGAAACTGGAAAATCAAGAAATGAATTTTTGCAAAACTGTTTGAGAGAACTTCTATTTGTAGCAGCAAAATTTGAGTTTGAAATAAGAGCCGCTCACATTTCAGGGACTGATAATAGATTAACTGATAGTTTGCCAAGATGGCACTTGGGTGCTTTGCATAAATCTTCTTTTCTATGTTTAGTTTCGCATAGATCTGACTTAGAGGAGTTTTTTGTTGATGAAGCTTTATTCAAATTTACTCATTCTTGGTAATTTGTTTTTACGTTTCTCAGATGTTGAATTAGATCAGTTAAAAAAGGAAGTTAAGATTTCCACTAGAGCGGCTTATGCTGTTGGAACTAAAAGAAATTTGATTGTTCAGTGGAGAGCTTATTTATTATTTTGCCTTTATTTTCATTTATTTAGAGTTTTTACCAGCTTCTTTTAAGACTATTTGTTGTAATGTTCAATTTTAAGTAGGTCTTTTAAGTCCACAGATTCTATATATAAATTTATTTTCCTTAGATAATAAATGATTTTTTGGCAAACTGCTTAAAGGGAGATAAATCAAGTATTTAAAGTTTATATACAATACAATACAATACAATACAATACTTTTATTGTCCAATTTGGGGCCCTGGTGGGCATACAGATTCAATGTACATACATTCAAAGTATATATGTATATAAGATAGAAAATCTAAATATGTATGTAAAGTACATACGGTAATATATATATATGCTTATAAACAATATAAGTTTATATAGAGATATGTTATACATGTCTAACAACATAGGTTTAATATGGGGATACATGTATTTCATAATTAAAATGTTATGATATATAGTAATTATTATATGGTATGATGTGATGTATGGGTGACATCAAGTATATGATTGTCTCTTTTTATGAAGGTTGTTAGCAAAAAGCTTGCAAATATATTAAGTATATTTTCTTGTTCGTTGTTTAGGACCCAAAAGAATTTATTTTGATTATTAAGAAGTTTGTAATTCTTACAGATTTTATTTATTTCATTATTCATATTCTGGCGTTCACTAGCATGGAGTGGGCAAACCATTATGAAATGATATTCATCTTCTACTTCTTCTAAATTGCAGTGACAACATATTCTTTCTTTCCTTTCAAGAGGTACAAGTTTGTTGTTCACTCTTTTTCTTTCGTATCGCCCTGTTTCAATGCGTAGCTTATGGGCACTTAATCTAATTTTAGATATTATATTACGTTGTTTAAAGTTTAAAATGTTTAAATATTCTTCTCTTTGAAAGTTATTTTTTAGTTTATAAAAAGTTGTAAGTTTTCCATTTTCCAGACCGGACTCTTTTTGTGATGTCCAGTAGCTAAAAAAGTTCTCCTTTACCCTTTTTTTCAGTTGAAATTTGAATTTTCTAGCTGACCATGTTTTAACTACATCCAAATTTATTTCTAGTTTACTAGCTAAAGATTTAATTGTGGAATACCAAGACATAATATTTTTATCATACATATTCCTATACTCTAAATATGCAGATTGCATTAATTTGCTTGTGTTTGACTCCACCCTATGCCAGTATGTGAATATGGATGTTACCATAGATATATACAGAGGATGTTGACCTAGTTCAGTTAATACAGCTAAATTTGTTGTTTTCTTGCTAACTCCCAATATATATGTACAAAAATTATTTAGGAGTTTTTCACACTCCCATTGTTTATATATATCATATAAATCATACTCTTTTTTCTTTTCTGTGAAGTTAATTGATGATCCCCATATTTCACATCCATATAAAATAATGGGTTTAACAGTATGCTCAAATAGGTGCAGTAAGGTATTAACTGATGGGTTTAAACATGTGAGATCTTTTCTTAATTTAAAACTTGCCTTCAATGCCTTATTATACATGTATAGAGTTTTCTTGGCCTCATTAAATTTTCCTGATGCAGAAATAATAATTCCCAAATATTTATAATTCATAACACATTCTATCTTTTGGTTATTAATACAGAAGTTTTCTCTCATAAGCCGTCCAGTTTTATTGAAAATAATAATTTTTGTTTTTTCAATATTAACCGTTAGACACCAATTTTCACAATATTGGCTTAATTAGAATGTTCAGCTGTTTTTGAAGACCTTCTTTTGTTTCAGAAATAAGTATTAAATCATCAGCATACAGAAGACATCCGATTTGTTTTGTATCTAATGAGGCACCATATTTAGCTTCATCAATGAGAGTGCTTAAATCATTCAAAAAAATTTTGAATATGTTAGGGCTCAAGACATCACCTTGGCGTACACCAATTTGAGATATAAAAGAGTCAGTAAGTTTGTGGTTCAGTTTAACACACATTAAATTATTAGAATACATATTATTCAAAATTCTATAAAAGTAACTATTTATATTATTTTGTAAAAGTTTGAGCTTTATACCAGCATGTTATAATTAGGTACCCATAATGCAACATTGCTAATTCCCATATTTACTGAAATCTTGAAGTTCAACAAAGTCAGTTAAAAGTTCCAAAAATTTCGATTTGAGTGATTTATTGTAAAGTGAAATGTGTGTGTTACGGTGACAGCTGAGGTCAGGAAAACAGAGAACGATAGCTTTAACAATTTGTGAGGTATTAACGCTTAGGAGAGGATTTACTTTGTGGAGTTACTGAAAGAAGCTATGATGCTGCATGTGACCTAATTTCGGCCACGGAAAATATTGTGGATGTAACACGTTATACACGAAGGATGTGATATAAACTATGTTAATAATGATGCGCTTATAATATTAGGACACGGACACGGAATCACGTATTTGAAAATTTTGTTTTCTTAAACTTGTTGATGAAGTTCATTTTAATAACGGCTTCGAGATAATTTGGGAATTTTCCGTTATGAATATTCATTACCCAGAATGCACACGATCGACCTTGACCTGACATGATAAACAATGAAATTTGTTGTGATAGGAAGTTCGCACGTGAAACGTCTTAAACAATTCGTCCAAGAAAATGACATAGCTGATTTTAATTTATGCGGAATAAATCAAATCGAACTTTTTGGTATTTCGGGAGGAAAAATTTTAAATAATACGCATACTAGAAGATTATTAGACTTCGTTATAAATCAGAATCCGAACCATATCATTGTGCACATTGGCGGAAATGATTTAGACCACAAGGGAATCGGAGCTGATGATTTGGAAGTGATAGTAAGAAAATTAGTACTTTTCGCAAATTTGTGCATATCAAAATTTTCTCACAAAACTGTAACATGTAGTATTTTGCAATTGCTACCGAGACTGGGGGTTAGAGCTGAAGTAAGTCATCAAATCTACAATGGAAATGTTATTATCGCTAATCAGTTGTTGAAACACGAACTTAAAAAATATTCGAACATTAGATATTGGAACATTTAAATTTCTGGGGTAAAGAATCCAGAAGAAAATATTTTTGTAGATGGGGTTCATTTCAACAAGACAGCTGGTCTACCAAAATACTATAGAAACTTGAGGGGTGCCATGATCCAAGCAATTACAAGATCTTGAAATTCTTTAGTCCTTTCATTATAATATTTTAGGTAAGTATTTATGATTATGTTATTTGTTAGGTATAGACAGATCGTAAAAAGTAATAAAGCTTAACCATATACTTTACTTTTTACAAACAAATTAGATCTGTTTTATACATGCAGGTTACTGTCATATACATGTAACATACAGATGACAATGAATATGCATATGGCTAACACTAGCAAAAAGGCAAAATTAATGAAGTATGATGCAAAATACATACATGTATAAAACATATATCATGTACATCTATGATAATAAGATATAGTTTATTACATGTATATGTACATGTATGGAAAAGAGGTGTGTACAAATTTATGGTACATTTTGTTGTATGGGTACATGTGGGTATATGCATGTATAAATGGTACTTTTAAATTAGATAAGTTAGTTAATATACAAATGGTATATTACATCTCTAAGGACAATGATATGACCAGTACAAATGGTACCTGGCTAACATAATTTATGTACATATGGTACATGTTTTTATTTGAATGGTACAAATGGTACATTGTAAGCAATTAATTATGTACAAATGGTACATTGTAAGCAGTTATTCATGTACAAATGGTACATTGTAGGCAGTTATTTATGTACAAATGGTACATTGTAAACAGTTCTTTTTGAACAAATGGTACAGTTTTATGTTTATATATCTATTATGAATAATGTTACAGGTGCATACATGTACATATATGTACAAATGGTACATTATATACAGGCGTGTAGGATTCAATATCCTTTAGATTATCATATGTTTTAATCATGTACATGTATGATATACTTTTCAGTCATGTCACACAAAGAGGGTCCACCCCGTAAGAGGGCAAGACGGGAACGTCAAAGGGCCTGGCCGTCTCGATTTGTTGAGGATGAGGAGACGACCACTAATAATATGCAGAACGGCGATACTAGTAATAAGCAGAATAGCACAACAGCTAATAACCAGAACAGCACAGAAAGAACTGTGGACAACAGTTTTAGAGAACAATTCATGTCGATGATGACAGAGGCTATGCCGATGATAGCCGAGGCTGTAGTTAAGGCCATTACTCAAACAGGGCCAAGTGTTGGTGCAAGATTAATACAACCATCACAGGTTGAACCTGTACCAGGGCCCTCTTCAGCAGATGATTATGTAGCCTCTTCGCCAAATAACTTACAAGTTCAGGCACCTGAAATTCAGACTGGAGTGGTGAATGAGATGTTGGGGCAAGAAAATGGAATGGAGAAAAAAAGACAATTCAAGAAGAAGTAATGTTGGAATATCTAGGCCACTGGACTTAGGTATAGACCCTAAAATTAAGGGTAACATTTGGGCCAATAAGTTTGTTGACTTTGAAGATTTATGTAAACCAAAGGGCCATACTAAATGTAATTATTCCTTTATTCCCCAACAAAATGATAATACAATTTCCTTTGTAAAACAAGACAATAGGATGAAGATAACATCCTTAACACAATGGTTGTCATCGTTTCATATTTTTGTGTCAATATATTGTGAAAGGTACATGTACCCAGCTGAGACACCTAAATTGATGAAATATGGCAATACCATTTCAAATATAGCTGATAAAGCGGGTTTTGATGGGGCTATGTCCTACGATGAAAATTTTAGACGCTGGAGAGAACAAGATCCAATAAATTTACCTTGGGATGAGGTTAATGGGGAACTTTTTAATGAAGCTTTGGCCCTAGGTTTAATGAAAAAAGCGGGACCTTCCAAAATGGGAAAGGATAGTTCTTTTCGTCCCAAATGGAAATTTCAATCAGGGAAATCCTTCAACTCATCAAAAAATTTGGCCCTCAAGCATTGTTACGACCTCAATAACACAGGGATCTGTCAAAATTTCAGATGCCCATATGGGCACTTTTGTCAAGAATGTAAAAGCCCAAACCATGGGAGAAAGAATTGTCCCAATAATACAGGAGGGAATTCAGCCGTCAGTACAGGTACAAGAAAAGATGCCAGTACTAGTGGACAACATTCAGGGTCAGGGGGAGCAAAAATTGGAACAAAACCTATCTTATCGAAAAAACTTTGAGATATGTACTCCAATAAAATGGGAGATATTGAATGAACTTTTGGATGGATATGAGGAAGATAAGAAAAAAATTTTAGTAGAAGGTTTTAAATTTGGATTTCGAATACCTTTTGAGGGGGATATAGAAACAAAAATTTGTGACAATTTGAAGTCCGCAAGGGATAATAACTTAATATTAAAACAAAAACTTCTAAAAGAAATTGAGGCAGGGCGAGTGGAGGGCCCTTTTTCTAATCTTCCATTTAAAAACTTTAAGTCTTCGCCTTTGGGTCTAGTACCAAAAAAAGCTCAGAATAAATTCAGAGTTATTCATCACTTATCTTATCCTCCAGGTCTTTCGGTCAATGATGGTATAAGTCCTGAATATTCCACAGTACAATATCAATCAGTCCATGACGCATGCAAACTTATGTTTAAGTTTGGCTCTAAATGTTATTTATCTAAAGTTGACATTGAACATGCATATAAGTTAATTCCAATTCATCCAGATAGTTTTTATTTGCTAGGTTTTACTATAGAAAATGAATTTTATTTTGATAAAACTTTACCAATGGGATTAAGTTATTCATGTAATCTATTTGAACAATTTAGCACAGCCATACATTGGATTGTTGAAAAGAAATTAGGGATTCATGGCTGTGTTCATGTTTTAGATGACTTTTTGTTTATTGCTCCACCTCCTATAGGTTTGGGAGATGAAAATATAGAAAAGTTTTTAAGCATGGCTGAAACATTGGGTATGCCAATAAAAGAAAGTAAAACAGAACATCCAACAACATGTTTGGTGTTTTTAGGACTGGAATTAGACTCTGTAAAAATGGAAATTCGATTGCCTCAAGAGAAACTACAAAAACTAAGGGATTTGTTAAAAGTTTTTCTTAGAAAAAAGAAGGCAACTTTATCAGAGTTGCAATCTTTAATAGGTTTACTAAATTTTGCATGTGCTACTGTTTCTCCTGGAAGGCCCTTTTTGCGTCGTATTATTGATCTGACAAAAGGTGTACAAAAACCACATCATAAAAGAAAGCTTACAAATGAAGCAAAGTCAGATTTACAGGCATGGTCATTTTTTCTTGAACATTTTAATGGCAAGGGCCTCATAAAAGAGTTTCAAGTTGAATCATCAAACACTCTTCATATGTATACTGATGCCAGTAACATAGGGTTTGGGGGAATTTTAGGCTCCCATTGGTTTGCCCATAGATGGCCAGAAGGGTGGTTAGAATATCATATTGCAATACGGGAGTTATATCCGATAGTGGTTGCATTGGAAATTTGAAAGAAGCTCACTAGAGATAAGGTTTTTATTCATAATACAATTGCAATTGTTATTTTTGAATGGTCAAAAACTATTCAAGGTGGGGATAGGGTTTTAAAGATTCCTATTTTAAGCATTCCTGGGTCTATTTTATGCCCAGTTAATGCATTTATTTGTATGTGTATGTAAATTCCTGCACCCAGTTATTCTCCAGCATTTGTATTAAATTCAGCATCTGGTTTAGTGCCAGTAACATATCGTCAGTTTCAAAATTAAGGAATGCTATTAGTAGTATTGGTCTTAATCCTGTATCTTTTTCGTCACATAGTTTTCGAACAGGAGGGGCGACTTTTGCTTTTCGCTCTAAAGTTCCTAGTTAATTAATTCAGTTACATGGTGACTGGGCAAGCGATGCGTAAAAAGTATATCTTGAATTTTCTTTAGAAGATAAAATTTCTGTTGCTAAAATGATGGCGGAAGCTATCTGATTGTATTTTCAGACTGTGCTAAACGGAAAGTATTGGTTCTCACAGACTCAATTGGGAAGTATTTAGACGACATAAATTTTAGGCGGTGGCTATTGTGCCGTAACCGGCAAAATAGTCCCACAGGCTATTTTGCCGTAACAGATTTTATTATGTTGTACACTTAATAAGCAAAATATCGAGTGGAACAAATTATTTCTATATTCATTATATAGCTTTATTCTCAAACAGCAAATTACATTGGTACAGAGAAACTACATTAGATTAGATCATTAACAGGGTAATATAAATTTAAAATGATATTGCATATAATTGTTTTACCTTAATTTTATTTCAGAAAAATGAGAAAATATCAGTTTAAAAAATAATCAAATTAAGTTGCAATTCTTTAAAATGTTTATAGATACATATTCTAATATAGCAAAACATAGGATGAACCAAAATTTAAATACGTCCTAAGGAATACTTGTCAATCAAGATTGACAATCAAACATTCACGGTAGGTCCCGTGTCCGGCGACAGGATTGTTTTTTCGAGAGGCATTGTCCAGTTTTTTCGAGAGAGGTCCAGGTTTTTTCGCCTGTTCGTTTACAAAAAAATGCTTAAATTCTCAATTGTAAGTGAAACAAAACAAAAAAGAGGAATAGAAGTATTCAAAATGTTCGAAGTATTACTTATCTTCCAAAAAAGTCCGTAAAGAAGCATCAGTTAATGATTATTAAAATTGACCAGGTTTTTTCGAGAGGCACAACAACTTGTCCGGTTTTTTCGAGAGGTGTCCTGGTTTTTTGAAAATTTTGACTAAAGAGAGGCACCGGATTTTGTGGAAACTATACGACTTAAATGGAAACTAATATCCCTCTTACTCAATAAACATACATTTAAACACATTACATGCAAAATATCAAGTTTGTTACTAACTTTAAAGCATAAGTAGGCTGCCCAAATGCATTATCTTTGAAGACTAAATTAGTATTTTGACAAAATTAGTTTTATGATATATTTGTACATTTGTGACTTTCTTAATGTGCTTTAATAAAATACCGGTTTCAAAAAGAGCGATTGTTACGTTGGGCAAAATTTTGAAAGGTAAGTTGCAATCTTGTTTTTGTGCCTTTTCAAGTCTTTGAAACAATAAAATCTACATGTATGTCAGAAACAAATAAATACAAAAAAAGCATATTCCACTGGTGCATTCTGTTATTTCAAGAGTTTAAGGGTGTTTTGGAATCTGGGATTTTTACATATTTATTCCTAGGATACGGGATATTTGAGGCAAAACAAACTGGGATATAAAGTATTTAAATCTATTCTTTTTACAGGGATATGGGATAAGAAAAAAACCTCTATTTTGGATACGGGATATTTGAAAAAAAAACATTAGGGAATATGAGATATTGGAACCCCTTAACGTATGCATATGTATGTAAAGATACAGAAACTTGAATAGTCTTTGAATCTCATACTCTTATGTTTGTTTTATGTCCAGTCGACACTATTTTAGTCATAATCAGCAGGACAAGAGCTAATTGAAACACCAAAATGAATTCTGTAGACCCACCCAGGACACTGACCCAAGGACCCATGCACGACCACAAACCAGAAGTAAAACGAACCAACTCACAAGATAGGCCAATGTGACCTCAACGCACCATAGGCCAATGCATCCAGAAAGTGACGAAATCCTTCCTCAAAAGTTTCGCACAATTTGGAATCCTTCCATATGGTGACTGACAATGAAGAACCCTTACCCGAAATGAGGTCATACTAGATGGAACATCTACCTGTGTGGGATATAGCCAACTCTTACCCAGTTTCACATAACCATCCTTTATCTGGCGAAAATACAATGCTGAATCCTGTTTGAACCTATACTCACTGAGAGAGAGAAGCGGGGTTGGAGTGGGAAACAAAGGATCTGTAAATTTTGAAGATCACTGGAAAAGAGAAGAGGTGGGTAGGTGCGGACAATTTAGCCCGTGGTGGTGCACAATGGGATATTTTACGTGCATGAACCTTGGAACTCTCCATGCACGTCGGTCCAATATGGTTTACGGTCAAGTTTCCGCATTAGTATAGCCTGATGAACCGGCATTTATTATGACAGGGCTGCCCCATTCAACCACCTGTGGCACACATCCCAGTCGCTTTGTGGGCTAAGCGGCCTGGAAATTGACAGGTTTTTGAGCGCTCTTTAGTGGACTTTTACCGACAAGTTTAGTGCTGCTGCTAACCCATTCGCCTTCCGGGTCCCGCACGGGTGCATACTCTTATGAAGTTTTTTGTTGAAACTATAATATATACAAAAAATACATATGTGTAAAAATTAAGACGTACTGAAAGGGCATTCGAGTCTAATATAATCCTGGA
Organism: Arcuatula senhousia; assembly: GCA_963971305.1. NCBI lineage: Eukaryota > Metazoa > Mollusca > Bivalvia > Mytilida > Mytilidae > Arcuatula > Arcuatula senhousia. The sequence goes on along the minus strand of OZ020311.1, from coordinate 16,788,917 downwards.
TAAAACAGCAGACATGAAAGAAGACGACTCTCACATCCAAGAAACAACTACAAGTCAAGTTAAAAGAAGGTAGCCCAGGAACAGTAAGCATTTTCTGCTTGTCGCAACACAAACATTTTGTTTCCATGCAATTATTCAATGAGGCTATTTTCAATTTATAACAGTTGGAAGTTATGCTTAGACAATAGATTAATGGGTTCTGGTTGTAGGCGTCAATTATATGTGCCTGCCTGTTTATATAGGCTATATAAGGTTTAATTCTTGACTTTAACTGACGTATTCTTGTCCAAAACCCTTGAAATGATAGAACCGTATACTTATTTTTTTTTAACAACATACAATGTCTTTTAAAATATGATTTAAGAGGTTAACAACACGCACAACTTGTCTATCTAAAGTATGAAAAAACCTGGACCTCTCTTGCAAAAACCTGGACACCTCTTGAAAAAACCTGGACATGTATTTTATTTAAATTTAAAAATATGTAAGACGCAACTTTTTGGCATCGATGTTCAGGATGCCATAGTATAACATTGATGTTCACTTATAATGGCTCGCAATCTCGTTCAATATATTTGTCTTTTAAGGGGCGAAAAATGCAAAAAGGTAAAAATTCAAAAAACAGCCCACATTTTTATTTAGGAATCACATTTTTTTTTATAGGAATTGGTGTTGTTATACAATATGATAATACTAAAATATGCCTACCCATTGGTAGCATTTTTTCTTCGCTTTCAGTTAAAAAACCCAAATATCACCAAAGTTTACATTTTTATTGATTTTTCTCTTGAAAAAAACCAGGACAATTGTAAATCCCTCTCGAAAAAACAATCCTGTCGCCGGACACGGGACCTACCGTGACATTTGTACAAGGGCTAAGCGGTGTTACGATTTGGAGAAGTTTCTTCTTTTTAAGCTTTTTATCAAACTGCTAATTAATGTATGGCAGCCACAATCTTTTTATGTTTAAAAAACTCCATTAGAGATCACAACCATATACTTCTGAGATTCAGTAAATTTCAATTTAGTGATAACTTTGTTTCTTTAAAGAAAATTGATACATTTTATCTATGTTTTAAATTTCTTGAATGAAATAGAAAAAAATATTTAGATCGTATACTTTTTCAGAATCTTATTTTAGAAATTAAATATTAACTTTCAAATATTAATTTAAAAAGACATTCCAATGCCTTGAAACAAACACCACCAAACTATAATAGAACTGATTTAACAAAAGATCCTTTTTTTCATAATTATCTTCATGTACAAGTTATCCCTAATAATTAGTAATTAGTCGAGTTAAGGCCGTGATATCTGTGTTAATTAATAAATTTTAACAATTACGGCAAAATAGCCTGTGAGACTATTTTGCCGGTTACGGCAAAATAGCCACGGCCTAAATTTTATGGAGTTGAGAGCCGTTTCTGGGGCCAAGATAAGAGATTTCATTTATGCATTGAACAGTAGGGATATTATACTTCAAGAATTTTCTCATATTATTGTTCATGTAGGCACCAATGATATTTTTAGAAGCATTGATAGGATCATAGCTGACTTTAGGGAATTGATTATTTTGCTTAAATCACTCTCAAATATTGGTATTTATTTTTCCTCTATTTTGCCTCGACCAGTTGATTTTGTTTATACGCAGGATAAATGTAAAGCTGTCAATAACTCTTAATGTAATTTTTGTAAGTTTTACAATGTCAATTTTGTTCGTTCATACAAAAGATTTGTTAAAAATGGTTTGCCTATCAGATCGCTTTTTGCCTTTAAAGATGGCGGTCTTCATTTAAATACCGCTGGTCAGTATGAGTTACGCAAATGCTTTCAACATGTTGAAAATCATTTGAAATGAATTTACCATTTTTTAATAGTGTACATGTAAAAGCTTGTATTTAATAGTTTGTATATTTTGTTTTTTGTATTGCGTTGGTCTAAAGAAAGTGTATCATTTCTTTGGCCTTTTAAGATTTTAAAGGGAGTGTTTTATCCCTTTGGATCTATGGGTTAAGACAGTGTGCTATTTTCAAAGGAGTATTCCGTTTTATCCTTTGGATAGTTCTAGTGCTGGAAGAAGTGTTTCATTCTTCTCACTTGGAGTTGGGTTTTCAAAGAAGTGCTTATTCTTTGGACCTGTCCGTTTGTTTAGTATTTCATATTTTGTGTGTGTGTGTGTGTGTGTGTGTTATTATTTTTATTTTATAATCTATATTATTTTGTTTGCGGGCTTATGTTTGGCGGCTTAATTTTTATATTAATTGTTGCCCGCTATTAGATCTTGAATGAATCATAACTTCATTTTGATATTTTATTATTTACTTAAATTGTTATTTTCTGTATTATATTTTTCGGCCAAACAATAAAGTATTATATTTATTTTGAGAGTCCTTTTCTTTCTTTTCCTAGCCTGAATAATTTGATCAAGCACATCAAGATCTACATTTCATGTATTTAGGTCAAAGCTGTAGGACCATTTCTATAAGGAGTTATTGTACTTAAATTAACAACATTTACCATTTTTCATTACTTTTCACCTGAATTTCAAAGATTAACTTGTCTGACACTGTAAAACTAACTGCATCTTAACTTGGCACACTTGTTTAATAGCTTATATGCTACAACTTTATCGTTCATATTTTTGATTCGTAAAAAAACATGACTGCCATGGCTAAAAATAGAAAATTGGGCGTAAATTTTATTTTTTTGCTAATAACTCAAAAATGATTTCAGGTATCAAAATTGTGCAAAAATCAAAAGTGATCAGCATAGTAAGTACCTGTCCTGAAATTTAGGAAAAGATCTGACAGCTGATGTGGGAGTTTTTGCCCTTTTTTCATTTTTTTTCTAAATTTTGCACTTATTAAGCCCAATAACTTGAAAACTAACCAAGTTATTTCAGAAATTTAAATCGCATATGGTTAAGCACAATAATATCTACAAAACATATGTATCTGTGTAGTTCAGGTGAGCGATTCAGGCTCCTGGGAGCCTCTTGTTTCCGAAAATATAATTGTGTACATGACTTATACTTTAAAAGGGCATGTAAATGAACATATATAGCTTGGCTGTATCAGAAGCAAAGAATAATGGCTTTAAATCCAGGCAGGATGAATAAAATATCCATAGCCCCCCCTCAAATGGTTACTCCCCTATTATTCTATGCTCTTGTTTTCATATATATAGTGTTTGGCATTTTCTATCTTTTATAGCCTACAATGTACGTTAGATTTAAGCGGGTGCACACTAGGTAAACGCTGTCCACGAGAGAAATGATATTTCGCGTTTTTTCTGTACTGATATTTCATGTTGTCTGGTCTACTTGCATGGGTGGTTCATATAACATGTTATTTTCGTGAGTTTTTACCTTTTTAATACTGCTTGTTGTTAAAATTTAATCATTTGAATATTTAGTTAATCTTTGAAAAAAATCAGCATAAAAGAAAAGACAAATAACCAATAAAGCATAATTACTCTAGACAAACGGTGGAAACACAGTTATTACATATGAAAAATATACGGGTTTGAAAGAAAAGCTAGTGTAAATGCAGATTAATAAAATCTTAAGTCGGTATAATTTATAAAATTACTAATTTAATAGATCATTAACTGAAATTCAGCAATCTTAAAATATTGACTGTACTGTTATTCTGTGTTCATGCATGAAATCATTCTGTACTGTTACTTCGTGTATTAATCTATCAACATTTAACTGTTATTTCGGGTAACATATTCTTATCGAAACATTTTAAAAGGAAGAAAACAGATCCCTCTTGGACGTCAAACGAAGCACATTTTTTTCATTGAACAATATTGTATGTTTTTATTTTTCATTAACAATTTTTGTTTGTGTTTTTTAAGGCAGAGAGAGCTTTTTAAGATACAAACCTGAAAGTTATAATGATCAAATTATCAGGAAATTTTATAAAGTGGTAAGAATCTCGAAGGAAATATTATTGAGCGAAACCAAATCCGTAGGTACATAATTTAGTTTTTAAGACATTAAGCAGATTAAGTTTTTGCGTGAATATGCCCCAGTAACACATTCACGGATTTAAAGCCGGATCAGCTACCGAAACGATCCGAAATCCTTCGTTGTAATCTGTATCACTCCGTACCTCCTCCTTGTAGGCCAGCGACTATTTTCTGTAGGACGTCTAGTTTTCGAGTTTAATGTACCGGAATATCATACGGCTAAAAATTGTTGGGAATTAAAGATTGACATCTCTAGTTTTATATTCTTTTGTTCGTAAGAAAATCATGTGGTCACAATTTTGTAAAATTAACATTAAATAGGGGTACCCTATTATCCTTATACTCAGTGCCTATGGTAAGAACGATGCATTTCTTTATCACTATAACTGTATAATTATTTTACAAAATAGTTGTAATAAGAAAGATATAAGCTATCAATATACAATACAAAAAGTTAGCAAACATACCACATCGCAAAATAAGAAGCATTTAATAATGTACTATTATTTACACAATTTTTACATGATTTTCACTAATAGTTCAAATTGCTAAAGATTTAGATAGCGCAGCATCATAAAAACTTTAAATATGAATTAAAAGGCACCTCTGTGCAAAATTTCGTAATTTTACGTTGCACCTAAACCTCAAAATCGTGAAAGAAAAATATATCACTGAAATGAGATCAATAAAGCGGAAAGTACTTTTCCGATACACGATTGTACTTTAATGTGTCGGTCAATAATTAGTACGAACCGACTTGTTATTAATGCTCACAATACGGCATACGATCTACTTTTGTGATACTAATATTGTCGTTTTGTGTATTTTTATTGCATTTGAAGTGAAATAGGGCTTTAATTGTTGCTTTTTTTTTTGCACTAGCAAAACGCAAAGACTATCAGCAAAACCAAAGACTGTCGTCGTTACATCCCTGCCCATAAATTATGCAACAAGATTGGAACAGTCTTGTGCAACGTGTTGCCTGCTGCTCATGCGATAACGTGATGTGATACTACATCATCTTTCTTTGGTATTAGAAAGAAGACAGTATATATAAGGTTTTAAAAGAACATCAGACAGAATTTGAAGACCTGCGAAACATTTCAGCGAGTGACATCGAAACGTCTATAGATGTTTGTAGAAAGTTTGTTACAAGGCTGTATGACCAAAAGTCAAAATTTAAAAGTGAGCATTGTGATCTGAATACACTGAGGTCTCGTTTAGCACAACAGAAAGAGTCAAATCTTATAAAATTGCCACCAAGCGAGTCAACGTTCTATCAGCATGTGCTTAGGGTTGTTTTACAGGTTTATATTTGGACATCATCATCTACAGCTCAACCCCCAACCCTTTCCCCTATGCAGTTTGGTAGGCAAATAATAATGGCCTGATGCCAATTTATTTTGAAGGACAAACATCATCTGACTTTTGCAGGACTAGCTGTGTACTTGTAAGGGAAAAATGTTTGTTCACAAATTGTGTATGTTACGGTAAGAGCCATATTTGGCCACCTATTTTATGAAAAAAATAAATCTTGCGAAAATTATTAAAATGCACTTTATATATGGAGTAAAATGGTTCAAATTTAAGAGTATGCTTTCAATTTCCAATAATCTTTTCGGTTTTCAATTTTATAGAGACATAAAACAGAGTAAAATCATTCGAGAAAAATGCTGATTTTTAGAGCTTACATTATTATTTCAAAGGCCTCCGCCTACGTTACCCATAGATTTCTTAACTGATTTAGACTTTAATAGAAGTCAGTTTTAAAGTTAATTTACAAAATGTCTGGGTCAAGAAGGCGGAGGCATCCGAAAATTGAAAAAAATGACGCAAAATTCGTCCATTTTCAGCCAATTTGACAGAAATCTTTCATATTTGTTTTGTTATGACATCATATTTTTCACCAAGGTCAGATGCTACGCTTACAAAATTATTAGAACAAGTTTGTTCATTTAATTGAACATCTAAATAGCATAAGAAATCTTTTCCATATCAATTTTGTAGTTTTGAATTATAGAGGGGGGCAAATATGGGCCTTAGTGTACCTTGTCCTTTGTCCTGCACTGACCTTTGTCCTTGGCAAGACAGTGCTGATTGTAGAAACCCCAATACTCGGGTTTCTATATATGATGATGCAGATGAAAGTTGGGGTTTTGACAACCATGAAAACTAAACACAAACAATTCAGTATGTATCCGCTTTTCTTCTTTTTCCAATAGATCAATCAATAATATAAAAATTGACATGTTTTCTCATATTGACTGATCATATTTTAACTTACATTCTGTTTTCCGAGGACCTCTGGAATGGTCCTATTGTACTTTGTGTCTTTTATCGGTCTTGTTTCCATGTCACCTTGATTGTCATACTTGTTTTGAGGTTTTCGTTGTAGCTTTAAAGTATGATTGTCACTTTTCTAATTGGTTTTATATAAAGTGATGGGCTTATATTTTTGTATAAAAACAACAAATAAATAAAAAAACAAACAAACAAACTGGGAATTCTAGACATTTTTGTTCAGATAGTCAGCCCATAGACCTACCCAGCGCGTCCCCAAGTTGCGGAAAGGGAAAGCCTAGCCGGGGTTACTCCCCCCTGGGGTTGTTGGATTGATTACGTTCAACCTGACAGCGGACAATAGTGGGCATATGTGCGTTGTGACTGACCCAATAGATAGTAACATCAGAATAAATAAGCAGATTTTAAAAAAAAGGTGGCTTATAAATCTTGCTTTTGAAAACAAGAGCTGTACATTTGCTTCCTTTTCTTTCACATGCCAACTATAATTACTTTAAGTACTGTAACTAAAATTGTCATAAATCATCGACTTGACAAAAACATATCCTATGAATCATTAAGTACCCCTATTCTTTACAGAATGTCTATGTTTTTGAAAAAAATACTAGTAGACTCAATTAAAAATTCGGTTCAAAAGGAGGTAATGGTAAACCATACCTCGCTAACGCCTCAGAATTAAGTTTATTATTTGCAAAAATTTAAAAGTAATGTCTCATTTAAAATGTCCATATAAATTTACAAATTTTATTTTAGAAAATTAAGGGTGTAAAAATTTCGAAAATGCATAGCTGAATTTTGGCGCTATTATTACGCCTCACACTGTCAACATGTAGGGGGATTGTGACAAAAATCCTCTTTTCTATGTTCTTATCTAACACAATAATGATTTTTATTGCCGTTGAGTAAAAAAAAAACCTTGAAAATTTGGCTTTTTTATGATTTGACAGATTTTTTACAATTTCTATGGGTTGACCTTTGACCTCCAATTGATAAAAACGTGACCATTTCTCATTTTTACGAACAAAATTTCTGAATACGTCTCATGATTCTCTTTCCAATGATATATCATATAGCTGTATGGTCTTCCGGTCCATTAAGTCAAAAAAATTATCGTAAGGTTGCAGGCCTATTGCTGTAACTTCGTCTAACCGTTCTCAAACGTTCTAAACATTTATATCCGTGAAAAAATTTGAACATGTTCAAAAGTGAGGTACGGATTAAACCACCGTAGCGGACCGTAGAACATCCTTACTAAACGGTATCAGATCGTTCTAAAAACGTATACATGTAAATCCGTTTTGACTCCGTAGCAATTCGTCTGCCTTGATCAACTATAGTTTCAGTGCGGTATTGCTACGTATTTTCTACGGTTTGTTGCGACGGATTTACGGACTTACAAGGACTTGGTGCGTTTCTTTACGGTTAGTAAGAATCACAAAGGTTTATTAAGCTCTTCTTCGAGTTTTGTACGTTTTAGTTCGACGCAGTACGAAATACAATGGGACCTACCAAGTACAATGTAACTATATAATCTTTCAAATGAACTTATTTGGTAAAATCCATTTTCTTCTTGTAACTTTAGTTTCTTAAGACTTTTCGAATACTTTAATTTACTTTGTTTTCTTAAGATTCAAACAGATATTGATCATTGAAATTTTACAAGTTTATTCTATGTGTTTAAGGAATATACGTGAACTGTTTCAGAAATCTGAAATGACATCGTTAGATGGTAAAGGACCCGAATTATGTAAGTGGTATGAACATTTTTCCTACATTTAGCCACGTATTTCGAAAATGAAAAAGATTATAACTATAGCTGTTGAACTGAACTTTACAAATGGCCACCATGTTGCCTTGTAGTTTTGTTTTGAATTTTTAGTCGACAAAAATGGAATGAATTGTCATTCACACGAACAGAAGTATTGTACAGTACATTTTATTGTATGTGTACGGGTGTAGATTGTATCCCCCTTTTTGTGTCATCTTATGTTGAATAGATTGCTATTCAAACATGTGTAATGAATTCTTCGGATATATCTGACGATGAGTCCAGTTCTTCAATTTCGTCTGGTATTTTAGATGACTCATTTCTAGAAAACAATAAATTTTCAATTTCTAACTCTCCGCCACCCGAAAGCTTAGGAACCGCCGACCACTCGCTTCATGAAGACAGTCTAGCCCAGAAATACCTTGTCCGTGTGCCTGTTACACCGGTAACACACGTCACAAACTTTGACCTGTTCGATAATAACTCCGAACTTGACCACAACAGTTTAACATTTGGTGACCCAAATAATCAAGACTCTGCTTTAGCTTCTTCACTTAAATTATTGAAAAACAAGCAGAGAAAACATCTGATCATGGATAAACTTGGAACCCACAGATTTTCTGGGTACCGACGTGAAAATGGAACACGTTTTCTCAGAGAGTTTGAGTCGTATGTGCTCTTCACAAATGAACTTGATGATGACGAGGAGAGCCGCAAAATCGCCGCGTTTCACCTTCATTTGGTAGGACCGGCTTTAACATGGTTTAATGGGCTTAGCCCAAGGCTTTCGTGGCATGAAATTAGAGAGCAGTTTATAGCAAAATACGTTAAAATCGGTTGGCAACATCCGTCGATTGGCGTTAGGTCCTTCTCAAGATATTGAAGACTATTATTGTCAGTTGATTGAAAAAGGCCAACTTTTGTCGAAACCAGAATACGAAATTATGCTGAAATTCATCAACGGTCTACCAGAAACGCTTGCGTTTTACGTCCGGACAAACAAACCGCACGATACGTCCGAGGCTCTTTCACTCGCATAAGCCAGACATGCCTACAAATATAGGATGCACGAACCGCAATTAGCCATCGCGAGGAACGTACCATCAAGATCCGAAAACGACGATATTTTGCACTTGAAAACTCAAATGAGCGAGTTAAGTACGCTTGTTAGAAACTTGTCCGACGATAAGTCCGTTCGTGCTCGTACAAGTAAACCGAGAACTTCAGATGGCCATAGACAACCGGTTACTTGTTATTCGTGCAAGGTCAGGGTCACGTTCGCAAATATTGCAAGTAGAACGGCACAGGAACGATTTCTCCCGAGAGTAAATGTCAAGTTTATGAACAGTCCGGTCATATCGCAATTCAATGCGTTGTTTACAAGAATCAACAACCGTTGTCAACAGCCGAAACCGTTGTGTGTCAGATTTGTTCCGAGAACGGACATATCGCTTCTCGCTGCCCTAAACTTCAGGGAAATGCCAGTCACCTTGGGGACGCCAGGCACGGTCCTCCAGGAGGGAGTCGATAGGTGCCATTCGTAAACGAAGTCGTTCGCCGTCGCGAAAACCTGTAAAAAGACATGTAAATACTCTAAATTTCGACAAAGTGGAGCAGGCATGTAGTTCATCTACGTATTCCGGGTTTCTATGTTTGAATGTTAAATTTAATGCTTTAAAAGTATCAGCCTTATTAGATTCGGGAGCGAAACACAACATCATTTCCGAAGACTTGTACAATTCGGTACCGTTTCGTTAAAAGACACCGATAGACACGTACTTTCAGGGAAGTGTTACGTTAGCCAACGACATGAAAGTTTACTTTGTGGGAACAGCCGTTGTTACCATGACAATTTCTGGTTCGGATCATAGAATATTTTGTTACATTCTTAAGAAGACGTCGTATCTTATTATTCTTGGTCTTGCTTATTTGAAGCAAAATAAAGTCGTGTTGGATTTCGGTGATATGACTGTTACTCCGAAGCGATCACCGGTGTCGTGTATGAAACGATTTACAATACCGGCGAATACAGAAATGGTATTATGGGGTAAATTACCTCGTCAAACTTGTATTGGCAACAAGGCATTTGTGAAAACAGCAAATACATTGTAACTAAAGGTCTGCTCGTTTCGAAAGCGTTAGTAACTGTTTCCAGAAATAGAACCGTTCCGAAAAAAATTCTTAATCCGACTGATGTCGCGATAACCGTTCACAAACGAAAATCTCTAGCCGATTTCACGCATCGCACGTCCGATATTCAGATTCAGAACCCGAACTTTAACGAGCCTAAACTTCAGTCAGCGCACGTGTCCAACATTGAAAGTGACGCTTACGAATCCGATAAGAAATGTGACTTTACGGATCATGATTCGAAAACCAATAGTTTTATTGAAAATTTTTATTTTAAAGGCTCTGAGTTGAATGACGAACAGCAAGCCGAACTCGAAAAGATGTTGATTAATAACAAAGACATCTTTATCACGAAAGACAATCCGGATCTTGGGTACACCGATTTGGTGGAACATAAAATTAATATGAAACCGGACGCCAAACCAAAATACCAAAGGCCATACAGACTTGCTCCCGATAGAAAGGAAGTACTGCGTCACCACCTTGACGAACTCCTCCGACAAGGTATAATTTCCTCCGTAGACCCAAGTGGGGACGTTCCGATTACAAGTCCGATCGTGCTAGTAACTAAACGTTCGTCGTCGCCGAAAAAGCCACCATACAACCAGGAGGCAAGTTTGTCTCAGTTTCGTTTCTGTTGCGATTTCCGATATTTGAATTCACAGACGCAAACATTCAGTTACGCTATTCCTGACTTGCAAGAGCTGACGGAATCGTTTACGGAATATACGCCTAACTTCATAACTTAGATCGATCTCATTTCCGGATTTTTCCAGATAAAAATCGAGCCGATTAGTTCCAAATTTACAGCTTTTAATACATGCTACGGTACATTCAATTTCCAACGCTTACCGATGGGTCAAAGTTCGTCACCGAATTCCTTTCAACTGCTCACGGATAAAGTTCTTCGTGGGTTGACATTCAAATCGTGCCTTTGCTACTTAGACGATGTACTTATTTGTTCTGAAACTTTTAACCAACACATGAAAGATATAGATGCAGTTTTCGAACGGTTTCGATCCGCTGGGAACCCAAAGAAATGTGCTTTTGCGCGACGTTCTTGTATATTTTTATGTCATCACATTTCCAACGAGGGTATCCGACCCCCTCCCGACCGCGTCAAAGCGCTTCAGGACTATCCATCGCCAAAGAGCATCAAACAGCTACGTCGCTTGTTGGGTTTATTTTACTGGTTCAAGAAATTCATACCTAACTATAGTGCTATTACGCAACCGATGACAAAATTGCTCAAGAAAGGTGAAGCTTTTTCTTGGGAAAAGGAGCAGGAAGACGCGTTAACCGAATTGAAACATCGTCTCTTAAATTCAGAAGTGTATTGACACGGATTGTAGATATTGAGTCTCTCTCTGATTTTTGATATACATGTGTTCAGCTGTGAAAATAAATTCAAAAACTTTTATTTGTTGATTATCGTTAACAATAATAACGAGGACAGTTTCCCAACCTCGTTAGATGGTGAAGAACCCGAATTATGTAAGTGGAATGAACATTTTTCCTACATTTAGCCACGTATTTTGAAAATGAAAAAGATTATAACTAGAGTTGAACTGAACTTTACAAATGGCCACCATGTTGCCTTGTAGTTTTGTTTTGAATTTTTAGTCGAAAAAAAATGGAATGATTAATTTTGTCGTCCGAGGCTCTTTCACTCGCAAAAGCCAGAGTGGCCTACAAATATAGGATGCACGAACCGCAATTAGCCATCGCGAGGAACTTACCATCAAGATCCGAAAACGACGATATTTTGTACTTGAAAACTCAAATGAGCGAGTTAAGTACGCTTGTTAGAAACTTGTCCGACGATAAGTCCGTTCGTGCTCGTACAAGTAAACCGAGAACTTCAGATGGCCAGAGACAGCCGGTTACTTGTTATTCATGTAAAGGTCAGGGTCACGTTCGCAAATATTGCAAGTAGAACGGCACAGGAACGATTTCTCCCGAGAGTAAATGTCAACTTTATGAACAGTCCGGTCATATCGCACTTCAATGCGTTGATTACAAGAATCAACAACCGTTGTCAACAGCCGAAACCGTTGTGTGTCAGATTTGTTCCGAGAACGGACATATCGCTTCTCGCTGCGCTGCCCTAAACTTCAGGGAAATGCCAGTCACCTTGGGGACGCCAGGCACGGTCCTCCAGGAGGGAGTCGATAGGTGCCATTCGTAAACGAAGTCGTTCGCCGTTGCGCAAACCTGTAAAAAGACATGTAAATACTATAAATTTAGACAAAGTGGAGCAGGCATGTAGTTCATCTACGTATTCTGATAGTTCCGTTACGAGTGATAGTGACACTGAAAATAGTTTGTTTCACGATTCCGAGTTTCTATGTTTGAATGTTAAATTTAATGCTTTAAAAGTATCAGCCTTATTAGATTCGGGAGCGACACACAACATCATTTCCGAAGACTTGTACAATTCGGTAACGTATCGTAAAAAAAGACACCGATAGACACGAACTTTCAGGGAAGTGTTACGTTAGCCAACGACATGAAAGTTTACTTTGTGGGAACAGCCGTTGTTACCATGACAATTTCTGGTTCGGATCATAGAATATTTTGTTACATTCTTAAGAAGACGTCGTATCTTATTATTCTTGATCTTGCTTATTTGAAGCAAAATAAAGTCGTGTTGGATTCGGTGATATGACTGTTACTCCGAAGCGATCACCGGTGTCGTGTATGAAACGATTTACAATACCGGCGAATACAGAAATGGTATTATGGGGTAAATTACCTCGTCAAACTTGTATTGGCAACAAGGCATTTGTGAAAACAGCAAATACATTGTAACTAAAGGTCTGCTCGTTTCGAAAGCGTTAGTAACTGTTTCCAGAAATAGAACCGTTCCGAAAAAAATTCTTAATCCGACTGATGTCGCGATAACCGTTCACAAACGAAAAGCTCTAGCCGATTTCACGCTTCACACGTCCGATATTCACATTCAGAACCCGAACTTTAATTAACGAGCCTAAACTTCAGTCAGCGCACGTGTCCAACATTGAAAGTGACGCTTACGAATCCGATAAGAAATGTGACTTTACGGATCATGATTAGAAAACCGATAGTTTTATTGAAAAGTTTGATTTTAAAGGCTCGGAGTTGAATGACGAACAGCAAGCCGAACTCGAAAAGATGTTGATTAATAACAAAGACATCTTTGTCACGAAAGACAATTCGGATCTTGGGTACACCGATTTGGTGGAACATAAAATTAATTTGAAACCGGACGCCAATTCAAAATACCAAAGGCCATACAGACTTGCTCCCGATAGAAAGGAAGTACTGCGTCACCACCTTGACGAACTCCTCCGACAAGGTATAATTTCCTCCGTAGACCCAAGTGGGGACGTTCCGATTACAAGTCCGATCGTGCTAGTAACTAAACGTTCGCCGTCGCCGAAAAAGCCACCATACAACCAGGAGGCAAGTTTGTCTCAGTTTCGTTTCTGTTGCGATTTCCGATATTTGAATTCACAGACGCAAACATTCAGTTACGCTATTCCTGACTTGCAAGAGCTGACGGAATCGTTTACGGAATATACGCCTAACTTCATAACGTAGATCGATCTCATTTCCGGATTTTTCAAGATAAAAATCGAGCCGAATAGTTCCAAATTTACAGCTTTTTAGCTCACCTGGCCAAAGGCCATGTGAGCTATTGCCATCACTTGGCGTCCGTCGTCGTCGTCGTTAACTTTTCTTCAAACTTCTTCTCCTCTGAAACGGCTGCACAGATTCAAACCAAATTTGGTCTGGTGGTACTTTAGGGTATCCCCCACAGAACTGATGTGGGGATTTTTGATTCGTCAAAAAACATGGCCGCCGTTGCTAAAAATAGACCAGGGGGGTCAGACTACTGTTTTTGGCTTGTAAATCAAAAAGTATAAGAGATAGATGAAATCTGATGCCACGCTACTGCTTCAGCATCAAAAGCTCTACAAAAGTCTTTATAGAGTCGAAGTTGTCAGATGACCCCCTATGCGAGTTACGGCCCCTTAAAGGTGAAAAATAGCGTTTTTGCATGTTTTTGGCCTATAGAATGAAAACTATTGCAGATAGAGAGAAGCTGTTGCTTGCTTAAATGTTCAGCTCATTTAGCTCTACAAAAGTCTCCATAAGGTCAAAGTTGTCAGATGACCCCTTATAGGGGTTATGGCCCCTTAAAGGCAAAAAATAGAGTTTTTGGCCTATAGAATGAAAACTATTGCAGATAGAGAAAAGCTATTGCTTGCTTAAATGTTCACCTTGTTTAGCTCTACACAAGCCTCCTTAGGGTCGAAGTTGTCAGATGACCCCTTATAGGGGTTACGGCCCCTGAAAGGCAAAAAATAGTGTTTTTGGCCTATAGAATGAAAACTATTGCAGATAGAGAAAAGCTGTTGCTTGCTTAAATGTTCAGCTCATTTAGCTCTACAAAAGTCTCCATAGGGTCAAAGTTGTCAGATGACCCCTTATAGGGGTTAAGGCCCCATAAAGGCAAAAAATAGAGTTTTTGGCCTATAGAATGAAAACTATTGCAGATAGAGAAAAGCTGTTGCTTGCTTAAATGTTCACCTCGTTTAGCTCTACACAAGCCTCCATAGGGTCGAAGTTGTCAGATGACCCCTTATAGGGGTTACAGCCCCTTAAAGGCAAATAATAGTGTTTTTGGCCTATGGAATGAAAACCATTGCAGATAGAGAAAAGTTGTTGCTTGCTTAAATGTTCAGCTCATTTAGCTCTACAAAAGTTTCCATAGGGTCAAAGTTGCCAGATGACCCCTTATAGGGGTTACAGCCCCTTAAAGGCAAAAGATAGGGTTTTTGGCCTAAAGAAAGAAAACTTTTGCAGATAGAGAAAAGATGTTGCTTGCTTAAATGTTCAGCTTAGTTCTACAAAAGTCATTTTAGGGTCGAAGTTGTCAGATGACCCCTTATAGGGGTTACAGCCCCTCTAAGGCAAATAATAGTGTTTTTGGCCTATGGAATGAAAACCATTGCAGATAGAGAAAAGTTGTTGCTTGCTTAAATGTTCAGCTCATTTAGCTCTACAAAAGTTTCCATAGGGTCAAAGTTGCCAGATGACCCCTTATAGGGGTTACAGCCCCTTAAAGGCAAAAGATAGGGTTTTTGGCCTAAAGAAAGAAAACTTTTGCAGATAGAGAAAAGATGTTGCTTGCTTAAATGTTCAGCTTAATTAGCTCTACAAAAGTCATTTTAGGGTCGAAGTTGTCAGATGACCCCTTATAGGGGTTACAGCCCCTCTAAGGCAAATAATAGTGTTTTTGGCCTATGGAATGAAAACCATTGAAGATAGAGAAAAGTTGTTGCTTGCTTAAATGTTCAGCTCATTTAGCTCTACAAACGTTTCCATAGGGTCAAAGTTGCCAGATGACCCCTTATAGGGGTTACAGCCCCTTAAAGGTAAAAGATAGTGTTTTTGGCCTAAAGAAAGAAAACTTTTGCAGATAGAGAAAAGATGTTGCTTGCTTAAATGTTCAGCTTAATTAGCTCTACAAAAGTTTTTTAGGGTCGAAGTTGTCAGATGACCCCTTTTAGGGGTTATGGCCCTTTAAAGGTAAAAAATAGTGTTTTTTGCTTTGGAATGAAAACTATTGCAGATAGAGAAAAGCCTTTTATTGCTTAAACATTCAGCTCATTTAGCTATACAAAAGTCTTCAAAGGGTTGACAATAAGACCAGGTGAGCGATTCAGGCTCCTGGGAGCCTCTTGTTAATACATGCTACGGTACATTTAAATTCAAACGCTTACCGATGGGTCAAAGTTCGTCACCGAATTCCTTTCAACTGCTCACGGATAAAGTTCTTTGTGGGTTGACATTCAAATCGTGCCTTTGCTACTTAGACGATGTACTTATTTGTTCTGAAACTTTTAACCAGCACATGAAAGATATAGATGAAGTTTTCGAACGGTTTCGATCCGCTGGGTTAAAGTTGAACCCAAAGAAATGTGCTTTTGCGCGACGTTCTTGTATATTTTTAGGTCATAACATTTCCAACGAGGGTATCCGACCCCCTCCCGACCGCGTCAAAGCGCTTCAGGACTATCCATCGCCAAAGAGCATCAAACAGCTACGTCGCTTGTTGGGTTTATTTTACTGGTTCAAGAAATTCATACCTATAACTATAGTGCTATTACGCAACCGACGACAAAATTGCTCAAGAAAGGTGAAGTTTTTTCTTGGGAAAAGGAGCAGGAAGACGCATTAACCGAATTGAAACATCGTCTCTTAAATTCAGAAGTGTTGGCCTTTCCTCGTTTTGATTTGTCGTTTTATCTTGCCGTCGACACATCCGCAAAAGGCATTGGATATGTACTTTGTCAAAAACATCCTGACGAAAGCGACGATTCTGAAAACATTCGCGTTGTACGATTTAGTTCCAAATCATAAAACCACTGGCAGAAATCTTACGGCCCGACGAAGCTTGATTACTTGGCGTCGTGACAAGCATTACTGATTGTTAAAGTTACTTACGCGGGAAACAGTTCATTGTTGAATGTGACCATCAAGCTCTTCGCTGTCTTGTACAGAAACAATTGAAAGGAGCTATTTACGACCGCTGGTTAGCAATTCTTCAGCAGTACAATTCTGAAATACGGTACAAAGCTGCAGATCAAATGCAATTCCCAGACGCTCTGTCTCGTTGTATGAAATCGGACGCTTCTGACGGCATTTCGAGCCAAGAGGAAAATGACCCCTATTTTCCTTACGTGACCGAAAACACCGGAAACATCAAAATTCTCGATCCACCCGTTTACATCCGTGAACCGAACATGTTAAACCATATTGTTTTGTGTAGCGATGATAAATGTTACGATGCCGACACCAATACCGACTCGAATGATAGCGCTGGAAAGGATTGCCTTTCTTCAGCAAATTGCGTGAAAGTAACCGACTCGCTTGCGTTTTCCGATTGTGAACCATCAGATAATAGATATGCGGGAATTCCAAACTCAGTGCGTCACAATGGTTTGATTGTGAACGATTTAGTGCGTTTTGAGAACGACGAAAGGGACCCGATTTCAATGTCAGGAACAGATTTCTGTTCAAATGATCTAATCAGTTTCGAGCCGATAGACAGTTGTGCAAACGAATCGAACACCCCGAATTCAATTTTAAGCGATCCGGAATTTAGAGAGGTGTTTTGAACACAAATGACGATAAAACAGAGCCTACATATAAAGCAGAAGCAAATTCTTTTATCGGAATCGATTGCTATTCCGCTGTAACTGCTGTTAACGAATTTGATCCATTGGTCGCAAACAATTTGTCGGAAAAAGAAGTTTTTGTTGCTAAAGAACATACTACATGTATGCAGGAAAAACGAAGAGATAGTTATTCCAACAACAGAAATGTTGGCGATATGTTAAGAACAAATCGTGGTAAAAATGGAATGAACAGTCAATCCACGTTGTATGAAAAGGATTGGCTGGACAAGGCGGATGCTAAAACCCTGTATGATATTTCAGAAAAAAAACAGTCTCGCAGATTTTACTTGGTCGATCTGACGATAAAAGTGCACCCGTTGGTTCATCGGAACAAATTGGAATGGATTTCCATTCCAACATGCTCAACTGCGACCCTGAAAGCCCTGATGTTAATAACGGACCTGATAGCGGAATGAACTGTCATTCCACCAAATGTACATTTTCCGTTAATTCGGCAGAAACAAACATCGCGGGTAATCAAGATGCTGAGTTACAAGACAATATGAAGTTATTGAGAGATAATGGTTTCAATCCAGAAAGTGTAAAACAGCTTCAACGCAACGACAGTTCATTGAAACCGCTCATTGAATATCTCGAAAATGATGCCCTGCCGAGACTACAGCGAGTTGCCCAGCGAATTATTTTGAAGGCCGCGGACTATTGTTTAAAAGACTCTGTACTTTTTCACATTAGAGACGCAAAATCGAGTGCAAATACCAGCTTGTTATTCCGAAAATATTGATTCGAACAGTCCTTGAGATTACGATTCGCCAATGGGTGGGCATGGTGGTATACAATGTACGGCAGACATCATTAGCGAGTATTTTTACTTTGAGAAATTGCCGTCTACTGTGTCGGAATATAAACAGTCCTGTCATGAGTGTCAAAGTCGTAAAATGACCCACACTAAGTCCGGTATAATATCTTATAGAACACCAACGGAACCTTTTCAGGTTTGGCAGATAGACTTATTTGGACCGCTTTCGACAACACACCGCTCAAAAAAGTGCATTTTCACTGCCGCAGATATGCTCAGCAAGCTTGTGTGTAATGTTCCGATCCCTTACTGCGATGCTATGACCGTTGCTCTGGCTCTATGAGTTTGCGAGAGAACGCATCGAACACTCGCAGAACGTCTTACTCCTTATGTACAGAAAGGAAGTCAATGGGACACTGTATTAACAGCCGTGACATTTGCTATTGATGCGTCACTCAAGCACCAAATATTCACCATTTGAAGCACTTAACGGTATCCGACCCAAATTTCCATTTAGTTTTCAACACCAAACCGATTTTGATACCCTTCCGGCGGATTTTCATGAATTTATTCAAAAACAGGGCCAGAAAATCAAGATAGTTAGATCTGAAATTGAGAAAAACGCCATTGACTTCGGAGACGCAATGACAGATAGAGTTAACAAGAAGTCCAATCCTCTCAAGTTAGCTGTTGGTGACTTTGTTTATATGCTCAAAGATCCTGTAGGCGTAGGTCGCAAATTACAGCCCAAATATAGCGGACCATTTGTCGTCAATGCCATTTTGTCACCTCATACCGTCACGCTAAGAAATCCGTCATTATTTCACAATATTATAACGCCGGTTGATCGTCATTCAACATTTTAACTGGTAAAAATTGTCTTTGAAGCGAGGGCCTATCCGAAGTATGTCCTCCCTTGTGAAAGGGTATATAGAGGAATTTTTATTTTTTTACTGTACACAAGCCCCTGTGTTTAGATATAAAGCTGTGTAGCTTGATAGATAGTTCAAAACTGGTATAACTTGTATGATAAATTGTGGCTTGGAGATTTTTGTCATTTTTTTTAATAATATGAATATACATTGTCTTGTTTGTAAATTGTTCTAAATTTCCTGACCATCTTATACGAATAGTTTTCGTTTTTCTTCGGCGGGGGATGTTAAAGGGTTGGTTTGCATGGTCAGGATATTTAGTTTTTTTTGTATAAAATACGTTCCCCAAATGATTGATTTATTTCGATTTGCATTTAATTTAATTTATTTCTTTAATAACGTCATTCCGGAAACTGCGTTTTCCGGATTTGACACGGATTGTAGTTCAGTCTCTGTCTGATTTTTGATATACATGTGTTCAGCTGTGAAAATAAATTTAAAAACTTTTATTTGTTGAATATAGTTAACAATAATAACGAGGACAGTTTCCTCACCTCGTTAGAGTTCGCACAAAATGCCTTAGCAATGATTTTTTTATAATAAAAATATTATTTATGAAAAAATAGAAACAAGTCTTCAGAGCGATGAACTACACGTAGTTGCGGAAAGTCATCTTAGATTGAATTGAATAAAATATATCAAAGAATTTTCAAAATGTTTAATAGAAATGATATCGCAACAAATGCCAAAGAGCAAACATTAAACATCTAAATGATAATTTCCACACAAATATAAACCCATTTATTACCAAGCACTAAAGCTAGTTTACTATTACATAATCAGTCAGGGGACCAACTTGTACAAGTCAGAATGATCAAATTCAATCTTACTTGTACAAGTCAGATTAAACAAACTAGAGTTATCTTCTCCTTATTTTTAGAATTTTCAATCTGACTTCTACGAGTAGAATATACTAAAATGTCTATTTATCAAAGTCTCTTATCTAGAGATAATTTCTATGGTTAAATTCCTTTTCTATATACTGAGAGCTATTTATAAATATTACAAAATATCCATTGGTTTGCAATTTAGATTTTTTGTTTCAATATCATTCTTACTTGTACAAGTCAGAATCAAAATTTTACAGTCCTCCCTTGGCAGTAAATTTCTCTTCTTTGGCGGTCGTGAACACCAAGGTCTTTAATTATGCTTAAATCATTAAATAACAATTATTTATCTAGTATAAACCACATTGGTGTTCAAAACCGTGGATATAAATGACAGACTTAGATAATTAGCTCTGAAATTATTTGATGATAATTGAAACTTTACAGTCAATCTGTTTCCTATTTGCTCGTGATTCTTTCATCCTATATGCAATGTGTCATTGTTGACCTTGTGAAACAATTTGAACAAGATTTATTGGTTTTGAGAAATGTTATTTCAAAAACATTGAATATTGGAGCAAATTTAATAGAAACAATTCTTACTCTAACAAGTCGGATTCATTCTGACCCGTAGAAGTAAGAATTTGATCTGACTCTACAGAGTAAGAAACTATAAATAGAATCTTACTGGTACAAGTAAGATCTAATCTGACTTGTACAAGTTGGTCCCCTGACTGATAATAGAGACGATTATGATACTTGTTTTAAGTTCTGTTGGGTAATTATTTGATAATCTATCTTAATTTTGTAAACAATTGAATATGAAAATTGAACCAATTTTAATTGTGTGTTGATGATATACGGATTGCAAAACCGCAAAATTTACCGTTCTTCTAGTTTGTCCTTACGAACCCGTAAATAGTCCGTTGTTCACCCGTACTGACTCGTTTTAAGGCTAAGCTTATGCGTCCTCTAAAAAGCGATAAAACATTCCAAAAGGAACATTTTAATCTCGTAGTATAAAATAAGACAATTGAAACGGGGAGATACTGAAGTCAGCGACACTACGAAGAAAAAGACTAAAAACTTTACTGTAATCGGCAACATTGAGGATCAGTAAGACCTTTAAAGGGACTGTGGGAAAGCCTAAATTACTCACACGGATTTTACCCACAAAACTGGGTGTAGGTAACCATAGAGTTCGAATCGAGTCAGAGTTAGAGTTCGAGTTAAAATTCGAGTTCGAGTTAAAGTCCGAATTAGAATTCGAGTTAAATATTTAGCTAACTCGAAACAGTGATTTTTATGGCAATAATCGAGTTACTACTACTATTAGAGTTCGAGTTACAGATCGAGTTAGATTTCGAGTTGGATATTTATTTTAGCGCAATTACATGAATGTTGTCATACATAACACTGGTTTTGTCTCTGCCCTTTCGGACTTTTGACATTCGGACACCCGATTGGTATCTCTGCTTCTTTTAAACTGTTTAAGGTTGTCGCCTTGCAATAGAATCATTTGAAAATATATGTGTAGATATGATTATCTAGAGGCTCCCAGGAGCATGCATTGTTCACCTGATCTCTTATGCTAAAGCCTCTTACCTAGTGTGCAACATGGTCTACATGTACTTGGTAAGTGACATTAAAGAGACTAGTTAGGAGAGAAAACATATTTAAGACTTAAGTTAAAATTGATTGAAAACACTTAAAAGGATGATCTGACAATTTTGACCCTGAAATCATTTTTGTAGACCTTAATGAGCTGAACAATTTTGCAATGCTAACTTTTCCTCTAGCACTTACAGTTTTCAAGATAAAGTCCAAAAACTGTGAAAATGGTCAATTTAGACAATTAAGGGGAACTAACTCCTATAAGGAGTCGTCCCACAACTTTGACTCAATGGACAGTTTTGTAGAGCTTTTGATGCTGAAGAAGGTAGGTTGCTCCGGAAATTCTCTATCTCTTACACTTTTTGAGCTATAAGCTAAAAACTATGGTCTGACCCTCCTGTTCTATTTTAAAATATGGCGGCCATGTTAGTTGGTCGACGTTCACAAATTTCACAAACTTGTTAGAAGACATCCTAAAGATCAAGTGTACAAAGTTTCAAAGCAATCCCACCAGTGGTTTCAGAGAAGAAGATTTTTAAAAATCAGTTAAAATTGATAGAAAAATCAGTTAAAGGGGGATAACTCTTAAACAGTTGATCTGACAATTTTGACCCTGAATCAATTTTGTAGATCTCAATGAGCTGAACAATTTTGCAATGCTATCTTTTCCTCTAGCACTTACAGTTTTCAAGATAAAGTCCAAAAACTGTGAAAATGGTCAATTTTGACGATTAAGGGGAAATAACTCCTATAAGGAATCGTCCAACAACTTTGACTCAATATAGAGTTTTGTAGAGCTTTTGATGCTGAAGAAGGAAATTGCTTCGGATTTTCTCTAACTCTTATACTTTTTGAGCTATAAGCTAAAAACTATGGTCTGACCCCCCTGTTCTATTTTTAATAACGGCGGCCATGTTGGTTGGTCAATGTAACAAATTTCACAAATTTATTAGAGGACATCCTAAAGATCAAGTGTACAAAGTTTCAAAGCAATCCCATCGGTGGTTTCAGAGAAGAAGATGTTTGAAGAAAAGTTAACGGACGGGCGACGGACGACGGACGCTTAACGATGACAATAGCTCACATGAGCTAAAAACCAATAAATGTACATATTTACGTAATGTCACAAAGACTGTGGACAAGAAGCAAATATGGGTCAAACATGAACCAATGTGGCAATCTTCCGCCCAATTTACAAGCGGGTGCATAATAACTAGAGGCTCCCAGTAGCATGAATCGCTCACCTCATCTCTTATGCTAAAGCCTCTTACCTAGTGTGCAACATGGTCTATATAAATGTACTTGGTATGTAACATTAAAGAAACTAATTAGGATAGAAAACACTTTTAAGATCAAGAATGTAAAGTTACAAATCTTTCCATTTGAAAAAAAAAACCAAAACAAACAAGTTAAAATTGATTGAAAACAGTTAAAATCGCTCAAAGGGGGATAACTCTTAAAAGGTTGATTTAACAATTTTGGCCTGAAATCATTTTGTAGATCTTAATGAGTTGAACAATTTTGCAATGCTTACTATTCCTCTAGCTCTTACGGCTTTTAAGATAAAGTTCAAAAACTGCAAAAATAGTCAATTTTGACGACTGGGGAAAAAAATCTGATAAGGTGTCGTCCCACAACTTTGACTCAATGGAGAGTTTTGTAGAGCTTTTGATGCTGAAGAAGGAAGGTTGCTTCGGATTTTCTCTATCTCTTATTGTTTTTGAGCTACAAGCTAATAACGATGGTCTGACCCCCCTCTTCTATTTTTAGTAATGGCGGCCATGTTGGTTGGTCGACGTTAAAAAATTTCGCAAACTTGGTAGAGGACATCCTTAAGATCAAGTGTACAAAGTTTCAAAGCAATTTCATCAGTGGTTTCAGAGAAGATGTTTGAAGAAAAAATAACGGACGGACGACGGACGGACGCTTAACGATGACAATAAGGGTCAGGTGAGCTAAAATCTTGGTATCTATATTCTCCAGGTACAAGACCAACAAGGCGGAATCCCCGTCTTTTGTCTTTGAATATATGAAAATATTATAGCCCCACTCATATAAGAGGGGGCTATATTGCAATCACCTTGTCCGTCCCTCCGTCCGTGAGTTGTACCGTGCCCCTCCTTTTTCAGGACAGTCGCGCGTCTACTCTCTGTTTTCTTAGCGAACTTAGACATTTTAAGGGTCAAAAATAGGGCAATTTGTCGAAACAGATTTCACGGCATCTGCTGAAGGAATTGATTTCAAATTTGGCACACAGCTTTGTTATGATGAGTTCCAACGTACCTCCCCTTTCCAGGTCTGTCAGGCATTGCTTCGAAAAAGAGGGGGTTTCCTGTATTAACCGTGTCCATCCGTCCGTTCTTTCTTTCGTCCTTCCATAACTTTGTAAGCAACTGTATGACATAATGTCTGTTTTTTGTAACTTTTTTCTATGTATGCCTCTTGTTATACTTTACCGAATACTTTTCAACGCAAGGCATTATTTTGGGAGTGGGCGTATCACATGTGAGCAATAGCTCACAGATTTATCTGTATGTTATCAAGTTTCTTGAACGAAGACAACAACAATCGAACAGTAAGGGAGCGACCATTAGATTTTTAGGGGGGGTGCTATGAATAATTTTTTCGTCCCGCCTTTTTATTTTTGAAAAATCGAAGCCTGGAATTTTTTTTGCGTACATTTTGTATTTTTATTTTTAAACTTAACATAATCTTTTTCAGGCAGAAACACCATCCTGCCTTTTTTAAATTTAGAGCACCGTCCAGCCTTTTAATTTCCTGATTTTTGGCATCCTGCCTTTTATTTCAAATTCATCATATCCATCCCTACCCGATTCCACCCCAAAATCAAATGGTTGCTCCCTAACATAACACTGTGTTAGAGTTTTTGCGTCAGAGGCATTTTATTAGATGTCCGAATATGTTTAAGAAAAAAAAATCCGATGTAAATATATTTCCATTGTAGTCGGGTTTTTATCCGTAACGGCATTATTAATATGAACCAGTACCTTATTAAGTAAGTATCTCAAAGTAAATTGCTGGTTACATGCAGCAGAGTTGCAAATATAAATGATAAATTAAAGAAAGTGTGCAAAACTCCTTTTGTTATTCGAACTCTAAGTCGATTTGAACTCGAACTTTAACTCGAACTCGAGTCGTAACTCGAGTATTGCCATGAGAATCACTGTTTCGAGTTAGCTGAAAATTTTTCTCGAGCTCGAATAATAACTCCAAACTATCTCGAACTTGAACTCGAACTCGAATTCGATGATTACTTACACCCCACAACACTGTGGGATATCGATATTTTTACGTTTTTTGGCTCCATTTATTTACTGGGAGCGCGGGATTTAGTGCTTATTTTCACGGGATTCCGGGATAAGACCCCCTCCTACCCACCCCCAATATTGATGCCAATTAAATTGACTGAGGAATACTCCGTTAAAGAGACAGCATTAGTTAAAACATATTTATTTATGATCCTGGATTGGGAAACAAACTTAATGCTTGAAGTTCTATAAATCCCTCTCCAGTTTGCGATTTTGAGGCACAACACGTGCAGTAACTGTGACAAAGCTCACAAAGTAAGTTAAAATGATTTTATTTAAGAGATGAAAAAAATGGTTAATATAAAAGAATAAAAATGCCGTAGAACACAATTGAATCAAATAATACTGATCAAAAATAAAATCCAACGATACTGATTAAAGGTAAAATCAAATAATACTTAATAAAAGTAAAATCAATATGATATACTGATCAAAAGTAAAATCACATGATACTGATTAAACGCAAAATCAAATGAAACTGATTAAAAGATTTTGTCATGAATACAGTTTCTTAACATAGTACAAAGTGTGATTAAAAGATTTGAAGTTAATATATGAATCGTGATTGTTTTAACATAAAAGTAATTATGATATTGCCTCTTTAACTATACAATTTCTTAGTAGACACTTCAATACGTAGTCCTTTTTGTACATTTTTGTGTAAATGTCATATACTGTAAAGTTTTTTTTTCCGAGAATTTAAAGTATAGATTGTTATCACTTCCGCATCCATTCTAATAATCTATGGTTGTTTGTTTCATTGCCACCAATTTGAAGCGATCTCATGAAGTTTCAAGTTTTCGAAAGTTGATGAAAGACACAGTGATGAACATGATGAAGGAACTACGTCAATGTACGTGGAGAACACAAAAGTATGAGTGTTGAACAAAAGTAAAAGGTCAAGTATTTGTTTCAAGTCATAGGTTGCATCAAATATTAACTTTCCATCAAAAGCTAGTAATTAATAAAAGTTTTTTTTTAAATTCGGTTCGTTCCACATTTCTCCATTCCTTGCAATGTTCGTTCCTAATACGTAATCCAAAGGTCTTCAGACACTCACATCGGCAAGTTTCGTTTTAGTTTGATGGTTTCTGATTTCAGTGATTTTTGTTGGTTTTGTCAATCTAGTATTGAGTTCCTCTATATTGGTGCTTTCTCGTTTCAATCCTAAAAATTGCGGGTTTGTCTTCTCCTTTTGAAGCATAATAGTTTTGTCACTCGTGTTTGTAATTCCTTGACTCGCCACGGTCGGCTTTCGAAGTCTGTGTACCAAATCGTCCATGTCGTAGCGCGAAAGGTTACGAAAAGCAGGCGCTCGTGGAATCATGCAACCATAACTTTCGTCGTACTCGGAATATTTTAGAACTCCTAATTTCATTTCATGTGTATCCTCCTTCTGACGAAGCTGCTCCAACGACGGGTAAATAGGAGAGTGTCTCATCATTAGCATCCGAGGAAATCCACTGTAAATGTGTTTAATGTCCCTTTTGAGAATTTTGTTGAAAGAAGTCTGAAATTCACCCATTTTGAATTCTTCTATCCTTTGTGCTACCTTCCAACTATAAAACGATCCTTGTTGTATAAATGTTTATTGCACGTTGGGGTCGAATTAAATATTAAAAACCCTTTTACATAGTTTCCATTGATTTAATTAATCTAGTTGCATACAATGGCCAAAAACCGGATTAAGAAATTGTTTAATGTATGATATATTCATAATCAAATTAAAGCGTTCAACATTTACTGTTTAAATGGAAAATTCATTTAATTTCGGCTATATTCGATCTGTGTATTGCCTGCGTTTTGAACAATAGAGTTTGAAGCCGTAATGACAAGAGAACAAAAGATCAGGTTTAAAGCGTTGATTTAACAGAAGATTAAAATCTTTTCAATCTCTTTAGAATAATTAAATATATACCCATATATATATGTAAGGGTCACGAACTTATAAAAGGGGGTTTAAAAACGGTACACGGCATTTTATTACAGAACCATACTTGATCTGATGATGTGTAAATGTTCTTGTTTGTTTCCGTTCTGGCCAGTTGATTCTAGATACAAAATCTGGTCTCAAGGCCAAACTACAAACTATATACAATGTTCGGTTTTGTGAAACTATGCTTAACCGATGTTAAAACAATTTCATATAAAACCTAATGGAAGAGATTTTCTTTATATATGAATCTACTATAATATAATTGACCTTAATATATACTAGCGTTTTCTGTTGATATTGCAAATAAAAACTTCCCCAAGTAGGGTAGAAAAATTGGGACGACTGAACAACCAGAACAGACATACTTGTTTGGCCTTATCAAAAGATAGTGATTTACTAGTCCTAGAAAACCAATGGTGCTTTCGCTTCCAACAAAAAAAAAAACAAACAAAAAAACAGCAGATCACCCAATATAGCCCATTCGGGTTAAACCCTAACACTTACTCACATATGATTGATCCCAATTTACAAACAATGACTGGTTTTAATGTTTTTATACATGCGCAAAATTTGCTTTTATGTTTTCGCGATTTACAAAATAGCTTTAAAACAATTATATATAAGATTGTTTGATCTTTCTTTTGCATTTGGTCGACGTTTTGTTTTTGTATTTTTTATTTAGAATTTTCTTGTTTACTCATTTTCGGTACTTTGTTTTTTTTTCTAAATGCTATAAATTCTTTTGGAAGCCTTTAATTTGTATAGAAAAAATCAAATGACGAAAAGTGAAGTTTTTGGAAAACTGGAAGTCCGAATGACTTTTAAAAAATCATATATAACCAATGCATCATGTTAAAAGCTTGTTATCATCACATTTGCAACATAAATGCAAGATCCACAGTACTGAGTGATATAGCCATATAGAAAGTGCGACGGAACAAACTAAAAGGTTTTAGGTTTTGGCACACAGGAAGTAGATGTCTGATGGATAATAAAATGTACATCTTACAATGCATCATGTCCATGTAAGTTTTAACCAAATATCAATGTCTATGTGTAATAGTAGCTGAGTAATGAGTAAATAAAAATTATGACGGAAAATGGAACGTAACTACAGACGGACACAGGAAAAACAGTATTACACCTCTGCTTTGAAACAGGCTGTTTGAGCAATATACCAAACGAAGCACACGTACCGGTATAAGAAAACATACATTTATCAAAAACGTATTTTACATACATGGTATTCCTTACAGCGTAATAAGCTGAAATTCAAATGTACTGAATTACATAACAAGTATAATTATAGTTTAAATAATAATGATCTATCATGCAATGCAATATATTATACTAATAAAAGGATATCATTCATGAAAGACAGAAGTCATACGTACGTGTACATGCAGCATAATACCGGTAAATTACTAATAATTAACATTCATAAATAATTTTGATGACAGTCTCCAGACTTAAATGACTTAAAAACGGAAAAGGATAAGTGGCGGGTACAAGACTTGTTTTCAAAATGTGAAATTATATTGTTGCACACAATGACATATATCCACATGTATAATCATATATCTCAAAATCTTATATCAAACTAGAAGCACTTTTAAAGCCAAAGTACGTTTAAAATATTTATAAAAAAGTATTTAGTCTTTAATTACGTCCACTGAAATGGTGCTATACATGTATCTTTTAAATCAAGAAAGTTTTGCGATTTAAAAAAAATAATTGGAGGGGATATGTCGAAATTCAGAATAGACAAGCAGGATAGTTGAGCATGGTATACAAATCGAGGACAACCATTTTGTAGTAAAATAAAATAGGCAGCAAATTTCCTAATGAAGAAAAATTTAGAATTTTCACAAAAAATATCAAAGACAGAGTTACATGAAAAAAGTCAGGACGGAAGCAGCAATTATCAATGATAGCTTCTTCTAAAAAAGATGCCGTAAAATGTTCCTCCCTAAAAATTTTCTATGTTCGGTCGTGAATGATATGTTTTGGCAATAAATGTTACAAAAATGTCTTATGATGAGCAAAATGGTTCATCCTTACGCTTGTCAACTTAAAACACTAAGATCAGAAATGCAAAGATGTTTGGGAAGGTCTTAACGCAAATTAAACAGCCATATTAAGGAAACTAATAAAACATATTTTTTTGTATATAATCATGGATTTAACGTTCAAAACTTTGAAAGTCACCAGGCATGCTAGTTAGCTCTCTGATAGCCGGATATCGTTTCGTATCACGTGCTCTCCTAGTGACGGTTATATCCGGTTGTGGCTTCGGTGTTTTGTTTGCTCTTGGTTTTAGATCTACAGAAAACATTGACAGATTTGCTTCAGACATTACCATGTCGATACTTGAAGGTCTCTGAACGGACAGAGGAGTAGATGTCCGTTGGTGCGATTCGTTGAAAGTATCGTCATGTGAACCAATCATACCGTTAGCTGTCGGTATCAAACCATTAGTTATTTGATTTCTGCGCATGCTTGATTTTCTAGCTTTCGCTTGAGGATCGTGAATGTATTGGCTCATTCGACTTTTGGGCGGAGCCAAGGAAGCTGCATAACTCATTTTGCTCAAAGCAGTTTCACGCTCCATTTCCTCACGATCGGCTTGTTGTTTTGCTTTCATCACGGATATGACACGAAGTTCTCTTTCTAAATTAGTCTTAACACGGTCAATTGTCATGGAAGAATGACGTTTTCTATCATGCTCCTCTCTCATTTGAGTAAAAATATGACTTTTCATTGTATCGATTTTTTGTATCGGTTGATGCGGTTTCGTTACAATTTTGAGTCTCCCTTCTGGGTTTTGGAATTCCTTATTTTGTTTCCATTCTTGAAGTTCTGTACTTTGCGGTGCACCGTTTCTTATAGGTTTAACAAGAAGTTTAGGTTCAGTTAAGATTTCTTTGTTAACAACAGTTGAAGTGTCTGATAAGACTACAGTTGTATGACCTCCTTTTGGAAGCTGCTTAGGCACTAAAACGCAAAAGTTCACTAAATAAGTTTAGAACATAGTTACATTGTAAAAAGACGATTGATACGCGGCATTAGTTTTTGCAGTAATGTTAATTATTTAGATATTATGTTTTTATTTTTTATATTTTGTACAGTTTATGCCAAAATTGTTTTTTAATCATAACAAATATTAAGAAAATCAATTCAAAAATAAAAAAGGAATGTGTACATGCGAAACGAATGCCCGCGCTAGACCCTAAAAAGGAAGAAGTCCACCAGGTCTGAAAGTTACTTAGGACGTACAGTTTGTCATACTGAACCACCATTCTAAATTTATATAAAACGATTTTATGTACGGTTTTTGAGAAAAGCTTCACGGACGGACAAACGGACGGACGTTCCGGAGGACATAAGAAAAACTTTGTACCCCCGACATATCATCGCGGGTCATAATAAAGAATGGGGTACAAGACACACTCCTCACTAAAAGAAAATTACTGTACTCAAATTCAAATTTTAAAAAAATGTACCAAGCAAGTGCAAAACAAAACATAAAGTCCCGGTTTCACTTAGTGAAACTCGGCCAAAAAAGTAGTTAGTCAAAGCAAATTAAATCAAATTTATTCGCACAAGTTACGCCCAATGGAGGGCCAAAGGCTGTAAACAATAAATTGACAAAAAACAAAAAATTATAATAGCATGTACAAATGAAACTTAAGTGTCTCCTGTCCTCAGTGTCATTGACTGTTTTAAAAAGGAACCCAGAAATTTCACTTCCTTATTATTATTTGGTTTAAAATTAAATTTAGCTTTATTTCGTTTTGCGAAGAAGAATCAATGTCAGTAATATCAAAATATATTTTCCTGCAATTTTCGTTACTTTTACAACTATAAAGAAAGTGACTCTCATCTTCGATCACGTTGCACGTTTTGCAGATTCTATCCTCTCCATGTATTTTCTTACATATCCCAGTTTCTATAGCTAACTGGTGGTCACTTCACCGTAAATTAAATATTAATTGTCTGTAGTACCTAAAGATTTATTTTTTAATAAGGCTTTACACGCTGAATTGACCTGACCATAAGCAACGGGGACCAATGTATTGCAACAAGCAAATTTGCTTTTGTTTCCGGAGAGAGCATCTGAAATCACTCTCGTTACGACTTGATTTTTGCGTTGCTGATACATTTTGCAGCTGTTTGGTTGTTTATGTGATGTCTGCTTCTTGATGTTGTTTTCATTTGTGTGGACTGATTTGATTTCTTGCCTTTCGGGCTTTTGAATTTCGAATGCTCAATTTGCACCTCTCTACATCTTAAGTAAACATACCTATAATGATCTTTTTTGCATGCTTTCTTTTATAACTTCTATATAAACAAATCCCAATAACAATGACCAGAAATATAACGAAAAATATGCTAAACACAATAGCTAGGATAACACCAATGGATACAAAGGTTTCAGAAGACACAGGCGCTGAAAAGTAAACGAGAGACAGTGTTACAGTAGTTCATGCCATACAAGCTTTTCAAAAGTGATCATTAAAAATTAAAAAAAGATAAAGTACTCATGCCATGTTTGTACATGTACAATATTTATTTTCATATGATTAAAATCTCACCGACTTGACCGATTCAACAGTTTTGCAGAAGAAACGGATTTTAAACCCTGAGTTGTCGTTCTTATTCGTACACGCTTGTTTCGCATGTTGGGTGTTGTACACATATTCTCAAGTAAGTTTCATTCGTTTGTTGCATGTGTGTGTGTTTTGTTGTTGTTATTGTGTTTTTATGGTTTGCTTCATGTTGTCTTTAATGTCTTTTGCCTTTGTCTTTGCCTTATTGGACTAACGACATTCGGATGCCACAGTGGTACTCTTTTGATTCAAGTATAATTGTTCTTATAATTGGTTTCATAACTTGTTCAGCAGATGTTTATGGAGAATTTTAACAGGCACAGCTTTCTTCACTTATCTAGGTCGTCCTATTTTTAACATACATTACTGTAATACATACCACAAGAAACTGAAAAACAGAACAAAAATATAAATTAGTTCGTGTTCATATATTCCACTTAGTAACATGTATACTCTTTTAATTTTTGGGTATACAATGTAACAATTAAATTTCATTGAAGTTTTCAGATTGTTTTAATTCAAAATAACCACAAGAATGAAACAGCACATATTCAAACACTCTGTTCAGGGTGTGGTTTTTATGTTGGTGATGTTTTTTTTAAAGTCATGAAAGTCGTGACTATAAGCTGAAAAGCATCTACAACGACTTTAAAAAAAAAGGACTCGCTACGTGCCATGGGTAGTCCAGCCCATGACACACAACCGCCATAGTTGGCTGCTCCAATTACAGTTGAACCGGAGAAATGAACTGTCTCCCACCACGTGGAGCTGGTCGGAACTGGGAAGACCTTGGTTTTCCTGTTACTGGTTTCATTTTATGTTTGGATTTTCTACCTTTCAATAATTTCATTTATAGTTCAAGTGTTGCTGACAAGAGACGAACATTTTTCAAAATTTACATCATATATACATCTAATTATGTATAACATGGAATTTCACTGATTTCTGCAAGTTGCAATTTGTTTACAATACATTTTTCGACGCCTGATGAGTGTTTATTCTATACCAACTGAAGACTTGTCACGTGTGCTCTTATAAAAAAGGTTAAAATACAAAAAAGAAAGATCAGATGTGGAATAAGTATACGCGACACTACCTATATTTATATGAGCGACAATTCAAAAATCCGCAATGGAAAACAGCCAGGGGCCTTCAATGTAAC
Source organism: Arcuatula senhousia (assembly GCA_963971305.1). NCBI lineage: Eukaryota > Metazoa > Mollusca > Bivalvia > Mytilida > Mytilidae > Arcuatula > Arcuatula senhousia. The sequence continues at coordinate 16,756,347 of OZ020311.1, read as the reverse complement.
CAGTGCTTGTTGTTCGCTGTTTTGCAAACGCCATATGATAATGAATAATTTATTCTCTTCATTCCTTTTAATCGTCATTAAAATCTTTCTTATAACCCCCACACCCCATTGTATAAAGTTATATTTACCAATTGTTGTTAGTTGCAATAAGGCACCATCTGTAGGTAAAACTGAGGGACTCGAAGAGGACGTACATTTACTCGGAACCTGACTGACATTTGTAACATCACCAAACTGCTGAACAGTCTGAAAAAAATGAAATAAAAAAAAAACATTCAAAATTACAATGTTCAAAGTTCCAGGGTACCTTTACTATGCCTGTGTACGTGCAATTGGTATTTAAGACTCATCGGAGTTACTTAGCTTGTTAAACACAATAAGAATATAATAAATGGCAAGGTACACTCCCCCTTCCAAAAAAGATGCGAATTGATCCTAAACTATTATATGTATTGTAAGATGTAGTCTTTGTTCACGCAGCATTTTAATATATTTTGATACTTCTTTATTGTGCTTTATACATGTAGTTTTAGTAGTGATGCTACTTGGTTTAGCGTGATAAAAGGTAAGTTTTTTTTAAAGATTTTATGTTATAAAACATTGCTTGGTTGCGAACTTAATTCGTTGATTGACATATACACGACAAACCAAACTAACATCAAGTTTAGAATAAATACATGTACGATCGTTGGCATCAATAGTGCAAAAAGCAGGTACATATGTACTCTGATCCTTACGCCAACGCCCATGTTAACTCCCATTCCGACTCGAGTTCACGTTTCTTAATAATGCTGTAGTGTTCCTGCATGGATTAGCGTGGTAAAATGTTTTCATTTTGTCTAACAATTTCAATGCTATAAAACATTGCTTGCTTGCCATCTTATTAAATTGATTGACATATCGATGGCAAACCAAACATACATCGAGTTTAAAATGAATACGATCGGTGGCAGCGAGAGTGCAAAAACCAGGAACTGCTTGTCCTTACGTCAACGCCCAATGGCATGTTCACTCCCATTCCGATGTGAGTTCACAATTCCGATTGTAGTTGTGTTAAGTGTCGGTTTTGTAATGCAGAACGTTTTTGAGTGATGTTGCAAAATTGCTTTCGACTTGCATTTTCTTACTACCGAAATTCTAATTGGTTGTCTTTCGCTTCTTGCATTAGAGTTTAAGTTATAAGAAACTGACGGTCAATTAATGACATTTTATAATAAATGTTATCCTTTTTGAAGATGACAACTTACAAAGCAAGTAAACCGTTTTGTAGAAGCTCCGTTCACCGATGTGTCAAAGTTGTAAATTCCAACGTAGTACATGTCTGAATTTGTTGTATCAGCAACAGAAACAACACTTCCTAGATATCCAGATGCTACAAAACCAGAATGTTCATTTAGAGTCACGTATATCAATGGTTGGTTATTACTTTAAAGGCCATTTATAAATCGGAAGTTATTCTTATAAAGTAAGTTTCTTGTTTTTCTTTTGGGTTATATGAAATTTTACACTGAAAAGCTAGACTTTTATTGTCCTCAAATCAATAAACATAGATCGGATAAGTCAGTAGGTCTGAGGACCCAGTCAAACTATTTGCTCTCTTAGGCCACTGTAGTTACATGAAAATCACTAATAATACAGAATCTTACCTGAATATCCAACAAACTGACTTCCACAATTTGTGTTGTTTAATGATATGACTGATGTATTTGTACATCCATCCCAATATGCCGAGGAGCCACATTGTGTTGTTCCAGTGCCAAAGTTCATAGTGTAGGTAAATTCTCCCAACAGTGGGGTCGGGACCTTTGACAGGCCGGTGCTCGCAGAAGCTATGCAAAAATAAATAAGATGAAATAAGAACAGATAAAATCACTGAACCTTAGTCTGGAGCATATGTACATGTATATGCACTCTAAGGTTCCTTCAGTCCCAGACATGGATTCGGATCTTATTCACTATATGGGTTCCATTTGGTTTAATTGTTCTATGCTGTTCATATTCACATAGTGTTTGGCATTTCATTATTTTGGCAGATAGAGCGCCTTTGCATAAGCCTTGATTAGATGAAATGCGCATTAGGCATAGCAAATGTATTGTCTTGAACTTTATTGTATTTTTGATTTCCCATTCCGACGAGAGTTTATGTTGCTAGTTGTAGATGGGTTATTTCGTGTTCAATGTTTTATCGTGTTTTTATCTTGTTTCAACTATTTTTGGATTTGTATGTCCTTCCGGACTTCCGACTTTCGCACGCCCCATTTTTATTTATTTACTTCTTTTGATTATAAAGGATTTTGACAATAGAAATATATGTATTTCCCCCTAAATACAGGCATTCATATGAACGGTAGAATTAAATTATGGTTTAAGGTGACCAACCCTCTTTGAGAGGTTTGAAAATAACACAAAACACTGGAATTTCTTTAACATAATAGGGTAACTGAGCTCATAATTCAATTGAATGCAAATTTTATTGGGGCCTAGATGACCGAGTTGGAAAGGCGCTGTTTTAAAAACCACACTATTGATCACTAGCTGGTGTTCGAGTCTCGTTTGAAATTAACAAAAATGGGACTTCCCCAACTGTATGTGATTAGGTTGGTCAGTTACCTGCCCAAGGTCGGTGGTTTTCTCCGGGTACTCCGGTTTTCTCCACCACTAAAACTGACCGCCCTACATGACCAAGGTGCGTCGATAAAGGGCGTTAAGCCCCAGCACACAAACAAGCAAATTGTATTTACGTTTGGTCTCAAGTAAAGTACCTTGATTCACCAGCATATGAAACTCCGCCACTGATGGTGATGTATTGCATACGTCGGACTGAGTCGCCGTCGTTAATGTTGACATTGGAACTACGTCGCCGAAATTTAGATTGAATTGATCAGCTGTTAAAACAGTACAAAATGTACAAAGTGTAGTTGTTACAAGCTTTGAACTTCATAAAAGTTTCTTTGATTAAAAAAAAAAGCAATTAAAATAATGATTCAGGAAAAAATAATATTTATAAAACTGCGATATGTATTATATTTTTTAAGTTACTTTGTTCCGTTTGTATTAACTTGACTGTTGGATCCAAAGATCAAAACATAATTGTTGATTAAGTTGAGAGTTTAAAAAAATATAATGTTCTAACATGAAATTTAATATCAAGATTGAAATTTAAAAATCTTCATAGTCCAATTATATTCTTCTTTCTTTTTATGAAAAAAAAAACGGAAAGTAAGATTCCATTTTTTTAGAATATCTGAAAACCAAAGCAACGCAATAGTGATTTTTTTATTTCTTACATTAGAAATTTGCTCGTCAGTTTTTATGCTTGAACACTTGAAAATCATTCACTCCCTATTGTGTTTGTGTTGCTCTCATTTTGTACAAAGTTTTGTTGCTTTTATTCACACCTCTTATAACCTGATACTGACCTGAATTAAGGTAGTAGTAATAGGATGAAGCTGTAATTTCTGTCATTTGGAAACAAATCCATACGTTAACAACAAACCCTCCGCCAATCCCCAAGTTTGATGTTTGTGTACTCCTGTAAAATGAAAAAAAAATTGCTTCTTTTCACATATTGAATGAAAACATTGTCAAAAAGAAAGAAACATGAAGAACAAATAAGAGCATGTCCCTAATTATGCTTTTTTACATTTATGCCAAAATCAGAAATTAGAAATGAAGAAAATGAAAAAAAAATATGAAAAAAAAAGATTTTGTGTCGAAAAAATAATTGGAAGCTTTGAGTTTACTTTACAAATACGCGTAATACATGTATTACAATGTTAGGATACAGACTTTCTTGGGTTCGCTTTTTATGTGGCAATAAGTGAATGTTGTTTAGAATTCATAGCTTTTTATGTCGCCTGCAAAGGGTCGTCAAGCTATGACATCAGTGGGGTAGTGATTCACCATAAAGGGAAAATTATTACATTCCACGCATGTAAAAGAATCCCACTGCAGTTCTGGCTAATACAAGATGCCACAGGATCCCAATTAAGATGCTTACATTGCCCTATCATTTCTTCAGAACTCTCATCTCCATCGAAATCATTTCATATTAATTTTGGTCACTCGTTTTATGTCCATTTCCCTTATAAAGCTAATAAAGCTGTATAAAGCAATAATTCACTTACTTACCGACTAAATTCTAGTTAAAAAGTTATTCCGGTAAAACAAACTCTACAACTTATCAATTACAAACAACATCGGTTATAAAATTGTACTCACTTTGAAACGTATATATTTCCATTTTCTATTTCACATGTAAAATTTGTTCCAGTAATGCCTGTGAGAAAGGATTTTGTCTGCATATTCATCCATGATGCACCGAATTCTATGTTACCATATACGCTATCAACCCATGTACCTCGTAATGCAGCGGGGTAAGTGCACAGGCATGCTAGTAAAGAAAAAAATGTGTTTTGATTTTACAACTTTAAGTTATACGTACTTCCATTTTACGATGTTTTTGATACGTTTGACATATTCTGCAGATTATAAGATACATGTATTGAAAAATAGTTCACCACACAACCTACGTTAAATGTATCAGCGATAGAACAAATTAAGCCAGCAACCTTCCTCTAGTTTACTTCGGCCTTAAACATTTCAGTAAAACTCAAATGATGAATTGAACTAAAAATGTATAATGAAGCAACCCTTTGACGCAGTCAAAATTGTTTGATTGGCACAAGTACGTTTTAAACAGAGCTTTAAACTTATACTATTTTGTGTTATGCTTTCTCCGTGCCGTCTTAGTGAGCGAAACAGCACGGTGTGCTATGAGTTTTACACAGCATGTAATGTGTGTAACTGCATATTTTGATTTCATGTTCAAAATGTTTAAAAATTGTCGATTTTATTAATGTCCCTAAGTCTTTATATGTTTTAAAGATGTTGTTTCTAAGGTAAAGACTAGAAAACTGAAAAAAAAACTTGTTCTGTACGCTTAATTACTTACTAATGGTTTGGATGAAATTAAAAAGCAAACAAAATGAGCAAGTCCAATTCATTATCGAGTCTATCCATTATTAAAAATCAAGTCTAGTACTAAAAATTGCCATTTTTGAAACATTTTTGTTATGCAGGATGGTCATTTAAACGGTTGACATTACCCGACATAAAAATTGCAAACTAGGGATCAAATTTCAAATCCCTTTCAGCTTGAAGAAAAGAAATGATTACATACAATTGGTTCTTAATAAAGCAGAAAGGAAGCTATTGTTTGAAAACGTTGATAGTAACAACCAAAAGATCTCGGAGTTAATTATGAAGATCATGTTTGAATTATATGTTTCCAATATATAATATAATTGTATACGTAAAATAAACTTTGCACTTCTTTATTTTTTTTTTAAAAAACGGTCAAACAATATAAAATTATTTGTTGAAGAACAGCTTCGTTGCTGCTAGATTTTAGAAAACAAAATTGTTACATATAACGTTAAGCCGATTTTTTAACAAAAACAGACATAAACAAAAACTTTAATTTCACAAACCCAAACATGACAAATAAAAACTAATGAAAAGCTTCTAAGATGAAAGATTTATGAAAACAAATGTTAAATGTAGATCGTACATCAGTTTAAAATTTTTTGGACAAACATACGAAAAAATATAACACAAACACAAAAATGACACTACAATAAAAAACAAATCAATGGACATTTTGCATTTTATAATGAGCTATATATAATATTTTTGACAATCTTTATAGCAGTCATTTCTGTCATTAACGAAAATTCGTACCTTGTGTCAGCTAATTTAAGTGTAAAATGGTCAATTTCAAAATATTTTTTTTAATTAATAATTATTACATTGTTAAATCCGCCCAAATAGAGCTTAAATCGCATTCGCCCAGATTTGAATACAAACATTATAGGGAATTTTTTATATGCAAGCATATATTTTAAATATTGAAAAAAAGTCTATAGATACAAATCTTTTGTCAAAATTTTAAATGACTTAAATGAATATCAGATTCTCTTCAAGTCGTGACTATCAAAACATATGGATATTGTTCCTCCCAATTAGATATAAACAATACAAACTTTCTAATTCATTAAGCCATTAAACACTTTTGTATTTTATGTAACAGTAATATAGTTTAAACATAAAAAATGGCGCTCCAGTTAGGAAAAGTGGATTCGAAACACATTTTTGATTTGAAATTAATCTTTTGTCTCTTTTTACAAGCAGTTTTTGGTAAGTTTTTGATCATCCTTTTAGTTACAGTTTACAACTTGTGCTACATATGTACTATACTTAATTTTGAAACCGTGTTCATTTGTTAAATTGAAAAAAAAATATATTTGTATTGTGTCTACGTCTTGTAACAATAGATAGGTATAATAATGTTGGTGTCCTCAGTTCTGTATTCTTTTAAATTCTTTGTCCTTTTCAATTATCCTGTATACTTAATGTGTAAGTATTCTCTTTTTAGCTCACCTGACGAAGGGTCATGTGAGCTATTGTCATCGTTAGGCGTCCGTCGTCCGTCCGTCTGTCCGTCGTCCGTCGTCCGTTAACTTTTCTTCAAAGATCTTCTTCTCTGAAACCACTGAAGGGATTGCATTGATACTTGGTATACATGATCTTTAGGATGTCCTCTACCAAGTTTGTGAATTATATACACATCGACCAACCAACATGTCTGCCGTTGCTAAAAATAGAACAGGGGGGTCAGACCATTGTTTTTGGCTTATAACTCGAAAAGTATAAGAGATAGAAAAAATCCGAAGCCACCTTCCGTGTTCAGCATCAAAAGCTCTACAAATCTCTCCATTGAGTCGAAGTTGTGAAATGACTCCTTATAGGAGTTATTGCCCTTTAATCATCAAAATTGACCATTTTTGCAGTTTTTGGACTATATCTGGAAAACCGTTAGAGCTAGAGGAAAAGTTAGCATTGCAGAATTGTTAAGCTCATTGAGATCTACAAAAATGATTTAGGGTCAATATTGTCAGATCAGCCGTTTAAGAGTTATTCCCTTTTAACTGTTTTTTTTCCATTAATTTACACAGATTTTCAAAAATCTTCTTCTCTGAAACCCCTGAAGGGATTGCATTGGTACTTGGTATACATGATCTTTAGGATGTCCTCTACCAAGTTTGTGAATTATATACACGTCAACCAACCAACATGGCCGTCGTTGCTAAAAATAGAACAGGGGGGGGGGTCAGACCATTGTTTTTGGCTTATAACTCAAAAAGTATAAGAGATAGAGAAAATCCGAAGCAACCTTTCATGTTCAGCATCAAAAGCTCTACAAATCTCTCCATTGAGTCGAAGTTGTGAAACGACTCCTTATAGGAGTTATTGCTCTTTAATCGTCAAAATTGACCATTTTTGCAGTTTTTGGACAATATCTTGAAAACTGTTAGAGCTAGAGGAAAAGTTTGCATTGCAGAATTGTAAATCTCATTCAGATCTACAAAAATGATTCAGGGTCAATATTGTCAGATCAGCCATTTAAGAGTTATTCCCCTTTAACTGTTTTTTTTTCCATTAATTTTAACTTATTTTCAAAAATCTTCTTCTCTGAAACCACTGAAGGGATTGCATTGATACTTGGTATACTTGATCTTTAGGATGTCCTCTACCAAGTTTGTGAATTATATACACGTCAACCAACCAACATGGCCGTCGTTGCTAAAAATAGAACAGGGGGTCAGACCATTGTTTTTGGCTTATAACTCAAAAAGTATAAGAGATAGAGAAAATCCAAAGCAACTTTTCATGTTCAGCATCAAAAGGTTTTGCAACTTTGTATACTTGAAAGTTTGTGAAATTTATTCAAACTTTGGCATAAGAGATCAGGTGAGCGATTCAGGCTCCTGGGAGCCTCTAGTTCTTATTCTTTTTCTTTTATTTTTTTTTCTGGTATTCTCTATTCTGAAAACTCTATTTCGATCAACCCTCACACTTTGGCACTAGACATTTTTTAATTGTGTTTGCTTTTTATTTCATATTTATGATACGATCAATTTGTTTTCTAGAGAAAATTTAGTAATACCTTATCCAAAACAGTCTAAAAAAGAGAACGCATAATTGATATTCAACACAAGCCTAATATGATTTTCATATTGTTCGTTATGCTTTTAGCCAGTTGAAACATATTAAAAGTTTATCTGAAATACAACTTGCGCCGTGCACAGAATGAACGAACCCTGTTTATCAGATGAATGCACGTGTTTTAATTATTTGGCCAAATGGTTTCAAAATGATCAATGGCTACTTTTTTAACTCACCCGCCATTTACATCTTCTTGGGTGCTTCACCTTTCATTTGTTTCTTTAGACCTCTAGCTGACAAGAATGTAGTTACAGTTGATCAAAAATATAGACTGTCTTTGACAAAACGTTCATCTATAACAACTTAGGCTGTGTACACATCTGCTTGACACTTATTTTCTTTGTGTTTTCAGTCTTCTCTGACTGTACATTTGAAAGCAACATGATTGGAACTTGGCACAGCAACGAGTTTATAACCATCACTGTCTCAGAATCGTCACTGAATCTTGGCGACCATGATTTTACTATTCACGGCCAAAAAACCTCGGACTGGGCATGTCATGATAATTCAACAGAACCGTACATTATTTTGAGGTAAGTATGCATGTTTTGGTCATTGTTGTAATATTTTTGGCATTTTTTTTAATCAATATATCAATATTCTACCGGTTTTCCAAGTTTTCTACTCCTAGCGTGTCTGATGAAGGTTAATCCAGAAAAGCGCTTCACACGCAGTGAAATTGTGCTTTTGTACATTTATTAAAATCATTTCAATATGTGGATCGTGTCTTTTTGGCACATATTCCGTATTCTTTCGTTTTTAATTTTATTTGTTTGATGTTGAAATGTTTGCTACAGTATCCTAAATGATATATTTTAAGCTATGTATGATACTCTTTTCTATAATGGTTTTGGATAAACATGGTATTTATAAAGGTAATAACAAAATTACCGAACTTGAATGATCAATCTCATAGTCCAAAGAAAATGACAAAAACGAATCAGTCATACCGGAGAATTGATGGATCGCAATGGTCCTGACTTGGTACAGGCATTTCAAACGAAATGGCGGGTTAAACCAGGTTTTATGGCGAAGAATGGCCAAGCCATTGCGATCATAAGATTCGGTAATGACCATAGAACACAACATAGTTGTGAGACACAATAGGGATATTGATCGAGGTGATCATCTCAGTATAGCAGACCATTCAAACACTAATTAAAACAATTTATCACCATATCTTTTAACTCAATGTTGAACTTTTCTACTAGTGGCTGATAACGAAGAAAGATTTTAGAGATCGTATGAGACGTATTTTCTTATAGCCCTGCTTTATCTTGCATTCTAACGTTTGTTAAAAGAACTTTGGTAGCATTAGTTTGTCGTCAGTTGTAATTAGTTAATAAAATGAACTCTGTTTGTTCCTTTCTTTTTTCATACAGTGTACTTTGATTTTTGATCGTTTGGAATTTCAAATTGTCGTCGAAATCCATTACTTGTATTTTGTTTATATTTTAGGTCAGACGTATTTTTGTTGTATAGCCAGAAGTATATTGGTTTTATTTGTATGGAGCTTACAAAAGTAAACAATAACAGCTACTACTTTTATATGAATGCAGGTAGGACATACATGTATCAACAGAAAGCGGAGGCTCTCTCAGGGTCAAAACGCCAAGCAACCTGAGGGTCTCTCATGTAAAAGCCCTAAGAAGATATACATCGTTAATAAGATCACAATAATATATCATGTCAAATAAATGTGGAATACATGTTCAGGAAAAAGTACTTATTAAACGATAGTTTGAATAGATCTACAATAGACAAGCCAGCTCAAATAAACAAGTTATAAAGAATAGCAACAATAAAATAAAAAAAATAAGTACATCTCCGCAAAAAAAAATCAATAAAAAAAGTCTTGAAAATGCAGAGAAATGACAAATCAAAAATAGTTACCAGTTTGTGTGATCCAACCACTAATATATTTTAATTTTAAACCAAAACATGTTATACCACACGTCGCTTTAGGGTCCGAACAAAAATCACTAAACTAGGATGTACGTGTGCAATAATTGCAAATTCCTTTTTCTAAGATGGTCTCTTTGAATCATTTTAAAAGAAAAAAAAAGAAGCGCCTTATAAATGTTTACTTCTTATAGAATCTGTTGAAAGCTTTATTCTCCAAGTGTTTTAACACCTTATCGCTCGACTATTTTGTTATTCTCAGATTCTTCATCTACATCTACGTCCGACTCGGTGACTTGTAAAGGGGTAAACCCATCACACAAGTGACTAACCCATATTTAGTGTGGCGTCTTTCAAATTTTTCTCTGTAAAATCATATGTACATAAGAGGGATAAAAACTGCTAAAAAGACTGCATTACATACCTGGCGATAGGTGATCAACGAGCCTGTAGTCTTGAAGGCGTCTTAGTCCTCTATTTATAAGATCACTGATGGTTTTTTGCTGTATATTGTGTTTAAAAAGCCTTGTATGGAATCTTAGATCGAGTCTAGTAAGAGCTTTCTGGTTTTCTTTAGACCCTATAATCTTATAAATTAGATATCTTAAGATTTTACTCAAAATTTGTTTTCCCATTCAACGCCGATTGTTGATATTTTTATTAATTATTAATTCTATAAAACATCAAATTCTTTAAAAATTCAAAACCATACATGTATTTTTCATTTAGAACAACACCCGTTTGTAAGTGAAGCGAGGATTTCCTTGTACTTAGCATCGTCTAACCCAACCGGAAATGCAACAGAAGTCTGCTCGCCTTCCAAGATAACTGCTGCGGAATTTGTGACCATGGTCAGGCAAGGTAATGCATTATAACGGATGATTTCTGTTAGTAATGCCCTCTTTAAAAAGTTTGCTGATGTTTACTAACATAATTAGACCTGATATTTCTGACGGCGTGTTATGCTACTCTTTCCATTTATTATATAGCTGTATAATCCTCTTAACAAAAAGCATACACGTTTTCTTTTTAATATGAAACAAAAATAAAGGTCAACAACATGAACTGGATTTGCAAGATTTGTTGATAGTCACTATAAAAAAATCTTGCAAATCCAGCATACCCCGTTCTGGATTTCCGATAAAGCTCAAGAAATGAAGCGTTGTTTTACTTTTCCTTTTTATTCTTTCAAAAATTCACAATATTACATGAATGCATCCATGCCTTAATATATTATTTAAAGTAAAGTTTACAGACTGTACCACTGTAACAATATTTTTACAGAATCCGAGCAAGAGGCATTAACTGACTGTCCAGAACCTCTGCATCGTAACTTTACGTACACATTTAACAAAGGAGGTGCAGACTTGTGTACCACGACAAACGGTGTTGCGTCTTTTTGCCCGGACCGACAGCAACTCGCAATTGATACAACTGAATGTACAGAGCGTGATTTTATGAACTCTCGTAAGTAACAAGTATCATACCTTAATTGTACAAGTTACTCAGAGCATGCAACAAAATTGCTAGGTTGCAGATCGTACTACATTTTTAGCTAGTTACATGTATGTCAAATTGTCAATATCGGTATGAGCGTAGAAAGGTAGGGCCGGATACTCTTGCCTATATACTAGTCATACTATTTTGAACAGTCATTTTATCTTGATACACATTCTTAGCACACATTATGATGTATCTTTCAAAGAGGACTTAGGGTTTCATCCGATGTTTTCAATAACAAAGTAAACTAAGAATCTTATCTGTGTTATGACAATATCTTAAAGAGGTAATTCTAACCGAACAACCTTAAAATTTGTCGTCTTCATTAGCCTCGTTCGAATGAAGTTGTGAAACATGATATATAAGGATAAATACAACATGTACAGTTTACTTGTATCTTAAAAGGGGGAAGGGTCTATCTTAAAAGGATGAAAGGGTATATCTTAAAAGGGGGAAGGGTTTATAATAATATGTCAAAAATGCATGAAAAAAATATGTCAAACTAACGAAAATACATTTGTTACCTTTTTTCTCCCTTGTTAATATTTTTACACAATCAAATGCCAGTCTCGGATTTTGAAATGTTTTAGGGGGGATATACGTTTTCACAAAAGATGTTGTAGAATTATATGGGTAATTCTAGGGTTTGTTTGAATAACTAATAGTTAATCAACTCACAGTTTGTCTTTATTCGACCTTTATTCGTCAGAATTCACACACTGAATATTTCTCTGTTGTCGTCTGAATCCCGCCAATCTACTATCTACTGGTCCTACGACCGCACTGGTTTCTCCAAAGAGCATACCTAGACTTTCCGGGAACAAGTCATATACACGGTTGATTTGTCCCTAATAACCGCATCTCTCGTACCTTAGCTGTCGGTACATACAATCACATATACCATATTCCCAACACTCCTCCGGTTTCAAAAGGGAGAGCCATCTCCTGACTTGCTTGGGAATATCACAGAATCCATTCCTTATAGAATCCCGCAGACTTTTTCCAGGAAAATAGATTCTGATCACACATAGCAGTCAAGGTTTACACACAAAAGTCCTTAATCGTATTATACAACTGATTGTCCTTAAACAGTTCTTTCACTATATTTATATTTATACAGTCCATAATTTTCACATCTTGTACTCCCGTGCTGCGCGGGGAAACTTTCTGATTACACTATAAATTTATTGTCTATAACATCCCTTGGTTATCGTTCGATTCAAAAAAGTTCCAAACACTGCCGATATATACAGATAAAAATGTTTTTCCTATTCACATTTAAAACAGTCGTACTCTCCTTTTGACATGCTTGACCCCCGTACTTCCACTGCTGCGGGGGAATAAGAAACCATACAATCGTCCGTGACAGTTATAGCTGCTGTTTTTCAAATCTGTGAATCACAATATACATCCATAAAACATGTCTACAATGTTAAAAAAAAACTATATCCTTAGCAGCTGTACAATTTTAAATGTCACGCTATGATAGACAGCCAGATTCTGTTATGGTTCCGGGGAAAATCACGAATACAGGCTGTGACCATTCTCCCAAGTTGTAGCCAAAATTTCGGCGTACGACACTCCTCTTAACCCAGAAACCAACAAAGCCAAACTGCCAATGTATTTCGGGTTATTGACCCGTATTTCACGCTTAGCTGGCAGGTATGGAGAATCCGTCTCCAACAGGATCCGGTGGTTAGACACCGCCACTAATGCCTCCGTCTGAGTCACGTTAAAATCCTTTGCCAGTGCACTGTAGCTGAAATACGCATTGGGGAAATGACGTCTCCAATCCCGTAATGTCTCCAGAGAACCGTGAAACGAATGGAGATGAATCTTCTGCTCCGGCTCACAGCATTTAATCATTATCTCCAACGCCTTGTCATATGTCTCCCGGGAGTACTGCTCTCCCGCTTCTCCTCTTATATGTAGAACCACTGGCTTGTTTGGATTCGACAGCTCCAACATCCTCTCCAGAGTCCTCTCCTGAGTAGCCCAAGTTGTTGGGTTACAGGTCCTATCCAACCCTATTTCTCCTAATCCCAATACCCTCGGGTCTTGCAGGGTTTCCCGGATCACGTCAAACTGATCTTGCGTGAAGAATTTTGCCGATTTCGGGTGCAACCCAACCACAATCTTAAAATCCGTTTCCGCGGGGAACACTGAGGGGTAAGTATCAGGGTCGCAATAAACTAGCACACCCCCTGCCACCTCCACTGGTTTTGTAGGCGCTGGTGCTAGTGGAGAGTTCAAATAATTTTCCAATGTCAAGCTTAGGTCCCCGTTTGTCAGGATGCTTGCCCTATCCAAGTGAAAATGGCTGTCGAAAGCCTTCGTCAAATCCTATGACACAACATTTCTCACAGCTGCCGTTCGGTTGTTGTTGACATCAGCTGCCTCGCTTGACCTACTACTTACAATTTTACAGGATTTTTCCCGTTCTCTTGTCTGTACAGGCGCCTGCCTTGACCTTTTTATAATGTCTCTAGCATCCTTTATTTCCGGTGTCTCCGCCTGAAAACTACCCTTTCCGCCCAACACATACTTCGGCCGTTGTTGAGCGGCTGAACCACTACGCACTTCTGGCTCTGGACCATAGTTCGGTAGCCTTCGAAAAGTAGCTCGTCTCTCCGGGGATAACCCCGCCAATAAAGTGATTAAGATACGCCACTGCATCAGGACGCTCTGATGGTTCACTGGATACATCGTATGTATTCCATCGATAGGCGGATACCACCCCATTACTTTAGTTAAATTTTCCATCTGCTCATTACAGCGAGCCATCATGGAGCAATTTGGGGGAATAAAGTCTTTACGAGTATTTACCCATCTGACTAGGTCGTACACGGTAGACCCCTGCCCACATATCCAAGTTGCCAAAAGTGTAAGGGCACAGAATCGAGACCTTTGAAAATCCGGGTCTATCTCCGGCCTGGTACCCGCGGTCTCCCTAAACATCGGCGGCAAATGAAACTCCCAACAGTGGTGCTTCAACTTCCTTGTCCGGGCTTTACATGTGGGGATCGGGCAAGTAGACTCCCTCTCGAACGGTGCCATCTCCCGTTTTACCTGCCCCTCCGGTGATGACATCGATCTTGACCCCTTCTCATCTGTTTGAATGGTACGGGGGCTGCACAAAGACATACGTGACGAATCACGATTATTGTCTGGTGTTGGAGATAAGTCGCTCCAATCTATATAGTTCGTGCACTCCGTGATATCCATCACAAAGACATCTTCATCTTTTTCATGTCTTGCCGGAAAAATAACCACATCGGCCTCCTCAGCTTCGTGCTCCTTCTTGTTGTCCTCTACGTGAATAACACGTTCCCTCCACTCCTCTGCCGGAGCCATTGCCACAGGCCTACTCCCAAACTCTTCTGCTGGAGTGAACCACCTTCCTTCATCTCCCTGCCGGGGTTTCTTATTTAGTTATTACCAGGCATATTGTACTAGTAATCTACAAAATACAGAAAAAACTGTTACTACATGTTTAAAACTACATAATCCTACTTTATACAACAGTCTTAACAAAGGTACCTGCAGTGTCCGGATCCTGACATCGTGGACATACAAACTTCACCAGCATGTCAGTTTGCTCTTGTGTCATATCAATACAGGATCCATGGTACCATTCATCACAGTCGTCACACTGAATCATGAACTGGCCATCGTCTGGTCGTCTACATAGGCAAAACCGTTCGCGATTGACCGGAATGGCGATATTCTCACCCTCACGAATACGGTGCTGACATCGCTTTAACCAAGGTGGTACTACGCGATCTTTACAAAGTTTCAATCTATCATGATTCATAATGACAATTGACTTTTCAAGTTTTATTTTATAGACATAAGCAGACAATTTTTCACAAATAATTCCTGGACCTTTCCAGGGTGGGTCCAGCTTTTTAGCTCTACCCTTGACCTTGGCTGTATCAAGGACATATACTAAGTCACCTGTTTTATACTGTTTCTCCAGTATACGAACATCATAGTCTTTTTTCATGATCATTTGAGTCGTTTTCAGAGTGTCTCTTGCTATCTCATGTGCTGACAACATAGCATTCTTGAAATTTCGCACATAATCATCAAGTCAGCTGGTTGATTCACTTCTCGACCTAACATCAACTTATTAGGTGTGAAACCGGTACTACGGTTAACCGACGATCATATCGCTCCTGCCAACTGCGGCAAAAACTCATCCCAGTTATTCTGCTGTCTGGACACAAAGCAACGAACGGCATCCATCAAGGTACGGTTGCAACGTTCTGCTTGGCCATTTGAGGACGGTCTATACGGAGTTGTTCTAGCTTTATGCATTTGCAAAAGTTCACACATTGACTTGAACAATTTACTTTCAAAGTTACGTGCTTGGTCCGTAAATATCTGGAATGGACAACCAAAGTGAGAAAAGAACTCGTTAACTGCAGTTCTTGTTGTTTCTTCTGCGGTTTGACTTGGTAACGGAATGCATTCCAACCACTTGGAAAACTGGTCGACTATTACCAAGATGTGCGCATTCCCTTTTGTCGTTTCCGGTAGAGGGCCAAGAAAATCCAAATGAACTCTCTCCATCGGCTCTCCTGCATGATAGTTGGTCATCGGGCACTTAGCTTTTCTGTTGCCCTTCTTGTGCAAATTACAAACGTTACACGTTTTTCATGTTCATCTCCCGGATATAGCCGAAATCGTGCTGCTTGGGAGTAAAGCAATAACTAACTAACTAACGTACGAATGTCCTGGGTCATACCATACCAATGGTATTTTTCTTTGATCTTCTTCATCGTCCTGACAATTCCCTGGTGACCCGCTAAAGGAATGCCATGGCTCAATGACATAATCTCCACCTTTAGACTTTTCGGAATTACAAGTCGTTCCCTCCCACCATTCTTCGTGGCAAGATTCTTCAAAATTCCATCACTATCGAGAAAAAAATCTCTCTGTTCAGCCAGTACTTCTTCGCTCTCTGGCTACTGCGGAATATAGTCGCTTCGGACGGCTCCGCTTTCTCTCTAAGCCAGATCAATATCAGTTCTAAGTTCGGGTCTTTAGATTGAAATTCACAGAGTTGTTCCGGGGTATATGTGGCAGCTTCAAGCCCTGACTCAGTCATGACATTCACAGTGACCGATTCTGATGCCGGTGTGTAAACTTACAATCCCTATGGAGTCTTCACAATTTCAATGGAACTATGAAATATGTCATTTTCGGTGTTTGTCTCATCTGAGTTGAGATCAGTAGTCTCTTTCGTGTTTGTCGTAGTCTGTACTGTAGCTGTTCCTCGAGTCCTTACACATGCAGATACGTGACGAGTCACGCCTTGTCAGATCACCGCCACTCACACGGGGTGATGTTCCCTGTCTCAGTACGAGTAAATACATCCTGCTACTGGATTGGTGTAGTATATGGCGGTATAACGTCGTCTACAGCTTCCTGAATTCCTAACCAATGCTGGTGTTGTCTGGTGCAGTATTTACACGACTGACACGGCAAAGCTGATCGTAACACATCTCCTGCTTCTCTCCTCTGAATCGTACAACCTTCACACAGCTGAAGTCTCGAAAGTCCGTCTGCATTGACATGTAGCTTTCCAGACCGGTGCTGTATCTTCATGTTGTATTGGCTGAGCTCCTCCAGCCATCTCGCTAACTGTCCCTGCGGTTCCTTGAAATTCAATAACAACGTCAAGCTACTGTGGTCTGTTCGAACCGTAAATTCTCTGCCAAGAAGATGTCAAAAATTTCTCGTGAACCTCACGACGGCTAACAGTTCCTTCCTGGTAGTGCAATAGTTCAGTTGTTCATGTGCTAGCGAGAAACTGGAGTACGCAATTGTTCTTTCAAGACCATCCTGCACTTGAATAAGTTCCGCACCAATAGCAAAGTTTGATGCATCCGTATCCAATATAAACGGATCATGGGCATTCGGCAAAGCTAACACAGGTGCACTTGTCAAAGCAGTCGTTAACGCTTGAAAGCGGTCTCTTCAGTTTCTTCCCACTTAAACGGGTTTTTACCCGTGAGCTTCTGTAACGGATATGCAATGTCAGCGTAATGACTGATGAAATTCGTGTGATAATTGGCAAATCCCAGGAATTGTTCAACTTCCTTTGTCAAAACGGGTGTCGGCCACTTTCGTACAGCCTCAATGTACTCATCACCCATGGAAATTCCAGTCTTGTTGACCTGCCTGCCTAGAATTTCTACTTCCTCCTTACAAAGATCACATTTTCTAGGTTTTAACTTTAAACCATGAGCTCTAAAACGTTCAAAAACTGTGCGCATGTTAGCGATGTGCTCTTCAAATGATTTTCCCATTACCAGAATATCATCTAGGAACGCCAATACAATGTTCCATGTCAGACCACGGAGTACCAAGTTCATCACTCTTGTGTATGTTCCTCCTGGGGCATTGCACAGTCCGAAACTCATACTGACAAACTGGAACAGTCCATATTTCGTGATGAAAGCAGTTTTCGGTCGATCAGACTCCTTGATCTTGATCTGGTAATACGCGCTATTAGCGTCTAACTTCGAAAACCATTGTTTTCCTGCCAGTGTGTCCAAACATTCGTCAATCAGTGGCAATGGATAGACGTCTTTCTACGTCACAGCATTGACCTTGCGGTAGTCCACGCACCAACGAAACCTACCGTCACGCTTTCGAATTAAGACTGGCGCTGACGCCCATTCAGAGTTAGATTCTTCAATGATACCTGCCTTTTCCAATTTGTCTAGGTCACCTTTCTCCTCCTGTTCAAAGCACTTGGGTGTCCTTCTCATTCGCTGTTTAATCGGTCTTGCGTCACCGGTATCAATCTCATGCTCAATTTTCCAGAAATTTCCAAGATCGAACTCGTTTTTTGCGAAAACATCTGAAATTCGAGTAATAACTCGTACAATTGTTGTTCTTGGTCTGCAGTTAGTTTATTACGGCAGCTATCATATAAGTTCTTCAGGTGTTCTGGTAGTTCCCTTGTTTGTTTGTCGGTCGTTGTATCAACTTTTGATATACACGGGGAATCCCCGTTCGGCTCTATATCTTCTGCCTCTAACGCTTCACCTATGCATTGTCCTTTTTTCAATTTTATCGGTTGATCTGTGATGTTCAATAAACTCACTACGGGTTCAACACCCGATGAATAGTAACTTCGTGGCATGAGTATGCTGGAATCTACATATTGTTCAATGATGTAATTATTCCAATCACCTGGTCTATTACATTTGACTTGTACCACAGAATTCGGTGGCAGAGACACGTGTTCCTGTATAGTTACACGGGCAATCCTGGGTAAGCTGTTCGCTGGTCCACATAGGTCAGTGAAAGTGGTTCATTGTTCATGTTGTTTACAACTAGAGTTCTGGTCTTAAAATCTAAGTTTGAACTAGTCGCCATAATGAAATCTAGGCCTAAAAGCATCTCATCGTCTATTGGAGCGACGTAAATGTCAGTCTTGTACGTGGTCGAACCCACTTGTAAGTAGAACGGTCCTGCGACAAATCCTTCCATTTTCATATCACGACCAGCACCATTCATCGTGCTACGTCTCTTGACTGGTGGCTTATTGTCCAAAGCCTGATAAATTCTATCAGAAAGGATGGTTGCCTCTGCTGCTGAGTCTACAATACAAGTAACAGGTTTTCCTTGGATTTTAATTCCAAGTCTCAACAAAGATGCATTTCCTAGTCTGCAAACAAGTTTTCCTGGTTCCTTCAAATTCAAACCTAGGGCCATGTCATTTTATTCAATAGACATTGTATCCGCTATGCTATTTTGTTCAGACATAAACACTTTCAGTGTTACTTGATAATTCAAGTTCATCATGGGTCTGTGTATAAGCATTACACAAAATTTGTGTTTTTTCAATACCCACGGGGGTTGCCCCCCGAAATATCCTTACGGTTCGTTGTGAGGCGGTCTTGCACTGAAAGGGTCGGGGTCCCGCCCCTTAACCTGGCCCCTTCAGGTTTAACTGATTGGTCTTATCTTGCTTTGTGTTACCCTTCTTTTCCGGACAATTTCTCTGTAAATGTCCCTTCTTGTGGCAGTGGTATCACTCCATTTTAGCCAATATTTCAGGCGGGATGGGTCCCGATCTTTTCTTAAATATTGGTTTGTCATCTCTCTTTTGGTTGCTTTGCTGGTTTGATTGTCGTTTCATTTCTGATCGCAACTCATCAAAGTCCTTTTTGTGATTTGATTCCATGACCGAATTCTTGTCAATCAATGTACTCAGTTGCTGAGAAACCAACTTGTTTTCGTCAACTTCATGTTGACCAGCCGCCTGAGCTGTTATGTCAAAATTATACTCATTATCAGGTTCGTCATGTGATAGTTCACGTCTATATGTTGGCCTACCATAAATGGCTTGATGTGTGAGCTGGAACCATTTAATGTGATCCATGGCAGCCTCGACTGAACTTGGTCTGGCAGTGGCTGCACTTTGTCCAGCTTCCTTGTCGGTACAACCTTGGCAAAATTTCCAAATGGCCTTATTATACATGTAGTTTTCGGGCCAATCTCGATACGCTTTACAAGCAAGCGATACTACCCTATCAGCCCAATCTTCCAGTTTTTCCAGCTGGTTTTGCCTTGCACTCATAAATTTGATTTGCTGTGTTTCTGGTAGTTCCTGGTAATTAAAATGTTTCTCTAATTTACGGATTAACTGGAAATAATCTATAAACTCATCACGGTCTATCAGGTTTGTATAGGGTTGAATCCAGTATTGAAAGCCCCATTGGATTTAATGCATTACCAACTTTAGAAATAAATTCATAGAAATTTCATCTTTAAAATGCCAAATCTTTCATATTTCATTCGATGAAGATAAGATGCAGTAGGTTCTTTTGCACTAATAAAATCATATACCTATGCGGCATATTTTGGCTTTTCACATGTCACTGTTTGTAAACATTGTAATTTCGCAGTAAATTCCTTTAATACCCATACCTCAATAAATGCACTGGCAAAAAATCAAAATGTACTTTTAATGAAACTTTTTTATGTTTTGGAGTTTGTTCATATACTAGAGATTTTTTTAAAAATTATTTGAAAAATTATCAACCAATCCTGGAGCTCAAAGATGTCAATTACGTACCAGAAAGCTCTCCTACAAAGGGGCGGATCTTAATGACGTATGCATATTTACTGAATTCAACCCTATAAGGAAAGAGTTTTCTTCAAATTCTTAAATAATCTATGATTTGCTATATTCTGATGGATACTCTTTGTTTTCATTGTATGACCTTCCACCTATTCCTCTTTCTGGTATTTTGCCAGGTTCATGAAAGTGTGTGTCCATATTGCAGAAAAATGCATTTTGAAATATCTGACTTCATCTAAGTATTTCTGTCTATAAATACTCTCAATCTACCTAGAATTGTAAAACATGATGAATAAAAGCCATTAAATAAATAAGTGCATGTTATCTCTCATAATTAGCCACCTGAAACCACTCAAAGATGCACTATAGAAGCTTATATAAAGAAATGATGTACATGCCAGACCATGTTTTACAGTATGCCTAAAATGAACCAATTTCTGTATTTTGGACCATTTATGTTATGTTTTACACAAAAGAAGAAAACAAGAGTCAGATTTTACAAATTAAATACCTTTTGAACATATAAAAACAAATACAAACTACCATTTCATGACCTTAAAGCTCTATATGAAATATCAAAATGCAGTTGTCTAACACACAATTCACTATAAAACACAAGAAAGATGTCATTTATAAAAAGTTATGCATATTACTTGTAAGAATATTAGTGTCTTATTCATTCTAGTACAATAATCTCAAAATTTTACCAGTAATTAGTAAACAAGACCAGTTCTTAACTTAACAACTGAGACTTTTTGAGAGAAAAATGGCCTCCTGGAGCCTCTTTTTTAATAGAATATGAATTGTATTAAAACAATATACAGGTTTTCAGGGAATGTATGACATAATTAAGATAAAAGGAAGGAGATTCTGACAAACATGACCTTAAGTTAGAAAATATTTTGACTATATCAATTTTTTTATCCGGACTCCCATGGCAGACTAAATTTGTAAAGATCTGAGACATTTCGCAAGTGTCGCGACAAAAAAATAGCAACTGTGGAGTGACCTGAGCTTGCGAAAAGTAAGAATGAATATACATCAATATAAATTTCAAGATTAAAAATCAATTGTTTTGAAATAATTATGATTTCCATGTCTTGTTAAATTACATGGGCTAAATTCATAGAAAATATGTAAAAATGCTGATTCAGCAGTTTTTTTAGTAAACCTGGGTGTGCAGTTTGTCAAATTTACTCTGCTTTCACTTATATCTATGCAAACATAGAAGAAAAGTTCCAAGAAGTTTAAAAATATCAAAATATTCATTCATAATTTACCTCAGGTATAGGGTTGAATCCAGTATTGAAAGCCCCATTGGATTTAATGCATTACCAACTTTAGAAATAAATTCATAGAAATTTCATCTTTAAAATGCCAAATCTTTCATATTTCATTCGATGAAGATAAGATGCAGTAGGTTCTTTTGCACTAATAAAATCATATACCTATGCGGCATATTTTGGCTTTTCACATGTCACTGTTTGTAAACATTGTAATTTCGCAGTAAATTCCTTTAATACCCATACCTCAATAAATGCACTGGCAAAAAATCAAAATGTACTTTTAATGAAACTTTTTTATGTTTTGGAGTTTGTTCATATACTAGAGATTTTTTTAAAAATTATTTGAAAAATTATCAACCAATCCTGGAGCTCAAAGATGTCAATTACGTACCAGAAAGCTCTCCTACAAAGGGGCGGATCTTAATGACGTATGCATATTTACTGAATTCAACCCTATAATCAGTCAGACAGGTGGTGACAAAATATTATCTCCCTTGTAAATATTTTGTATATCCAACTAATACGAAAAACACATCATTTTGAATGACGCGGTGAGCTGAAATCACCAACTTAATCTTTTGATTAATAAAAAGTAGGTCATGGTTATTTTCAAGTTCGGGTACAAGTGAATGGACAAACTATTGTTCTTTTTTCTTAGTTAGGATGTTTTACGCATAGAATAATATTTTGTGACAAAAAAGGAATTTATTATCTCTAAGGAATAACCGGAACTCTATAAAGGTGATAAACATGTTGAATTTAAAAAATAATGGTAAGTGCGACGGGTTACATACTTTGACAGATGACGACCAATCTTATGCTTTTTTTGTTGACAAAATTTTAAGGAAATCGGAGAAAAATGTTTTTTTTTTGTCACAAGCAAGTCTAAAACGTTGCTAGGCAAATGAAGGGAGACGATTACAGTTTTACAAATCGAACAAACCTCACTTAATAGACCTCCCCCTTCTAAAACGTCATTTTACATTTGCTTATTATCATTTTATTATAAAAACATGCATTATATTAATAAAAAGTAAAATTTAAACAGTTTCACCAGTTAAGGCCTTATATATTGCAGAATTAAATAAAAAATATTTTAGGAAGTCGAGTAGACCATTGCTATTTTTAGCTGGGCATGAGA
This sequence comes from Arcuatula senhousia, assembly GCA_963971305.1. Classification (NCBI taxonomy): domain Eukaryota; kingdom Metazoa; phylum Mollusca; class Bivalvia; order Mytilida; family Mytilidae; genus Arcuatula; species Arcuatula senhousia. The sequence goes on along the minus strand of OZ020311.1, from coordinate 16,733,345 downwards.
TACCCTCAATGTTTATTTATTTTATGAATGAAATTTCTATATTTAGAAAGGGGGATTCACAAATAACTTATGAAATTAGCACAACTTTGACAATCATTTTTATCAATACCGCTAAAGCGACGGGTTCAGGAATTTTTTATCAGAAAGAATGGAGTCTTATCTGTTGTATATATTTTTTTCAGATTTTTAGGAGCATGATGTTTTATTTGTCACAAAGGAAATCAGACCCCATAATATCACTTAACATGAGAAATGTGCTCTTTTCACGCTGCAAATTTAATAAACCAAGGCAAATTCGGTGTTGTTTACTTTCATTTTACATATTTTATATCACAATTTATTTTAAAAGTTGCTCTAATAAACTTTTTAATGCCCATAGTTACTACGTAAACATGCCGAATCAAATTCTACCTTATTTACTGAAGAGCGCATATTCTTTTGTCTCGTTCTGACCACCTTTCTGACTGTAATAGTCTCCTGCAGCTTTGCCTTGCAAGCACCAGCAAAGTTGATCTTTTCGTTCCGTGGTTGACCACGATAATCTATCTGCATACCTCTGAAATTTGGTATAAAAAGTTCGCCAACTTGTAGTCCCATCATATTTCAAACCTTTTGGCATGTCAATATGGCCCTGTCGAGCTTAACCATGTTCTCGATTTGGTCTATAATCAGTACTACGAGCAACCGGGTGAAACCCAACTCGTTGAACTGGTGACGGTGTTCGATTCCTGGATACATTGCTTACGATACTAGTAGTCGATGATGTTGATTGCACCTTTCTTGGTTTCGGTATTGGCTTCGTTGTCGAGCTTCTTTGGTCGGTCGATACAGTTGTTGTCATTGTTGGTCTCTGAACACGTGAATAATCACGATTAACGGACCTTGTAACTGTATTAACATGTGCTGGTTGACTATGAACATCTTGTTGTAGATTGGCTACACCAGAACGTGAATTTTCACGTATGTAACCATGTGTAGTAGGATTTGCTTTAATGGGTATGTCCCTCTCCATCTTTTTATCTCTGCTTTGCTGGTTGTTATAATTGTCACGTGATAACTCACGTTTAACTTCTGCTACATTGTGATCATCATCTTTGCTATAATACTGGTGATCACCCATATTTAATGTGTAGTCTCCTGGTTTCTTAAGTTCAACACTTGTATCACAAGCATCGTCGTCGTCGTCTTCTGTACCATCATCTGCTGGCTGCAACAGGAATTCTTCTGAGGCATCGTCCCGATCCTCTGTTTTTACCTCATCATAGTCGTGGACCTCCATTTCATACTGGCTTTCGGGCACACACACTTCAACACTATCACTGGCTGGAGCAAAGTCAATAAGGCTCAGCAACCTCGGAGTAACCCTCAATCTCGGGATCTCCAACAAAGTCCCCATACTCCTCACGTAAACCAATGATACGCTCAGCAATGATGCGTCCCACACCAGGCAGCCCCTCAAATAGTCCACAGGGCAACTATTTATCTTCATTTTTACTGGCTCAGCATTCTGCAAATTACTCGCGGTAAAAACCGGCAAAAACAGATTAGCAAATAATAAAATCAAGTAATGGTACACAATCGAATGCAAGTGATGACTACCGTTTACTATGTGCAATGACTACAGAGATATGTGACCAACACAATGATATGCACAACTTAATCGATAAATGTGTGTAACAGTGTGAGTAATCATGAGTACAATGTGCTATGTGTGCTTTACCATGTCAATATACACGTAAAAAGTGCTTCAGAGTGGCTATTTCACAACATTGTAAGTGTATATTGTTACATGAAAACTCGTCAAAGTAGCCACGACTTTTTACGAAAATCGCTTGGAGCCTCTAGTTTTCCCCTTTCTCTATGGGAAAGCCACGACCATAAAACTTAATTGCGTTAAAATCGTCAAAACGTGAAAAATCACAGAAATCTATACATGAATCGATGTACACAAATTATCTTCGTGTAATTACACGAATGTTTCAGTGTATAAAGTCTCACAAAGGTCGAAAATTAACAATTTACAGTGATCACGTAACCTTCACGTACCGAGCACTTCAAAAGCTATTTCCCAGCTTAAGTCGGTGCTCGCAGCGCCATTGTAGAATTATATGGGCAATTCTAGGGTTTGTTTGAATAACTAACAGTTAATCAACTCACAGTTTGTCTTTATTCGACCTTTATTCGTCAGAATTCACACACTGAATATTTTTCTGTTGTCGTCTGAATCCCGCCAATCTACTATCTACTGGTCCTACGATCGCACTGGTTTCTCCAAAGAGCATATCTAGCCTTTCCGGGAACAAGTCATATACACGGTTTATTCGTCCCTAATAACCGCATCTCTCGTACCTTAGCTGTCGGCACATACAATCATATATACCATATTCCCAACAATGTCAGAAACCAAATTTTCAAACATGTGAAAAAGTTCACACGAGATTCGTTTGAAATGAGCTTTCACGTAAAACTCGCATAAATCTCACATGAGTTTTACATGAAAATAATGTGAATTTTACGTTAAACTAATTCACACCCATTTCAAATGAAAAATTAATACTATTTTCATTTGAGACTGCCATGATTTTCATGTGAAATTAAGATTCACGTCAAGAATTTCACATTATCAAGGTCATAGAGCTGGCAAGCAAAAAGAAATGATATAGAAAAGAAATTTCTTTTGAATAAAGAACTAGTACAAGGATGTATGAATATTTGGAAAAAATTCATGCAATTCACACTATCCAACTGTTTACCAATACAATAGGCAGCTACCAAATCTGAAATAGAGATTTTATTACTATACAAAAAGGAATGAATCAAGCTTTCACTTTGCTCTAGTTATAGAGGCTCTCTGGACTGTTGGTCAAAGTGCAAAGGATTTTTCATATTAAAAAGAAATTTAATTAATTTATTTACAGAGGATATAATAAAAAATATTATCATTTTATAATTTGTAATTTTTAAGATGGAATGTATGCAATGAAGAATAAGCAGCTGTAGAAAGTCTAAATGGAACACTGCGATATTTTCATAATTGTACATAAAAATCTTATAAAATTATGTTCTTTGCGACAAAGTACAAAGCCTTTAAAAAATAATTTTATTCATGACAAGCAAATAAAATTCCCCCTTCTTTCCTCAAAAGTTTAGAATCTAAGATCAATTAATCCCACAAAAATTATCCGGTAATAAGTAAAACAACATATGGTGTACAAATACATTTTAATTATATCTAGGTCATACATGCACCTTGGCAGCCTTCAAGTTCATTGTGATATTCTTACTGAAATTTTAATCATTGTGACAATTTTATTCCTATCCTTTGGAAAAAAAAACATTAAGACTTTCATAGAGGTGATCTTTTGTTGTGAAGCTTATATCCTGGAAATTTTAATTTAAAATACGCAGAATCTGGACCATGAAACTAGAGGAAAAAAAGATTATGTTTGAGTCTTAAAATACATGTTATTGAGGATGAATATAGATTCAATTTAGCAGTGCAATTTAGTTATAACTTAATTTTTACCTAAAAACTATTGTTCACGGCAAAATGGTCTTAAAAGTTAGTTAGCCTGTTTCATGCACAATCCAAACCATATAAGCATTCAACTATTTGCTCATATTAAATCTGAGTAGAAAATAAGATGCCAAAATTAAACCATGATAATGCCATTGTTCTATGCTGTCTATCTAACTATTATTATGGATTATGAATATTTGCATGCATTTTGTACATGTATATTGTTACTTGATACATTATATTATTGTTTGTTAATATCTATAGCATTATACTCATGCTTATACACTAAACTCGGTTTAGTTCTGTTCAAGTGCACTATGCTGCACACTTGATGACAATTATTTAACGTACAGTTTAATTTGTAGAAGGAGACAAACATTAAGACTCGACAACTGCAGTTAACTTAAATCTATAATTCAGCATTAATGTTTATTTAGTAAGTTAGTTAGTTAGGTAGTTGCATGTATTGTTTTATTCCCTGTCAGCACGGATTCAGCGTTTGCAGTGAGGTTTAAAAGTACCATTAAACGCTAAATCTCTTGAAGTACGTCGTTGAATAAAATTTCATTTCTATTAAAGGAGACGGAAATTTAGGTTGTGTAGCTACAGTGGTTGATGGTGGGACGTATTACACTGCTCTTTACAATTTCGATTCTACAGTTGGCTTTACAACTTCTAGATTTACATGTATGGTAAGAAAATTTACTTGACAGAAATGTTATATTTAAAAAGTTGAAAAAGACTAAGAAATAATTATTTCTAATTGACAGATAAAGGGAGGTTAATGAAAATGATAAGCATCTCTATCATGTTTACTGCAAATAATAGACGATAAAGAGATGTGGAATAATAAACAAAAACGAAGCAAGCTTTTACATAACTTCTGAATATAAAGTCAAGGCAACCTTTTGAAACTGCATTTATCCACAGGCGTTTTAATTTGGTCCAGGATTTTATTTTATTATAAATAACGTGTACTTTAGTATATAAAAATTTTCATCCTCGTCTCTATACTATTTCCAGTAGTAGAGACGAGATGAATTTTTTTTATATACACGTTACTTATAATAAAATAAAATCCTAGACCCAAACGCCTGTGCATTTATCTTCAATCGTTTTATTGAAAAAAATATAACAACTTTTTTGGAGGGTTAATCAAAAGCACACGAGTTTGTATAGTTATCTTACTTTAAAAACACATTGTTACAGGCAGTCGAAAATGCGTTGTCAGGTCATGTTTCAGCGAGCTATGCTCATACTAGATGTAGTGCCGGACAATCTCCTACTGCTAGACCAAATGGAGGGGCAACTGTTACGTTCTCACCAGAAGGTAAGTTCCGATTCATTAATGGCGTTAGAAGTACTTTTCTTAAATTATTGTTGGATTTTTCTCCAATTATGATGAATTAATGGATTGTATTTTTCACATTAATTAGTTTTCCACAGTTTCTTCATCGAAATTCCTTAAGATTAGACAAATACAGTGTAACATGAGATACATGATTTAACAAAGTTTACAAATAACGAAATGAACAGGTATAAAAACAATACATACACACAAAAAATAGCCAGAAATGAATATCACTTTTCCTAATCAATATTCATGTATGCAAATAAGATTACTTGTCACGTGACAAAACTTGTTTAATTAGTAACGGGAACACATGCTTTTATAACTTTTAGAAATCCGGAATATTTTAGGGTGTTACCCGTAACCGATATGGTTTATAATAAATAAAGCAGCTGTAAATTTGGCTGTTCTCTCAGAACTAGGCATGTATCCTATTAGTATACAAGCTTTAAAATCCTCAGTTGGGTTCTGGTTACATATTCTAAAATCAAAAGAAAAACTACTGGGTGAAGCATACAAATCAAGCTCACAGTTGACTGATGGTTTTCAAAATAAAATAAAATTATTATTAAGTAAATTGAATTTTTCTCATGTTTGGGAAAATCAGGGCACCTTTTCCAAGAAAAGATTACTCAAAGCAATTTCAATGAAATTAAATGAAAATTTCAATCATTTCTGGAAAAAATCAATTTATAAAGATGAATCATCAATGCATAGAAACAAATTAAGAACTTATCGACAATTAAAAACTGATTTTAAAACAGAAAAATATTTATTATTTAATTTCAACAAGGCTGATACAAATATATACTCAAAACTTCGAATAAGCAATAGTAAATTAGCTATTGAAACTGGTAGATTCAATAAAACAAAGCTAGAAAATAGAATATGTCCCTTATGCCAAATAGAAATTAAAGATGAATTCCACTTTGTCATAGTATGTTCTCAGTTATCTTTATATAGGTTGTCTTTGTTTAATGAAATAAGTTCTATAGTCCCTTCTTTTAAAAACATGAACTCTCAATGTAAATTTAACTACATATTTACCTGTAATGAATACGATATTTGTCATGTTATTATAAATGGAATTAGTAAAATGTACAATAAGAGATGTGAACTAGCGAAGCAATCTTAAATAAAAAATAAAATAAAAAATTCAAATTTCTTAATCTCAAGGGGATGCAAAGCTCAATCACAATTTCAACTTTCTTGGTAGGAGGCAAGCGGATATTTAAATGGTCAGACTATAATCTATATGTGAACCTTCTTATATTTTTATGTTTCACCAATTTAACATTGTCATATTATTGTGCTGTTTTTATGTATGTACTTGTATATAAGTTGTGGTAACAATCCAATTGTCTGGATTTTATTCCAATAAAATTTCTGATTCTGATTCTGATTCTGATAAATTGACTTCCTCAAAGTTTCTTTGGCGGATAAAAACAAACATTTTGAATAAATGTTGATTTGAATTGGACGTCTGAATGAACCGACGGCTTGAATTTGACCACTTTTGTGCTTCATGGGAACCTACAGTTTATCAGCTATGGTTATATGGTTTGTTTTGTCTAATTATTTGCTGTTTGATGCATTGAATTCAACCCCCGCAAGTTGTTTACATTTTGTTATTACCTGCAAACAAATGTATCCAAAACCGAAATTTCTTCATTTAGTACAATATTCCGCCATGTTTTATATAGCTTTTGAAGGACCCCACGCTTCCAATTTTCACACAGCTGAGGAACCTTGAAATTTTAAAGCCCAATGTCCAGAGGTGTCTTTATATAAAACCATTGACATGTACTTCCAAAATCAACCCCCGCAACCTGTGTGCAAGAAATTTTTATTGAAATTTATTCAATATAGAAATAATATCCCTTTGCTCCTATAGTAAAAATTATAATCGTAAACGTTCCTGATTTTATAATATGCTAATTAGCAAATTGATAAAGATTTCTGGATATGGTGGTCTTGTGACACTAATCATTGTTCGATCCGGTTCATATTTATTCTAATGTTAGCTTTATTAATTGTCTTTACGCTAAAAACGATGTAATTAAAATATATACAAAATTATTTTGCATTATTTTCATTTTTTTACATCAATATACTTCTACAAACGTCGGGTCATTTGGCCACATATGTGCCTTCAATTTGCTTTAGCACAAGTCTTACATATGAATCGTGAGTAGTAAAATATTTATAATTTTATTACAATGTATAGTTCAAATTTTTATTCTTACAGGTTCCTGTGGTAAGTCACAAGTTATAATTTGAAATACTGTAAGAGAATAATAAATGTGCCTGAATTTCAAATTTTTGTGATTTCATTCAAGTTAAACAACAAATTATTACGCAAAACAATACGAAAATTTCCATAATATATAAACACATGAACATGCGAGTTCCACGAAAAATGAACCAACAAATACCACATTACATCAGATGATTGGTCATTGATTATAGGGTTTATAGTATCATTTTTCTTATGAATGCAGTCAAAAACAATATTTTGTTAGGATTGACTTATAATGACTCACTTATGCCTAGTGTACAAGGGAGGCATTTAGGCCATCAACAACACCTTTCCATCGTGTTCGGTTTTTGGCCATTCTAACAAGTTGAAGATCTGTAACCCTCAGTGTCCATTTCAGCTTGTAGTTTTCTTCCCCAAGTGTTTTTTTGCCATGCAACTTTTCTTTTTCCTTAGTTGTTTCACTGCAGAACTTGCCTGGTGATGGAGCGTGTATGTCCAATCCACCTCAATTTCCTTTTATTAGCTCTGTTAATAATATTCAGGTAAAAACAATTGTTTTCATTCATTCTCTTTATCAAGAAATAACTACGACTTCGACGACGACAACAACAACAACGACGACAACGACGACAACAACTCCATATCTGACCACAGAAGAGGCGACGACAGAAGTCACAAATACCACCACAGAAACCGTCGTAGCCAATGATGACACAAATAGCAACCTATGGGTCATAATAGGCGCGGTTCTTGGTGGAATCGTCATTATAGTGGCACTGTTAGCTTTAGCATATTGTCTTTTGAGGAAGAAACCACAACAAAAGCCGCCCTTTGAAGATATAGAGGAGGCATCGGGTAGGATTATAATTTAATGTTTAAGTATAATATTAATAATTTTCAAGAGCAGATTCAGCCATAAATATAACATTTTTTTCCCATTCCATCTATTTAAAAAAAAGTAAGTTACAATGAAGCACTGAATGTCTTTGAGGAATTAAACAGCAAACTATATTCCTATCGCTAATTCAAATACAAGAAACATGTTAGATGACCCAATATAACGTTTCACTTTAAGACTAAAATGACGTTTCTCCATGACATTTTAATCTTTCGTCTTTCTTTGAAATAATTTTCATATTAATCTTATATTGTTTTATCAAGTTGTCGAGGAAGAAGAATACGACAATTTGTCTATTGAACACCCAGAGTGCTGGAATACTCCGAGAAAGGAGCCTGTCGCCCCTTCTATCGTTAGAAGGTATTTTACCAAAGGTTAGTTATGACAATGTACATGTAGTCTATATAACAGTTATATTATTATTTTTGTTTTGCTATGCAAGAGAGAATGATATAAATTCATTGTCTTTCCTGTATAGTTGTAACACATGCTCTACGAGAGGAATCCTGTGTTCTCAAAAGCTATCTATAAATGTCATCAAATGAAATAAGTTTTGAAAATGTAATTAAAGGTTACGGGATATGCTCATAGAATTTGATTAAAAACAGGGCATTCGAATAGCAAAAATCCGAATGGGTAATGATAAAACTAATAAACAAAAACAAGACAACACAAAGACACACAAAAAACAACTGAATTAAAAAAATAATAAATTTTAAAATTTTAACAAGACTCAGTTTTCACTTTTGCACTTGTAAAAACATCATGCTTTATTGAAGTATATAATACATATATCTATGTGTACAATACCGATTCTGATACCTAAGATGACAAACTAGATAAGTAATGTCAAGAACATATATGCCGTATATACATTCATGTACACGTATCACGTTAACGTGGAAATCAAATTGTTGCTGAAGGTTTTTCTGCAACAAAATATTCAGGAAAATAATAATTTAATCTTAAACAAAGAATATCAATTATATACGAGGGATTTTTATTTTCAAAGCTAGCGGTTAACTTCATAAAGCAGCGAAAATATCAACCCGCAATAAGTTCTACGTTTACACTACCAGTGTCGGTTCGTTTATATGAACCAAAGTTTGTTTCGATAAACTGCAGTAAAATAAACTTTTTGTTATTAAGCATTATGTCTAGATATTAAATTAGAGTGTAACGTTTGAATTTCAGATATGATAACGCAGACAGAACTTCTCAAAAAGATGAAGAAAATTCGATTTAAGAAACCCCCTACGCCACCACCTCCTCCAACTCCGACACCTCCCCCGGAACCTCCTGTTCCAAAATATATGCCCTGGCCTTGGAGAACAGCCAGGAGGGCCACAACAAGAGCAGTAGCTAAACCGGCACCGGTTGGAAATAAATTTGATCAAAATACTGATAGCTCGAAAGATGGAATCAGCTTAGCAGACTATACCATTTCAAAATATGGGCTAAAGTACGATGACACTGGCGTTGATATTTTAGAAGACAAGCTTTCGAGACAAAATACAAAATTTATGCCACCTCCTCCGAAAGCAAAGTCTTTCATAAAATCCGATAAAGGCCGATCGGATATGAGTAGATCAAAGTCTATGGCCTCTCTAGAGGAATCGATAATGGAAGACACTAGATATAGTGTTGCGTCTCTCCACGAAAGTAGGTCGGCGACTGATTTGCGAACACCGTCGCCAGTTGGGGAACCAGATTCCCAGGATATGAATACGCTTTCGTCTCCGGTTGACAAAATGTCTTCATGTCAAGATCCGTTGTCAATGAAAGATATAGAAATCCCTACGCCGTCTTCAGCTTCGACTTCGATTCCTCCTCAAAGTGGAGCACGTTTGTTCCAAAATAGGGGGTCTGGGAAGACAAAGCCTGGGTTCACTACAGGCAATGGTGTATCTAATAAAGAAACACCTGCTTTAAAACGGATACAAATGTTAAGACAACTATCGTATGGGTCCATAGGAACTTTCTCTAACAGAACACATACAACCATAATGCTTAATACAGACGAAGAGGAAGAAGTAGAAAAAGACAAGCAAGTGCGAGAGAAAGAGAGCAGAACAATATCTATCTTAGACCATTCACAGCCACTGTCAAAGACTGTTCCTCATTATATGTTTCCAATACGATCAAATACTGTCACAAAACTAGATACTAAATTAACGAAAAATCCTCTGACGCAAAAATTAAAACGACTAAAATCTGATCTAAGACCGAAAACTATTGAAACAAGTAGACCAAGCATGGACGAGGAACAAAAGCCTAAGAAGAAGAAAAAGAAGAAGGACAAAAGTAAAAGAAAGAAATCTAAAAAGAGTCCATATGTCGAAGAATTAAAGCATGTCCGGACTCAAACGTTAGCATCTATCAGTGTAAAGAAGGGTTCCAATAGAATTAAGCCCACAGAATCTAAACGCAAGAAAAGTGTAGACAAGGTCTTTTCTAAAGCAGGTAAAACGATTTTATACAATACGAACATTTATAATGTATTCAGATCGAATCATTTTTTTTTTAAATGTAATTGAGCAATTAAAACAATCAAGATGCATCTTACCCTATTTGTTTAGTTGAAAAAAAAAACAGAAAAGAGTATACAAATAAACGGCCAATGTACTACATTCCGTATCCATGTCAATTTACAAAAGAGTAAAAACGACTTAAAGTTGACAAAATACTGCAAATATACTTTTTATGTAAAAAATATGCCTTTTGTTTCCAAGCTTGTCCGAACAGTGAATTCATAGGCTCCTAATAAGAACGCATACCACTCGCATGTAATGGAAATTTCGCACACGAAGACCTTTTTATATTTCAAATTTATCGTCTGCTATTGTAAGCTTAATTACTACCGAACTTGAAGGATCGGTCTCAAATATCTGAGAAAATAGACACAACAAAACAGACATACCGCAAAAGCCTGGTTCGGACATTTAAAAAATGGTCGGTTATATCGGGTTGTATGGCGCCAAACCACCCTCTTCCATTCCAAATTTAGTGTATTTTGCACAAAACACAACACAGATATGATGCATAAAAGAGATAGGCGATTAAAAGATTATGCTTGTACATGTATATATTGTATTTTCAGACCATCCAAAGACTGGCCCACTAAGTTCTCTGGGACAGAAATCAGACACCTTTGTAACGAATCCGTTAAAAACCGATGCCATTGCAACAGAGGAAAGTAAATTTCGGGTACAATCTTCAACAACTGAATGTCGAGGTAAATAAAACTTTTAAAATGTCATTGAATATATAAATGTATTTAAAACAAAATCTTTCTCCTTTTTTCACTGAAATGGAAAGGCTTTTTTTTCGGCACATCGCATAGTTGGTTTTCGCAACTATTTATTTTATAAAAAAATATACTTTAACTGAAAGAGTATAAAAAAGCTCAAACTCGTACATATATGTTGTGCGCTAATTAAATATAAAATACAACTTGTAATAGATTGTCAAAAATAGTATATTATTGTTAAGGTGTTGCTATTACTCTATTTTATTGACCGGGTTGGTCACGGGTCAATTATTTCGGTTTTCTTCATTTAAATCCTACCTAAACGACCGAGAATATTAAGCTCCGCCCAACCTTGTGAATTAAATAGAGTAATACGCGTTTTAAGTGTTACACAAGAAAATTTGGAATATGAATGAAATATCAAACAAACACCAGCAAGGATCTTAAGTAATACACAGGAAAAATTTAGACATATGTCTGATATACGGTTGTAAAAACGTGCGTCTGACGTAGCGCATAAACGTATGTTAAACATTTGTTTCTAACCGCCGTACAGTAAACGTACGTCAAATAATTTTCAAAACATACGTTAGACGTACATTTTTTAAACGTGCGTCAAACATATGTTTACCATACGTCAGAGGTATAGTTTCTTAAAAATGTATGAAATTAGTGAGTTGTTTAATATTGCCAAAATAAATTTTTAACGTGCGTGAAACGTACGCGGTTAGAAACGCCAATTTAATATGCGTCTGATGACATGCTTTTTACATACGTCAGACGCACGTTAAATGCAGTACACATTTTGCCTGTGTAATAAATTGTTTACTTTTCATTTTCTTGTTCGTTTTGTAGATTCAGGGATATCTGGAGATGAATCATCTATAGAGAAACCAAGGTCAGAATACAACCATTCTGGGACTGTTCTACCAAAACTGGCTTCCAAATCTGAAGCAACAAACATGTCCGACTCACTTAATAGCAAGAAAGACTCTGTTCGATTACCACAGCTAGAAACTATTAAACAAAATTCGAATTCGAAGCCGTGGTACTGATAATCATGCATTTTTGTTTTGTTTTTATCAATTAAATCCATTAAACACGCTAGAATTGAAACGCTAATTTTGCCACTTGAAGCATATAATTTAATTATGTTTTTATATATTTCAACTATTTATAGTATTATTTCAACATTTTACTTTTATGTCAATCAAATGTACAAAATAGCGTTTTGTTTTTTGTTTATAATTTGTATTATGTTTATTACAAACATGACAAAGACAAAATGATTAATCTCAACTGTCCATACATAAAGAACAAAATTAGACAATTAAAAACATAAATTCCGGTAAAAGCTCATCTTTTTGAATACTAGGAAGCGTAATTGTTTCGAAATATCAAATTTGGAATATATACATGTAGTTAGAAAGTTTCAATGCGTCTGAACTTGAAAAATTTACATACACATGCCCGGATCCGAGGGATAGTTTGTTCTATGATCTATATTTGTATATTGTAGAAACAATATTTCTGGTATGATTAACTATATATTCCATTACATGAATTTGAATGCTTGTTTTTCTTTATTTCATGACATGAAAACATTGTTAACCAGTCAAGAAATAAACTCTATACAGGATAAACGTGTTTTATGTAAGAGTTTGAGGGCTGTCAATTTATAAGCTTGCATCATGATGAATCATCTACATGGTCCCTCTGCCCACGTTATCACTGGTGACCTCAACATCGTGGAAAATGACTTATAATTACTTCGCGATGTTTTGGCTAAAGGACCTAAATATCGTGAGCCAAGACGAATCAACTGGAGCTATAATTTCAAAACAATTATGGATTCAGTTGAGGACTATGCAAGAAAATGGGCCAAAAAAGAACAGGAGAAAGAATGTGATGTTTTGTCAGAATGGGTAAAAGCTGTGAGGTCATTGGTTTTGAAAAGAATCAATTCTTTGACAGGCTCAATGAGCACTAAGGCAACATCCATTTTCAGCAACGCTGATGTTGCCAAAACATTGTCCACCTTACATGACAAATATGTTGTTGTACCTGCAGACAAAGCACCAAATAACATCATTTTTGTGTGCAAGAAACACTATATTGACTGTATGACAGCTGAATTGGGGGTTGGTTGTACCAGCAACAGCACCACATACAAGGCTACTACACAGTCTAAGGAAGAAATCATTGACAATCACAATTCTGTCATTTCCTCCTTCGGCCTTTCTGTTGGTGGCAGTAATGATGACATTCCATTCCTGTATTGGATTCCCAAATTACATAAAAATCCATACAAACAGTGCTTCATTGCAGGGTCATCCAAATGTACAACTAAACCTCTTTCAGTTTTGTTGACTTCAATACTTACGGCAGTAAAATCCGGCCTCCAGAAATATTACGATTGTTGTTATACTAGAAATGGTGTCAATCAAATGTGGATCCTGAAGAATTCGAAAGAACTGATGGAGATTCTTAACTCTAAATCAGTTTCATCTTGTAACAGCATCAAAACATTCGATTTCTCCACACTTTACACTTCTATTCCACATGAACAACTGAAATCACGATTGTCACAGCTGATTAAACGCAACTTTTTCAAAAAGAATGGAAAACGCAGGTACAAATTTCATGTAGTCGATTATACCAAGACTTACTTTGTCATCAATGAGTCTTAGAAAAAGAACAAATTTACAGAAGACCAAATAATCGACATGCTCAACTTTCTTATTGACAACATATTTGTTCAGTTTGGTGGACGTGTTTTTCAGCAAACAATAGGGATTCCAATGGGCACTAATTGTGCACCTTTGCTTGCTGATTGGTTTCTTCATTCATATGAAGCAGACTTCTTGCAATTTCTTCTAGACAAAAAAGACCGTAGACTAGTTCTCTCTTTCAACCTCACGTTCCGTTATATTGATGATGTCCTTCGGGTAAGGGTTGGCTATATTCCACTTAGGTAAGTGTTCTAACTAGTATGACCTCATTTCAGGTAAGTGTTCTTCATTGTTGGTCACCATAGGTAAGGGTTCCAGATTGTGTGAAGTTTTTGGGGAGAGACTTCGTCGCATTCTGGGTACATTGGCCTATGGTGTGCTGAGGATACATTGGCCTGTCTTGTGAGTTGGTTCGTTTTCCTTCTGGTTTGTGGTCGTACATTGGCCCTTTTTCGCATGACATGCATGGGTCTGTGTTTTATGGGTGCTGTTTCCTGGGTGGGTCTACACAATTCAATCTGTTTTTTTTTCAATTAGTTCTTGTCCTGATTATGACTGAAATATTGTTGACTGGACATAAAACAAACAACAAACAAACAAACAAACTTTCACTAAACAATTCTCTATTTGGTGACTTTCTCCATCTCATTTATTCACAGGAGCTTGAGATAAAGAACACAACGGATTCTAGGAAGTCTGCTTCATATTTAGATCTACATCTCGAAATTGACTCTCAAGGAAGACTTTCAACAAGGCTCTATGACAAACGTGATGACTTCAACTTTCCAATCGTCAACTTCCCCTTCTTGTGTAGCAACATTCCGTCCGCTCCAGCTTATGGAGTTTACGTATCTCAATTGATTTGTTACTCCAGAGCGTGCGGGACTTACATCGATTTCCTTAGCAGAGCGACACGTCTGACATAAAAAATTCTCACACAGGGTTATGTTGCTCCTCGATTGCTGTCTTCACTCAAGAAATTTTACGGAAGACATCATGCACTTATAGACAAATTTTGGATTTCGATCTCTCAGATGAGTGCAGATGTTGGTTTGTCATAGGGTGTTGATTTGTCTTCCTTTACCGGATTTGACACGCTGAATGGACTATTGGCAACGCGACGGGTGTGCTATAGCAAGCACGAACTGCTTACTCTTCCGGAGCACCTGAGTTCACTCTTGTTTAGACTGGAGTTCGCGTTGTTGATTGATATGCAGTTGTTTTGTGTTTCCATGTTTTACATGTTGTCTGTTTTTGTCCCGTTCTTGTTGGTGTTTGCTGGTTTTGTCTCTTCCCTTTCGGACTTTTGATATTCGGATACCCCATTGGTACCTCTGCTTCTTGCAATTATTACACAATTTTCTTTCCTGGATGATAGAACTACAAGCATTATTGTGTGATTTTGTTGTATTATATTATAGTAGTCCATTGGTTTACAAAGGATAAAAAAAGAATCGGCTGTATAGAAATATACATTAATCGAATAAGTAATTTTTATCAAAGAAATTGCAATTTGAAGGTGATGACCATGAAAAGGCTAATAAAATGAACATGAAATGATGATTTATGAAAAATGGGGTGGGATGGGAAACAAAAGAACAGAAAATTTTGAAGAGCACAGGCAAAATGGAGTGGTGGGTAGGAGAGGAAAATTTGGCCTATGTGGTGCACTACTTGGTGGTCCACAAAGGGATATTTTACATATTTTACACTCTCCACACACGTGAGTGAGCTGGTGTTATACGGCCTTGCAATTTGAAGGCGATGGCCATGAAAATGCTGATAATATGAACATGAAATACAAATGACAACAAAGTTCCAGACAATAAATTTTGCTACGCCTGACGCACGTTTCGTCTATTCAAGACTCATCAAAGGCGCTCTACCAAAAACATTGAAAATGCCAAACACAATATGAATATGAAGAGCATAGATCAGTAAAAGAAAAAATACAAAACTGGGGAACCAAATTATTACTAAGATAATCAACCTATTTCTGGGGTAGGAAGAACCTTAGGGTTTAGACAATTTTGAAATTTAGACGGATAATTTAAAGCTTTGATGTTTTTCTCCAACTCAAAAGTGTCGGTGCCGGAGAGGCAAACCTCGGGGAATTAAAACTCCACCAGCAGTGCTAACTTTCACGTGTGTTCGAAATACAAATGACAGCAAAGTTCCAGACAATAAATTTTGCTTCGCCTGACGCGCGTTTCGTCTATTCAAGACTCATCAGAGGCGCTCTACCAAAAATATTGAAAATGCCAAACACTATATGAATATGAAGAGCATAGATCAGTAAAACCTATGGAACGCCATAGCTGCCTTATGATGATGTGTTTTATTATGAAGAAGTACCATCACATAATGACAAAGTATCATCACATAATGAAGAAGTATCACCACATAATGAAGAAGTATCATCACATAATGACAAAGTACTATCACATAATGACAAAGTATCATCACATAATGAAACTCATCATCATAAGGCAGCTATGGCGTTCCATAAAAACCAGTAAAATCAGTAAAAATGATGATGATAAATGAAATATGGGGGTGGGGTGAGACACAAAGGGACAGTAAAGGACCATGGCCATTTTCCCTGTGATTCTGACCATAGACGGGCCAATTTCAAAAGTTTCACAAAATACTCTCCATTATGGCGTGATTTCCGTTGCAAAATTCAATAATAAATTTTTCAATGCTATAATTTTCATTTATATTGCAAAATTTTCAATTTCACTGCTATAATATTTTATTTATTTGGTATAAAAAGTAATGTATATTATATAAATATTTCATTTCATTGGTATAATTTTTCATTCATATTGTTAAAAACTTTATTTCTATGCAATATTTCCCATTCAATTGGTAAAATATATTTTTCAATGATCAAATATCTTTTTGTATTGTATATTTTTTTCTTTCAATTCTATAATTTAGCATTCGTTTGTTATAATTTACAATGCTATATTTTCACTTTCTTTGGCAAAACCCATTTTCATTCATATGGTATAATTTTTCATTCATATGCAATAATTGCATGACGGGAAAGCTGAATGACGTCATAAGGTCAAATTTGAAACAATGGCTGTGATTGGTCGGAACAACCACACCCTCCACTATTCTATGAACCAGTAAAGGACTCTAGATAGCATCCCGTACAAACACCATTGGACCTGCGTGCCCCTAGGGGTGCTCCAATTGTTTTAAAAACTGTGTAATTGAGTCCATAATAGACGGGCCTAGGATTCTAAATCGTCCGAGGACTGTTGGACCATTCAAAAGATAATGGCCATGATGATTAGGCATCCCTCTTCTTATTTTAGATGTGATTTTATGTAAAAAGAACCTTCCAAAAAGGACAATTAACAGATCAACGAGACCCGTTTACCACGGGGAGGGTTTACACTGTTTAAAATTGGGTGTGTGAGTCTGTATTAGGCGGACCTTAGACTTCGAATTGGTCTGTGGTATTCAACAAACCTGTAAACATAATCGTTATAGCCTTTTTTAAGTACGTATTTTCATGTTTTTATCGCCTATTTACCACTCTCTTCTTTAATATAGTAATACTCATCGCATCGCATAGAAAGGATAGTAGCACCACGAGGCCATGGTCCGCTGGCCCAGAAGGTTTACATTGATTAAGATTTAATGTGTGATAGTGTGGCTGGCCTGGGATCATGAATGGTCTGTTGACATTTCGACTACTGACGAAGAATATTTGGGTACCATTTTTTATGGATAATTAATTCACGTTATATACAAAGTTAAACCAAGAAAACGACAATAGCGTTATAGACATATGCCCCCTCCCCAATCGGGATGTCCAAATGTTTTTAAATCAGTGTCTTTGAGTCAAAAATAGACGTTCCTGGGGTTCTGAATTATCCAAAGGTCTTTTGGACCAATGGGAAATAGAATTGAAGACTCTTTCTAGTATATGGCCCAGCAATAATAACCACGAAACGGGCATGGTATTGCGGCAGGCATCACGGGGCCTATTGTTTTAGTAAAATTATGTACTATATAGTACTATAAATTGTGGTTTGTTTAGTTTCGATTTTCGAGTACTATAAATTGTGGTTTGTTTAGTTTGGATTTTAGAGTTAAACGTTTCTGTAAATTGGCCGGTCTTTTAAGATGCAGTTTTATATTGTTTTCCTGACACTTTTTGTATTTTTTCAATTTCGTTATATGTTCTCTCTATACTGGGTGTAGGTAATCATCGAGTTCGAGTGTGAGTTACAACTCGAGTTTGACTTAAAGTTTGAGTTAAATTTTAAGGTAACTTGAATCAGTGATTGTCGTGGCAAAAATCGAGTTACGATTTAAATATCATTTAGATTTACCACACTGCTGCATGTAACCAGCAATCGCATTAACAGAAAACAACGACTACAATGGATATATATTAAATTCGGATGTTCATTTATCTTTTTAAACACATTCGGACATCTGTTAAAATGTTTTAGTGGATTTTGACACCAAAATTCTAACACAACGTTAGAGAGATCGGGGATGAAAAATAACAAGGAGTGCAGTTAGTCGTGCTAAAGATACCCGCACTTAACCATTTGGGAAATATAAAGTAGATGCCGGATTGACCTTGAATAGGAGACACGCTACAGCGCATCAAAATAACGCTGTGTACCGAATTTGAATTCAATCCCTTCAGCAGAAAACGTAAATTCTGTTACGAAAGATTTTTAACCCTTAAAAAGTCTAAGCCTGCTAAGAAAACAGGAAGTAGAGTCCCGAAAAAGAGAGACACGACACAACTCACGGATGGACAGACGCACAAGGTGATTGCAATTTAGTCCAATCTTTAACGAGTTGGTGTAAACTTTTTCAGATATTAAAAAAACATAGTATTTACTCATTTTCCGGGGGTTATTCTAGTATGGGGGAAAACTAGTATGTAATATAATGGAATATGTGACAGAAAGACACGATCCACATATTGGAATGATTTTTATCAATGTACAAAAGTAAAATTTCACTGCGTGTGAAGCGCTTTTCTGGATTAACCTTCATCAGACACGCTAGGAGTAAAAAACTTGGAAAACCGGTAGAATATTAGATTTGATAAAACAAAACACAGAAGCCAAAAAATATTACAACAATGACCAAACAGATAAATTCATCAATTTTTAAAGAAATACATGTATAGCCAAACGTTGTAAAATTTTGGAAAAATGTAAACTGTGTCTTTCCAACACATATTCCAGTACTCGAAAATATAGAAGAGTATACAACTGAAGAACGGGGAAGCTTTCTACGACCTCCACACGGCACTAAAGGACACTAAAGCCAAACTCTGAAATAATATTAAAAACGAAAGAATATGGAATATGTGCCAGAAAGACACGATCCACATATCGAACACTGGTATTTCAACAAGTTTAACTTTATCTACTCTGATGACTTTGATACCATGGAGATCCGAATAAAATGAATTTTATACCCCTGCCTCCCGGAATAAATGTTTTTTGTCCTACATATATTTTATATAAACCTTTTAACGTAGATGTATTGACATGGATGGAAAATGAGTATATACTATATATAAAATGAGTATCTACTATATATCAGTGATATTTCTATAACGATTTGAACCAACAATATCTAGTTTAAATACATAAAAAAGGGATTTGTTTGTTCAGTACCGTGGCATATGTATAAACCAAGTTTTTATTATACCCCCGCTAGTAAATTGGGCCGAGTTTTTAGTGATAGGGTGTCTGTCTGTTTGGCATTTCACCTTAGTGAATGGATTTTAATAAAACTTTCACACATTTTTATAACACGAAGATCGATGCACCCCACCTTTAAAAACAATTATCATAGCAAAACATTTGACAGCCATATAAGACAACAAGGGGTACCCATTTCTTACTCGCAACTCCCGCTGAAACCCCATAATAGATTTTCGTGGAAATTGGATTAGCGACATTTTATTGTCCAATTGGTACATATTTGCTTCTTGTACAGAGTCTGCTTTGTGAAATTACGTAAACATGCACATCTGTTAGTTTTTAAGCATATCTTAAAATACGCAACAAACTTTATGTTTGACAGCATTGCGCTAAAATAAATATCCAACTCGAACTCTATCTCGAACTCGAGTAGTAACTCGATTATTTTCATAATAATCACTGTCTCGAGTTAGCTCAAATTTATAATTGAACTCGAAAATTAACTCTAACTCTAGCTCGAACTTTAAGTCGAACTCTAACTCTGACTTAAACTCGATGATTACCGGGTGTTACTAAAACACAGAAACGGAATGCGGAACGGAAACGGAAAGCGGAATAAGTGTTTTTTGTCCTACATATGTTTTATATAAACTTTTCAACGTAGATGTATTGACATGGATGGTTAAATGCACATTTCCTTGTTCCCGTCAGGCCAAATTTGCCTTTTATCTTAGATTTTCCTTTGTATTAATCTTGCAGATTTTCCACAATTTTTTGCCTTCACTCCCTCCACGTTTCTGATCCACTGGTCTTCCCGCTTCACACCATTTTCAAACTTTATTACTCTGGTACAATTGATTGTTTAAACTTAATATTTGGAAATGGAGTTAAACATGGAAACTTGGAAGAAAACCTTGGCTCAGAAGCGGAGGTTTGTTACAACATAATACCCCCCCCCCCCCCAACATTCAGCGCAACCTGGCATTGCAGCTACCACGAAGACAACCAGGAAGACAATAATACTTTAAAATATGGGAGACTCAGATTTGGCAGTCAAGTACTATGTAACCGTAGGTCGATCCTGATAATCTTTCCAGCAAAATATAGCGAAGTTACATTAAGAGTTGACATGTCAGATTAGCTTTTGGTATATAAAGCTATAGCCCTTTTCAAAAATAGAAAATAAAGAGATGTGGAATAAGTGTACGCGACACAGCCCACAATTAAACGGCAATTTAGAAAAACCACAATGGACAACCGCCAGCAGCCTTCAACGAGGCCATTTGGCACTGCTCGCGGTTCTGCAATTGGCCCATGGTCTAAATAAGATGCATATAATTCAAATCCAGCCCCGAAATAGTCACAGATAGACCCCCTTCTTAAACAAGGAACAGAAAACATCAAAAAGACAAGTACAAAAAAGAAGTCACCCGGAATTCCGATTCCGATTCTTTTGTTTTCATTTTTCCCTTTGTGGGTCGGCCTCATGGTGTGAATAACGTTGAGCTAAGGAAAAACATCAATTTATCCCTATCCGATTTTGGCGTAATTTCCCATTCCCGGTTCAAATAAACTGGTTTGGAGTGAAGTCTTGGATGTTAACGTATGTTTTAGTAATTTTAGACTTTGGCAGTCAGATTTAAAATGTTTTAACAAGTTGACGAATTTAGTTAATTTCAACAGATTTTCAATGGGGAGGCCTACCCGGAAGTCGTTAACCTGTAGTGCATAAGTAAAAGATTTCTCAGGTCTGCACGTCCGGAAAATACTTTCTAAAAGGACTATAGCTCGGCTGATTTTATTTCGTCTCCCGAATTCTGAGTAGAATCTGCGCGCACGTGTTGGGAGACGATTCCTGTCTCCAGTTGAACTGTAACTGGAGCAGCCAAGTCTAGCGGTGGTGTGTCATGGGCTGGACTCATGGCACATAGCGTGTCTACAGTTAGTCAAACAGTCGCTGCAGAGGCTTCTAGTATGCGGTATTTAATTTCATTCAGCCTTAAATATGGCATGAAGTTCGAAGAATTTGTAAGGTGCATGCATGTACATGATATTATCTTACAAAACATCCGTATAATTTTGTATAAAACATCCCTTCTAAAGAATACGCCTTAAAGAATTGAATTCTAAACCTAAGATTTGTTACATTAATGTGCGTTGTTTCCAACATTTTGTTAGTTATTGCTTTACGCCCAATCAGCACGATTGTGGCTATATCCGGGAGATGAGCATGAAATGGGTAATACAGTTAACACTAAATGATGATTGAGCGGAAGGGGACACTAGGGAAGATAGTTTTGACTGTCACTGGAAAAAAGTGATGGGAAGGGATCGGCACTTTAGCCTCCTGCATGGGGATCATTCTCTTACCTAGACCTGCAGCAGAATTCTATAATGTGCAAGAAACGTGACATTTTCCCAAAACGTGGCACCACTATGGTTTGCAGTCAGGTTTTCCGCATTGTAGCCTGATGACCCTGGCATTTATTGTGACATTTTCCCAACACGTGGCACCACTATGGTTTGCAGTCAGGTTCTCCGCATTGTAGCTGATGACCCTGGCATTTATTGTGACATTTTCCCAACACGTGGCACCACTATGGTTTGCAGTCAGGTTCTCCGCATTGTAGCCTGATGACCCTGGCATTTATTGAGACAGGACTGCCCCATTAAACCACCTGGGGCAACATCCTAGTCGTTTTGTGGGCAAATAGGCCTGACCCGATGTCAAGTTTCTTAGCACTCTTTAGTGGCCTTTTACCGACAAGAGCGTTGCGGGCATATTTGCCACTTTGAAACCACACGGTTTTGCTTTTTAAACCGAATGAACTTTCATTGAAAAATGCTCTAACGTAAGGCTGTCACGTTTTGACATGCCATTTTGTGTTTGTTTCAATAACTTTTACATGAAATTTTACAATGATTATTATAACTAGAAGGGGATGAATTGGATTAATTTCGGGGATCCCCTCTTTATTTATGGAGAAATTAAGGGCCCAAAAGGGGCAAAAACTTCAAATATCTTATTTGTTCCTAATACTATTTTGCCTATTGCTACGAAAGTTCACAGCGATGTCCCTTAGTCTTCTTACCATGCATTTAAATCATAGAGGAGATTAAATTTGGGGTCCTTTTTTCATTTAGAAATAAAGGACCTGTAAAAGTATCGAAAACAAAATGGAAGATTATTTTTTGCAACCCAGTCTCATTAAAATTAGCCTATAAGGGCTAGGACCAACGTATGGGATATTAACTTTTTTTTGGAGTTTTTTGCAACCCTTTTTTTTAGGTCTGCTTTTGAAAAATATCAATTGGATTCTATGAGACAATGTGGGTGGAAAGTCCATCAGAGTGTCAAATAACTTTGTCAATCCACCATGGGCTGCATTTGCCAAGAGCAATTGACTTTCGGGCCTTAAACGTACGGAGTTCAACATGTTGCGTTCGTATCATGTTGCGCGCGACAAAGCTTTTAATTTTGAGAATAATATCACGACCGTTATGATTTTCAAAGACTAAACCAAGTACCCTTTCTTTGATTTTCTAAGCATACTAACAGGATAATTAGCCATTCATGGAGCATATTAGATATAAATCTGTGTTTTGTAATTTACTAAAAATATCGTATATGAACTTGTATAATTGATGTCAGGAAATTATTCCGACAACCTATTACATGTACTCTGACAGCCCATTATTCCGACAACCTATTACTCTGACATCCCATTATTCCGACAACCCATTTCTCCGACAACCTATAGCTCAGACAGCCCATATTACTAGTACATTGTATTTATGAATGGAAGCAAAATTTCAGCCTTAAGCTTAAGGTATAGTTTTAACGTTCCAGCGGCACGTCTGTTAACGTTATTTATAAGTTTTCATACACAGGTACTCCCTCTCTCGGAGCTCCACCTAATGTCAAATCTAATTCAACAAGAGGGTGGCCATTAAATCATAGAGTAAGGGTATTTATAGACATTTTCACTGTAAGCCGAAACCGAATCCGAAACCGAAATCGAAACCGAAACCAAATGTATGGAACGCAAATACTGTGTCATTATCATAATTTGCTACTTTGAGATGTCCAAAGAACTTTTTTTTGGTGGTTTATTCATTATGCTTTTTGTTTAGTCATTATAATATATAATACAATATATTATATACCCATTATGATATGGGCTTGTGTACTGAAATGACCCATTTGAAAGTCTGAAAAAGCAATGGTGAAATCAGTAACACGAATGTGTATAACACAAAGAAGAATCAGGTAACAACAAAAAAAACCAACCACCTAACATCATTCGGCATCGTATTTCAAGTCGTTTACAATGATTTGTGCTGGTTTTTTTCTTTGTTAATTTATAAATTTGTTACTACGTGTAAAAATGCATCATATTCAGTTTTTTATGATGCAGATGCATAATACTGTTTTGGACATAAAAAATATGTAATAATCAGAGATTTTTTTTTGTGTCATTCTAAGTCTTTGTGTGTGTTTTTGTTTGCTACAATGTGTACTTCACGACAATTGTGAGCCTGATACTTCCGATCGATTTTCCGTAGCAGCAATGAACTCAACTTGTTTGTCCATGGCTTTGTTGCTTTAGACAATAGTAGTTGATACGTTTTTACTTTTCGATTCAATTTTGATGATGATAACATTTATCTAGATTTTATGAAAAATGTTTGTTACTATTCTCTACAACATCCTAGTCTTCTTGTCTGAAATACTTAGTTCTTGGGATTGCTCTGTGCATTAATGTGTTTAGCAAAAACGAATATCCAAATATGTGAACTTTTATTGGATGTCTTTTGTATAAGCCATGTATAACAAAGGTCTTATGACAGTGCATTGTGGAACACCTATGAGTGCATGGTTCTATTTGACTCGGGTTCGATTCTCCAAGCTAAATAGTTTCGTTATTAATTTTATTTATTCCCCGTTTAAAATATGTTGATGAAATAGGGGCACTTTTATGTTATATGTTTTAATCTTGAATATCTTTATCATTATCCGATTTCGAATGGCAAGAATTGACAGTACCTTTGTCGGAAGAAGCAACGAGGCCCAATGGGGCATTCGAGTGTCAAAAGTCCGGAAAGGCAACGACAAAATCGGTAAACACGAACAAGAACAGCATGAGGAAACACAAAACACACAATCAACTGAACAGAAATGAACAACGCGGACTTAAGTCGTAACAAAACCAAACTCAGGTGCTCTGGAAAAATAAGCGTTTCCTGCCTGCTATAGCACACCCGCATCGCTGATCACTTCCTATCCATCTTTGTCAAATCTGATTAAGGAAGACAAAACAAAACTGTGACAAACCAAAATCTGCACACATCTGAGGGATAGAAATCCTATATTTGTCTACAAGTACGTGGTATCTACCACAAAATGTTTTGCACGTTACAGATCCCTTTGTAGAGTTCGATAAGAGTAGGCTCAATGGGGGCCACTGCAAAGGCCACACTAGCAAACTGCTAGCTGGAAAGGGATTTACATAAGCATTAAGCTTGTTTCCCAATCCAGGATAAATAGATATGTTTAAACTAAACTAATACACCAATATAAGGGCTGAATTAGAATGCTGACACTCGCTGAGTAAACATATGCACAAATAAATTCGACTTTTAATTTATAATTAAACCAATCAGGAGTCAATTAATCAGTGATGATTTTGAATTTGTATACCAATGTAAGATATTGAAAGGAAACCGTTTTGGAGGCCATTACATTATATTCAGTCAACTGTAAGAAGATAATTGAACTATTCATCAGAATTCTTGAAAGGTAACCGCTAATACACCATGCCGGTGGTGTAGTGGTTAACGCGTCGGGCTACTAACACCAAGGTTCGTGGTTCGATCCTCGTCCGGGGTGAAAATTTCATGAACCAATTTTCCGACTCTCTCTTGACACCATTTGCGAGGATGGTCTCAAGGAACGATGCTAGTCCTTCGGAAGGGACGAAAAAAATTGCTCTCCACATACACGGGGTGTGTGAAGAGCAATACCCCATGCACGTTAAAGATCCCTTTGTAGAGTTCGATAAGAGTAGGTTCAATGGGGGCCGCTGCTAGCTGGAGAGGGATTTACATAAGCATAAGCATTACATAAACATATTATCGGACATTCAAAGTTTCAAAAAATAAATGCTTTCTGAACAGTTGAATTCAATTTCGGTTTCGATTTCGGTATCGGTTTCGGTTTCGGTTTCGGCTTATAGTGAAAATGTCTTATATAAGAATTACGTGTTTTATGGTTAATTTAGATAAAAAGTTCATAACACATAATCTTAATTTTGATTTTTTTTTTTCAATGGACCGACTGCTAAACTTGGAGGGAGGCTTGTTTTTTTCTTAAGAATATTTTGAATTCGATTGTGATGAAAATGAAAATATTCTGGCAGCAGAGGTAAGGCAATAAATTCTGTCATAGGATTTCTGCTTTATAAAATAATGCTAATACATTGTAGTAAAAAAAATATTCTGTCGTTTATACCCCTTTAAAACATTCCTGAGCAAGAAAAAAAAACAAAAACAAAAAACAAAACAAAAAAACAACAAAAAACAAGACCCCCTTGCACATCAAATGTACGAAAGCCTGATGATACCACTTTCAGTGTAAGAAATTGTTATCATTCCTCGCAATAACGAGAAAATAGTCGTAATCACGAGAACTGAAAGTCGTAATAATGAGAAACAAGTCGTAATAACGAGAAATGAAACTCGTAATAACGAGAAACTAGTCGTAAAAACGAGAAATGAAAGAAACAGAGGTACCAGTGGGGTATCCGAATGTCAAAAGTCCGAAAGGGCTGAGTCAAAACCAGTAAACACCAACAAGAACGGGACAAAAACTACGGAAACTTCTATGTGCCATCATTTGCGTTGTTCGACTGTTCATAACATGTAAAAACTTCACGAGTTCTTATGGTTATTTGATACAATTATGCGTTCAATTTCACGCAGTGTCGTGTAATATACCAATTTTAAGAGCTTATTATCACGCATTAGGTTTTTACGTTCCACGAAAAGCTCACTTTACTTTGGTCGATCCGAACATTTAACGAGATCACATTCATGTATCCATCCCTTTACAGCTTTATTTACGAGAAATCTAACTCATGTTTTCTTATTCCTTTCAATAAAAATGTATAAGACAAAATATTTCAGAACAAATTCACTTTTTGATTGAAAGGAATAAGTGACCATGAGTTATATTTCTCGTAAAAAACAACTGTAAAATGATGAACACGTGAACTTGATCTCGTAAAAATTTCTGAACGGCCAAAGTCAAGTGAGCTTTCCACGGAATGTAAAAAAAAATACGTAATATAAAACACGATACTATGTGAAATCGAACACGTAATAATTACAAATAACTTAAGGAGCTCGTGAAGTTTTTACGTATTATGAACAGTCGAACAACGCAAATGATGGCACAAAGACGTTTCCGTACAAAAACAGACAACATGTAAAACATGGAAAAACAAAATAACTGAATTTCAATCAACAACGCGAACTCCAGTCAAAACAAGAGTGAACTCGGGTGCTACGGAAGAGTAAGCAGTTCCTGCTTGCTATAGCACATCCGTCGCGTTGCCAATAGTCCATTCAGCGTGTAAAATCCGGTAAAGGAAGACAAAACAAAACCCTATGACAAACCAACATATGCACTCATCTGAGAGATCGAAATCCTCATATTCGTCTATAAGTGCATGATGTCTTCCGTAAAATTTCTTGAGTGAAGACAGTAACTGGGGAGCAACATAACCCTGTGTGAGCAATTTTTGAAAGTCGTAATAACGAGAAACAAGTCGTTATAACGAGAAATGAAAGTCGTAATAACGAGAAACGAAAGTCGTTTTAACGAGAAACAAAAGTCGTTATAACAGGAAAACAAGTCGTAATAACGAGAGATGAAAGTCGTAATAACGAGAAGTAAAAGTCGTAATAACGAGAGGAGAAAATCGTTATAACGAGAAACAAGTCGTAATAACGAGAAACAAGTCGTAATAACGAGAAAATAGTCGTTTTAACGAGAAATGAAAGTCGTAGTAAGGAGAAACAAAAGTCGTTATAACAGGAAAACAAGTCTAATAACGAGAAATGAAAGTCGTAATAACGAGAAAATAGTCGCAATAACGAGAAAGGAAAGTCGTTAAAACCAGAAACAAGTCGTTATAACGACAAGTTAAAGTCGTAATAACGACTTGTTTCTCGTTATCACGACTTGAGTTTCTCGTTATTACGACTTGTTATTTGTTATTACGACTTCGGTTTCTCGTTATTACGACTTTGGTTTCTCGTTATTACGACTTGTTTCTCGTTATTACGAGTTTCGATTCTCGTTATTACTACTTTCGATTTCGTTATTACCATTTTCACTCCTCGTTCATTTGTCGTTATTACGACTTTCGTTTCTCGTTATTACGAGTTTCATTTTTCGTTATTACGACTTGTTTCTCGTTATTACGAGTTTCATTTCTCGTTATTACGACTTTCATTTCTCGTTAGTACGACTATTTTCTCGTTATTACGAGGAATAAAAAAAATTCTCACAACGAAATTGGTCTTAATAGAATTTCGTAGGTCTTAATTGACTTTCGTACATTTCATTACTAGATGATCGCAAATAAGTTGCTTCAACTTTTACCAGTCAGATATCTTATGAAAAACCATGACCTCGGAAAATGATGATTTTTCATTACATTTAGATAAAACAATTGTAATGAAAAACCATGACTTCATATAAAATAGAACAAGGTCATGAAAATCCATGATCTTTTAATAAATTTTTCGTGATGGAAATTCATGACTTGAAGGTGTTACAAAGTCATGAAAAATCATCATTTTCGAAGATCATGAACAATCATGACTTTAAGAAAGTCATGATTCTCTATGACTTTTCACTATTTTTTGTCATGAAAAACCGTGACAAAACTGTTTAACATGAAAGACTCCTTGGCAGAAAATGGTCAAGAAACTCAGTATAATTGCGAGTAACTTCAAATCCTAAATTGTAGATGTTATCTTGAATAATTTCATAACATCTTTATCGACTTGGTTTTGTAAGAATTTGGTAAAATAAAGCAAAAAAATCTCATTCTTGTACACAATTTGTACCACTGATTTTGTAGATTTTTGCAATTTTCGTTATTTCAGACAACAACAAATGGGTAAAATGTCAAAAAGAAGTAACTAAACCGAGTTTAGAATCGGGACATACAAAAAAAATCTGTACCGACAGTTCAAATTTTCATGAAGTCAGACATTTGTCTGACTTCATGAAAATTTGAACTGTCGGTATAGTGCTGACAGAAAAAAGCTGAAATGTCATGAAAAATTATCATTTTCAAAGGTCATGGTTTTTCATAAGATATCTGACTGTTTACCAAAAATAGTTTATTTTACGTGGATTATTCCATGTGTATTTTATGAATAATTAACATTTGGAACTTTATTTCGCGATCGTAGACGATATTGAGATGTGGAATAAGTGTACGCGACACAACAAACATAAACAAACAGCAATTCAAAAAATCACAACGGAAAACAGCAAGCAGTCTTCAACATGACCATAGGTCACTGCTTACCGTCTTGCATTGGCCAAGACTTACAATACAATACAAAAGTATCAAAACCAATCCCTAAATCATCAACGAAAGACCCAATTCTTGACATAAAACAGTTAACACAGAATGACAAGGGCAAACAAAGGCTTTGGCAAAGTTTCCTGGCTTAGGACAGGCACATATAAAATCTGGCGGGGTTAAACTAGTTTTTTGGATCCAACCTTCCCTCTATTGATAAGTTTGCACAAAGCATACATATAAAACACACTGTAAAACTCAATCGACAAAAGTTCAATTCAACAAGAGAGAACCTAAGACAAAATACTGTACGAAAACAACAAGACAAGGAGGAACTCTCTTGAGAACACTCGAAGTTACCGACAACTAGCTAAGAAACATTTATCGATTGATGTAAAAAAATCAAATACATCAGTTCTAAATCCGACACCCCACGTCAAAACAATGAATGATTTAGAGTTGTATCATCACACAGAATCGCTGTGGTGCTTATAAATAATACAGTGGATACAAAGTGAAAATTTAACGTTTTAAAGTTACTATCAAGCTATCAATATTTCTGCCAAAACATACCAAATGCAAAGATTTTACTAAAACATTGAATTCGTATCCTTTTTTCAAAAGGTTTTTAAGCCAGTTTTTAATTTCCATAAGGTTGTTTTTTTGAATTTTTGTGCTTTATAAACTACATTGCTATAAAAATCAGGATGAGATATTCCTTTAACAATCAGAAATCTACATGTACAATCAAATTTTTCGATGAGATATCCATATTTATGTGCAAATTTTGTAAAAGATTTGACTAATTTGTGGTAACTGTAACCTTGTTTTAGCAATTTTTCTGTAATAAAACGGTTTTTATCATTAAAATCAGACACATCACTGCAAATGCGAGCATACCTGACTAATTGTGAAATGTATACCCCGTAAGCTGGAGCTAATGGTACGTCTCCTTCAAGAAATGGAAAATTAACTATTGGGAATGAAAAGTCATCCCGTTTATCATATACTTTAGTGTGTAATCTACCATTGATAATGCTTAAGTCCAAATCTAGAAATGGACGTCTACTGTCGGTCGAGTTTGCTTTATTTAGGGTTAATTCTTTAGGATATATATCATTTATTAAATTTGATAATGTGGGGTTGTTTAAGGCAAGTATGTCATCTAAGTACCTATATGTATTGTTAAAAGATTCGATAAGGTGGTTTTTGTTTGGGTCTTTTTGTAGATTCTGTGATTCGTAACAATATAAAAAAAAGATCAGCTATGAGTGGAGCACAATTGGTTCCCATTGGAATACCAATGACTTGGCGATATATTTGTTTACCGAACCGGATGTAAATATTATCTAAAAGAAAGTTTAATGCAGTAATAACTTCTATGTCGGTCCAATTAACATAACCTTTGTGGGTTTCGTTACAAAAAAAAAACGATTTTCTAAATACTTGTGACACTTTAGAACAGATGTAGTCACTTTTAGATTTGTCAAAGCACCATTTAATTAAATATTCAAATTTCTGTTTGATAAGATTGTGAGGTAGATTAGTATATAAAGTGGAAAAGTCATAGCTGTCTACGAATTGAAAAGTTTGTCTAAAACATCAAGAGAATTTTTAACACTCCAAAAATGATTTATTCCACTATTTTCGAAAATTTTATCACAGTATCGGATGATAAATTCTTTCATTGTAGTTAAAGCAAGAGACAAGACTTTAGAAATATTTGTTAAGGAACATTTACTTGATGCAGAGATAAAACGGGATTTATATGGGTTTTTGTGTAATTTAGGTATCCAGTACATAGTAGGTAATTTATTGTATGTAGGGGCTGCTCGAAGTGCCGTGGTTGCTCTGACATGATCGTCAATAATACTGGTTTCTGTAGCTTGCACGGGAACGAAAGTACATGTTTTGTTTCATTTAAAAAGTGAGCTAGTTTTCCCCGAACTTTTGTATAACAGACCGGTGCGAACCGCTGTTATAATAGAATCACACAAATAATCTATAAATTTGATGCAATTTTCGTTTGGGACATCATTAGGGACCAGAAAAGGTCAAAGCAAACCAGAATATAAAAATCACACTGAAGAGCTCAGAATTTGAAATTCAATATTTATTGTTATTTAAACATTTATAAAACATGTTTGTGACAAATAAAAACAAAATCTAATACACCTTTCATTCTTTGAATCCAGCTAGTTCTAAAACAATAGAGAAAGGTACATGAATCTCAAATATGATAGCACACCACTAAAGCATAGCCTGGCTAAATAATCATTCAAAGATACAAAATAAGCAAACACACTGAGGATTCCTAAACTTCAGGGGTCAGGTTAATGAAGCTGTCCTAAGCTGTGTCCTAAACCATGCCGTAGGACTGAAAATGGGATTAAATTAGGACCAAATTTAGGACATGCCCTGTTTAGGCAAGCGTTAGATGCCTTATGTAGTCATAAGGTTACTGCTGGCTTTCGCGTTTTTTTTTTCTATTAGACGGAGTAATCTGCCTACTGTAACTATTTATCTCCTATATTACTTTGTAAAATATGATCAAATATGTTAGCATTTAAACCTTTTTATAGATATCTCTTTTTTTTAAACGACACACAACAAGTTTGATTAATTCCTTTGCAATTTACATAACGAACATCTTAATGATCGGCTCTAGAATATACATGAATATTTATCTGTAACTTGATTGGTCATGTACTTTACTTTTCAATATTACTGTTATTTCATTGGTTAATGTAGGTTAGTTTCTGATTCATTCATAAAATTCAATATACAATTAATACCCTAGTTTATGTTGGACGAGTTCATTTTCATCGAAGGGGTTTTTAAACCGATACCATTTGTGCAAAATATAATGCATGTGCAACCGAAAATTATATATTTTTTATCAAAAATATGATTTTTTATAGATTGAAAAATCTTCTGTGCCAAAAGGGAGGGCACTATAGTGTTCATTAACTTTCAAAATATCTGCTATTTTAGTGCTTAAATATTTCGCTTGCCTTTTAACGCTTTAGCACTTTGATTTAGGATACCTTCAATAACACGACTTAGGACTGAGACATGTCCAAAGACTATCCTTAGACATGTCCTAATCCTAGAACACCTTCGTTAACACGGCCCCAGATTAACTTGTATTAAAATCTGATTATCCCGCTGATAAAAAACGAAATTAAAAAGAAATAATGTCATATCCATATCCATGTATGCTGTGCTTTGTTCGTGCAAAATTATAGTAAAACTATTTAGCGTGTTATTAAGATTAAAAATCTCATGAATCTTTTCAGGCGGAGGGGGATACAAAAAGGTCAAATTCGAATTAATTTCAAAACATCATATTGATTTTGTATAGCAAACCCGAAAGAGAAATCGTAAAACATAAGACATATCACAGTTGTTCTTATAATACCTAAAAGAATTGCATTTTAAAAAGCATATTTAGCCGAAACTAAAATTGCAGTCTCCCTTTGGAATACCTTTGTCACCTGCGATTTTAATATATTCAATGAACATGTACAGGAAGTGGATGAGTTAAGGACATCACGTCGCACCATATATGATATGACTATAGGACACATGTTCAATTACTCGGGACGAAGTTTCTGAGCCGTTTTCAAAGAGTCTTAGAATCTGGAAATGCTTTTTATTTGTTTAATCAATAATATTTGTAAAGTCCAAGGGTTTTATAAACTAGGGTCTAAAGAAAATCAGAACTATTGTAAATAGAGAAAAGGCGCTGTTGCTTCCTTAAAACTTCATTGAGCTCTATAAAAGTCTACATTTGGTCGAAGTTGTAAGATGACTCCCTTTGAAGGGCAAAAATGCTTTTTTTTGCCTATAGAATGAAAACTATTGCAGATAGGAAAAAGCTGTTGCTTGCATATATCAACCCTTTAGCCCATTAAGCTTAAGAAAAGTCTCTATTGGGCAAAAGTTGTCAAATGTCCCCTCATATGGATAACAGCTCATAGAAGGGCCTTTATAGCTTAAGGACCAGGTAAAGCGATTCATGCTCCTGGGAGCCTCTTGTATTTTATATTTTGGAATTTCATTTTAATCAAAAAACTATTTATAAGGAAAAAAATAAGTCTTAAAAAAAGAATAAGGATTTTTATTGTTTAAAGGTTAAAAGCATAAAACCTATGCATATAAAATTAAACATTTTAAATGTTAGTCCCTTTTGGGCCCCTTATTTCTAAACAAATAAGGTCAGAACCCTCAAAATCAATCCCATTCATCCTTGTATGGTAGGAAACATTATTGTAAAATTTATGAGCATTTGTTAGGTCAGAAAAAATGTTATTTTGGTAAGAAACAAAGAAGTAACAATTTCTTAATGAAAAAAAGGAGGGACCCCCAAAATCAATCCCATCCATCCTCTTATAAGGAACATCATTGTCAAATTTCATAGCAATCGGATAACTAAAACTTAAGTTATTTTATGTAACACTAAAGTAAACAGACAACTAAGACGACATCATCATACCATTATACGTCCGCAAATCTTTTGCAGTCGTATAAAAAGGTCTCTTAAATCATTAAAATCACTAAAATTGTTTTCGACCGGGATGCTCCACCTCTTGACCTGCTGGGGCCTTAAGTCGGTCCAATGCGGTTAAGGGCTTACACATTGAACATTGTAACACCACTTGTTCTTGCTATTATAACTGTACTGCGACCATCCGGTTTGTAGCAGATCTATAGACAATTTGCGACAGTTCCCAAAACAAAGACAACACTATCGCCTCAGTCGACACATACGATAGTTTTCTAGCTCTTCAAACCTCTCAGTAACTGACGGTAGAGATATACCCACTGTTAGCCACCTTTGTTTGGAATAATTACAGTCAAAATTGCATTAATTGTGTTTTACAATCATGTTATGTGTTGGTTTTCTGGTTTTATTGTGTGTGTTACTCCCGGACCTAAAATCGGAATTAAAAGGGAAAATTAAGTACCATAAAACCTGGTTTAACTAAGGTGTCTTTTGAACTGGCCATCATTGGTATCTTCAGATCTCCTGTGTGACATTGCCTTGTATTTGTTGAATTCTGATATCACATTGTAAATGGTGAAGAAAATCAAGGGCTGAAAGGATTTTTATACTCACCCTCGGAAAAGAAGGAGACGACTTGTTTAATTCAGCACATCCTCCTGGTCGCAATACATATTTCAGTTACTAAACAAGGTAACAATTATTATTGGGACTTTGGTGTTAATTAAAACAAAATTGGGAAAAGCTGCTGAAGATGCTCGACTTTGCTGGAGAGAGCTTTGTAAAAATACTGGAGTGTTTAAATTTATAATCAAAACGCTGGATGGTATTTTTTTGTCTGTGATAAAAATCTTAAGAGAATACCCAATGTGCTTAAGTAAAATTATCCTTCTATAATTAAATAAATGAAAAGAAACAGATGAACTCTAGACATGGAACTGACTGACTTTATCCATGATTATTTGCGGTAACCAATTTATAGAAATGTACCATCTAGCAAGATATTATTTTTAATGCAAAAAAAAAGTGTAATCTCATGTCCAAACACTCAATTTGAATTCATCATCATTTTATACTTAAACAAGTTAATGGTGTGTTTCGTTGCATGGTCAACAATCGAATCGACAATGTGCTTTAGTAAAAACAGGGCTACATAACCAAGAAAAATAAATAAATAAAAAGTCAGGGAAAAATGATATAACTAATACGGCCGAACAAGAAAATATCATCCATACCAAACCATCCCCATTAGGCATGTCTGTTACGGACTCTATACAAAATATTAAACAATTCGATTACATGTACCCCTTTTTTCAAAGGTTCATTGAAAAACCACAGACCGATTGGAGATCAGAGGCCCGGCTTATCAAGTCAAGTCAAGTCAAGTAATATTTATTTATAAAGTCGGTACAAGTTACAAAACAAATAACACAAGCTCTAATGAGCTTTTAAAACCGACATTACATCACAAACATTACACACATATACAACAATGACATAATGAACATAATTAAAGACAGCACTAGGTTGAAGCACATGGAAACAGTACATTTATAAAATAGGCACATGCAAGATACTATAGGTATAAGCACACATATACGCATACATATAGACACAGACATAATTATAACATGCAAACAGTACATATATAAAATAAGCACATGCAAATCACCCTATTTACTAATAGGTATAAGCACACATATAGACACAGACATGATTATAACATGAAAGAACAGATTCCATGCAAAACTATAAGAACAAAAAAAAAACCAATAAAATAAGGACAGAAACATAAAATAAAAACATAAAAGTATATGAGAGAGTGACCCATCAGTTATGACCTAGTTTCAAAGGGTAAGTGCTATTTGCAAAAACTGCATCTACATACATCCCCTTCCCACTTGCCAATGAGACCCTTAAAATGTTCCAAAGACATCCCCTCCCTAAATTCCTGTGGTAGATTATTCCATAATTTTGGAGCAGCATACCGAAATGAATGTAGGCCATATCTGGTGGTTCTTACCCTAGGCTGTTCCACTGTATTTGTATATCTGAAAGAATATAAATTGGCTTTAGGTGTTATTAAATCCTTTAAATATGCTGGTGAATTTCCATTAATGATCTTAAAGGTTTGTATGGCTAGTGATCTTAAGCGCCTGATTTTCAATTGTGGCAAGTTAGATCTAGATAATAATTGTTCATATGTTGATGTTACATCATTATAAATAAAACGTAGAGCTCTTTCTTGTATATATTCAATGTTCTTAGTGCTTGATTCACCACAAAAATGCCATACTAGTGGACAGTAATTAAAATTAGATAAAATAAAAGAATAATATATGGTCAATCTGCCTAGTCTATTCAGATGAGTTCCAATCCGTTTCAATACATTTAGCTGCTGAGATGCTTTTTTGCAAATTTTTGAAACATGAGATTTAAAATTTAAACAGAAATCAAAAGTTACTCCCAGCAGTTTTACTTCTTCATCACATTTAATAGTGTTACCATCCAAATCAAAAGATATATCTTTATCAAAAGTCTTCTTTCCAATAGATATGGCTTGGAACTTATCTGGATTAGCCTGCATTTGATTGTTACAAAACCAGTTTATAAGTATTTTGCTTTCAGATTCAAGTGTTTTAACAAGATTTTCAATATTATCATCAGAGTAAGACAAGGTGTTATCGTCCGCATAATTGTAAAGAGAACTCTTTTGAATATGGTTAAAAATATCGTTAATAAAAATATTAAAAAGCAGAGGACCCAAAATGGATCCCTGCGGGACACCTTTATACAAAGACAAAAAAGAACTGTAGGTTGAACCAATTTTAACACATTGTTTTCTATTACATAAGTAGCTATCAAAAAGTTTGAGTGCATTGTCAGAAACACCATATGATTTAATTTTTAACAATAAAAGATTATGTGGCAGACAATCAAAAGCTTTTGATAAATCCATCAAAATGGCAGCAATAAACTTATTATTATCAAGTTCATGTCTCCAATCTTCCAATATCTTAATTAATGTATCTTGGCAACTATAGCCTTCTCTAAATGCAGACAAATAAACATTGTAAAAGTTTTCAAAGAAATCATTAACTTGAACATACATTGCTCTTTCAAAAAATTTTGAAATTGCTGGTAAGACACTCACAGGTCTATAATTACCTTTTGTTAATACACTATTCTTTTTGTGCACTGGTACAACTTGTGCAACCTTTAACTTATCTGGAAAAATAGAGGTAGACATACTCATATTTATCATATTTGTAATTGGTAGTACAACTACTGGCTTTGCCAGTTTCACAATTTTTGGAGACACCTGATCAAAACCAGTGGCTTTCTTTATACCCAATTTACATATCTGCTTTTCTACAAAAGTCTCTTCTACTGGTTTAAAACAAAAATTTTCCACATTTTTACCTTCACATATTTCATGAATTTTTACAATGCTTGGATGATTTTGGTCTACAGCTACAGAGTTTGAACCAATATCTTTAGCTACATTGATGAAAAAGTCATTAAATACATTAGCTATTTCAGTTTGATCTGATAAAAGATTATCATTTTCATTAAGTATAATGTCTGTATGGAAATGACAGCCCTTGTTTGTGAGAAATGGCTTAATAGTAGGCCAGAAATCTTTGCTCTTAGGTCCGCCTACACACCTTTGTAAAAAATAATTTTTTACTGATTGTCTTTTTATCTTGGTTACATGGTTGCGCTGTTTTTTATAGATTTCCCAAGATTTATCATCTCTGTATTTTTTATATTTGTTGTGATGCATTCTTTTTTTGTAAACCTCCTTCTTTAGCTTGCTATTCATAAATGGTGCTGGGTTTGGTACTATTTTTCTTTGTTTCAATGGTACATGTTTGTTGTAAATTTCTAAAAATGTATCATTGAAGTTGTTGTAGCATACATTTACATCATTTGTACTTTCACAGACATTTTTAATACCAGAGTTTTCTAGGTCTAAGAGAAAACTTTCCTGATTAAAGTTTTTGTAGCTTCTGTATGTTCTCTTAGTGACTGATTTTGATGGAAGTTCTGTCTTCAGTTGTACTGCTATTAAGTTGTGTACATCACTTATTCCAGTGTCAAAATTGCATGTTGTTGCACAGTAGTTGGGTTTGTTAGTTAAGATAACATCTAGGAGTGTAGGTTTTGAGTTTTTGGTGAAGCAGGTTGGTTCTTTTATAAGGTTTGTCAAACAAAAAGTATCAAAATTATCAATAAGGGTTTTTCCATTGTCAAAATCTAAACAATCAAAATTCATATCTCCTAAAAAAATAAAATTGTCATAAATACATGTAATTTTGTCTACAGTCTTTTTAAAATCATCATCAAAGTCACCATCTTTCATATTTGGTGGTTTGTAGGCCCCACATATAAACCATTTTCTTTTATTTAAAATCACCTCAACACCAATAGATTCTGTGAGTCCAAATTCCAGGTTCTTCTTCCTGTCTCCTGCAATGTCAGATCTTAGGTACACCATTAAGCCGCCCCCTCTAGCTGTGCGGTCTTCCCTCAGTAGTCTGTAGTTGTCGACTTTGAATTGGCAGTCTACAAAAGAAGAGTCTAATTTCGTTTCAGCAATGAAAAGCAAATCAACTAGTTTTTTATTAAGAATTTCTTTGGTGTGACACGCTTTATTTCGAACACTGTTTATATTTAGATAGGCACACACAAATCGACTAGGATGTTTTGATCTTATGTTTGTTAAGCCATCAAAAATGTCATATTTGGTGTCATCTGAGTTACTTGTGGTGGAATTTGTTGTGTCTAAGTCTACATATGTTTCAAAGAAAGAGTCTGTGAAATGAAACGATGAACATTCTGTGCAGATCCAGGGATCTTCTGATCTGCTGAGTTCATTATAATTGTTTGGTGTGATATTGGCACACTTTATATGCCACCAATAATAGCACGCTTCACATAAGATAGCCCTGTGGGTTTTAGCAACTGGTCTACTGCATCCACCGCAAGGAAATTTGGTAGGTCCTGGGTTTAAGGACACATCTCCGCTTATAATCAAGACGATTAATAGTCTGTGTTGACGACTGCTGATATCTATAGGTTCTGATAGAGTTTTCTTGTATCTATTATGTCTGATGTGGTAGTATATTGTGAGCAGTGGTTCAATATTCAGGTCGTTAGCTAGCCTTACGTTAAAATTTGTGACTGGTTCAGTTTTGTCTACACATGGGTTTGAGAATACCTCATAATGTTCATTTAGTTGTTGTACTTGCGCTGGTCTTTCAGGTTCACAGTTGTTCAATAGGAGAAATAATAGACTCACACACCCAATTTTAAACAATGTAAACCCTCCCCGCGGTCAACGGGCTGTTGTCTTTTTCGGAAGGTTCTGTTGTTCTTTCTACATAAATAAAAAGAGGGATTCTTTTGAATGGTCCTGCAGACCTTGGGGCGATTTAGAATCCTAGGCCCGTCCATTATGTGCTCAAATACATTTTTTAAAAAAATTGGAGCACCCCTAGGGGTACGCAGGTCAAATGGTGTTAGTACGGGATGCTAAGTTGAGGGTGTGGTTGTTCCGACCAATCACAGCCATTGTTTCAAATTTGACCTTATACGTCATAAGACGTCATTCAGCTTTCCCGTCATGCAATTATTGCATATGAATGAAAAATTATACCATATGAATGAAAATGGGTTTTGACAAAGAAAGTGAAAATATAGCATTAAAATTGTAAATTATAACAAACGAATGATAAATTATAGAATTGAAAGAAAAAAATATACAATATAAAAAGATATTTGATCATTGAAAAATATATTTTATCAATTGAATGGGAAATATACCATAGAAATAAAGTTTTTAACAATATAAATGAAAAATTATACCAATGAAATGAAATTTATATAATATAAATTACTTTTTATACCAAATGAATAAAACATTATAGCAATGAAATTAAAAATTTTAGCAATATAAATGAAAATTATAGCATTGAAAAAATTATTATTGAATTTTGCAACGGAAATCACGCCATACTCCATGTAATAAAAATGTGAAGAGTGGGGCCATTGTGATGAAGTAAATAAAAATCAACAATATTCAAAACCTTTCAAACCGGTGGTATTTTGTCCTGAA
The DNA here is from genome assembly GCA_963971305.1 of Arcuatula senhousia. Classification (NCBI taxonomy): domain Eukaryota; kingdom Metazoa; phylum Mollusca; class Bivalvia; order Mytilida; family Mytilidae; genus Arcuatula; species Arcuatula senhousia. The sequence goes on along the minus strand of OZ020311.1, from coordinate 16,693,399 downwards.
AATCTAAGAAAATGTATTTTGCACATTTTTGCTTAAAATTCGCCTCTTTAATATGGGAATCCCCCATGAAGGACACGCACAACCAACATGACTTTTGGGGTTTTGAGTAGAATGGTTAAATTAGAATTAATATGCATTTTGAAAGATTTTGGTTGTCGATGTCCTTCTTACGAAAAATTAACTTTTTAACAAAAAAATCACAAATTAAAAGAATTCAAAACTTAAAATGTTTTTTTCACTGCTACAGTATGTCTCCGATAGCTCAGTGAGTTAGGTCGTTGGTATTTAAATCTTACAGTAATACTAATTATAGTGTTCACAAAATTATATGTTGACAGCGTAAGTTCAAATCTTGAACGGAGTGTTCGATTTTGTCCTTCTGTATCTCAGTTATAGCGAGCATAGCTCGCAAGCGGGCACGAAGTGCCCGCTCGAGCGGAGAGCTCTACGGTATTTGTTTCCGCGAGAAATTTGCTAATGCTAATTTAGATTTTTTTATGGTCCGGATAGGGTTATTATTTTTACAGGTCCGGAGTAAATGTTACAATAATTTATAAGAAAAGAAATAATGCTTAAAAAAAAAATAAATTGCGTTTTTTACAAGAAAAAAATATTCTTAAAATAATAAATACACATAAGCTGCTCGTTTCGTCTTGGTTATATGCACGTACGAAACTAACGTGTCTCGAAGCTAAATCGCCCATACCATCTCGCCCGAAAATAAGCAAATGGAAATATTGGAAATTAAATGATAGCGACTTCCCTGAATGTCGACATTTAGAACAAAAAAACGTAGTCCCTTTAAGCTATGCTCGCATTTAGGCAATGCCTTCTCCATATTAGAGATTAACCTATTTTTAACGGTTAATTAAACGTCAATTACGCTTTTCTATGACTTGCCATTTTATTTCACTTGTTTTCCCCAGCCAAATCGAATATGACACTTAGTACATTTTAGCTTATGATTGGTAATACTATAATATATTAAAATGCCATTTGTTCAGAGAACAAATGAGAGGTCTTTCCCTGTCTCTTGTCTCTCTGTCGCTTTAGCATGTTAGCATTATGGTGTCCAATACAAGTACTATAGACAAATGAGTCAGTTCGTTTTCGATATGAGGTTACCAATAGTTATCAAATAGGTTCAAGAATAAAGATCAAGGGGCCTAGTGTCAGAAAAAGGATGGTTGCTAAGGACATTTTGTTGGTTGCTATGGACTAAGGGTTACTTCCGGTTGACAAATTTTAACTCTAAACTCGGAAAGTAGTCTTGGTTAAGAATATATATGGTTGCTATGGACTTTTCATAAATGTTACCTTGTTGCTAGGGAATGACCTTGACCCATGACCTTTGACCTTGGACTCAAATTGTAGGTCTTGGCATTCTGATTCATTTAAGTATACATGTTTACTATACTATCTGTTATGGTTTTCAAGTTATGGGCAAAAAACGTGTTTCGCGAAACTTGTTTTGGCCGCCATTTTGGAACCAGTCAACCAAATCATACACTGTTTGGACTCAAATTGTAGGTCTTTTAATTCTCTATCAAATGAACCCTACATTTCATTCACCATCTGTAACCGTTTAGAAGTTATAATTAAAAAACCATTTTTTAATTACGAATCAAGGGCCGTAACTCAAAAACAACAAGTTTTACGCTTTCGCACCTGAAACATTTTTTGTAGCTGTCGTCGTGGTGAACATTTTTTCCATTTATTGTCCGCTTAAATTTTTTACAGTTTTTGTGTTATACTCAAAAAACAGTTTCCGATGGCGGCCATTTTGAAAATGGCTGTCCGTAGCCATGCGACTTTGGTTTTATATCGGAGGGCATAAGTTTACGGTCTCAAATAACCCATATGTTTACTATGGTATCTCGAACCGTTTTCAAGTTATGAGCCAAAAACCATTTAACCGAAACGCGTTAAGGGCCATAACTCGAAAACGGTTTGTCGCACAGTGTTCAACCCTATATATCAAATGAAGGTCTAAATGAGACGAGTATTTTCCCCATTACATGTCTGCTTAATTTTTGTATGGTTTTTGAGGGAAATTGAAAACAAGGTGTACCATGACCTCTGACCTTGAGATTTGACCTTTGACCTTGACATTTTTAAATGTAACATATATCATCCGTGATGATTGGTGAAGGTCCCAAGTCTCTAGAACTAACCGTTTTGAAGAAAAAAATTTTGACGTGTCGCGACAGGTTTCGACTCAAAAACGCGTAACCAGGAAGTTGTTCGGAAATTTTTTTTTTGATCTACAAATCATCCCTAGGAGTCAAATGACATTTTCCACTCTTTAGATTTTTGATACCGGTTACGGTTTCTGAGATTATCTGATAACAAGGGTTTTCGGTCTGGGGCAGATAACTCCGTTACTAAAAATAGATCGGTTTCGCAGGGTCAGTCAAGGCGAGTCAGGGTATGACTGAATAATGGTACCAAGTGTCGTAAAGTTATGTCGCGACACTTTTGTTATAGTGACCGCGGAAAAGAAGAAGAATAATAATAATAAAAAGTCATTTGTTCAGAGAACAAATGTGAGGTCTTTCCCTGTCTAATGTTTTTAATATTGTGTTTTATACAAGTATTTAAGACATTTGAGTCACTTTGTTTATGACAAGATGTTGCCAATTATTTTGATATAGGCTCCAGAATGAAGATCAGGGGTCCTAGAGTCAGAAAAAGTATGGTTGCTAAGGACTTTTATGTTGGTTGCTATGGACTAAATGTCACTTCCTGTTGAAAAAACTTCCATCTGAACTCAGAAAGTAGTCTTGTTTAAGAATATGTTTGGTTGCTATGGACTTTTGATTAAGGTTACTTTGTTGCTAGGGAATGACCTTGACCCATGACCTTTGACCTTGGCACAAATTGTAGCTTTTTGCTTTCTGATTCATTTAAGTATACATGTTTACTATACTATCTGTTATGGTTTTCAAGTTATGGGCAAAAAACGTGTTTCGCGAAACTTGTTTTGGCCGCCATTTTGTAACCAGTCAACCGAATCATACACTGTTTGGTCTCAAATTGTAGGTCTTTTAATTCTCTATCAAATGAACCCTACATTTCATTCACCATCTGTTACCGTTTAAAAGTTATAATTAAAAAACTATTTTCGAATTACGAATCAAGGGCCGTAACTCAAAAACAACAAGTTTTACGCTTTTGCACCTGGAACATTTTTTGTAGCTTTCGACGTGGCGAACATTTTTTCCATGTATTGTCCGCTTCAATTTTGTACGGTTTAAGTGTTATTTCATAAAAACTGTTTACGGTGTCAGCCATTTTGAAAATGGCTGCCCGTAACCATTCGACTTTGGTCTTAAATTGAAGGACATATAATGACGGTCACAAAAAACCCATATGTTTACTATATTATCTCTGACGGTTTAAAAGTTATAAGCCAAAAACGGATAAGCCGAAACGCGTTAAGGGCCATAACTCGAAAACGGTTTGTCGTACAGTGTTCGACCCTTTATATCAAATAAAGGTCTAAAATAGACGAGTATTTTTCCCATTACATGTCTGCTTCAATTTTGTATGGTTTTTGAGCTATACTGAAAACAAGGTGTACCATGACCTCTGACCTTGAGATTTGACCTTTGACCTTGACATTTTTAGATGTAACATATGTCACTTAGGATGATTGGTGAAGGTCCCAAGTCTCTAGGACTAACCGTTTTGAAGAAAAAAATTTTTGACGAGTCGCGACACTTTTCGTGTCAAAAACGCGTAACCAGGAAGTTGATCGAAAAAAAAATTTTTGCGTGACGAATCATGACCATGAGTCTAGCAACATTTTCCCAGCTTCAGATTTTTGATAACGGTTACGGTTATTGAGTTAATCTGCAAACAAGGTTTTTGGGTTACGGGCAGATAACTCCGTTACTAAAAATAGATCGGTTTCGCAGGGTTACTCAAGTCATGCCCTTATAGTGTCGGTTAATGGTATGAAGTTTCGTAATGTTACGTTAAGTATTTCTTCTTTTTTTTTTGTGGCGGAAAAAAAAAAATAATAATAATAATAATCATAAGAAATACAGTAAGGTCTTTCCTTCTGTGGAAGGGAAAGACCTTAATTAGATAAATAGTAACATTGTGTTATACGGTTAATAATGTTTTTACTTTTATTCTTTCTTTTTAAAATTTCTTCTAATTTATGACTTCGATTGGGACTTACCTTGTGATTTAAAATAGAATTTATGAATGACGACTTTAAATATCTCTAAATAGCCTTTTAAATGTTTAACGCACCATCAAATTCTATGAACAAAATACAGGGGATAATGGCCATGGTCCTTATGAAATACCACAGCAAATGGGGAGCGGTGGTTAGGGGCTGAAAATTTGGCCTATGTGGTGCACTACTTGGCGGTTCACAAAGGGACCTTTTACTTGCATGAAGCGAAGCACTCTCCACACACGTGAGTGAGCTGGTGTTTTACGCACTTGCAACGCTTAATAGGTGAACATAAAAAGGGATCTTTTACGTGCATAAAGCGTGGCAGTCTTGACACAAGTCGGCCCACAATGGTTTGCGGTAAGGTTTTATAGCCTGCACGACCCCGGCATTCATTACGACAGGGCTGCCCAATTCAACCAACTGGGGCACACATCCCAGTCGCTTTATGGGCTAGGCGGCCTGACCAGATGTCAGGTTTCTGAGCGCTCTTTGGTGAACTTTTACTGACAAGCTTAGTGCTCGGTTATTTATATGTGGGTCCTTTCAGAGCTCATTTTTACTTATGTTAGCTTCTATGAGCTTCTAGAAAATTAATTAAAATCATAATTATGGATCATTAACAGAAGCTCAAAACAAATCTCAAGATTACCGGTTCAAACAATCAAAAATATGTAAGAATAGGTGATTGTTTGATTAGTGCTTGGCTGGTTGTTGTACTGAGATGATCACCTCACTACCCCTATTATGTTGTCTCACAAGTTGTCCAAATTGTAGTTTGTGAAACTACCGGATCTTAAAATCACAACGGAAGAAGAGATTTGGCGCCATAAAATCTGGTTAAACCCACTTTTCTTTGGAAATGCCTGTGCCGTTTCAGGACCATTGCGATCTTCAATTTCTTCCGGTGTGTCTACCTTGTTCTGTCATTTTACTTGGACATTTCATTCAAAGAATACATACATGTAGTGACCAATGAATTTTCAATAACATTTTAGACTTAGTTGATTCTTTTCTAATTTCAACACCAGATGTGTTTTGTTATTTTTTTTTTAACGAATGAGTACTAGTAATTGTTTTATTTTCTTTTAATATAATAATTTACCATATTCGACGATTTTATTAGGTCAATCATAAAGTCATTAAGTTAGAAGTATTCATACTTAGGTATAAAAAGGAAGACTTTAACTACAATGTATTTTGTGGAATATGTTTTTCAAATTAACAGGGACGTTGGAAAATAAAACAAGATACGGGTAATACTAGACTGAGTTCTGCCATCTTGATCAGAAAAGAATACCCCCTCTTTATATTGAACGGTTAATTGGAAAAGTTATCTCCAGCTATCTCTTCTTAATGATTCTAAGTGCAAACCCAATTTATGTAATAAAAGATTCATCAAAACCTATCGAGCTGTTAAAGAGGTGTTACTCTGGAAAAACAAACAGGGAACATGTAATTCTTTTTTTACTTCCAAAACTTTCTTTGCCGAGGGTAAACATATATCAAGGGCTCTCCTACCAAACAAGATTGAAAAGACACAACATATACAGGAAAAGTATGCTGCGCCATATTGGATAGTAACATTTTTTTTAAAGGAAGAAATATTAATTTTATTATATAAATTAAATCGGGAAAATAATTGCTTATTGCTTTTAAGCAAACGAGCAGTTTTCATGACATTTTCTGGTTATTTTGCCCGGACATTTTCAAAACAGCAACATTTTACCTCAAATGAAAAAATTTTTTTTCAAAATGGCGATATTTCAAAATAGCGATATATCAAAATAGCGACAAAACATGCATCAGAACAGCGAATATTCTATGGTATAGTCGATACCCGACAGGTACAAGTTGTATATATGAAAAAAAAAATGAAAGGGGAAAAGTAACCAAGAGAATAACTTATAGGTTTTTAGAATCCAATATTTTATTGATCTTCTTATGGGTTTTGAGATTCGATCGAATGCTAACTTTTGGTATTCTTTGCTATTTCTTGACAGTGATATTCTAACCTTGCCTGTAAAGAGAAGCATCTAGTAAAATATAAACTTTATAATCAAATAAGATCTTATAAAAGGCATAGTAATGTAAAAGACAATTGCTTTTTAAAAGACAAAATAAAATTGAAACACCGATTTATAACATGTTTGTATCACATATGCATATATGTACAGGTCTATCACAGGTTGAAATCGGTAAGCCATTAGTTTAAGAAATGCATATCATGTAATATCAGCACTGTTATAGCGTCTTTTGATGTTTCTCATTTCATTCAAATTTCCGTTTTCGGCAGCGGACATTGGATGCGGCTTCGCGGAAGCATTTATTTTGAGGTAGGTGCTTGTTTGGATAAGTTTAAGATTTTTATATTTGATATGCATATCACATTTTGCAATCTATCTAATATTGCCCTGATGACCATAACGAGGTCTATTATATAATACTTCAGTGATATATCAGTCCTTAATTTGAACTTCTTGTAGAGAACTCTTACGCTTATGTTAACGTGAAAGATTTCAAATATTAAATAGCACGTGTATAGTTAAATAAGGCAACTTCGAACGTCTAATAATCATCTGCAATTAAAAATAAAATTGAAATAGTATGTATTACTGTGACCTAAATAAAGAATTCCATAAACAGATTTAAAAAAAGAGGAACCCGCCTATGACCAAATAAATGAAAACAAAGACAATTGATATTTTATCAATTTTATTGTTATAACTTTGAAAACAAATTAAGTGATCCTTAACATTGCATATTAAGAACGAAATTTGATAGTTATATATATTTTTAAAAATTACCTTATGTCGGCTAAAATGGCGAAGAAAACAGTGTAACAGGAATTTGCATAACAAAAATGAAAGGCATTGTTTGTGCATTTTTGTTATTTTTCATATTGTCAAACGAAGGTACGTAGAAAAAATGGTTAACATCGAGTTTAGATTTATATTATAAAAACATTCCATGGCAAAAATTTTCAGATGGCACTCGAGGCGCATCACTTTCATTGAAACATGTTTTCTTTCGTCAAAAAAAATCCCGATATTATCTAGAATTCAGTTCAAAACAAAGGGATGCGATACAGGCGCGGATTCAAGAGAAGGCGTGACGGGCGTACGCCCTCTTAAACTGGCAATTTTCTTTTTTGCACAAAATCCTCTTTAAAGTAAAAACAACTTAAAAAGATTTTGTGCCTCGCTTCGCTCAGCGAAAAGACAACAACAAATTTTACGTTCCCATCATGACTTAAATCCTTTCTCCGTCCCTGCTATATGGAAATTGTCAAATAACAAACTCTTCATATAATTTCTTCAATGGCCAGAAACAGTACTAATTGTGTAAAGTTTTTCGAATACTAGTAACACAGCACCTATGTTTAAGAGATGATCACTAATATGGTACATGATTCAAGATTGAAATATTTTTCTTCAGTTTGCTGTCAGTGTACATTTGATTCCGATATTCAAGGAGTATGGCACAGCAACGCATTCGGTACCGTTACCATAACAACGAATCAGATGACACTTGGAAATCATGGCTTCACAATTAACGGGAAATCTTCTAGCGTGTGGGACTGTATATTTGACTTTGTTACGCCATATGTTGTATTGAGGTAGGTACACAGGGAAATTTTGTTCACGTGAAATTTACATGAAATTAACGTGAAATTCACGTGAAAAACTTAACGTGAGTTTCGAGCAATTTAACTCGAAACATATTCAGAAGAATTTTATCGTCAACTAGAAAAAAATCACGTGAATTTCACATGAAAAAATGTTCTCAACATTTTTAATGTTCTATAACTTTCATGCAATTCTACAAATATTTAGGGGAAAATTCTCATTTTTTCAGAATTTTCGTGTAAAATTCACATAAAAAAGTTAATGTGATACATGTATTAACGTGAGTTTCAAATATTAACACGAATTTCACGTGAAATTCACGTTTAATACATTTCACGTGAAATACACATTAAATTGGTCGTTTAACGTGAAATTCACGTGAGTGTGTCACATGAAATTCACGTCATTCTTGATTTCACATGAAATTCACGTCATTCTTTATTTCGCGTGAACTTTACGTGAACAAAATTTCCCTTTGTAGTGCACAGCAAAAGCTAAATTTTCCTTCTTACCATTCTTCTTTCTTAGTTATCTCTGAAGTTAACTGTTCCTCTGTTTTCCAATGCCACATTTCTCATCATTTTATGTTCATTTTAAAGTTATCACTATCCTTTCACATCCATCACCTTTATTTAATCTATATAGTGTTAATTGGGCAAAAAAGACACTAATTCATACATGAACTAATTTCCTCAAAATTCATGATAATGATATCCTTCATGACTCTTCCGGATCACCTGAGTACACATTATATTTACAGGGGATGCCATGTCTTTTTTCAGATCGGCGGAAACTTTTCCGAATATTCTCGGTGAGCAATCATATGGCTATATTTGTATGGTACCAACTCAAGTAAATACTAACAGCTTCTACTTTTATATGAATTCAGGTATGTGTTGTAGTGAAGTCTTAAAATATGAAATGATATTAATGATTGAGACGTAATCGTATGTGGAAACCATTTTTAACTCGAAAAAACGGGGTTTAACCCATCATTTTTGTCAAAATGTTTTACCAAGTCAGAACCATTGCGATCGTCAATTTCTGCGGTGTGTTTTTGCCTTTCTGTTTTTTCTTAGATTAATCATGGTTTTGTTTTAACCTTATTTCAATCGTGTTTCTGAGGATTGAATATCCGCATCTCTTATATATAAAATTGTTTATACCTAATCAGCAGCATAAGAACAAAATTGATAAACCTTTTTGAAACCACTTACTACTAATCATTAGGTTATCATTATGTTACATCTAATTGACCAATTCACTAACTCAAGACATATGTACAATGACATATTTCGTTAACCTTGATTTGTGGCATACATGTAATTGAACGAAAAAAGATTTTAAATATTTCAACAGATACTTATAGCCCGGGCATTTTCAAAACAGCGACATTTTCATTTCTTTTTATAATAGTGATATATATCGAAACAGCGACAAACCGTGCACCAAAACAGCAACAATTTGTATTTTCAAAACATCCATATCATACCTGTATTTTTGAAAGAAGCATAGAAAAAGTAAATGAAGAGAAATAAATGATTAAAAGCTTTACATAGCACAACTAAATAGTCTAATAGGCGATAACTTATTCTGCCGAGAAAAAAAACCTAAAAAAAACCCAAAACAAATCTGATGTCTCAGAACCATTAAGCTGAGAAACACCTAAAAAACCAAACAAATCTGATGTCTCAAAACCATTAGTCTATAATATGAGTGAAGAAACAGAGGTACAAGTGGGGTATCCGAATGTAAAAGTCCGAAAGGGCAGAGACAAAACCAGTAAACACCAACAAGAACGGGACAAAAACAGACAACATGTAAAACATGGAAACACAAAATACTGAATACCAATCAACAACGCGAACTCCAGTCGAAACAATAGTGAACTGAGGTGCTCCGGAATAGTAAGCAGTTCCTGCTTGCTATAGCACACCCGTCGCGTTGCCAATAGTCCATTCAGCGTGTCGAATCCGGTAAAGGAAGACAAAACATAACCCTATGACAAACCAACATCTGCACTCATCTGAGAGATCGAAATCCCATATTTGTCTACAAGTGCAAAATGTCTTAATTCCGTAAAATTTCTTGAGTGAAGACAGCAACCGAGGAGCAACATAACCCTATGTGAGCAATTTTTGCATCTGACGTGTCACTCTGCTAAGGAAATCGATGTAAGTCCCGCATGCTCTGGAGTAACGAATCAATTGAGATACGTAAACTCCATAAGCCGGAGCCGACGGAATGTTGCTACACAAGAAGGGAAAGCTGACGATTGGAAAGTTGAAGTCATCACGTTTGTCATAGAGCCTTGTTGAAAGTTTTCCTTCTTTCTATTATATTTCAACATCAAAAACAGAAAAAGCCTGAAAAAAGTTTACAGCTGAAAAGAGAATTTTGTTCCAAACTTCCATCCATGCATGAGGCTTTAATTATTTAGAAATACAAATAACCATCCTCTTAAATTCAAACATATAAATATGATGTTTATGCATATTAATGTTTGCCTGTAAATCTTTTGTCGCTGTTTTGACGTATGATTTTAAGAAAATTCAATTAAACATGTTGCTGTTTCGACTAAATCAAATGTCGCAGTTTTGATTGTCGTTATTTTGAAAATTTGTTGTTTTGTTAAAGCCCCTAATCCCCAAAAGGATGATGAAAGGATCGAAATCTACGATCTAACCAGTACGCCTGGAAACGTCGCCACAGCTATGTGCACAACGACACCTTCTTCTGCCGAGTTTATAAGCTTGGTTAGAGTAGGTATGTGAATATGTCTTAAATGTATGGTAAGTTAACCCATCTTGAAGCATTGTATCATCAAATTTAGAGTAGGTATGTGAATATGTCTTAAATGTATGGTAAGTTAACCCATCTTGAAGCATTGTATCATCAAATTTAAAGAACAAAAATTAAAAAAAAGATTTTATAGGTAGGTAGTTTTCAAGTCAGTATCTTGAATTTTCAAGTTATTATATTGAATTTTTAACGTAGAATCTTGAATTTTCAAGTTATTGTTGTGAACTTACACTTGCTCTGAGACCTCTGAGTAACTAGCTATGATTATTTTATGAATCCAGTATTGAGATTTATGAGTAGATATTACAGGACTGTATTATGAAAAGTTAATAATTATGTATGAAGAAATGATGATTAGTAGATTATTTCTATGTTTTTACGCCAAGATCGTAGTTTTTATTCTACTTTCACTTTCTCAAAATAACTGTCATCTTATTGAGGAGTTGGAGTTATCTTTCTTAGAGTGTACTTTTAAGCAGGTGCTCGTTCGTATTTATTTTCATGATGAAACGATCTTTTATGTACATTTTATATAATGAATACTTTGTAAATGAAATATTACGCGAAACAGTGGTTTTGCGGGAAGTGTTACATGACGTTTGTCATGACTACGAGTTGTGACGTTTAACGTTACTTTTGGATTCGATTTTGGTAAGCAACTTTTGGACTTCCCAGAGAGCGGACGTGTTTTCCGTCTCTCCTGACTTTTTCTAAATTGGGGATTGCTTCGAGTTAAATTGTTTATACTTAGGGTTGGATTTTATGTAGATAGATTCTTCATACGTTAGTTGTTAAAGCGATGAAGTTCGTGACTTCGTATGTTTGAATCTAGATTTACGCATGTTTACTTGCAATGCACGGTTCTTGCTAATGTTAGCGTTTTAGCCATGAAGTTGGTAGCTACTTTAGTTTGAATCTGATTTAGAGTCCGGGGATTTCTTTAACTGAAATTGTTCACTGATATTCATTTATTTATTCCACGGGCTGGGCATTTTTATATGACATTTTGGTCATAGAGAGTTAGATTTTGGCCAGCTGTTTTTATGTGATAGATTGTAAACTTTTTGAGATTGTTGAATTGAATCTTTTGCACTTGTTAGAATAAATTATCTATTTTTGGTAATTTGAGTTTTTCTGGTAAAGTAAAGTTTGAGCAATCACTGAGATTTTGGAATAAGTGTAAAACAAACAAACCGCTCGGTACACGAATTTCCACAACACTGGTGGCAGCGGTGCTTGCTCATTGTCCTTTTAGATAGAAGTTTTTGTTTCTATTGAAGATTTTAGTGAAATTCAATTTTTAGAATTGTAATTTTTTTTTCACAGCTTGGTTAAATATTTTGAAGTTTCTGTAGGGAACTTGAAATCTGTGTTGCCTAAAGTAGTGAAGTCTACATGGTCTCACTGATTTTTCAATAACCACAAGTAGTGAAGTCTACAGGTTATTTCTTATTTTGGCAGAGTTATAAGATAATCCTAAGCAGTGAAGTCTGTGGGTTTTCTTCTGTTATGTTTTGACTTGTTATAAAGAAACCGTAAGCAGTGTAGACTGTAGGTTGTCTTTATTTGATTGAAGTGATTTTAAGCAGTGAAGTCTGTATATTTTGACTTAATTAAAGAAACCTTTATAAGCAGTGAAGTCTGTTGGTTCACTTTAATTTTTGAAGAGTAATTTGACTTTATTTTGGGAGGTAATTATGGCTTTCACGTATAGGTCAGGGCCTATTACTCGTTCAATGGGAGGGAAGTTTAGTAGTCCAAGAACGGAGGTAGGTGATAGCCAACACGGAGTGTTCAATAGAGATTTTGACACTTTTTCTGTGCATTCAGAACGTGACTATGATGTAGATAGAATGCAAGACACGACGATACTCAATCTTAGGGTTGGGAAAAGTCAAAGCGAAGGTGTTTTAAATAGAAGGTTGGTATCCGTTGATGTACCATATCCGAGAATATATGATGAAGTAGATAGGTTAAAAGCTGAAAATAGGTCTTTGTTTTGTGAAAACTACGACATAAAGAGACAACTTGAGGCAAGTAGACGTGAAAATGAAGTTCTACAACGTGAACTTTGTCACATATCTAATCAAGAGTCTCAGTCTAAGAATGCAATTGATGGTCTGAGAAGGGAGATTTTAAGGCTGCATGATGAAAATAATGACCTCATATGTAAGTATAGGTCAGTACAAGAAGAACTTGCACAACAGAAGTCAGTCAATGCAAGGTTACAGGAGTCAATGACGAACATACATGTACATGAGACAGGTTTACCCTACATGGACTACAATCATGGTCTACCAAGTGTAAGAGGTAGTTTGCACGATAAAGAAGGATTTAGTAGTTCTAGAGCAAATAGCTGTTATCCTGATGAGCCTAAGTTTAGGTTACCAAACTTTGATGGTAAAGATGATTTTCTCAGCTTCTGGGTTTTGTTTGAGCTAGGTATTAAGCAGTTTGGTTGGGACAACAACAAACAAGTTGTACAGTTGATGTGTTGTTTAAAAGGTGACGCACTGGCGTATGCTAGTAAGTTGCATACAGAGGTAAGGGAAGATATTCATCGTCTTTATGATGCACTAAAAAGACGATTTGGTGATCACACACTACCAGAACAGTATAGAGAGAATCTCAATCAAATCAGAAAGCGATCAGATGAGACAGTGGTTGAGTATGCAGACAGGGTAAGTGACATGGTCAATAAGGCATATCCAGACATGAATCCGCCTAGTCTTTTGACAACGGTCACCATAGAGTACCTACTAAGAGGTTTTGAATTAACGGACAGATCACTGGTATATCATGTTCGAACCAAGAACCCTCAGTCTGTAGATGAAGCCATAAAACTGATAACATGGCATGAATGTTGTAAAAGCAGTGTTACAACTAGTGCTAGTCAAAGTGTAGGTATAAGGAATGTTGAAGTAAATTATGAGGATGATGAGAATTCTGATGAGGATGTCACAATCAGAAAGATCTCACAGGGTCATCCTAGGTATGTTACCGAGGAAAGGTTGGAAAGTAGACTTGGTGTGTTTGCAAAGGAAATAAAGCAGGAAATGACTGATGGTTTTACCAACATTGGTAAGCTTTTGAATAAGAGAAACCATTTAGAAGAGTGGAGATCAAACACAAAAGAGGTTCTGTGTTACAAATGTAACCAAAAAGGGCATATAAGCAGATATTGTCCTAACATAAGCGAGGTGAAACAGTTAAACTAGAACGGGCTATGACTGACGGCCATGTCTTAGCCCAAAAACCAAATGTGTATTTTGTTGATACTTGTGAGTCATATGACGATTATGACGTGGATTTATTTGATTGTAATTTGTTTGATGACTATAATGTAGATTTTTATAGCTCTAGCTCGCAGCAAACTAGGGAAGACGTTGTGGAGACAACTAGGAAAGACGTTTGTGTGGCTAGAGTGGAGACAGTAGTGTTGAAGGTCCCTGGAGCAGATGAACACCACCGAGAAGATGTGGCTAGTGTAACTGCTAGGACTGAGGGAACAAAAACTGTTGGTGAGAAGATGATGATGATGCCTGATCATGGACTGGAAGGATACAGTCATGGTGATGGTGATGATACCGAGGAAGCTGACACTGGTGAGCTTAGTGAAGACGACGTTGATGTAGCTGACGCTTGTGAGATTGATAAAGCTGATGCGGGTGGTGAAAATGACATTGATGTTCAGTTTTCTGGGGAACAGAGGTTTGAAGAGAGCTCAGATGAATCTTGGATAAGGGCCGAATTTCCAGTGAAGTCTGACTGCTGCTCAAGTGGTTTTGATGCTGAGTATTCAGAGAAACGTAGTGACAGATTTACTGCTCGATACTCAGGGGTAAACTTAGCTGATATGGAGAAATCGATGCTGAAGAATTGGAAAAGAAGAAGACGTCGACAAAGGTGTTAGACAAGGAGAGGTGATATGACATTTGTTATTTATGAACATTGAATATGGAAACACATTGTATTGTTGTATAATTTATTGTAGCATTATACTAAAGTTGTTTATTATATTTTCTTTGACCAATTTTATTTTTCTGTAAAACTCTTCTTTGTCTTCAGCTGTTATCTGAAATATATTAGTATATATAAATTGAGATGACAAACAACTGTTATATTGGTATAAAGTATTTTAATATTTGTAAACGAGATAAGTGGTGAAGTCCATACCCTCGTATTTTAACGGACAAAAGAGGTGAAGTCCTCAGTCCAAAGACAAGTTTGTTAATGTAAATGATATTGTAAACGAGATAAGTGGTGAAGTCCATACTCTCGTATTTTAAGGGACTACGTAAGGGGTGAAGTCCTCGTGTAGTCCATTGTTATTGAGATGTATTTTTTCTTTTCCTTTTCTTATTCATGATTGTTGGAGTAATACGAGCACTTTAATGGAATTTTGAGGACAAAATGTTTTCTCACAGGGAGGCAGTGTTGTGAACTTACACTTGCTCTGAGACCTCTGAGTAACCTATGATTATTTTATGAATCCAGTATTGAGATTTATGAGTAGATATTACAGGACTGTATTATGAAAAGTTAATAACTATGTATGAAGAAATGATGATTAGTAGATTATTTCTATGTTTTTACGCCAAGATCGTAGTTTTTATTCTACTTTCACTTTCTCAAAATAACTGTCATCTTATTGAGGAGTTGGAGTTATCTTTCTTAGAGTGTACTTTTAAGCAGGTGCTCGTTCGTATTTATTTTCATGATGAAACGATCTTTTATGTACATTTTATATAATGAATACTTTGTAAATGAAATATTACGCGAAACAGTGGTTTTGCGGGAAGTGTTACATGACGTTTGTCATGACTACGAGTTGTGACGTTTAACGTTACTTTTGGATTCGATTTTGGTAAGCAACTTTTGGACTTCCCAGAGAGCGGACGTGTTTTCCGTCTCTCCTGACTTTTTCTAAATTGGGGATTGCTTCGAGTTAAATTGTTTATACTTAGGGTTGGATTTTATGTAGATAGATTCTTCATACGTTAGTTGTTAAAGCGATGAAGTTCGTGACTTCGTATGTTTGAATCTAGATTTACGCATGTTTACTTGCAATGCATGGTTCTTGCTAATGTTAGCGTTTTAGCCATGAAGTTGGTAGCTACTTTAGTTTGAATCTGATTTAGAGTCCGGGGATTTCTTTAACTGAAATTGTTCACTGATATTCATTTATTTATTCCACGGGCTGGGCATTTTTATATGACATTTTGGTCATAGAGAGTTAGATTTTGGCCAGCTGTTTTTATGTGATAGATTGTAAACTTTTTGAGATTGTTGAATTGAATCTTTTGCACTTGTTAGAATAAATTATCTATTTTTGGTAATTTGAGTTTTTCTGGTAAAGTAAAGTTTGAGCAATCACTGAGATTTTGGAATAAGATTAGTGTAAAACAAACAAACCGCTCGGTACACGAATTTCCACAACATTATAATCTTGAATTTTCAAGTTATTATCTTGAATTTTCAATATAATAAAAAAAATCAATGGCCGATATAGGCTTTCGTGATAGGGTGTCTAAAAGTTATCAATAAAGTTGTTACATTTAGCCCTAGACTTGTACTTTTAATCTCGATTATAAGATTAAATGTTCACCAGAAATTTTTTTGCAGAAACGGCTTTGAAAAATGCATGATTGTAGTACTTTATATGTAAGATCAATAGGGAAAATTCAATTTTGTTTTTGCCGAAAAAATCTACTCCATAGATTTTTTTTGGTTTGTGAAAATCTTTGTTTTGTATGGATTTTTAGATAATTATACTAATAAAAAATAAAGTTCACGCTCAAAATTTCTGAAAAAATGTGAAAAATGTGTTTTCCCCTGCAAATTATCTCCACTTAAAAGTACGGGAAAATATTGAATTTAGCAAAGAATGTGTATTTTATCCAATATTTGTTGTAATTATCAATAATTTTAATGTTTACCTAACACAATAAGAATCAATTAGAATAACAAGCATTATAAATTTTAAAGTAATTATAGATGTGCAAAAAAAGGGTGATAGACACCCCATCTATCTTACTAATGCAGTCGTGTCTAAATTCTGACTGACAGGCAATTTTTGGTCTAAGTTTCATGTTCAGCTAGCAGTTTGCAAGTGTAGTCCCCTATCGATCTATACAAAAGGGTCTTTAACGTGCATGGGGTATCGCTCTCCACATACACGGGAAAACCTTTTTTCGTCCCTTCCGAAGGACTAGTGTTGTTCCCCGAGACCAACCTCGCAAATGGTTTCAAGAGAGAGTCGAAAAATTGGTTCATGGCATTTTCACCACGGACGAGGATCGAGCCACGAACCTTGGTGTTAGTAGCCCTGTTTTAAAATTTCGAAAACAAAACTCCAAACTTAAATCCTCTGGATCAAATTAAATTTCTATAAGTCTTAAAAAAAAACAAAAACAAAAACAAAAAACCAACAGGTCCCTGTCAGCTAATGCCTAATTTCACTTCGTTCATACTCATGAGATGATGTGTTACCTATTTATTTTGTATTTTTGTTTGATGATTGTAATGCTTCACTCCTCTGGGTGTAATTTTGCAAAAATATGTATAAAATGCAAAATATTGGGAATAAAATAATTAAGAAAATACTTTTATTTTTTCAAGAGGAAACATACAAACATAACATACATGGGTTCAAAGCAGTCTAATTCTTAGACTGTCACAATATTTTGACAAATTAAACAAATTAGTTCCACCAGGACTAAAACTTTTCGTTCAAAGTTGTCAACAAAATTTACATCCCAGCATATTGAAATGGGCGAAAGTGAATAATAAGCCTACATTGTAGGAACCAAAAAATCCAAGACTTTGGCCCATGTTGGGACACAGTAGGTCACATAGGTCACAGATTTTTATGATGTTTATTTTACAAAGTGTTAAGGTGTACATGTACTAACAACAAAATTTACCCCAGTTCATCTTTATTGACTACCGTTGCCATGGTAACTAGAGCGACCATTTCGAACTATGAGGAATAACCTGAAATATGCTATATTTTATTTTTAAAAAATCACTTAAATTCAATGAAATAATACATATTGAAAATAGCATTTTTTGCGTTAGATAATCAGCTTTAATACAAAGTCATTAATATGTAAAACTCAAATCTTGGCTTTTAATGTCGGACTATGGGATGTAAATAAATCCCATAATAATTTTTGATTTCATTTGATTTTATATATAAAAAAATCTTTATGAAATATAGCTAATTTTAGGGGATTCCACAGATTTCAAAATGGCTGCTCTGGTTACCATGGCAACGGTCGTCAATAGAGATGAACTGAGGTTAACATTGTTATCAGTATGTCTTAAATACGTTGTAAAATAAAAATCATAAAAATCTGTGACATGTTAAGTCCGAGCCATTTTGGTTTCTAATGGAGAATGGCTCTTAAATGTGTTCCTTTTATTATTATTTTTCTTTTATTTTTATGTTTATAGGTTCAGAAGCTGATGCTGTGACTGACTGTCCTGACCCTCTCCACAGAAATTTTACGTTCACCCTAACAACCGACTCATTGTCGAATGCTTGTTCGTCTAACAGTTTCCTTTCTGTTTGCCCTGAAAGGACAGAATTAGAGTTTGATGATTCTACATGCTTATCCAGAATTGCATATTCAGGTCAGTTGAATATTTAGAAGATTATAATAATAATATAATATAACATCATTTATATAGCGCGATATAAAATACTTAAACCATTCTAAAGCGCTTAACAAACATATTTATACATCAATCTATTACAATTAAACTCATACCTTTAAAAATAGAAAAAAAAATCATTATCTCGATCTACAATAATATTGTGTAAGTAAACTATATTTTTTAAATAGATAAAACAAAAACTCTATTCAGAAATTGATTACGTAAAATAAAAAAAATAAAAATTGATGAAAAATTAAATACGAAAAATTGTAGCCATGCATATAATGAATTAAGGATACGTACACGAGATTCCATAATCATAAACCAATGACATTCAATCGAAAGCAGCCGATAGCTTTCAACGGGCCTTGATCGCCGAGTGGTCAAAAACGCTGGTTTGAGTACCACACTATCGATCACTAGTCTTGCAATTACCGCTTCGGTTTTGGATAGATTCCGGGTTTGTAATCTACGAAAATGGGACTTTCCTTCCTATACGAAATAATGTTGCTACCTGCCAAAGTTAGGTTTTTTTTCGGGTACTCCGATTTCCTGCAGCATTAAAACTAACCGCCCTAGATGACCTTTAAAGGTTATTAAAAACCAACACACACAAAAGCACAAACGGACACACACAGCGCCCTTTTACATGATCAGTGGTTGGCTTTGTCCCGGGAAAATATGATACTCATAATGTAAAAACAGTTTTAGACGGATGACGTGTAGTACTACGAACAAAAATTATTACAAAGAGTCTTGGGTAGGACGGTAAAATAATTCATTCTGCTTCATTTATCTGTAGTACCGGTGTTCAATTGTAGATTTTCCCCCATGCCAGTTTTTCCGGGGGGAAATCTGGATCGATCCAGTTTCCCCCCCCGGAAGAAAAGGATCGATCCAGTTTTTCCCCCGGGGGAAAAATAGGATCAGTCCAGTTTTTCCCCCTTTATAAGCAAAAAGCTCATTTTCCCCCCTTACGATGTAACGTCACCGACGTCACGATGAAATTAAAAAATCGATATTTCCATAGTTCAAGCAATTTAGGGGGAGTTGTGCTTTAATGCTAGATAAATAGAAAGACACACAGACTGGGTGACTACTATATACTCCAAAACTTCGCTTGCATGGGTACAAAAATATGCAATGAAAAACAGCCAGCTAGCAGTCCTCGATGTGACCAGTATTGGATGCTCGCTGTTTTGCAATCAACAGTATTGCAATATTATTCACAACATCAGGATTGTGAGAAACATACACAAACATAACAGCAAGTATAAACAATTACCACTTAAACTATAATTGTACTTATTTCATTTAAAATATCAAAATTTAAAAGATTTATTTTATGTTTTTGCTTTTTGTACATATGTTTCTTTCGTAATTCTATATTTCTTTTACAGTCATGTAAAACATTATTTTCATCCTCGACCATATTACATATCGGACATAGACGGTTTTCCTTGGGATTGTCAAAGAAGACCCCCTTCTTCATAAAGAACAAATAGAGTACAAACATAATCTTTGGAAGAATTAATCTAGGGGACATGTATATCCAACAGAGGACACCAAACATATATCTTTAAAGGTCTATAGGGCTGACCATACCCCTAGGGCATACATTTGGTCATACTAAACAATCCTGCCAATTGTAAAATCATTCCCTGTGCGGTTTCGTGGTAATTTTCGCATGGTCCGACTTAAAATTTAATGTCCTATTCCGACATGTCGTCGTTGGCACATAAAAGCTATAATAAAAGACAACCCAAAGTAAATATGAATACGAGTTAAATTGAACCATGCAATAGACATGCAATATTAATGTAAAACTTGTCCACCTCACACATGTCATATTGAAACAAAGCCAAGTCATTGTCAATTGCAAAGAGATCTACTGTTTCTTATCTTTCATTGAATAAAGCATAAACGACTCGGTATTTTAAAGATGAAACTATGGTTTCTTTAATGATGATAATGCTTTCAATACTGAATCCGTACCTCAAATATTTCTTATCATATAGATTACCTCAAAAGTGTAAGAGCTGAATATAAATATTTTTTTTATAAGATACTAACTTTAAATATTTTATTTTCATAAGAAAAAGCGTACTATAAATAATATTAAAGCTACATTTTCCATTAAAAAATCACAGACTGGTATAAGCATGTATCCACTGAAAAGCTAAGATATGCTTAACTTCCATGGGGGAAAAATGGCATGGGGAAAATCTACAATATGTATACGTTTTGGCATTTTTCCTAGGGGGAAAAATGGCAATTATCCAGTTTTTCCCCCGGGAGGAAAAAGTAGATCGATCCAGATTTTCCGGGGAGAAAAAATGGCATGGGGGAAAATGGCAATATAACACTGGTAACACATCAAATATTGCATACGTCATCTAGTAGTAAATAACTCGAGGGGCCAATGGGCCGAGCTGCTGAGGGCTATACATGTAATTAACATTGGTACAGATTTTGAAATGTTATGTTCGTTATATCATTTTCTTGAACTATCTTCATCAATTATAATGTTTTGTAAGTGACTATTCAAATCGACACTGATATTACTTAAGATGTTTGCTACTATAATTATTGAAAATGAATTTTTTTTTTTAATTTGATGCCTTAAATCAAAAGATAATAGTAAAAGGTATAAAATAAGCAAAAAACTTTGATAGGTTAGTGACCTCATTTTCAAATTAAAGTTTTGTGGGAAAAGGTTCCCCTGACTTTTCATAAGTTTTTTAGCACTCACACTTTTTAGCTGTGACAGAATAAATAGAATTTGATAGAAAATTGTTTACATATACCAATTCTTAATGACATATTAAAGATATAAAAGATAGAATGCATTTTTGCCACAAGTTTGATGTTTCTCAATGGTCCCACTCTTTCCACATTTTTGTCTAATGGCATAAAGAAGTACATATAAGGTAGTGAAATAAAACCTGTCAAAGTGGAAAAAGGCCGGATATCGTTTAAACAGGAAGAAGGTGAGCCGTCATCCACGTCATGGTACATTGTAGTTCATACTGATGCTGTATATCAAATATCAAGGGGTTGTGATTAGTAGTTGCTGAGAAAACTGTTACGATTCATTTCCCCCGCCTGGCATCCCATCAGTTACTATGACTTTACAACCCGGATTTTTTTTCAATCCGGACACAAAATGCAAACATAGGAAAAACACATGTTATGATAAACCGATAAGTTTTTGTCTACCTTAGGGAGCAACCATTTGATTTTTTATGGGTTGGCTATGAATATTTTCTTCGTCCTGCCTTTTTAGCTCACCTGGACCGCAGGTCCAGGTGAGCTATTACCATCACTTGGCGTCCGTCGTCGTCGTCGTCGTCGTCGTCGTTAACTTTTCTTTGAAAATCTTCTCCTCTGAAACGACTAAAGGGATTGCTTTGAAACTTTGCACACTTTATCTATGGGATGTCCTCTGCCAACATTTTAAAAATGGTGACCGCCGTCAAAACAACATTACCGTCGTTACTAAAAATAGACCAGGGGGGTCAGACTACTGTTTTTGGCTTGTAAATCAAAAAGTATAAGAGATAGATGAAATCTGATTCCACGCTTCTGCTTTAGCATCAAAAGCTCTAAAAAAGTCACCATTGAGTCGAAGTTGTCAGATGACCCCTTATAGGAGTTACGGTCCCTTAAAGGTGAAAAAAATAGCATTTTTTCATGTTTTTGGATTATATTATAGATAGAGAAAAGTTGTTCCTTGCTTAAATGTTCAGCTCATTTAGCTTTACAATAGTCGATCGTCACAGGGTTGAAGTTGTCGGATGACCCCTTATAGGGGTTACAGCCCATAAAATCACGTTTTTTTTATGTTTTTGGCCTATGGAATGAAAACTATAGCAGATAGAGAGAAGCTATTGCTTGCTTAAATGTTCAGCTTATTTAGCTCTACAAAAGTCTCCATAGGGTTGAAGTTGTCAGATGTCCCCTTATAGGGGTTACGGACCCTAATATAACGTTCTTTCCTGTATTTGGCATATAGAAAGAAAACTATAGCAGATGGAGAGAAACTGTTGCTTGCTTAAATGTTCAGTTCATTTAGCTCTACAAAAGTTTTCATAGGGTCAAAATTGTCAGATAACCCCTTATAGGGGTTATGGCCCTTAAAATAACGTTTTTTCATGATTTGGGCCTACGGCTTCAGAATGAAAACTATAGTAGATAGAGAAAAGCTGTTACTTGCTTTAATGTTCAGCTCATTTAGCTCTAGAAAAGTCTTTATAGGGTCGACATCAAGACCGGGTGAGCGATTCAGGCTCCTGGGAGCCTCTTGTTAGCTTATAGCTCAAAAAGTATAAGAGATAGAGAAAATCCACAGCAACCATCGTTCTTCCGCATCAAATGCTCTACAAAACTTTCTATTGAGTCAAAATTTTGGGACAACTCCTTATATGATTTATTTCCCCTTAATCGTCAAAATTGACCAATTTCACAGTTTTTGGACTCTATCTTGAAAACTGTAAGTGCTAGAGGAAAATTTAGCATTGCAAAATTGTTCAACTTATTGAAAGCTACAAAAATGATTTCAGTGTCAAATTTCACCATAGCGCCCTCCCCCCTAAAAATCAAAATGGTCAGTCCCTTGGCTTTATATTTCATATTAATTTTACGGTTAACTTTCCTAATTTTTCTGTCTAATTTACTGTCTATATTTTTTTTAATTCACGTAGGCATAGCAGCGTTTTATTTTTTTACTTGTCTTTCATTTGATGTTTCAGTTGGCGGAAGACTTGGCTGTGTTGCCAGTATAGACGATGGATCGGGAACACTATATGCTTCCCTGTTTAACTTTGATGAAATGGTCAACAATTTTAATACATTCAATTTTACGTGTGCAGTAAGCATAAATTAAAGTTTTTTAAACGCACATCTTTCAACATAAATGTTTTAACTCCTTCACGCACCTGTGTTATTGTACTTCATTTTTGTTAATATTACCCATTTGCATATTTCATTTGAATTTACGTCTTTTAAAAGACGTAAATTCAAATGAAATACGTATTTGCTTGTTTTTTTTCTGTCACCTGCAATATAAGAGTCATTTTGGCACTATCTGTTGCCTGCAGCGTCACAAAAAATATGAAAAACATATATCACAGTTTCTGGGAAACTACATGACACACTCTCTTGATATTTGGCACGTAGCTTTGTCTAATAGTACTTTATGATAGAAAGCGATTTTATGCCCCCCAAAATTACTACTTCCTGTTTACCCAGAACATAAGTTTTCACATACAGTGGTCATAAATACAAAATTTTCTGGTTCTGGGCAACTACAAGACACAGCTGTTGTTATTTGACATTTAGCTTTCTCTAACAGTAATATGTTGTAAAACGAGTTTATCCCCAAAACATTACTGCTTACTGTCATGACTGTGTACAAGGATTTTAAGTTTTCAGATAAAGTAGACATCTCATTAATAACCCATTTCATAACGGGAGCGGCCTTCTGCATGAAATTCTATATCCGTCATCAAAAAATCAGTATGGCTGACTAAAGTCAGTCAACCAGAGGCTGTAGGTATTTATCAAGTTCGAGTTAGAGTTAGAGTTAGAGTTCTGATTCGAGTTCGAGTTAAAGTTCGAGTTAGAGTTTAAGTTACGACCCGAGTTCGAGTCAAAATATGAGCTACCATGAAACAGTGACTTTCATGGAAATAATCGAGGTACGACTCAAGTAAGAGTTTGAGTTATGAATCGAGTTCGCGTTAAAGTTCGAGTTCCATCATTACCTTTAATATTTTTTTTTTTAGTTTTTAGATTGTCAGCAAAGCTACGATATTTCAACATTCCGGTAGTTTTTGTCAAAGAGAAAAAATAATAATTCCTACATTAATGTTGCATTTTGATTTAGAAACATGCAAGTACGAGGGCTGTCCGTAAAGTTCGTGGACACGCAAAGATTTGAACCAATACGGCAAGCTAGGGATTAGTTCTTTACATAATTATAATTTTTAACATTTTCCTTTATTTCTTGTATATTGTTTTGCAAATGTTCGACATAAATAGTGCTACATTTTTAATTATTTGACTTGCTGTATGGTGGGTTGAAGCAATGTAAGACATTTTTTGGAAATATTTAGAATGCTTAAAACAAGATCTCGCTATGCCATATACAATATCTAGTGATGCAATAAAACCTGTACTACAATGTTGCCAATAGTTAAGATGATGCACAAACCAAATTTGAAGGGTTTGTAATTTACATTTATTGTACAGCCCTCGTACATATAATAGATAATTTAAAGTTATGAAAAACAGTATTTAAAAGGTTAAAACATTTACGAGGTTAAACCAAAACATAACGTCAACTTTTTGGGGCTATATAAAAAGATGTCACTACACCCAAGGACAGGAACAGACAATACTTTGAAATACTTTGAGTCAATGGTACAACAAAAAAACACTTAAACAAAATATTGAAAGAGGTTAGCTAATCCCTGTGCATTATTGAAAATGGCCTCTTCACGACAGAAAAAGCGTTATGAGCTTTGAGTTATGAGCATATTTTCTCACGCAGTATGGTAAAACGGAAATAAAGCAAAAGAAAAAAAAAAGATGTTCGTGTAACGAGCACGTTCAAGATTTTGCAACGCACTCTTTACATTCAACAATATGCTGATAGATTGTTCATAATCATATTCAAGTCTTCGAAACGCACACATCAACTTATACACAATCTAGTTTTTGTGCTTCGTCTAGAAATATTGATAGTGGGGAAGTTTTGGCCCAAAAAACTAGTTTAACCCAGCCACATAACAAAACCCTATCATAAACAAACATCTGTTTTCATATTAGGTATGGAATTCAACATACATGTATTTCAAAGAAGGGCGTTTCCCCTTTTCCACCCGTCCGTTTTTTCGGTCGTTCTCCCGTAATGTTCAACGCAACTATATGACGTAGTGGATGTTTCATTTTTTGTGTGCATATAGCTCTATCCTATGCATAGCCCCTGATATACTTTACCAAATACTTATGTTTTTTTTCGCAAGGCATAACTTTTGGATCTCACACACTCATTGTTTTTTTCTGTTAAATTACTTGAGTTAAGACAACAATCGAACAAAAACAAAACACTATGTTAGATTTTGGGTGTCAGAATCCATTAAAGCATTTTAAAAAAATATAACATGTCGGTTTTTTTTTCTGAAACCGCATTATTAACATCCATCAGTACTTAAGTGTTTGAAAGTCGATTGCTGGTTACATGTATATGCAGCAGTGTTCCTAATCTAAATGATAAAGAAATTGCGCTAAAATAAATATCTCATTCGTTCTATAACTCCAACTTTACCTCGAACTTTAACTTGAACTCGAATCGTAACTCGAATTTTTATTCGAACTTCAACTCGAACTTGAGTAATAACTCGATTATTGCCATGCAAAATCAATGTTTCGAGAAAGCTGAAAACTCGAACTCGAATCGTAACATGAACTCTAACTCTGACTCGAACTCGATGATAATCTACGTTCGTCAACCAGGTCTTGTCTGTATCATATTAGTTTTAACGTAAGATCAATATTTCAAGAAGACACAATAGTCTTATTGTTTTCTAATTTATAGGCAGTAGAGGACACGTCCTCGGGCACAGTTCGAGTTTCGTACGTAAACAACAGATGCACGGCAAGCCAAAGTTTCTCTACAAGACCAACTTCTGGTGGACTACTAACTTTGACCCCTAATGGTATGTCACGACGTGTAAAACACGTTAGGAACATTCCGCTCTTCACACTTATTTACGCAAAAGACCCCCATACATGATAATTTAACAGTTAGATAGAAAAATGTCTTTTTTTTTATTCGATAAACAACCATAGCTTCTTGCATGATCTTACAATAGTCATACACATAAACAGTAATCTTTAATCAGGATTTCTTGGCATGACAAGAAGCTATATTTTTGTTTCAGACTTACTTTTTCTTACACAAGTAATCTTGTTTCCAGATCCATATTAAGCTATGACAAAAATACGAAAGATACAAATGATGTCAAACCGTCATTTCAGGAGGAACAATATGTCTTCACAAAATCTTGTTTGTCATAAAATAACAACAAAACACTTTCAATTTGTACATGTTGTAAGTTAACTGTTTGTTAAAAGTCTTTATGGATTGCACTTCATGGAAAAAAAAGTTATTATAAACTTGCTTTGACCTTTCCAAGAGAAGACTAAGTTAAAAAATATTGTAAAAATGAACCCGTTTTAAAAGTTATTTTTGTTTATTTTGTAGGAACATGTGGTGAGTGTGTTGAAATTTAGATTTAAAAATGTCTTCAGCATTACAATAAAATTCGTAGTTTTATGCTATACCACAGCTTTCAAGGATAACAGGGCAGACAAGGATAAGTGACATTCAACAATGTTTAACCTTGAGCTACACGCTGTGTCTTGAAAAGTATATCTTTTAAAGAAAACAATACCTCCCTTCTTTTCCGATTTTGGTAATGGAAACAGAAATAAAATTGTAATGTTTTCCAATGTGTGTAGAAAAGTATATGTTAAATAGATAAGTCTTACACACAAATTATAATAGTTAGTTAACTTGAATTATCAATATTTTTTATACTTATATTTCCTTTCGATAGAACATTCAAGTGGTATATTCTTTCTTATTAACTAGTGCAAATGTATTTACAAAGATCCTTCAGAAACGCTATATTTACCCCCCCCCCCCCCCCCCCCCAAAAAAAAAAAAAGATAATAAAAAAAATGTTGGACAATATTAGTAATTTCTATCATTATGTTTTCTTCCACAAGAAATAACAACAACAACTGAAGAAATCACAACTACGGAGATGTATTCTTCAACAGAAGAAGAAACAACAACGGCAACAACTGAGTCGCCAATACCTGTGTTGTCAACCAAAGGGGTCAATATCGGAGCCATCATAGGTGGAGTTTTGGCGGCCATGATTTTCATCATTCTTTTGTTGTTGCTTATCATCTATTGTATACATCGGAAAAAGGTTATAGCGAAACAGCGGGCTATCATAGATAGACGACTGAAATTGTTTAAGATTAGACAAGCGCAAGGCCTTGGTGAGTTGAAAAAAGAAACTTAAAAGTCTTAAAATAAAAAAGTCTTAACCTTTTTAAGAATAACTTTATCGTGATGGAATTTACATACAACAACAAACAAGATGTGTGAGCGTCTAAACTAAATTTTTATTGCCTGAAAGTTAGTACTGTGCAGTATATTTGTTTATTAAACCTAAAGATAAATTAACCGGTTAACCGTGAACTAAATGTTAATGTTATTTTCAAGAAAATAAGAATTTATGAAAACGCAACACAACCTACAATTGAAATAACAATTTAAAAGATCGGCCATTTTAAAACAACCATCAACTTTCAATGTGACAGGTGATCACAGCTTGATGTTTAGCAATAGGCAGCATAGAAATTATTATGGAGCAATAAAATATTAAATAGACCAGAATAGGATGGTGACCACAGAATACGGTTGCCCTCGCATCCAAAACAGGAAGTAGAAAAACAACAGATCTGAAAATATAGCTTATGACACACCGTTTTGTAATAAGGAAACCTGCAAATTCCAAAGAATTCTCAAACACGATTTCTGAGAAAAGCATGACGCAAATTGCATATCGATCAAGTTTCAAACAAGAAGTAGTGGCCTGACAGGTATGAACATCACTTCGAACATAAGGTTTGTCATACGTAAAGAACCTGCAAAATTTCCAACCAATCCATGTACGGTTCGTACAGACTGACGGATGCGAGTAAAACATGTTGACCCACGACATGTTGTTGTCGCGGGCAATAAAAAACAATATAATACAACAACACGACAACTGCAAACTCTCGTATAATATTTTTTTTATATTGCCAGCAACGTGTTGCAGAAGCTACATATAGGGGTTACTTTGGCACCATCCGTCGTCTTGCGTCGTCATGCGTCCTGCGGCGTCACAAACATTTCCGTCGCAGTTTTCCGGGAAACTACAAGTCACAACCTCTTAATATTTGGTATGTCTATATTCTTTTACCGAATATTTTAAGACGCAGGCGACATACGTCTTCCATGGAAGACCGCCATTCTAGTTTAATGTTACAGATGATGACGAAAAGTGTTTAGCAGAACCCTCCTTGGATCCTGATTTCCCTTCTTACTGGGAGCCACCGAAACAAGAGCTGTTGCATCCCGTTGAGAAGCACATCACGAGAGGTATCATATAATATGCTGGTGTGATGAGTTAGTAAATTTAGCAGATACCAATCGATGTTAACAAATTATGTTATACACAAATTGTAAATAACGAGTAAATCATTACAAAATGTTGCTAAATAAAAATATTAAATCAGAGGCCCTGAAAAAAAGTCGTAATACTCGCTGCTTTGCAATTTATTCAACATTAAATATTAATCTTTAACTTTCAAATTATTTTGCATGTTTGTGATTTACAAATTTCTTACTGAAATTATTACAATATGCACAATTAAATCTCAAGTTTGAAATTTGCTGATGTTAAAATTTGTATAAAAATGTGTACGTTAGATACTGAATGTCTCGGTGATCTCAAATTGTGTCGACTATTTCAGATATGATGTCTCAAACTGAACGCGCACAGAAGAAAAAGATCATACCAGAACCAATTCCGGAGTCTGGACCGACACCAAAATATTTACCTTGGCCGTGGAGGACAGCCAAAAGGGCATCTAAAAAATCAGTGTTTGAATCACAGACAGATCTGAGAAAGTTTGGCCCATTGCCAGAAACCACTGTTGATTGTGTGAACCTGGCGGATTACACAGTCTCAAAATACGGCTTAAGATATGACGACACTGGCGTTGAAGATGCAAAGACAAGCATTTCGAGGCCACCAACAAGATTTATACCCTCCCACAATGGTCTTTCAGACGGAAAACTAAGTAGATCAAAGTCGGTCCTGAATCTTTCAAGAGCTAGGTCAAGGGTCAGTCTGTCAAGGTCAAGTTCGTTAGCCTCGTTGAACAGGTCAAGGACGGTATTAGATTCACCAAATACTCCACGACGGGTTCAACTTACACGGTCATCATCTGTAAGATCTTTAAAATCACTGACGGAAAGAACTCATACAAACATTTTAATATCTATTCAGGAAAAGAAAAATAAGACCCCGAAGATTCCTATAATGAAAGACGAGCCTGCTGAGAGGCCCGTACCGCATTATATGTTTCCGATACGAACCCCATCTGTCGCAAGTAAATTTGATAAGGAGAAGTATCAAAACCCGCTTGCTGTACCGCTGCGTAGAGCCTACACAATGCTACGTCCAATCCCAACAAAAGAAAAGACACAAAAATCGATATTGGACAAAGTTAAGAAAAAGAAGAAAAAAGTACTGAAGAAAAAGAAAAGCCCTTACATCAGTCCAACGAAGGAAAAGAAAAGCCCGTACGTCGGTCCGACAAAGGTACAGCAGATAAAATTACTTCCATTAAGTCTACAAAAGACGTCCGACAATAAGGTTCGCCCGGTTAATACTAAGAAGACACAAAAACCAGAACAGACGGAAGAACACATTTTTCAGAATCCAAGTCCGTCAACCAAATCACCAAAGACTACGGAGAGTAACTTTACAATGCAGAGCCCAGGTATCTTGATTTCTTGAAAGCCGATAGTTTATTTTAAATATGATTTACTTTAAAAAAATCGGCTATGTTGACAATTTTGTGACTATTATACCAGTCTGTCGAACAATCGATCCCTTTGTTCTCGTTTAAAGAAAAGAAGTGATCATAATCTTCACGTTGAAAGAAAATGAAGATTTTAGGCTGAAATAAATTAAGGAAAAAATACCGCTTAAGAGTACGGTTTACGTCATTAGCTCAATAAAATGTTATATTTCAGAAGACCCAGATATTTTTATCAAAACGCTTATTAAACAATATCGTATATGTGAAGGGGGTATAAAACATATTCATATTTGAGAACGAAACATATAATATTGGTGTGTTCTTTCTAAATGAGAGCATTTTCAATTTACTTGCAACTTTTGTTTTCTTCGCTTTTAAAAATAAGTTATCTATCTTTGCACAGACACCATGATTTCAACAGATCTCCCGAACTCTTCAACGGAGAATTCAGCCAGCCCTCCAACAGATGTAGAGAACAAGCAGAATACTACAACTGTGAAAGATGGTGTAGAATTTATTAAAGCCGATAAATCTGCATATCAAGGTGGAGTTAATTATAATTCTGCTTCGAAGAAGAGGGGATGTACTGGTTTTCCTCTGTCCGTCCTTAATTTTCATAACAGTTTTCTTAGCAACTAATTCTTACAGTGACTTGAAATTTGGTATATGGCTTCGGATATCTACATCCTGTTTACCAACTTAGTCAATTTTCAACATGACTAGTCAATTGTTGATTATTTTCGTAACAGCTTTCTCAGCAACTACATATCACAGTGACTTGAAATATAGTATTTCTTACAATTAAGGCTCTTTGTCGCAAGTATCAAAATTGAGTGTGCGGATACCTTTTTCCTGTTTACCGAGTTATTCAATTTTCAACATTACTAGTCAATTGTTGAAATTTCTAAGCAACTACATATCACAGTGGCTTGAAATGTGGTATATGGCTTTCAAATGAGGTTCGTTATCACGGTTATCGAAATTAGGTCTGTCGGATATCTACTTCCTGTTTTAACGACATGGTAAATTTGGATTAGCTGGGGAAATACTGAGTGAGCAGGAGCTTACAGATTCCTTGTTTTTGATAATCAAATTTAAGATGTTACAAGATTTGTGATTGGCTGAACTACTTTTGTCTATAAGCACATGAGCCAAATTTTGCCGTGTGACTTGCCTCATCAACTTTTCCCACTAAATATCTTACACGTCTTACTATGATTTTATAAACTAAAGTACTGAATGTTGTGATTTTGGGACTATTTGAAATAATAACACCAATATCCACTGTGCACCACGTCGTTGATATTGTTGCTTTATATGTTGAATAAAATGAGTCTAAAATAATACTTATTGTGAACAAAAACAAGTAGACACCAATGGGTATTCAAATTTATGATATTATGCATGAAAATGTTTATATGTTTAATTCTAAGACGATGAACTGAAAATGATAGACATGAGAAAGGAAACAGAAGTCAGAAAAGGAAGCACCATCCAAAAGTATTTTCAGAATATTAGTTCTAGAAAATTGTTAGTTTTGATTTGAACCGGGATGGTACATTTGTACCATCAAATTGGCCATATCTTTCCATCAAAGTTTAAAATCCGGTATGCTTCTTGGTTTTGCAGCTAAACATTAGTTTTTCTAATAAATAAGACCTCTTTAAAGAACAAAATGTACTGTTTTTTTCAAATTTAAACTGATTTCCTTTAAATTTTTCTGAATCTTAATTAAGACTTCTATATTTATCTTTAATTTTAAGATTCTGGAATATCTGCTGGAGAATCTTCACCCGAAAATCCATCTTATGACCAACACGCAACAGAAGAAGACGTTCCTCTCTCAACTGCTACGACGTTGAATGAACCAAGAACATCAACTCCACAAAATAAAAGTACAAACGAAAGGCTCAAGTTACCAAGACTCGATCTAGACCAACAGCATAAGCCTTCAACACTAGATAAACAAACAAGAGAAGAACTTAAGCTACCCATGCTTAAAAGTCTGTCACACAAGAAGTCACGTGACAGACCATGGAAATAGAATGATTGGAATGTGATTTATTTGTCAGTCAGTTATATGACATTGTTTTGATCTTAGGCTTAAAAAATTGTCTTTGAAACTTTACTTTACAATGCTATAAATAAAATGTAAATCTCAGCAACAAAGGATTGTCTTTAAAAACCATTATAAACTAGAACGGTAATGATAATTGAATGGCGTAAGTACGAAAATCGGTAGACATAAAAACATCACAAAAGCTAGCTGTACAAAATTTAAAAACATATATCACTAGGTATATTGTCTTGTCAAAACTAACTGATATTTAAGACAACTAAGCATGGTAACTGATGGTTTATTAGATTGCGAGATACATGTAATAACTGTCGTTTATATTTTTTTCAGTTTTTTCTATGTGTGGCTTTTATTTACTTTCGCTTGTATTGTTCTTGGTGTCTTGTAATTAAGGTTTTTACAAACGTATAATTTCTCCTTTATTTTTCTAGCCCAAGGCATTGCGAGCTTTTCCGTCACCACATGTATGTGCTCGTAGTCCGTCCTCTGTTAAAAAGCGCATTCTCTGATACTACTGAATGGACTGAAACTCGACAAGGTGACAGCAAACGTTCCTGATTTTGAATACCTAAAAATCCTAAATCCGATGAAAAATTGGTAGCTGTTCTTAAGAAAAAAACCCATACATTTGACTCATATCTCCCCCAAAACATGTATTACAGATATGTAAAAAATCCGAAAAATCCAAGGCTCTTTAAAATTAAAAAAAGTTTTACAAAACTGGTCATTGGTTTTAAGTTGTCAAATGTCTTACATAGGGAAAATGACCCTTATTGTCAATAGCCAAAAATTGAAAACTAGCAAATAGCGATTCGAAAAGCTATTGCTTGCTTAAATTCATACGACTCAACTTAAAGTGTTGGTTTGTTTTACATGTATCTTCGGGTAAACATTGTTGCAGATAGGGTAAAATATCGCTTATCCCGCTATATGTGTAGCCTTGGGTCGATGTTGTCAGATGATCTTTATAGGAATTTTTGTCTTATTTCGGTAAAAAGTTTTTTTCTTATATTTTTGCCCTATCAAATGAAATCTATAGCAGATAAAGGAATACTTCTGCTTGCTTAAACAATCAAATCATAAAACTATCCAAAAGTATCCATCGGGTCCAAGTTGTCAGGTGTGCCTTTAAAGGGGTTATTGTGATTTTAAGGTAAATAAAGCTTTATGTTTTATGTTTTGCTCTATAATATGAAAACTATAAATAAAGGTTAATTACCCAACTTGGAGGATCAATCTCAATGTCAAAGAGAAAGACTACCCGGAATAGTTTAAGATTGCAATGGTCCTGACTTGGTACAGGCATTTCAAATGAAATGGTGGGTTAAACCAGGTTTTATGGAGCGCCAAACCACCCACTTTCATTGCGATCTTATGGACCGGTATTAACACACAACGCAACTCGGTTGTGAAGACGTAATAGGGATTATAAGATGATCATCTCAGTACAACAATCAGCAAAACACTAATCAAAACAAACACAAACAATACGTTCAACTTAATTTTGATTATTTATTCACCAGTGGCTGATAACGAAGGAAGATTTTTTTAGGGACCATATGAGATGCATTTTCTTGTAACCTTGGTCTAAGAGTCGGTCACGGAGACAGCGGTGCATGTCGTATCAAAGAATAAAAAAAAATGTACAAGCCCTGGCATATCAATTAAGTTATGAACTATAAACACCGTAAGCAGGTGAGGTAGGTATGTTGCTTTCACGGTTAGGGAAATCAATAATTTTAAAATTAAAGTCGTCTCTTTTATCGTAAATATTTGTACTGAGATGACCATCCTTGTCATATTCGAGATGCAAATCCAAAAAACAATGTGAAGCAATTTGATTCGGTGGTTTCCTTAAAAGTTGTTGCTTGGTCGGATGACCCTGTATAGGAGTTAAGGTCAAACATTGTGTTTTTATCTGGTCTAATAGTTAGAGAAAGCCCTTTTTGTGTGGAGCGTGAAGTTTATCATTTTCTTCGACAAAAAATAAGCAAAATAACCTGATATCCAACAACATTTTGATTTGCTTCGAAAGTATATCAGTATGCACCATATTCTGTAATATCATTTCACCCCAATTTTATTTGAAAGCGCAAAATATTGTTCAGAATTTCACATTCTTTCTAGAAGACAAAACAGAATTAGTAGGAAAACATGTCATAAATCGACATAACAAACTACTAATAAATAATTGCTTCTACCATATCAAGCATTGCAGTAATCAAATAAAAGGCAAAGAAAAGCGTATTTATTATATAAAAAGGACGTGTTATAATGAAGTGACAAAAGCCCACACAAAATACCATTAATTGGGTTATTATGTAGATAAATACTTCCAGACTTAATTAAAGAATAGACACATGGTATTTGTATACCTATTTCTCATACCAAAATAGAAACATTTATGCCACTGTTTCACTGATTACGTTGGTTGTTAGCTCGCGTCATCTCTCTAATACTCGTTGACTTTGGTTTTGGCTTGACAAATATTGTGATTGCATGTCTGTGTATGGTGTAGATAAGGAGGATTTTAGATTATCTTATTCTGTAAAGTCTAGACTTAAACCGGTCTGATTGTGTCACAGGTTGAAATAAATTTATTTCAGTTTTAAGTGT
The DNA here is from genome assembly GCA_963971305.1 of Arcuatula senhousia. Classification (NCBI taxonomy): domain Eukaryota; kingdom Metazoa; phylum Mollusca; class Bivalvia; order Mytilida; family Mytilidae; genus Arcuatula; species Arcuatula senhousia. Next base: position 16,658,745 of record OZ020311.1, on the reverse strand, counting down.
ATTAGATTATTAAGCCATGTTAAGACCTAGACAAATACTTGACATTCGTTTTAAATTTGAAAAAAAGCTTTCCAAAAGCATTTGTGTCTGTTAATTTAAATTTATAAAATTATTCAAATTTAAGACATGTAAGAGAAAGAAACATAATTGCATGGGTTAGCAACACATGTTATACACGAAGAAGGCAATGAAATGTGGAATAAATGTAAAGGACACAAATTACAATATAAATAATAATTTAAAACATCCGCAATGGAAAACAGTCAGCAACCTCCAATGTGACCAGTGGTCGCTGCTTCGTTGTTTTGCAAATAGCCTCATACGTAATGCGCATGTTTCAAAACCAATTCTTAAATGTTTAGAAAAGAACCCCTTCTTTGCAAAGAACAAATTACATAAAGGTGTCGATTATGAACACCAGCTCCGATAAAGATTGCAGGCATCGTCGCCCTTAACCACCTTAAATAGTATTCCATTCAATGGAGTCGGACAAAAGGGGAGAACATAGAGGGGCGTAGTAATGAATGGTGGTCGTTTTAATGTTTTTTTAAAGTAAATTGCACACCTTTGGTCGAGTTACCCCCCTGCCACATCATTGGTCTGTAATACCGTAAGACGATTACGTAATCATACATGCTGGTTTATTGAATCCTTTAAATTGCAATTTGAACCCACATAAGCCTATGAACAAACTTGTAGACGAGTAATGTTACAAAATGGTCAAAAACAGTCTTTTCGCCTTTAACTTCCTTTAAAATCTAGTTACGATACTGTCTGTCCGTGGAATTCTTTAGTTAAATAATTAAATTAGTCGTCCGACTTGTACGTTTCCTTGTTGTACCTAAAACTGATCCATCTTATTTGTTACCTGACGTGAAATCATTAAAATGATCACGTACTTTCCATTAGATTTTGAATTTCGAGACGTCTTAAGTCATACAGGCCTTACGATATATAGTCCACCTTCTTGACATGAAGAGCAAAGAGACGAACTCAACACGACCCATTACCACTCACGAACATTCGTAATTAATTTTAAAGCGCCTGAAGTGCATTGCTACACCTTGTAATATGGTAGTGAATTATTCGCAAAGAGACAGAATTACCATTTCTAATTTGCAATACTAATATAAATAGACATAAATGGCAAATAAGAACTCCAGTCTGTACAATTAGTAGTCAGCGAAAGTTATTGATAGCTCTTTATTAATGGGATTGAAGTTACATTGGGAAGGTTTTATAATTTAATCCACATCAAACTACAATGCTCTCAGAATACACAAACAGTCTGTTAGGAATTGCATTTGTCAAGCTGATTTTGTTAGTAAATAATTTACTTTCTATTCGAGACGAAATTTATAAAACAAGTTAAAATTGCAATAGTGAAAACTTTTTCTTCTTTTTCTTCCGATACCATTACCATAAAGTTTTTTTTCGCAGTGGCTTAATTTTCGCTCATTTTCGCTGCAAAAATAATCCAATATACGGGTACCAAAAATTAATAGGTTTCTTGCAACAAGAAGGCACTGCTTAGAACCCTGTCGGAATATCTAACTTAACTTTCAGTTCAACAAGAGATCGCCTGTTTGTAGATTTGATTAGTAGTTTATAAGTTACTTAATGTTTCTATGCATGTTGTTTAAATGTTTGTTATGTTGCAGTCTTTGTGTGTGCTACGTTTGTCTTTGGAGTTACCGCGGCTTCGCTCGAAAGCTTCGTTAGTACTTCTTTGATTCCTTTAAAGAAACACAATCAAGGCCATAATATAAATGATTCTTAACAATTTCACATATGTTTCTTCATTAGATTTTTATCAATGGTCGAGAAAAAATGGATATCTGTGTTTCACATTTCTTATCAAATCGTTTTTTTACCAGTTTGTTGACACAAAAGTTGACAATTGGTAGCAATATTTCTTTGTGTATGCGTGTGGTTGTAACCATGATAAATAATATTAAAACGGTTGAAATAAGATTTCCACTTATGGTTGGGGGAACATTAACTATGCTGGTAATAGCAATATAGGAGCATGGATTCGAATCCACAGCTAAAACGGGTATAAAAAACATTTGGTAGAACCAGGTACAAGTACAAGTACTTATATATAAGCTTAACAGTTTCAGATTCTTGAAAGAAATGTTAGGACTAATCCCAACATGTTCATGTAGTTTATTTGAGATATTGTATCAGACGTAAATGATTAATACTTAAAATGCTACATTGTATATTAATAACAAATTTACGAGCATGATTGCAAAAGTAAGATAGAGAACATACCTCAGTCAAATTTTTTTTAATAAATGTATATAAAATATGAAATATTTTCACTATTTTTTCTGTTTTGCATGTATTTAACTATTGACCAGTAATAGTTTCCAACTATCCAACTATTACCCCTCGCCACAACTATCTGTCCTCTGATGTCATTTAGTCCCACCAATCTTTTTCAATGTTTAGACATATTTTACTCATTTTACGTATACGTCACAGAAATTATAAGTGTAATGGTACGAGTTCTCTGTGCAACACTTTAATACTTTTTCGCGCAACGTTTTAGTTTGTTTGAAATTGAATCGGATTATATATGTATCAGTTCTAGATTTGAACATTCTGGCGTTTTGCTTAAACTCTGCAGTGGGTCACGTTTTATCTGCGGTTTCTTTCGGTATAATAAAACACTTACTGACCGAGTATTCGAGAAACAGTTAAATTATTATCACTCGGACACAACTATAGCTTTCGAATACTCCTCAGGCAATAGTTGCACCTCGGGGGAAAATAATTTAACTGTTTCACTCATACCCAGTCAATAAGTATAAACTTTTGGTCATACTAGCTCAAGACAATGATGGTCCGATCTATTTTTAGCTAATTAAAGAATTAAGGATTGAGCCCAGAATACAAAAGTACGGATAATGAAGTACCATTCGTGGCTGATATAATGATACAAAATGATGATTGAAGACCTATTAATACGCATTAAGCCGTGTCTTGATGTAATTTACATTTTCCAGTAATCACATGCACAGACAAATCTACTTCTGGTTACAGATATTGAAATGGACGAAGTTCTTTCTTTTCGTTTTGAAAATTGGATTCATTGCTTTAGTCTGACCTGTATGCAAATGAATCGTTTAATGTGTCAGTTGGCTATGGTGTCCAAGGTCGTGATCGGTTACTGAGAAGACTTGTTAAGAGCCAACTCAAGTGGTTTTATACTGAAAATGAGGCCTTGGTCCGAGTGATTACTAGCTCCAGTCAGTTCCTTGTCCATATGTCTACAACGTTAGCAGGGGAAATTGCCCATCCATGATTGACTACTATTAAGCTTACAGTGTATCCTAAGCTGTGTTTGTTTATTTCATTATACTTAAACAAGTACATAGCTTGTCTGTTATCCTGTCTTGAAGCCAGTGTTAACGTTGTATTGCATTCAACTTTACTCCAGACTTCTATTGCAAAAACGTTGCATTTGTCTGAGTGTCCTTTATTGTCTGTGGCATTCTTTTGCATACGGTGTTTATATTTCACAACTTATTCGATATGCCAGAGCTTGCACACATTTCACAGATTTTTTTATCAGACACCGATTTGTGTCCGACATTTGGAGCAGGGCTATAAGAAAATACGTCTCATACGATCTCTGAAAAAAATTCTTTCTTTGTTATCAGCCACTGGTAGAAAAGTTCAAACTTGAGTTAAAAGATATGGTGATTAATTGTTTTAATCAGTGTTTGACTGGTCTGCTGTACTGAAATGATCACATCAATATCCACATTGTGTCTCACAACTATGTTGTGTTATATGGTCATTACCGGATACTACATCGCAATGGAAGAGGGAGGTTTGGTGCCATAAAACCTGGTTCAACCCACCATTTCATTTGAAATGCCTGTACCAAGTCAGGACCATTGCGATCCACCAATTCTCCGGTATGACTGATTCGTTTTTGTCATTTTCTCTAGACTAACGAGCTCAATAGTTTTGTTATTACCTTTATTTACACACAAGGCGTACAGTTAAAAACGAATTCATTACACATTTTTTTACAAATTTATATGCTCTGTGCTGGTCCCAGGTTACCAGGAATTGATACGCATTAGCACAAAGCTACTCTGTATAAGTCCGCTAATGAGCGCCTTGTACGTATAGGAAGTTATGCTACGCCATTTGCTCATGGCGCTCTTAGACTTGTGATGCATTAACTGTGCTTCACTATTACCTTACATGTCCGTATCGTCATGACATTATACAAACATATGGTCGCAAATCTAAAAGGTGCACCCTTTGGGAAAAAATGTCACTTTCCTTACACGTCAAAGAGCTCTGCTGCAAGTTTTATTATGAGTAGAAACATCGATGTCTTTTTGCGTCCTTACCCAACTTCAAGTTCAATTGGCAGGCGTATATCGTATACCATATTGGTCTTGTGGTTACATTCCCTGCTTATTTTTTTCATTATTTATGTTCATTTGTTACTCCTTACTTGCTCACTTTTATTATGAAATGGTCAAACTGCCTCTTCTATGCGGTGAATTAATAACAAATGAAGCAATGAGGCGCCAGTGAAGCATTCTAGTGTCACAATTCCGAAAGGGCAACGACAAAACCGTTAAACACGAACAAGAACAGCTCGAGGAAACACAAAACATAATAAAAACAGAAAATAAACCGAATAGAAATCAACAACTCGAACGCAAGTCGTAACAAGAGTGAACTAATGTGCTCCAGAAAAGTAAGTGGTTCCTGCCTGCTTAAGCAACTACATCTATGTATCTATTTAGTTACTAATAAGCCCTTTGTAGCCCGAAGTTGAGATCACATGTACTTTGCCGAACAATGTAACTACAGACGAGATCCTAATATCTCTACTGTCAGGCTCTCCTGACAGTTCTAGAACTGTTCTAACCCAGGACACCAACTGTTATATTCTGTCCCAGCCCCTGACACATCTAGAACTATTCTGGGCCATGAAAGCTTAGAACTCCTCTATTCCATGACAGTTCTGGGCTCTGACAGTTCCAAAAAACGTCATGTAATGTTTATTGTAATTTTTTTAGCTATTATTAGCTCTCTGTTAAAATTTCGGACGTATAATGGAATCATGCTGTCGTCGTCATTGTCGTCGTCGTCCGCGTCGTGTACGTCTGCGTCGTTGTCTGTTAACTTTAAGTTTTCCCACAATAACTTTAGTTCTAGTTATCCAATTGCTATGAAATTTGACAATGATGTTCCTTACCATAAAAAAATGGAAGGGATTGATTTTTTCGGTCCCCCATTTTTTCGTTTAGAAATTAGGAACAAAAAGGGGCTTAAATGCTACCTTTTTTTGGTTCCCATTTTTTTCTGGTTACCCGAACAATTTGAAATTGTACAATAATGTTTAATACCATAAAAGGATGAATGGGATTGATTTTAGGGGTCACCTCTTTATTCATTTAGAATTAAGGGGTCCAAAAGGGGCAAAAAATTCAAATATTTTATTGTTTCCACAATAACTTTAATTTTGGTAGGCCAATTGTTATGAAATTTGACAATGATGTGTCTTACAATTATACAATTTATGGTATTGATTTTAGGGGTCCCCTTTTTTAGCTCACGTGGACCCATTGCCATCACTTGGCGTCCGTCGTCCTCGTCTGTTTACAATTTTTCAAAAATCTTCTCCTCTGAAACTACTGAACAGAATTTAATGGAACTTGTTAAAATTAATCCTTAGGGTGTCCTGCATAAAAGTTGTGTTTTGATTTTTGATTCGTCAAAAAACATGTCCGCCCTGGCTAAAATAGAACAAGGGGGTCAGACTACTGTTTTTGGCTTGTAGTTTAAAAAGTATAAGAGATAGACGAAATCTTATGCCACGTAACTGCTTCAGGATCAAAAGTTCTACAAGTCTCCATTTGGTCGAAGTTGTCAGATGAGCCCTTACAGGGGTTACGGACCCTTAAAGGTGAAAAATAACATTTTTTCATGTTTTTACTCTATAGATATTGCATGAAAACTATTGCAGATAGAGAAAAGCTGTTGCTTGCTTAATTGTTCAGCTCATTTAGCTCTACAAAAGTCTTCATAGGGTGGAAATTGTCAGATGACCCCTGTCAGATGACCCCTTGTAGGGGGAAACCCGTGCGGGTTCCGGGTGGCGAATAGGCCCGCAGCAGCGCTAAGCTTGTCGGTAAAAGTCCACTAAAGAGCGCTCAGAAACCTGACAATGGGTCAGGCCGCTTTGCCCATAAAGCGACTGGGATGTGTGTCCCAGGTGGTTGAATGGGGCAGCCCTGACATCGAGAGATGCGTGGTCGTCAGGCGATAATGCGGAAAACCTGACCGCAAACCATAGTGGTGCACCGTGTTGGGAAAAATGTCACGTTCCTCGCACGTTAAAGAACCCCGCTGCAGGTCTCGGTAAGAGTAGGATCCGTAGGATCCCCATGCAGGAGGCGAAATTTCCCGTCCCTACCCATCACTCCTTTTTCCAGTGGCAGTCAAAACTCTCCTTCCCGATTGGCCTTGTGTCCCCATTTCCCCCACTTCATCATCATTTCATGTTCAATGTATCACCAATTTCATGTTCATCTCCCGGATATAGCCGAAATCGTGCTGCTTGGGAGTAAACCAATAACTAACTAACTAACTAACCTTGTAGGGGGTACAGCCTCTTATAGGCGAAAAAATAGTGTTTTTGGCGTATAGAATTAGAACTATTGCAGATAGAAAAAAGCTGTTGCTTTCTTAAATGTTCAGATCATTTAGCTCTACAAAAGTCTCCATAGGGTTGAAGTTGACAGATGACCTCTTATAGGTGTTACGGCCCCTTAAATAGTGTTTTTTTTCATGTTTTTGGCTTATAGACTGAAAATTATTGCAGATAATGAAAAGCACTTGCTTGCTTAAATGTTCAGCTCATTTAGTTCTACAAAAACATTCATAAGGTCAAAGTTGTCAGATGACTTCTTATAGGGGTCACAGCCCCTTAAAGGCGAAACATAGTGTTTTTTGGCATATAGAGTGAAAATTATTGCAGATAGAGTAAAGCTGTTGCTAGCTTAAATGTTCAGCCCATATAGCTCCAGAAAAGCATTCATAGGGTCTAAGTTGTCAGATGACCCCTTATAGGGATAACGACTCTTAAAATAACATTTTGCATGTTTTTGGCCTACAGTTCAGCAACTATTGCTGAGAGAGAAAAGCTGTTGCTTGCTTAAATGTTAAGTTTATTTAGCTTTACAAAGATTTCATAGGGTCAAAGATGTCAGATGACCCCTTATTGGGGTTATGGCCCATTAAAGGTGAAAAATATAGTCATTTAGCTATCATTTAGCTATACAAAAGACTCCATAACCAGGTGAGAGATTGAGGATCCTGGGAGCCTTTTGTTTTAATTAGAAATAGGGGACCCCAAAAAGGAGCAAAAAATAACTTTTTTTTAATTTCTGGTCCGATTTTGAAATTTTCTTTTGCATGTCTGATCTTTTCAAATGGTCAATACAATTAGAGGATTAATTATTGCAACCTCCCCTTTTTTCATTATGAAATTAGGGGCCAAAAAGTGCCGAAATTGAAACTTTTATTTGTTGTCCAATTTCATTTTTTTTCTTGCTAATAAATTCTTGTGAAGTAATGAATTTACAAATTGAAAAATGATAATAATTTTGTGACACTCTCATACCCCTTAATGAATAAGGGGCCAACAGGGGCAAAAATGAAAGGTAGCAGATGGCCTTGATTAGGGGCAAAAGGGGTGCTTGTAATTTATTTCTGTCTGCGTTTGAAAAATAAAAATGAATTCCTAGTGAAATGTGGGTGGAAAGTCCACCGAAGGCTGCATGTGTCAAAACACTTTGTCAGTCCACCATGGGCTGCTTGTGTCCAGAGCAATTGACTATCAATATTGGGCCTAAAACCTACAGGGTTCAACTTGTTGCGGTCGTATCATGCTGCAGACGGCGAAGCTTTTTATTAAAGGACAAGATATGATACGGGCCCAATTTTGCCCCCAATTTTGAAATTATTAAAATGAGCTAAAAGTATGTGATATATACTTTAAGTTAGTTAAACTTTAATATATCAGCATTATTTTGTATAAAGTGATCCATTATGGTGTTGAAATAATTACCCAAAGTTGCTTAAATATCGTGATTTGGTGAAAAACTGTAAAAAACCTGCAATTTTGAAGTGGTTTTCAGCAAATTTAACTATGAGCCACACAGAGTACCACTACAATAATTTATGTTGATAATTATTTTTGATATAGAAACAGACCACAAAAATATCTTTGTGGTACTCCGTGTGGCTCATAGTTAAATATGCCAAAAACTACTCAAAATTTGCATGATTTTTACACTTTTCCACAAAAATGCAATTTTCACATAATTTGATGACGTCACTGTGACATAATAAACAAGATTTAGCTAAAATTAATGTTATTTTACTATACCTTGTTCATCTAAGAACTGATCTAGAATAATTTAACTTCAGTTCAATTATTTATAAAAAATGGTAAATTAGGGGGCCAAATTTAGCATTTATCATATCTTGTCCTTTGTGTATTTTCTATCCTCATTATTTTTTTAATATTACTTACCAGGTACATGTATACCAAGCTTCAGCTCCATGGCTACTTTTATGTAGTTACTTTATCTCTTACATGTTTTATTGTAAATGATAGTATCAATGCAAAAAATGCCTAGCCGCTAACCAACTCTTTTTGACTAAGATAAGCTACACAAAATTTGGGGGCAAAAGTGGGCTCTTATCATACCTTGTCCTTTGTTATATCTCTTTCTAATTTGGTGCTTATTCTAAATTATTATTTCGAATTTTCAGAAGATTTATAAAGATAATGGTTGTTTGATGCGCAGTCACATTGTTCAAGGGTTTGCGATTTAATGTAAATCGAGTTTTTGTGACCTTCTGTAACGAAATGTGATTAACAAGGTTTTACATGTGTGTAAGTATACGCTGAAATGCATTTCAACCAAGTTCAGGGTTTTGGTTTTTTATCCGCAGGTTAATTATTTTTTTCTCTCTACATTTTTGTTTATTACTTCACAGTGGTACACTTTCATAAATCAAGCAGTTTGACTGACCAAAATGCAATAAGAAAAAGGTTGTGTTTTGCTTTAATTTATGTCGACGGTTTATGACTTTGTGATTTTGTAGACCATATAGCACACATGTAAGTTCGATTTTACAAGTTTTGTTTCAAGCAAAATATGCCTTTCAAATCTGACAAAAAATAACTTAAGTAAATTATGCTATAAACCATGTAGACTCCGTAAATATTTTGAAAAGTAAGTTGACTTAAAAAAAGTTGTTACTTCACAAAAAGGGAGGGTTGATCATTTGATAGTGGAAGGCATCACGTTGCCATAGAGCAATGTGAAGTCATCTTTCTTGATTGCTTATTTTAAGATGAAGATACTGGCCCGTACGTAGGATTTGTAAAGGGGTGCAAATCTAATCAGCGAGGTATCTTAGATAGGCAACTGTAAGTTCATACCTAGAATTGACTTTAATAGTCAATAATGAGATTGATAGTTCTTGTTGGTTTTCAACGGGGTTGCAGTTGCACACCCACCCTGTGTACAGGTCTGACTTTGCTAAACGCTGGCCTACCTTAACGTTTTTATTTTGTTATTATTTTCATATGAATCTTTTATTAGCTAGTTAATCTTGACTCAAATATAGAACTTTTTTTCGTAATAATGAACTAGTTTACCCTAAAGTGCAGTCATGATATTTTGTAATATATAATTGATTCCTAAACAAGATTGAATTATAAGTTATTTTGAAGTAAGACACTTTTGATTAATAAACTGAAAAAAGAGGTTTTTCATGATTAAACAGTTATTAATGTTTCAGATCTCAATACATTTACTATTTACTTAATAATTGAATGTTCGTATTTTGATATTTCATTGGCGTGTAGCACTTTTCCTGTAAAACATAATAAAAACAAATATTTACTGACATGACTGACCTTTCCGATAATTCTCCGAATAAACTCAGTAACGTGCCACTTTCTTGATAAAAAAAAAACTTGTAACATTCAGTTATCAATGCGATAAATATATAGGACCCCTTGTATAAATGCAGACTATTGGAGTGTATCATCCAACGCCTATAGTGTTTCCATCGCTAGTGAAGTCACTCAAGAAACATTACGGATTGCATCATATTCTCGTAGATCTCAGATGAGTACAAATGTTATTATTTTAAAGAGTATTCCGTCTTGTCGCCCTTAACATTATGAAACCACAACAAATAAAGGTATGTATAGAAAGGAATCGACTTGTCTGTCTGTCCGTCTGCCCCCATACATGATAAGCTCAACTGTTCGTACACCGCCGGATGGATTTTAATGAAACTTTACATGAAGAAAGTACATGATATGTTGGAAATGTGCATGAAGAATTTTTAGTGCTGTTAGATATCATTCAGGGAATTGGCCTTTTTAGATAATGTGTTCAAAGGGAGACCCCGTCATAATGCAGCTACATTTTTTTGTACTTAACCACCTTCATATAATGAATTTTGATGATACTTCATATAAAAGGATAGCATATAAAGATGTCACGTGAATGAATGCATTTCATTGTTTTCAAATATCATCCTGTGCTAGATCACATTACTTTTTAATACTTCTCCGAATGACATGTGTATTATACGCACAGAAAATGCCTACCTTTTAGATGGAAGAAGCAGAGGTACCAATGGGGTATCCGAATGTCAAAAGTCCGAAAGGGCAGAGACAAAACCAGTAAACACCAACAAGAACGGGACAAAAACAGACAACATGGACCTTAAACATTCAATCTCGGGTTTATCTATATTTACGAGAGTTCAGCTGTTATATGTGCATTTTTGTTGTTGTTTTGTTATGTTTTTTAACCTGTTTTGTGGTTCGTTTGTGTTTTTAATGTTGTGTGGGCTTTAAAGATTTACAGTACTTCTGCACATTTTTTTGGTTTCTTACAATAAAACAACCATTTAAATTTATAACTTTAGTTTGCAGTTTGATCGAAAACGACAATAACTTGTCCTATATGCGCTCCTCTTGATTTGATTGCCGATTTGTTTTTATACTCTTACGAGATTGCATTTCTTCAAGAACTCGGAAAGAACAAGAAGATGAAAGAGGCAAGATCATTTCATCTCAATTTTAGATGAATCGAATTGTTTGGTAGATGGATTCCTTTGATATATCCTCCAGAGTGAGAGATTGAAGAAACCACCGAATCCAATTGCTTCACATCATTCCTGATTTTTTTTTCTCCGTGACCGACTCTTAGGCTAAGGTTACAAGAAAATACGTCTTATACGGTCAATAAAAGAATCTTCCTTTGTTATCAGCCAGTGTAGGAAAAATTAAAAAATAAGTTGAACATATTGGTTAGTGTTTGTTTTGATTAGTGTTTTGCTGGTTGTTGTACTGAGATGATCATTATCTATATTATGTCTTCACATGTGTGCTACTACCGGTCCCCAAGATCACAATGGAAGAGGGAGATTTGGCGCGCCATAAAACCTGGTTTAACCAACCATTTAATTTGAAATGCCTGTACCAAGTCAGGCCCATTGCGATCTATAACTACATGTATTCCGGTGTGTCTTCCATGTTTTGTCTTTTCTCTTGGACATTGAAAGAAGCAAAGGTGTACCAAAGGGGTAATCAGTATCATAAAACCGTAAAGACAAAGACAAAACCGGCAGAAAAAACTCATCACAACAAAACAAACCACATAACAACATAAAACACACACACACATAACAACAAAACCGCATTCAGCAACGCGAACTCAAGTCGAAACGAGAGTGAACGCAGGTGCTCCGGAAGAGTAAGCAGTTCCTGCTTGCTATAGCACACCCGTCACGTTGCCAAAGATCGATTAAGTGTTGGTCAAATCCGGAAAGGATGACATTACAAAACTCTATGTCAAACCAACATCTGTGCTCATCTGAGAGATAGAAATCCCGTATTTGTAAACAAGCACATGATGTCGTCCGTAAAATTTCTTGAGTGATGACAACAACCTGGGAGCAACGTACCCCTGTGTTAACAATTTGCTTGTCAGCCGTGTAGCTCTATCAAGGAAGTCGTTGTAATCCCCACATGCTCTGGAATAACGAATCAATTGTGATACGTAAACTCCATATATTGGAGCGGACGGAATGTTGCTACACAGAAAGGGAAAGTTGAAGTCATCACGTTTGTCATAAAGCCTTGTACAAAGCCTTCCTTGTGTGTCAATTTCGAGAAATAGATCCAAATATGAAGCAAACCTCCTAGAATCTGTAGTGTCCTTTATCTTTTTTTTACCATGTGATTAATATATCCCATGTTTGTGTTTTACGATGAACCTCAAAAGCTTTTTAAGGCTAGTCCTGGCGCCAGCCTATGTGCTACTCGTCATGTGCATTTTTTTTCTTGTATCAAACTTTCGGTTGTTGTAATCATTTTTTATGCCCCGCCAACTTTGTTGGGGGGCATATAGTTTTTCGGTCTGTTCGTCCTTCCGTCCGTCCGTCCGTCCGTCCTTCCGTCCGTCCGTCACACTTTAGTTTTCCGCACTTTTTTTCGACATCCTTGCATATATTCAAAAGATTTTTGGTATGTGTGTCTACCATGATGAGTTACAGGTCAAGTTCGAGGTTCGTTCCGGTCCACTGATTTTGACCTAAATTACGGCCCTTGAACTTAGCAAATTTTGTAAAAATAAGTTTTCCGCACTTTTTTTCCACATCCTTGCATATATTCAAAAGATTTTGGGTATGTGAGTCTACCATGATGAGTTACAGGTCAAGTTCGAGTTTCGTTCCGGTCCACTGATTTTGACCTAAATTACGGCCCTTGAACTTAGCAAATTTTGTAAAAATAAGTTTTCCGCACTTTTTTTCCACATCCTTGCATATATTCAAAAGATTTTTGGTATGTGAGTCTACCATGATGAGTTACAGGTCAAGTTTGAGTTTCGTTCCGGTCCACTGATTTTGACCTAAATTACGGCCCTTGAACTTAGCAAATTTTGTAAAAAAAAGTTTTCCGCACTTTTTTTTCCACATCCTTGCATATATTCAAAAGATTTTTGGTATGTGAGTCTACCATGATGAGTTACAGGTCAATTTCGAGTTTCGTTCTGGTCCACTGATTTTGACCCAAATTAGGGCCCTTGGACTTAGCAAATTTGGTAAAAATAACAGTTTTATTTTATTTGCCAGCGGGGCATCAGTGTCATCTTGACACATTTCCTTGTTTATATCTGTGTTGACTGTAATGTTACGGTTGCATTTCTTTTTTCTTCTACTATTCTTTTCTCTGTCTTAGTCGTTCCGGACTATTTTCCCATATAACTCTTATGCTTAAGTGAAACATTTGCATTTGATAGGTTAATCAAACTAACAAAAAAATTTATTTTTCATTAGTTTATTTGGTAATTCACATGAAAAAATACAATTATTCAACAAGCATTCACCACAGTAATTAAATCCTTAATTTTAAATAAATTCTATATAAATCTTTTTAAATCTAATTTTCCTTTTTTAATTTGAGGCTAAACACGTTAATTATTCTCTGGGTTCATTTAACACTATAAATTAAAAATAAAATCTGTATTCAACGATTCAATAACATCTGATTAATTTAACAAAAAAGAGCGTTTTTTTGTAAACATGGGCAAGTGAATCGTTATCAAAAGGAAATTGAGGAAAGGATAATAAACAAATAATTAAGACAAGAAAAACATATGAAAAATCTTGCACAAAAAGCGTGACATCTTTGAAAGCTATTATAGATAAATTATTCCTTTTTTATATTTGCCCACTCATGAATATTTCATCCAAGCTGGTTAACATGACTATAAACACTAGGCAATTCCGTAGAATAGTTTAGGAAAACTCTCGTCAGAAGCACTTGGAGGGTATACAAAGGTATAAGAAGAGTAATATTCCAAATGAAAATACCGTACGAAAAAAAGGGGGAAAACCAGATCTACTAAGGTTGCCGTGGTTCCAAACTAAACTAAACAACGTTGGGGTTAATTTTCGACCGATAGACAGGGATTCTCAGGGCATCTGGAGCAAACAGAAATCTTATATACAATGTATCTAAACATTATTTCTTTTAAACCCTTTCAAAAAAGCAGTTCATTACACGTCTTACTTATGTTTAAAAGGGCAACAGAAGCAATTCAGTTTAAAATGCGTTGGCTTAAAATATATGTAATACCGTCTGCTTGGAATATAAAACCAAATAATAATGAATTAATTTAGATCAAGATCAATCTGAATGCTTAAAATCTTCTGTAGGTAATAACATGAAGTAAAACGTTCAGATGATATGTTTACAATTTGAAAACTTGTGTTATTTTTCAATGGATGAAATTTTTCATCAGACAAGACTCCAATCGGGGAATTGAATGTATAATTCAATTGATTTATAAATACGTTTTTTTATTGAGAAAACATGTATTGAAATTAATTTATAAGAAATGACCACAATATTTTTTCGGTCTACTGTATTCGAAATGTGGCACGCACTTTTGTGTAACCTGCTTCACAGGTTACACAGTGTGTGCCGCATGTTTAAATTTAATTTCTGCCTAGACATAAAAATATTATGGTCATTTCTTAAATATCAATATAATATCTATTACGTATTTAATAAAAAAAAGAACTGCTCTGTCTTAAAAATAACAATAATATTTTTTTTTGTTGTGTCGACAACTTGTTTTAAATCATCAGTGTTTCTTAGTTATACCAATTTACGCAGGAACTAGAACAAATCATTTAGAGTGGTTCCAGAAAATTAAAGTTAAATCCAAGAAGTCAAAACGGAATTCATTTATATTTGTTCACCGTCATTATTTTAACTTCTTCAAATGTAATTTTTATAATCTGAATTGGATGGACCATTTAATTTGAAGGGGAAGGGGTCTTTGCTTTTTCCAAACAAATACATTTGATATTTTGTCGAATTTTGTTTGGGCACCAGAGGTATTAGAACAAAATTTAGGATTTCTAACATTTTACACAAAAGTCCTTATGTCCAAAAAAATTATCGCTACGCGAAAAAGGAAATTTGGACCCTGGGACAGGTGAAAAACAAACCCTGCTCTAAAGTTAATTGTTCGTTCTTCACTAACACCACTATTTAAATAAAGCTATGCATCATAAAACACTATAGTAATTTTCTTCTTATATGACAGCTCAATGTTAACATCCATGTATTGCATGGCGTTAATACCATCTATCATAATTGACTAAACTCACAGCGAGAGCTGAATTAGTGTCACAACTTATAAATAATTGCTCAAATAGATATTGATTGAAAGAAAGGATAAAAAGTAGAAGCAAATTATTCTCCCAGTTGATGCCAACGCGCGACTGCATTATTGCTTGAAATTAAATCATTCCAATGGATTTTGCCATCACCTTGAGTGTCAACTCCAATTTTCACTCGGCCTAAAAGATCGTCATTACCAAGTGTGTTGTCATGGTATATTTGAAAGTCTGCTGAGAGTCTTTTAAGAAGTTCTTTCCCAACGTTAAATGTAAGAGCCTCATTCCAAACTGGGTCATGTGTGAGATGCGCCGTTGATGTCTTTTTCTTTTTAATTCGTTTCCCATCACATAAGATAGAAACCTTCACGTATGGATCTATAAAAAATAAAGAGATTTGTCAGTACATTTCTTGTTTATAAAAGAATAGAAATTAATGGTACCCGTTCACTCCGCCTCCCGCACCCAAAAAGTTAAAACAAAAATTGATATGGTCAACTAAATATAGTCAAATACAGCTAATGCATTTTGAAACAAACCTTGTTGTATGTTTATACTTGCAAAAATAAAATTACTCATCACACAATAAACGAGACGATCAATTTCAAATGCACAAACAAGACAAAAGAAAATAAGGGGAAAAATGAAATCCGCAATAGCCCGCTTTTCAAAGGAACTGTTGATATGAGATCGAAAAATTAGATTGAAAGAAACAAATTTTTTTTAAGTGTACCAGTATACCATTCGTATGAAAGGCAAATTAAGTAGACCTAAACAACAAACATGAACACTAAACAACTTAATTATACCATAAAACCTGGTTTAACCCACCATTTCGTTTGAAATGCCTGTACCAAGTCAGGACCATTGCGATCCACCAATTTTCCGGTATGATTGATTCGTTTTTGTCATTTTCTCTGGACTATGAGATTGATCCTTCAAGGTCGGTAGTTTTGTTATTACCTTATACAACTTAATAAACTCGATTGGTCTTACTGAACATGTAACTGCTGCCATGGTTACTTACATTTAAACAAAACAGTTTATAGCAATAAAAACATATTAGACCATTCTACTTTAAGAAATGGATGTTAAAAAGAAAATTATCAAAGTTATCCTTACCTAAAAGTTTTTGTTCGTCTGATGCCAATTTCAAGTTTCGCGCCTTCATAACAACTATCGTAAGACGCTCTGCACTGGACAAATAGCTCAACGAAAACTGTAACTCAGCTTCGTCCTATAAAAAAAGCATAGAAACATTGCCATGGTAATTTACAGATACAATACATGGACTAATCGTAAAATTAATTCGTTAAATTAATGTAAATAAAGTATAATACAAGTGTATGTGTTCTTCTGCTTTGCATGAAAAGTGAGGATATCCACCTCATATTTTTAACAACTCTTTCCAGTGAGCATAAGCTCACATTAACTTATTATTTTAGAGCTGTGACTTCGTTTGGGAAATATAATAATAATGTTTTGTTCTTGTTGTTCTGAATATTCGTTTAGACTATGTTAAATATGCTTGTTTTTTTTTTTTTGGTTTACAATCATGTATTCCGCGGTCTTTAAAGGATTAATACTATGTTCTGTTGATAATTGTACTTACATTTTTGTTTTCCTCTTCATACGAAGAAATTCCTTTCCAAAGAACCACCTTATCTGTCAAATTCAAACTGTCAACTAAGGCAATTTTTACTTGTCCCATGCATTCGTGTTTTGAAAATTGATCGTAATTGAACAAAAGAATTTCCAAGTAATTGTTCGGCAATCTGTTTGGAGAAATGTCAAAAATAAATTCCTCGTCAAATTTTGGCGCCAAAGTTTTCTTATGCACCCTCGTTTGAAGTTGACTTTTATGATCCGGCAAGAGTTGCACTTTACAGTATGGATTCGAAGTTCCGGTTATGACGTCATATGCCACGAGATCTTCTGCTTGAATTAGATTGACGGACAGAAGGTGGGTTTCTTTGTTGTATTGTAAGCTCAGATTTATTGCACCTAAGTTAACTTCCTCGTTACTGGATAAAGAATGCTGTCGACAAAGTTGCTGAAAAGAGAATAACAATATTTGAATTGTGAAATTTTTAATTCATAAAAAATGATTAATTAAAATTCAAATACTCCTTGTTTTTTCCTACTGGGGGTGTTTTTGGTTCAGTGAATTTCACACCTCGATGTGGATATTTTTAATTCTATTTAAAAATAATTAATTAAGGGAAAGTTTAAATTATCAATTTGTCGTTTTCGTTGACCCTGAAAAGATTGCTGAACTATAGCAATTTGCATAATCATTCAAGCCGAATAAACATGTATTAGTTCATTGGATAGTAAATTTTTACTCACTATTTAAATGTCTACTGAGCTTTTTTCTGATTATTATTTCCAGTTACATCTGAATAAGGTAGTCATGATAAAGTTTGAATATTTTAAGTTTAATATTTTCTCAATTTTAATTTCATTTTTTACTTTGATCATGTAGTAGTTTTCTTTTTCGATTTTTGTGATTTGTATTCATTTAAGTTTCTTTTCGTTTCGATTAATTTATAAGTCATTCTTACTCAGATTTTTCATTGAGCAGGTCGTATAAATTTTGTTATTTTTCCTTAAGTTGAAGCGTCGATCAACTTATGTTTGTAAATTTTTTGAAAACCCGCCCACCCAGCCCTTGCTTCTTTAACTTTTTAATATTGTTTTTTGGGTATTTTGTTATATGTTTGTCTTTGTGTGTAACATGTTCTTGGAATGTAACTGTGTTTGTATTTGTCTAGACCTGTCTCTTTGTGCCATATGTCACTATGTGTATGTCGTATGTTCATGAAAATCTGATGCCTAAAAAATGTTTTTATTTTGAATTTTTGTTTTTCTCCTTAGTTTAATACAAAGTATTGGAGAGTAATTGACCTATAAAAGTCATGATTTTGACCAACCTTACATCTAATTAAATTAAACTCTAGAATAATATTTCGGTATGAGCAATTTTTAAACTAAATCCCGAGGTCATATGAAAGTGCTCGAGTTAAAAAGTTGTACCGAGTTCTCCTTTCTTTTTTTTCATTTAAAAATATTATGCTATGTTAATTTCTGTTATTTGCTGTTAAGAGACCGTAGAAATTCTGTCTTGCTAAAACTATTTGAATACAGTATCAAAGGTGCGCTTTTCTTTTCTTAAAAATGGCTTAAAGATACATGTAGAACTATGACACGATGTTCAATGTCTGCAGATCGAGGCCTTGGAGGTTGCAGGTTAATTTCCACCCTATCGATCGAGTGTTCGAGTTTGTATGTAAAAAATGCCCAGGATCGGCGGTTTCCTCCGGGTACTATGATTTTTAGAGAGTCATTAATCGACCGCTTTGTATAGCCAATGGTTCTCGAAAAGGGCATTAAACACCAACGGCAACTTTAATTCCTAGACGGATTCTGGTGGATTGAGATTATAATAATCCTTTAAAGCGTGTTTCAGACATTGTCATATTATTCATACCCATTTTCTGCTCTTGATCATGGCCATGAGATTTGTATATGGGTCTTGTCTACATCTAGGCGACCATTGGTACTTTGAATAGCGCACATGTTTTATGAACAACTAATATATTACAATTTAAAATGTATCTTAAATTCTTGTTAGTAAAACAAGGAAAAGTTAAAGTTTTGCTGTTTAGTTACATGTAACTAAGCCGTGACAATAGATTAATTGTCAAACAGTTTTTTTACACATGAGAAACTTTTGTAATGACTTCATGGTGCAAAGACGGGTACTAAAATCACATGTATGAACGGTTGGCGAAGAAAAAAAAACATACTTCTGTTACAAATTTCCCAGCAACTTCTTACATGTATCTTAGCCTCTTGATATTTGGTTTGCAGAGTAAGATCTCTTATTGTGGGATTCGTTTGAAGTTCTGTCGCCCACCTATTTCTAAATCATTTTTTTTTAATAACTGTATCAAGCTAGAAATGCTGGTACAGTGCTTCCATATGTAATAATTTATGGTCTTTTCCAGGTCATAAAGGAAAATTGTCAACATTACGTTATTAGCCATTTTGAAATGAAGCTTATATTGAAAATTAATATTTGTCTAAGTTTTGTCATTTAATCCCTCGGAGTAGTACATCGTGAGATGATGCCAATTATTCTTTGTGATTGTCAACGACTTCTTTAATGTCTTCTTCTTTCTATTAGTATTCTCTAAAGAAATGAAATCAAGATGTCAAAAGCGATTTTCGCAGATTACTTCTGCTTTAAATGGAAACAATCTATTATTCTGTATTTTGCAGTCCATTTAAATCGACATAATGAAAATATTACAAAGATTAATTTTACATTATGTTTTTTCTTACCGTCTTTCATTTCCTGGATTTTACATTACCCTTAACAAGATTGCCAATACAAAGATGCAAGTGTCAGAACAAATATATTCTATCATCACTCGGATGCTACCTAATACGTTTCACTATATCCTAAATAGCTATTTGTGGTTTTTGATATTTCGTCTGAATGATTATAAGATGAAGAGGATTTCAGATAATGCCAAAAAAGTACTTCGCCTTAAACCGAACATTACGTAATGCCTTGACGCTCTAATTAAATTAAGCAACAAAACCTTGCTGTTGCTTTCCAATTATTTATTTATTTCTCTCAAAGTTGGCGATCAATAGGGCTATTTATTTCGGTTATGTGTTTTTTTTTATAAAATCATCAGATCCCCATGCCTTAAGCTCTATGAACTTTTATCAGGCACGTTTCTACAACAAACTGTATTTTCTAATTGATAATATAAAATCGTCTAATGGCTCCACCTCATTCAACGATATCGCAAAGAAAAACTGTTTGAGCATTACTTTGAGTAAGGAGCAAAGTGGCGCCAATGGGACATTGGAGTGTCAAAAGTCCTAAAGGGCTATTACAAAACCGGCAAACACGAACAAGAACAGCACGAGAAACACAAAACACAAAATCAACCGAACAGTAATCAACAAGTCAACGCAAACCCAAGTCGTAACAAGAGTGAGCTCAGGTGCTCCGGGAGATTAAGCGGTTCCCGCCTGCTAAAGTACACCCGTCGCGCTGCTAATGTCAAATTCAGTGTGTCAAGTCCGGTAAAGGAAAACCAAACAAAATTCTACGTCAAACCAACATCTGCACACATATAAAAATCCCATATATTTCTACAAATGCATGGTGTCTACTGTAAAATACGTGAGTGAAGACAGCAACCGAGGAGCAACATAACACTGTGTTAACATTTCTGTATCAAACGTGACGCTCTGTCAGGGAAATCGATGTCATTCCCGCAAGCTCTGGAGTAACAAATCAATTGTGATACGAAAACTCCATAGGCTAGAGCGGCAGAAAGTTGCTACACAAGAGGTGAAAGTTGAAGTCATCACGTTTTGTAATAGAGCTTTGTTGAAAGTTTTCCTTCAGAGTCTATTTCGAGATGTATATATAATCTTGGGCTAATATTTTAGAGAATTTAATAAATATACAAAAATACAATTCATCAATTTCGAAATGAAAGACCTTTTAATGTATCTCTTATAATAATTGATTTCCTTTCAAACAATAACACAGAAGGTTAATTCATACTTAAAGAAAAATCGTATCCCCCAAATCAAAACGAAATCATATCGTGAATGCATACATGGCATATATCCACTATGTCAAAACATCTGTAAACCACGGATTTAGCAAATTCTTCGTATGTCTTTTCGCGACATTACCAAAAATGTTCTGAAAGTACGTTGCTAGTCTGTAGTAAAAGACGAAAAATCACTATATCGTGAATGGGAAGAGTAGCACTCTGTGCACGTTAATTAAGAAATTAAGATCCTTTGTACTGTTCTGAAAAAGTATGCTCAATGTGGGCCGCTAAAAATACCACACTAGCATACAGCAAGCTGGAAAGGGATTAATATTTTATATGTAGCTTGTTGCCAATCAAAGAAGCAGAGGTACCAATGTGGTATCCAAATGTCAAAATTCCAAAAGGGCAGAGACAAAACCAGTAAACACCAACAAAAAACGGGACAAAAACAGACAACATGTAAAACATGGAAACACAGGTTAACAATTAAAAGGGTCGACCTGACCATGCTGACATAAAAGGAAAAACACGATACAACAGTTGTGCACCAAATTTTAATTAATTTTCTTCTGTAGAAGCCGAGAAAAATAAATCGACCTGCATAAACGACAAAGTTTTTTTTTACCATTAGCACATCTATGGCAAAATACATAAAGATATATGATCAGATACAATTGTAATCAATGCGTTTAATCGCAAATAGCTTTTTTGTAGCAAGTTGGTGCGAATTTGTAATTTCATAAATATATTTACAGTTAATAAGAAACGATATGAATCTTATTTTTCACATCAGTAACTATCCATGAAAACAAATTGATGTTAACATTAATATTTGTTATATTAGTATGGGAGCAGGAGCAGAAAAAAGAAAAAAAACAATAAAAAGGTTGGAACTATGTATGATAAACAACAAAAAATGAATTAAAATGAGTTTAGATCTGATAAATCTCGTTTTACAAAATTACTACTTGTGATTCGGTCTCTTTTTTTATTACATTGCTTTGATGAAAGTTTCAAAAACATCCGTTTTACAAACATAACAGATCTATTTTTTATACTATCTCAGCTTCAATCTATCACCAAAGGGAGCGTCTATCAACACTGACCTCTATACTATCGCGCTAAGGATTGTGGGTAATATCCCCGAATTCGGGGAATGAATATCATTAAAATATTTCCCATGATCCTTAGCGCGATAGTATAGAGGTCAGTGTTGATAGACGCTCCCTCTGGTGATAGATTGATCTCAGCTTGGGTTAAAAGTCTTGTATTATCCTGTTTGAAATCGTGTATCCAAATAAGTTTCATTTCAAACAGTCAAAAAGCATACAGATTCATTATAATATTTCACGTACTATACATGTGTGTGTAACATGCATTATGAAAGGAAAACGTTCTTAGTCTAAGTTTTTTTTTGTTTTACTTGGAAATAAAATTACCTTCCTGTCGTATAACTTAGCATCAATCTTTCTCAGGTCAATGGCATCTTGCATTGAAGCTCTTCGTTGTCTATTATAAACAGGCAAGGGTGGTAACCCATCGTTTGAAATGGAGGAAAATGAATCACGTAAACCGGAAACAGATCCCGGAGTGACATTTCCGGAACTCCCTTCTGAAATAACAATAAACGCATTTAGAATTTTTGAATTCATTTGAGCTCTGTAATTAGAAATTGGGCTAATAAATTTAATTATTGTCATTACGGCAAGTTTGCTTTTAGTGTAATCAACCAAGCTAAGAATTGAGGAAGAATACGAAAAGACAAATTTAGCTTTTAGCAGATTGTTGGCCAATATTTTAATTTCAGGGTACAAAAATCTAAGAGAATTAACAATTATGTAAAATCATGGTATTCAGTTGGAATATTTGTCGTTTTGTCTTCATCCCATATAACACACTTTAAATTTTCCACGACTCATTTTTGCATGAACTATTAATACTACTCAAAAAGAATAATTTCCGATCGAAGACAACAGCGAATTTATTTTGCTTCAGAGATGGTTTCATAATTCAGACTTTGCTTTAAACATGCCAGGGATGTGGTAATTAAAGTGAAGTAACTCGTTTTTATGTTTTGGGTTTAAATCAACTAATTTCATTAGAAAAAAGTACCTTCGAAAAAAAAAATCAAAGAACCTAATTATGTCTTATTGTATAATTTACAATTCTAATCAACTAAAGTATGTATTTTTGTCTAATCTTGGTTCTCATAAAATCTTATACATTGTAGATATGTTTCATTATGCTTTGTTTTTTTTTTTCATATTTAAAGAAACATATTTGCATCTGAAATAAATGTCAATTCGCATCTTTCAACGTCAACAAACGGCCAATAATCCGTATTCGACGATTCGCTGAAGAAACAAATATACGCCGGATAGAACTACAACATCTGGCCAAGTCATCAATAAAAGCCCTCTAAGAATAAATTACATAACAAAGAAACGAGTCTCTAAAAGGACATTCGACCCCCAATAATCCGCAAAGTACACGGTTCAATATATCATATTTTTGCAACTAGTAAAACAATATTACAGTTACATTGTAAATAGTTATTGTTTTACTCACAAGAAGCTAGAAATTGGCATATTAGGTAGATTATCATGAAAGGCATGAAAGGATGGTGATGCGTAGGAAATAAAAACTCAAGACCGACCGTGAATGATAGTTTGATTGCCACTAGTAAAAGAGGAAAACTACTAATTCAAACAAATCCAACCAACATTTATAACTAACACAAAGAAGATGATAGTGTTAATAGAATATCAGCATTCCAAGAAGGATTGTTGCGATATTATTGAGACAAAAAGGTTTCGAAATGAAGGAGCAAAATAAACATAATGCTAACTGAAAAAACAAATTGAATGAGCGTGTTTTTCGAAAAAATCAAATGATTACAATATACAGCTGCAGTGAATTTGAATTCGAATTTGAATCTATGGATGCTAACTATCATAGCATGTGCACAATTAAGCTTTAGTAATGAAATTTCTTGTGTTCGGATATCCAATTTTTATCCGAGGTTGATTCCTTAATTACACGATATCGGAAGCCACAAATCGTCTGCTTCATCGCGTAATAATACGGTATCAAAATTCTCGCGGTCGATACAATCATGTTGAACTAAGAAAATCAGCAAGTGTCCCTAAAAGCTGACCATATATTAAATTATCACCGGGAAAAACTTGATTAACCGATGAACTGGAAAGAATCAAACAGGCTTTCGCGGAAGTTGATATTAGTGGTATGACAAACTGATGACATTTATTAGATTACGGAATTTAACCTAAACGTTGATGTATGCTTATGAATTATGGTTGTTTTTGTTTTGGTTCATTTTTTTCTCTCAAAATATTCATATCAAGCAAGATTTTATTGACAACCTTTTTCAACTGGGAATACCTAAGTCAAGTGTAATAATATCAACGGGAATACATTTTGAAACTATGCAAACACAACATTACTTTATGACCTTAGAACGCAACTATGGAAAAGCGAGATTTTATGTCATCAAATCTTCTTCAACTCTACATTTTCCTTTAAAATGCCGATACTAAGTGAGGACCATTGTGACTTTTAAATTCTCGAATTAGTCTGTGTATTTTCGTGTTTTTTTTATTCGGTCATTAATCAAAAAATGATCGCCCAAGTTCGGTTATTTAGTCATTATCCTTTTTCACTGTATCAAATGGTTATTTGAGCCTTTCTATAGATTTTAAAAATTAATAAAGGTAATAACTAATGCGAAGCAATTATCGAACTTGGGGGTTCAAATCTCAAATGTCCAAGAGAAAAGACAAAACAAGGAAGTGAAGCCTACGGTTGAAAGCTACAGAAACATATGTACGAAAGACCGGTAGTGCTATTAGTTCTTTCACATTTCTCGATTGGAATTACACACATCATTGTTTCAAGCTGACATTTCTAACATCCAAGTTGACATTTCGCACTTCCAAATTCACATTTTGCACTTCCAAGTTGACATTTCTCACTTCTAACTTGACAATTCTCAGTTCCAAGCTGACATTTCTTGGTTCCAAGTTGACATTCTCAGTTCAAAGTTGACTTATCTTAGTTCCAAGTTGACATTTCTCAGTTCAAAGTTGACATTTCTCAGTTCCAACTTGACATTTCTCACTTCCAAGTTGAAACTGAGAAATTTTTACTAGGAACTGAGAAATGTCAAGTTGGATGTGAGAAATGTCAAGTTGGAAGTGAAAAATTTCAACTTGGAACTAAAAAATGTCAATTGGAACTGAGAAATGTCAACTTGGAACTAAGAAATGTTAACTTGGAACTGTCAACTTGGAAGTGTGAAATGTGAATTTGGAAATGAGAGATTTCTTACACCAATCGAGAAATGTGACAGAACCAATGGCACTACCGGTCTTTCGTACATACAGTTGAGTCCAGTTCTAACATCTCTTTAGAACTACCAGGAACTGTCAGGAATCTGTTCTAATTCTGTTCTGCTGAAAGTTCTAGGACAGTTTATGACAAGCCCTGTCCTGTCATAGAACAGTTCTGGACAGTTTTATCCCGTGACAAATTTAAAACTGTTCTAACCCCTGAAAATTCTAAGCTTTCATACGCCCTGACAGTTCTAACCTGTTCTATGCCCTGACAGCTTAGAACTGTTCTAGCCTCGGACAGTTCTACCCCCTGGCAGTTCTGATTGTCACGATTTCAGAACAGTATAGAATAAAAAATTGTTTGGTTAAAGTAAATTTATATATCGAGTTTAATTAAATTATAATGCCGAAAATATGCGCATTTTCCGATTAGGAGTATTATTATAACCGCGTGACGTCATTTAGAACTGTCAGGGTGCAGAACTGTCCAAGGCTAGAACAGTTCTAAGGTGTCAGGGCCTAGAACAGTTCTAAGCTGTCAGGGCCTAGAATAGCTCTAAAGGTGTCATGGGTTAGAACAGGTTGTGGCAGTTCTACCCTAGAACAGGTTATGACAGCTGCTGTTCAGGGTTAGAACAGTTCTAGAACTGTCAGGAGAGCTGGACAGTAGAGATGTTATAACTGGGTTCAACTGTATGTCATAACAATATAATTTGTGGTATTTGACAAGTGTACATAATGCTGTTTTACTTGTTGCTTAGAAAATGTTCATCAACATTATGAATTTTAATACGTTAAATTTATACACTATTTATGGTAGCAGATTCCTTTTAATCAATTGGAAACAAAAAGCTACATTAATAATAAAATAAGTCTATCTGTCATATTGTCATGATTGTAGAACATTATTTGACACAACTTCAAATTTCATTTGTCACTCTTGCAAAATTAAAGTGCAAACTTAATGACTTTTGATTTTATGCATTTTTTTTGTATCCAAAGCCTCATCATGCTAACGATGGTTTATTGTTAAAATTTCAATGAGGTGTAATCCTATTATAAAGTTTTTATCTGAACAGAATTAAAAATCCATAGAAAGGAATAGCATGAAATGACAACGTTGGATTATTATGCAGTTGCATAGAGATGATAACAGTTTGAAGCCAAACTATATGTTATTAAAATGAATTTGTATGGTTTAATTAATGCAATGATGTCAACTTGCTTCTATAGACCTAGATAGCAAAGCCAAAAAATCGTTTGAAATATCAAGTTTTTCATCTTAAAGTACAAAGCCATGAATAGTTGAAATATTCATTTTGTTTTAAATGAAATAATGCATCGTACCCTTTTATCCATTCTTCGGAAAATTTAATAATTTTGTGTATTGGTACTTAATGTATTAAAACCGTTAACAAGTTTTTAAACAAGATTTCAAGGGACCTAGCCGAATCGCTCATGCAACTGATATTAAAGGGTTTATCTTTACATCTTTTACTAGCATTTTATTGAATTCTCTTTTATCTTTGCCAAGAATGTGCATTTTTATAGTAAATGATCTTAAATGCATATTCGGTCCTCAGTTAAACCAACGAATCGTTCTTTGGGAGGTAACCGGTTGTGCTACGTACCACAATGACAAGTGAACAATTCTCAGGGATTACCTTTGTTTAAAATTTTAATCCCCCTAGCGGCCAGGTGAAATATCAGAATATGGGAGGTCAGAATATTTTTGCTTAGTGCGCCAACATACCGTATAAGTTTTTTTCGCGGATATCTTATTTTCGCTTTTTTCGCAGTACTTGGCAACTCACGAAAATATAAACCTGCGAAAATTTAAAGTTGTAAATAGTATACGCAAAGAATGAACTCGCATTTAAACAATCGCTAAAATGAAATTCCGCGAAAAAAAAGATCTTTCGTGTTTTATTAAATCCGTAAAATATAGCTCCTGCGAAAAAAAAACACTTGTACGGTAATGTGGATAACAATATAAATGCATGAGTCTGTCCGTGTGTGCGGTCCGTCACACTTTTATTTTGTAATATAGACATGTATGTCTCGGCTACAACTATTTGTAGGCTTTCAATATTTGGTAAGCAGCTTCAGTTGGGGTTCATTTTCAGGTTTGTCGCTTCTTAGCTTCCTGATTAAAGAGCCGACTTTTTTTTTTTTTTTGCATTCGGCAGGGGACCTAGGAAGTCTGTTCTTGTTCAATTAGCAAAAAATCTTCTTCCGAATATTTCTCTTCATGTCTCTAACCGCTTAAATCTTTTAAAATTTTACTCCTGGTTTCAAAATATTGTTTGTCAAGTATTTGATTTAGAGTCATAACTCTTAGCCCCCTCATTTTCAAGTGAAATGGTTGACCCAAGAATGAGTCGATGTGTAAGCATGGTAAGGCTCGCCTTAGAGTTAAACCGAAAATCACATTTGGTGCCTATTATATATATTACGTGTATAACATCCGGTTTTTATTAGCTTTGCGTCGTAAGAATAAAACTTGCGTTAGTTCAAAGAAAAAGGGGTGTTTAATTCAAACAAAAGATTCTGATCTCTAAATGAAAAACAGACAATATGCAACTCATCATGTACATGTACTAGAGATGTGTACCGAATTTGAAATTGACCCCTTTTTATTAGTAAAGAAATCTGACACAAAAATTCCCCTCTTGACTTATAAACAGTCAAAGTCGGCTCAAAATGCAGGAAGTAGATTACTCACTGACATAAAACAAACCGACACGATTAAACTCATTAAGCTATTTAGCTGTAAACCAAATTGGAAATAAATCCATGCAGTAGAAGCCCAGGAGATAAGTTAAACAATTATTTTTTCAACGGACAAATATAGAGAGAGACGGACGGACGAACAGGCAAGTAATAGGGAATATTGCCTCCAATATTAGAAGAAAGAAAAACTACACACATGACACAAAAATACCGACTTTTAAGCATGTCTGGAAAAACATACAGAACACTTATTTACTAAGTCAAAAATTAAATGTTACATCAGATTCAATTAACCTCAAAATGCACATTATTACAGTTCCGTTTGAATATTGGGATGGGTATTTTGTGGTAGGGGTGTCCCTTCGTCTTTCCATTACACCTCAGGGTACCCACTGTTAAACTGCAACTCCTAAACCTTTTAACAGATTTTCGTGACACTTTTACACAATCTTTTTGATATACTGTCTATGTGCATCTCTCTTTTTTTATCTTAAAACTTTATAGTTTGAATTTTTATTTCCAAATATTATATTTTTATTAATTAAACTTAACACTAAAACATTACATTCACCGTATTGTACTTAAATTAATAAAAGTATCAATTATACTTATACCCTTGACTTAACAGGTTACGAGTCTTCTTTATTTGAAAATGTTCGACTTTTCAAATTTCATGAAACAATTTTTAAGTTTAGAATTTTTCGTCATTGGACTTGCAGTTTGATGATAGCATTAACATTCATATTTGTAAGTTAAATAAAAAATAAAAGTGTAAAAACGAGTTATCGACAGACATGAACATTATTCATCAATAATTTCTCCCGAAAACGTCTTACGGTTACGATACGTAGCAACCGTGCCTGATACGTAGCAAGTCAAGAAATCTCTACTATAACTTTATCCTAGAGTCTATTTCATTTTCTGTCACGGTGGCTATGTTTTCTGCGAATCCAAAGAACCTTGACATGTTTGGATTCGCAGAAAAAATGGCCGCCGTTGCTGAAAATTCACATATCTTTTCCGTCTATTTTCGAAGAATTTGCCTTGCGTATATAAAAATGTAACCATTTTAATACGTCTTTTCTATCAAGAAATTGATTTTACGCATATTTACATTCTGGCCCTCTTATCATTGGATATGGTTTAGTCCTATGTTATATTTTTATCCGCGTTGGCCATGTTTTCTGCGTGTCCAAACGACACTAAATTTCAAAATTCTATTATAAACCATATAAAAGAAATTATTGTACATTCTTTCCCCAGTATTCAAATATTTAGTAACTGTGGTTAAGTTGTTTATTTCTCATCCTTTTAACTTAATCCTATGTCTATATTAGCCATAGCTACCACTTTTTTTCAGCGAATCCAAACAACCTCATACTTACTAATAATTAACAGCCAAACAACCTCATACTTACTAATAATTAACAGCCAAACAACCACATACTTACTAATAATTAACAACCAAACAACCTCATACTTACTAATAATTAACAGCCAAACAACCTCATACTTACTAATAATTAACAACCAAACAACCTCATACTTACTAATAATTAACAGCCAAACAACCTCATACTTACTAATAATTAACAGCCAAACAACCTCATACTTACTAATAATTAACAGCCAAACAACCTCATACTTACTAATAATTAACAGCCAAAACAACCTCATACTTACTAATAATTAACAACCAAACAACCTCATACTTACTAATAATTAACAGCCAAACAACCTCATACTTACTAATAATTAACAACCAAACAACCTCATACTTACTAATAATTAACAGCCAAACAACCTCATACTTACTAATAATTAACAGCCAAACAACCTCATACTTACTAATAATTAACAACCAAGCAACCATATAACAAACAAATAACTTCATTGTAAACACCAGGGTCCATGATAAGCAGAAATATGACAAAATAAATACAATATACATTACATTAAGGTTTATTACATGTATGTTGATGAATATCAATTCCCGACTCTAAAACGACTCAGCGAGAAGAGGCGCAAAAATTTATGTTAATATGGACCTAAACATTTAATGTCACTTAACCCTGTGTTCTAGTCATAAAGACCCTGGCTTTTCTAAGAAACAACCATGTAGCTACAATCATGTAGCAAAAGCTACACAGGGAAACTTTGTTCACGTGAAATTCACATAAAATTGACATGAATTCACGTGAAAAATTTGACGTGAATAATACATTTAACAAACAATCTAACGTGAAGTTCACCTTGCAAAAATCACGTAAATTTAAAGTGAAAAAATGTGCTCAATGTGTTTAAAGCTTTAATTTAATGCAATTTCATAAATATTTAAAGAAAAAAATCAGAATTCTCCTGTGAATTCGCATAATTTATGTTGCATTCATTTCACATAAAATTCACGTTAATTGGTCGTTTAACGTAAAATAAGTAGCAATATTAATTATAAGATTAATGCTTGATTGCATGCAGACAGACATGACACGATAATATGACGACACAACACGATTAAGAAAGTGAGTGATCATTACAGTACATGTATTGTACAACAGATTGACTATAATCAACTGACATAATCACGTTTCATCTTTCCGAATAAATTTTTCAACTTAATGCTGAACAGATATCGAAAACAGATTATTAGTGACCACAAGACGAACAGTTGTGGTCAGTTGAACAATCATTTTACCATATTTGTACTGGATACCTAAACTTCACAAAAATCCGTACGAAGAAAGGTATATAGCTGAATCTTCAACGTATTCAACTACAGAATTGTCCGTTCAACTTACTAAGATCTTATCTGCTGTCAAAGAAGGACAACAAGCATACTTTGATACTGTATATAATCGTAGTAGAATTCATTATATGTTGATTTTAAAGAACTCAAAATATTTGTTAGATAATTCTATCTCCCGGTCATTCTCTGCGGTTCATTCTTTGAAAATCTTCGATTTTCAACTTTATTCACCACATTGCCACACGAAAAAGTTAAGTGTCGACTGAAAAAACTTATTGAAAAGGCCTTTTCGAATTCAAGGAACTTTGTTGTTCTAGGCTATATATAATTCTACATTTTTCCAAAACATCTTATACAGATAAGATTTGTTACACTTTGGATCAAGTTTGCAGTATGCTTGATTTCCTTATTGACAACATATTTGTCACATTTAGAGGAGCGATTGTTCAACAACAAGTCGGCATGCCAATGGGCACAAACTGTGCTCCTCTCCTCGCCGACTTGTTTTTATACTCTTACGAGACTGAATGTCTTCAGGAACTCGTAAAGAACAAGAAGAACAACAAGAGGCTAGGTCATTTAATCTCAGTTTCAGATATATTGATAACGTCCTCTCTGTCAACAACTCGTCGTTTGGCAGATGGATTCCTTCAATATATCCTCCAGAACTAGAGATTAAAGAAAACACAGAATCCGCTTGCTTTACAACATTCTTGGATCTACATCTCGAATTTGACCCGGGTGGTCATCTCAGTACAAAAATTTACGATAAAAGAGACGATTTTAATTTTAAAATTATTAATTTTCCTGACCTGGAATATAACATATCAACGTCACCTGTATACGGTGTCTATATTTCACATCTAATTCGATATGCTAGGGCTTGTACACATTTTTCAGATTTTTTTTTATCCGACACCGCTTTCTCCGTACCGACTATAAGACCAAGGTTATAAGAAAATACGTCTCATACGATCTCTAAACAAAATTCTTTCGTCGTTATCAGCCACTGGTAGAAAAATTCAATATCATGTTAGACGAAATGGTTAGTTCTTGCTTTGATAGTGTTTAGCTGGTTGATGTACTGAGATGATCACCTTAGCATCCCTGAATTGTCATCACAAACCTGTTGTGTTTTGTGTAACTATCGGACCCAAAGATCGCAATAGAAGAGGAAAGTTCGGCGCGCCTTAAACCTGGTTTAGCCCGCTATTTCTTTTGAAATGTCTTTACCAAGTCAGGACCATTGCAGTCTTCAATTTTTCGGTGTGTTTTCCTTGTTTTGTCTCGTCTTATGGACATTTGAGATTGATTCTCCAAGTTCGGTAATTTTGGTAGATGTATTACCTTTATTTTCAACTGCCGGAAAACTACTAGTATTCTGACTACAGTTCCTGTCAAGAGGTAGGACGGCGAGGGCTTAGAATTGTTTTGAACAGTTCCATGACATATTTAGAACTGAGCCCTGACAGATCTACCTCTGACAGCTTAAAAAACAGTGTCAAGTCATAACAGGCTACAAAGAATGACATACATTTTAAGAAAGGTGACAATGCAAACAAATAACGAAGAAAATTATTGTAAATGTATAGGTTTGATTTTACAAACATTTATAAAAATCAAAATGTCCTTTATAAACTTTAGGGCATATAACAGTCTCAAAATTGTTAGGGGCTAGAACGGCTGGAAAAAAAATCAAGCGTTAGAACAATTTATGACAGTTCTACCCCAGAATTGTTAGGATGTAGAGCAGTTCTAGAACTGTCAGCAGTAGCATGACAGTTAAGATGTTAGAAAGTATCTCAACTGTATTAATTTTTCTTTTTACCTTGATTTAAAACACAGTCACGATTTAAAACAAATTGGAAAACAATATAAATAATTATTTTCTTGATTTAACATCAACAGTTAAACGTGCTTCCCTTAAAATACAATGCAAACATTTATGCAAACTCAGTCACAAAATCTATACCTGGTGTTAAAAACTGTATTAGTAATTTTCTCACATCTTTAAATGAACATTTATCAATTTCTTTCACTGTTCTTTGTTCTTTGATCTTCCTTTTTTTTTGTAACAACACAAGCAGATCTTTACAATAAAACATGAAATAATTGATGTTTTGTACTTTTATCAATAATTATTGTGATTTAATTAAAGGTATGTTATTGACAATGCAACAAAACATGTTATATAAAAAGATACCAATTGTATATAATATCTTGTCGTCAAGCATGTGTTGTATTTTGCTGCGATTTCTTTCTTCTTGTGGCTTATCTTTTGTTATGACCCATATTTATTAAGATGAGTTCTCGCATGGAACTTAAAATTTTCCATCCATAGACTCAGAGGGAAAATTACATGTATATCATCGATATACAATAACTCTTTTGGAAGTTAAGAACTGTTTTAGCTTTTACAACTTTAACCAGTTGTCTTCCCTGACTGCTGATTTCATACTTGTGAATTTTTCTAAATCAAAGTAATTTACATCAAAATACATTTACTAAAATTTTCAATTTCTCGCAAAATGTCAATTTTAAACAAAATGTGACGATAATATAATGACAGAAAATAAATATTTTATTAATGTGACAGGCGAAGTGATACTTTTTATAGCATATCGACTGACATTTGAATGATGGCTGTTACTAAAAGTCAACCGCAAATCCATTGTCATCAAGCGAAGTAATATCATGATTAAAATTTTGCTGCACGAACCTGAGATGATAATTCATCATATTTAATAAATATGATATAGACGTATTGAATCAGCGCTGTATGCATAAGCATTGTTGTTTATTAAGCTGTTGACGTATGTGGTTGCAATGCATGCGTATGCAAGTTCTTTGTAATAAAATCTCGATATGATAATCATTTGTTTAATTGCACATTTAATACGTTATGAAAAGGTATTTGTACTAAACTCCGATACATGTTATTGTGTTTGTTATTTATTATATAATTGTACATTTGGTCTGATAGGGAAATGTGGCAGAGTTGCTGTGAGATTTGTCTCTCGTAATTTTTTTTTTGACTACAATCAATATGGATCTAAACATTGTACTACTACTCGTTTAACATGGATTAATTGAAAGTAGCCTCATGTGATCCCCATGTGACAAAAGAAACGAATCGTATCAGCGGCAATAAGCTTCTTGGAAGATACTTTAAACAGTCTGGCGTCAAGCTGGTATGCTGACAGATACTAAAGGATGTTTACTCAGAGAAGTTAAACTAAGCAACCTTGAGACCTTGCATGCCGGGGTCGTAAGATTAGATTAGAGAAAACATGACTGTAAATCTTAGTGGTGCATCATGTTGGGAAAATTAAATGTGCGTTGCTGCAGGTTTAAAATAGAATGACATTCTCTGTTCCTTTGCCTTTAAATTACACATTTCCCATTTTAGTAATAACAGTCAAAAAGTATATATTAATTGTTTGTTTGTTTGTTGTTTGTTTTATGTCCACTCAACAATATTTCAGTCATAATCAGGACAAGAACTAATTGAAACAACACATTGAATTGTGTAGACCCACCCAGGGAACAGCACCCATGCATGTCATGCAAAAAAGGACCAATGTACGACCACAAACCAGAAGGACAACTCGCAAGACAGGCCAATGTACCCTCAACACACCATAGGCCAATGTACCCTCAATGCACCATAGGCCAATGTACCAAGAAAGTGACGAAATCTCTCCCCAAAACTTTGACACAATATGGAACCCTTACCTATGGTCACTAACAATGAAGAACCCTTACCTGAAATGAGGTCATACTAGTTAGAACACTTACCCATGCCCTGTGGACCTGTCTTTTGTAATGTAATGTAATTTTCGGACCTTAGCTTCTGTGAGTGATCATCTCAAGCCAAAGCTGCCAAACACTGTTTATTACATCAATAGTTGGCTTTTAAAAGGGCTGTTATTTCTTCGATTAATAATAATTTAAAATTTTCTGTCTTGTCTCGAATTGAAGTGACCGACAACACCATAATAGGTTCTACAAAGGGACAAAGAGATACTAAGTGTAAAATATAACATTGATATGAGTTGTTAATCAGGGCTTTAGGTTAATGGGCTATTCCAGAAATTTTCTGTACCCCCTGTGGAAGAGGTCCATAAAAAGTATTTTCCATGGACAAAAATTGGAATTTTTGGAAAAAAATTTGGAATTCCACCTATTTGGGCAACCACATTTTTTTGAAAACTTCGCAAAAAGTTTGGAAATCCATCATCTTCCACAGGGTTTACGGCCAAAAATTTTTCTGGAAATTCCAGTATCTTCCACAGGGGGGTACAGACTATTTCTGGAATCGCCCAATTTTCCAATGCCTTACTTTGTTAAGCGGCAATGCAATTATGCGTGTGGTCACACCCAATATTTGACTTTTTAAAAGACATTTTTAGATTAATCATGATAATACAAGTACAGTCTTTTTTTTGCATGTTGATAAACTTTGTTACTCTAACGTGCAGAAAAGTTTGTGCCAAATACAATGATAAATTTAGTGATGCTGAATCTATGTGGAAGGAGGAAAACAATAACTTTAAAAGTGTTAAAAGTTAACTCATTCTTTAACTACCATTAATTTTCCATCCATACACGCATAAATAGCAAACGACATGTTTAGCAATTTAAAATTTTCTCTCTCATTAGTTCTATATACAAACTTTCTCTGAGAAGAAATCCTGTTTTCACTTTTGCTTTAATCAGTTGTTTTCTTTTACTGCTCTTTTCGTTCATGTTCATTTTCAAAATCAATGTCAATAACATAAAATGCATTTTTCTAGTATTTTCTTGAATTTTCAATTTGTCACAAAATGTCAAATATAAACAAAATGTGACGATATTATATAGACAGCAAATGCATTTAATTGATGCAACAGGCAAAGTGGGTCTTTTAATAGCATATCGGCTGACATTTGAATGATAGTTAATACTTAAAGTCAACCACAAATCCATTGTCATCAACAGACGTGATATTATCTTTAAAAATTTGAATACATTTAATATAGACTTGTTGATTCGGCACTGGTACGCTAAAGCATTGTAGTTTGGAGCTGTGAACGTATGTGGTTTCATTGCAGACATTTTGTGTGTGCGTTTGTGTGTGAGGATAAATTGCCCTTTTCGATGCACTTACGCCATTTAGGGCCGGCAGTTTTAATAAAGGAGAACACCTGAGTACCCGGAGGAAATCATGGGCAGGTAGCTGAAAAATTAAATCACATACAAGAGGAGAAATCTCGTTTTTGTAAATTACAAACTGGACTCGAACACCGCCTGAGAGGTGATTAAGTAGTGATCAATAGTGTGATATTTACACCAGCGTCAAAGACCACTTGGCAACCAAGGCTCCTTTGGAAACAGTGACGACGATGTATGCTTTTAAACCGTGTTGAATCATGTTTGGAAAATAAAACCGGCTGAAGATTTGTATATGAATGAGAACTAACTTTCCTTTGCCTATATGTTACCCATTATCTAATCAATATTGGTATTTAAAAATGTATACCTAAATAAACCTGTGCACCAATCTCTTTTCCACATCCTTTTATGTTAATCTTACCGAGGTCGCACTGCTTAAGAGTAAAATAATGCTCGGATCTTAACTTTAGTAATCAGCTGAAGCCAAACACTGTTCGTTTCAATCAATAGTTGGTTGTTAAAGGGACTGCTATCTCAGCAATTGATAATAATTTTATATTTACAATCTTGTCTCATTAAGGTCTTAGATTGAACGCACCAACGTTGGTAATGCTGAATACTCATAAACAGGCAACATATCTGCAGCATCTACAAGTCTTTAACTATATTTGAATAAATAAAGTATGTTGCACTGTGGCTTGTGTATAAATAAAATAGATAAATAAATGGATGGTAAAGCCACATTTAAAAGGTCCTCGTCAGTCGATGTGTGAACATCTTTTTACTTTTTAGCCCCTGAAGAAGGACTTTATGTCCGAAAATTTGGGCATTCTTGTTTTATTTGTTTTAAAGGTTTTATTTCTTTATATTTCTTATTTAGTTTTTACCTTTTAAATGTGGCTTTACCATCCATTTATTTATCTATTTTATTTAACTATATTTGAATGCCTTTTCAGTACACCAACTTGTAGCAAAGTGTTGAAATTCAAATATCTGAACATTTTTTTTTCGATCGAAAGCTTTTGATTATTTTCTTAGGTTTAATCCTCACATTTGTTCAGTACCATAACTATACTGACTATATGGATGTACAAATACCAAAACGGTTATTAAAGCTTATGGTGTCAGGCTACTTAGCGATCTCGATATAATGAGGAAAGACCTTGAAAACGGTCAATTTTGAAGTTCTAAGGATAAAGTAATTGTTTCTACAACTTTGATTCTCTTACATGATGTGCTGAACAGTTAAAATTTCTTATTTCTAAAGAACTTTTAAATGATATACATGTAGATTTCAAACTGTTGAGCTCAATAAGTACAAAAGTCGGAAAAAACAAGGGCAGGGTTACAGGAACTTTTTTTTATTTTGAATCGAACCAACACTTTTTTCGATTCAGAATTTTTTTCTGGCAAAGTCATATTTCAAAGAGGTACAGGTGCACTTTAACAAGAGAATTCCTTACAATAAACAATCTTACGGAAAGCATTATCATAAATCGTGTACATTTCGTGTCTCGGGCTGAATATATGAGATGGTTTCCAATTTCTTAATACAAGACAGAACTGTCAATCACACTGTTACTGATATTTTAACCAGTTACATAACATTAATATTGATTCGCAAAGGTTCTTTCAATTGACGAAAACGTTAGCACAGTCAACATCAGACATTCAAGAAAGTAATAAGACTAACAGAGTTTATCTCACTTTGCAAATTGGTCTTTTTTCAATATTTGACATTGAGGAACACATTAATGTAATTCCTCGCTTTCTTTTCATGTCACCTAGGTCATGTAGGTGTAGCTTGAGAGTCGTTAAAGCGGCCTGAGATTGTGTAACCTCGTGTTCAGACAGATGACCAAGTGTCTTGTCATATTTTGTAATTTCAAAGCATTTTGTCGTTAAAGCAGCCTGAGATTGTGTAACCTCGTGTTCAGACAGATGACCAAGTGTCTTGTCATATTTTGTCATTTTTTCAGTTTTTTAGTCAAAGGTTGATTTTTTCGTTCATACCTTTTTTATGGCAGTTACGTAAACTATTTCACTAAATGATTAATAATCTTCACTTCTAGCGTTGTTTTGCTAAAAGCATTCTTTTTTATAAGAAGTTCACAAGATCTTACTAAGATTTTAAATCAAATATGTTATAAAGACGCTAGAATGAATTGAAAAAAGATAATGTAGTGACCATTTTAAACATAGAGTGGCCCACTAGGCAAATTTGGGACATGGATTTCGCTAAAAGCAAGATAATCATGCAAATAATTTTGGCACAAGAATTGCAATGTTTTCTTGGAGCATTCGACTTTTCTTCAAATGGACATTAATAACGGACAGTCTGTCTTGCTCATAGCAGTTATTATTTAAGTTACATCCCACATCTTGTTTAATAGAAACTGCTTGAATTTTAGTTTTGTATTGTGATAACAGGGTGTTGTTGTGTAGTTGATCTTTTGTCAACGTTTTTTTTTTGTTGCTTCACATATTTACATTGAGGTTATTTTTTTCTTGAAAGATCGAGTTTTTCGTTGTTTCCAACAATTATATCATTTTTATACCTCAATGACTCAATAAAATTGTTACATGAGTTTATGCAATTGCAACAGATATTTCTCATTTCTTAATGGCAAAAATAATTTTACGAGTGGTTTAGAAGAAAAAAATATAATGCATGACTAAAATCAAAGATCTTTATAAGCATGATTTTTCCTCTGTTTTTGGATCAAGTCTAGCCAGAGAAAAAAATGCATAAACGCATTTATTCCTAGCAATTACTTTAGGACACAACATCCTTGTAGTGATTTCATAAGTGTTATGTAAGTGTAGGGTAAGATTGAAATTGATACCAGAAACCTTTTAACCTGGAAATGTCTGAGGCTAAATGCAATTAATATGAGACAATTTTAATGTGATCTGGATTATACATGTATTTATTAAAACTTCCGGGTAACCATTTTTCATTTTGTCTAGCGACTATTAAAAAGGCCCCAGAAACGATCATTTACAAAATTGTTATCACAAATTATACTAAATATCAGCAAAATACTAAAAAAGAATTGCACACGGAGCAAAATAAAAAAACTTACAATACCTGATGACTGCGAGTAAAAAAATTCCAAGATGACTTCAAAATTTAAGTGAGTGAGTGAGTGAGTTGGTGTTTTACGCCCGTGCAACGCTATATAGGTTATTTACAGGCGATGAACATGAAAAGGATGATAAAATGAACATGAAATGATGATGATAAATGAAATATGGGGATGGGGTGGGAAACAAAGGACCGGTAAATTTTGAAGAACCACAGGAAAAAGGGGAGAGGTGGGTAGGGTCGGAAAATTTAGCCTATGTGGTGCACTACTGGGCGGTCCACAAAGGGGTCTTTTACGTGCATGAAGCGTGGCACTCTCCACACACGTTGGCCCACTATGGTCGGCGGTCAGGGTTTCCGTATTATAGACCTGACAACCCCCGCGGACGAGGGCTACCCTATTCAGCCACCTAGGGTACACACTTGGTCGCTCTGTGGGCTGAGCACTGACCCGACGTCAGAATCCCAAGACCCTTAGTCGCCTCTTACGACAAGCTAGGCTCTGCTGCGGGCCTATTCGCCACCCGGGCCCCGCACGGGACTCAAAATTTAAGAAATTATTACAGAAAAAAAAGTATCTACTTTGTTCGATTTCCACCAAATTTTTTTTCTTATGCCGGACATGATTGCATGAAAAGTAAACTCCAGCAACCGAACGCACCATCAATTTATTTTTAACAAAATCTAAAATTCTAGACGATACATGTTTCAACTGTGTTTGACATACCAAATGTTGAACTGCATGTGATGTGTATATTGTGCTGTTTTTACTCCTAATGTGGTGGATACTTTCATCAAGAAAAATATAACTTGAAAAGCTGTCCGCAATAAACTACAATTGATAGAAAAAAAAGGGATATCAGTACATGTACCCGTAGGCACGTGTGTCGCAGCTTGCCGTTTAATAGTTGTGTACATATATCATATTGTAAAAAAATGAGAGGTTCCAAGTTGGAATTTGTGTGATTCAAAATTTGTTGTCTGGCATTCGATCAAAGACCTGCACAGAAAATAAATGAATCAGAACAAAAATGGCAAGAAAAGATATATGTTGTATGTCCATTACAATACTTGAAGCCCAAGTAATGAACAGAAAAAACTGACAGTATGTATACATTCGAAACTTTGAGATATATTTATCTTTAACTTGTATAAAAGTACGCTCATTTTTCTAATATCGTGAGGATTCCTTTTTATTGTAATCGACGAACTATTTTAATTGCTAAGAAAAAAAGCTAAGGTAGTTAACCAAACTCAAGTAAAGTAACTCAACAAAGTAATTTATTCTTTGTAAAACATGGATATGGATGATAAAAAGACATATATACTAGGAAAATATTATACTGAATCTATCTACTTTTTAACCGAACAGTTTTTAAGGAAATCTGGTATAAATTTCAGATATTTCCTTGCAGTTAATCAAGTAAATTTAGGACCTTTATCAATAAAATCAAGCGACTACTAGATCAAAATTGAGGATTTAATACTAAACAACATATCCATTGTATATAAGATTTGGCAA
The DNA here is from genome assembly GCA_963971305.1 of Arcuatula senhousia. NCBI lineage: Eukaryota > Metazoa > Mollusca > Bivalvia > Mytilida > Mytilidae > Arcuatula > Arcuatula senhousia. The sequence continues at coordinate 16,618,280 of OZ020311.1, read as the reverse complement.
GTATATTTTATCCTATCAAGAGTTTTTTTTAGCTGTTCTAGTGATTGTCATGCCTTGAAGAAAAATGAATTGCTCGTTTGGTTGATCAGCTGTTTACCAGATTGCTATAAAACAGAGCAAAAACTGACAAGAAGATAGATAGATGTATAAACCGATGGATTGGCAACAATGGTCTTGTAAGCGATGCTGATAAAACGTCTTGTATCATAATTTATTTATTGACTGAACATCATTTCATCTTAATAGGAAATATGACCTACAGAAACGAGGTGTAAATTAACGTAGACGAAGTTCTTGAATGAAACATACGGCTGACATGCTGAGAAGTGTATATGAGTTAGTAATTTCCATTAAATATCACTCTATTGGCGGTTTGAAGCCTAATTCATATCAACGCAATCTCTAAGAGTACTCTGCTAAAAAATGTTTTTTCCATTAGGTTTAAAGTCACAAAGGTCTAATAAAATTCTTGTTTTTTTTTAATACTGACTTTTTTACATGTAGCCGAAAAGAAAAGGGTTAACGTTAAATTTTGAGATACATGTTTTTATTTCATACAGGTTAATTTTCAGGGGGCTATTTCCTATATAATCTATGGTGTGTGTGTGTGCGGCAATATAGGGTCTGTTCTTTCAGGGATCAAATTGTAGAACATGGTTATAAATTTAGCCCAATTGTTACCAACAGGGTTACAAATATGTAAATGAGTTGTCTCAGTTAAATAAAATTTACATGAAATTGCAACATTAGAATGTCTAAAAGTGGTAGTTCATGATCTATTTGAGTTAAACATTTCTTTTCTTTGCGAGTTTTCTTTAAACGGCTATAAACAGTAAAATATATATTTTAAAGCAAATTTGATATGGTCATAACAGGGTATGATATACAAAGTCCGCTGGTATTTTAAGGCTGGTATAACAGGGTATGTTTGAAGCAATTTTCTTGATCCTAACCGGGTTCTGTTCAGAGTGAGCCAACGGCACAGGTATACCGTAAAAAGTAGCCCCCGTGGGTAAATGTATCGAAAAACCACAGCTTTTATTCTACTACAACTATAACATTTCTTTGACTATTACGTTGTCACCACTTTGAATAAGTGATGACAATGCAGAAGAACGTAGTACTGTGAGTATATACCCTAATAAACTAAATCGATATATACATGTATGTAACAACACGTACTTATAGTATAAGAAACTCAATACATCATGACAAGCTATAGTCTGTTTTTTTTTTAAATTGTAGTAAATAAATTACAAAATCTAAAAACGTGTACCGAAACGACGGCTCTGCGGTAAAACTTGTTCTTTCCTCATAATAAATTTCTAATTCTCAAGACAGATTTAACTTCATCCTAAATTATTTCTTGTTTAATGTTGTTGGCTGGCATGTCGGAGATGGAGATAAGTGAAAAAATAATTGCGTCCTTGAAAATATCTTCAATGGAACTCATTGAAAGGGATCAAATCTAAAAAAATACTACAAAGCTGTAAATATCCTTATGGAATACTAAATGAAAAAGAGTTTATAATGCAACTTGATTCTAAATTATGATACACAAAAAGTTCGTTAAAAATAAAATGCGGTATAAAAATGGTGAACCGTGGAAGAAAACCACCATAAAGTTATAGCGGATATCAAGATTTTGAAAGATGATAAAATACTAAAAAATGGTAAAAGAGTTGGAATCTTAGAGGTCTTAATGCCTTTATAATCTATCTTGTTTCTGCTGAAACTAATCATTTATGCTCTAATTTAAGTACAGTACTCGTATGGTTAAAGCTTCTCTTTCTCTCCCCCCATTTACCATTGTACCACACACCATACCCATACACCACATACTATCCCCATCCCCATACACCATTCCCATACCCACCCCTATACACTATTTACCATCCCCATTCCCATCCCCATTTACCATTCCACCCCCATACATTTTGTAACACCCAAATATCCAGTATATTCGAAAAGTTATTTTTGTACCAAATTGTTTTATATAAAAAGAGTTATTATGATATTAATTACCGCTTTAATAATGGTTTTTCACAATAGGCCTTAGACATAGTTCTGCAGTTGTTTTATTTTGTCGGAACGGATTTTAAGCTAAAAATAAGTTTGTACTAACATGATAATACTGTTGCTAGACATTCACTTTTTGATTGTAGGCTTTGATACCAAAGAAACAAATCTTTGTTATATACTTGTAAGGCATTTTTGGGGTCGATATTAATGATTCACTTTAAAAGGAGAGGTCGAGTGAAAAAAGATCTTGCAGTTCCGAGGAATCATTATTATGTACTTTCTATTAATAACTCAAGTGATGAAACAACATAACAATATAACAATCATTAAGCAGTGTTGTATAACGTGCAATGAACGTGTCATTTCGCTAAAGATGTGCAGATGTTGCATTGGTTTGTCATAGGGTTTTGTTCTGTTATCCTTTACCTAATTTGACACACTGTTAGTTAGTTGCTTTATGTCCCGTCGGCGATATTGCAGCCATCATCGGTGACACACTGAATTGACAATTGAGAGCGAGTTTGGTGTGCTGTAGCAAACAGGAACTGCGCTAAAGATGGACAGATGTTGGTTTGTCATAAGGTTTTGTTCAATTATACTTTCCCAGATTTGACACACTTAATTGACAATTTAAAGCGCGACGGGTGTGATATAGCAATCTGGAACTGCTTTCTTTTCCGGACAACATAAGTTCAGTCTCGTTGCGACTTTGGTTCGCGTTGGTGTGTATGGTTGATTTTGTGTTTGTTTGTCGTGTTGTTCATGTTCGTGTTAACTGGTTTTGCTGTTGCCCTATTGGACTATTTGACACCCAAATACCCTATTGATGCCTCTTTGCTTCTTTCGAGGGGTTAGTGCTTTGCCGTTAGGGTTTTTGTATTATGACGGTCCGACATGTAAAGTAACAGGCTTCCGTAATGAAGCTATTTTTGCAAACATAAAGTCACACTAGGCAAAGCTTCCGAGCAATCATTCTAGTGTATGATGTAACTAGTCATAAGGTACACTCCACTTAAATAGACTTATAGACCATAGGTTCTATTATAATTGTTTTGACCTGACAGAAGAATGTTTATGCGGCCATAGACAAATATGGGTCTTCTATTTCACAGATGAATGGAGATGTTTGTTTTGTCTTCCTTTACCGGATCTTACACACTGAATTGGTAATTGGCAGCGCGACGTGTGTGCTACAGCAAGCAGGAACTGCTTAGAAAACTCTTCCAGATCACCCGACTTCACTCTCGTTACGACTTAAGGTCGCGTTGCTGATTTTTGTTCTGTCGACTTTTTTTGTGTTTCTTCGTGTTGTTGTCGTTAATGTATACTGATTTTATCGTTGGCCTCTCCAACATTTGATACTCGAATGTACAATTCGTGTCCCTCTGCTTCTATGAATCATATTCTGGCAAAATGTACCTTAAATAGATTACGATCCACCTTTTACACAAAACTACTTTTATGTCATTCTTCGTTTAACGTAAATAGAAAAATAAAACATGTAGTAAGCCATTTTGTTTTGTTTTGTATAAGGTCTTTCAAATTTTCGGTATGTTTTTGTACATGTTACTTCGCCTGATATCAAGACGGTTTTCAATTTACTTATAACAAGACAGTTACCAAACAAAGTAGTAATCTTGCCAAGTTACATAACTTTATTATTGATTCACAAATTCTTTGACGAAAATGTTAGCACAGTCAACATAAGACATCCAAGAAAGTAATAAGACTAACAGGGTTTAACTCACTTTGCTAATTGGTCTTTTTATCAATATTTGCTATGTAAGTCCTTGCGTCTATTCGTATCACCTAGGCGTAAGGTTCAAGTCGTTAAAACGTTCTGCCAAAATACATTATGCTACCTAGTTTTGAAAAAGGTGAGCAAATTTCTTTTTTTATGAAAATGTAAACAGAATCAAACATGTCGAAGTCTGAAATACAAAAAACAACTTCTGATCAACAGTTACACACGAATTAGCAAATCTATTTAGATGTTCTTCAAGAAGCTGATGCACGAAGCACAATTGCAAGTCAACACATCAACTCGTGTATCATATTAAGATGTTCGTGAGTTCTAATACATTTTATTCAAAGAGGTAGAACGTCCTAGTGTAAAGACGGATTACTGAATACATGTTTTGGGATCAATTGTACTTCGTACAGATATATTGTATATCAGTGCTTAGCTTGTTGGCTCGTACTCTTGTATCAGCTAGTACTCTAGTATCACAGAAGGACAGAATGTGTAGTTGAATATGGCAAACCAATTATATACACATATTATTCAGATTGGAGTCTATTATACAGAACACCAAATCGCAATGGTACATTTTGTAAAGAAAAATTCAAAGGTCCTTGCATATCTAGAACACTGCTACATGTTTGGATCTCGAACCTTTTCAAAATAATAAATACATACTTTAATATATGGGAGCAAATCATTAAAGAACCTATTCAGCTAATACGTAGTAAAGATGTTTAGAAATCTAGTAAAATAATCTGCAGTGTTATCATTGAAAATAATGTATAGCAGTTGGTGAAGTTTGGAAGTAAAGGTAATAACAAATTACCACACTATGATACCGCCATGATTTCTTTAACAGCTACTTGTAGCGCGTAAGGCGTGGCAACATTTATTGTCTGGAACTTTGTTGTAATTCATATCATTAAACAAGAAGCTTTGCTATTTCTACATACAATGGTTTTATTGGCCTAAAATTAAAACATTAGAAACCGTCGGATGTGTTAATGAAAGCTTTATCCTGAAACATTTTCAGACCACGCATATCACTAACCCTCGTCGTAAGCGTTCCTGGTTTATTACATGTATGTTGCATATTTTGAAGCTCCTTTATTATGGCCTTGTTTTTTTTGTCGAAATCTATCATAGGAGCTTTCGCATGCTTTTCTATATATGAAGGACATTGAAATATTTCAAAAAATGCTTATTTCAGTAGTTTTTCTCAATTTCATAAAATAAAAACATATTCCCTATGGCAAAAAGCGTGATGAGTAGCAAAATAATACAGTATGACAACTTGAAATTCTTTTATTTATTAATTCTTCTCTTGATTCTGCATCAAATGTTATTATAAAAAAAACACAAAGCATTTATTTTAAGCTATTTCGTTTGGACATTATTTCTCTGTGGTTTGGTAGTGTGTTGTAAGCGTTAGTACAAGACGACAATTGTTATCAAAAGTCTTGAAATACATGCTTTTTAGTTTGTGTGTGTGTGTCTGCATTATAGGAATTACATAAGTTAACAACGGGCTCACAAATACCTTTATTGCTCATCTGATCCTTTATTGAGGGACCATTATCAGACTCATTAACCGTGAGCCCGTTGTTAACATTATCTAACTATTTTATTCAGATACAAACACACTAAAAAGCAAACAAAATGTTAAAGATAAAACACTCAACAAACAACATCATATTAACTTGTTTACTTTAAAATACAACAACGGTTAAATTCGAATACACGGTTGGAAAACAGGAATTGTATGTGAACAATTGGAAATATGTTCCTAGTCGTGGTTTTAGAAAGAAGGTTGATCAGCTGTTTACAAGATAGCTATTGATAGGATATTAGAATATAGATAGACCTACAAACCGATGGAACAGCAACAACGGAACTGTAAGCGATGCTGATTAAACGTCTTGTATTATAATTCATTTATTGACTGAACATCATTTCATCTTAATAAGAAATTTGACCTAAAGAAACGAGGTGTAAATCATCATAGACGAAGTTCTTGAATGAGCTATACGGCTGACATGCTGGGAAGAGTTTCTGAGTGTGTTACTTCCATTAAATACCACTTTGTTAGCGGTTTGAAGCCTAATTCATATCGACACAATCTGAAAAAGTACTGTGCTATAAATGTTATTACTGATATTTAATATCCATTAGTGTTCCAGGGGAGTTCTAATTTGACTATAATAAGATTTTTTATTTTTCTAGAGAAGCAAAGAAATAAGTATCGATGGGTTATTCGAATCCCCCCAAAAATATACAACGAGAAATTAGTTATAAAACAAATAACAATATTCAGAACTCAAGTTCACTTTCGCTACGACCTATGTCATGTATTTGTTCGCGTTGTTGACTGCTATTCATTTCCTTTTGTTTTTTTGTGTTTAGTGTTGTCTGTTTCTTCGTGCAGATCTCGTGTTAACTGGTTTTTTCTTTGCCTGCTCAGACTTTTGAAATTCAGTCCCATTGGTACCTCTGGTTCTACAAAACGCACATACTAGTTCAGACACCAGATCTACCACCTACAACGCGAGCCCTCACTTAAAACTAGCTTTACCATTTTATTATTTTACTTTGCAAAAATATAACCGTTATAATAGTGATGCTAAAAGTATATTAACAACTCACTAACTCACTGAAACAGCATTACAAAGAGCTAATCAGTGGGAATTATGATGTTGGGTAATGATATTCCTTGCACGCACTAGTAAGAGAATTGTCTATCTTTCGTTATTCTTTTCAAATGAAATCTCGAAAGAATTTTTATCTAATAAATATCTTACATTATTTTTTAAGGATTGACAATTGGGGATCTAGTTTAAAAGACTCAAACAATAAAATAATTATCTGCTAAAAATTAGATTTGAATATATTTTTGAGAATTTACATATTGGCTATAGGAAGTAATAAAACTTCGAATTGATGTTGTAACAATTGTTTATGTTACAGAAAATTCAATTTGTTACACCATTCAACTACATTACTTAAAAATTCAGTTCACGAGACAAGCTTGATACAAAAAATGTAGATAACATTGCATTTTTGGGAAAAATAGCAAGTTATTTTCATATTTAATTTTTAGTATTATGTATACATTGGTGACATGAAGTTAACATTAAAACCAGTGCATAGGAATGATCAATCATAGAGTTTTTGAGAGAGACAAAACACGTAAGAAGACGTATTTAAAGACATTAAGTAAATTACATACAGTCGAGATATGTTCTCCACTGTCAGGCTCTCCTGATAGTTCTGGAACTGTTCTAACCCAGGACACCAACTGCCAATACCTATTCTTTGCAAGAACTGTGATAGACTGACGAATCCCCTTACACTTTTTACAATGTTATAGGCACTGACAGCTTAGAACTCCTCTAGCCCCTGACAGCGTAGACCTTCTCTAATCCCCGACTTCTCTTGACAGTATGTGTTATTTATTTTAATGTTTTGTCAGCTTTTTTAAAATTGAAATTTTAGTCAAAATGCCTCAAATTTATTAGCTTTCTGTTAAAATTGTATTCTCGATAGCCATGCAACTTTTGGACAAAGAACCAGAATATTTCTAAAACTGTCAGTAGCTGTAAGGGCGTAAGACAGCTTAAAAAGAACCAAAGAGGCACCAATGGTGTATACAAGTGTCAAAAGTCCAAACGGGCAACTGCAAAACCGGTAAACACGAACAAAAACAGCACAAAGAAATACAAAACACAAAATCAACCGAATGGAAATCAACAACGCGAACTCAAGTAGTAATAAGACGACAAGGCTTAGGACAGTGCCTTGTCATAATCTGTCCAAAAACGGAATAAGAACAGATTCCTGACAGTTTCTGACAGTTCTAAAGAGATGTTAGAGCGGACTTCACCTGTACTTTAGTTTAAGAGAGCGTAATGGTCCTATTTCTGTTCAGTGCAGGTATGCAAAAGAAGTAATGGATATATGATGCTAGACTCCCAACATTGATCAAAAGGTTTTTAGTGTGACAAGATATTATTCTTACAAAAATATGAATCACTTACTCAGAATTAAATAATATTGAACAATCCAATAGTACACATTTTGATTTATATTTTACAAAGCTTTTTCATTAAAAAATGTGGTTGATTTTTTCAAATTGGTTCAACCCTCTACTTTGAGGTAACGGCTGCGTTAGATCCAAATCGACAGTTTTGGTTTGCTGAATTCTTATCAATTTATATTTTCAATGGTTTATACTACGATCGAATCTTTCGAGAGTCTTGAAAAAAAACAAGGCGCGGCAGTCGCAGCTTATATCGCCAAAAACTAATAAACATATTTCTGAAAATTATACAAAAATCTTACTGATTTAAATTGAACTTAAAAATACAATGCATATTTTAAATAAAAACCTTTTTTGTGTGAAGTTGACCTTAACCTAAATGACATGAATACTGCAATAGTATTAAATACCTGTCATCGTAGCCTTTGAACTTTTCCTAAGATATCCTCAAAATTATCGTTATGAATTTGAACACATGTACATGCGCATGCAACAGGAGGGACTGACTTCGAAATGTTTAGATGGTGTTAATTACAAACAACTTTAAAAACGTCGTTTGCGTGGTATCTTATTTGTCAGTATCAAAATTGAATTGCCATAAATGATCGATTTTGTTACTTCTCGCCAAATGGTGCAATTAGGAGTTCGTTGTTAATGGAATTCAATACTATTATCTTAACGAATTTAGGTTATGAGTTTGTTATTAAGCATCCCGGTTATTTAGGCAGGTAGTTTCATCTAGATATATAAATGTCGTCAATGATTGACAAGGATGATAAAACAATTCTAGAACCCTGAATCACAGACAGATCTAACAAGTCGTTAAGTATATTTTCAATTCCATAACAATAACAATAAATAGAATTTATTATTTAAGCTAATTATCCCAAAAGGGAAGTTCCACAATGTTTCACTTTAAATAAAATGATCTCGAACTTGTTTTCATTGCTTTAAAAAATCAATAGACGGGTTTTAAAGGTTTAATGTACAGATGATTTCATAACTTGTCCAAAGATTTAATACGTCTTATTGTCTCAAAACATAGTCGCCCAAAAACTTAAACATCTCGAAACATTATATTTACATGTAATGTTTCGTCTGTCATGCCTTTGGAAAAATATGCATTACATTTTTTGGGGCCTTTTATCATGTTTGTAAATTTGCTTTAAAATTTGGTCAAATGACATGCCAATGAAATAATTCAATTAACGAAGGGAATTTTTAAAAAAAAATAAACTATACTCGCTTAATTGATTTTTTAAGTAAACTGACATACGTCGACGAAAACATTTCATATAAAGTCATTTCACGTCAACGCGGAACTTTAAAAAAAGTTTGTCGACGAAATGATTTGTTCGTATATTAAGAGAAGTGTCAAACTCGTATGGAATTTCAAATACGGTAAATCAATAAGCCACCAAGAAACCTGCCTAATCTCCTTCATATTGGTCTTTCAATACTCCCACACAGTTCGATATTGGTAATGGAACTTTTAAATGTAGCAATTTCATTCATGCTGACAGCACTAGAATGTCAACACTATTTTTATCTAATTATATAATTATTCAAAAGCTAGCAAGCGTGCATCAATAATCCGTTTATCATATCAATTCACTAAATGTCACTGGTTTTCTATTGTGATTTCATCTAAATCTTATTTATCAAAAACTAAATATATGCCAAATAGACGCAAATGGTGATATTTATAAAATGAACAGTGATTTTTGTCTCCCTCCCACTCATCGAAGATTTAATTCAAAATTGAAGGATTAGTGAACACAAAAATCGAATGGTAATTCTTTCTTTTTGAATAGTCAATGATTGAATCAGAAAGAAAATGTGAAGTTAATTTGAAATCCCACTCAATAGAAATTAAATTTAAATTAAATGCCAATTCAAACTAAAATGGTTGAAATAGGTTCCTTCCGGGAAAGATTTTAAAAACATATGTGCGTAAAAAGGGATAAACAAAACGAAATAGCAAATTGATAACAAATTGCCAACGGCCAAACAACTCTAGAAAGATTTTAAGCTGACGCTTTGTCTATGTTATGTATCTAAGTCTATTAAATAAAAGTCATGTAGAGATTTAATATATTGAACGTAACGTTATAAGCTCACTTGACCATTACCCTTTGGGTCAGGTGAGCTATTGACATCACTATCGTCCATCGACGTTTTTGCATCAATTGCAGGGATTGCTTTTAAACTGTACATTTGGTATATAGGGAATTGTCTACATGAACTAAGTGTGTTAAATTTTAACAAGACAACATATATGGCTGCTGTTGAAAAAAAATGAAAGATGATATTTTTTTACGAACAGCTTGAAAAGTATAAGTCAAAGACAAATCTAAAGAATCGTCTTTTTTTAGGCATCAGAAGCTTTCCTGGTGTGCTTAACAAGCAGGTACTGCTAAATCCTCCAGAGCACCTAAGCTCACTCTCGTAATACATTGAGTTCACTTTGTTGATTGCTTTTCAGTTGTTTTTGTGTTTTTGTGCTGTCTATTTCTTCGTGCTGTTTTCGTTCGTGATAACTGGGATTGTCTTTTCCCTTCCGGGTCTTTTTTCATTCGCGTGCCCCATTTGTACATTTGCCTCTCTACAAACCTATCCATGAAGTCGAAGCATTCAGACGACTCCAATTGGGCGCTATTTTCCGTTCCCTAAATCGTCATAAAAATTTGCAGTTTGTGCTGTTTAGTTGTTCAGCACATTGAGCATTACAAAATAAAATGATTTTGGGAATAAAAAATGACTAATGGGCCCGCAGCAGCGCTAAGTTTATGGGTAAATGTCCACTTAAGAGCGCCTAGAAACCTGACATTGGGTCAGGCCGCTTTGCCCACAAAGCGACTGGGATGTGTGCTCAAGGTGGTTGAATGAGAAAGCCCTGTCATAATGAATGCTAGGGTCGTCAGGCTTTAATAGGAAACATAGGAATGGAAAATTTGGAAGACCGTAAGAAAAGTGGAGAAGTGGGTAGGGGAGGGAAATTAAGCCCATGTGGTGCAAAACTTGGTGTTCCTTAATTGATCTTTTACGCACATGAAGTGTTGTGGCACTCGCACCATACTTTTGTCCACTATGATCAGCAGTAATATATCCATAAACCCCTGCAAACAAGGGCCACTTGTTGAGATACTTAAGAATCACACTTTGTCGGTCCGAGGGCTAAGCACTAGGCCAATGTCAGTTTTCTTGTATCCCAAGATCCTTAGTCGCCTCTCACAAAAAGGAAGGTTATTCTGCTGGCCTATTTGCCACCCAGGTACCACACGCGATTCACAATTTAGTTTTTTAGTCTAGTAATACAGTATAAGCTGGGTTTACCATTAAACTGAGCATGCTGATTGTGCAATTTCTATGAGATTTAAAATAAAAACGGTTTTAACAGGTCAAAACAAGTTTTAAAAAGGGTACTTTTTCAATAAGATTAAGGCGAAGTTTAAAAAAAATCAAGAAACAAACGAAATTCAGCATACACCAGATACATGTACCTATTCCATAACAACATAAAAAAAAACATATATTAATTTTTTGTCTGGGTACATGTACAAGAGGATTATTGGTTTATCGAATCATAAGTTAATTACAAATGTATTAAATTAAAACCGTATCATGTCCCGTGTTTGATCAAGAGGTGGCGAATATGTCCAGGGCAGAGACTAGCTTGTAAGAAGCAACTTAGGATCTTGTGATTCTGACGTCAGGTCTGGTTAGTGTGATCCAAATGAGCAACCCTAGGTAGCTCTCGATCGCAAAAGGTGTCAGGTCATTATAGGTGAGCCAAACCATTGTGGGCAAACGTGTGTGTATAGTGCCATCCTTCGTGCACATAAAAAGAATAGTTAGTTATTGCCTTCCCCCCAAGCTGCACGAATTCAGCTGAGAAGGAGAATAGGCATGAATTAAAGATGAGAGCAAAAATTAAAGGACATGAAACTTTTGTGGACCGTAAAATAGTGCACCTTTAGTGCTTAACTTTCCGTCCTTTTTTAGCTCACCTGACCAAATGCACTGTGAGCTTATGCCATCACTATGCGTCCGTCGTCTGTCGTCGGTTAACAATTTCAAAATCTTCTTTTCTAAAACCACTGAACCAATTAAAATGAAACGAATGGAATGATAAATGACATGTTGGCAACAAACGATCCTCATTTTAAAATGATTCGTTAAAATCATGGCCGCTGATACTAAAAATATAACATAGGGTAAAATCACTTAAAATGGCACATAACTCAGCAACCATAACAGATTGAAAACTATTGCAGATAGAGAAAAGCTGTTGCTTGCTTAGATGTTCAGCTCATTTAGCTCTACAAAAGGCTCTATATAGTCAAAGTTGTCAGATGACCCCTTGTAGTGGTCACAGCCCCGTAAAGGTGAAAAATTGCGTTTTTTCATGTTTTTTTGCCTATAGAATGAAAGCTATTGCAGATAGAGAAATGCTGTTGCTTGCTTTAATGTTCAGCTCATTTAGCTCTTCAAAAGTCTCCATAGGGTCGAAGTTGTCAGATAACCCCTTAATACGTTTTATCATGTGTTTCTTTTACTTATTGACTTTGGTATGTACTGATATTAAATCTTCGTTTCTAGACTTCTCCCCTAAATGCACTTCTTCTAAACTAATCAAAAGAATAAGGTGACATAGCTACCTTTGTTGTACTAATAATACAACAGCAGTAATCGATATTACTATTTTTGAAGTTGCAATTAGTTCTGAAAAAAATCTTTTTATCAGTAACTTGTTATAAAATGCGTCTATCAATTAATATTTATGTCTTCTTATTAAGATATTGACAGTTTATAATTAACAACTGGTATTCATTACAATAATAACAGCGCACTATTGGGAAAAAAGGGTCTCATCTTTTCTGTTTAAAATGGCAACAAACGCATCAAATGACATGCTAATATCGCGCTAATCTGTTCTCGAGAATTACATTAATACATTCTTAATGTAAGCTTTGTCTTTGGTGTTTAGTGTTTTTTAGTGTGTTTGAGACTTAATTTAAAAGTAAAAACTGTAGATATGTGTGTTAACAGTCTTACCACACGGCTTTAATGAGCAAATACACTGTAGCTAGTTGAATCCCTACAAGACGAATAATTAATAAAATACAAAAATTGTATTGAATGTTTTGTACATGTATATGCATATGTCACAAAGTTCCGCCTATTTGTATGAGACTTTTCTGGTATGTATCTGAAATCTTTGAGCGCCAGGATTAGTTGAAAAGTTTCCATTTATTTGAATTATAAATCTATTTATAAACAAACTCAAAAACATAATAGTTTTATAAAAAGCACATTTTTATTTTTAGCCAGTACATTAATTGTGGTTTGATTATTCTTGGAATTTACTACGAAATTGTTTTGTTTACAAACAAGGACACGTGAAAGGCCAAAATATGCCACATCTGTGGTTATGTTAACTGCAAGAGTACCTAATTATATAATGTATTTTATCTTAATCAAATGAAATATAAAAGATTTGGCATTTGAATGATCATGAACTTTCTAAGAATATATTTTTAATCTTGGTATTGCATTAAATATAATGCGGCTTCGAAGACTGATTTCATCCGTATAAGCGACCATTAGAAGGTTTTATTATTTTACTTCCGTTCATCAAAAGTAAAGATAAAATACTGTGAAATATTAAATGTTCCCGGGTAAAAATTTTCTTGGTTTTCGTGGGTCAGGCAAACTACGAGATTAAATTCCCAACGACTATAGAATTAACATGGCTTTTAATAGATATTATCAAAACCACGAATTCATGAATCCACAAAATATGATATTTACCCTCAATCCACGAAAATTGATACCCACGAATTTAAATACTTTCACAGTACAAAAAAATTGAAAAAGAACACCACAGTGATTTTATATTCCTCCATGCAAAAAAGTGTTCAAGTTCAATTTATTTAGTAAGAGAGTACTTTAAGATAAACTAATCGTAGATATCCATTTCTCGAAATATGACTAAGTGATAACACAAGACAGTTTGCATGACAAAACTCTTATTGATTAAGTATAAAATCTTGAAAACACGTTCAAAGAGACTGTATAACAGAAACAATGGTTAGATCCTATTGAGTTGTTTCTTTGAACTTGTCCAACAAGACATTTATTAAAGTTTCTAAGAACATTTACGATATCTAATCCCTTTTTGATGTGTATTTATATGAAGGTAATATATGTAAATGTACTAAGCTTTGTGATTTGAGAACAGCTGTATTGATTGTCAATTCGTTTCCTGACCAAATGTGTTTTTATCACAAATTTCTTTGAAGAGTTGAAACAAATAAGAATTAATGGGTATTTGAATGTCTGAAGTCTTTTCCAGGCATAAAATCACTGTACACAAAAGAAAGCACACGAGTAATTACAAACTCACAGCACATGCATACTCAGGGCGTGCGGAACAAAGTTGACAAAAAGACCCAAAATAGAGCCTAGCATGTCGTAAAAACAACTAAGAATCTTTGAACTTTGCCATTGTGGTTAGTGTTCAGCCTCAAATTGACCTAGTTGGGTACCTTTGGTGGCTAAATACGGTGGCCATTTTCCGCGGGGTCTGTTAGCTAGTAACATGGAAAGCCTGATCGCAGACCAAAGTCGGCCAACCTGTGTTGAGTGCCAAGCTTTATGCATGTAAAAAAAAACATTTCTGGACCATCAGGTCGTGCAAAAAAAGGTTCAATTTTCCGCTTCTACCCACCTTTCCCCTTTTTGATTGGTTTTCATCATATATATTTTATCAGCCTTTTCAACATTTTAAGTCTTGCTAAGGCTTTTTTAAAAACCAAGTAATTTACCTTTATCACTATATGTAATAATCGAATATACTTTTCTTTTTTATCTGCTTTCCATACCCTTCTTGTACTATTGACAACGAGCTCGCACTAGTGAACTTTGATATCATATGCAAACAGATGTTTCACCATAAAAAAAATATGAAAATATAGTTTTGTTGTATGCTGAGTAGTAAAATCTATACATTAACACAATAGAGAAGCTCAAATCAGTCATGTTATTATTAGAATTTTAAAATGGGATCACAATTCAAACCAGCTTTCCTACCGATAAGTACACGTTTGTGGCCAAAGTGGCAAATAGGCCCGCAGCAGTGCCTAGCCTGTCAGATTTACTTATTAGGAATTATTAAGTCATGTTAGTGCTCAGTCCACAGAGCGATCAAGATGTGTACCCTATGTTGGTCATCGTCAGCGGACGCTTCCAAGTCATAATACTGAACGTCAAACTGCTGGCAACGTGTGGGGTGAGTGCTGCTCTACATCCAAGAAAAAAAAAATCCCATTAACATTTCCGACCTACCACCAATTCCCTTTCTCAGTTCTCTTCAAAATTTTCTTTTCCTTCTATGTTCCATACCCTACTTTATATTTTACATTTTGTATTCATTTCATGTTCAATGCCTTTCAATCTCGAGTGTCAAAAGTCCGAAAAGGCAACGACATAACCGGTCAACATGAACAAAAACAGCACAAAGAAACATAAAATCAACCGAACGGAAATCAACAACGCGAAATCAAGTCGTAACAAAAGTGAACTCCGGAAGAGTAAGCGGTTCTTGCCTGCTAAAGCACAACCATCGTTTTGCAAAAGCGTAAAACAACAAGTCATTAATTACATTGTTGTACCTTAACAAATGTAGCTGCCGATCCCGTGCGGGGCCCGGTTGGCGAATAGGCCCACAGCAGTGCCTAGCTTGTCGTAAGAGGCGACTAAAGGTTTTGGGATTCTGACGTCGGGTCAGTGCTTAGCCCACAGAGCTGTGTACATGTACCCTAGGTCGCTGAATAGGGTGGCCCTCGTCCGCGGGGGTTGTCAGGTCTATAATACGGAAATCCCGATCGCTGACCACAGTGGGCCAACGTGTGTGGAGAGTGCCACGCTTCATGCTCTTAAAAGACCCCTTTGTGAACCGCCAAGTAGTGCATCACATTGGCTAAATTTTTCGACCCTACCCACCTTTCCCCTTTTCCATTGGTTCTTCAAAATTACCATTCCTTTGTTTCCCACACCACTCCCAAATTCCATTTATCATCATCATTTCATGTTCATGTTATCATCCTTTTCATGTGCATCGTCTGTATATAACCTATTTAGCATTGCACGGGCGTAAAACACTAACTCACTCACTCACTCACTCACTCACTCACTCACTCACTCACTCATTCATTTCATTTATTTATACATTATATTTTGTCTGTTACTAATACCTTTGTCGTACTTTTCTCCAGTAAACATTGACTACGCACACATACAAACAGATGTTTCAACTTTAAAAGTACAACAAGAAAATATAGGATTGTGGGATGAAGGGAAAAATTAGAAATACATGTTCATTGTAATATTTGTATAAAATAGGGATACTATTTTTCAGATCTAAGGTCTTCGAAAACAGATTGATGTTACATTCAAAGGAAAAAAACATAGTCCAGCTCTACTTGTTCTAAATCAAATTGCTCTAAGGGTAGAGGACAAGTAATATGTTCAAGTTCAAAGAAAATAAAAATTTAAGCCCATGTATCCCAAAAAGTGTAAAATAATGTAACAATATTACATGTAATTCTTATTATTATACTGAACTCTGATGGAACAAGTAAATCTGTGAGCTTATACTCACTAGTGATACTCCCTCTCCCAAAATTACGTCTTGCATAAAAATCTTAGTATTCGATAATCACGAAATAGTTGATCTTGGAGTATAATATGGCCATACATCATATGGTACTTAATTATAAATCTTGATTCAAAATATCATACCTCTGCGTTATGTCATGTATGTAGTTGCCGAAAAACTGTGACCGAAATTTTGCATGAATGTACACTATGTGTAAAAACCTAAGTATTCGGTAAACTGAAAGTAGATGACCTAGGAGCATAAAATCGGTATACACCATATGGGACTATAGGATGAAGTCAGACCCCCGCGTCATGTAGTTGCTGAGAAAACTGTAACGGAAATTTTGCATGTATCTACACTATGTGTAAAAACCTACGTATTCGGAAAACAAGAAGTTGATGACCTAGGAACATAAAATATTTATGTACCGTATGGTACTATATACAAATGATATAGATCATAAAACTATATGCAAAATGGACCTCTGCGCCATGAAGTTGCTGAAAAAAACTGTGTTGGAAAGAATGGTTTGCGATATAAGACCCCTTTTCAGCCCACCGCGAAACTCAAAAATAAAAGTAAGTAAATTCTATCACAGAAGGTATTGTTGGAAAGGTTAATATTTTATTTTTTGAAAATGAACGTCTGTAGTTGAAACGCTTATTTTATTTATTAGTAAATGGTGCTTGAAATGAACCACTGCAAACCACTGCAAATGATTTTAACATGATTGTGCTTACGGGAAAGTTGCACGAATGAGTGATATATATCCTTCCCGGAAGTAAAGCCTTGCACGCGGAACCAGCTCCAAATTTTATTGAAAAACTTGTATTACTAAAATACACGTTTTATGAAAGTTTCAAGCTGGTTCCGCGTGCAAGACATACTGAAAATTTAAAAAGACTATAATTTTTGAACTTATTGTCAATAGTTAAAAAAAAATGTGCGAAATCTTTCGGTTTTAGCTCTACAAATTTCTCCATTGAGTCAAAATTGTGAAACAACTCCTTATAGGAGTTATTGCCCTTTAATCGTCAAAATTGACCATTTTTGCAGTTTTTGGACAATATCTTGAAAACCGTAAGAGCTAGAGGAAAAGTAAGCATTGCAGGATTGTTAAGCTCATTCAGATCTACAAAAACAATTTCAGGACCAAAATTGTCAGATCAGCCATTTAAGAGTTATTCCTTTTAACTGTTTTTTTTCATTAATTTTAACTGATTTTCACAAAATCTTCGTCTCTGAAACCACTGAAGGGATTGCCTTGAAACTTGGTACACTTGATCTTTAGGATGGGTCTACCAAGTTTGTGAATAATATACATGTCGACCAACCAACATGGCCGCCATTGCTAAAAATAGAACAGGGGGGTCAGACCATTGTTTTTGGCTTATAACTCGAAAAGTATAAGAGATAGAGAAAATCTGAAGCAACTTTTCTTTTTCAGCATCAAAAGGTCCTTAAAGGAGTTATTGCCTTTTAACTGTTTTTTTCTATTAATTTAAACTGATTTCCAAAACTCTTCTCTAAAACCACTGAAAGGATTGTTTTGCAACTTTGTATACTTGAAAGTTTGTGAAATTTATTCAAACTTTGGCATAAGAGATCAGGTGAGCGATTCAGGCTCCTGGGAGCCTCTAGTTTAGATTAGCGGTCATTTCAATTCCAAAATTGTTGTTAAAAGTGATGAATATATTTGATGGAACTTTTATAGAATTTTAAACTCAAGCTTCAAGTATTTTAGCACATAATTTTAATTTATTGAAGCCCTACCTTGACATTTTCTTTAAATCAAGATGAAATTTTCATTCAAAATGGGTCAACTTTGAATCCCTTGTTTGAAGCTGTGTTCGTGCAAACGTATTTAAAAGTAATCTTTTACAACAGTACAATCATTTTGCTACAATATAAGATATAAAGTAACATGCAATGAAAAACTTTTTATTTTTCGCCTATAGATGGGCCAAAATAGGACCTTATCGCAACCCATCCTTTTGTATTTATGTACACTATTTGTAGAAACCTAAGTAAGTAAATGACACAGGAAAAATAAAATCGGTATATACCAAAAGGTACTGCAGAAAAAAAACTATATGCAAAATATCAGACCTCTATGCCATGTTGATGCTGAGAAAACTGTTACGGAAATTTTGCATGTATGTACACTTTGTGTAAAAACCTAAGTTTTTGGTATATAGGAAGTAGATGACCAAGGAGCATAAAATCGGTATACACAATATAGTATTATAAGATTAAGCCATTTGCAAAATATCAAATCTCTGGGTCATGAATTGGCTGAGAAAACTGTGACGGAATTTTGTTACGGACTGACGGACGAACGTAAATTAGTATATCTCCCTCTTCCCCGAAGCGGGAGTATGATAACGGAAAGGAAGATCGATGGTTTAATACAGAAGCTTAGTGGAATATGAAATGGAAGCTATGAAACACATCCTGAGAAATTTCAGACCTTTGCATATAAAGGACATTCGTAAGAGAAGAGAACAGTGATTCCTTCCGCGTGAGAGGGAGTAAAGGGCAATAGTGTTTTATAAAACCTTAAAAACTATTGAGAATTCAAATTTTAAAAACATGTGGATACATGTAACGATAGATGCCATTTCTAACTTGACTATCGAAAAAAAAAAGAAAAAAAATGTTTTTAGCTCGAGAAGACAAGGACATAAGCTAATTCAGTTTGAGAATCTTTATATTTGATAGCTGTCCACATCAGATCTAAAGGCTTTGTTCAATAAACTTCTTGTTAATTTTTATTTCGTAGAGAGCTCTTTTTAAATGGTCATCAAAAACACTTGACAAAAATCAATGACGGATAAATGAAGAAGTAAGAAAATTTGAAAGCCATGATCCCTTTGGGAAATTTTACGAAACAGATGTGACTGTCACATCGCTTCTGTATTAGAATTCCTAGCCGGGAAAGGCTTTTATTGTATTTTATGATTAAATATTAATAAACAGTGCAGAATAAGTTAATACGTACTTAAGCTGACCAAACCATCAAGTTCATGTTCATTATTTAGATTACCTACTAGTACATCAAACATGTCAAAACGTTGCAAATATATAAAAAAAGGTTATACATGTAATTACTATCAAATGATGATGACGTTATCAATCTTAGTTAGTAAACACTTAAGCGGTTAACCCTTTAGGGTTCCGGATGGTGAATAGGCCCGCAACAGCTCTAAGCTTGTCGATGAAATTGCACTAAAGAACGCTCAGACTCCTAACATCGGGTCTGGTCGCTTTTCTCACAAAGCGACTGGAATGTGTGCCTCATGTGGTTGAATAGGATAGCCCTGTTAAAATGAATGCCAGGGCCGTCAGGCTACATGTATAATGCGGTAGACCTGATTATAGTGGTTCACCATTTCGGAAAAAATGTCACGTTCCCTGCACGTTAAAGGAACCTCCTGCAGGTCTCGGTAAAAGTGGAACCCGTAGGATCCCCATACAGCAGGATAAATTGCCCGACCCTATTCATCACTCCTTTTTTCCTGTGGGAGTTCTTGTCAAAACGCTCCTTCGTGATTGGCCTTGTGTCTCCATCATTTTATTCATTGTATCCCCCTTTCATGTTCATTTCCCGGATATTGCCAAAATCGTGCTGCTTGGATATAACTATTTAAAAGCAATAACAACTAACAAACGAAAGTTGATTAAATAAGCTGATTTATAATATTACATAAAAAATAAAAAATAAATATAATGAAAAAACGTAATCACGTTACTTAACCATTTTCACTAAAGGCCAGTTCTAGTATATCTCATTTTAATTTTACTTTGATATAATATCTTCTTCACGTTATAAGAAATAAAATCATTAATTGCCTAATCTTGTCTTTTTTATTGAAATATGGTTAGTATAGGGTTTATCCTCTTATGGTATGTAACAGCATCCCAAAGTTTCATTAAAATCGGTTGACAACTTTTTGAGTTTTGTTCCGGAAAACCTCTAATTCAAGAATTTTTCTAACGTTTTTCTGCCGCTTTGACCTTGACCTTGAACAGATTTACACAAAAATCAATAGGGTTCCTCCTCTTATGGTAGGTAACAACATAATAAAGCTTCATCAAAATCGGTGGACAACTTTTTTAAGTTATGATTTGGAAACCAATTGTTGACGCCCGCCCTCACGCCCGCATTATCATAACAATACCCGAGTTAAACTTCGTTGGTACTCGGCTAAAGAACGTTGAATCTAAAGTTCAATGAGTTTTTCGAGAACTAAGGAACTCAGCAGTACAAATGAACTAATACAATAATTTTTAATCTATTCAATTGATATGAACCAATCAATGTATTTCATTGTTTCTATGCGATATATTAATTGTGGTCCATTTTTAGAAATAGGACCATATATTGATATCGAATAAATCATATTTTAGCTTGGTCCCTAAAATGTTTTATCAAACGAAAAAGGACATTAACACTCAAAGAGTTCAAAAACCAAATGTTCTATAATTTTTGTAGCAAACATGAAATGACATTAACAATCAAAGAGTGCAAAATCCTAATGTTCTATCTATTTAACGTTATCGACGCTATGCAAGAGGGCATTAGCATCACTTTCAATTTAAAACATAAATACAATGCAAATAAATTGGCTTTTAAGTGAAACATTTAATATGTTTATTGGTTAGGAAAAAAAATGTCAATACGAAATTAATAAGTGTCTTTTTTGCACGACTGTAGATTTATTAATGGCTAATTGACGTTCGTGATTTATTTAGATAAATTGTGTGATTTGTCATTCAATTTGTTGTAAAGTTCTCTTGTATTGAATTCTGTTAAATATGCAAGTTTTATTGAACTTGTAAAAATACATGCTTCGAGTGAATTTGATATATTTCTAAGATTAGATTTATAACAGCAAACTTCTAAAACTAATCAGTAATAAGAAACATGGCAAACACATTTGCATTATTTAAAAAAAAATCATTGCGTGTGCTACTGTTGCCTTTTTAAATCGCACCAAGTCTATGCCTTAAAAGTAAACTTCCTATCCACAACCGCGATTATTTAAACATCGAAATGTCCCAAAGATGACATGTACAGAGCGTCGCATTTCAAAAATTTTAAAAGATTTTATCTTTAGCTATGCATTAGGCATTTGATTTGCAAACGGGTTGCATGTTATTTGTTCGCACATATTTGTCATTATGTCCTTGAGTAAAATAAACCCCAAAAAAACAAGGGGTTGCACTAAGTCGTGCTAAGCATACCCCCACTCGGCCATTCAGAAAACAGGAAGTAGATGACCGACTGACCTGGAAAGGGGAGGCACGTTACAACTCATCATGCTAAAGCTGTATACCAAATTTGAAATCAATCCCTTCTCTAGAAGGCGAAAAATCTGTTACGAAAAAATGTCTATTTTTGACCCATAAAAAGTCTAAGTCAGCTCGGAAAACAGGAAGTAGATGATGGACTGACCTGGAAAAGGGAGGCACGGTATAACTAATCATGCTGAAGCTGTGTACCAAATTTAAAACCAATCCATCCAGTAGAAGCCGAGAAATCTGTTACGAAAAATTTCACTTTTCAAATTTTTTACCCTTAAAAGTCTAAGTCGGCTCGAAAAACAGGACGTAGATGATGGACTGACCTGGAAAGGGGAGGCACGGTATAACTCATCATGCTGAAGCTGTGTACCAAATTTGAAACCAATCCATCCAGTAGAAGCCGAGAAATCTGTTACGAAAAATTTCGCATTTCAAATTTTTTTTCCCCTAAAAAAGTCTAAGTCGGCTTGGAAAACAGGAAGTAGATGATGGACTGACCTGGAAAGGGTAGGCATAGTATAACTCATCATGCTGAAGCTGTGTACCAAATTTGAAACCAATCCATCCAGTAGAAGCAGAGAAATTGAGCCGGACGGACAGACGGACGGACGGACGGACAAGGTGATTGCAATATAGCCCCCTCTCTTACGAGTGGGGGTATAAAAACAACAAATGCATATTTACTATGTCAGGCGGTTACAAACATGTATAAGCACATGAGGAAAAAAACTATGACGTGTAAAAATCGTGCTGTTCTTCACAAAAGAACTTGTTTATCTACACATGACGACGTTACCACGTTTAAAGAAATAATTAGAAATAATGAGAGGATGCTGTATAATGTGATCATGATACCGTTCAATGGACAGGAAAATGGGGATAAAAAAGACAGTGTAGAAAGTCATTATAATCGTCATATTGTGGAAATATATAGCAAATTACATATTTTTCTATAAACAGGTTAATTTGATACCATCGGAAAAGAAAAAAATTGTCAAAATCAAAAATGGCCGGATTTCATTACACAGGAAGTAGGTCAGCGACAGACCTAAAATCAAATCCAACGTTAGGGACCCCATACTGCATACTGTAAACCAAATATCAAGGGGTTGTGATAAAAAATTGCTGAGAAAACTGTCACAAAATTGTCCCCACCAGAAGGCCGCCCGACATTCACCATTTTATAACTCCGTGAAATCCGTCCAAAAAGCGACTTTTTCCCCGTTGATTGTTTGTTGTAACTTGTAAGTTTACTGCGTTAATGTCAGATTTTTTTTTCTAGATACATGTACTTCTTTGTAATTGAGTATGTACATAATTTAGTACATATTCATCCAGATGTAAAATGTGAGCAGACTCTGCTCATTTGTTACATACTAACAAACTATAATGGCTGTACTTTATATATAGATCTTTATGCAATATTAATTAAACTCAAATCGGTTTTCAGCATTTAACATCATAAATAAGACAAATTAAGCTTCGTATTCCTGATGATAATTGCGCTTTTAG
This sequence comes from Arcuatula senhousia, assembly GCA_963971305.1. Lineage (NCBI taxonomy): Eukaryota > Metazoa > Mollusca > Bivalvia > Mytilida > Mytilidae > Arcuatula > Arcuatula senhousia. The sequence continues at coordinate 16,594,994 of OZ020311.1, read as the reverse complement.
TTCAATGAAAGAAATTTTAGGCATTTGTTGCTAAATACGAAAACTTTTCCATTAGAATATATCAATTATTCAGTGAGATAAAAGCTTACACTATATATATGTATAAATTTAAAGGTTGAATAGACAAAGCAATTAATGCAAAAGAATTATTTATGAAAATCTATTGTTCATTGAACATTAATTGTATTGAGAACTAGGAAGTACATCGACTAGTCTTTAAAAACCACTGACCGTCAGACGAAAATGGATTATAAAATTTCACCAACTTCTCGTACAAATCATGGTTTAAGTCACATATCCATTTATTATAGTAAAACAGTGAATAAGAAATCGAAATACAGTCAAACGGAACACTGTGGAATCGAGAGGGTACAATGTACCTGATCTGCTTTTACTGTCGGTGATACGGGTAAAAAGTTATTACAGGACTGCCCCATTCAACCGCTAGTGGCACGCATCCCAGTCGTATTGAGACAAAGCAGCCTTAGCCGATGTCAGATTCCTTAGAGCTCATTATTGGACTTTTACCGACTTTTACCGACAAGTTACCATAGCTGCAGGTCTAATCTCAACCTAGAACACTAACAGTCGGGTGATCAAAGCAAGGAGTGGTGTTATATTATTGATTTTTTCACCCTAAATACATGTAGCTTCGACGAAAAGCAAACTCTTCATTCGTCTGCAAGTTTAAGACGACCCCAAGTACCGGTATAAGCGGAATTCCTTACAACATGTCAGAAGGCTTCACGTTTGTAAATGAAGTTCACAAATGCATCCCACAAAGTTAACAAATGTTCACCACATTTACACACAAACTGGCTAAGAAATATAACGAACATACATTCATACGTTGCCCGAAATCGAGGCTAAATTGGCGGTGAAATAATACAAAAAAACCCGAAAGGGCCCATATACCAAAGTAATTGTAAGATAATTTAACAAAGGTTATAACTTGGAGAGGGTGTATATATTAATTTGCAGGTGGACTGAAAAGACTCTTTTTTTCGATGTGACAAGGGCAAAAACGAATAGAAATAAATGTACGGTACAAAAACCAAATCTATAGTTTAGTAGACGGCATTACGATAGGAAAACCACATAATAGGCCTCTGCCTTTTTATGACATTTTATTGAACAAGATGCGAGCCTAATAATTGATGGACCATTTAATCATTATGTATCGAGCTGTTTATCTGATAATCGAATCACGTCCAATTATTTAATTGTTATTGGTGTTTTAAATTAAAAAATCAAAAGTTACAACATAAACAAAAGGCCATGAACTAGTTTCGAACTAAGGGCCGGGTAATTAACGTTGTCAACAACGAAAGAATGCATATGTGTTCACGGGGTATAACCGGGTCTAGTTTACTGCTGAAAAAGTAAAGACCAAAACAATTTAACATAGACAGCAGACTAGGATTAGACCGCTGTCTACCTTTCTCACCTATGGCCCTTTCCTTTGTAAAAAACGTACACAGAGAATAAATTGTTTGGGCTGTCCTTAGTTTGCCAGTGTTAACTGTATCCGAAAATACCCCGTAGTGTTATGATTTACTTGTACGTAAATGTGGTATGCAAATCGACGCTATCTTCCGATGATCTCACGAAGACCGCCAAATATTATCACAATTATGGATAATGCATCAATTTGATTGCATTTTTAAAGCATCAAATTTGTAAAACGATTTAACATTATTTTTGCTCAACGGAAGATTCTGTTGAAAGAGATCGTGAGGGATGAAATACTTTAATTTAAACATGTTCAAAATAAACATGCACTGGTTAGCAAACAAATACTTTTCATATTATGTCTCACAACCGTGATATATTTTGTGTTACTTTCATAATGTAAGACGGAGATTTGGAGCCATACAAACTTGATTGAGCAAACTTTTTTTTTAAATGTCTGTATCAAGTCAGCACCATTGCGATCTTTAATTTTGGAAGGGTGTCTGCATTTTTGGATCTTTTCTCTCGGACATTTGAAATTGAACCTCTTAACTTTGATAGATATGTTGTAACCTTTATTTCTCCGTCTGATTAAATGTGGCATTAATTTTAATATCTATATTATGCGTTTATTCAATGGATATTTACCCAAGGGAATGAATTTTTATCTACAGGGAATGAATATTAATAAATATGTTATAATAAAATCAATCCCATCCTTACATATGTTTCATTTCCCTTTTAAGCTTGTGTTTCCGTGTATAATAATATGGTAAAAATGTTGTTTTAATGTTAAAATTCCGACAGCTGGGACCACTGTTGGCAATTTATACTTTTTTCTACAACTTAATTCATATTATTTATCATGTAAATATTATCATATTGTGATATGAGTTTTAAATAACGTTTTACAAATACCATCAGAGATAGATATACAAAATTAAAACAACTTTTACATATCATTTAACATAACATACATATGCATGTATCACATTTCGAGCTTAACCGATGGACAAGTACCGATTCATATTTTCCGATACATGTACATGTATGTGTATACAAATGTTGCTTCGTCTATATTAAATTACTTGTATTGTAATTCTAGTGATACTAATACATTATATTAAGAAAACTTTGTTTCTTTTGTTTGTATGGTTTTCAATTTACACATTTTGCTTCTCCTAGCAAAAATAAAATGCAGTTTTACATCATTTTTCTATTGTTTTGTTCTTAGTTTATCTCTTGCTAAATCCGAATGTTTTGGTTGTTTCTCGTTGGACTTTTGCAAGCCCGTCTTGACCATACATAACGCAAACAAAATAATTGGTAATCAACATAAGCAATGCCTAAAACAACCACAAAACGCCAAATTTCTACAACTTTTTACGTTCATTGAGCTCAGTAAAATCAACAGTAGAAACCCCATTTTATAAAGGGTTACAGAGAAAATACATTTAAAAGAGATTATTTTCAAAAATTAGCGGAACGTATTCGACCTTAAAGACCTGTGCGCCGTTTCTCATAAAGCGATTGTTAGCTGGTCGTCTACGCTATCCCGTTGAAAATGTACAGGAACTGTTGAAAGCGATCGTTTTATGAAACAGCAACCAAAATCTTTTAAGTCATTTAAATGTTGGAACTCATTCATTTTAAATCTAAATTTTTGCCGAAACTTCTAAAAATAAGCATTTAACTTACATGTATACATTTACATGTGTGTTTATAAATTCAATAGAAAATTTTAAAGTCCCATAGAATTTTGGCCTTGGTATTTTTGTAATTTAAAAATATTTTCAAGTTTACAGGAAGCCTAAACGAAATTTCAACAATGAAATCAAATCAAAGATCATGCATGCATATAAAAGTGGACAAATATTTTAACTGTTTAGAACATAAGCATAGAAAAATCTGACATATTTTCCTATAGCATAGATGGTTCAGCGATAAAATTACATAATATCTAATGATAACAAAAGGAAAATAAATATTTTAGTGTTATTTGTTTGGTTGAATATAGCAAACGAAAATAAATTAACACTTAAATATTCCTTAAACATTTTAAAGGAAAATAGAATTATAAAAATAAAAAAAAATGTATATGAACTTTCTTACCGTCATCGCTATCATGGTGTGTCACCGTTGGTACCAAACTTTGAGCTCTTTTCCTTTCCAAAACTGCTGGAGGCACCCAGAATTTTTCACTAACATCCCTATTAGGAGAACTTGGGCTCGAGCCCATTTTCCGTGACCCCGGCATCCATTCAGTTTTAAAGTGAACCCTCGATTGTCTTTTTTCTTTACTAACAGTTACTGGTGAAACTCCACTAGATATTGAAGTTTTAGGCGGTAATTTAATAACATTTGCTTCAATGCACTTTTTATCCCTTAAATTTTCTTCCAATAGAAATCGTTCATACCAAGTTAGACGGAAACGCTTGGAACATGTTACGTATAGCAACAACAACAGTAGTATCAAAATCGTTGACGGAACGATTGTGTAGACTAAAATCAAATAATCCGGTTGACTTTCTCTGCGACTCATTGTACTATCGATCGAACAATCAACAGTATTTGTGGTCTATAAACGGCTATGTTCAATTTGTCACATACAAAAATTAAATCATATTCAGTTTGGAGGAGATATCTGAAATTAAAAATAAATCATATGTTTATTTAATTTACGTCTTCATTTTTATAGTATACTGTATTTCAGTGTTTTTGTGTGCTTTAATCCCAAGCATCTCGATTTGGAATTTCATGGAAAAGCAGTGCAAACTTATTTAACATGACCAAATGAAATATTTTGTAAAAAAAATTGATCGAGGTAAAGTTTTGGAATATTTTTAATAACACAAATAGAAGAAAAGTTCTAAATTGAAGGTTTGATCTGGCAAACATATATAAAATATATGAAATATGAAGCAAGGTAATTTCGCATTCATATGCTCTATATGGTGGTAAAGTGAACACGTAATGACCAAAGAAGTTGAGAAAACATGGACAAAAGATTAAACGGGGGAGAGGGGGTGATGGAGAGTTTGAATACCGGTAGAGAAAGGGGGTTAAAAGACTTAGCCTCCTGCAGTTGGTCCTACTTATTTGGAAACATGCAGCAGCTTCTTTTCAAGAGTTCAGAATGTGACGGTAATCTAAACACGGTAAGCAGACCAGTTTTCCTAATTAGCATGACGACCCCTTAACTCATTATGCCAGGGCTTCTCATCTGAAGCATACAGTCAATTCGCTCTGTGCAATAAGCAGCCTGAGCCTGACCCGAAGTGAACTTCACCCGACCAACTGCGCCAACCGCTGCTTATCGTGATGAAATGCAAGTCCTTGAAATATGCATGTTTAGCATACCAACCAATATGAAGTTTACTATAGGCTACATGTATAAGCCTCTGCAGCGATGGTCCCGTGCGGGGCCCGGGTGGCGAATGGGCCCGCAGTCCGGGTGGCGAATAGGCCCGCAGCAGAGCCTAGCTTGTCGTAAGAGGCGACTAAGGGTCTTGGGATTCTGACGTCGGGTCAGTGCTTAGCCCACAGAGCAACCAAGTGTGTACCCTAGGTGGCTGAATTGGGTAGTCCTCGTCCGCGGGGGTTGTCAGGTCTTTAATACGGAAACCCTGACTGCCGACTATAGTGGGCCAACGTGTGTGGAGAGCGCCACGCTTCATGCACGTAAAAGACCCCTTTATGGACCGCCAAATAGTGCACCACATAGGCTGAATTTTTCGCCCCTACCCACCTGTGGTCGTTTCTTTGTTTTCCATATTTTATTTACCATCATCATTTCATGTTCATTTTATCATCATGTTCATGTTCAGCGCCTGTAAAAAACCTATATAGCGTTGCACGGGCGTAAAACACCAACTCACTCGATCACTCACTGCGGTCGGTGCCTAACTTGAGACTGACACTTGCTGTGTGCAACGAGTCGTCAAGCTCATAATGCACCAACGCCAGCGGTGGCTGTTCCGCGGGTGCAGCTTAAACCGAGACAGGAACTTTCTCACAGCGCCTGGAGAGTCTGGTCGGAATTCGGGAGACATGTTCAAAAAACTTAATTAGTTTCTTTTATACCCACTTTGGTATTTTGCATATTGATTATACGTCATCAAAACAAATTGCTATTTTATCTAATTAAAGTGAAATACCTTGGCACACATTAGATTTATACATATAATGCGTAAATTTTAATTGTTGATCATCCCGTGCAGGGCCCAGGTGGCGAATAGGCCCGCAGCAGAGTCTAGCTTGTCGTAAGAGGCGACTAAGGGTCTTTTGATTCTGACGTCGGGTCAGTGCTCAGCCAACAGAGCGACCAAGTGTGTACCCTAGGTGGCTGAATAGGGTGGCCCTCGTCCGCGGGGGTTGTCAGGTCTATAATACGGAAACCCTGACCGCCGACCATAGTGGGCCAACGTGCGTGGAGAGTGCCACGCTTCATGCACGTAAAAGGCCCCTTTGTGGACCGCCAAGTAGTGCACCACATAGGCTAAATTTTCCGCCCCTACCCACCTTTCCCCTTCCTGTGGTTCTTCAAAATTTACCGGTCCTTTTTTTCCCATCCCACCCCCATATTTCATTCATCATCATCATTTCATGTTCATTTTATCACCCTTTTCATGTTCATCGTCTGTAAGTAACCTACATAGCGTTGCACGGGCGTAAAACACCAACTTACTCACTCACATTAATTGTTGATCGGATGTCATTTAAATGTAGTGTTTTCCATGCCATGCAACAAAACATATATAGTATAATTAGGGAGCAGCATAAAAGTTATATCATTGTGTTGTAATAAAAACACAAAAGCCATCTATGAATTAGTTATTGCTTTATTCCCGAGCAATTGGAATTTGGCTAGGAAGCGATCATTTGATTTTTAGGGGGGCTATAGTGAAATTTGAATTAAACTAGAGACTCCCAGGAGCCTGAATTGCTCACCTGACTTCAATGACTGATGGAATGAAAATAATTTGGGGTATCTGAGGTGAAAAAAACTCCAATAGAGGATCACTATACAATATCCACCTTATAATGAAGGTTTTTGTTGAGCACATGTATCAAAACATTCAAGCAAACAAAAGCTTTTCTTAATCTTTTATAGGTTTAATCTGCAACGCAATAACCCAAAACTTGACAATTAGGGGCCATAACTTTTATATGGGGGGTCGTCTGACAGCTTCAACTAATTGAACTGAAGATTTAAGCAAGCTCCATTTGTTCTTTATCTGTAATCGCTTTCATTTTATAGGTCAAATACATGAAAAAAAACATTATTTTTATCTTGAAAGGATCATAACCCCTATAAGGGGTCATCTGACAATTTTGGCCCTAAAATTATTTTTGTACATCTCAATATGCTTTACAATTCTCAAATGCTACGTTTTCCTCCAGCACTAACAGTTTTCAAGAGTAAGTAAAAAAAACTGCAAAAAATGATCAATTTTGTCGATAAGGGGAAATAGCTACTATAACAAGTCGCCCCACAACTTGGACTCAATGGAGAGATTTGTAGAGCTTTTGATGCTGAAGAGGGAAGATTGCTTCAGATTTTCTCTATCTATTAAACTCTTTGAGCGATAAGCTAAAAACTATGGCCCACTCCCCGGTTCTATTTTAGTAATGTTGGCCATGTTGGTTGGTAAGCGTGCACAAATTTCACATCTTGGTAGACGACAATCTTAAGATCAAGTGTACAAAGTTTCAAAACAATCCCTTTAGTAATTTCAGAGAAGAAGATTTTTTAAAATCAGTTAAAATTGATAAAAAAAAAAACACTTTAAAAAGGAGAATAACTTTTAAACGGTTGATCTGACAATTTTGACCCTGAAATCATTTTTGTATACCTCAATGAGCTTTACAATTCTCCAATGCTAAGTTTTCCTTTAGCAATTACAGTTTACATGTACAAGCTGCGAAAATTGTAAATTCTGACGATTTAAGGGAAATAACTCCTATAAGGAGTCGTCCCACAACCTCGACTCAATGACAACTTTTGTAGATCTGTTTTTGCTGAAGAGGGGAGGTTGCTTCGAATTTTTTTCTATCTCTTATACTTTTCATGCTATAAGCCAACTAGATCCTCCCAGGAGCCTGAATCGCTCACCTGATCCTCTTACCTAGTGTGCAACATGGTCTAAGTAACATTAAAGAAACTAGTTAGGATAGAAAACACTTTTAAAATCAATAATACAAAGTTACAAAACTTTCCATTTGAAAAAAAACCAAACAAGTTGAAATTGATTGAAAACACATAAAGGGGGGTAACTCTTAAAAGGATGATCTGACAATTTGATCCTTAAATCATTTTCGTAGATATTAATGAGCTGAACAATTTTGCAATTCTAACCATTCCTTTAGCTCTTATGGCTTTTAAGATAAAATCTAAAAACTGTGAAAATGGTCAATTTTGACGACTAAGGCGTCAAGTGCATTTCTTTAAGATATAAGGTTAGATAGTGAGTGAGTATGTATTTTACGCCCTAGCAACACCGTTTGAGTTGTATAAGTTGTATAAGAAGAGTATGATAAAAAGAACATCAAATGTTAATGTGATGAGAAATATGTGATGAGTTGGGAAACAAAAGAACATTCAATTTGGAATACCACACGGAAAGGTTAGAGGTAGGTAGGACATGAAAATTAAGCCTTTGTGGTGCAATGTTTAGTGGTCTGACTAGGGATCTTTAATCTGCATGAAGAATTGCACTTACCACGCACGTTGACCCACTACGGTCAGCGTTCAGGCTTTCCGTATTTTAAACATGTCAATCTCCGCGGAAGAAGTCTACGTACGCTATTCAGCAACCTAGGGTACACGCTCCGTGGGTTGAGCACTAACCCGATATCAGAATGATAAGACTCTTAGTCACCTCTTACGACAAGCTAGGGTCTGCTGCTTGCCTGTTCGCTTTCCGGGCTCCACATGGAATATTTATATACAACCAATCATCTTTAAAAAGTTTCATTTTGATCGGTAAAAGGATTTACCGATGATATTTCGGAAAAATTAATTGCTAATGCTATTTTGAAAAAAAATCATAACAAGAAGCTGACTTAATAATATACTTATAAAGGCCGCATTTATTTCCATACTTTAGTATTACTTTTTTCCATTTTCAATATTTAAGATATTTTTGTTTAAAATTGTTTGATGTGTATGACTGTTTAAAAGCCTAAAGAAGCAACCATGGGCTATATATGGATATTTTTTTTCGTCTTGGAGGAGCATTTTTTTTTTGGAAAGCAATCCTGCCTTTTTATTCAAAACATTGTCCTGCCTTTTTGATTCCTGGATTTTTGCCGTCCTGCCTTTTTATTTTAAATAAATCAAATGGTCGCTCGACTCCTTGTGATTAATGGCAATTCTAGATAATGATTTTATTTTTGTAGTGTTTGTATGTTTTTAACTTCATCATCATTTCCTGATCCGTTTTATGTTCATCTCTTTGATATAGCCGAAATCGTACTGCTATATCTAGCTAACTAACACTGATTGAATCACATTCACACTGAACATTTTTAAATTATCATACAAATGTATGTCATTTATCGCAAAAGGAAAAACGTTCGTTTATGTTAAAAATGCATTTTCTTAGGCAATGTTACTTACACGAATATTACATAAAATATAATAGAAATCATATTTCATATCAACGACTGCATGTACAGTATTGTGAACATATTCATATCTGTGTTCGTTTTGCGTGTTTCGTTGATGTACATTTGTACATCATTCCATATGCTTCAAAGTTAGAGAAAGATTGTCCCAATGTTAACAGCTTATCGTCCGACCATGTAACAAACGAAATGAAATTTTTAATACCTATATGTAACTAAGTTTAGATCCATTCTGCATTACAACGGTTTAGTTTTCGGGTTCACTTTAGAGAAGTTTATTTATTATATTCCTGTCACAATTGTGAACATTCAATAAAAACTTTCAAGATCGATCACATGAGTTTTTCGTGCGGAAGCCATATCTGGTGACTCAAACAAATCAAAACTTGCGAAAATACATATACACATGCGTTTGTTCACCAGAGGAGGGCGTACATTGTTGATACCATATTCAAATTTCAAGCTGAAATTCCTATATTTAGACACTTGCTTCTTTAAATTCTTAAACTGGAAATACGCGTACGGCACATCCTGATTAAGGAGTAAAGCCACGAAAGCCCCAAATCGGCCCAGACTTGTACCAACTCTTATACAACTTAAACAATCCAAGAAATAATCCAAACAAGTTAATTTGTTCATCTCCCACATGCTCCAAAATTCGTACCAGTTTTAAGACTTTTCGTACAACTGTTGTATTTTTCTTAAGGTCTGTGCTTCGAACATAATATATCTATTAGTAAATTGACACTGTCTTTCGAAAAATTACATAAATTCTAGTGACAGAGAAGGCCATAAAAAATAAACGAAAGGGGGAATTGAAGCAAGAAGCGTGTCGTTGAAGACAGTCTCTAAATTCTGTTAAATCAAATAAAGGTAATGTCCATAGGACAAAACATGGAAGACATACCGAAAAAAATGAAGATCGCAATGGACCTGACTTGGCCACAGGCATTTCAAAAGAAATGGTGGGTTAAACTAGGTTTTAAGGCGCGCCAACCCCCCCCCCCCTTTTCCAAATTATTAGAAATCATTTTATCTTATACTGTATAACTTACAGTTATCATGAAAGTAAAAGTTCTCGAGATGATATATAAATATATATCTAAAAAATAGGGCAACTAATGGAACATTAAATGATACCCCGCCACGATATAATATCAATAGTTCATAAAATTTAATTTTCAAAGTGGCCAATCTCATAAACTATTTTTCAGATAATGCTGGAAATTGAACTTGGCCTGTACTTCATTGTACTAAACAGCTGTGCAAAATATCATTCAAATCCGTCGACGTGTTTTCAAGTTATCAGTCGGAAACTCAAATATTCATGAAATTTGATTTTTCAAGTGGCTAATCTCAAAAAGTGTTTTCGGATGATGCTGGAAATCGAACTCGACCTGTATTTTAGCAGTAGAAGGGAAAAAACCTAGTGGTTTAAACAATATCGTATTACAAAACTAAAATACGATAATTGTATTTTTGATTATTTATATAATCACTAATATTAACGTTTTGGCTTAATACGATATAAGCGAGGTAACTCAATTTAAGTAAATGAAACAACTGAACTTTGATGACAAATCTCATATGACCAAAAACATGAGACAAAACAAGGCAAAGACACACTAGAGAAGTTGAAGATCGCAATGGTCCAGACTTGGTACAGACATTTCAAAAGAAATGTTGGGTTGAACCAGGTTTTATGGCGCCATAACAAGAGGCTCCCAGGAGCCTGAATCGCTCACCTGGTCTTGATGTTGACCCTATACTTTTGTAGAGCTAAATGAGCTCAACATTTAAGCAAGCAACAGCTTTTCTCTACCTGCAATAGTTTTCATTCTATAGGCCAAAAACACCATTTTTCACCTATAAGGGGCCATAACCCCTATAAGGAGTCATCTGACAACTTCAACCCTATGGAGACTTTTGTAGAGCTAAATGAGCTGAACATTTAAGCAATAACAGCTAATCTCTATCTGCAATAGTTTTCATTCTGTAGGCCAAAAACATGAAAAATCGCTTTTTTCAGGGGCCCTAACCCCTATAAGGGGTCATCTGACAACTTCGACCCTATGGAGAATTTTGTAGAGCCAAATGAGCTGAACATTTAAGCAAGCAACAGCTAATCTCTGTCTGCAATAGTTTCCATTATGTAGGACAGAAACATGAAAAAACGCTATTTTTCAGGGGCCCTAACCCCTATAAGGGGTCATCTGACAACTTCGACCCTAAGGAGAATTTTGTAGAGCTAAATGAGCTGAACATTTAAGCAAGCAACAGCGAATCTCTATCTGCAATAGTTTTCATTCTGTAGGCCAAAAACATGAAAAATCGCTATTTTTCAGGGGCCGTAACCCTTATAAGGGGTCATCTGACAACTTCGACCCTATGGAGAATTTTGTAGATCTTTATGAGCTTAACATTTAAGCAAGCAACAGCTAATCTCTATCTGCAATGGTTTTCATTCTGAAGGCAAAAAACATGAAAAATGGCTATTTTTCGCCTTTAAGGGGCCGTAACCCCTATGAGGGGTCATCTGACAACTTCAACCCTATGGAGACTTTCGTAGAGCTAAATTAGCTAAACCTTTAAGCAAGCAACAGCTAATCTCTATCTGCAATAGTTTTCATTCTGTAGGCCAAAAACATGAAAAATGGCTATTTTTCACCTTTAAGGGGCCGTAACCCCTATAAGGGGTCATCTGACAACTTGGACCCTATGGAGACTTTCGTAGAGCTAAATGAGCTAAACCTTTAAGCATGCAACAGCTAATCTCTATCTGCAATAGTTTTCATTCTGTTGGCCAAAAACATGAAAAATGGCTATTTTTCACCTTTAAGGGGCTGTAACCCCTATAAAGGGTCATCTGACAACTTTGACCAAATGGAGACTTTTGTAGAGCTTTTGATGCTGAATCAGTAGCGTGGCCTCAGATTTCCTCTATCTCTTATACTTTTTGATTTATAAGCCAAAAACAGTAGTCTGACCCCCCTAGTCTATTTTTAGCAACGGCAGCCATGTTTTTTGACGGATCAAAATACCGAACACAATTTTTGTGCAGGACACCCTAAGGATCAATCATATCAAGTTTGAAGAAATTCTGTTCAGCAGTTTCAGAGAAGAAGATTTTTTAAAAATTGTTAACGGACGACGACGACGACGACGACGCGGACGACGACGGACGCCAAGTGATGGCAATAGCTCACATGGACCTTCGGTCCAGGTGAGCTAAAAATCAAATGAAGATTATAGTGCTGAACTTTGATAATCAATCTCATATGCCCAATAACATGAACAAGAAAAGACAAAAAAGTCAATGCGCAAAGACATTCCTGCAATGGCCCTGACCAGATTTAGACATTTCAAAGGAAACGGTGACTTTAACATTGTTTTACGTCACAAAAGCCCTTAATCCGTAAAGGATATGGATATTTATGGATGTAAGCGAAACGGACATGTAAAGTATCAAATTAAGTACTGTCGTATTAGTGTACCACGTAAATTTCTGGGATATGCAAAGACATTCTGAATTTCCCCACCCAAATTAATAACCACTATGTCTAAATAAATAATGGAGTACACTATTGTTAGAAAATAGAAAAAAAAAACATTTTGCTTAAACATTTGACAAATCAGTACAGATTAATATCAATTAGCTGAATGTGAAGAATAAACAAAAATGATCAAAAACACTTGCAAGACACTTAGTTGCAAGTGCAAAACTTCTATTGTAAGATGCAACATGTTTAAAACAAATGCTTATTTATTTAAAAAAAATAATTAAAGAATGCAATGTTAATTTGTCGTGTCAAATTAGGGTTGTTTAAGTTGTTGGCTGTCACAAAATTGCTTAAAATGGAACACTATTGCGTGTGGAATTATGATTTATCACAAAATTTCAAGTCATTTACGCGTATTCCAACAAACCCTTTTTTTTAGAATAACAAGTTATCACTACTCACAAATAATCCATATACCGAAATATGAACATGAATTCAAATATTAACCTTTCTGACTTACCATGTAAGCGAGGTAACTCAATTCAATTTTTTGCATATACTCTATTCAATTTGATGTTGGTTAAAAATGCGGACGGTCAATCAACAGTATTGAAATTAAATGGAAAATGGAAACTGTGGCATGATTAAAAAGTTATTTTGTTTTTGTTTGGTTTGGTCTCAGAAAGAACGGACGGACGGTTTAACGTGCTAAAACGTGAACATTTTTCCCTTACAAGATATGGTTAGTGGATAGGTAGTTGATAAATACCTGAGAATCAGTCGGTCTATGGAAAAAATCACTTGACCCTGACCCGCTGTGATGAGGGTCTCTGATCATTCTTTAGTTGACTTTCACCGATCTGTGATAAGCTGAAACCGGTACTGTGGGCTTACTTATACAGATAACCTAGCCCCTAACTTTAGTAATCTAGAGTATTGAGACACATTTGCATCCGCGGCCAGAAAATTAAGATTAGAGTAGAAGCCTCAGTTCCTCTGCAAAAGGCAGTGGAAAGGCTTAATTGCCAAACCCCAACAAAACTTTTTTTCCAGTGTCGGTCAAATTTAGTGAAAATTGGTTTTTAGTTCCGATTTAATTTTACACTGTAAAATGATATAATCATCCATCTTTTTCACATTCTTCTCACCAGATAAATTTAACTACTTGAAATTAAATAGATAAATTAACGTCCTTTCAATTAGAATGAAAGAACTTAGATAACATTATGTTTATTCTATTTTGTATTTAACAATTCAATATTGTTTCATAGTTTGCATACATTAAATTACTTCGATCTCTGTCAAATGAGATAGAAATGATCCGTGAGATAGATCGATTTAGGTATGTCCCCTTAGTTGATTAATAGGATGGAACTCATCTGCTAGGACAAATTACAGAAAGACTGACCGTTTTACCATAGTGGGCTATGTTGTGTTGAAAGTGCCACGCTTCATGAACGTAAAAGACTCCTTAGTCAGCGTCCAGGCTAATCCGTAGTACAGATCTGACAATCTCCACAGACGAGGACTACACTATTTTGCTACCAAGGGAATACAGGTGAACTACACACTATACCGATGTCAGAATTCTGTGGCCCTCGGTCGCTTCTTACGCCAAGTTAGGCTGTGTTGTGGCCCGCCCGGCCCCGTATTGTGCACCATATAGCTATTTTTGAAACGGAAGAAAGTTTAACAATAGAAACTTTCAGTTGTAAGGTTAAGATAAAGCATACGTTAAAATAATATATGATATATAGTGATTATCGTAAATAACCACCATTGCTTAAAGCGATCGCTATTCCAGACAAGAAATATATGATCCAAGAACTATATCTTGAGTAATATATATCATGTGAATATAAGAAAAAACTAGAATGGCGGTCTTCAATGGAAAACATATGTTGCCTGCGTCTTAAAACATTCGGTAAACAGGAAGTAGCAATGTTTCGGGCATAAAATCGCTTAACACCTTATAGTACTATGAGGTGAAGCTACATGCCAAATATCAAGAAGCTGTGGCATGCAGTTACCCAGAAAACTGCGACGAGAATTTTGCATATATATGATCATAATATATAAAAACTTAAGTCGGTAAACAGGAAGTAGCAATTTTTCGGGCATAAATTGCTTCATACCTTTTATTACTATGGGATGAAGCTACATGCCAAATACCAAGAAGCTGTGGCATGTAGTTACCCAGAAAACTGTGACGAAAATTTTGCATATATATGGTCATAATACATAAAAACTTAAGTGTTCGGTAAACAGGAAGAAGCAATTTTTCGGGCATAAAATCGCTTAACACCTTATAGTACAATAAGATGAAGCTACATGCCAAATATCAAGAAGCTGTGGCATGCAGTTACCCAGAAAACTGTTACGAAAATTTTGCATAGATATGATCATAATATATACTAGGCAAAAAAAGAAACGTTACATTGGTTTTCTTTTAAGATTTATTCGAAACATATTTTGTTTTGAATTTCTAATATAAAGATTAGGCAATAAACGGGGTTTTCTTTCAAATTTGCGTATTCAAGGCATATTTGAAAATGACGTCACGTCATTTTTCAATTTTTACCAAAATTGAAACTTTTCAAAATTTACGTGTCGAAAATTCAATTAAGCCAGTGATTATGGTCGTTAAATGTAACAAATATCACGGTGATCAAAAGGTCGCACTTAAATGTTGAGAAATGGTAAGTCAGACACGTTACGTTAACGTCAAAAGTTGAAGCAAATCTCTTCTTTCGTGTTGGGTACAGGAATGACAAAAATACAGGTGATTAATCATTTCAAAAACTTTAGAACAACTATCCATAGACCAGAGACTCGTGTCAGAGGTAGCAGAACAATAATCGGTGAGACCGGAAGTAGCAGAATGCCATAACCAACGCGAGTTTAGTACAGGCGTTGCCGCTTTATTTTTCTTCGTAATCGCTTCGTTTACGGTGCTTAACCTTAACTCGTGTAAATGGATAAAATTCTAATCTAATTTTCATAAACACTGAACGTACGCGGTCACGCCAAGCTGACGTCATTGTTTAAAAAAAAAGATGTTCTCTGAATTACGTTTCTTTCGCGTAATGACGTTAATGAATTGTATCATGCCTGAAATTGCCATAGATAAGTAAGAAGCACATTTTTTTAACGGAAAAATCAAAATCTAACAGAAATTTGGTAACTTTCAACATTTTGTCATTTTTTATTTTACTGAATTTGGTTTTTAGAAATAACCAAATCCCACCGGAAACCGTTGCAAAATATCCCATCCCTGTAGTTTGACAGATGGTATAAGGTCCCAAAATTCTGAATTCAACTTTATTTTCATCGAAATGCTCTCAGATATTCAAAATGAATGATTAGTCAGGAACGATAATGCTTTGCAAACTTGATTTTCTACAATATCTAGGTAAAATCTTAAAGAGATGTTAAATTCGAATTAAAATCAGATTAACTGGATTTTAGTCTCTTCAGTATGACCAAGGATACGTTTATTCAATTGAAGTTACAACTTTTCTTTTGTTATAGAAATTTTATCAAATAAAATATAAGTGTAACGTTTCTTTTTTTGCCTAGTATATAAAAACTTAAGTGGTCGGTAAACAGGAAGAAGCAATTTTTGGGCATAAAATCGCTTCATACCTTATATTACTATGGGATGAAGCTACATGCCAAATACCAAGAAACTGTGGCATGTAATTACCCAGAAAACTGTGACGAAAAATTTGCATATATATGGTCATAATACATAAAAACTTAAGTGTTCGGTAAACAGGAAGAAGCAGTTTTTCGGGCATAAAATCGCTTTACACCTTATAGTACTAAGGGATAAAGGTTGAAGCTACATACCAAATATAAAGAAGCTGTTGCATGTAGTTGCCTGAAAAAACTGTGACAGAATTTTTTTGTGACGCCGCTAGACGACGACGCAAGACGACGGATGGTGCAAAAGATACCCCTGTATGTCGCTTCTGCAACACGTTGCATGCGACATTATAAAAGCAATGTAAAAAGTTTGACGGAATAATTTAAAAATTTTGTCAAACAGTAAATAGATGTCTGATGGACCTTAAATGTATCCCACAATCATAATAATGCATCATTTTCATTTTGTTTTAAAATACTAGTATCGGAAACCTGAGAACAATGTTACTTTATCACACATAAAAATCAAAACGTAATAAAATTGTGACTATTGTTTTGTTTTTTTGCAAACAGAAAGTAGATGCGTGAGTGAGTGAGTTTGTGTTTTACGCCCGTGCAACGCTATATAGGTTATTTACAGGCGATGAACATGAAAAGGATGATACAATGAACATGAACCGATGATGATAAATGAAATATGGGACGGGTTGAGAAACACAGGAACGGTAAATTTTGAAGAACCACAGAAAAAAGGGGAGAAGTGGGTAGGGGCGAAAAATTTAGCCTATGTGGTGCACTACTTGGCGGTCCACAAAGGGGTCTTTTACGTGCATGAAGCGTGGCATTCTCCACACACGTTGGCCCACTATTGTCGACGGTCAGGGTTTCAGTATTATAGACCTGACAACCCCCGCGGACGAGGGCTACCCTATTCAGCCACCTAGGGTACACACTTGGTCGCTCTGTGGGCTGAGCACTGACCCGACATCAGAATCCCAAGACCCTTAGTCGCCTCTTACGACAAGCTTGGCTCTGCTGCGGGCCTATTCGCCACCCGGGCCCCGCACGGGACATTCCCGATGGCCGTAAGCCTAAAATTTTAACATACACAGCATCAAGTTCACGAAAAGCTTGTAAATAATTTTATCGAACATAAAACAAAACAAAACTTAATATAAATTATAACCATAAGATAAGTGTGACAGAAAAAAGTTAAAGTTTTCAGTAAAAGTGAAGTAGGGGTTTGATGAAGCTTACAACGGGTCATGTCAATATATAAAGCTTCATACCAAAGAAATATGGGATCCAACTCTCACTAGCGATACGCAGGTACTAATAAAACAATGTTCCACCGCCCCCGCTCCTTCTTAGAAATCGGGTGGGGACGTATGATTAACGTTTTAATTATCCCATGGCTGCAATGTGCATCAGCTAACGTTTGCTTTATTAATACATGCAATACGCACTCTGGAATTTTGAACGTTTAGAATTTAAACAGTCAGATCGGCAACTGAAGCGGTAAGAATAAAGGTAAAAAAGTTACATTGTTTCTTTAAGCCTAAATGCAGATAATATCCTAGCCGAGATTTAACTGTGATACAATATAGATACCGATAATACAAAATTAGATATATAGATTATGGATCACAATGATGCGCGCTTTCATAAATCAGTAATATCATGAACGTCATGTGGACAACTACTTTGGAAACAAATGTCATAGCTATGTCCTACCCAACTGCTTGTTGTTAGAAAGCTATTATTTCCTTATTTCTATGACATTTATTGTCTAAAGAAATCGATGGCTTCTGTTCGAATGAATGACTGAGAAACTTATTAAATATTTAATGTGACGTTCATTTAGGCATGTTGGAAGGGATTTAGTAGATTAAATTGAAAATGTTATCCAGATTTTTTTCCCGTTTTCTTCCAAAAAAAGATCTTGTAGAATTTTTCTTTGATAATGAATACTTAATGATGGCATGCTTATTAAAAAATATTTTTTAAAAATTGTTTCTAACTTGAAACAAAAATGTCTATTTTTTTTTCTTTATAATACCGGTATAACGGAAATAGGCCCTGTATGCAACTATAACAATCAATCAATCAAATAACAAATTGAAAATAATAACTGAGTACCGAATTCGAATCAAGAAAATGTTTTTGCTATCAACCTTGTTCAAGGTGGCAAATAGGCCCACATCAGTCTTAAGCTTGTCGGTAAATGTCGACTAAAGAGCAGAACAGGCCACTTTCCTCACAAAGCGACTGAAATGTGTGCCCCAGGTGGTTGAATTGAATAGCCCTGTCGAGATGAATGCCGGGGTCGTCAAGCTATAATATTGAAAACATGTCCGAAAACCATAGTAGTGCACCATGTTGGAAAAAAAAATGTCATGTTCCTTTTTATATGTAAAAGAACATTACTGCAGGTCTTGATAAGGGTAGAATCCGTAAGATCCCCATCCAGCAGGCTAAATTGTCACTCCTTTTTCTAGTGGCACTCAAAAGACGCCCCCGATGGACCTAGTGCCACATTTCCTTTACCTCATCACCAGTTCATAATTTATATTACCCCCTTTCATGTTCATCTCCATTAAATAGCCAAAACTGTGCTTCTTTGAAGTAAAACAATAACTAACTAACTAATCTTTTGCTATCAAAAGCGATTCTGACGTAACAATATTACTTGATAACAATCAGGCATATATCGGATTTGAATTTACATTTTGTAGTTCATAATGATTACCAATGCAAAAAAAAAAATCAAAAGCAATCTTAAAATACAAGTATTGTTATTCATTAATTGAATCAAAACATTGAATTAAATAACAAACGAGCTTTATTTTACGTCCTCGAAAAAAAAAATAAAGGTGATGTAAGGGCGATGACCATGAAATGGATGAGTGTGTGAGTTAGTGTTTGTTTTACATCCTTGCAACCTATATAAATGATATAGGTTATTTAAAGGCGATTAACATAAAAAGAATGGAATGAACATGAAATGATGATGGGGAAATATTGGGGTGGGCTGGAAATCAATGGAACAGTAAATTTTGAAGACCACAGGAAAATGGGTTTGGTGGGTAGGGGCGGGGTGTAAATTCAGCCTATGCGGTACACTACTTGGCGGCCCTTTCTAGGGTCTTTTACGTGCATGAAGCGTGGCATTCTTCACGTTTGCCCATTATGGTCAGCTGTCAGGGCTTTTTTTATTATAGACTTGACAACCCCTCGGATGAGGGCCAACCTATTCAGCCACCAAGGGTTCACACTTGGTCGCTCTGTGGGCTGATGACAGAATCCAAATACCCTTAGTCGCCTCTTATACGACAAGGCTCTGCTACGGGCCTTTTCGCCGTCCAGACACCAAACGGGACTAAAATGGATGATAAAATGAATATGAAAATTCAATGAGATTTATAGATGTAAGTGACTGTTCAATATTTGTCAAAGTGCTTTGCCGGTGCGATTGTATACTGGGCATAGAGGTTTTGTACCTTCTTTCAGCTGGCCATGGGCATACAGATTTTTTAGAATTGAAAACGTGCCTGGCATTCACTTTTTTATCATTAATTTGTTTAAAAAATAATTCATTTCAAGACCTTGGTTAGACTTTGATTGATTGAAGATATGAATATGAATTATATGGTCTTAGTACTTCTCGACATCCTACCCGTAGCTGAAGGGTCTTGATTATAAACAAGAGGCTCCCAGGAGCCTGAATCGCTCACCTGGTCTTGATGTCGACCCTAAAAAGATTTTTCTAGAGCTAAATGAGCTGAACATTAAAGCAAGTAACATATTTTCTCTATCTACTATAGTTTTCATTCTGTAGCCGTAGGCCCAAATCATGAAAAAACGTTATTTTAAGGGCCAAAACTCCTATCAGTGGACATCTGACAACTTCGACCATATGGAGACTTTTGTAAAGCTAAATAAACTAAACATTTAAGCAAGCAGCTGCTTTTCTCTATCTGCTATAGTTTTCATTCTATAGGCAAAAAACATGAAAGCACGTTATTTTAGAGGTCGTAACCCCTATAAGGGGACATCTGACAACTTCGATCCTATGGAGACTTTTGTAAAGCTAAATAAGCTGAACATTTAAGCAAGCAATAGCTTCTCTCTCTCTGCTATAGTTTTCATTCCATAGGCATAAAACATGAAAAAAACGTTTTTAGGGGCTGTAACCCCTATAAGGGGTCATCTGACAACTTCGACCCTACGGAGACTTTTGTACAGCTAAATAAGTTGAACATTTAAGAAATCAACAAGTTTTCTCTATCTGTAATAGCTTTTGATACTGAAGCAGTAGCGTGGCATCAGATTTCATCTATCTCTTATACATGTACTTTTTGATTTACAAACCAAAAACAGTAGTCTGAACCCCCCTGGTCTATTCTTAGTAACGGCGGCCATGTTGATTGGACGGCGGTCACCATTTGTGCAATCTTGGTAGAGGACATCCCATAGATGAAGTGTGAAAAGTTTCAAAGCAATCCCTTCAGTAGTTTCGGAGAAGATTTTCAAAGAAAAGTTAACGACGACGACGACGGACGCCAAGTGATGGCAATAGCTTACATGGGCCTTTGGTCCAGGTCAGCAAAAAAGGGAGATCTTTTGCTGGGCAATATTTTTTTTCTGCTTTGACAAAAAACTAGGCCTTAAGTTTTTTTTACTGATGTGTCTGCTGCGTACATGGATATTTTAAAGAGGGGAAAAAATGCACCGGCCAAGTACTTTGATAAATATTGAACGGTACCTAAAGTGGGAAACAAAGAAATGGTAAAAAAATGATAACCACTAGAAAATAGGAATCAAGGTAGGGTAAACAAGTTTAACTAGGACTTGTGGTGCACTCTCCACTATGGTCAGCTATAAGAAAAAAATAGCAGATAAAATAAACATAAGAAGATGATGAAGTGGATAAAATTGGGACATAAACGTTTCTAGCCACCACTGAAAATACAAAAACCGATATTTTTTGCGGCGGTTTTATTTCATGATTTTCGCGTTGACATTCCTAGCGCAAAAAAATAAACGGTGCGAGTATACTTTCTTCCATTGTAGTCTAAGGAAAAATATTACAGCGCGAATTTTAAACTGCGCGAAATAAAATCCAGTCCCCCTTCCGTGAAAATTTCCCGGTTTACAGTACAATGTAGGAGGGATTGGTAGGTTGGGAATTTAGCCTACTGCATTTGATCCTACATATTCCATATAACTATCATGCTTATCGAAACATGGAGCAATAGTGTTCGAGAAATGTTACATTTCCCCCCAACACCCGATGCGCCATTATGGTCTGTGGTCAAGTTTTCTACGTAGCAATCTGACAAAATCTGCATGCAAGATATTCTATCGCATAAGCACACGGCATAGTTTCTCTGTGGGCAAAGCGGCCTTACACGCGACGACATGTTTTGAATGTTGTTCATGTAGCGTTGCCATGGCCTATTGTGCATTCAGTATTTGCACGGGGTAAATATAGAGATCAATAAACCATGTCTAACTTCTTTATTTGTCTCTGATTATTTTGAGTTTTATATTTCACGAGTTAGCTGAAGATCATGTATTTTAAGAGCTGACGTTCTATACTTAAACACGGCCACGTACTGTTGATTACCTTAAGAATTTTGTTTACTTAATTTTCATTTCACACTTTCAGATTTTAATGATAACACAAAATACAACGAAGATACGCAAATCCGGCTGAAGAAAAAGATTGACAATTTTTTAAGATTCCTCTCTTTAGTCTTTGAAGTCAATGGGGACCATTGCATCCAGGTGTGGCATTCTCGTGGTGTCGATTATTTTTCCTATTCTATTTTTTAAACTCAAGTAACTGGACAAAATTGTAGTTAAAACTTTTTTTCATTGTTTTCTGTTACTTCATAATCTACTTGTTGGTGTTGAATGATTTTGACTTTGCTCTTCTGGTTCCTTAATAATACCTCTCCTCTTCCTCAAATAGCCAATGGATGTACCTGCGTATTCCGTTCTTTGTGAAGGATCTAATATATACAATGTCCTTTATAATGGTTTAGGCGAAATTTCGTCTAACAAAACTTGATAATAAAACGTTATCCTTTGGCTTTGGTAATATTTTTTTTTACTAAAACAACTGTATTTAATCAAACGCGTCATTGGTTACAATTCCTGAGTAATATGATTGGTTTGCTTTATCTTTTAAAATGTAATTTTAGTTTATTATAAACACTTGATCAATTGTATAATAATAATAATATTGTACAATTGTACTGTATTGCATGCACAAAGTATATCATGACAAGTGTAATATAAAATTCTCGAGATTAAAATTGTTAAATAATCAGATAGAAATTGAACTTACCATTTTCTTCTTTTAAGTTCTGTACTTATCTTTCAGAGAACAGAATCATTTATTAGCACAGGTTGGACTGCTTCCCACAATCCTCCTCGAGTCACGTACATGAAAAGAAACAAATAACCATTTGAGATGAAACAAAAGGATGATCAAAACACTTAAGAAACTAGTAATATATCGACTAGAGTACCAGCATTGATTTTGTTCACAATACTGTATAGATTGCTTCAGGAAAGAATGGATAAGTAATCGCATTGTAATTAATATTTAATATAGAAAATAATGTTGATTATAAAAGCCAAGTAAACAGAAAAGAGAGAGACTAAAATGTTTATTCCTTTCTAAATGGTAAGAAGTAGTTAAAGAAAATTTTACAAATGTCATATGATGTATCATGTATACAACTGGAAAAAAGTAACCCGTGTAGGTTCTGTGTGGCGAATAATTTTGCAGCAGCGCCATATACTTGTCGGCTGAAATCCAACAAAGAGCGTCCAGAAACCTGACATGGGATAAGGCCGCTTTGTTCACTTAGCGACTTGTATGTGTACCCCTAGTGGATGAATCGGGCAGCCGTGTCAACAAGGAATCCGTGAGACATTTTTAACTCAGTATAACCCTGCTTTCCCTCAAAATTGACTTAGTCAATTGTTTTGACTATCAATCTTACATTTTAGAGAACAAATTTGAAAGTTCGCAGGAGTTTTGTCTCCATTCTTTCTCTCTCTGTACACTGTCAAATTTATCTTGCTACCTTTACATGTACATTTGTACCTGTGCCTCGACCCATCTCCGTTTCGGCTGTATATTGATACTTTGCTTACACTTATTGGCTTACAATGTTACGTTTTGACTGCGACACTACTCATTAGCAGTGTATTCTAGTGGGTAACAATTCTCAAGAGGAAATTTTATTTACCTTTAAGACCCTATGTGTTCAAGGGAAAAAAATGTTTACTTACAAAAAAAAAGGTACAGAGACAACTTTTTTGTATAATTTTACACATATGATTAACACAAATACGGCTATGGTACCATACAGAGTGATGTTAATGACGTTACTCCCGCCAAAAGTAAAAAAAAGTTTCCAAGAGTTGTCCCCCCTTATTCCGAAGAATACTCGGACAAATAAAATGCCTGAACCATATAGGATCATATAGATTTGATAAAATATTAATTTTGTAGTTTTATTGTCTTATGTAGTCTGACATAATTATTTACAGTTATCCAAACCATTATATTTTATTAATATTACTCAATAGTTAGAAAAACCCGAAAAGAAGAATTTCCTATTGGAAATTAAGTCCCGCCCCTTTTACCTTATTTGGCAAATCAGACGAAATTTGATACCTCATTTCTTAAATCGGGTTTAGCACCCCGAAGATTGACATCGATTGTTTTAGAATTTCACCACATGATAGATCATAAAATATAGAATTTGAGAATTTCTGCTCATTCTTTTGTATTTTTGAAAATTATAACAAAAAATTGATATCAAGATCAAAAACGCAGTTTTTCTCATTCTGATTTACCCTTTTCGTCCAATCTTAACATTATCAACAATGAGCACCTAAATCCAAGTAAACTGATAAAAAACGAACCCAAATAAATTATTTTTAATCAATTCGATGGTGCTTATCGGGGTGCTAAACTTGAGTTTCCAAATCCGAGAAAAGTCATGTTGCAGACAAAATGGTTGCCATGGATACTTATTTATGGTACTATATGAGCAGTATTTTAACGCATTTACATATTTTCTAAATACATATCAGATTCCTATTCATTTCGTTATAAAATAACTTTATAATTAATTTTTAATTTTTTATGTTTGAAAGGCAGGGCATGCACAAACTGTCATGGCTGATTAAAATTTGGAAGAATGAAATTGATAAACACAGAATCCTACCCATACAGAGTGGTACACCTGCACCTCATTTACTTCATCTTACATACAGCAAACCCCTACCGCCTCCAAACGCTCGTATTAGACTCAATATCTCACGATCTTTATATTATATCCTGCTTAGAACCAGATATTATCATCGGAGACGAAACTCACCTCGACCCCAACTTCTTAGACCCTGAAATTCTACCATATGGCATTCCATCTGAACACCAATATAAAGTGTTTAGGAAAGACAGGAAAGAATTAATCGAAAAAGGAGGTGGTGGGGTAATCGTAATGGTTAAACCAATATACGAGTGTGAGGAGTGCCCAGACCTAGACACAGATTGTGAAATTAAATGGGTAAAACTGACATCACCGAAGAAAGACTCAATACTAGCAGGTGCATTCTACAGAGAGCCAAAATCAAGGATAGATACACTGGAACAACTAGACATATTAATATCTAAAGCAACCAACTCCAGCAAATACAACAAATGCAAAATCTTTATTGGAGGTGACTTCAACTTAGGGGATATTGATTGGAGTGATGGAGGCAGTGTGCCTACAGGAGCAAGAGACAAACAACACTGTGACAAACTCATTTCCATCCTCAACTGTCATGGACTCGAGCAAGTAAATCAACTAGAAACAAGACAGGGGCGCTTACTAGATCTTTTAATAACATCTCATCCTAACCTCGTTCTAAAATGCCATACATGCCCGCCAATTGGACTCAGCGACCATGATATATTATCAGTGAATACCCTCATTAGACCAGGGAAGCCAAACAAAACCTCAAGAACAGTGTACAACTATAAAAAGGCAAACTGGAACTCAGCAAACACAGATATGTCAGAACTCCACAAAAATTTTTTTGAAACAGAAAGAAGTAGTACACTTGTACATCAGTAGAAGAAGACTGGCAAGATTATAAAACCATAATATTTAGAGTAATGGATGACAACATTCCAAAGAAAACTATAAAGAAGAAATGTGACTTGCCATACATGAACAGACAAATAAAGCAGATGATACGAAAGAAAGAACGCATGTACAAACAAGCACAACGGAATGGACCAAATAGCCAGCAAGCAAGAGATTTTAAAAACTACAGAAAAACGGTCAGAAACACCATTCATTCAGCCTATCATCGATATTTAAATAACATGTTAGACCCAGAAAAAGACACCACCTCTAAGACCTTCTGGAAGTATATAAAGTCAAGGAAGCAAGACACCATGAACATCCGAACACTAAAGGCACATGGAAAAATAGCTGATACACCAGTAGAAAAGGCAAACATGCTAAACAACCAATTCACCTCATTCTCCACCAAGGAAAACCTGCACAACATCCCAGATATGGGCCCTTCACCATTTACCGCCATGCCTAATATAGAAATATCATGCAATGGAGTCACAAAGTGCATAGACAGACTTAACGAGAAGAAAGCCAGCTCACCAGATTTGATACCCATACGATTCCTCAAGCAGATGAAAGAACATGTAGCACCATTATTAACCTCCATCTTCCAAAAGTCAATCAACACTGGCGACATACCCACTGACTGGAAAACTGCGAACATCGTCCCAATATACAAGAAAGGTGATCGAACCAAACCAGAAAATTACCGTCCAGTGTCATTAACAGCTGTAATATCAAAGATGTTGGAACACATAATCGTCTCCCAAATCATGGACCGTCTTGACACCCAGAACATCCTGCACCAAAACCAGCATGGATTCCGCGCCAAAAGATCGTGCGAGGCACAACTTATTATGACTACTGACGACATTGCCAAAGAACTGAACAACGGAAAACAGGTGGATATGGCAATACTCGATTTTTCTAAGGCCTTCGATAAAGTCCCTCACCACCGACTATCGATGAAGCTACATCACTATGGTATACAAGGCACCACCCAGAGATGGATTGAAAATTTTCTGAGTGACAGGAAACAGCAGGTTGTGATTGACAACGCAACATCAGACACCAGTCAAGTAACCTCAGGAGTCCCACAAGGGACGGTGCTAGGTCCTTCTCTCTTCCTCATATACATCAACAACATAGCAGACGATATAGCCTCAACCATCAGGCTCTTTGCTGATGACTGCGTACTATATAGAACAGTAAACAACGCTGATGATAACTCCACCTTACAGAAAGATCTCGATAATTTAGTACGATGGAGCGACTTATGGCAAATGGAGTTCAATGTTAAAAAGTGTGCGATTATGCAGTTCACAACATCGACGAGGAAAAAACCAGCCGACTACACCATGAGAGGAGAATCGCTCGATATAGTCCACCATCACCCATCCTTAGGAGTGGAACTTAGCGATACCCTGAAGTACCATCTACACATAGACAAGATATGCAAGAAGGCATCAAGCACACTTGGATTCATCAAGAGAAATCTAAGACACTGTCCCCAAAAGGTAAAAGAGAGAGCATACCAAAGCTTAGTTAGACCAAAGCTGGAATATTCATCAACAATATGGAATCCACAACAGACCACCCAAATTAAGCAAATAGAACAGGTACAAAGGAATGCAGCAAGATTCGTCACCAACAAACCATATACCCCAACCAAACCTGACAGCGTTACAACAATACTCCAAACTCTAAACTGGGCACCCCTTGAACAACGACGAATAAACTCTGATGTCATATTGATGTACAAGATAACTCACTCACTCCTGGCGGTTCCGACTATTTACCACCCTGTTTCGGCCATAGCAAGAAGTGCCAGCCTGAGACGCAGCAACACGCACAAGTTCCTACCATACCATTGTAGAAACAACACATACCAACATTCTTTTTTCCAAGAACTATTATATACTGGAATATGCTGCCGAACTCCATCATCCAGCTGCAGACATTGGAAGACCTTAAGTCATCCATCCAGTCGAGCGCACCATGGACAACCACCTACTAGACTCAACCCACATTGTACAGTGTAGAATACATGTTAGGATTTTAACTGATTGATGTACAGAATATTACTCTTTTTTGGTTTTTTACCTGCACCATGACACTATGCGCATGTTCTATTAAAGTTTCCTCGGCTAGATGTCCAATTTGTATTTTCCGAGTATCAGAGTTGAAGTTGAAGGGTCGGGAAACGGACGATTTTTCGGAAAAGTGCATTAACCAACCTGCGTATTAATCTAAAAATGAAAAAAATATATTTGTAAAGCTTTACAAAAAATCATATTCATGAGCTTAATCACTCCACAGGCATGCGCACTGTTTTTGATTTTTTTAAAAACTTTGCTTTCGCGGTCAGTACACTGTATCTCGGGGTTTTAGTCCGTGTAGAAATATTCAAGTCGGCAATAACGCCAAAGTCGCTAAACAAGGAAAAGGACATTAATGGCTCCTATATAATAAATAAAGATGATTAAGATGGTTCACATTGAATTTGTTTTAATTTGTCACCATATTGAAGTCTTCAGGAACCCCGATCGATGGCTGCATTAAATACACTAAAATATATCTGTCGTCACGAATTTAAACAAATAATCAATCAACATTTGACTCGAATAATTTTTAGCGAAATAATTCTAGTTGAATGCAAATTTAGTAACAAATTGATAATCAAAGTTTTCTTTTATTGCATTTTGGTCTACATGGCATTAAACATGTTAAAAGATTGGACACGAAAAAATGTGATTTTGGTAGACAATATGCCTTTAAATATCTTTATTATACGAAGTGATTTGTCGCAAATAGTAGAAAACAATCAGACTTCTGTGAACCCTTTGATTTTTTATCTTTTCAACAAGTTTGACCTTAATATGGATTCTTTCTATCCTTTAAAGATATCAAATGCCAGCTGTTTTAGGTAAAACTATGATTATATTATAAACGTGTTAGTAAAATAAATAAATGAAAAAGATTGTTTTGTATTTAGATTATTTGATATTTATCAATCTTTTGCAAATTTTCTTGAATCAGAAGTGAGCAATAAGTGGGGTATTTAAATACCAAGTATAAATTGTACATCACAAGAACAATAATACATTTAATCAGCCTGTTAACATTCGTTTTCTTTAAAATTCATTGGGATTAGAGCATACAGATATTTTGTCGAAAAGTACAAGGTAAAAATGGACATTTTCCCTAATTTCATTTTTTTTTATATACAAAATATTCTTTTTAAACAAACAGTAAAATCTTAATCGATATATATTGGATTCACGTAAAAAAGACCAGAAAACTACATTTAATTGAAACGAAATAAACAGCGCTTATACGTACAAAGCAAAAAAAAATAAAAAATAAATGAACAGCCTTTCATCGTTTACCTTTTGATAGTTTGTCTCTCAACTACATGCTTTATCATTTTTCATTGCAGTTTTGAATAATTAATAATAGCTTGTATAACGTCTTCAACACCACATAGAAATGAGAGACCAGAGACGGACAGCATTCTTCTGTTTGTGTATTTTTATTTTTGTGTCTCTGATACTATTCAAAGGTACAAAATTCCAAATAGTTAGAAATAAAGAACCACCTCCGTTAACGTTCCAGGAAAGGTTTTCTAGTAAAAAGACATTGAATAATGCTGAAACAAGGTCAGTACCTTCACAATGTTATAGTATTATGGGTGCACATGGTCGTTGTTTTGGTTCTGGGATTTGTTTCCTTGTTCAAACGATTTAGTTTGATTTGTTTCAATACCTTTGTTTTTGGATCTTCCAATGTTTTCATTCAAACGCTTTTGATTATTCATTGAAATATGCATATACAGCATAACTATTTTTCCCATCTTTGTTTTTTTGTTTTTCTGAACGTATACTTTTTTTTCTGCTACAAGATTAAATTCTGACCTCGCGATTTTAGAAACGGCAGCAATGTTGTTTTTGTTACGGCCATAATTGTCACCAAGCTGGCAGAGAACATTCTCAGGGGCACATGTACACAGCTTAAAAGTAATCCCTTGATTTATTTCACGTTTCAGAACCATCGTCGTTAACCACGGGTACACGTCCGAAGCATTGTTATAATAGGCGTTTGTGATATACGGATGGTCGCAAAATAGTTTCAGGCTTATAAGATTCTAGCTGTGGCCTATAAATGACAAAACAATAGAAGAATATACATGAACTTCCCGTTTACCGACTAATGGGACATTTAATGATACCCCGCCACGCTATAATATCAATAGTTCATAAAATTTGATTATTTTTTTTGGAAATTTAACTTGACCTGCTGTATTTTATTGTACTTAACAGCTGTGCAAAATATCATTCAAATCCTTAGACGCGTTTTCAAGTTATTTGTCGGAAACCTTCGGGGACGGGCAGACGGACGGACGGACAGACACCGACAGAAACTGAAGGTATAACATAATACCTCGCCACTTCGTGTGTCGGGGTATAAAAAGTATAATATATAACAAACAACTTTCAAAAAATTACAATGTATTTTATTAACGTATTCATTACAATAATAATAATTATTTCCCTCCAGGTCAAAAGAAAACAACACAATTCTTAAGTGTCCTAAAGTTGCCTTCAGCAAGACAATATTACCTCGAACGGCATTGGTCAGCTTTCCAGGTTCTGGAAATACGTGGACACGACACTTAATTGAAACATCTACAGGTATACATATCGCAAGGAAATTTTTAATAGTATTTTTTTCTTTTAAAAGAAAGCTTTTTATAAATTAATCTTAATATGATATTTTAATAATGCATGCTCTGTAAAAATGTCAGTCTGTGTGTTAAAGTTCAGCAACGATCTCATAAGGTATAAATGTGCGTTAAAACATGTTTTGAAAATCGCACTCGCCAACGTACAGTGATCCCTTAAATTTGGTGTCGGCTACTATGAATTTACCATTTTAGTTTCGAAGCATATATGGTTGGGCTACTTCAATTTGGTTGTTAGCATCCAAGCTAAATTTTTTAAGTTAACATCATTGAATAATTTCTTCAATATTTCCCTGGTATGTCTTTGCCCTGGGAGAAACAGGGATACCAATGAGGCATCCAAATTTAAACAGATTGAAAGGGCGAAGACAAAACGAGTCAAAACGAACAGAACAACACGAAGCAAAGTACGACACAAAAACAAGTGAATAAATAGCAACAACAACGTCGTAACTAGAGTGAACTCAGGTGCCCCGAAAGAACAAGCAGTTCCTGCCTTATTAAGCTCACTCGTCATTGCTTATGGTAATTGCAGCGTGTCAGTAAAGAATGATTAAAAAAAGTTCAACAACAAGCCAAGATCTGTACTCATTAGAAAGATAAAAACCTTATATTTGTCTATGAGTACATGAAGTCTTCGAGAAATTCGTTCAGTGAACACATCCCAGAAGCAATGCAAACCCGTGTAAACAATCGTTGTGTTAGAAACGACGCTCTACCATAGAAATCTTTATTAGTCTTGCAAGCTCTGAGATAACGAATTAACAGATTTTATGCAGAAAACACTATTTTTTGTTCTATATATAATAATCTTTTATAAATTTAAAATGCATAATGGTATTGACATAAATACGAATCATTGAAAATTTCAAAACAATTTCTCAATTTGTTGC
Organism: Arcuatula senhousia; assembly: GCA_963971305.1. Taxonomy (NCBI): domain Eukaryota; kingdom Metazoa; phylum Mollusca; class Bivalvia; order Mytilida; family Mytilidae; genus Arcuatula; species Arcuatula senhousia. The sequence continues at coordinate 16,563,973 of OZ020311.1, read as the reverse complement.
TGAAATATATGAGCTTGAAATTACAAATTTTGAAAATAAATTATCTGACTCGATCCAAACTGCCATCCCCCAAATCAATTGGTCGTCCCCTAGAATCTTGATTCAAATCAGCATTTGCCATATTTGTCTTCAGAAAATCTAAAAATTCCTCCATTAATTGAACATATATCTAAAATATTCTTTCAGCAATATTTCATAAAATTCTTATTATTTTCATCTGTTTTTTAGCTCACCTGGACCGAAGGTCCATGTGAGCTTTTACCATCACTTGGCGTCCGTCGTCGTCGTCGTCGTCTGTCGTCGTCTGTCGTCGTCTGTAAACAATTTTTCAAACGTTAACTTGTCCGACACCATAAGTCCAATTGCAACCAAACTTGGTATAGTTGTTTAGTGGCATTATGTGTACAAAACAATCGTTCGGATTTTTGATTCGTAAAAAAACATGGCCGCCATGGCTAAAAATAGAACAGGGGGGTCAAATACAGTTTTTTGCAAATAACTCAAAAACGGTCACAGATATCAAAATTCTGGCAGAAGTAAAAGTGATCACCACCTCAAGATCTACCTGCCCAGAAATTTTCAAAAAGATCCAACAACCAATGTAGGAGTTATTGCCCTTTTTCTGGATTTTTTCAAAATTTTGCACTTATTTAGCCCTATATCTTGAAAACTATACAAGATATTTTAAAAATTCAAATTGCATATGATTAAGCACATCAAGATCTACATTTCATGTAATTAGGTCAAAGCTGTAGAACCATTTCTTTTAGGAGTTATGGCCCTTAAAGCGTCAAAATTTACCATTTTTCATTACTTTTACCCTGAATTTCAAAGATTAACTTGTCTGACACCATACATCCAACTTCAACCAAACTTGGCACAGTTGTTTAAAAGCATTAATGCTACAATTCTATCGTTCGGATTTTTGATTCGTAAAAAAATATGGCCTGCATGGCTTAAAATAGAACATAGGGGTCAAATTACAGTTTTTTTGCAAATAACTCAAAAACGGTAACAGATATCAAAATTCTGATAGAGACAAAAGTGATAGCATCTCAAGATCTACGTGCTCTGAAATTTTCAAGAAGATCCAACAAACGACATAAGGAGTTATTGCCCTTTTTCTGGATTTTTTTTCAAAATTTTTCACTTATTTAGCCCTATATCTTGAAACCTATACAAGATATTTCAAAAATTCAAATTGCATATGATTAAGCACATCAAGATCTACAATTCATGTAATTAGGGAAAAGCTGTAGAACCATTTCTTTCAGGAGTTATGGCCCTTAAAGCGTCAATATTTACCATTGTTCATTACTTTTCCCCTGACTTGTCTGAAACGGTAAGACCAACTGCATCTTAACATGGCACACTGTTTGATAGCTTATATGCTACAACTCTATCTTTCATATTTTTGATTCATAAAAAAACATGGCCACCATGGCTAAAAATAGAACATAAGGACAAATTTCATTTTTTTGCTTATAACTCAAAACTGGTTTCAGATATCAAAATTGTGCAAGAATCAAAAGTGATCAGCATATTAAGATCTACCTGTCCTGAAATTTCGGAAAAGATCTGACTGCTGATGTGGGAGGTTCTTTTTCCTAAATTTTGCCAAATTTGCACTTATTAAGCCCAATATCTTGAAAACTAACCAAGATATTTCATAAATTTTAATCGCATATGATTATACACAATAATATCTACAAATATATGTATCTGTGTAGTTCAGGTGAGCGATTCAGGCTCCTGGGAGCCTCTTGTTTGAAAGAATGCTGCATACAGTTGAGCCCAGTTCTAACATCTCTACTGTCCAGCTCTCCTGACAGTTCAAGAACTGTTCTAACCCTGGACAGCAGCTGTCATAACCTGTTCTAGAGTAGCACTGCCATATTCTGTTCTAACCCATGACACCTTTAGAGCTATCCTAGGCCCTGACACCTTAGAACTGTTCTAGGCCCTGACACCTTAAAACTGTTCTAGCCTTGGACAGTTCTGCACCCTGACAGTTCTAAATGACGTCACGCGGTAATAATAATACTCCTAATTCGGAAAATATGCATATTTTCGGCATTGTTATTTAATGAAACTCGATATATAAATTTATTTTAACCAGACAATTCTTTATTCTATACTGTTCTGAAATCGTCACACTCAGAACTGTCAGAGGGTAAAACTGTCCGAGGCCAGAACAGTTCTAAGCTGTCAGGGCACAGAACAGATTAGAACTGTCAGGGCGTATGACAGCTTAGAACTGTCCGGGGTTAGAACAGTTTTAAATTTGTCAAGGGATAGAACTGTCCAGAACAGTTCTATGACAGGATAGGGCTTGTCATAAACTGTCCTTAAACTGTCAGCAGAGCAGAGTTAGAACAGATTCCTGACAGGTCTAAAGAGATGTTAGAACTGGACTCAACTGTATATTAAGAAATAAGTATTTTCTGAAAGTCAACAATATACACTATTGTACGTAAAATCCATTAAATGTAGTAGGAGCGGACGAAATGTTGCTTCACAAGTTACTAAGGAAAGTTGAAGTCATCACGTTTGACAAATAGTTTTGTTGAAAGTCTGTCTTGAGTGTCTATTTTGAAATCTAGATCTTAATATGAAGTATAATACTTCACTGACCCCGTTGTGTCCTTTATCTAAAATTTGAAGACGCATATATTCAGGTATAAGACGGAGAAAGTCACTAAATTGTGCATCGTCAGTGGAAGGACATCATCCATCAATATATTATTGTCAATTATTTCCGCTTTTGTGTCGTTGCTGGGTATGTGGTGCCTTTGCTGGCACAACCAATCTCTTAATTATCTGTCATACAGTAAATTCCACACAAATAATGATGTTATTCGTTACTTTGTCTGCAGCTACAACGACATATTTGTCATGTAAGGTGGACAATGTTTGGCAACATCAAATTTGCTGAAAATGAACGTTGCTCACTTGCTCATCAAGTCCTTCAAAAATGATTATAAGATTGATCACCCCAGTTCGGGAGTTTTGTTGTTTTTTTATTTACGTTCATATCTTTGATATAGACGAATTATTGCTGCATTGGAGAACATTGTACATAAGTTACAGTTTTGGGAGATTAATCGATTCTATGACTTTTTTACACCATTTGTAATATTGCTTTTGGATTAAAACTAAAATCCGCGAACACGTGTGCTTCCTTTTGAACGATATCGAAAAATGCGTTAAAATGAATAAAAGAAAATAAAGCTTCAGTATATTTTAGCTAAAATATGTGGAAAATAAGGAGAAAGTGTCGGTGTATATTCACTCTCAATAGCTCAATAAAATCCAAATATTCTGAAAATATTTAAAGAATCTCAAATATATCTCAGTTAGCATTTTCTATCTGGTTTATGTTCGTTTGTCGCCCCTTTCAGCATGTCACACCTTGCTCTGTATTATGAGTTCTGTGTTTACTTAGTCTTCACTACTAATTAGGGTAAAGTATACGAAATTGACTGTCCGATCAATTTTCTTTAAAAAATGGCCATAGATAGCTTATGTTAGGAGGAATAAGGACATGCAATAAAAAAATTGGGGATCACGGACCTTGTTTTTGAGTTGTGACCTTCCGTAGAAATGTTGGTTTTGTATTAAAATTACATTGAATATACATGATATAATAGGAAAATGAACATAAAAAGTCATGTTTTTGAAACATTTTCGTTTAATAAAAAATATTAACCGATCAATATTTCTTAAAAAAACTCCAGACGTGTTCAAAATTAAACTCTGTGCATTTGTATGTAAAGAAAGTGCTTGACTACGGAGTTTTTTTTTCGCGCTACATACTTCCAAAGTGGAGATAAATGATAAAAATAATGCATTTTTTTACGTTTTTGGCAACGTAAAAAAACAAATAATACTAACGACGTTTATAAGTAAAAACTGTGTTGTGTTGTCTATGAGAGTATGAACACTTTTGACAGGATTCTTTAAGTATAACAAACTATACTAACTAACCATATCGCTTCTTATGTCTGTTATAAATTATACAGTATAAACTTATCTGTGTTGTCTGTTGAATGATACTGTTCGATCCGTAAATTTTATGAGTAATGATAAGTATTCACAACGAAGCAAATAAAGCTAAAGAAAAGTGATTTATAATTTTATGTTCATACATTTTGACGTAGTCAGTTTTTTCGTTATTTCGAAAGTAGAGGAGCAAATATGGAGTTCAGGTCCGTACGCCCGTTCTTCAATTCGTCAGTCCCTAATCAGTTTTACCTTCAGCTTGTTTCAATTTGTTCTTGACCTGATCATTACTGTAATACAGTCGATTGAACATAAATGTGCATCTATTTATCAATCAGTCAAGGTTTATATTTTCTTTTTAATTCTATTAACAGGTATTACAACAGGTACTGTTTATAATTGCAAACAAAGTAAAGATGTTGTAAATGGTAAATGTTTAGGTGGTAACAACGTCATAGTATTGAAAACACATCTAACGTTCAAACAACCTACTCGGTATAAAAAAGCTGTGTTGATTATTCGAAACCCTTACGATGCAATGATTGCTGAATTTAATAGACGATACACCATGAACCAGACCGGATTTGCATCTAAAAATCTATTTAAAGGTATGTGCAATAACGTTTCTATCTGTGTGTGAATAAAAATTCAAAGCGCTAAAGCGTTGAAGGACAGAGCTAAATCTTAGCGCCAAAAAAGAACGATCTGAACCAGCTTGAAACATATCAATTTTGTTCGTCCGTAACTTGGTCCCGCCCACTTAAAATATATATGATGTATTGATTTATTAAAGGTAAAAGGTCAACAATGCTTATGTGTACATCGACTGGCCACAGTGTATCGATATGTAAAATGTAGTGCACATTAATATCGTATTTATTATAGGGGTATAAAGATGTACCTCTTAGTTGAGACAACCTATATAACATTTAATACGTCATATTATCATGTTAAAACAATTATTATACACGATGAATATTCCATAAAAGATCCTCTGGTAGGAATATTGCCTGACCAATTTACACTATCATGACTGTCTAGACGATACAAAACGTGAAAATCAGATAGCTATATGACTAACTAGGGCTCTTCCCAAAAAATGACGAATAAAATGAACGAAAAAACGAACGACACTAAGGTTGACATGAGTGTTATATGAGTTCACACAAGAGAAAAAACCAAAATTCCACAGCTACATGAACGTTTGAACATTAAGAAACAGATAATTCACATTATACTGCTTTAGCATATTGCGAGTAATTGTCTAAAACATTCAGTATCTACAAATGTGACAGACAGTGCAACCCAAAAGTCCTCTTCGGCTTTTATTGGCGAGGAACTAAAAGGCCCACAGCAGCTTGTCGGTAAAACTCCCCTAAAGTGCGCTCTAAAACCTGACATCGGGTCATGCCGCTTTGCCCACAAAGCGACTGGAATGTTTGCTAAAGGTGGTTGAATGGGGAAGTTCTGTAAAAATTAATGCCGGGGTTGTCAGGCTATAATGCAGAAAACCTGTTCTCAAACCATTGTGGGGCACCATGTTAGGAAAAAATTCACGTTCCTTGCACGTTAAAAAACTTTGCTGCAGGTGTTGCTAAGAGTAGCATCACTCCTCGATTGGCCTTGTTTCGCCCTTCCTCCTCATTCCTGGATATAGCTGAAAACGCTCTGTTTAGGAGTAAAGCAAAAACTTAACGTAACGGATGGCGAATAGCCCGCAGCAACGTTTAGCTTGTCGGTATAAGACCACTAAAGAGCGCTCAGAAACCTGACATCGGACAGGTTGCTTAACCCACAAAACATTGGGCTGTGTGTCCAAGTGATTGAATGGGACAGTCCGTCATATTAAATGCCAGCGCAGGGTCGTCTGGCTGTAAAAGATAGTTTATAATAGATAAATTGATACTTTGTAAATGAGTAAATAAACAGTTATTTTACAATGAAGAAAGCCCGACTGCAAACCATAGTGGTGCACCGTGTTGGGAGAATGTCATCTTCCTTGCACGTAAAAGACATGTAGGACCCCTTGCAGGTGCTAATTTGCCCGTCCATTACTAATACTCTACTTTATCAGTGGCAGTCAAAACCTCTCTTCTCCGATAAGCTTTCATCATCATTTCATGTTATTCATTTTTATCTCCCTGATGAAGCTAAGATCGCGCTGCTTGGGACTAAAGCAATAACTAACTCAAGCGAAAAATAAATAACATTTTATCCGCTCCAGCTTTTGGAGTTTTTGTATCACAATTATTTGTTTATTCCAGAGCTTGCAGGACTTAAATCGATTTTCTTGCACTGCAGTATCACTTCTGACACACACAACAAAAATGCTGAAACAGGGTTATGTTTATCCTCGGTTGCTGTCTTCACACAAGAAATTTTACAGAAGACATCATGCGCTCATAGACAAATATTGGATTTCAATCTCTCAGATGAGTGCAGATGTTGGTTTGTCATAAGGCTTTGTTTTGTGTTTTGTTACCGGATTGGACCCACTGAATGACGGTTACGGATTTGTTCCAGAAAGCAGGAACCGCTTACCTTTCGGGAACACCTGAGTTCACTTTCGTTACGAGTTAAGTTCACGGTGTTGGTTGCTATAAAATTGTTTTTGTATTTCTTTGGTTTATGTTGCCTTTTTTTTCTTATTCTCGTTAGTGTTTATTTGATCTGCCCTTTCGAACTTTTGACTTTCGGATGCTCAATTGGTATCACTCCTTAGTAATTTAGAAAACGAGACTAAAATATAATAAAAAAAATATTCTGCGCAGCCACAATGGTTAACCTTAAAGCGAAAGACACTCAAATTAATGAACTTTAGATTAAAATGCATGTCCGCTTAAGATCGATTTTTACAAAAGCGACACGAGAATAGTTACAGACGATTTAAATGATAATTCGACAATTTGATACTATTAGGTAAAATATAACCGAGTTGTACTTCCTAATAAAGTCAACCTGTGCCCGGGTGGCGAATAGGCCCACAGTAGAGCCTAGCTTGTCGTATGAGGCGACTTAGGGTCTTGGGATTCTGACATTGGGTCAGTGCTCAGCCCACATAGCGACCTAGTGTGTACTCTAGGTGGCTGAATAGGGTGACCCTCGTCCGCGGGGTTTTTCAGGTTTATAATACGGAAACCCTGACCGCTGACCATATTGGGCCAGCGTGCAAGGAGAGTGCCACGCTTCATGCACGTAAAAGACTCCTTTAAGGACCGCCAAGAAATGCGCCACATAGGCTAAATTTCCCTACCCCATCCCCATATTTTCATTCATTCATCATCATCATCTCATTTTCATTTAATCATCCTTTTCATGATCAATGACCGCCTTTAAATAACCGTTGTAAGGGCGTAAAACACCAACTCACTCATCTAAAAGAGCCTGTATCACAACTATATGTTTCTTTAAGGAACTAACTGTCAGTCTGGTTTTTGTTTTATATCCTTTTTAAGCGTGAGCTCTTGCCATCTTTTGGCATCGGTCGTCCATAAAATTTTCAAAACATTAATTCATCTGACACCAATTACAACCAAGCTAAGTAAAGTTGTTTCTAGACTTGGTATGATTGATCCTTAGGTTGTCGTGCAATAAAGTTGTTTCGATTTTTGATTTGTCAATAAATATGGCCACCGTGTCTAATAATAGACCAGGGGGTCAGACTACTGTTTTTGCCTTGTAATTCAAAAAGTATAAGAGCTAGATGAAATCTGATGACACCCAACTGCTTCAGGATCAAAAGTTCTACTAAAGTCTCTAGTTGGTGAAAGTTGTCAGATGTCCCCTTATAGGGGTTACGGGCCTTAGCATTTTTTTGTGTTTTTCCCTGTAGTATGAAAACTATAGCAGGTAGAGAGAAGCTGTTGCTTGCTTAAATGCTTAGCTCATTTAGCTCTACAAAAGTCTCCATTGGGTCGAAGTTGTCAGATGACCCCTTATTGGGTTACGGTCCTTAAAATTACGTTTTTTCATGTTTTTGCCTATAGAATGAAAACTTTAGCAGATAGAGAAAAGCTGTTGCTTTCTTAAATGTTTGGCTAATTTAGCTCTACAAAAGTCTTCTTAGAATCAAAGTTGTCAGATGACCCGTTATAGGGGCTACGGCTCCTAAAATAATGTTTTTTTTTTCATGTTTTTGGCCTATGGAAGGAAAACTATAGCAGGTAGAGAGAGGCTGTTGCTTGCTTAAATGTTCAGCTCATTTAGTTCCACAATAGTCTTCATAGAATCGAAGTTGTCATGTGACCCCTTATAGGGGTAACGGCCCCTTAAATAACGTTTTTTCATGTTTTTGGCCTATAGAATGAAAACTATAGCAGATAGAGAAAAGCTGTTGTTTGCTTAAATGTTCCGCTCATTTAGCTCTAAAAAGTCTCCAATTAATCAAAGTTGTCAGATGACCCTTTATAGGGGAATCAACCCCTAAAATAATGTTTTTTTGTTTGTGTCGGGCCTACAGAATCAATCTATAGTAGATAGAGAAAAGCTGTTGCTTTCTTAAATGTTCAGCTCATTTAGCTCCAGATAGGTGCAGACATAACCTGTACGGAAGTTAACATAAAGTTAACTTTGTCACTGTTTTCCACGTCTGCTCATGTCTGCTTTAGCAGACATCCAAGTTAACTTGCGTTAACTCGTGACTGGTCAAAGCAGACTTGTGACAGCTTTTTTATGACTGGTCATAACCAGTCATAAAGATATGACTGCTTTTACCAGACCAGTCATTGCAACAAGTCTGCTCTTATCAGACATGTTAAATAATGTAAGGGTTTCATTTGATATATCAAAAACTGTCTTTAACATTAAAAAATTAATTTTAAATACAGTTTACGCAAAATAACATAAAATTTGTCCTTTAACATTAAGTTTTTAAAGCAGACATTTCACGAAGTTAACTTGACCAGACCTGTCATAATTATGTGACTGCTTTTAAAAGCAGACATGGAATTATGACTTCTTTTCAAGTTAACTTGGAACCAGTCGCGCGTCTGCTCAAAGCAGTCGCATGACCAGTCGCAAGTGCACTTGAGGTTAACTTGATGTCTGCTTCTCAAGTTAACTTACCGTTCAGGTTATGTGTGCACCCATCTGTGAATGTTCAGCTCATTTAGTTCCACAATAGTCTTCATAGAATCGAAGTTGTCATGTGACCCCTTATAGGGGTAACGGCCCCTTAAATAACGTTTTTTCATGTTTTTGGCCTATAGAATGAAAACTATAGCAGATAGAGAAAAGCTGTTGTTTGCTTAAATGTTCCGCTCATTTAGCTCTAAAAAGTCTCCAATAAATCAAAGTTGTCAGATGACCCTTTATAGGGGAATCAACCCCTAAAATAAGGTTTTTTGTTTGTGTCGGGCCTACAGAATCAATCTATAGTAGATAGAGAAAAGCTGTTGCTTTCTTTAATGTTCAGCTCATTTAGCTCTACAAAATTCTTTATAGGGTGGAACTTGGCAGATTACCCCTTATAGGGGTTCTAGCCCCTTAATGGTGAAAAATAGTGTTTTGGCTTATAGAATGAAAACTATTGCAGATAGAGAGAAGCTGTTCCTTGCTTAAACATTCATCTCATTTAGTTCTACAAAAGTCTACATTAGGTTTAAAAAAAGCTTTCAGATGACCCCATATAGGGCTTATAGTCCCTAAAACATATTTTTCATGTTTTGGACCTACAGAATGAAAACTATAGTAAGTAGAGAAAAGCTGTTGCTTGCTTAAATGTTCAGCTTATTTAGCTCTTTAAAAGTCTAATAGGGTCGACATCAAGACCAGGTGAGCGATTCAGGCTCCTGGGAGCCTCTCTTAATAATTCCTTTCCAATGTAAGACGGGTCACTCACTACGAAATAATCAGCTTCAAACATGTCGAAAAGAAAAAATCAAATTGGAAAATAAAATTATCACGCTCTGCCTTTGACTTAACTACATAAGTAGTGACTGAACAAATTAAGATCGTAACTTGCAACAGGTGTGCCATAGCGTGAGATTAAATGCGTAGTAAAATTTCTCGCGTGCCCAGATAGTTTAAAGTTTGTCATTGTTCAAACGTTGGATTGTTAAATGGTCGAATTTTGAATGTATTATCGGAACAACCCTATTTTAAAGAATTTCAAAGCTCTGCAAGAAGACTATTATTTCTAGACTTAAACTCATTTATCAATCAAACATACAACAAAGTTCCAAACAATAAAGTTTGCTTTTCGTTTGATGCGCGTTTTGTCTATTCTAGACTCATCAGAGGTGCATGCTCCATCAAAAGATTGTAAATGCCAAACACTAAATGAATATGAAGAAAAAAGAACACTAAAAAAAAGCAAAAATGCCAAACTGCATGGGAAAAAATGTGACCAAGATTAAATTATGTCTCTTGAAGGAAGAACCTTAGGGTTGGCAATTTTGAAATTCAAACGGGGAAATTTTATAAGGAACTCATCGAGCACACTTAAAAAATAACTATTTCAATTAGGTTTTGTACACAGTCATGGTACAAAATTTTTGAAGTTCTGGGTTTTTTTTCACGTAGAATATTCGTAAAAAATGATATGAAATAGAAACGGTTTAAAAAAAATCAGACAAAAAAGTCACGATTAAATTTGATCTATACGTTTAAGGGAGCTGTTTGTATTAATTTTTTTTCTACAGATAAATACCAACTACATGTATTTATTAATTAACCTTTGATAAGTGCAAGGAATGAGTCATAGTTAGTGTATTTTCTAACCACAGTGTACAAACAAGTTGAACCATTCAAAAACCTTACGAGCTATTATATCAAAGTAATAGTATTATCTTATTAGTAATTAGACATATTCCTAAAACTAAGGATTTGCTTATTATATTTTCAGATTTCTTCCCGTCATTTGTCTCAAGATTTTTGAACAAGTGGAAAGAACTATATAACTCTTGGATAAACTTTCATGGTCCTAAACACATTCTTATTTATGAGAAATTGAAAAGGAATACACTGCAGGAAGTCGGAAAACTTCTTAGTTTTTTAAATGTCTCAGACTCAGATATTACAATTGGTTTACAATGCCTCGAATCAAATATTGAAGGAAATTACCACAGAAAAGCCAATTCGTTACCATTTGAACCACATAAGCTATACACCACTAACCTCAAAGATAAGATAGATAGTGTGATTGAAGATGTCATGAAGAACTATACAATATTAACAACAGAAAATTATCAAATCTTGAAGCCAAATGCATCGATGAGGAAATTAAAGTAAAGTGATTTGATTCTCGTTACAAAACAACATATAGGGGTGTAGAAATGAGGATATACCGAGTCAATTATAATACAAGCGAATTCATTCGTGTATAGTGTATTATTTTTTTTCTATTGTTTTAAAGCAAATGGATGAAACAATCGTTTTTTGGCTTGTTGTAAGAAATTTCATAAAGTAAACAGTCTTCACAATGACACAAATGTTCCGTTGGAATGGATGGCTAATATGCCTACGGTAGAAGAAAATGAGATGTGGAATATGTGTACGCGACACAACCTACAAATTAAACATAAATTTAAAACATCCACAATGGAAAACAGCCAGCGGCCTTCAAAGAGGTCAGCGGTCGCTGCTTGCTGTTTTTCAATTTGCCCCTGGATTGAAAATAAACTACATAGGATTCAAGCCAAATCCTTAATTGTAATAAAAGACCCTCTTCTTGATAAAAATAATTAATATGAATTCGACAAAATACAAACATAAGCTTTGATAAAGATTCCTGGCTAAGGACAGGCACGTTAAAATGTGGCGGGGTTAAACTAGTTTTTTGGCGCCAACCTCCCCGCTATTGAAAATCAATAACAAAGCACAAACTAACACGCAGTAAAAATCAAATCGATAGAAGTTCAATTCAACAAGAGAGTATCTGAGACAAAAGGACAACAAGTAATTAAGGGGATTAGAGATACTCTCTTGAGAACACTCGAAGTTACTGACAGCTAGCTAAGACGCATCCATCGACTGATGTAAAACAAAAATCAGGTATATCGATTTTAAATCCGACACAACACTTTAAACAATTCATGATTTGATGATGCATCATCACACAAAACCGACAAACTTTACCGCTGTAATGCTCAAAAATGACATAATTATAAAAAACTATAAAAAAGCAATTAACATTTAAAAATTAAAATTTTTAAAGCTTTAAATTATCCGTCTAAATTTCAAAATTGTCTAAACCCTAAGGTTCTTCCTACCCCAGACATAGGTTGAATATCTTAGTAATAATTTGGTTCCCCAGTTTGGTATTTTTGGTTATACTGTTCTATGCTCTTCATATTCATACAGTGTTTTGGCATTTTCAATATTTTTGGTAGAGCGCCTCTGATGAGTCTTGAATAGACGAAACACGCGTCAGGCGTAGCAAAATTTATTGTCTGGAACTTTGTTGTCATTTGTATTTATTTGCTTGGAACTTTTGTTATGTTACAGATGTTCTCTATGGAACTTGTTTTATATAATATTCATTCAATAGCCATAAAAAAAATTCCACATAGGTGCATGAATATTATATAAAACAACTTCCCAAGAGAACATCTATAACATAAGAAAAGTTCCAACGAACAAATATTATGGTAACAAATATCATAAGGTATGATTATTTGTTAATAATTTCCATAATATTATGAACACCATTAATTAGTTTTTCCTTACATCTTACATAATGATCAAACAAAAGAAAAGCATCACATTTTGATATTAAATTTATTTACCATATTTATTAGTATAATAGAAATTTTTATTTTTCAAATATTCCAAAACAATTTTTTTCCAGTTCTCTTTTAACAAATTTTTTTCACAAGATCAAAATAATGATACAAGCTGTCTTTTCCATTCCTTTGACGGTTCCTTTGCGGTTTTTTTGTTTCTGGTTCATCACAATCTTTTATCATTGTTTGATCATTTTCTTTTGACGGAGTAGTTTTGGGTGATGCTGTTTCCATATGATTTTCGGTTTTGGTAATAAATATGCATAAATATATATATATATATGCCTACCTTCATTGAACTTTCCTTCCTTTAAAAAATTGAATATTTTATTGTATTCTTGTGCCTGCATCTTAAATGACCTTACACCTGGCAGAGTTTTGTTTACCTGTTCCTCATGGTCATCCAGGTAAATTAAAATCACCAAAATAATTTTTAAATCACAGAAGTGTGACATAGGTATAATTTTGTATACCATAATAAAAGTACTTTGACTTTTGGGGAAATTTTATTATATGAAAGGAATTTACATTCTGTAATATTTAGTTCTCTTTGTATCAATGTAAATAATATTATTTTCATTAAGAACAAATATTATCAGGAACAAATATATGTTGACACTCGTGCGTATTTACTGTTTTTTTTCGTTGCCCTTTCAGGCTTTTGAGATTTAAATGCCCCCTTGGCGCCCCTTTGCTTCTCTTAAGACTTAAAGTAAACATCTGTTCATTTCACAAAATTATAATATAATTTATGAAAGTTTTATGTTTAAGATAAAAAAATATAATTGTTCTAATTTTAATATACATGTATCACGTAAATGAAGGTTTAAATTCAAAATCAATCTTAAATGTTTTTAAAAAATAGATGAAAGGTTGAATAATATCATGTATGTAAATCATTTCTCAAGGTGCCTAAATTCTGGTCATAATATACATGTATATACACGTAATTTAGCGTCATAAGTTGTAAACAGAATTCTTATCAAAGCTGTATTAAGTCTATGGAATCACACATGTTTAGTTTCAATGTGTTATGATGGTGGACATCAATTTTTCTTGTTCACATATAAAATTTAATATTTTTTAAAACGGATTAATGCGCTTCATAACAAAACCAACTGTCAATTCAACGCTATCGTCTTTTAAATTTGTCTGTATTGTCTCTATCTTGTGTGCACCATTATTGTATAGTTATTTTATGATTGTCAATTGATACGCTAGACAGCATCCTAGAGAAATGAAAGACCAGAGAAAGATAACATTTATCTGTTTATGTGTATTTATTTTTCCGTCTATAATAGTGTTCAAAGGTTCGAAACCACACAATGTAAAAGATAAACCCACTCCACCTATTCAGGACAAGTTCTTAAGTCGGAAGACACTAAATAATTTCGAAACCAGGTTAGTACCTTAGTTGCATGATGATCAACCTTTTTGTTTGTTAATATGCATGAATATTGAACTGTCTACTTTTATCTTGTGTTTAAAATATGATTTTGAGGGGCCAAAATAGATTAGTGTAAACAAATTAAGTTACCCACTTAAGGTAAAGGCTTTTATTATTATTATTATTAATAATAAAATAAAAGTTGTTACGTAGTACAAAGTAGTCAATTTTCATCGCCTAGCGCGCGTTTCATCTAATCAAGACTCATCAGTTGCGTTCTTCCCTAAATTCTTTTCGTAGATGTGATGGAAATTTAAAAGTTTATGTCTTTAATTAGAATTGGAGATATTCGTGTGTCAACATTGTTTTGTGGATAAAACCTTCGTTAAGGTGGTCGCTTGCAACGTTGCTAGGGCTTTCTACCATTCCAGAACCCCAGATTTCACATTCATTTTAAACATTTACTTTATTAACGGCACAAGATTAAAAATAGTTTTCAAAACAATATCTTATTAAACATGAAGGTTTTGAAAATAACTCAACATGTAATATTTGATTTGTCTATTAACTGAACTAAGGTCTATCCAAAAAGGGGAAAACCTGGTTTAGAAAATGATTTCTTCATGGAAAAATAGAAAATATTCTCAAAAAAAATTTATAAAATGGATAATAAGAAGATGGTAAAATATTATTCTTATTACGGTTTTTTTTAAAATATTTTATCATCATGTACTTTAAGTATTTTTAAGTCTCCCAAACGAAGTTTGGAGACTTATTGTTTTTGTTGCGTTTCTTATTATTATTATTATTATTATTATTCTTCTTCTTCTTTCTCGCGCCGCCAACTTGTTCCGGGGCCCTTTTGTACTTTATACTTGACCGATTTAGTTCAAATTTGGCACAGTGGTAGAACCCTATGAGATGTGGGTCCTCCCTGAAATTCAAGTATGGGGACCCCCCAGGGGCTGTGCCACACCCCCCAAATACCCCCAAAAATGATATTTTTTTAATATGTCGAAAATAGTTCAAATATCTACTTTATAACAATACATATTATTAATCCTTATGTTAAGACGAATCATTAGGTACCATAGGGGGGTCCCAGGGGGTCATGCCCCGCCCCCTCAAATTACAAAATCCTTAATATCTTTAAAATTATTGAGATCCCCACCCTATAACCATATATATTATTATTCCTTATGATAAGACGAATCATTTGGTACCATAGGGGGGTCCCAGGGGGTCATGCCCCACCCCCCTCAAATTACAAAATCCTTAATATCTTGAAAATCATTGAGATCCCCACCCTATAACCATATATATTATTGCTCCTTATGATTAGACGAATCATTTGGTACCATAGGGGGGTCCCAGGGGGTCATGCCCCGTCCCCCTCAAATTACAAAATCCTTAATATCTTTAAAATTATTGAGATCCCCACCCTATAACCATATATATTATTATTCCTTATGATAAGACAAATCATTTGGTACCATAGGGGGGTCCCAGGGGGTCATGCCCCACCCCCCTCAAATTACAAAATCCTTAATATCTTGAAAATCATTGAGATCCCCACCCTATCACCATATATATTATTACTCCTTATGATTAGACGAATCATTTGGTACCAAAGGAGGGGTCCAATGGGGTCATGCCCCGCCCCCTCAAATTACAAAATCCTTAATATCTTGAAAATTATTGAGATCCCCACCCTATAACCATATATATTATTATTCCTTATGATTAGACGAATCATTTGGTACCATAGGGGGGTCCCATGGGGTCATGCCCCGCCCCCCCTCAAATTACAAAATCCTTAATATCTTGAGAATCATTGAGATCCCCACCCTATAACCATATATATTATTTCTTCTTATGATAAGACAAATTATTTGTTGCCATAGAGGGGTACCAGGGGGTCATGCCCCACACCCTCAAATTACAAAATCCTTAATATCTTGAAAGCCATTGAGTTCCCCACCCTATAACCATATATTTTATTACTACTTATTTTAAGAGAAAGCATTTGTAACCATACTAAGGGGAGTCTGAGAATATTACATGGGAGTCAATTGGGAAACTTCGTTTGGGAGACTTAGTAACAGTTTCACTGTTACACTTATTACTTGTTTTTTAATAAAACACATGTTTTTGCCTCAGGTCAAAAGAAAACAACACTGTTCTAAGATGTCCAAAGGTTGCCTTCAGCAAGACAACATTACCTCGCACGGCCTTGGTCAGCTTTCCTGGTTCCGGAAACACATGGACAAGACATCTTATTGAAATATCTACAGGTAAAAATTACATCCTAGGTTAATACGAGGTAATACTTCTAACTTGGTTAGTAGTTGGCAATAGTATAGTATTAGCGTTGCGTTCGATTCCCTGCTTTAAAACTATTTTGATTTTGAATAATTTACAAGTTTTGTGCTAATTTGGTTTAAAATTTAAATATCTGTTTACAATACCGTTTCTATCTGATATACCAGCGAAGAATAAAATAAAGCTTAGATGTCCTTAAAAAAGATAAATAACTACTTATTTGATAAGTATATTTTCAATGATAAATTTTGAGTTTCATAATTTTTTTCTTTCAAAATACATAAAAGATATGCCCTGCCTTATAAAACCAAGTTAGCTCAAACAAGCACTTTAAAATCATACATGCAATGTTTTTCAAAATTTTGAATTTTATCAAGAGACTTTTAAGAAGGACGGTCAACCTCCATTTTAGAGCATTTTCAAACATCGTTTTAATATTTCATAATATTTTTGCCAATTTCAAAAGATTTTTTTTTGTATTTCTTGGTGTTAATCATTCTTTTTACAAATGTAGTTGTAAATAATTTATGAAAATGTTGCTTTTGAAGAAAGCGATTTGATTTTGATTAAATTTAATGTTATACAGATTCGATGAAAATACCACAGCAAGACTAGTCCTGATATATACCACTGTCCTTAACGGGATCGGTTGAGAAATTTTTAGACTATGGTTAAGTATGACCAAGATGGAGGACGAAATTCGAAGCGAATGTAAGTTTCTTTACTTACATTGTTTTTGCTTACTTTTTACATTGTAAATGCATAAATGTTTGCATATTTTTCCCCAGTACACTTTTCAACCCACTGACTTTGATCTAATTGGCCTACAATTAAGTATCTAGGTAGGCAAATCTGTAAACAAATGCGGTTGAGATTGATCACGTTCACCTGTACTTATATATATTTTATCTATATTGGTATACGGCTGAGCTTACAAAAAGTAAACAAGAATGCATATGGATACGATTTTATACATGAATCCAATTATTGCTTCTCATCTTTTCCTCCATTCAAACTTTGTTTCAGTTTGTATATGATTTTCTTTTCAATAACTTTACTTCTTTGTAAAATGAAGATATTATGTTAATAAAGTAACTTTTTACTGTTCTTCACCGTAAAGTCATTTTAATTCTTAACCGTAAACTATTTTTAGGTTAATCAATACCAGTACAGGTGGACTCGACACTGTCTTCACCGAAGTTTGTTTACATTTCACCAATTATCAAATAGCTCTTATTCCAATAAAATGCATGCTTTAAATGGGCTAGAAAATATTATTTACACAAAATAACACCTTTCACTACTATTTTACTCCAATGACACATGTGTAAAAAGCAGAAATAGGGTGCTTACCTTCGCTTAGAATTTATGTCCACCATTTTACCCGTACTCAACCGAAGTACCGTTTTCTTAACCGATCCCGTTAAGGACAGTGTATACACTCCGAAAAATGTTAAGCACCACCAGATTTTAAACTAAGGCCGTTAAACTCTCTGATTTTTTTGCATGAGGAAACCCTAAAGTATTATCAATCGTTTGCCTCTCAATCAGATCAAATTAATTGAAGCGATTTTTTCTTCTTTTACGTCTGTGACATTATTAATTTTGACTAATCAGATTTCGGGTACCATTTTGACATGGTAAAAAGTCAGTAAATTTTCTTATCAAAAATTAAACACAAACCCATCATTTGCTAAACAGCATTGCAAAGTAATAGGAATCTCGGAAATGAGTTTTGTACGTTTCATAAGAAATTTACGCCGTTGACAAAATGAATAAAACAAACATTTCTAATGAGCACAGGGTTAAGAACATTAGGGGTCAATGGACAAATATTTTTAGTTTATCCGGACTCTATAGACATGACAATAGCTTCAAAATGATCTGAAACGGTCATTTAAAAACACTTCCTTTAAGAATTTTGCGTTTGAGGTAAGACAAGTACGTTTTAGTCAATTAATACGTGTCCAGATATTAATGTAATGTCTGAACAGAATTTGATTGACTGAAATATTCGTGTCTTAAAATCATATGACATGTCTTGACCCAAATTTTGGTCAGATGTTAAAAGTTTTAAAGTCCCCTGATCTTAAATGTTCGTTTCTGAAATTTATTTAACTTAATATATTTGTAAACATAGTAGAGCCAACTAATTCTCAAATACAGTCAAATCTGCCTTAAAGGGCATCTGTATAGAGCTAATCGTTGCCTATTAAGGGCACCTCAGTAATATAATATAAATAATAAAAGGGCTCCTGATTGTATAAGGCATGACATGACAGCCCTTCAAATACAGGTTTCACTGTATAATATAAAACATCAAAGTTAGACTATGTTTCATCTATTTTTTATCAACATTTTTTTACATGTTTTTCAAACAGGTATAACAACTGGTAGTGTTTACTGCAGCGAAGGTAAAGATATTGTCAATGGAAAATGCTCACGTGGTAATAATGTCATTGTAATGAAGACACATAAAGTGTTCAAACCACCTACTAAATATAAGAAAGCCGTGCTGATTATTCGGAATCCTTATGATGCCATAATTGCTGAATTTAATAGATGTAACACAAAGAACAAAACAGGTTTTGCATCTGAAAGTCTATATAAAGGTATGTGTAATCTGTTTTGAAATTGATTACTGTATATTTAGGAAACTATGACGCGATTATGTAAAAAAACAGACCTATGTAAACTTATATATACTGCAAATTGGATAAGTCATGACTTAATTGTGATATATATTTTTAAATCATTCATGTTCCACACATGACTGTAAGGGTATATTGATTCCAACTTTAAATTAACTGTTTAAACCCGCGTTTTGGAATTTGTAATTTTAAACACTTTTGTTTTTCCTCTCTCGTTTTGACCGAGCTGCAGATCAAAGCACAGTTGCATTACCTCTTTAGTTAAGGAAATACTTCAGTCAGATTAAAATAACAAGACTATGGCCACGCTCAATGGACGAAAAATAACATTGGCAGGATTTATTTTTAAAAGTTGAGTCGACGTCTGTAAACTACATGTATTTCCAAAATTCTTATCTGAAACCACTTAACCAATTATGACTTAAACATAGTATGAATTATATATATGAACCCTAAGATCAGAATGGTCTAGAAATGCCTGTACCAAGACAGGACCATTGCGATCATTAATTTATCCAGTTTGTTTTTGCTTATTTTACTTTGATAAATGAGATTAGTCATCCCATTTCGATCATCTTAATACACAATTATAAATGACATGTTGGCAACCCCTACAAGAGGTAATGGGCATTTCAAGGTCAAAATGAGAAGTTTTGACCTATGCAATTAAACCTTTTGCAGATAGAGAAAACAATTACTTGCTTAATTTTCAAGTCATTAAGCTCTACAAGGTTATTCCTTTGGATTGTTTATGACTGTAGGACCACTTGGTTGTGTGACCTGTCTTACTCATTTTTTTTTTGCTAGATACATTTCGGTCTAAGCCTTCTTTTTTCGTGTTTGTGTGTGTTTGGGTTTAATATCTTATTTGACACACTTTGGCCATATGTGGCCGTCAGTTTTAATTGTGAAGGAAACCGGAGAACCCGGCCGACACCATCGACCTGGGGTAGGTAAACGGCACACCTGATCTCATAAAGGTGGGAAAGTCCTGAGAGGCGATCGGCGTGGTATTTAAACCAGCGTCTAAAACCACTCGGCTCAATCAATTAATTATGACAACGAAAAAAAAAACGTTAAATGCCTGTATCAGAAAAACGAACCAGTTTGTCATAGAAAATCATATTTAATGACTTGATAAGTATGTTTATAATTTAGTTTTGTGCTTCCTTAATATTTTTCCCATTTTATAAGTGTAAAAAATAAAAAGGAAACAAATGGCTTAACGAGTGTATTTGAATTATATAAAAGATTAAGAATTAAAAAAGACACCAAATATATCCACGAAATTTAAATTTGATGTTAATAAAATTGCATATGAACATTTATTACTACAAATTACCGCTTTTAAGAGGAAGGCAATTATCATAGTAAGGGTTCATAGCAGGCATGGGGTAATGCAAATGTGTAATGGTAATGCATTACATTTTTTTCAATTAATTCAATGTAATGTGTAATGCACCATTTGTAATGGTAATTCAATGCATTTCTTTCTCAAAAATGCATGTAATTCATAAATTACAAATGAATTTCATTGCATTACTATTATTAAATGTAAAAATGAAAAAGGATCAGTAAAATTGTCAACAAAACAGACGTTTAAGTTCTTTGAAACAAAAACGTTCTTGCTTGGCAACATTTTTACTATTCTGTTTTGTTTTTGTGCCAAGACATAAAATTTATCAGCATACAAAGTTTAAAAAATCTGACTGATTAAGTTTTATCAGAAATCTTTCAAAACAAAGTTTACCTAGGTATGATGGATGTTGCAAACAAGTTAACAGAACTTAAAAATGTAATCGTAGTTCAATGCATTACTTATCTGAAGTAATGGTAATTCAATGCATTTATTTTCAAAATCTTTGTAATGGAAATGGTAGATCAATGCAAGTTTTATGAATGTAATGGATATTCAGTGCATTACACTGCAATGTTATTCGACCCATGCCTGGTTCAAAAGAGTCTCAATCGTTTGCATGTTCTGTAATGTTAAACGTTTTACCTAGTGACCAACATGGTCGACATGGTAATTAACGTTTAAGAAACTATATAGGATAGAAAACATTCTAAAGGTCAATAACACAAAGTTATATGAACATTTATTACTACAAATTACCGCTTTTAAGAGGAAGGCAATTATCATAATAAGGGTTCATATGAGTCTCAATCCTTTGCCTGGTCTGTAATGTTAAACTTTTAACCTAGTGACCAACATGGTCGACATGGTAATTAACATTTAAAGAAACTATATAGGATAGACAACATTCTAAAGGTCATAAAACTTTTAGAAAAAATTCAAAACACAAATTAATTTGGTAGAAAAAAGTAAAATGGGGAAAACTTTTGATCTTGAACTCTTGATCCTAATTTTGACCCAGATATCAAAATTGTAGATCTCAATTGGCTTTTAAATTTTGCAATGCCAACGTTTTCATCTGCTCTTACAATTTTCAATCAATTCAAATACCTGAGAAAATAGTCAATTTAGACAATTCAAAGGACATGAGTCGTCCCACATCAATGGATACTTTTGTAGAGCTCTTGATGCTAATGAAAAAGCCACAAAGCCACAAAACTACAAAATGGTCAATTTTACGATTAAGGGGAAATGACTCACATAAAGAGTCACCCAACAACGTCGACTCAATGCGGACTCTTGTGGAACTTCGTCAAATTTTCTCTATCTTTTATTATTTGGAGCTATAAGCATAAACTATGGTCTTACCTTCTCTTTTATTTTAAATACGTCGGCTATTTTGGTTGGTCTGTGAGTATTGATTGAACAACTTAGATACAGGACAATCTAAAAACAAAGTGAACAAATAGAAAAAAAAATATCTAAAACAAGTTAACGGACGGACAACGGACAAAACATTTACATACAATTCTTTGAATTTAAGGTTTCATTTTTGATTTTAACAGTCTTACGAATCATTTCTTTCATATGATTGTGTGGATTTCTTTTCTATTGAATTTGAGTTATCCTTCTTAGAATGGTAAATTAAATTGGGAAAATTTCTAAAAAAGAACAAATGACAGACACTTAACATGCTAAACGATTTAACTTAAGACACAAGAAAAATCCTAAAACGACAATACACAAAATGACATAATCCTTATTGTCACGTTTCTGTTTCATGTTCATTCAATCTCAACTGAGGTCGAAGGCGGTCAGCCCTGTCATAATGAATACAGGGTTCATCAGGCTTAAATGCATGAAATATTACTGATAATCATAGTAGTGCACCGTGTTTGCAAAATGTCATGATCTTGAGTTTTATAGGGCTATGGTGAAACTTGAAATAAAAAAAAACAGAAAATAGTTAGGCGGGTTTATGCTTTGGATTAAAAAAATTGTGCGTCCTAGCGCGCTCTGATTTTTTCCCACAAAAAAGACAGGACAAAAAAAATACCCATAGACCCCCCCCACGCCCCCAATTTAAATCATATGATCTCTCCCTTAGAATCAGACATGTTAAAGTTGTAAGATTACAAAAAGATAAATATACAAGATTTAGCACAACACTTTTAGTTTTTCGCAATGTCAACACATTCGTGTTGAGGCAAAGGGAATTCTCCGCGAACTTAAACCTAACAAAAAAGATAACCAAACAAGTAATTCTTGCCTAGAAACATAAGACGACAAATATATGGATATGCTCTTAAATGTTGCGAAAAGCATACTAAAGGGAAAATCATAAGCTACATAATAATTCGCATTTCCTACTACAATGTGAATGAATGAAAAACCTACAAAAAGACATAATTTATAAAGACATAACTGAAATGTATCATTAGCCTAATAATTAGGCAATCCCCCAAACTACACTCATATATGCGTCATTTCTTTTTTCTCTTTATTTCAGAAATATTTCCATCGTTTGCCTCCAGATTAATTACCCAATGGAAACACTTATATTATACTTGGATAAACTTCAGTGGACCCAAACACATACTTGTTTATGAGAAATTGAAAAGGAACACACAGTATGAAGTCGGAAAACTGCTGAAATTTTTAGATGTGTCAGATCCTGATATCTCAATTGGTTTGCGTTGCATCAAATCAAATAAAGAAGGAAAATACCATAGAAAAACAAAGACAATATCATTTGAGCCACACAACTTTTACACAAATGAACTAAAAGAAAAGATGAATAGTGCAATTGAAGATGTCATAAAAAAATATAAAATATTATCAACAGAAGAATTTCGACAATTTGAATGATATGCTGTTTAGACGATAATTTTTAAGACTAAACTATAAATTTTGTTATCGCCATTGGTAAAATGAAACGATACTTCAATGTCGCAATAAAAACACGACCGGGCCGATTGGTAGTACGAAATGCCCGTATCAAAAATACAACGAACAAAGGACACGGCCGTTTTGCGTTGTTTGTGAATGCATGCAGCTGATCAAAGAAAGGGGGAATATAATATAAAGTGATAAAGCGGGTAGTTATTTTGGGATTTTTATATGTGTTTGTATTAATGAAAACGTAAGTCGAGTAGATAATGTACGAAAGTATAATTTTCAAGTGATAATTTAAAGCTTAAAGTAAGATATGTTCCTAGTTTTGATAGAAACTTCTGTGTCAAAACAAGTTCTATATTTGTTTTGAAAAATCAGGAGAAAGAGAAAGGCCCTTGTGAATAAAATTGAAAGAAATTATAAAATTTCACGCTAGCCTAGATTTATAATTTATTTTATTTGTTGCAAACGAATTTGAATTATATATGAATATTATGTAAACATATTATGACAAACATAAAATGGTCATATTAAAGATTTTTGGTTATATGCTCGTCATATTCATATGTCAGTGTTTTGTTTTTCCAAAAAAACTTTTGACAAATAAAAAAAAAGAAATGGCGTAGTCGCACACGACAGCTAATCCCTTGCCCGTTACATTGAAATGTAAATCTAGGTGACCAAAATCTGATGCAGATGTCACTTACAACCAACATATATCAACTTTCCAAATATCATTCTTCGTCTAATTGGAATTGCCGAGATATGCACCTTCACTAAAACTTTAACCTGAGCCATTCATGCAGAAGATGAAGGCCAAGGTAACATAATTTTGGTACAGATGCTATTTTCTATCCAAGATGAAACCACTGAACCAATATCATCTCTCTATCACTTGCAGTTGCTTAGATTGGACCTAAACTTAAACTTAAACCTGATCATAGTCATTCATGCAGAAAATAGTAACCTAATTTTGGTACTGATGCTGACTACCATCAAAGATGTATCCACTGCCAAAATATCATCCCTCTATGATGTTCAGTTCAAAAGTTATTGTCAAAACAAATACCATTACGTACGAATGTATGGTACCTACATAAGTACACAACTGTACCTACGAACGAACGAGCCAAACGCTATATCCGCCCCAACACCGTTGGTCTCGAGGATAAAAAGTTGTTTGTTAAGGGTAAACCGGCCCTATCTTAAATAGTTTGCCTACCCTAAAGTCTTTTGCCTACTTTACAGCAAGGACCATTAAAATCGAAACACATTCCCCCATTATTCTAAAGTAAAACAAAGTTCTGCATTCCCTACCTAGCACTGTAAACCATGGAACCACAAACACATAAATTTAAGACCTAAGAGTGTCTTTGATTGGCCTTTTAAAAACGGAACGCAAGTCAGGTGTATCTTAATGTATTGCCTGCAACTCCGTTGAAAATACCAGTATTATGATTTTAACTTGCTATACCAGTCACTTTCTAGATGCATTTGCCTATGGTGCGTTGAGGGTACATTGGCCTGCTTTGTGAGTTGGTTCGTTTTCCTTCTGGTTTGTGGTCGTATATTTGCCCCTTTTTTGCAAGACATACATGGTTCTGTGTTATTGGTCAAGTATCCTGGGTGGGTGTACACAATTAAATTTGTTGTTTCAATTAGATCTTGTCCTGATTATGACTGAAATATTGTTTAATGGACAAAAAATAAACACAAAACAAACAACAACATCAGCTAAACTTTTTTGTGGGATCTCTATTTTATCTGGATTTTAAATTTTGTGAAGTATCATCAAAGTTCAGTCATATTTGTATGAAAACTAGATTAGGAGGTTTTTGGTGGAAGGCATGCATATGTATGTCACCTGCGTCTTTGAATATTTGATTTACAGCATTTGTACAGAAAGTAGTGAATTTTCTCGCTTAAAACTGCTTTACACACTTTAGTTTTATACATGTATAATACAAAGCTTCACGGCAAGTATTAAGAGACTGTGACATGTAGTTGCCCAGAAAACTGTGACGAAAATTTTAGTATAAACATATTTATTGTATGAAGAAGAAATATGATAACAGGATATATATCTAATAATGTTTTACAAAAGTATTCAGAAACTAGTAAGGGTGCTTATATTCAAATAATAAATATTAACCAACTTTACAATCAAAGTGCACATACATTGTACAATAACTCAAAAGACAATAAAAAGAAGTGCAAAAATTTGAAATGATAAAATTAAGTAAAAAGAGAAAGAAAGAAAAGTATTTCAATAAATGATGAGTGCATGATAAAAGATTACAACATATGATAATAGTGGCAAAAATGAGTGAGGAAATCAGGAATATAAGTTTAGTGAAATGCAAATGATAAATTTAAGGCATACGTCTAAGTAAATCTTTTGGACTTAATAATGTAATTTTGTACAATTTGATAAAAAGGTTACATTTTCATAGGTTGGTCATCTTAGTAATAATTTGGTTCCCCATGGTCAGTTTCTTATTTATGGTTTTACTGTTCTATGCAATTCATAATCATATAGTGTTTGGCATTTCAATATTTTGGTAGAGCGCTTCTGATGAGTCTTGAATTGACGAAACGCGTGTCAGGCGTAGCAAATTTTATTGTCTGGAACTTTGTTGTCATTTGAATTTCATAATCGGGTTTATTGTTTTATACGATAAACAAATTTAATAAAAGAGAATTTATGGAAACCAATTTGGTGTTTTCCAAGAATTGTTTATCATATGTTATTGCAAAGTTCATGGCCATTTCGACGTTATTGTGACGTCATAATCATAACATCTTAGTTGGACTGAAACGTTTTAGTTAGAAGGACGTTCAAAATTTACGAACTTTATTTAAAGGAAAAATCTAAACACCTCGCCATAAGTTAAGCAACACATATACTCACGTTAGTACAGCGTCCATAATTCTCTAAACAATATCCTGAAACTTGGCCTATATTTTTCCACACATTTACAACATTTTCTGATTCTAATCAATCATCGTACAATTTTCGGCTTTTGTAGAATATTCAATATTGGCAAACAAATCAAGCAATCCAAAAAGTGTTGTTTCAGTTACAACTTTTGGGTTGCGTAAATTGAGAGTTTAGATGATTTAAACCATATGTTTTTTTGCTCTGTTGTAACAATTAGGATGTAAACATATCACTTCCAGCATTTTGGGATTGTTTTTTTTCGGTTTTAGACCTAAACATTGTAAAGAAATGAAAGCTTACATTTGCATGGCTACATCTAGAAATTGACTCACAAGGAAGACTTTCAACAAGGCTCTATGACAAACGTGATGACTTCAACTTTCCAATCGTCAACTTTCCCTTCTTGTGTAGCAACATTCCGTCCGCTCCAGCTTATGGAGTTTACGTATCTCAATTGATTCGTTACTCCAGAGCGTGTGGGACTTACATCGATTTCCTTAGCAGAGCGACACGTCTGACGCAAATATTGCTCACACAGGGTTATGTTGCTCCTCGGTTGCTGTCTTCACTCAAGAAATTTTACGGAAGACATCATGCACTTATAGACAAATATGGGATTTCGATCTCTCAGATGAGTGCAGATGTTGGTTTGTCATAGGGTGTTGTTTTTTCTTCCTTTACCGGATTTGACACGCTGAATGGACTATTGGCAACGCGACGGGTGTGCTATAGCAAGCAGGAACTGCTTACTCTTCCGGAGCACCTGAGTTCACTCTTGTTTCGACTGGAGTTCGCGTTGTTGATTGATATTCAGTTATTTTGTGTTTCCATGTTTTACATGTTGTCTGTTTTTGTCCGGTTCTTGTTGGTGTTTACTGGTTTTGTCTCTGCCCTTTCGGACTTTCGGATATTCGGATACCCCATTGGTACCTCTGCTTCTTTTGTATGGTACAAAATGCTGAATTCAGATTTTTTAGATTAAATGATTTTAAAGGTGACATTTTGGTACTCATAACAAATGAAACTCATAAAACCGTTTCGAAAATCTCATAGTTGGAAATTTCTAATGGATATTTTTTCATTTTTTCGATATTTTCGTTTAAAGGCATTATTGTGACCTTTTGAAGGTTTGCTTCTATTGCCGGAAGTTGAAGTTAAGTTTGGCATTTTATCAATATGGAGGTGGTAACTAACACCAATGGTAAAGCTTTGCCTTACACAAAAAAACATAAGAATTGCATATTTTCATGCCAATAACAGATTTTAAGTATCCAACCCCCCTTTTTACGGATATGTTCTGGTAGGAATTCAAACAACTCAAATGCTTTAGTGACATCTTTTAGGTTCAAACATGTGTTTTAGGGCTAGGAAAAACAATGAATTTGTTTTAGACAAAAAATCGTACACGTTTGCAAAAATTTTGCCTTTTTAGCGTTTTTCATACTTTTTATGGTGAAAACTGATTAAGTCCCTTTGTTGACCACAGTGGATGCAACTTGAGCATGAAACCATTATTTCGTGTTTGTACATGTATAGTGGTAATTTTTCATGTTTGCAAACATTATATGCATTGATAAGTTGTTATAAGTCTACAATTGATATTGAAAGTTAAACTTTTTAAACGCTATTTTATCTTAGTTTTTACACCATTTTCGAAAAGTTGGATTTTCATGACTTGCAAACATTTCTGATAAAACATCTTTATTCCATTACACAATTAGAGTCAATACATTGGAGTGATTACTTTTTGATTTTCCATCATTTTGTATTATGCGAATATTTCAAGCTATAAAATGATTATGGTTTAAAAAAAAGTCGGTGTTGCTTAACTTTTGGCGAGGTTCATAAATCTATCTTGCCAAATTTATTCCATCGATTGTCAAGAATTCGCCATTAAGCCTCCTCAACGTCAAAGGAGACGACAACAAGAAATTCAGCGGGTGAAACACATAAAAGACAGAAAGTATTGGGATTGAATACCACGAGGTCAGAACGTGCTACAATTGAGATTGTTCCATTAAACACCCAGCAGCCATCCACCGAAGATCAACAAGTCGGCGCTTCAAGTATGCTATCTCGACGTTCTCTTGACGTTCACCAGAGAGGTGTTAGCCAGTCATTGCCGATGTTTAACGCCCCAGTAGAGACGTGTCCATCTTTAGGACCCAGTTCCTCAACCTTAGGTGGAATAGAGCAGGAAAGCAGCGTGTCAGAGGACTACCATCATGACTTGCATAATAACCTTGGTATGTTTTCCCCGCAACAAAATGTTAACATATGCACTGCATCTGACACAAATTCATTTAATTCGCCTCCTACGATTTCTCAGCACGATCCCATCAGTAGCACTCATGACCCTATCTCTTCGCACATTCCATTAAAGCTAAAAGAAAGGGTTTGGAGAGGCGAGTATATAGAATTTTCTCTGTTGCTAAAAACCGCTAGAGAACTTGACAAATTTGAAAATACAGAAGGGGACATCACAATTCGGGGAAATGCCTTAGCAATTGTCAATAAAATCTCGAACCCTATAAAAGACATTCACTTATGGACCTCTGCATTCATGATCTATGCTAGAGTTTTGCTAGAAAAATTTCCTCACAAAGGATCTGAATATCTCAAGTATTTGCACACGGTGAGAATGGCAGCTTCGAGGGGTTATGAATCGGGTTGGATAAACTATGACGAGCAATTCAGGCTTCGTAAAGCAAGAAATCCTAACTTGTCCTGGGGCCAGATTGATATGGAATTGTGGTTGTTATTTGTATCTACCCCCTCAGTAAGCCATTCGGGGCTTAACTCTCATGTTGTTCCTACTGCTACATCTACTTCAACAGATTTTCCGTCTACTCCTACTGATAGCCCCCCTTTTAACACCACTCTACGAAACGCTGCTGATACCATGTTTTGTAGACTTTTTAATCAGGGTTCGATTTGTAAATTCGGTCAGAATTGTAAGTATTCACACACTTGCTCTCAATGTGGAGACAATCATCCCATGAGAAGCTGCAATTTACCATAATTCAGAAATCCCCCCTTTTGTTGTCTTATTATCTGTTTCAATAATTCATATATGTACATCTTTGTACAAATCCCCCCTTTTGTTGTCTTATTATCTGTTTTAATAATTCATATATGTACATCTTTGTACAAATCCCCCCTTTTTTGGCTTGTTTTACTATCTGTTTAATTCATACTTATACTTACATTAATTTTTCAGATTGCTTGCAACTTCATACCTTAAATATGCATTCCCCTATACCGGTATTTAGAAAGGTTAATACTGCTCTTTGCAATTTCATAATCACGACTTTGCTAGGAATCCTGTAAAAAGCTGTTAACTCAATTATATTGTTTTGTGTCCGGTGCGATAAGGCGTAAAACACCAACTCACCGGTGCGATTAGTGACAAACTTGCACATTCGAACGACAGCTTTCAATCCTTCAAGCATTTGTACACTTTAATGGCGAACCATTGACTAGATCTCAGTTACTTCAGTTTAACACAAATGCTTTGACTTTTGTGGTGTACCGTTACAGAAAGTCTCACTCATTCAGATCGGGCGGGTTAACAGAAATAATGACGACAATACTAAGCTTTGTAGATACTTAGCTGTTCGCATCAGCCATGTACTGGTATACATAAACATGTCTGTTGACAAAGAAATTTGAAGCATGTCTTGTACTAATGTATCGAATCTGTTGATACAGATGTTAGCTTGGCAATTTTTAGTACTGAATTAATTTGGAAGGGTGAAAAGGGGAGGGGAGGGGGGAGTAATGAGCGTGTTTTGACACGCTTTAGTTGTGGGATCTGGCAAGACTTTGGGGTCACGATTCTTACCGTTTCCGTGTACGTCGGTTCATATTAGGCATGACTGTACTGCGTTACCGCAGAAAGTTGGGGTTAGGTCATCTCATGGCAACCATGGGGGTCAGTTCTACACTGTCTTCAGTTCGAACTTGCAGGCTAATACTTTATGTATACATGTAAAATCATGTTGTAAATAATCTTCACTCCCTTGAAATTATTAATTTGGGCAACCAAGGGGTGATGCGAATATGAGATGACGTATTTGTAAGCGTGCACCCTCGTTCTCTCTTGTTAAACCAAGCCGAACTTTTATTGCTTCAACTGTTACCAGTTGAGCACAGTTTTGTCAATTAATTTTCCAGGCATTTCTGTAACCCTTGCCAGATCACATCTTTAGGCGCACTGTGGCCGTATTCCAAACCACACTATTGTTTTTATCTATTAAGTGTTTATAAAGAAGCAATTGTACCAATGGGGCAATCAATTGCCGTAAATAAACACAGGGTCCGAGTTTAACGCTATGGTACTATTTAATGATTCTTTGATTAATCATTTAACTATTAGCAATTTTGTGTCGACGGCGAATCTCAAATAAGCAGCGGTATGTGAATTAAACATTTCTTTGCGTATTTCTCTAAAAAAATTGACAATAAAAAAGATGTGTGCTAGTTTCAATATTTCCATAACGATAGTATACATGTAGGATGTAGGAGATTCGACATTATTGCGTAAAAACTGATAATAATTCATTGAGCTATAGTTAAGTCGAAGTCTAGCGTTGGCCATGGGGATTGAACCTTTCCTCGTTCCGGATTAGAAATAAAATGTTACCTTGTCATTTTGAATCTTGATAATTTTTTGAAAATTGAAAGAGATTGACAGTGTTGAAAGACCTTAGGAAGACTATTCATACACCTAACTGTTGAAGGTAGAAAGGAGTGTGAATATTGGGTTGTTCTGGAGCAAACCTTTGGTAGATTACTGGTAATAACGTATATAAACACGATCAGAGACGATGTTTTTTAAGTATTGTGAGGAATTTACCATTCACATTATTGTGTAAAGTCAATAATATATGTTTTTCCCATTTAGTTTCCCCCAAAATTTAATGGCACACGTGAGTTTAGATCCTCCATTTATGATTCAGGTGGCGTTGAACGTTTTCAAGTTTTATTTCATTTATTTTATTTGAATTGTCCAAAACAACGCAACGTCCGCATACTTATGTAAGTGTCTGATAAATGTAATGTATATTTTTTCAAGAGAGAATCGGTCTAAAGTGAATTTAAGTTTCTTAGTATATTTATTATATATTTATTATGATTTACATTGTCTCGGTTTTTTGGGATAAAAACTTACTAGCCATTTTAGCGAACAATCAATTATTTTTTTCAAAGTCTTGGTTTTGCGTACCAGAGGCTGTCTAAAATAATATATAAACTAGTATCATCTGCAAACTACTATGTTCGCTTGAATATCTGTGACGCCATCGTTAACAAAGAGAAGAGGACCCAGTATGGAACCTTGTGGAACCCCAGCAGTTACCGAAAGCCAGTCTGACTTTAAACTGTTTCTTTTTGACAAATATGTGATAAAAATCGGTATCATCATAGCTCATAGTTGCAAAGTATAGCTTCTACAACGCAATCGAGTTAATGATGGAATTTCTAACATCGAGAGAAATTAATTTGATTATTTTAATGGCGAGGCTTGCCGAGCGATTAAAATATCAAATTTATTTCTCGAGAGGTTAGAAATTCCATAATCATCGAGAATTAAGTTGTAGAAGGTTTTTCTCTAATGTGTACAGGTAAGAAATTGCAAAAGGTCGCTCATCAATTGCACGTGCAATTACGCTGAGAAATATTTTTCACAACTGGTTGAGAGGTTGATAAATCGGATGAAAATTTTTTTCTTTAACTGTTAAATTAATCTCTTTTCATTTTTAAGCTCTCTGACAATTTTTTCCCTGCCATAATGCAATGAATGTATGTAAATTTTGATCGCACGCCTATTGAGACGTTTGAACATATGCAAATTTTGAACGTCACGCCTTCTATGACGTATGAATTTATATGCTAATTTGGAAAGTCACGATTGTTAACCGTAAACGATTAAAAAGATGTAGAGTAAGTGCACGCGACATAACTAACATAAAAGAAACGGCAATTGACCCGATGGAAAACAGCCAGTAGTCTTCAACATGACCAGAGGTCACTGCTCGCTGTCTTGCATTGGCCAAAGACTAGAATTACAATACATAAGATTCAAACAAATCCCTAGATTATCAACAAAAGACCAATTTCTGGACATAGAACAAAGAACAGATAGTTGACAGGGACAAAAAAAGCTTTGACAGGGAAGCCTGGCGACAGGCACATATAAAATGTGGCGGGGTTAAACTACTTTTTGGGCCCAACCTTCCCCCTAATGTTAACCTTGTACAAAGCACAAAAAATAACACACTTTAAAAATCAAATCGATAAAAGTTTAATTTACAAAGAGAGAACCTGAGACAAGAGCACTATACGAGAACAGCGAGACATAAAGGAACTCTCTTGGGAACACTCGCTCTTACTGACAGCTAGGTAAGAAGCATTTATCGACTGATAAAAAATTCAAACCAATCGATTCTAAATCCAACATAACTCTTCAAACAACTAATGATTTAGTATTGTATCGTCACACAAAACCGGCATATTTGATCGCTGTAATGCTTAACTACAAAAGAGTCTTCCAGGAGCCTGAATCGCTCACCTGATCTTTCATCCAAAAGCCTCTTACCTAGTGTGCAACTTGGTCTACATGTACTTGGTAACTTGGAAGAAACTAGTAAGGATTAAAAATACTTTTAAGATCAAGATTACAAAACTTTCCATTTGAACTAGTAAGGATTAAAAATACATTAAGATCAAGAATACAAAGTTACAAAGCTTTCGATTTGAAAAAAACAAAAAAACAAAAACAAACTAGTTAAAATTGATTGAAAACAGCTCTTAAAAGGATGATCTGACAATTTTGACCCTGAAATCATTTATGTAGGTCTTAATGAGCTGAACAAATTTGCAATGCTAACTTTTCCTCCAGCACTTACAGTTTTCAATATAAAGTCCAAAAACTGTGAAAATGGTCAATTTTGACGATTAAGGGGATATAACTCCTATAAGGAGTTATTCCACAACTTTGACTCAATATAGAATTTTATAGAGCTTTTGATGCTGAAGAAGATCGGTTGCTTCGGATTTTCTCTATCTCTTATACTTTTTGAGCTATAAGCTAAAAACTATGGTCTGATCCACCTGTTCTATTTTTAGTACGGCGGCCATGTTGGCTGGTCGCCGTTCTCAATTTTTACAAACTTGGTAGAGGACTTCATAAAGATCAAGTGTACAAAGTTTCAAAGCAACCATATCAGTGGTTTCGAAGAAGATTTTTGAAAATTAGTTAAAATTGATAGAAAAATAAGTTACAGGGGGATAACTCTTAAACGGTTGATCTGACAATTTTGACCCTGAATTCATTTTTGTAGAAACAGTGGATGTTTGAAGAAAAGTTAACGGACACACGGACGGACGACGGAAGTTTAACGATGACAGAAACTCACATGACCCTTCGGGTCAGGTGAGCTAAAAACAATACAATAGTCAAAAGGTAAAAGATTGACGTTTTTAGAGTTACTATCAAATTATCAATATTTCTACCAAAAAACATCAAATATAATGAATTTACTATAAATTTCAACTTGTATCCTTTTAAGCCTTAATTGTTATGTCAAGAGGATTGTTTTTTTTAATTTACGTGCTTGATAAACTACATTTCCATAGATTTCGGGATGTGAAATTCCTTTTTTGCAATAAAAAAAATGACGTGTACAGTCATTTTTTTCAATAAGATAACAACATTTATGGACGAATTTAGTGAAAGATTTGATTAATTGTTGAAATCGATAACCTTGTTTTTGTAATTTTACTGTAATGGAACGGTTTTTGTAATTAAAATCAGAAACACTACTGCAAAACGAGCATATCTGACTAACTGTGAAATGTACACTCTGTAAGAGGTACATCACCTTCAAGAAAAGGGAAATTTACAATTGGAAAAGAAAAGTCATCACGTTTATCAAGTGTGCAATTTTCCATTGACAACGCCTAAATCTAAATAAAAATTGACATCTATCGCCAGTCGACACTGAGAACCAAAAATAACGACCAGTAAAAATCTGCATTAAAATAAAGTGAACCAATCAAAACCATTGAGTACAATGAATAGACAACTACGGATCACACACCGTTAGCCAATAAAAATCGTTGAAATGGGGTTTACATGAAATATCGCATCTTATGGAGTGTGATAAAGTGTCATCGCGCGAGAACTTAAAATAATGTTTAACCATGGCGCTATGATATATCATGACTCCAAAGTTGAACAATAGTTAGAGAAAACCCTTTCCTGTCGTCCTATGAGATGATCAGATCTGTAAACCATTTTAATGGTTTTCCAGAAATACTGTAGTTTTTAAGTTTATATAATAATCCTTTATGCCATACACGATTAAATGCCTTAAAAAGTCATTATCGGTAATCCACGAGCAACAGAATGTGATTTTTCATGAACAAGTGTTTTTTTGTGTATTTTAATAAGGAACTTTTGTGTGTGCGCACTGATAAAACACGTGCAAAGTTTCCTACAGACCTGAAAAAAGTCGGTGATTAAACACCTGCTCATGATACAGGGTTTATTAGCGGCAAACATGAAAGGAATAAAAATGTAATGATTACCGATAAATATTTTTATTTCATTTGCTTTGTAAGTTTCCATAGAAAAGGAAATTAGCTTTGTGATAGCGAAAGGTTATACAATTTACTCAAAGGTTTTCTTTTAAGATGGAAGACGCACATCATTTGATATACGTGGATTGACAATATCTGAACCTGAAGCTTTATTAGATTTAGGATTTTTTTAGGAAATCTTCAACATCAGTTTCTGAAATTATTGTTTCCTCTGTCTTGATTGAGGCTTTCTCATTATTGAGAGGTAAATTGTTTGCTTAACAAAGAATTTGCTTTACCCTTGGCCTTTTCATCGTCGTCGTCATTTACGATAAGGCTATACCATTATCAGAAAAGATAATATCAGAAAATTTATAACTTAGAAAACTTTAAACTATTATGACGGAAATTTTGTACTTAAAATATCTAATATATGTGAAATACGCAGTGCTTGGTTAAAAGAAGGTAGTGTTCTTGGGTGGGGGGGGGGGGGCTAAAATCACTGTACATATTGAAGTTTTTTATGACATAGCTACATATCAACAAATACCAAGAGGATGTGGCATGTAGTTGCACAGAAAGCAGAAAGTTATGTCTGTCCACGATATGTAAAATCTTAAGTAAACAGTAAGAAGTATATTTTGGGGCATAAAATCACTTTACACCATAAAGTAATATAATAGACTATAGGAAAAAAAGCTACATTCTGAATGTCCAGATGCTATATACGGCTGTTGTTGCCCAGAAAACTGTGATGAAGTTTTCGCGACACGGCAGGACTCCACAATACGACGCGTACGGATAGGGCCAAAGTGAATAGTTTAAATCCCGCCACATATGCCTGTTCTAAGCCAGGAATCTTTGTCAAAGCTTTGGTTTGTCCCTGTCATCTTTGTGTTTATTGTTCAATGCCAAAAATGGATCTTTTGTTAATAATTTTGGGATTGATATTGAATCTTGTGTATTGTATTTTTAGTTTTGGGTCAATGTCAATACAAGACGGCAAGTAGCGACAATTAATCATGTTGAAGATTGCTGGCTGTTTTTAATTGTGATTTTTAAATTGCTGTATCTTGGTGTTGGTTGTGTCGCGTGCACTTATTTCACATCTCATTATCGTATATCATATACGTCAAATTTTTGTTACCCGTAATGTGATTGCTTCAATTGGTTTGTGACCGTTTGTTGTACTGGGATGATCACTTTTGCATGACTATTATGTCTCACAACCGTTTTATGTTTTGTGTTTCCGGATTCAAAGATGGCAACGGAAGATGGAGGTTTGGCGCAATAAAACCTGGTTCAACCCATTTCTTTTGAAATGCCTGTACCAAGTCAGGACCATTGCGATCTTCATTTTTTCTTGTTTGTATTTGCCTTTTTGTCCTTTATTGGATATATGAGATTGTTCATCCCAGTTTGGAATTTTTGTTGTTACCTTTATTTACATTCAACCTTCATCCATTGAGAAACCGACACTTTCTAGCAACGGTAGTGACGGTGATTTAAGTAACATGTCCACTGTAATGACTGTTACACCATGTATTTGATTTATTACTTGGTACAGGAATTGTAAAGAAATATTTGAGCTTAAGGATGTTAGCTGGTCAGATTGAAAAAAAAAGTTCTCTGTTCAATTCGAGTTTAAATCTAATTAGATGTACAACCATTATTATTGATAAGACATTTGTAACAGCATTTAATTTTAACTATGCAGACGTTAATTATTTTAATGTTTCGTAACATATTGCATCTTTAAAGACAATTTTGTTGTCAATAACACGAATCAGAGCTGCTGCCAACTTCACAGAAACTCGTTTTTTCATTGATTGAATAAGAATTGTTCAACAAGTCCTAATACACGTCAGTTAAACGTTTAAATTATTAAAGGAATTTGTACATTATCTACGTCAATGTACGTAAATCTGATAAAATTAAATTGGTTTACACCATGTATTTCAATTACAGAAGACGAGGTGTTAAACAAGTTTTGAGTGTAACAGTGAAACTTTTACTAAGTCTTCAAAACAAAGTTTCAAAATCATGTCCCTATGGAATCCTCTTATACCCTCTATACAGACTAAATGATTCGTCTTAAATAAGGAGTATTAATTCCTGTGGTCCTAAGGTTGGGATCTCATTTTTTCTAAGTTATGAAGTATTTTGTCATTTGAGGGGGCGGGGCATGCCCCCCCCCTCAGACCCGCTTATGGCACCAACTCAGTGAGAGTTTTTTACGCTCTTGCAGCACTATATTGTTTATTTGAAGGCGATGGACATGTAAAGGATGAAAAAAAAACATGAAATGATGATGATATGACATATACGTTTGGTGTGGGAAACAGGGATGGGGTAATCGTAATCTGTAATCGTAATCATCCTGTAATTGATTACATTTTGATATGTAATCGCAAGTAATCTGTAATCATGCATTTTATGATTACTTTTAATTGTAATGTAATCAATTACAAAATGAAAAAGAGTTGTAATCATGATTATTTTATGATTACTTATGATTACATTATCAAAAACTATTTCAAGATACTCTTTTTAAGACTCCCAAGTTTTTGTTGAAGAAATTGTTACAGACTGACTGAGAGGTTTCCTGCTTATAATTCTAAACTTCATAAAATGATATTATGAAATATGAAATATTTGAATACTGATTCAAATATTTGTTAGTAGGGTAGATTTGCAGTAAAACATTTTAGAAATATTGATTGCTTTTCATTATTCACAAATTTGTCTACCAAGATTAGACCCTTAGGCATATTAACCTTCAGGGAAAGATTTTAGATTGAATAAAACTCATGAAACTGTTCACTTTCAAATAAATATTTCATTCTTGATCAAAAGTTTGTGAGAGCATAATGTCTTATGTGTGGAAACATTTTGAAGTTCCTAATAATCCACCTGATTCTGGAATTATAAAAATAAAATGCAAACATTGTCCAGACACCTTCATTTCTGGAAACATCAAAAGCACATCCAATTTTGCTACTCATTTGAAGGTGAGTCTTTTGTTTTTTTTTATTTAACAATAATTATGTTAAAAGCTTCTTGATTTCAATAAGATATTGCAAGAATTAAAAAGAATATATGGACAGATATTAGTCTTTTCGTATTAATTTGAATAAAATATTAAATAACATACATGTAGCTACTAAATTTTTAGAAATTCAAATTTCAACTTTGAAATCAATATTGTGAAATAAAAAAAGTTATTTTGAGACTAATTATATATACATAACATTATATATTTTCCTAATGTAAATATTTCACCATTAATTTTGTGATTTCAAGAAAGAAATTTCTATAATTGAAGGACATGAATGAGAAGCCTTAATTAATTAAAAGAATTAGAAGTGTCTTCAGGCCATAAGATATGACAGTTGTTAATTGCAATAAACATAAAAATATGTGTCACCTACATATTTATACAAGCCATACAATCGGTTATAAAAACAAATATAGGCACAGTCAATAATTTTTTACTATTTGGTTTTTTTTTTACAATCTGACAATGCAACCAGATGGAACAGTCAACTTAAAATGATTAGATCTGTTTTGGAAATTCCAAATTCAAAGCTATTGAAGTTAAACACTGTCAATCTTACTGACTATGAGAGAAATGTTCTATCAGATTTATGTTTACTTCTTAAACCATTTGAAGATGCAACTGTTATGGTCCAAACAGACAAGAATGTATCTAGAAGTCTTGCTGTTCCTGTGACTCTTGGATTAGAACACACTCTATCTGAATTATCCTCAACATACAATAACAAAATGGTTTCCACCCTTGTTTCTTCTATTTCAAAGAGACTTTCAGTCTATAAGCAAGATGATGTATATCTGCTATCAGCAATGCTTGACCCTAGGTTTAAAGTGAGATGGTCCAAAAATCCCACTGAGATGGAAGAAAACCTGCTTGCCCACGCAAGAAAACAAACCCCTTTAATTGAGGAATCTGGTGATAGCAATTCTCCTCCCAGGAAAGTTCAAAAATGTGATAATTCTGGTCTGTTCAGTTTTATGACACCAACTAAGCCCAAAACAAAACATATGTCAGGTGATAGTATCAGAATAGAGGTTTCACAATACTTATTAGAGCCATGTGAAATAGACACTGAACCTCTCACATATTGGAAAGAAAATGCATTAAAATACCCAACATTGGCTCATATGGCAAAGGTATACCTTGCCATCCCAGCAACATCTGCACCAGTTGAGAGACTTTTTAGTGTGGCAGGAAAATTCTTTCGGCCAGACAGATGCAGACTAAGTGACAATACATTTCAAATGCTTATGATGATTAAGTGTAATTCTAAGAACATTTAATTAGAAAACTCCAATAAACTACCTTAAACACTGTAAATTATGTGAATACTTATAAATTGTATATGTTTATATAACTCTTATTTATATATATTGTACTTTAAGTACATGTGCAAATTTGGCTTGTACTGGATTTCTTTATAAACATGAGTAATCATAAGTAATCATTGGTAATCATGATTACAATGGTCAAAAGTAATCTACTGTAATTGATTACATGGCAAAATGCTTGTAATTGTAATGTAATCAATTACATTTGAGATGCAAAGTAATAGTAATGTAATCAATTACATTTCAAAGTAATCGACCCCATCCCTGGTGGGAAACAAGGAAAAAGGTAAACATGAAATTTTAAGGAACCAAAAGAAAAAAAGGTTAGGGGTAGGGACAAAAAAGTAAGCCTATGTAGTGCACTACTTGGCGGTCCACAAATGGATCTTTTACATGCATGAAGCGTGGCCCATTTCATACAAGTTGGCCCACTATGGATTGCGATAAGGTTTTCTTCGTTACAGCCTGACCACTTAGCGGTCTGACCCAATGTCAGGTTTCTGAGCGCTCTTTAGTGGATTTTCACCGACAAGCTTAGCGCTGCTTCGGACCTATTCGCCTCCCGGGCGTTGCATGGGATTATGGCACCGAAGGCTTCATCTTTTTGCAAGGAGTAATAATAAAGTGAACATATATAATAGTAAATGGGTAGGAATGTAAAACATTTTGACTTATTAAAAATATCTGTTTTTGAATTATTTAGAGGGGCGTGGCAATGCCCCTGGGAGCTTTTAAGGAAAGATTATGACCTACAGGTCATAGAGTTCTATCCTTGTGCAAAGTTTGAAATATATCTGTGAAGTATGAGGTGCTAAAGAGCCCCGCAAAATGTTGGCACCACGAGAAAGAATAATGAGAAACACAACTAAAATCAATAAATAATTTCATTTGTAAATTAAAACAAAGACTTAAATGAATTTCAAAAATTGTTTTATAGAAGACATTTCATTATTTTTCAATTGGGTCATTGACTTAAATTGAAATTTATCATTAAAACGATTCTTATTCTATAGTATACAATGTTAGGGGCACAAGAAAGAATATTATGCAGCACAAACAAAAGCAATAAGTCTTCTCTAAGCATCGTTTTTTAGACTTAATAAATTTCAAAATTGTTTTATAACGGAAATTTCATCAATAATTAATTTGCAATTAGGACTGTCATCGACTAGTTTGATTATTTTTTTTAAGTGGGGGATCCAGAGTGGGCGATGGGCGTACGCCCCCTTAAATTGAGATTTTTTTCTTTTTTTGTTGAAAATTGACCTTAGTCATGTAACTACTTCAAATTTTCATCGAAAATTTAACATTTTTGGCAAATGCACCCCGACCCCTCTACACTGAACTCCAGATCCGCCAATGAATTTTTAAACGGGTCTTATTCTAGAGTTAAGTAAATTAACAAACTGACAAAGACCTTAAATATAATTATTAACAGGCAACACAGTGAGTGAGTTAGTTGGTGTTTTACGCCCGTGCAACGCTATATATTTTAATTACAGGCGATGACCATGAAAAGGATGATAAAATGTACATGAAATGATGATGATGAATGAAAAATTGGGGAGGGGTGGGACAAAAAGGAACTGTAAATTTTGAAGAACCACAGGAAAAAGGGGAGAAGTGGGTAGGGGCGAAAAATTTAGCCTTTGTGATGCACTACTTGGTGGTCCACAAAGGGACGTGCATGAAGCGTGGCACTCTCCACACACGTTGGCCCACTATGTTCGGCGGTCAGGGTTTCCGTATTATAGACTTGACATCCCCCGCGGACGAGGGCCACCCTATTCAGCCACCTAGGGTACACACTTGGTCGCTCTGAGCACTGACCCGTTGTCAGAATCCCAAGACCCTTAGTCGCCTCTTACGACTAGCTAGGCTCTTCTGCGGGCCTATTCGCAACCCGGGCCCCGCATGGGACAACAGGCAACAGGACATTAGTGTGAAATTAACATTATTTTATTGTTTGGAGTCTGAACTTAATTAACGTTAATGTTAATTATAAACTTAAACATTAAAATGTTATTCGAAGCAAGACGATCACTGATTACTTGTAACCTAACGTTAATTTCTTTTGTTAACATTATCAAAAATTGGTATGTTTATATGTTCATGATGCAACGTATCATAATGAATCTACTGTCTGTACTGGGTACTCTAAGAATAGAAATTCTTTTATTTTTCTTTATATCACTGTCGGGACCTTTAAAATTATTGCCATTTATTTCTTAGCAAAACGTTACTAAATTTTGGAAAAAGAATAAAGAAAAAGCTTAATATATATAGATACAGATACAGATATTTTATTCAACCAATTAATGATGCCAAAGCTCTGAGCGATTACAATTAAAGAAAACAATAAACATATATGATTTGAATGATTCGGTACTATATTATAACCTTAGATAAATGAAGTATCTCAAGAAGTAAATATAATTATTTTTTAACCAGTATACCAGCGTCCAGTGGGTTCAACGTTCAATATTCAAAATTTTCGCAGGTTTCGTCAACGTTCAACATTCGAAACTTTTTAATATTGAACTAAAAAAAATGAATGTTGAACGTTGAACTGAAATCTGGCCGCTCAATATTGAACTGAGAAAAATTTCGAATGTTGAACAAATAAAAAATAAAAAATTTGAATGTTGAACCAACTTGACGCTGGTAACCATATGATTATGTTGTTATCTTACTGGGGAGTCAACTGACGAATGTTTTACAGGAGATGATGGTTTACTTGCAAAACATAGCTTTGCATACTTTATAGTAGACGAAATTATAAACCTATATTCTAATCAGGTAGTTTACTGTGTCAGATATAGACACAGGTCGAGAAGCCATAGTGAGTGTTACGCCCGTGCAACGCTATATAGGTTATTTACAGGCGATGAACATGAAAAGGATGATAAAATGAACATGAAATGATGATGATAAATGAAATATGGAGATGGGGTGGGAAACAAAGGACCGGTGAATTTTGAAGAACCACAGACAGAAGGGGAGAGGTGGGTAGGGGCCGAAAATTTAGCCCATGTGATGCACTACTTGGCGGTCCACAAAGGGGTCTTTAACGTGCATGAAGCGTAGCACTCTCCACACACGTTGGTCCACTATTGTCAGCGGTCAGGGTTTCCGTATTATAGACGTGCATGACTACCCCCGCGGACGAGGGCCACCCTATTCAGCCACCTAGGGTACACACTTGGTCGCTCTGTTGGTTGAGCACTGACCCGACCCGACGTCAGAATCCCAAGCCTCTAACGGCAAGCTAGGTTTTGCTGCGGGCTTATCTGCATGGGACGAAAAGCCACAGTAAGTGACAAAGTGAATTCAGGTTAATGTTATCAGAAAAATGATATCCTGATTTACAAAATGTAAGATTTTTAAGAATTTATGTTAAT
The DNA here is from genome assembly GCA_963971305.1 of Arcuatula senhousia. Classification (NCBI taxonomy): domain Eukaryota; kingdom Metazoa; phylum Mollusca; class Bivalvia; order Mytilida; family Mytilidae; genus Arcuatula; species Arcuatula senhousia. The sequence continues at coordinate 16,521,325 of OZ020311.1, read as the reverse complement.
ATAGCTGACATTTTTTTAATATTTTTTTATAAAAAGAAGGTGTTTCGAACCTATTCCTTGAACCATTCGGATTGTCTTTGTCATAGACTGACCAATAACTCTACACAAAATAAAACATTTATATCTGTACGTAACCTATACTCTGAAACCCGTGTGGGTCCCGGGTGGCGAATAGGCCCATATCAGCGCTAAGCTTTCGGTAAAAGTCCACTTATGAGCGCTCAGAAACCTGACATCGGATCAGGCCGCTTTGCCCACAAAGCGACTGGAATGTGTGCCCCAGGCCTGACATCGAGAGATGCGGGGTCGTCCAGGCATAATGCAGAAAACCTGACCGCAAACAATAGTGGTGCACCGTGTTGGGAAAAATGTCACGTTCCTCGCACGTTAAAGAACCCTGCTGCAGGTAGCGGTAAGAGTAGGACCCGTAGGATCCCCATGCAGGAGGCTACATTTCTGGTCCCTAACCATCTTTCCTTTTTCCAGTGGCAGTCAAAACTCTCCTATCCGATTCGCCTTGTGTCCCTATTTCCTCCACTTCATCATCATTTCATGTTCATTTTATCACCACTTTCATATTCATCTCCCGGATAAAGCTGAAATCGTGCTGCTTAGGAGTAAAGCAATAACTAACTAACTAACTAACTAACTAACCTAAACTCTTAACTAACTTCAAAATTGTTCAATCCCTGTAAGGCAAATATCGATATTGTCGATGCTGATACTTAGCTTTAAATTTTTCTAGGTTGATAACAAATCTGGTGTTTGGAATTCCAGTTTGTTAAACCCCCACAAACACACTTCATGGGGTACATAGAAATCGGTCTGTCTGTCTGTCTGTCTTTCCGTCCACATACGTATACATTGAAAGCGCTAGATAGATTTTGATGAAACTTAAGATGAATGGAGAATGTCATAAGGAGATGTGCACGAATAATATTTGTTGCTGCACGAAATCATTCAAGGGAGATATTTTAACTTTTTTAACATAGTGTACAATCGGACACATGTAAGTGCAACTCCTCTTGATTAAAAACGGCTTAATTGATGTCCATGAAACTTATGAAATAGTCCATAAATTGAGATGTGCTTGAGGAATTTTTCATTGCTTTCGTAAATCATTAAGGGGAGATACATGTAATCGGAGGTTTGTTTCTTTTATCGCTATTGTGTAAAATATATAGCGGGAGTATGTCTTCGTGAGCTTGCTCATATTATTCGTTATCTTTTTAAAATGTTGCTAACGAGAGGTTACTCCTGATCTAAAGGCGATACTACAAAATATAAAAGACCAATCATTTACAATATTCATGTAGCTATCGAACGCTTAAATGCCACTTGTACTATGATACGGAAGAAGATTAAAAGTTATAATCTTTATTTTGAAAAGCTTTCAAATTGGATTATATCGAAATATATAATATTTCGGTTTTGATTTATGTTTTTGGTAAACGATGACACTTTTTGGGGGTTTAGGTTTAATCCTCTTCTTTATAAGGAAATACCTTCCAAAGTATTATAATCTTGATAAATATTGGCATATAAAGAAAAAATAAAGCCTTACTATCTGTCAAATAAAGTAACTTTGTTGTCATTTGTATTTATCACTATCTTTTGTTTTTTACAGTCTTTGATTAAAGCCTTTGACAACAAAGCTCATCTTTGCATAACGATAACTGTTTCATTTTCTGATTAAAACTGCTTAATAATTTTGCTGAAAATGTATTTATTAAATTGAAACAGCTACAATAGATTTTAGATCATAATGATGAAATTAACATGAAATAAGCAATGGTAGGGGCTATGGGTAGTTACTATCACTAAATAGAGGTAAAGATATTTCGGGCAATTTAGTCTACTGCAGCAAAGCCGAGACTCTCATAGCAAAGCGTGCAACAGTGTTCCTTTTGAACCTGCCACGGACCTAGCATTTTCCACTCAGTGTAGTGTGGCAAGGTGTATGATAACAGCATGACAAGGTAACAAAGTTCAACCACAAGATGCATATATCCCAGTCGCTGTGTAGACCAGAAGGGGTTCCATGTTCTTGGAACCGCTTACTCTTCCGAAGAGTTCATCTCTCGTTACGACTTGAGTTCGCGTTGTTGATTTCCGTACAGTTGATTTTGTGTTTTTCGGGCTGATTTTGTTCGTGTTTACCGGTTTCGTCGTTGCCCTTTCGGACTTTTGACACTTGAATGCCCCTTTGGTGCCTTTTTGCTTCTTATTAATATATATTCCAAAACAAATATATTTCTCACTTTAAAGAGAAAAAAACAACTCGGAATCACCGACGAAACAGCCAAAATTATTTCAAAGCCATTTCAGATAGCGTTTTGTTGTATGTATATATTGTATATTGTTTTTCTTTATAAATCAAATTGAACACACTTTCTATTGAATTTCAATCCATCACGAGTGTTCAAAATTATAAAACATGATATACAATTAAATAGCATAAGACTATTTGTTTTATTTTATATCAGTTGCAGTTCATGCAAACTTCTTTTACATACAATGTAAAAGAGGCCTGAAATTGTTTTAAAATACTCTTGGCTCATGAGGCTATAATCATTCTTCAATGGATCAGAGTTGTTTTTCTCTATAAAATGGCCGTCGGGCACTGATCTCAATCTTGACGTTGAGGTATCATCTATTTGGTCTTATATCTTGTATTCCATGTAATAATGTGATTTTCTCCCAATTTAAATGTCAAGAGATTGACAAGGATAATTATAAACTGATACACAAGATGTTAGTTCACATTCTTAAAAGATTCCATGGAATGACATCAAAATTTTTTTCAGTTGAAAAAGGTTAAGGTATTAATGTTAGTGTATTGTTCAATTTCCAGATAAAACATTTCAATAGAGAATTACAAAAGAACAAAATCAAGCTTTAAGAACCCTTATTGATTAATGATATGTTTGTCAAGCTCTTTAAACAAGAGGCTCGCATGACCCTGAAGCGTTCACCTGTCAAAAATGCTTTTTTTTTTACATTGAAAGGATTTAAAGTTTAATAAGGGGTAATCTGACAACTTTATTTACTTGTGGCATTTTAGTGTCATTCTCTGTAAGAATCAGGCAATGGGTGAATCATGATTAAAAAAAAAACACACGAGGTTGACTTCAAAATACTGTTTAAAATGCTTAAAAAGTAACAAAAAATACATTGGCACTTTTTTAAAAGTCAGTAATTTGAGATATACTTTGGTTGAAATGCATATAAAAATTGAATCGAAGGGAGATAACTCTGTCAAGTCACACTATATTCCCATCATTTTAACAGAATTTTTTCTCCATCCTCTGACACTCAAGACAACAACTTATGTTTGTTTCTTCAATAGAAGACTATTTTGCATGACAATTTGTTGTCAAAACCATGTGTTTTTAAAATCATGATTCAAAGTTTTTAAATTTTGCCTGATTCTTACAGAGAACTGTACTTTAAAAGGGTAGAGCTCAAATAGTTGAACATTTTAGCAATCCAAAACTTTTTTATCAACAGTTTGCCAGCTGTTAGGCATAAAAAGCTTATTTAGACATTTCAGGGACCATAACTTCCTCATAACCGACTATTAGACCAAGGTTACAAGAAAAATAGTCTCATACGGTCCATAAAAAAGTCTACTTTCGTTATCAACCACTGGTGGAAAAATTCAAAAGTAGGTTGAACGTTTTCGGTTAGTGATTGTTTTGTTGATTGCTGTACTGACATGATAATCTTAAAAAGGCTATTAAGTCTTCACAACCGTGTTGTGTTTTGTGTTACAACAAGACCCTATGATTGCAATGGAAGATGGAGGTTTGGCGAGCAATAAAACCTGGGTTGACCCACCTTTTCATTTGAAATGCCTGAACCATTCAGGATCATTGCGATCCATAACTGTTCCAGTGTGTCTTCCATTTGGTAAAACACCAACTCACTCACTCACTCATTATATCTCTCGGTAATTTTGTAGTTACTTTTATAGAATCTATAAAGAGTAATAAACAAATCCATCGTATTGAATTTTTGTAGGGCTTATTTAACAAAACAGTATTGCAAGTTTTTCTCCAGCTTCAACCGTTTGCAATACAATGTGGAAAGGTTGATAACCTGATAGATGCTTATTTTTAACTCTACATTTCAGTATTATCAATGGAAACTTATACACTTATTATGAAAAACGGGATTATTTTTCATTTCTTAATGTTAACTTTCCTTTTTATAGAGGGAAATGTACCACTTAAAATCGCCATACTTGATATTTTACATCAGTCGATAGATGCGTCTTTGCTAGCTGTCAGTAACTTCGAATGTTCTAAGAGAATATCTCTACGTCCCATTATTTTCTTGTTGTCCCTTTGTCACAGGTTTTCGCTTGAATTGAACTTTTATCGATTTGATATTTACTGTGTGCTAGTTTGAATCGGAGCAATTATTTCAATTTTAAAATGATTTATAACTGACTTTTTTGCTGTACAATAAGATATACTTACATACCAAACCTAAATTTTGCATTGCCTTGAAGTATCTACTTTTTGTTCACTTATTTTCTATTTCAAGTTAAATGGGATTTTTCTCATTTCAAAGTAATAATATCAGCTTACACTTATTATAGAAGCTTGTAATTCATAAAGTCATGCGATGTTTGTTGACCTTTTTACTAGATATCAATCACCTATAATAGTACATTCGCTTACTATTTAAGGCTTTTTGTAGAATAAAATTTATGTAGTTAAACAAACTGTAACATGGAGATATGTCTCGACTAGCGCAGCTGCAAATAGGACTAAATGAAGTAAAAGCATAAATATTGGCCACAGCAGTAAAAGTAGACTTTTTGCTTTTGAAATTTTGCTTCTGTACATTTATTAAAATCATTTCAATATGTGGATCGTGTCTTTTTGGCACATATTCCATATTCTTTCGTTTTTAATATTTGACTGTAGAAGTTTACAGATATGGATCTTTACTTATACTAATGCAACTGCTGAAAACAATATCAATGGTACACAATAATAACAATATAACAATGATAGAGTATGGAACGCCAAAACTGTCTTATGATGACAACATTTCGTTACTTGTGGTCTATATGTTATTACTTTAAGTGATTTGATATTTACTTTATGTATGTAAATCTTTACGTTCTGTTGTATTTACATTACGTCTTGTCAATTATACTTTACGTCTTGTCGTTTTTACTTTACGTCCACTCGTTTTAGCTTTACGTTCTGTTGTTTTAACTTTACGTTTTGTTATCTTGTAATTATGTTTTGTCTATTTTACATTTCTTTGTGCAGTTTTATCATTACGTTAGGTGGTAACATCTTTACGTGCAGTGCATTGAATATTACCTTCTGAGTTGGAGAATACATCAAAGCTTTAAATTATCCGTCTAAATTTCAAAATTGTCTAAACCCTAAGGTTCTTCCTACCCCAGACATAGGTTGAATATCTTAGTAATAATTTGGTTCCCCAGTTTGGTATTTTGGTGATACTGTTCTATGCTCTTCATATTCATACAGTGTTTGGCATTTTCAATATTTTTGGTAGAGCGCCTCTGATGAGTCTTGAATAGACGAAATGCGCGTCAGGCGTAGCAAAATTTATTGTCTGGAACTTTGTTGTCATTTGTTTTTAGAACATGAAAATAACGTAAATTTTGTTTGGATTGGATTTCTTAAAAGTGTATCAGTATTGTTTTTCTGTGAAATACCAGGAGTGCTGACCTCAAAGAATTGTGTGTCAATTAATATGTTTTACAACTCTTTTCATTTTTTTATTTTAGTTTGAAAATCAAAAACGCTAAAATAAAATAAATCAAAAATAGAATTAGTAGTTCTAACAATAGAAAAAGTCTTAAAATACAGTAAAATATATGATTTTTGTTAAAAAGGCAGCAAATTCGCGACCAAAATAAGTCTTGATGTTGTTTTCAATGTGAAAGAACGTAAAAAAGCATTAATAGTATTTCAAAATAAATGGATTTTCTCCATGGAGAATTAATAAAAACATTGGATTTAAAACACACAAAATTGTTCTATCAAAAACCTTTTAGTATACTTTTATTTACCACCATGCCAAATTTAATGCTTTTACCATAGTTGAGCAGTTTTGTCAAAAAATGCACAAAATGACTGGACTACCTGTACATGCTGTAAGTACACATCTCAACTTTTTAACCAATTAGACATGTACTTCTCTACCATGTTTTATGGAAGCTTTTGTACCGCCACACTTCATTTGGGCGAAAAATTAAATAAATATTTCTGAAAATAATCACTTTCCAAGGGTTGACATGCCAACCCTCATCAAGTTAAAGCACGCAAACACAGTAAGACGCTCGAAAAACAACGGGTTCGTCGGTGAATATAAAGGAGTAGGGGCGATAAGGCCCTTGTTTAGCCTAAGAATATGAAGTTTATGCAAAACTGTCCATATCTGGTTATAATATAGTGTAAACTCAGCCTAAAAGGAAAACATGTTCAAAATTTCTAAAATTTAATATTGAAGCGTCATAATGACGTCTTAATTCTAGTGATTTTAGCAAAAATGTACATTTTTGACCAGAAAGTATCGTCCGCACACAGGGATTAAATAAAACTGATGGGATATGTATCTTTAGATAATCACTAATGTTCTATGCCTCCCTTGTTTACCTGAGATTTTGTCATATTTTTGCATGATTTCTGTTGAAAATAGGTCAACTTTCTCCGGGGTATGCTTTAAAAATACTGAACAGATTTTTATGAAATTTATATCAAATGAAAGAGGGGAAAATGAAAAATAGCTATTTCGCCATGTGAAAGGAAACAAACTTAAAAAAAGAGAAAATTTTCATGTTTAATTTTAGGTGTATTTAAGTTCAATGTCATTTTCAGAAGGTTCATAAGGGTTAAATTTCTCCAGGGTTGGTTCTGAAAATAATAAGTGTATCAAAATGGAAATTATATCCTCTAAAAGACAATTATTTTCTTAAATGCTAATTGAAAACTCTGTATTTCTATATTTAGAAATGACAAAGATATCAAAGAATTCAAATTACTTATCTTCAATAAAACTTAAAAAAAACATCAAAGTTTGAATTTCTTGTTATTTCACAGCCTTAATTAATAATCAACTTTACTGTGAATCTAAAACAAATTATATTCAATAAACAGATCAAAGAAAGGGCTTTCAGGTGATATAAATTTTATGACAGTAATATACAATTAAGACCATCAATTAACAGGTAGAAGTTTATCAATTTCACTTAATTCCCCTGTGGCACTTGCTGATAAAAATGTACAATTATTGATTTTTTCCTTATTAATTTGGCACATTTATTGAAAATTTTACTTAAAAAAATTTGGACCATCTTTACATTATTCAATATAAAATTAATATTTGAAGGGTGATTGCCAAATATTTTGTATATTATAATTCCTGAATAATTTCTCTTTCCAATGATATAAATATTGTGTTATTTCAATTAGTGAAATTTGTGTTAATAAAGAAAAAAGTTGGAGAGGCATAGAAAAATATTGACTTTTTGTTAGTTTGTATTGGATGTTGCTCATCCCCTTGTTTTTAACATCCCTGCCGCACACGAGAAACAAGTTCATATTTTAAGAGAGTTTATATAAGCCGTAATTACAATCTGTTAAAATACTTCGTTGTTTCCCGTGTGCGGAGATACTTTTTTAGTCCAAAATGCATCTTTAAAATGCTGAAAATTTACGCAAATGAGCGATTGCCTGAATGAAAGCCACAATTGTTCATATTTTTTAAACAAAACAATAAGTTAAAATAAATGAAAATTAAATTTAGTTTCTCATTTTTGGATTATTTCATATATAGGCGAGCGGCGGATATCGAAAAAGTCGTCTAATTAAAAAGTTTAAATTACCCAAAAACCTCATGAGATTTTTTTAGCTCAAATAAAAGGTTGATTATTCTATTTTATAGATATATATGTTTGACAAGTCGAATATGGTCAGAAGATATAAAAAATGTTGTTTTGTACATGTACCCTATGAAAATCTTTAACGGCTTGATTTTTTAAATTATTTTTTTTACCTAAAAAACACACACGAAAAACAATTGTAAATCACATCATGAAATATGTTGCTCAATTCTTTGTTTGCAATTGAAATTTTCAAAAACAATAATAGTTTTCTACAATTTTTATCGAATTAAAAATCACGAATAAAAGTAGGAAAAATACACGTTAATTTTAACTTTTGCAACATTAATTGTCATTAAAATCAAACAAATTGTATACTTAGATCAAGAAAATGTTGTAAGGCTACTTTTCAGTTAAAACTGCATACTTCTGACGAATGATAATAAAGTTATACTTAATTGAATATGTAAGATTTTGAGAAAATTGACTGCAAATGACTCGGAAAACTGTCGGATTGTCCCGTATTCACATTTTAACTATAATCTGATTGATAAGTAATTGTAAGAATTTTCATTTTTTGGTGTAATTATGAAGAATATGTGCTAGTTTTGGGTTTGTGTGAACACAAGAAATTTATTATTTGGTCTTTGCTTTTATTTTTAACCTGCGATGTTTGATAAAAGCAAAGTTTTAAAAATTTGTGAAAGGTGAAATTGACTTTTGAGGTGCGTTTGTTATGTTGAACTGAATAAAAATTCGATTGCAGAAAAACAATAAATTAATGCCGTATATTTTGGCGAAAATATTTGAAATTATGTTACTAGACTATCTATTTGAAACTAAAAGTATAAACTGTGCACGTAAGCATCCAGGAGCAAATCAAGTTATTTTCGAAAAAAAGGGGGAGGGCTCTACATAAAGCATTGTCGTTGAAGATGTTCACGACAGTTTTGCCTGAAATCTATAAGATTTTTTTAAACATTTTGTCACTAAGCAACATTAAGGGGCTCCCGGAACACCCCACCTGCTGGAGCCGTCATTGTACAATGATTTGGTCGTCTTTTGAACTTATGACTTCACGCTTAAAAATGTCTAATCTTTGAGCTCAAATTGCACAATGTTCTGACCATTTTAGAGGCGTCAAACTAATATGTTCTGAAAGCCAAAACTCTTATCTCTCTATTAAGTCCTAAATATCGCCCAAGGTTTGTTATTAAGTTATAAAACTTAAAAGTTTTTAAAACCTCTATTCGCCATTTAACTCTTATGTGTTTTTTAGTTAGTTTTTCGATGATTTTCTTTCTTTTTTCTGTGCAAAGTTATTGTTCTCTACTTAACTAGTTGGATTTAAGATATTGTTGTTGGTTTTTGATTACTATTCCGTTTTAAACATGTTAATGGTAACTCAGTACACTTTTTATTAAAAACCTAATATTCTGGTATAATCCACAAATGTGGTGTTTATGAGTCAATGAACACATTTGAACCATTTATTTTTGATACAAACGAAAGATAAGATAATGTTTTACAAATAGAGGAAAAAAACGAGTGAAAAATGTGAATTCTTTTTTTCGCAATTCAAACTTTTATACACAAAAATCAAAATAATTTGACCCTTTTCTAAAAATAGAAAAATTGACGTAATAAATTTCTTCAAAGAGACCAAAAGTGAATGATTTATATTCACTTATATATGTAAGTAATATTAAGTCTTTATTTTCTAACTTTTAACCACATTTTATAACATTTTAGTTGCCTTAATGTTTGCAGACTCAAACTTTTAGATTTTGGGTAGTGACCTTTGACCTTTAATTTGTTCATGTTCTGACCAGATTCCAAATGGCAAACATGGATATTATTAAAGCTGAAATATTAAACTATCAATATAGTTCAAAATATCCCATGAGGTTTTTGGGTAATTTAAATTTTTTTCAAGACCCTTTCCGCCGCTCGCCTATATATATTTTATCAGAATTTGAAATCAATATTCAAAGGTTGAGAATTGGGAACAATTTTAGGCCAAAAACAGACTTTATCGCCCCTACTCCTTTATATTGTCGTTTCCTTATTAGGTTCTTTCTACCCCATGCATACGCTAATCTTAGTTACAATTTGGTTTCCATGCCTGACTCCTCATATTTGTTCTTATTGTTAAATGTTGGTTTGGCGCCATAAAACCTTGTTTAACCCGAAATGCCTGTACCAAGTCGGGACCATTGCGATCCATAAATTCTCCGGTATTACTGATTCGTTTTTGTCATTTTCTCTGGACTATGAGATTGATCATTCAAGATCGGTAGTTTTGTTAATATGATTAAGGCCCTGCCTTTTTAGCGAGCATCGAAAAACTACATACCTTTTAAAAATAAATCCATGTGCTCGACCGGCTAAGTTTAACGTAAAAGAGGGAACTTTCAAAAAAGGAATTAAATAGTAGCAAAGTCTGACCCCACCCAACCCAGGGATTCAATAAAACTGAACATCCCTGCCCAACCCAAATCATATGCACTTGAGAAAGTTGTTGTTAAAATACCTATAGGATCAATAACTACTTTATTTGTGCAAATTATTAATCCTGTAACATTCTATGACGACATTAAGCGGGGACGAAATTATCCATTTTATGGATTACGTGACGTCATTTCCTTGTCAGAGTATTTCGCGCTTCTTCAGCAGACCAAAACAACATTCAGATTCTGTCAGGTTTTGTGAGATTTTCTGAGTAACAATGTTTTATTTGAAGCATTGGTAACAGAAGGTACATTAAGAAACCTGGCGGAAAAAACGGCAAAGTAAAAATATCATGCGGGATCATGAGGAAAGTGATTGAAACCCCACAGGATGGGACTCTTCTTTCATTTTCAGGTAAGAACCCTTTATCTATTATTATGAGTAAGTTTTATTCAGTAAATTTATGTATTTCTTTATCTTATTTTATCTTACTTAGAATTTAACAAAGCTTGGTCAGTATCATGCATTGTTGCCAAAAGCTAGGTCGGTAATTTCCGGAAAATCGTTTTTCAGCGGAAAAGACCGAATGGTGTTTAAATAAAAATCTGTGTGTAAAAATAAACAAGTGGTTGAATGAGGGTTTTATCACTGTTTTTGAATTTCAATTTTTATATTTTTGCATAACAGATTATGATGTATTTTTTATAAGCCCAGAGGGTTGATTGTTTTACTTGCTCCATGCCTATTATTTTTTTCACTCCGTAAAAGTGAACCTGTTCCGGTTTTATCGTCAGTATATTTCTGGCACATCTCAAAACATGCACAATGCCGTAGGGCTCGCATCTGCGATGCTCGCTATTACCTTTACTTCATATGCATTAAGTGTTTGGCATTTTCTATATTTTTTTAAAGAGCGCCTCTGTTGAGCGTCGCAAAATGTTTGGCATTGAATTTTTTTGGAATTTTTATTTCTGACCAATTCTAATGTAATAATACCATAATCAATCATCAACGTTGTCATAGTTGTGCCTTATCATATTTCCATTTCCTTGTGTGTTGTTAATAGAAGTTATTTACATGATTCTTGTGATCAGAACAACTATGTGTACATCCGACACTTTGAAGATATAAGGTGTGGAAGGTGTCATACACAACAAATATCAACGACAAAGTAAAAATCTAGATTGAAACCCTATATAGTTAGAAATGTGTTGTTCTAGTTTTTAGATTATGTGTTTTTAGTATTTTTTTTTAATCTTAAACGCATATAAAATGATTTAACTATGCACGTCGATTTTTGATATTGTAGGGAATATTTATTTTCGATATCAGTGGTAAAGGAGAAGGAGCGAAAAGGCCCTAACTTAGCCTAAAAATATGAAGGTTATGCAAAATGTAAACTCTGCTTAAAAGGAAACATGTCCAAACATTCAAAAATTAATATTGAAGCGTGATAATGACGACATAATTATAGTTATTTTAGCAAAAATAACAGAATCGAGAAATCTTGGTCGTTTTCAATGTACATTTTTGACCAGAAAACATCGTCTGCACATGAGAAACAAGTTCATACTTTAAAGACATAGAACCTATCAATTTCGCAATTTTTTACATCGAATAAAAAATACATATATTAACAAGTAATAAGTGTAACAGCGAAACTGTTACTAAGTCTCCCAAACGAAGTTTCCCAATTGACTCCCATGTAATAACCTCAGACTCCCCTATGGTTACAAATTCTTTCTATTAAAATAAGTAGTAATAAAATATATGGTTATAGGGTAGGGATCTCAATGGCTTTAAAGATATTAAAGATTTTGTAATTTGAGGGGGGCGGGGCATGACCCCGTGGGACCCCCATATGGTACCAAATGATTTGTCTTATCATAAGGAGTAATAATATATATGGTTATAGGGTGGGGATCTCAATAATTTTAAAGATATTAAGGATTTTCTATTTTGAGGGGGGCGGGGCATGACCCCATGGGACCCCCCTATGGTACCAAATGATTCGTCTAATCATAAGGAATAATAATATATATGGTTATAGGGTGGGGATCTCAATAATTTTCAAGAAATTAAGGAGTTTGTAATTTGAGGGGGCGGGGCATGACCCCATGGGACCCCCCTATGGTACCAAATGATTAGTCTAATCATAAGGAGTAATAATATATATGGTTATAGGGTGGGGATCTCAATGATTTTCAAGATATTAAGGATTTTGTAATTTGAGGGGGGCGGGGCATGACCCCCTGGGACCCCCCTATGGTACCAAATGATTCGTCTTATCATAAGGAATAATAATATATATGGTTATAGGGTGGGGATCTCAATAATTTTAAAGATATTAAGGATTTTGTAATTTGAGGGGGCGGGGCATGACCCCCTGGGACCCCCCTATGGTACCAAATGATTCGTCTTATCATAAGGATTAATAATATATATGGTTATAAAGTAGTTATTTGAACTATTTTCGACATATTCAAAAAATATCATTTTTTGGGGTATTTGGGGGGGCGTGGCACAGCCCCTGGGGGGTCTCCATACTTGAATTTCAGGGAGAAGCCACATCTCATAAGGTTCTACCACTGTGCCAAATTTGAAATAAATCGGTCAAGTATAAAGTACAAAAGGGCCCCGGACAAAGTTGGCGGCGCGAGAAAGAAGAAGAAGAACTAGTGCTGATTGTGTTGGGATGCCAACACATAAGTCGCCCAAAATCGCCTTGGATAGTATTCCATTCAAATCAGTGCATAAAAATAAGTCTAGAAATCAAATTTCGTTGAAATCGGACAAAGTTGACGTTTTTTGGGGGCGAGTGTGGTAAAACGACCGCCATTTTAAAATGGCGGCGTTCGCGTCAAATTTTTTTTCGGCATAATACTCAGAAAGGATCACTCTACCAGTGTACCAATTTTCATTAAAATCCATCCACCCATCTCCGAGATCTGAGAGGGGCCCAAAAATCTTAAACGGCGGCCATTTTGAAAATGGCGGCCATCTTGAAAATTTCAAAAGTGGATTGCACACCTCTGAGTGACCCTCCACCCATCTCAGCAGGTTTTATCTTGATTGGTCAAACCGTTTTCAAAAAATGTGTCGGACAAGTTCATGATTAAGAAAGGAAAAGAATAATAATAATAAAAAACTAGTTCTAATTGTGATCGCAAGCGAGTCACAAAAATGTCCCCTCACGTACCCCTCTTTGTCAATGTCTCTTAGCATTTGAGAAAACTTATTATATCCAATTTTCATCAAAATATGAGTAAGTTTAATTTTGGCGGGAAATGGCGGCCATTTTTAAAATGGCTGACGCTAAAAAAAATTTGATGTCAAAAATAAGTTCGGCAATCCACTTTCACCTTATATACCAATTTTCATCAAAATCAGAGTAACTTTGATTTTGGCGGGAAACGGCGGCCATTTTGAAAATGGCCGACGAAATAAAAAATTTCAATGTCAAAAATCAACTCGCCATACTACTATTACCTTATATACCAATTTTCATCAAAATCAGAGTAACTTTAATTTTGGCGGGAAATGGCGGCCATTTTGAAAATGGCCGACGATAGAAAAATTTTGATGTCAAAAATCAACTCGCCATACCACTTTTACCTTATATACCAATTTTCATCAAAATCAGAGTAACTTTAATTTTGGCGGGAAACGGCGGCCATTTTGAAAATGGCCAACGATAAAAAAATTTTGATGTCAAAAATCAACTCGCCATACCACTATTACCTTATATACCAATTTTCATCAATAACGGAGTAAGTTTATTTTTTGGCGGGAAACGGCGGCCATTTTGAAAATGGCCGACGATAAAAAAATTTTGATGTCAAAAATCAACTCGCCTTACCACTATTACCTTATATACCAATTTTCATCAAAATCGGAGTAAGTTTAATTTTTGGCGGGAAAATGGCGGCCATTTTAGCCGCCATTTTAAAAATGGCCGCCAAAATTTTTTTTGGATACCAAAAAAGAACTCGGCATACCACTATTACCTTGTAAACCAATTTTCATTAAGAAATAATAAAGTTGAGATTTTTTTTCATTACTATTACAAAATATATTGAACAAAGATAGATAACTCAATCTTACAAAAAAATTAATTTTTGATTTTTTGCAAAATTTTGAAAACGGTAAGTCCGATTTTCAAAATTTTTTTTTTAAATGAAAGGTATTGTAAGTCTACACTTACTATATAAAGGAATTTGTCCTACCCCTGCCGGATCAGAAATGCCAGGAAAAATTCAACTTCGGTTTCGAGGAGCCATTTTGAGGCCCTTTTTTTACCTATAACGGGTCGTTCGATTTCGACGAAAAATACAAAAAGCACAATTTCCCATTCCATACTCTTGATTTATGAAGTTTCAGCTTCCTACCTTAAACGATGTCGAAAAAATGAGGTGGACAAGTTCACGGTCCAGAATACCGAGAAAAATAATAATAATAATAATAATAAGAAACCGAGCAAAAACAATATGTCCCCGACACTTCGTGTTCGGGGACATAATAATAATAAGAAACGGTGCAAAAACAATAAGTCTCCCAAACTTTGTTTTGGGCGACTTAATAATAATAACTAGATATAAATGCCATTTATTTCAAGAAATAGCACATGTCACTCCATTTTGTGTGTAAAGTTTATCAAGTACATGTTATAAGCTCATTGAATTATTATATGTCACCATGACATTTACCTTTGTTCAAGCAAAATTTTTTCACAAGATTTATAATTAAAAATTACTCAAATAAAGGTATATTAATAGAAATTACTGCAGCAAGATGACACATGTTGACAGAAAATCAATACAAACTTGTCATGTTAATAGTTTTATAAGCTCTTCAATGAATTACATAATGTCATCATGACCTTTACTTTTTGTCTTAACACAATTGTCCATGAGTCATCCTTATGATGTTTATAAATAGAAATGGCACATATTGACAGAGAATCAATACAAACATGTCTTTATAAATTACAATATGTCATCATGACCTTTAGCTTTGTCCTATCAAAATTTTCCATGAGTCATCATAATGATATGTTTATAAATAGAAATGACTCTAGCATCTTGACAGAAAATCAATACTAACTTGGCATGTTGCCAGTTAATGTTAAACCTATGGGGAGAACAGAAAATCTTTAATTGGCAATCATTTGAAAATGCCTGCTTCCATCCACTAGAAAAAAAATTGATAAAACTTTAAATTATAGTCTAAGCATACTATAAATTTTGAAACATTTAATCAAGTGGTTTTATCAAAAAGCTTTGGACAAAGCTCATTATTTACCTGTAGCAGACGACGCATGTTCACTGAGAAAATCAATACCAACTTGGCTTTCTGCCAGCCAATGTTAAACCTATGGGAATTTTTAAATTTTAAAATCGTGATAATTTAAAAATGGCTGCTTTGATTTTGAAAAAAAAAGTTTTAGATATAAATTAAAACTAAAGTCTACGTGCATTTAAAATTTCAAGTCTTTTGGTCCGGTAGTTTTCTCATTAACATGTGGACAAAATTCATTGGAAAAATCATAATAATAATAATAATAATAATAATAATAATAATAATAAGAAGAAGAAACGTAGAATAACAACATGTCACATCCATGATGTGGAGTGACATAAATGCCATTTCAAGAAATAGCACATGTCACTCCATTTTGTGTGTAAAGTTTATCAAGTACATGTTATAAGCTCATTGAATTATTATATGTCACCATGACATTTACCTTTGTTCAAGCAAAATTTTTTCACAAGATTTATAATTAAAAATTACTCAAATAAAGGTATATTAATAGAAATTACTGCAGCAAGATGACACATGTTGACAGAAAATCAATACAAACTTGTCATGTTAATAGTTTTATAAGCTCTTCAATGAATTACATAATGTCATCATGACCTTTACTTTTTGTCTTAACACAATTGTCCATGAGTCATCCTTATGATGTTTATAAATAGAAATGGCACATATTGACAGAGAATCAATACAAACATGTCTTTATAAATTACAATATGTCATCATGACCTTTAGCTTTGTCCTATCAAAATTTTCCATGAGTCATCATAATGATATGTTTATAAATAGAAATGACTCTAGCATCTTGACAGAAAATCAATACTAACTTGGCATGTTGCCAGTTAATGTTAAACCTATGGGGAGAACAGAAAATCTTTAATTGGCAATCATTTGAAAATGCCTGCTTCCATCCACTAGAAAAAAAATTGATAAAACTTTAA
Source organism: Arcuatula senhousia (assembly GCA_963971305.1). Classification (NCBI taxonomy): domain Eukaryota; kingdom Metazoa; phylum Mollusca; class Bivalvia; order Mytilida; family Mytilidae; genus Arcuatula; species Arcuatula senhousia. The sequence continues at coordinate 16,504,744 of OZ020311.1, read as the reverse complement.
ATTATAGTCTAAGCATACTATAAATTTTGAAACATTTAATCAAGTGGTTTTATCAAAAAGCTTTGGACAAAACTCATTATTTACCTGTAGCAGACGACGCATGTTCACTGAGAAAATCAATACCAACTTGGCTTTCTGCCAGCCAATGTTAAACCTATGGGAATTTTTAAATTTTAAAATCGTGATAATTTAAAAATGGCTGCTTTGATTTTGAAAAAAAAAGTTTTAGATATAAATTAAAACTAAAGTCTATGTGCATTTAAAATTTCAAGTCTTTTGGTCCGGTAGTTTTCTCATTAACATGTGGACAAAATTCATTGGAAAAATCAGAATAATAATAATAACTAGATATAAATGCCATTTCAAGAAATAGCACATGTCACTCCATTTTGTGTGTAAAGTTTATCAAGTACATGTTATAAGCTCATTGAATTATTATATGTCACCATGACATTTACCTTTGTTCAAGCTAAAGTTTTTCACAAGATTTATAATTAAAAATTACTCAATGAAAGGTCTATAAATAGAAATTACTGCAGCAGGATGACACATGTTGACAAGAAATCAATACAAACTTATCATGTTAATAGTTTTTTAAGCTCTTCAATGAATTACATAATGTCATCATGACCTTTACTTTTTGTCCATGAGTCATCCTAATGATGTTTATAAATAGAAATGACACATAGTGACAGAAAATCAATACAAACATGTCTTTATAAATTACAATATGTCATCATGACCTTAACCTTTGTCCTATCAAAATTTTCCATGAGTCATCATAATGAGATGTTTATAAATAGAAATGACAGAAAATCAATACAAACTTGGCAAGATGCCAGTCAATGTTAAACATATGGGGAAAACAGAAAATCTTTAATTGGCGATAATTTTAAAATGGCTGCTTCAATTAACTAAAAAAAAAAATTGATAAAAATTTAAATTATAGTCTAAGCACACTTTAAATTTTGAAACATTTAATCAAGTGGTTTTCTCAAAAAACTTTGGACAAAACTCATTTACCTGTAGCAGACGACGCATGTTAACTGAGAAAATCAATACCAACTTGGCTTTCTGCCAGCCAATGTTAAACCTATGGGAATTTTTAAATTTTAAAATCGAAATAATTTAAAAATGGCTGCTTTGATTTTGAAAAAAAAAGTTTTAGATATAAATTCAAACTAAAGTCTACGTGCATTTAAAATTTCAAGTCTTTTGGTCCGGTAGTTTTCTCAATAACATGCGGACAAAATTCATTGGAAAAATCAGAATAATAATAATAATAATAATAATAATAACTAGATATAAATGCCATTTCAAGAAATAGCACATGTCACTCCATTTTGTGTGTAAAGTTTATCAAGTACATGTTATAAGCTCATTGAATTATTATATGTCACCATGACATTTACCTTTGTTCAAGCTAAAGTGTTTCACAAGATTTATAATTAAAAATTACTCAATGAAAGGTCTATAAATAGAAATTACTGCAGCAGGATGACACATGTTGACAAGAAATCAATACAAACTTATCATGTTAATAGTTTTTTAAGCTCTTCAATGAATTACATAATGTCATCATGACCTTTACTTTTTGTCCATGAGTCATCCTAATGATGTTTATAAATAGAAATGACACATAGTGACAGAAAATCAATACAAACATGTCTTTATAAATTACAATATGTCATCATGACCTTAACCTTTGTCCTATCAAAATTTTCCATGAGTCATCATAATGATATGTTTATAAATAGAAATGACAGAAAATCAATACAAACTTGGCAAGATGCCAGTCAATGTTAAACATATGGGGAAAACAGAAAATCTTTAACTGGCAATAATTTTAAAATGCCTGCTTCAATCAACTAAAAAAAAATTTTGATAGAAATTTAAATTATAGTCTAAGCATACTTTAAATTTTGAAACATTTAATCAAGTGGTTTTCTCAAAAAGCTTTAGACAAAATTCATTTACCTGTAGCAGACGACGCATGTTAACTGAGAAAAATCAATACCAACTTGGCTTTCTGCCAGCCAATGTTAAACCTATGGGAAATTTTAAATTTTAAAATCGCTTTAATTTAAAAATGGCTGCTTTGATTTTGAAAAAAAAAGTTTTAGATATAAATTCAAACTAAAGTCTATGTGCATTTAAATTTCAAGTCTTTTGGTCCGGTAGTTTTCTCAATAACATGCGGACAAAATTCATTGGAAAAATCAGAATAATAATAATAATAATAATAAGAAGAAGAAACGTAGAATAACAACATGTCACATCCACATGATAAATGCCATTTCAAGAAATAGCACATGTCACTCCATTTTGTGTGTAAAGTTTATCAAGTACATGTTATAAGCTCATTGAATTATTATATGTCACCATGACATTTACCTTTGTTCAAGCTAAAGTTTTTCACAAGATTTATAATTAAAAATTACTCAATGAAAGGTCTATAAATAGAAATTACTGCAGCAGGATGACACATGTTGACAAGAAATCAATACAAACTTATCATGTTAATAGTTTTTTAAGCTCTTCAATGAATTACATAATGTCATCATGACCTTTACTTTTTGTCCATGAGTCATCCTAATGATGTTTATAAATAGAAATGACACATAGTGACAGAAAATCAATACAAACATGTCTTTATAAATTACAATATGTCATCATGACCTTAACCTTTGTCCTATCAAAATTTTCCATGAGTCATCATAATGAGATGTTTATAAATAGAAATGACAGAAAATCAATACAAACTTGGCAAGATGCCAGTCAATGTTAAACATATGGGGAAAACAGAAAATCTTTAATTGGCGATAATTTTAAAATGGCTGCTTCAATTAACTAAAAAAAAAATTTGATAAAAATTTAAATTATAGTCTAAGCACACTTTAAATTTTGAAACATTTAATCAAGTGGTTTTCTCAAAAAACTTTGGACAAAACTCATTTACCTGTAGCAGACGACGCATGTTAACTGAGAAAATCAATACCAACTTGGCTTTCTGCCAGCCAATGTTAAACCTATGGGAATTTTTAAATTTTAAAATCGAAATAATTTAAAAATGGCTGCTTTGATTTTGAAAAAAAAAGTTTTAGATATAAATTCAAACTAAAGTCTACGTGCATTTAAAATTTCAAGTCTTTTGGTCCGGTAGTTTTCTCAATAACATGCGGACAAAATTCATTGGAAAAATCAGAATAATAATAATAATAACTAGATATAAATGCCATTTCAAGAAATAGCATATGTCACTCCACTTTGTGTGTAAAGTTTATCAAGTACATGTTATAAGCTCATTGAATTATTATATGTCACCATGACATTTACCTTTGTTCAAGCAAAATTTTTTCACAATCATCCAAATGATAGATTATAAATAAAAATTACTCAATGAAAGGTCTATAAATAGAAATTAATGCAGCAGGATGAAACATGTTGACAGAAAATCAATACAAACTTGTCATGTTAATAATTTTATAAGCTCTTCAATGAATACATAATGTCATCATGACCTTTACCTTTGTCCTAACAAAATTGTCCATGAGTCATCCTAATGATGTTTATAAATAGAAATGACACATATTGACAGAAAATCAATACAAACTTGACTTTATAAATTACAATATGTCATCATGACCTTTACCTTTAACCTATCAAACTTTTCCATGAGTCATCATAATGATATGTTTATAAATAGACTTGACAGAAAATCAATACAAACTTGGCAAGATGCCAGTCAATGTTAAACCTATGGGGAAAACAGAAAATCTTTAACTGGCAATAATTTTAAAATGCCTGCTTCAATCAACTAAAAAAATAAATTGATAGAAATTTAAATTATAGTCTAAGCATACTTTAAATTTTGAAACATTTAATCAAGTGGTTTTCTCAAAAAGCTTTGGACAAAACTCATTTACCTGTAGCAGACGACGCATGTTAACTGAGAAAATCAATACCAACTTGGCTTTCTGCCAGCCAATGTTAAACCTATGGGAATTTTAAAATTTTAAAATCGATTTAATTTTAAAATGGCTACTTTAATCGAAAAAAAAATTAATTTTGGTACAACTTCATATTCAAGTCTAAGTACATTTCAAATTTAAAGTCTTTTGATCCAGTAGTTTTCTCAAAATCGTTCGGACAAAATTCATTGGAATAATAATAAGAAGAAACGTAGAATAACAACATGTCACATCCACTATGTGGAGTGACATAATAATTAAAATGCCATTTGTTCAGAGAACAAATGAGAGGTCTTTCCCTGTCTCTTGTCTCTCTGTCGCTTTAGCATGTTAGCATTATGGTTTCCAATACAAGAACTTTAGACAAATGAGTCATTTCGTTTTCGATATGAGGTTACCAATAGTTATCAAATAGGTTCCAGAATAAAAATCAAGGGCCTAGTGTCAGAAAAAGGATGGTTGTTAAGGACATTTTATTGGTTGCTATGGACAGAAGGTCACTTACGGTTATAAAAACTTTCTTCTAAACTCAATAGGTAATGTTGGTTAAGAATACATATGGTTGCTATGGACTTTTCATTAATTTTACCTTGTTGCTAGGGAATGACCTTGACCCATGACCTTTGACCTTGAACTCAAATTGTAGTTCTTTGCATACTGATTCATTTAAGTATACATGTTTACTATACTATCTGTTATGGTTTTGAAGTTATGGGCAAAAAACGTGTTTCGCGAAACTTGTTTCGGCCGCCATTTCGTAACCGCTCAACCGAATCATACACTTTATGGACTCAAAATGTAGGTCTTTACAAGACGATCATTTTTTGTACATATACTGTCTATACTATCTCTAACGGTTTTCGAGTTAGAAGTAAAAAACCGTTTGACGGCCGCCATTTTGGCAATGGTAAACGCAAAAAAAAAATTGACCATAGATTCGTAATTAGGACCCTCAAATCTACCTGGAAACCAAATTTCATCAAAATCGGACAACATTGACATTTTGCGCCAACTTTGCGCCATTCGCGCGCAACCAGGAAGTAAAATATAAAAAAAAATTTTCGTGATGACACATCGGCAGGAGTCAGAGAACAGTTTCCACAGTTTAGATTTTTTATATCTGTTACTATCTAGGAGGAGATCTGCTAACAAGGGTAAACAGCATTTCGGGAGATAACTCTGTTGCTAAAAATAGATTTTTGTCATTGCCTGAGCCAAATCTATTCCTGGTAGTGCTGAATAGATGTGCCAAGTTTCATAAAGTTTGGTCAAGCCGTTTTTTCACAGCGGACGGAAGAAAAAGAATAATAATAATAATCATAAGAAATACAATAAGGTCTTCCCTTTGGAAAGGGAAAGACCTTAATAATAATAATAAGAAGAAGAAACGTAGAATAACAACATGTCACATCCACCATGTGGAGTGACATAATAATAATAAGAAGAAACGTAGAATAACAACATGTCACATCCACCATGTGGAGTGACATAATAATAATAATAATAATAAGAAGAAGAAACGTAGAATAACAACATGTCACATCCACGATGTGGAGTGACATAATAATAAGAAACGCAACAAAAACAATAAGTCTCCAAACTTCGTTTGGGAGACTTAAAAATATACTATCTAAAACTTAACTTTACCAACATAAAAACTCAATGTTTTGCAGTTTTCTATAAAATAATCTTATTTTAATTATTCGCGTTGATTAAGTATTGTCCAGCATAAATATTTACTTTTGGTAAACTGGGTACTGTTAAACTGAGAAACGAAATGTAACCAAACGGGGCGAAGAGAAAACGAAATTGGTAAATTAAGAAAAAGGACTGGTGTCGGCTAAAATCGACTCATTCTTCTTTTTTTACCAGTTTTGCTCGATTTCGTTTACTTTCTTTACAGATTTCGGTTGATTATTTTACTGTTTACGTTTCCTTCTTTACCGATATCATTTTTGTTCCGCTCCGTTTCGTTTGGTTACTTTTCGTTTCTCAGTTTGCCGGCACCGCAAGTGTTTACATTCTATAATTAGTTTGTCCTCTTTTTTGACACTGCGTTTTTTTCTTCAGTTTTCCGTCGAAAAGAATACTTTCTGGTAGGTTTTTTGAAAATTTAACAATTTCTTCAAAGGTTTTATAATGTATTCTTCAAATAATGTGCATATCATTATTTTTTTTAAAATTGCCAAAATGAAAGGTTCTATGTCTTTAAGGAAAGGTTTATATAAGCCATATTTACAATCTGAAAATAAAATATTTAGTTGTTTCTCGTGTGCGGATATTTCTAGTCAAAATGTATCGTTAAAATACAGAAAATTAATGTTTAGGCAAAGAAAAAATATATATATCTGTTTCCTGCTTCCCTACCTACCCTATTTTTTGGCCCTACCCTAAAGTTTTTATTGGCCTTTTGGAACAAGCACCGATAAAGTTGGGATTGCTTCCCCCATTAACTCAATGTAAAATATTACAAAAATAAAAATTCCTACCTACATATTTCCCCCAAAACAATCATTTAAAAATTCAAAAACATATTCAGTTTCTCATTTTCGGATATCTAATAAATATTTTATCAGCATCTGACCACAGTTTTCAGAGATTGAGATTTGGGTATAAGATTTTAATCCCCCAAAAAAGACCTTATCGCCCCTACGCCTTTGTTTATAAAGGAAACCCAAATTAAAACAACAATCCTTTTGGAAAGAAAAATGAACTGGCTTTAAATTATATAAAATAAAGGATTTGAAATGAACATTTTCGTAAAATCTTTGAATTTATTCTTTGATGGTAGAAATGTTGACAATTTGAAACTTACTTTAAATCCAAATAACTTTTTTTCTTCTTCTGTCATTTTGACCATTTAAGCGATTAAGTATAACGGTTTTGTGTGATGAAACATCACTAAAGCATAAACTGTTTAAGCTGTTGTGTTTGAATTAAAATGATTCGATAAAAACATTAAATAGGTAAAATAGAATGTAAACTCACTTGAAATGACTTTTAATTTTGCAATAAAATCAGAAAAAAAATCACAAAAGGATCTAAAGCTCTTAAGAATCAAAAACTCTACAAAAGTGTCCATTTAGTCGAAATTGTCAGATGACCAGGCCTTTCAAGGTCAAAAATAGCATTTTTTCTTATTTTTGCCCTTTAAAATTGCAAAACAGTGAGCTGATGGTTGTTTACCGTTGTGATTTTTTATCCTCAAATTCGTTTATATTGTAGGGTATGTCTCATACACTTCTTCCACATCTCATCATCATCTTTTAAATATCGAGGTAAGGCAGTTCTTTTTCCTGCTTCTTATGTACTTCATTTGTTACCCTAGATGTATTTGCATAAAATAAGAAAACTTGTAATTATTTAGTATTCTACGTATTGAATTTGATCAAGAATTATTCTATTTTCGTTTGGAATAAAAGGAATAAGCATTTCTTTTAAGAGAGGTCTCTATTCTCAGCGATTTACAAGAAATTTGCTTCCTTATTGTCAGACAATTAATGGAACTACCATTCCTTTTTATTCTGGTTAGATTACGTAAAACGGGGCGAAATCACATGTCATGTCGTTAAAATGCATCAAGATAACATTTTATCACTTTGAAAATTAACCAAGACAGCTTTGCACTTTATGATTTTTTAATCTGGTAATGTCAACACTGGGTAACTCACAAATAATTTGAAGTTGTTTTTCTGCATCTATAATACGTAAGACATTAATTATGCCTGATACTTCAAATATCTTCTATAAGGCTTGTTAAGATTGATAAAAAAATGAAAAATAATACATATTTAGATGTACTTGTAAAGGGCAGATAGTATGAAACTTGTAAAGGAAAAACTAGCTGCAATTATGTAGCTCCTCAGACATCTTCTTTATAAGGCGGAGCTACAAAGGGGTCCCATATTGAGCCTTCTAAAGACTTGAAATAGATTTAGATAGTTAGGGAAACTAAAGCACTACAACAGTCTCCGTTTGGGTCGAAGTAAGCATATGACCCTTTAAACGGGTTATGGTCCTTTAAAGGACAAAAATGGTATTTTTCATATTTTTTGCCAATAGAAGGAAAACTAATGCAGATGGCAAAAGTTTGTTGTTTGTTTAAACCTTCTACTAATTCATCTCTACAAATAAATCCATTGGGTGAAAGCTGTCTGATGAGGGTTTATGGCCTTTCAAAAGTCAGGAATGGCGTTTTTTCTTGTTTTGCCCTATAGAGTAAACTGTAGAAGTATCCATTCGGTCGAAATTGTCAGATGACCCCCCTATAGGGGCTATTACCCTTTTAATGGTAAACGGGCTTTATTTTATTTTTCTTTAACGGATTTGTCACGCTAAATGGACCTAAAAGGCGCGACGGGTTTGCTATAGCAAACAGGAACTGCTAACTCTTCTAGAGTACCTAAGTTAACTTTGGCAATGACTTGAGTTCGCGTTGTTGATTACTATTCATTGGTTTTTGTGTTTACTGGCTTTGTCTTAGCAAGGAGGAACTTCAAACTTCAATCTCTTCCGGAGCACATGAGTTCACTCTTGTTACGACTTCGTGTTATTGATTGCAGTTGCTTTTGTGTTTTTTATGTTGTATTTTTCTTTATGCTGGTTTGTTCGTGTTGACAGACCTTTGCCTTTGCCCTTTCTGACTTTTGATATTCGAATTCCCCATCTGTACCCCTAGCCTTCTTCTGAAATGAATGAATATATCAGTTAAATGTATCAAATTAAACGTATTTAGTTCAATTCGCAATCATCATCAGACCATGGACTTTAAATAACATATTAACTAATAAGCCGTTTTCGCTCAAAAAGACACCATGAACTTCATTTTGCATCCAACATGTAGAATTTTACCCTATATAGACTCACTACATTAGTTGATGTGCTGTTACATTTTAAATGACTGTTTTCGTTCCAACGAAAACCCATCTATATCAAAAATCCTCTTTTGAACAAATTTTCTGCTCTTAAGCTGACTTTGTAGAATGGTTGCAGCATTCTCCAGGTGTAAAAGAGTTGTGAAATTTTGAGTGTTTTTACATTATTTTTTTTGACGAACCTTTAGTAGTCTTTCATCTTTGGATTTATATATATACATATATGAGTAAAAGTTTATCCGAACACTTGAAGATGATAGAAGGAACAACCATTAATATCGTCATTGCTTAAGAACTGTGTATAGTGGAATGTATTGCGTTGCTGATCTAGATAATCTCGCAGCTTCAAATGTTATGATGATCTGACATCCGTCAATAATCAAGCGTGAAAGAGTTTTGTTTAAAATGTAGTCAAAAAGATTCTTGGTTTTTATCCATTTAATGTCATGACAAAGAAGCACCATAACTTCTCTATACGAGTGTAGTCATTTAAAGAATTCATTTGTCACGAAGGTTATGTTGACACTCTCAAACCAAACATTGCAATTGTCCTATGTCAACTAATTAATGATACCAGTATATAACTTGGTAAAACAAACTGGTATGAAACTTAGTAAAGAAGTTAAACTCCTAAAAAATATACAATAAATAACACTAACTGATTCTCGGTTAAGGTCTTTTTCATTAGCACACAAGATAAAAACATCTTAATATAAATTCAAATTAGTCAAATTAATGATAGCATTGAATTAGTATTCTCGACCACCAACTCCATATTTATTGCTATCTGAAGAGAAGAAAAAAATTCTAAAAATAATTTGACTTAGTCATTTAAAATTAATTAGGACTACTTCTTTAATATTATTATATCACAAAAATTGATTTATTATGTTATTTTGTCGTTTAAGCAGCTTATTTGGGGTTCCTTTAACTTAAAGTCAATTAATACAAATTAAAGGAAATTTAGGACAGAGCAATCAACGCCTAATCTCATTTAACAAGCGTTATAGCAAAAGAGTGTTTCTTGTTCTGTTTTTTTTTTAGTTCTTTAGTTTTGACCATTTTTGTACAGCATATACCAAAAAGAAGGAGTTTATTTAAATGAAATATCCCAATTAGCTTTAAAAGTGGAGGTTCACTTCACTTCAAAAAAATGTTTAGTTCTAGTATGTCCTAACAGCCGTGTCGTGTTTTGTGTTCCTACATGTACCAGACCCTAAGATTGCAATGTACGAGGGAGGTTTGGCGCGCCATAGAAACTGGTTTTACCCACAGTTTCATTTGAATAGCCTGTACCTACAAATGTAGTCAGTACATTTGCGATTTATATTTTTCCGGTATGTCTTTCATGTTTGTCTTTTCTCTTAAACATTAAGACGGATCCTTCAAGTTCGGTAATTTTGTTTTTAAATTTACTATGAATTTACTTGGGGAATCTCAATTTTCTGCAATTAACCGGATGCATTAAATTGGAATAATTGGAATGTCATGATCACAGTGTCAAACGATATTAACTTTGTTCAAAGAAGGCAGTAAAAATCAGAATCGAGAAAGGACTTTTGCCTACAATAGAAAAAAACCAGTTGGTTTTAACAATTTTGAAGGTAAAAAAAGGAAAATGAAAAAAAAAACCTAATCATTAGTAAAAGTCATGTTGGGTAAGTCTGACGACCATGTTTGTGATTACACTTGGGACCTCTTAACCATCAGGTGATCGTTAGGCTATCGAAATGAACCCAGTGGTTTCAAAAAACAAAGTATTAAACATGATCTATAATAAAAGTTACACATTTGTATGTAACTGTTTTCATTGCCATACGTGAATGAAAACTAAGACACCACACAAAAAGTATGATTATGGGTTATTGACAAAACAAGCCAAATCTCGAAGCTCTTAAATCTTTTTTAGAAAACAAAACCATGTCATACATGTATGTGTTGAAATCAAAGGTTTTGGTATATGTTTTAAATACAAATACATCTACTTTTATGTAACTGAATTATATCGGAGGTTTTCGATTTATCAAAATAAGGTTTCAGGCCTTATATAATATGAATTAACAATAATTGTTTATCTAGACAAAATTCTGTCAATCAATAAGTTATACTTATTGTGATTCCTTCACACATCATCCCCTGACATATGATGATATTTATTATCATTTACTTAGATCATGGAAGTATTAAATTTAATACTTCCATGCTTAGGCATGTGATACATGGAAAAAGCTCCTAGTTTGTATGTTTGGTCTTTAGTACTTTTTGTTCAATACTTTTGGTTCATAACCTTCCAATGTTTTGATTCAAATGCTGCTGGTGAGACGTCCTTGAAATGTACATATTCAGCATAATTGAATTAACTTTCTTATTCCCGTTTTTGGTAATTGTATTTTGTAACCACTGTGTAAAGAACTTGTTTGTAAAAAATAAGGAAATTGGGAACATAAAGGCCCGCTTGAATGCTTGCCCATTAAGTGTTGCTAGGGTGTAAAATACCAACTCGCGCATTCATTTAATGGAGACATGTGGCTCAAATATTTTATGAATTTGTATACGGTACATGTGCCTTTATTAGCAATATACGTAACTTATTTGTGCTCGTAGTATTGGGCTTAACGAATGTACTTCAAAATAGTTCAAATTTCATAACTAAAATACAGCTGACATGGATTTTGATAAACATAAACTTCAGTTGTTAAAGGGTGAAAGAAAGAAAGCGCAATTTGTTTTTGGAACAGAGAACAAAACAGACATTTTTGTTCATTACTCCAGCCATGAACGTGTAAAGTATAAAACATCTACATTTGAAGAACAATATTTCTTTTAACTAATGGATTTAGAGATATAAATAACTACTGTCATAGAACAAGTGCTTTATGAGATATAATAAAACAAAAATGACTGCGAAAAATATTAAGAATGAGCGGTGAAAAATTGTTGTACTATCATAGCTATACTGTAAACTTATTTATTTTGCGGTTGCTACTTTTCACACAATCAATCCAAATGTCTAGTGTGCGGGTGTTTATTTTCACGTTTTTCAATTACCATACTTTGGTTAACATATAAAAATTGCATACTAGTTGTGAACCATTTTTCGCGAATTTTTCTTTACTGCGAATATAACGAAACTTAGTAGACCGCAAAAATTACGAAGTTTACAGAAGTTAGGGGATCTTTATTTTCCCTAAACCGTTTTTTGGCAAATAATTTGAGATATCCTGATATTTTATGGAAAAAAGTAAAAGGACATAAAAAACTAATAACCTCATTTACAAACATTATTTAGTGCGTATCACGAAATGGTTTCGTTTGTGTCACATTATGTAATTAATTTTATCAGGCAGGAAGAATCGGAACTTTCCGATGCATCAGAGTCAGGATCTTTACTTTGTAAAAAAATTAAATTAACAAAAATTGCTTTACATCCAGACGGAATATCTGTCAATTACGGCTTATATGTGATACCTTAGTTTAATTCCGCTGATAAAATTATGTAAGGTCTCTTTTTTTTTTGGTTAAGTATGTCATGTATGTTGTGATAACACATTGCTATATTTAAATCTCTAAGTAAGGCAAAGTCTAAGTTGAATTGCATTGCTTAATTTTCCGCATTTTGTTTTTATTTTGACTCAGATTTTTTTCGATTTAATGCATCAAGGGTGCAATTTTTGTAATGAGTGAGTGAGTGAGTTGGTGTTTTACGCCCGTGCAACGCTATATAGGTTATTTACAGGCGATGAGCATGAGGGATGATAAAATGAACATGAAATGATGATGATAAATGAAACATGGGGTGGGGTGGGAAACAAAGGACCGGTAAATTTTGAAGAACCACAGAAAAAGGGGAGAGGTGGGTAGGGGCGGAAAATTTAGCCTATGTGGTGCACTACTGGGCGGTCCACAAAGGGGTCTTTTACGTGCATGAAGCGTGGCACTCTCCACACACGTTGGCCCACTATGGTCGGCGGTCAGGGTTTCCGTATTATAGACCTGACAACCCCCGCGGACGAGGGCTACCCTATTCAGCCACCTAGGGTACACACTTGGTCGTACAATGTCTTGTTCTTGATTTGAATAAAAAAAATGGTAGAACTATAACATACATAACCCCATTTTAGTTGTTCACATAATTGCCTCAGGTCCAAACTATTGATACAAATAAACTATGACTAAAATTTTAATTTTAATTACACAAATCCTTTAGTAATGTGTATACAGAGGAATATCTTTAAAAAAAAGTATTTCTACATTTTTGTAACTCTGTTTCAATTAACATTGAATTTTCAGTCAAATGAAACAAAAAATTGTATGAAAGTGACTTATAGTCTGAGGTCATGTTGTCAAATTTTACTTATGACTCTTAATGTAAAAAATGACAAGTGACACATTTAAGACGTTCTAACCCTTAATGTAAAATATTTTTACGTTAAGAATAATTTTTTACATTAAGAGTTAAATGTAGGATTTGTATAACCCTTAATGTATAAAATTAACCAATAGTGTAAAAACATTTACATTAAGGGTTATTTTTATATTAAGGGTTGCGACAATTGTCTATTACTAAGTTCTCGTCGGGTCATTTATTGCCCATAATACTTTCTTGTCCAAGAAATATAGTTTCTATAACGCGATCGAGGGGGATATGGAAATTCTAACATCAATGGAAATAAATTTGATTATTTTAATGACGATGCTTGCCGAGCGATTAAAATATCAAAATTATTTCCTAAGATGTTAAAAAATCCATAATAATCGATAATTTGAAAGAAATCCCGATTTTTAATAAATGACGAGTGTAAGAACATATTTCTTCCGTTTTTAGCAAGTAATTAACGCCAAAACGATTGGCCATTTTTTACCCATGACAGAAAAAGTCAAGTGATCCTGCCATGGGCAGTCTGTCATAGAAAAAAAACAAAAACGGAAGAAATACAGGTTTCACAACTATAAGTCAAAAGTCATGAGATACGGATTTTTATCACATCGAGTTAGATATTTGTCAAATTAGGAAACGAGCATTTGCGAGTTTCCTTTGAGAAATATCTAACGAGTGTGATAAAAATCCGTATCTCCTCACTTTTAGTAATGAAACCTCTTTATCTAACTACCTTACGTGAAAGGAAAGGCCAAAAAATTTCTTATTTCATCATAACTCATATAAAATAATCCTATATGATTTGTTTAGCAAACATGTGAAAAAAGTAGAAAAAAAGTACCTCCTTTTTAGGATAAATTTTAATGAAAGAAGACTTTATACATGTAACATAAAAAAGTTTCATTTGTGCATTTCTTTTTATATATTTTGTTTGTCTTCTTATTCAAGCAAAATGAACAGATGTTCAAATAAAAGTAAACACGCTGTCCACGAAATGCATATCTTACTGCGGTGTCTCACCCGGACAGCCATCTCAAAATTCTTGAAATTGAATATCACATCGTGCGGAGTGTGATTCGCAAAATAGTCTAATCTCGCGAGAAGTAGATATTATTGCACAATAGTTAGAGAAATATGTTCCATAACTGGGTGAGAGGTTGATTAATCGGATGAAAATTAGAGAATACATGTATATACTGTAACTTTAAACGATCTGTTTTGATGTTAAAATGTGCCCATACTTAATTTTTAATGGGTATTACTTCAAATTGTTTGTTGCAAATGATAAACTGTTTTAATTTGTATTTAAATTACACGGTAATGTTTGATCTTAAAGTTTTGCACTTTTGGCTTTAAATTGCTCTTGATATCATCTAAGAAAACTGTGAGCTGTGAGTCTTTATTGCTTCATTTAAAATCAGCAGTAGTTTGTTGTACGGTAACATGTGTATATTCAGAACCCACAGTAGCTAGTCTGTTTGACTACAACCAATGTTCATACGATTCATACTTTATATCCATGTTTGGACTATGGAAATCAGGTACTTCGTTTACAGCCTTGTGGGAGCTGTTATGTTGGTACAATAAAAAGATCTGCACCTTAGTATTTCCAATTTCATATGCTAAATTTTTTTTCCTAGCAATGACCACTTTATGACCTCGAGAGGATGGTTCCGCATACAGACCCGACCCTCTAGTTATAGCTATGACATGGTGTAACATGAAAGAGGTGATGAAATAACATAAAACAATGATCGCTGAAAGAACCAAAGGGGAACCAATGGGACAATCGAGTATCAAAAGTCCGAAAGGGCAACGCTAAAACCGGTAAACAAAAACAAGAACAGCACGAAGAAACATTAAACACAAAATCAACCGAACGGAAATCAAAAACGCGAACTCAAGTCGTGCCAAGAGTGAACTCAGATGCACCTGAAAAATTAGCGGTTCCTGTCTGCTATAGCACATCCGTCGTGTTGCTAATTTCCAAATCATTGTGTCATATCCGGTAATGGAATACATAACAAATTTCTACGAGCACTCATTCGAGAATTTGTCTACGAGTGTACAATGTCTTGAGTAAAAACAGCAACCGTTGTGCAAGTAGAGGAAGTGTGGACACAAGGACACTGAAAAGGGAGGGATGGGTAGAATCGAAAAATTAAGCTTTTGCATTTCCATAATAATATTTCAAAGTCTTTTAGCAGCGATTTTTTAACATTTGTATTTTAAACACCGATGGATTTCACAGCCATGATACAAACTAATGTAGTTATTTAGGCTATAATCATTATGAGCATAAATCGGTTTCAAGTTTCAAAACGACATTTCTCTAACATCTATAATGATTTAGTTGTGTATTAATGCTAACCTTTCGTTTTGGCGGATTATCCATTTTTTATCCTCTTTTTTTTTAAGTACTGTTTAGCGGTTATCAGATACTCGTGACTAACCATATAAGGTAGCGTGCGTTGTTGTGAGAAAAAGGAGCATCTTCCACCTGCCGATGATAATAAAATCGTAATATTGATTCTTGTCGCGGTTTTTAAGAGTTCCATAAAATGTAAATGTCCTTTTCAGAGAAAAATAAATTGAGCTGTGAGTCTTTTTATAAGACCAAAAAATATATTTCTATATTCATTTGCATTTTGTGTTTTATTTCCCTTTCTTTTTTTAACTTGACCTTTTAAACAGCGACTAACACTTATTCATAATTGTATTAAATCATTTTACACTTTGTAACAGTACAAAAGTTATATTTGTACGTAATTAATTATGAAACATAGCATTAAGGTTAAATAAATCCAAATAAATGTAAACGACAACATCATGAATATAAAGATTATTTTTTTCAAAGCTATATAATTCAATACATTTTAAGCATAAACCATCATTTTTGACATTTATAGAGCGAGCTATAGTAATGATGCAATTAATGCAATCTTGAAAAAAGTATACTGGCGGCCAAAAGAAAGGATACACATATGAATGCTCTTAGTAATAATGCAAAGTAAGAAAAAATGATAGAAACATTTTAGAACTGTTTTAAATCACCTGATTCTCCAGAGGAAACATGTTGACGTAACTTCATTTCTAAGCATCAGACATGCAAAGACGGAAACAGGAAATTTCAAAATCACATTTTTGAAAGAAGGGTTAACTGGTCATCTTTTTACTGACGAGAAGGGGTATCTGGATAGCTTTCAGTAATTTTTTTTCTGACAGCCAGGGTACTTAAGATTGGAACTGTCGAAATTTTCTATTGGTTTGAGCAATCACTTCTGGTTGCGAGTACGTCCTTTCAAAAATCACAAATTCGCCTTAATTTGTGCATGTAATTATCTTATGGAATGAAATGGACATGGTTCAATGTACTCCAAGGAACAAAAAATATTAAAGTAGGTCTTATAAATATGAAATTCACCGTTTCTTAGTTTTATGTCCTTTTTATGACATTTATGAATTGGAATGTGATTAAGGCTTCCCGTTAAGCAAGCATAAAAAATGTTCTTAAGAAGTATGCGGAAAGAGGTCTTACAAATATAAACTCCAACGTTTCGCAATTTTATACAATTTATAAAACTTTTACTAATTGAATTTTCCCTACAAGCAGGCATAGCAAGTTTTGAACATTTAAAACAAATCTATACAGGTATGTAAAGGGAAAAAACGTAAGGCAATTTGGAGTCAAGTCATCCACTCGTGTGGTGAAAATCCTTAAGAGAAAAAAAGTGATTAAAACAATACCCTGAATCGAATGGAACAATTTGTCCAATTAAAATCTGTTATATACATGACATATTCGTATTTTATTATCATCAAATATTTTTATAACCTGGCAATAGAAAATAATGAGATGTGGAATAAGTGTACGCAACACAGCTACCATCACAAGCGGTAATTTTGAAAAAAAATCTCAATGGACAACCGCCATCAGCCTTCAACAAGGACATTAGGCGCTGCTCGGCGTTTACCAATGGTCTAAATGAAATGCAAATAATTCTAATCCAGTCCTGAAAAAAAAAACACAATTACAAACAAAAGCTTTGTCAGAGATTCATGGCCTAGGAAAGGCACATATACAATATGGCGGGGTTAAATTAGTTTTTTGGCCCAACTTTCCACCTATCAATAATCAAAAACAAAGCACAAAAGCTAAGAGAGAACCTTAAAAAAGACAACAAGAACAAACTCGAAATCAGTTCTATAATTTTTTGATAATTGTTTGATTTGATAAGTCTTTTACAAATGATTATTTTTCGAAATTACCGTATAAAGAATACCTATCTTTATTGATTTTTTTTTATACAACAAAAAGAAACATAGACTTGGTGTTCAAATGATTAAAGCATCGGACTACTAAGGACTAAATAATATTGTGATCAGGGAAGATAATTTCATGGACATGTCAACCGATTTTCTTTTGAAACCATTTGCGCGAACGGTCACTTAGTAGAATTAGATAAAAGTAAGCTACACGAAGCCCCTAAAAAGTTCAAACTACCGCTACCAATTAAAATGGGGTTAATGTTGTTTGTTTCCAAATCCTGTACAAACTGAATAGTAAAAAAATCAAAATTACAACAAAATTCCATGCAATTTCTGCTACACCTGACGCACGTTTCATTTATTTTTAATATGATTTATCAGACGCCATCTGATCTAAAGATTTATTAGCTCCAAACGCCATATAAATATGAAGAGCATAGAACATTAAAAGCAAGAATGCCAGTGTTGAGACTATTCTCTTAAAAAATAACAATTAAAAGTCTAAAGGTATTCCGATATCTGACGTAAATATGAGAAGGTGTGTATTAATCATCCTTCATATAATTTATCATCTTATTTTAATACCTTTTTAGGGACTGCTTTCTTTTCTGGAGCACCTGGGTTCACTCTCGTGACGACTTGAATTTGCGTTGTTGATTTCTAATCAGTTATAATATAATTATTTGTGTTTTTATCTTTTTCCATGCTGTTATCATTCGTGTTTTTTTTGGTTTTGTGGTTGCTCCATTGGTACCGCCTCATTACTTCTTTCACACCAGCCTTGCTTTGAAAACATAAGTTTTATATTTCAGCAACACTTTTCATTATACCCTGGGTCACCCTTC
The DNA here is from genome assembly GCA_963971305.1 of Arcuatula senhousia. Taxonomy (NCBI): domain Eukaryota; kingdom Metazoa; phylum Mollusca; class Bivalvia; order Mytilida; family Mytilidae; genus Arcuatula; species Arcuatula senhousia. Next base: position 16,486,407 of record OZ020311.1, on the reverse strand, counting down.
AGTGTTTGTACAAAAATATTGGAATTTTTTTAAATAGTTGTAAAAAAGTCAAAAAACCTACCCAGGACACTAGTTTTACCATTTTCCAAGCGTTTCGCATTGTTTACAATGTAAATGGTTCACTGAGATTGAAGCTCCGCCCATTTCTAAATCCTTACGGGGAATTAACATTGTGGAAAACGCCATTACTTAGCGCCTAGCAACAGTGGGGAGCAATTCTGTTTTCACTTGTCAATCACATGATCGGGAAGATCCGTAAATTGTCGGAAACCAATCAAATTATTCCATTCGACGGCCAGATTTTTTGCGCATTTAATTAATGAATGGAATGGCGCGATATTGACATGGATGAACCACGTGGATCCACAGGTAAGGAAAATTATGCTTTGATAAATGTTATTTAATGTACAACTTCTTAAAGAGGTTTGAATCGTTGCAGATGTATTTCAGACACAAGAGCTGACAGTCAGAATCTTGTAAACACGTTCTTATTTTCGTTTTTGCCGACCCGATTTGCTTCCATAAGTTAAAACATTTTACTCGTTGAGGTGACTGAGTCATTCTGATTCATACGATAGAAGATGTATCATAATTATGTGTTTTATATCACGAAACGATCATCGCATCATTGTCATGTAGCTAGGTTAATTTTGTGACTGTGTACATGAACCGTGTGGAATGCCACAGTGATGCTTCAAATTATACACATATGTACGTGTGCCAATTGCAAGATGTCAACGTACATTGATTGTCCTGTTACTAAAGTTCCAGATTAACGTTAGCCTTTTTTTAAATTTATTTTAAATACATTGTGCATGATGTAGGTTTTTATTTTTTAATCAAAATAAACATAAGAAGGCAACTTGAAGACTTAAAATAAAAAAAAGTACATTGTATTATATGTACCTACATGTATAACTTGCAAATTTTATACAGCTAAATGTCAGACATGAAGGGATCCATAAAAAATGTGTGTTTTTAAAATTCAGTTAGGTAGGATGAATGTTCTTGGTTGCATAAAAAATCCAAATGCCCAAAAAGCAACCTCAAGAGCTACATGTATTATTTCCCCGCTCCCCGCCCTCTCCACCCCCGCTCTCCGCCACCTCCTCCTCCGCTCCCCGCCCCTACATTTCACAGTTAATGGGGGTTTGGGGGGGGGGGGCATTTCAAAGGTCTTTGTTGTAAAATAGGCAAAAAAATTAGGGGAGGCATAAAATTGAAAACACAAATACTGTATTGTTTTGTTTGGCCTTACAAGTACAGTAACATATTTTTTTAATTTCTACACATACCTTTATAATTAAGTTTTAGTTGTTAATTGTCTCAATTTTGTGACTTTTGCTAATTTACATATACTTGTCTAAGAAAACTGGTCAAATTTGTCTTTCTTTCTTATTATTATCATATTAGACATAATTATCATTTTACTTTATTTTTGTTGTACAGTAAGGTATTATATTAGGCAAACATTTTTTGTCATGCAGACTTTTGAATAAAAACAAAACCCAAGAATATGTCTGAAAGAAATAATGCCCCATATCGCAACATTAGGATGGACAGAAAACAGACCCAAACACTACATGTACATAATGTAAATGTGTATATGCCCCCTACCTTGGTACAAAAATGTACATGTATATAGCCATTATAGGGCATAAAAGTTTGAATCAAAAGAATTGATGTTCCTAGAGCAATAATGATTTCCTTCATAATCATTTCTGTAATATACCTTATACAGTTGTGATTTTAGTAAAGATTTGTTGAACGTTTCATGAACACTTTTTCAAGAAGTGATATACATGTAAATCATAGTAAAACATGTGGGAAGCCTCAATCGACATATTCTGTATTAGGCACACAATACAAAGTTTCTTTGCCTTTCCTAATGGTCCATGCCCACTAACCCACAAAAATTGGCCCCTACAAAAAATACCTTTTTGCTTAATATACATGCAAGGCCACAAAAATTGATAGTTGGTTTCCCCTAACATGGACAAAATTTTTTTAGACCCGGCAGGCAGGGAAATAATTTTATTTTTAATCATTATTTTATTTAACCAATTATTTTAAATTTTGTTAACAAAATGTCATTGATTCATTAGAAATTTAGAATTTATGATATATGTATTTTCTTTGCTTAACTTTCAATTTTAAAACAGAATAAAGTAAAAAAATAGTTTGATTTATATGATTCAAAATTTTCATTGAAAAAAAACCTTAGCAAATCTCATTATCTAAGACCAGGCAGGCCAGAATTATTATTATTTTTTTTAAATGGCAATAAGATTTATTGACTACGCACCAAAAAAAACCCAGACCCGGCAGGGTTAGGGGAAACCAACAATAATTTTGTTTGGCCCAAGTCAAATCAAAATATTTTTTTCATGATTTTTAATGATTTCAACCTTTTCTCTAGGGCATTACATGTACATTTACATTATTTGAGAATGATGAGTTGCCCTGTCCTTCCCCATAGGCGTATCCAGGGGGCCCTGGGGGGCCCGGCCCTCCCTTTTGGCGGAAAATTTTGGTTAAATATATAGGAAATCATTGAAGCGTGACCAAAGCGGGCCCCCTCTTAGGCCTGTCAGTGGGCCCCCTGTTTTCAGAATTTCTGGATCCGCCTCTGTTCCCTTTTCCATGTCAGTTGGTTATCTACTTCCTGTTTCCGAGCTGACTTTTTCAGATTAAGGTAATTATATATGAAAAAATAGACAACTTTTGGTACAAGTACCAAGTTTCTATGCTTCTACTGATGGTATCAGATATCAAATCTGTTTCACAGTTGAGTATGATACATGCACATGTAAGTGCCTCTCCTTTCTAGGTCAGTCAGGCTTCTACTTTGTTTTCTGAATTGGTGAGTGGGGTATCCTTAGGCCATGGTAAAATTATTCATAAATTCTCATCCAAATTTACTAAAATATGGGGCGGATGGGCAGATTATTTTTAATTTTTTAATTTTATCCATTGATACAGACATACAAATTAACCCATCCATGTACAAAAAAATGTAGTCTTAGCATGAATTTGACACTATGATTCACATATCTGTACATGTACATGGTACAAGGAAAATCAACATCACATATACAAAAGTAATGTTAAAAAGAGAAGCTTGACACTTTATTTTTGAAAAAAAAAACAATGTTTCATGATCTCGTAACATTTGTCATTTGTTAATTGAAATTTGAAATCCATCAATTAATGGTTAGGAATTAACATACATTGGCATCATGATAAAGTTTAAAAATATATAGTTGTTTTAAATTTTGTTTGCAGCAGGAAGAAAAGACATAAAACCTCACCATGCTCACACTGAATACATTTTGACATTGCATCATGCATGTAAGATAATTTCTTATGATTTTTTTTTATTTAACATTTACAACAGGATTTAATTTAAGCATGTACATGATGTATGTGCAATTTGAATTATAATAACATGTAAAAAATAAATACATGACTATAGTCTAATATGTGATAAGATTTTTTCTTGATTTTCATACATATTTTAACATGTTTAATATTAAATGAAAGATCATGATGTGAGATAAAGAGATCATAATGAAATTAATGCAAAAAAAAAGGCCAAACTAAAAAAATATGTGCGTTTCCCGATACATGTCTGAAGTCCTTTATTGCGAGTATCAATTCATTGTGATGTCCTTTATCATAAGTACCGAAATTAGGTTTGTCTGATATCTACTTCCTGTTTACTGACATATTCAATTTTCTACATTACTAGTTAATTGTTGAAAATTTTTGTAACATTTTTTCTCAGCAAATACATATCAGAGTGACTTGAAATTTGGTATGAGAATTCAGTGTGAGGTCCTTTATTGCGAGCATCAAAATGAGGTCTGTATAATAGCTACTTCCTGTTTACCGACATAGTTCATTTTGGGGGTAGCAGGGGTATACTGAGTGAGCAGTAGCTCAGATTCCTTGTTTTTTATAATTTGATTTACATGTAATGTTTTTACAGGTACATGTATGTGTACATACTTAGTATATCAAGTTTGTTACTTTATATTTATATGCTTTTTTTATTTTAGTTTATTTTTTTCTTTTCAGAATAAATGGAGTATTTGGAATAAAAAACTTGCTTACCACCAAAGATGCACCAGTTATGAAGCCCTCTTACCAAAAAGTATACACAAGCAAATAATGCAAAACCAGCGCAAGCCCATGTTAGACATTTTTTTTGGATTGAAATACTAATAGACTTTAAATGAAATTATAAGTAAAGAAAGATAACTCTTACACATTATTAATTTACTCAACAGAAGATAATCTTGATCAGTTACATGTAATTTTGAGTAATTATGTACAATAAAATGTATGGTTATAAGTTACACATTTTTTTTTATTTTGTCTCAGTTAATATTCGTTCAGTTATTGTGTTGCCATTTTTCACTAAAGTTGGTCCTAAAAGAAGTTTTGTTTGTGCATACAATGCACATGAAGTACATGTACATATGATTTTAATTGGTGCTTACTAAAATATAGGATATCTGCATACTAATAAAGAGTAGGTATTTGCTCAGTTCTTGATTTGAAACTCAGATTTCTGATTTTTTGGAAAATTGATGTCATGGTTTTGTACAGGTATGAGGTATCAAAATGGTGTTTTCAATAATAAGTAATTTTGAATTTAATGTGTTGTATAGATAAAAAAGGTAACTTAGTAAGAATTAATAGTTGACCAATACGAATGCTGTTGAAAGTACCCCCAAAATTAGGTAACAATCACTTGAAATGGTAACAGTAACCCAAAGTATCAGTTTACTAGATTCCATATACAAATATGAATTAGTATTTTTTTATTATAATACCTCATGCAACAAACATGCAACTTTGTTGTGGAAGGTATAATGTTTTTGAATGGTTAGTCATGCAGTCCGTCTGTGATCATAGTTTGTGAACACAACTCCTCTGAAACTTCTAAACAGAAGTTAACGAAACTTGGTATGCAAGAAAAACATCATATGTAATTGACTGTTGTGCACATTTCCAGGATTTTTTTTATTGCCAATTTTGGTGTAAGTTATGGCTCTTTGAACTAAGAAACTTTGCGTGCGGAAAATCCTGATTCAACAGCTTGTGGACGCAAGTCCTCTGACTGAAACTTTTGAACGTAAGTTGACGAAACTTGGTATGCAAGATGTATTAAAACCATATATATTTGTGCATATTATCATAAACTTTTTATCTTCAATTCCTTATACCTTGAGGATAATATTGGAGTATGTGAGCGTAATCACTAAGGGTTTTTTCATATATTATTATCGTTTAATTGCACTGCTGTTCAATCTCAAAAGATGTACATTTGAGAAATGGGCTAGACTTTTCACATATATGTGTTTTTGGTCGGATTTCAAGGAGTGAAAAATACGGGTTATAAAATGGTGAGCGGCGGACTGGCGGGGAAGAAGTTTGCGTTACCGTTTTCTCAGCAACTACTAATCATTATCAAAAACCCGTTAAATCGTTTGAACCAACTGACTTCCTTTTGCCAGCGGTAAACTTTAGCCGATAGTAACACAACTCACATCGCCACATATCGAGTAAAAATGTAAAACAACGACATGTTTATGGTAATCGTGCTTAGAAGTGATATCATGCTTTTCATCACAGGCAAGAAATATAACAGAGAGGAAATAAATCTAAGAAGTTAATAGACAGCATAATACAAAATCAAATTATAATTATGTAGAAAAAAATCTACTTTTTTTAACATTCATTTTCGATGCGCATGGCAGTCAGTTTTATCGGTTTAGGAAAGTTCAAACCACCGACCTTGCAGGGTTGGAAATTGACCAACTGAATAACATACAGCCGCATCTGTGTTGCAACAAACATGAACTTCTTGCCTTTCTTAAACACGCTCGTTACGATCTTATAGTTTGCGTTGCTTTTCGTTTGTCTACTGGTTCTGTCTCTGTATAGTATAGTAGTACTTAAACTCAAGCATGTTTGGTTTTGCGATACATAATTTAATACGTATCCATATGTTACTCGATTTTAAAATATATTCCGAACATAATAAAATATTTCCAAAATAAAAAAAAAATAAAAAAACGACAACTTTGGTAATGATGAACGCAGGTTTCAAGAGTTCATTCACTCATGATCAGCACCCCTACCCAAAAAATACGAATTATCGTTTATAAAACTCGAAATCTGATCCGTTCGAGGCAATGTACTTGAGCAAGGAAAGCCTGTGTTGGGTTTGAATAAATATTCTAAATTAATTTGTATTTGTTCTTTTTCAAGGAACAAATTTCACTCTCCTCTGAGGATAACGATGTCTTTAAACGATTCAATTTGATCATGTTTCATTAAAATTTCTGGATGATGGCATTATTTAATATCGCTTGTTGTTTTTATTGAATTACTATCAATGTTCCGACTGGCAAAATGACTGGCGGGTACAGGGACATGCTTATATATATATCAATATTTTGTTCATAGTGCCATGTGGGAGAAAAACAGCGCGGCGGGTTTATCAAAGGAACAACTCAGTTTGCAATATTTTGGGAATCATTGACTACAGTCTAGCATTGTATTGCCAATAAAGAACAGTTGAAATAAAAGCTGTACGACTTTAGGATCTATTTTATTCCTGTCGTTTTCAAAAGAGAAAAATACGCTAGGGCTAGAATTAGTTGCTATTGTCAAGATGATAGAATTCCTAACCATGCTAACCCCCTCCCCGCAAAAAATATTCAAAATCCATCAAGGGATTCAAAAACATCAGGTTTTGCGAAAAAAGTTGTGTTTTGTATGAGATATTCCTATTTTTACGTTGAAAGTCTCGATTTTTTAACACCAAATTCAACAAGAGTAACGTCCCTTTAGCCGCCGTTCCAAACGTCACGCGGAATTTGGTGACGTTAACTCGAAATAATAATAGATCCCGACCCCTTTGAGGACCAAAACAAGATGGCGTCTTTACTATAGAAATCTCTCGTAGACATGTAAATAAAGTGTCCGTGTGCCGACATATAAGGGTTTCTATCACTATAACTATGTTGGACCGTCTTGGACGGCCGTGTTTTAAAAGATGGACATTATTTTTAAGGTATGTTTTGTGAAATGTTTACAAAATCTCAAAAACATCGTGATCACAGAGAGGGTGACCCGGAGTATAAGTTTCGTATTGAAGAATGTGTGGTTTGTCACAGTGAGACTATGGTTTCTTCTGCTTGTTTTGCATAATGGTGCACGAGTATGATAACTACGCAATGTTACATAATATTGTTTTATTTAACTTTGTTTAGATGTTATACATGTAATGTGCAGTTGTATACATACAGGTTTCACAACTATGAGCGATGTGATACCGATTTATTTCAGATATCGAGTTAGTTATTTGTCATAAAAGAAACGGGCATTTGCGATTTTCTTTTTTTACGGTACAAATATCTAACGAGTGGACAGATTCAGAGAATTTTTGTCCTTTAAGCCACTGGTTCATGTGGTTATCGTGGCTATCTAATGTACTATTTATAAGTTAATTAAGGTAACAACAAAATTACCGAACTGGAATTTTATAAGTAAAACATAGATTTCATACATGGGTTGCACATTGCCATTTTATCCGATTCTGGTTAAAAAAATGGTTAATTTTGAGTGAAATTATTGATTTGATTAATGTCTTCAATCTGTGGCAAATACTTGTTTTTTCATATTTTTGAAACCATAAACATGATAAATATTCACCAACGAATCTAACTTTTCAATACATTTAAATCTTGTCATCATTACTCCCATGTTCGTTGGCGTTATTTTTCCTCCTCTTCACCTTTGACAAAAATGTACGTGCATTTTCATATCTGGAATTTCCAGAATGGATCAAACATGCAACGCGTGTTTTGTAGAAAAGACATACGCACTTTATATATTTATATCACCTGCAGCTTTGTGCGTCATCTAAACCAGGCCAAGGGATGATCTAAATCGAATAAGCAAGTTCAAAAAGCTGCAATCGATTATTAATGTTGTTGCTCTGACATTATATTGGATCTTTATTTTTCTTATGTTTATTGCCTTCTCCCGAGGTTGTTCTTTATAATAAAACTATATATAACTAGCTATTTCCAGTGTACGTTCACCAAGAACGACACGTGTGTGTTACAAGTCTTCAACTAAACTTCTTCTGCATAGACAAATGCTAAAAAAATAAATATATGCAAAAAATAAGATATTAAGGCATTAAATCGAATATTTAAACTGTTTTAGAATAAAGTATAATAGTAAACTTGTAATTGACAAGATACTTTGATAAGGATTATTCTAACCCTGCCCCATAACCCGAAGGATCATGTGAGCTTTTGTCATCACTCGGCGTCATCGTTCCGTCTGTTCACTTTTTTCCATAGCTCCTATCTTCACCTACTGAAGGGATTTAATTTTAACTTTGTAGACTTGGTGTTTATGATGTCCTATAGGTTATAAAGAAGTAAATGTTTCCATTGCACGTAATGTTAACGTTTTGGACCATCCAGGTGGCAATTCTGATCTATAAAGCTTAAAGCTGTCTGGGATAAAAATAGAAAGCAGAACAAGGACAACAAGTCTTCTATTAAAACGAACTCCAGACCTGTCCACGGTCCTTTAAGGGTGACCAGAATGCTGTCCAGAGTGAACCAAGAACTGACTTTTGGACAGGTTCTCTGGTCCACTTGCCATACAGGTTAGGACTGGACCCATCTGTATATGTGCGGAGTGCGAAAACCCTTACTTCAGCCTTTTCAGGGGGTACGTACATGTTTGTTGATGAGTTTTTTGAAGGAATAAGACGTTTTTTAAATAAAAGCAGTTTTAAAATGATAAATGTATATTATTCTTACAAAAGAGACAAAACAAACCACAAATTCAAGCACAAAATGAAATTTGAGCTGTATTTTAGCCTATTGTGAAACTGATTATTGAATAGACAGAGGTGACTATGGGTTAAATAAACATATTTCTTATAAATGAAAGGTAAGACATGATTTTAACCATCTGAAAATGCAAAATAACACATTTAATGAAAAATGTGTATAGTTTAAACATTTTGTCATGAAGACAGACCTTGTTTTCCTTGCAAAAAAATGTGGTAAATGGACAGTTTGAGAGCAAATATTTACAATATTTTCAACTTTTACCCACATTTGATAAAATAGTGGTTATAAATTTGTTTTTCAATAATGAACACTTATTTACTTATTGAAATACAAATGACAACCAAGTTCCAGACAACGAATTGAACTGTTTTAATCAAGCTAACGTTTTTCCTGGATTGCATAATTACAGGTTGCATATAATCCTACCTGTAAAAATCTTATGTTGCCGCAACCAAGTAAAGGACAAGAAAAGGCACTTATTCTAGACTTCACAACAAAACCAGAAGATGATAACATTTCCTACATTATTCTTAATACTTAAATATGCTAAAACGTCATAAACATTTAGAAAAGGGTAAGTTGACCTCAAATAAGAGCTGAAAATAGCAAAAATTCCTTTTCAAGGCAATTAACATAAAAACTCCAATAGACCACAAATGTTGCCAAAATTGAGAAAATTTAAAGATCAATGTAAATGTTTTTGGTTCAGATAATCAAAAATAGTGAAATCTCATAAAGTGAGGCCCTTTATGGTACCCCTATGTCATTTGCAGTGTTTGGCCCCTGTCAATTCCCATATAGGTTATAAGGAAGTTAATGTTTCCATTGCCCGTAATGTTAACGTTTTGGACCATCACTCAAAGAGGACAAAAATTTGTGAGTGAGTGAGTGAGTGAGTTGGTGTTTTACGCCCGTGCAACGCTATATAGATTATTTACAGGCGATGAACATGAAAAGGATGATAAAATGAACATGAAATGATGATGATAAATGAAATATGGGGATGGGGTGGGACACAAAGGAACGGTACATTTTGAAGAACCACAGGAAAAGGGGAGAGATGGGTAGGGGCGGAAAATTTAGCCTATGTGGTGCACTACTGGGCGGTCCTCAAAGGGGTCTTTTACGTGCATGAAGCGTGGCACTCTCTACACACGTTGGCCCACTATGGTCGGCGGTCAGGGTTTCCGTATTATAGACCTGACAACCCCCGCGGACGAGGGCTACCCTATTCAGCCACCTAGGGTACACACTTGGTCGCTCTGTGGGCTGAGCACTGACCCGACGTCAGAATCCCAAGACCCTTAGTCGCCTCTTACGACAAGCTAGGCTCTGCTGCGGGCCTATTCGCCACCCGGGCCCCGCACGGGATTGTACATTTTACTCACTTTTCTTGAAAGTTTCATCCCTCTGGGTGTAAATGGGAACCTGGAATCCATAGGTTACCGCAGCAAATATTCAATAATAATTGGCTTCTCGGTTACCACCAAGCATCAAGCACCATTTCAAAAGTCAAAATTTGGGACGTGTTCCCCTCTAAAAAAAGGATATTTTAGTTTTGTTCTGTAGGGTCCCTGGAGTTCATATGCTTTAAGTGAATTTATAATTAATTTGCTTTATTAATGAATTTAATTTGGTTCATTATCTCTTATAATTAAAAAAAAAGCAATATTCACTTTTACCCATCATCTTGGGTGTAAAATCCAGGTGGCGACACTGATCTATATTTACTTCATTGTAACCTCTACCAAGTTTGTGAAACTTATATGACCGTCGTTGCTATAAATATAACAGGGGATCGATTCATAGTATTTAATTTATAGATTAAAAAGTATAAGGAAACTCGAATCAATCTTCATCGTCCAGCGTCAAAAGCTCAACTAGAGTCTCCATTGGGTCCAAGTTGTGAGACTACTCTTACTAAGATTTATTTCCTCTTTGTCATAAAAATGGAACATTTTGCAGTTTTTGGAAAACCGGATGTGCTAGCCAAATGTTAATGAATTCATGGTCAAAATTGTCAAAAGAACCGTATGCATGGTTTTAGAGTTAGTTTTCTAGTAATTTTGACTAACGTTTTAAGAAATTGAGGCTTTGAAGTGATTTTATCCTAACGAGTTCCTTTAATGTTACTTTCCATGTAAATTATATGTTGATTTAGAGAATTCTGAAGGCAGACATTACAAATGTAACATAGTTGAAAATGTGTAACTTGAGGGTAGAGTACGGCAATTCTGTAGCTATTTCATGTAAGTGTCCTTTTAGTTTTGTTTCGGACCGTAAGCTGAATATGCATATTTCATAGAGTAACCTCTTATCAGTAGCATTTGAATCAAAACTTTTTCTATCTTGGCCATACGCATATGGTTATGACCTTATAGATATTATCGTATGGTCAGACCATTCGCGTTATGTCGGATTATTTAAAAGTACTGATATAAAGAGACACATAAAAAGTGAAGAAAAAAAAATTAAGGGGTACCCAACACTTAGGCTAAAATAAAATTGTCTCGTTTAAATTTCCTGCAAATTTGCAAAATAATTATTTTTTTTTAAATAAATTCATTGAATCAATCGCAAAATCATAAGATTTTACCCCCACAGGTTTCTCGAGAATATTTTGTTGAATATAATTGAGTTTCAACATTTCCTATTTTGATCACTTAGAAACTTGATTTCTTTGATTACATGTAATTAACTAAAACTTTCAAATGATGTTTAAGAGTTAACCACTTTAAGTTGGTTAAAAACGCTTTCTATAAAAATTGAAAAGAGTAACGTGACCTCTTATCAGCAGCAGAATCAAAACATTGAGTACCTGGACCATACTTGTATGCATGGTCATGACCATTTAGATATTGTAAATAACGTACAGTGTCCTTTACAAAATGTAGTTGTCAATGTTTATGATTTTAAGGCTTTGAAATATTTTGTAGTTAAATATGTTGGAATGTCATTTTTATATAACACAGTTATCATAACTTGTATCTTTATCGTCAATACACGGTGTAGTTTACGTTCCTTTATTTCATTTTTTAGTTCATTATTTTATTTTTTTACTTTGTTTATTGATAATAAAGGCGGCATTGTTATTTTATATTATTTGCCGTCTTAACCCTTTTTCTACCGCAACGGTCATATTGACCGTTGGCGTTATTTTTTCACCATCATTTTATAAAAACGATCTGGTATATTATTAAATAACTTCAAAAGATCATATATCTATATACCAAAGAAATCAGCAGAAAATAAGCTTTCTGACTATTACTTTTAAAAATCATTTTGTTTCGAAGCATAAATTTTATGGTTTCATAAACTTGAAGTTCTTGCCGTGAAATAGAGAGCTAAACAGACGACGTTTTTGTTATCAAAAAGGCGATTACTCAGACGTTTCTTAAGCAGTATTTGAAAAATATAAAGGTAAAAATTATATCGGTATTTCATTATGACATTAACACTACGGTGGGTAAAACTTGTTTGGCTCCGGCACAACACTTTGAATGGTTCTATGTATCAGCAGGATTTTTTTAATAAGATTCCATAACTGGTAAATATTTTCATACATTTATTGAAAACTACAGTAGCCCTGGAGGGACATTTTGATCTAGGAGTTACAACTTACTGCTTAGCACTTATTTCTTATGACTTATTTGTATTTTCTCAATACTTTTTTCATGTCTAAGTTATAACTCATAATAAATAACTCTAAACTCCTTACTCAAAATGTTCCTCCAGGGCTTCCGTAGAAAACTGTAACTTTTGTAAAACGAAAGATGAATTTTACATTTCAATGTATGTTTGCCGATACTTGTCTTTTTATGTTGCTTTATTCAGTGAAAGTTTGTTTATATAAATTGCAATCAGTATTTGTTATGGTGTGAATTTATTTGGTTTTTAATTGATTGAAATATATTCATGTGAGTTTTTAACTCTTTGTAGAGAATCATACTCGACGAAAATAAAATTATATCCAGAGTTTGCAGCATTTACTGAACAAGCGCGGGAATATCATACCTGTAGATAAAATCATACTGTCGGACCTTACGCGTATAGTCGGGATAGTTAGAACTGCTGATATAAAGAGACACATCAAAAATAAAATTATTAAAAACAATATCTACTTTTCTTAAAGTTACATGTAATTAAAAAAAAAACCAAAACATTTCCCTCGTTATAAAATGAATATTTCCATTATTTGTCAGAAGACTACACTTTTCGTTGTTTAGTATATCTGATAGGAAAAGAAAAACAATCTTCAAAAGACGACAGAAAAAATGTTAATATGATAAATGATTGACCAACTCAAAAGCATCTTGCGATATTTTGTTGTTTCATGAAGCTTCAATCAAATTTTGGATTTATAAAACCATTACATATAATACGCACGCACAAAAAATACACCTTTATACAATTTCTACCATAACATTAAATGTTTTTTGTGCGTGCATATTATATGTGATGGTTTTATAAATCAAAAATTTGACGTACAAAAAATTGATATTGCATGGTCACATGTTTCATTCGTATCTGGGTTCGTTTCATTCCCCGGCCGAGAAGACACCCAAATGGCAAATCAGAAATTTTATAAACATATGCAGATAACGACTCTCAAATGAGAATTTCAACAGAGACGACTGAATTCCCAACCAATGATTTGTTCATTTGTTGATTTGGCCATTGTGGATTAAAATTGAACAACTCTTGGAATGCGTTGCGCATTTGCGGGATTGGTCACTAATTTAGCCAAAAGAGGAGGAACTGGTAAAAAAACTGGTTCCAACATGCTAATGGACGAAGAAATTATTTCTTTATTTCCGTTCAAGATTGATTTTTTATTGGTTGGAAATGATGATGGTTGGATTATTTGTCAGTTGCAAATGATTTTTACCCTATATGCTGAATAATTACAGAAGAATCGTTGATAGAAAATGCCGTTCCCTTTGTCCCATGTTGAATGACGTCGTTTTTCCTCCCCGTGACCCCTGATGACCTCGTCTAAATGACGAGTCAAATCCGGAACGGATATATTGTGCAACCCTAGTATTCAGTCTCATCAAAAAATGTCAGCTGTCTTTCCCTAAAAAGCTACCAAACACTTGTGGATGGAAAGGAATTTAAAGGTTAGTTCTTCCATTTTACAACCCACACAAAACTATTAATCTTTTTTGAATGCTAGGATTTCAGTATGAGAAATCTTAATAATATACAAATTGATTGCAATCACTACAGTTTACAGATCACAATTACATGTACATGATGTAAGCACGGCATTTTATTTACCAAGAAAGTTGAATTAATAATATAACAAATATAGGTGTAAAACAACTAATTCGGGATCCAGTCGGTGCACATATAAGAAAGTAGTACATATAGGAGACAAAGTAGTCCAAATAAGGTACTGTATCTTTAGAATGACATGTCCTACGCCAATAAATTTGGTATTTTTAAAAGCTTAAAGACTTGAGAACATTTTGAGCCCATGAAACAGTCATTATTATGATGTTTAGAAAAATAGTGAGTAGTAATTTATGGGCATGTGATTTGGTTAGAATGTTTACATTAGTTCCCGTTTTCTGTCACATGCCACTTCCGGTAAACCGTTCTCTCCCAGATGCCGAGGAACCTTATATGAGATTTACATGAAAGGTACTGTTATGTGTCTACTTTAAGGCACAAGTACTGTCACACCCCAAACAATTCATTTCTGAGTTTGACAGTGACCCCCCTAAACCAGGTTTAACATAGAAAGTAATGGGAGCCTGAATAAGTTAATTTACACCTCTTACTGGGGCTAACCAAAAAATCAAAAATGCATAAAATACTCATTTAATGGCCTAATTCATTGCCTTTGCACATTACAACAGTGAAACAGACTAGATTTTGCCTCCTTTCTTTTATTTATAGGAACATTGGCTCATAAATGCCAATTTCATTGTCGCGACATGATTTTTGGTCAAAATCTCACTGCGAGTCATGAACGTCTAAAAAAATTCTAGTTATAAGATATTAAACTGGCTCAAAGTGATGAATTATTCTTCGAATAGAGTGTTGTAGTCCTATTCCACAATTTGTTTCCAGAAATCTTTAAATTTGTGAATTTTTTACCACTATTAAGATGCGCGACATATGTGATTTTTGCCCTTCTTTCATTACCTAGCTTGCTAGTATGTTTTGGTTATTTTTTCAAAATTTTGTGGATAAATACCTATAATATACCCTTTTTGTGTCTGTGTTTGATTTGTATACCAACTTAGACTATGTTAAGCAAAAAATATTAATGTTTTGGCAAATAATCCAAGTTTTTGTATGTAAGGATTGGCATGTCATGGAAAAAAGGGGGGTGGTTTTGTTGATTTTTCTTGCCAATAGCATGAATTATTAATTTTGAGGGTTGTTTTCAAGCAAATTATTGTATTTCTATTTAACTATTAAACTCAACAACTAAAGCCATAACTTAATGTTTCTGGCTAATATGTTAATGGCCGCATTGGTATGGGGGTCTTTATACTGGCCCACCACAACAAAAAAACATGATAAAACAATCAAATTTGTTATTCAGATGAAGTCATGTAGGTCTAGGCTACACACAAATATTAGTAAATTTTATTCTCCAACAAAAATATTCTGTAATAGGTGTAAAACAACTAATTCGGGATCCAGTCGGTGCACATATAAGAAAGTAGTACATATAGGAGACAAAGTAGTCCATATAAGGTACTGTATCTTTAGAATGACATGTCCTACACCAATAAATTTGGTATTTTCTAAAAGCTTAAAGACTTGAGAACATTTTGAGCCCATGAAACAGTCATTATTATGATGTTTAGAAAAAAAGTGAGTAGTAATTTATGGGCATGTGATTTGGTTAGAATGTTTACATTAGTTCCCGTTTTCTGTCACATGCCACTTCCGGTAAACCGTTCTCTCCCAGATGCCGAGGAACCTTACATGAGATTTACATGAACGGTACTGTTATGTGTCTACTTTAAGGCACAAGTACTGTCACACCCCAAAAAATTCATTTCTGAGTTTGACAGTGACCCCCCTAAACCTACATGTAAATATCGACCTGAGATATGCATATCGACCTCCAACTTCGTTGTCGGGTCGATATGCTCAGGTCGATATTTTCTCGTATTGACCTACTAAAAAGGCTAAATTTGTATATCATTTTTATAATGTCTTGCACGCCGAACCAGCTTGAAATTTTCACAAAACTTTTTTTTAATATTAAGTTTTTGAAATCATATGAAGCTGGGTCCGCGTATTGGACCTCTCTTCTATTTCGTCATTTTCGGACCAGAGGCAAATTTCTGAAACAAATGCGGTTGTACATTTCAAACTCCACTTTCTACAAAGAAGAATTTAATCATATAAAAATGACGCTTATTATATAAAATGTACAAGCATTCAAACTATACTTTTTATGACACATTGTCTCTTATCTGATTTTTGACTTCAGTTGTTTGCTGAAAAGATGCATCTTAAGTTTGTAACTGGAGACTTTTTTCTAGGTAACTTCTGAAATACAATTGTTCAACAAAGATGATCAAAATAAAGTATTTCTACATTGTATATGCATGTACTCTTTCAAAATCTATATAGGATACTTTATTTACTAGGGATTTTGTCGTTTCACTGGCCCATGATAACAAGACTTTACAAATGTATGTAGCTCATAATTATGATGATCAATATTTACAGACATAAAGATCACAAACATAGTTTTACATCTGGGTGGACATAAAAAGAGCAAAGAGGCTCGTATGGGACATTCGAGTGTCAACAGTCCGAATGAATAAACACGAATGGGAACAGACCGAAAACACAAAAGATGAAAAAATAAATATCGACTGAATAAAAATGAACAACGCTATTTCAAGTTGTAACGAGATTGCATAAAGGTGCTATTAAAACAATGATATTTGGTACTAAGTATCCAATATTCCCGTGCGGGGTCCGGGTGGCGAATAGGCACGCAGCAGACCCTAGCTTGTCGTAAGAGGCGACTAAGGGTCTTGGTATTCTGACGTCGGGTCAGTGCTCAGCCTACAGAGCGACCAAGTGTGTACCCTAGGTGGCTAAATAGGGTGGCCCTCGTCCGCGGGGGTTGTCAGGTCTATAATACGGAAACCCTGACCGCCGACCATAGTGGGCCAACGTGTGTGGCGAGTGCAACGCTCCATGCAGTAAAAGACCCCTTTGTGGACCGCCAAGTAGTGCACCACATAGGCTAAATTTTCCGCCCCTACCCACCTCTCCCCTTTTTGTGTGGTTCTTCAAAATTTACCGTTCCTTTGTTTCCCACCCAACCCCATATTTCATTTATCATCATCATTTCATGTTCATTTTATCATCCTTTTTATGTTCATCGCCTGTAAATAACCTATATAGCGTTGCACGGGCGTAAAACACCAACTCACTCACTCCAATATTTAATATAAGACATACACCGTATGATTGGTGGTCTCAAGTCAATCAGAATTATGCAGTTGTTGATAAAGTGGGGATCAGGAGGCTTATTCCTTATGAAATGGATTATTAGGAATTATTTAAGCATGACAAGTCGGGGATCAGGTGCTCAGGCAGTGCCGCCCTCTTAAGCACTTCTTTTATCACATGAGTTTTGTTGTTTGACACTGGGCCAAAAATATAAGTTTTAGCCTTATAAATTTTATAGGTGTATGTCCTGTCCCATGAGTTCGGTGTCTAGTATTCAGCTCTTTTAACACCGAGTTGGATGTTACTTTTGTCGTCTGCCATATGTACATGTGCTATGGTCACGTAAGCCTGGCCTGAATCGACATTAAAACATAATTTATTAGCTTGTGATAAAGGGTCCAAACATGTGAAATAAAAAAGAAATATACATATGGTCCGACATAATTAAAAAAAAAATAAAACAACTAATTAAAAATGAAGCCAAAAAGCGTAGGAGTCACACGATTTCGTACAAAATATATCTAGGGAGTGCTAGTCGTTATAGGGACTTACGTCCCTTGCAAAAACAAACTCAAATAATAGGATGATGTGATCAACTTTCATCACTTCGTTTATCATACCCTTTAATAAGCTTTCTTCATCTGTAAGTAGCATTCGGGTTCATTTTTTTCGAAATAATCTGGAAAAGTTTTTTTCTTTTTTTCCTTCAAATATTGTTGATTACTATTCTTTTATTATTGATTAAGTTTATCTCCTTTCTGTTCATGGCTATAATCTGAAAAATGTGATCGTTGTTCTTGCTTTGTAAGACTCTGGAAAACTCTCTGAAATAATTTTACGTATTCTCGTCGTATGTTTTTGTTAAAAAGGCCATAGATTACACTATTTATACAACTGTTGGTAAATGCCAGGTAGATTGAAACAATATGGAAAGTGTCACTAAACGCTTCTCTGCTAAATACACAGGTCAAACCGAACGGGAAATATAAAGCCAAGTACATTATGAAAACAACAAACTGAGTTTTAGTTGATTGGATGGTTGTTCTCAAACTTTTCTTTGAATCTTGACGCATCAGTCGTCTTTGGTTACGTTGCATTTTTCTTCTGTTTGCTCCATGTCTTCTGAGTCTTCTATGACTGGCTTTTATGTAGAAGAATATTTTAACATAACATACAATGGTGGTGATGATTGGTATACCCATGCAGACCACAATGGATATTACGGAATAATATATATTTCCGTATCTATTAAAAATGCACATTTGAAGAGAAGTGTCGAATATAATAAATGTTCTGATATCTGTAAGAAGTGGCAAAACAAAAGTGGCAGTTATAAAAAATCCTACTAGAAACATCAGTATTATATTTTGAAGTCTTGAAAATCTCATCGAAACGTGTATGGAAACAGATTCTGACGCAACGAGATACGCTTATTAGCATTATTAGCTGTATACTTGTCATAAACAGAAATGGAGATGTAAATCCATTGACTGTACACAACAATGATAATGTTTCATCATAGCCTTTGTTAGCTATATATATGTTCAACGGTAGTAAATACAAAACGGTTATAAAGTCGATAAACGCAAGAGCGATAATAAAGAAATTTATTTTGACGCGCATTTTTACTGACATCATGAACGTCAAAATTATCAACAGGTTCCCAGCCATACCAAATAAGAGAAAAACTGTACAGATGATGTTGATCATTAATGTGAAAACGATATTAGTTTCTCTTTGGTCTACTTCCGATTCTCTGGAAATGTTAACCAGCAAAGCTTCCGACAAATTGTCTGCAAGTGTCATAGTGTTGTTTTGATGCATTCGCTATAAATAAAGATTACAAAAATAATATGAATTTCTTTATTTATTGACCGCTTCTTGCTAACTCTACAGAATGAAAAATTAAAACTCATAAAATCATTCAGGTTTTATATTCCTTTTAATGCACAAGTTCATTATCCGCGAAATTGACTTTAATTTCCCGTGTTGAAAAGTCTTTGGTAACGATATTTTTAATTAGATTTTCAATTATTCATTTCATTTATTTTGATTCAATTACTGGAAATATATGTAAGTGGTATTTCTTCCTAAAATACGAATAGACAGCCTAATAAATTAATAGTTTTGTAAAGATCCGCTTATTTAAAATTTCGTCACTGAATTCTGAATTAATTCAGGTAGAAATCTTTCAAATATTCTTGAAAACACACGAAATGAAGTAATAAAGCATTTGAATAACGAAAACCGTTTTCTTATTGAAGAATTATGAAATAAGGTTATCAATATCACAAGTAAGTAAGAAAAAAATCTTAATTCTTCAACAAGTATTGATCACTTAGTGGAAAAAAACTGTAGTGAAAGGAATATCACATCTTGAAATTATGTTAATTTTGATTATAAAGAACTCAAGTTTAAACAATCCTTTGGATATGAAAGGCTTCAAAATATATTTTAAACGCAAAGGAAATGAATATTTTGGGTAAATCTTTCAATCTAGTGTTTTTGGTAGAAATTTTGATGACTTGACACTTACATTAAAGCTCCCATAAGCCTTTTAACTAATTGCCATTATAAGCATTATAGTGATCAAGCTTTGTGTGATGATACTTAACCAAATCATCAATCGTTTGAAGTGTAATGCCGGATTTACAATTGATTTGTTTGATTTTTTTACATTAGTCGATTAATGATTCTCAGCTAGCTGTCAGTAACACCGAATGTTCCATATAAAGTTCCTATGCCGTTCGCTGTTCATTTTGTCTTTTGTCAAAGGTTCTCTCTAGTGGAATTGAACTGTAATCTCTTTGATTTTTCTTCTGCGTTAAGATTTTTGTTTGATATAGAGGGAGATTGAGCCTATGAACTAGTTCTAAATGTGCGTGTCCATAACAAAGAATCTTTGACATAACTTTTGTTTGTACTTGTCTTCTGTTTCTTGTTTAAGTAAGGGGTCTATCTCTGACTATTTTAGGACTGGATTTGAATTATTTGCATTTATTTTAGACCTTTTGCCGATAACAGAACGGCAAGCAGCGCCTACTGGCCTCGTTGAAGGCTTCTATTGTGTTTTTTTTCTAAATTACCACTTGTTTATAGATATGTCGCGTACACTTATTCCACATCTCATATTTTGCGTGTCAGCCAATCAGGATTACATTTTAAAAAAATCCATTTAACTAGCTTTCCCTTCATGACAAGTAATTTAATCTCTAGTGGAATATTAAAGGTTGTTTTTATTTTAACTGGACATTGCTGTCATGTTCAATTCAAAACAAAACAAATCACGAAATTATTCCATCCGTGCAACTCTTTACTGAAAGCAAAACTGTATTTAGTCACTAAGTCGTACCTTTTATTTACTTTCGGTTCTTAACGAACAACTTTAATAGAAGACTGTTCAACGTTTACCATTTAAGTGTAAACAATAAATAATCTGACACAGCTTACTTCGTTCCAGGTTTTCGTAACAGTTTCAGAAACATCTTTTTTTTATCTTTTTCTTTCTCAAGAACATTAACCATTTCTTTCTTGAGATGTCTGTATCAAGTCAAACTACTGCGATCTTCAGTTTTTCGGTATGTTTTCCTTTTATGAGTTGTCTCTTTGGACATTTAGGATTATACCTCCAAGTTCGGTAGCTTTGTTAATATCTTTTTTCAACTAATGGAGATTTAAATCATTTATAATTAATCATTTAAAATACACCCTTTGTTTCTAATTAACTTTAATAAATCGTTATATATTTCTTCTCATAACGAACAGGTTACTATCTTATCAATATTAAAATAATTAACCTACCTTGCTTCTGACTTGCAATACAAGAACTAGCTTCGAATGACTAGGCATTATTATATATACCAATTGTAACAACTGGACGTGATATTGAAATTGAATATCTTTTTCGCAGTTTCTCTCGAATGATACTCCAACCTACGAGCATATTTTAGCAAGTATAGAATTGAATTTGACACTTTAATAAATGTACGTAACGTTTAAAAAGTGTAGACCTTAAAAAGCTCTACAAAACACCCCTAATTTTCTGGAGGTTGTTGGATGAACCTCTTTCAAGGTTATGGCCCTTGCAATACCATAAAACACAATCGTGCCAAAAGAAATAATGAGATATTGAATTAGTGTACGCGATACAGCTCAAATAACAAGCGGTAATTATGAAACAAAAACAATGGACAACCCTCTGCAGCCTGCAATCGGCTCATGGTCTGAAATAGTCACAGATAGACCCCCTTCTTAAACAAGGAACGAAAACCTTTAAAAAGACAAGTACAAACAAAAGCTTTGTGAAAGATTCCTGGCTAATGACAGGCACATATAAAATATGGTGGGTATAAACTAGTTTTGTGGGTCCGACCTCCCCGATCAATATTCCCAGACAAAAAATAAACACACAATAAAAATCAAACCGATCAAAGTTCAATTCCACAAGTTCGGATGCAGTTGGTCAAACTGCAAGTGACGACAATATCTCAAATGGCGATTTGCCAAACGAGCTTAAACCTATAGGCATCAAATTAATGTGATGAATTTCACCCTTTGAAGTCTTATTGCCAAAAGAATTTTACATAGCTCTATGATAAACGTGATGACTTCAACTTTCCAATCGTCAATTTATGGAGTCTTCGTATCACAGTTAATTCGTTACTCCAGTGCTTGCGGGAATTACTTCAATTTCCTGGACTGGGCGTTACGTTTGACACAGAAATTGCTGACACTGGGTTATGTTGCTCCACGGTTGCTGTCTTCACTCAAGAAACGTTAACTTTACAGTAGACACCGTGCACTCGTAGACAAATATGGGATTTTTATCACTCAAATGTGTGCAGATGTGTCGTAGCTCGAATGCCCCATTGGTGCCGCTTTGCTTCTTTTAACCCCCCCCCCCCTGAAAATTTGGAAGGACCACGAAAAACAGTTCAGAACTCAGCAGCAAGACTCATTGGTTCCCCAGTTTGGTATTTTTGGTTATACTGTTCTATGCTCTTCATATTCATACAGTGTTTGGCATTTTCAATTTTTTTGGTAGAGCGCCTCTGATGAGTCTTGAATAGACTAAACGCGCGTCAGGCGTAGCAAAATTTATTGTCTGGAACTTTGTTGTCATTTGTATTTCAAAGAAAAAGAAACACGAACACATAACTTCTACATTACATTAATTTCATTACATTGGCTTCTGATTCAATACCGCTGCCAGTATAAAATACTTTTATATTTAAAATGCTATCCATGGTAAGGCGCCAGTGTTTCTTCAATTTCAATCTATAGGCCTACCAGAAGTTTACGATCAGAGAGCAGTAACCTCCTTCTTGTGCCGAACGATGTAAGAACTAAGACATACGGCGAAAGACGCTTCATTAATAAAGGTAATAACAAAACTACCGAACTTGAATGATCAATCTCATAGTCCAGAGAAAATGACAAAAACGAATCAGTCATACCGGAGAACTGGTGGATCGCAATGGTCCTGACTTGGTACAGGCATTTCAAACGAAATGGTGGGTTAAACCAGGTTTTATGGCGCCAAACCTCCCTCTTCCATTGCGATCTTAGGATCCGGTAATGACCATAGAACACAACATAGTTGTGAGACACAATAGGGATATTGAGGTGATCATCTCAGTACAGCAGACCAGTCAAACACTAATTAAAACAATTAACTATCATATCTTTTAACTCAATTTTGAACTTTTCTACTAGTGGCTGATAACGAAGAAAGAATTTTTTTAGTGATCGTATGAGACGTATTTTCTTATAGCCCTGCTTCAAAAGTCGGTCACGAAGAAACCGGTGTCTGATCAAAAAATCTGTGAAATGTGTGCAAGCTCTGGCATATCGAATAAGTTGAGAAATATAAACACCGTATGCAGGAGAAGTAGGTATATTGCTCTGTAGATTAGGAAAATTAATAATTTGAAAATTAAAATCGTCTCGTTTATCGTAAATTTTTGTACTGAGATGACCACCTGGGTCAAATTCGAGGTGCAAATCCAAGAAAGACGTGAAGCAATTAGATTCGGTGGTCTCTTTAATCTCCAATTCTGGAGGATATATTGAAGGAATCCAACTACCAAATGAAGTGTTATTGACAGAAAGGACATCATCAATATATCTGAATGTAAGATTAAATGACCGTGCCTCTTTCATCTTCTTGTCCTTTACGAGTCCCTGAAGAAATTCCGTCTCGTAAGAGTATAAAAACAAATCGGCAAGGAGAGGAGCACAGTTTGTGCCCATTGGAATGCCGATTTGTTGTTGAAAAATCTCTCCTCCGAAGGTGACAAATATGTTGTCAATGAGGAAATCAAGCATACTGCAAACTTGTTCCAGTGTGTAACAAATTTTATCTTTGAAAGATGTTTTGGAAAAGAATGTAGAATTATAACCCAAAACAACAAAATTCCTTGAGTTTGAAAAGGCTTTTTCGAGAAGTTTTTTCAGGCGACATTTTAGTTTATCGTGTGGTAAGGTAGTGTATAAAGTTGAAAAATCGAACGTTTTCAAAGAGTGAACCTCAGAAAATGATCTAGATTTAAAATGATCTAACAAATCTTTTGAGTTTTTCAAAATCCACATATGGTTAATTCCACTACGATTATAAATAGTGTCGCAGTATGCTTGTTGACCTTCTTTGACAGCAGACAAGATTTTAGTTAAATGAACGGACAGCTCTGTAGTTGAACATGATGAAGATCCAGCTATATACCTTTCTTTGTACGGATTTTCAGCGGCCACTCTTTGGAACAGTTTACCACCAAATTATAAGAAGCACAAGTAACAATGAAATGTAACAATAAAATGAATTAACTCAATAAAGAATAAAACAAATCAAAACGATACACGTGGAAAAGTATGTAAATATATAAATTTTTAACAAAGTTAAGATAATAAAGCAAACCAAATAAAACCAGCAGTATTAAGTTGATAATCAAATAAGAACATAAGAAATATAGATAATTTTGAATACAAATCAATTTCTTTGAGAAAATTAATAATGGCATCGTTTGGACTGACGCCGAGCTTAATATTATCAGCATAATTATATAAAAGTTTCGGCATATCTTACAAAAAACACGGATTCAAATTTAGTTCGTATTGTTGAATATATCTCATGTTTTGAGACTAAATGTATTACCTTCATTGAATGGTCTTTTGTGAAAAGTAAGGATTATGTAACACCAATTTAGAATCAGAACCAAACTTTGATAGAGAATGTTGTACAATTCGTCTCTAAACTTAAGTCTGAGTATATTTAGGTTGTTTTTTTCTGACGTAAACAATATTAAATCAACTGTAAGAAGAGTTATGACCTTTCAATCATAGAAGTTTTTCAATATTGACATTTTCAATTTCGATTATATCAAAATATCTAAATGGAGAGTTACAACTTCCAAATTACCCTAAAAAGCAGGTAGTTACATAACTTTAAAGTATAAATATACACAACGGAAAAGAGTCAAGCACCACCAGATAAGAAACCGACTCCAAACTCTTATTTGACCATTCAACTTTTTGAATTGTTTCATGGTGAAATTTTGAAGCAGAATCATTGTTGGCGCCTAAAAAAATAAAACCATTGTTTCTTCTTATAAACAAGTTAACAACACCATTATTAATTGTGAAACAGCTATTACCATGGTGACAAGAAATCAAGTTGTGGGTTACATTTTACATGGTAAAAATCGCACCTTTTTTCTTACAAAAACATTGGTATGCAGTATTGCAGAGAACTTGAACGCTCTAAAACGAGTTACATGTATTTGAAAGTTTCATGAATAATTTACGCCGTATTGATATTAGCCTGTTTTCCCGAAATTAAAATAAATGCTAGTTTTCTTTCAAAACATCTGAAGTAAAATTTTAACGTTTGATATTGATATTTGATATTTATTTTCATTCATTTTGTCATACACATGTGGTATGACATCTGAGCAAAATTTACTTTTCGGGCAGTTTCAGAAAAAAAGTGAAAAAATCTGAACGATGGGACGATTTCTTATTAACTGATGAAAACTTTCCAGAAGTATCTCTTTCATTTTCCATTTTGTATATTAAACATATAAAAAAAATATAGAAAAATAAAAAACATAGAAACAATCTGTCTTTTGCCCATAGCGATAGCACATAAATGATCGGGGTTCGTCGAAAGCTTGTTATATACAATACTCATCTTAAATACCGTCAAACGCGATTACGAGTTATTTTTCGTAGGTGTTCGGTACTCCCTTAATTTAAAATTAGGCTCAAATGCATATGGAGTTAGTAAAATGGTGTTTAAAGCTAGACTTTAATCAGATATATAGGGTGGTGCTTGGCTATTTTTAAGGTGTGTATAAAGGATTGAACAATGTATTGTTTTTTTTTCTTTAAAACCATCTTTTGCAATTTATGGGTCTACCAGTAGGTAGAACCTATGTTTAACACGTCCTTGTTTAATACCAAGGGGCTTGAAGAGTTATTACAAAGTATTTCAATTAATGAACAAAATCTCAGAATCTAATTAATAGATATTAACTTCATCTATGAACCATGATCTTTTGAAATATTTTTTTTCTACGTATGCCAAAAATAGATTGACTGTGTTAGAAATGATATAAAATCAAGTTGGTTATAAAGGTTCCTATGACAAGTAAAAATCGGAACTAAAATTTTACATGCTAGCCTACAATAAAAGCTTCAAAAATGCATTAATTATATATATATAATAATAGAAACCTGACTTTTCAAAGCAGGAATAGATGTATATTTTCGGAAATGACAACACTTAATATGTTTTAGGTGCAAATCTGAAACATATTAAAGACCAAATTTTACAAATGTTTTGTATCTCTGTTTTTTATGAACTTCTAAAATGAATATTTTCTCAACATTTTCGCACACATTTGATTAAAACTGACATGATCACGCGTTTAAAATTGAGTGGATCTTATTAAGGTTTTCCATTATCGTTAATAGTTGATTAGACGTTTAAACCTTATGCCGATGCATTTTAAACAATTTCGTTTTTAGACTAGAAATGTTCGTAATTGTTTCAACTAGGCCGAAGCTATAAATGCAAATCGGTATTGAAATATTTAGTTTTGAATTTTGTAAACGTTCATTTCAGGGATATAGGTTGTATATTTCATTTCCAATCTGATTTGCAAGGGTTTGTTCAAATTTTACATTTTTTTTTACCCGACACCGGTGTCTGTCTGATCAGTTTTTAGACCAAGGCTGTAATAAATTACGTCTCGTAAGGTATCGTAAAAATTTTCTTTTTTAAAGCCATGAGTATCAAAATTCAAACTTTTGTCATACGGATATTACTAGTGATTGTTTTAATTAGTTTTCGGCTGTCTGTTGTACTGAGATATCTCCTCGCTATTGACCCGTCGCTACGCGACAGAGGGTCCTAGTAATGATCTTAGTCCGTCTGTCTGTGCGTCTGTTACACTTTCCGCTAAACGGATTTTGATGAAATGTTGTAGGATTGTTGGTCATGATATGTAGTTGATCATATTAGGTCATAGGAAATCTTTGTGAAAACAATTCCTCTGCGACCGCTCAACGAATTTTGTTGAAATTTTGTTTTTGTGTGTGTGTCCGTGTGTGTGTTTTACGCCCTTTATCGACATACCTGTGCCATTTTGGGCAGTTTAAATGGTAGAGAAAATCCGAAGTACCCGGAGGAAACCACCGACCTTGGGCAGGTAACTAACAAACCAAATTAAATACAGTTGGGGAAGTCCCTTTTTTGTTAAATACAAATGGGACTTGAACACCAACTGAGAGGTGATCATCGGCTAGTGATCAATGGTGTGGTATTGAAACCAGCGCCTTAGCCCAATCGGCCACCTAGGCCCCTGAAATTTTTGTTTGTCAAGATTTGTAGTTGAAAGCCATTTTGAAACAATGAATTTCAAAGGAGTCATGGAACTATATCGACTTTGTTCGTTTTATGTCAAGGTAACACTTTGTGAACGCAACTTCTCTGAGACCGCTCAGAAATTTTGTAAGATTGTTTGTCATATGTTATTTATCATATTGCAACATCATTTTGATTCGACGAATTTTAAAGGGTGATTGGACTTAATCGAATTTGTTCATGAAAGGTCATAGGAACGTTTTGTAAGCACAAATCTTCTGAGACCCCTCTTCGGATTTTGATGAAGTTTTGTAGGATTGTTTGTCATGATATGTAGTTGATCATATTGCAACGCCATTTTGATTTGATGAATTTTATTGGAGTTATAGGTCTTTATTGACTTTTAGAAACACTTTGTGAGCGCAACATTTTTTAGACCTCTCGACGAATGTTGATGATGTTTTTTACGATTGTTTGTCATCATAATATTATTTATTTGATCATATTTCAGCATCATTTTGATTTGATGAATTCGATAGGATTTATGGGACTTTATCCACAAAGTAAATTGTTAGTCATTGGAATTCGTTATTGGCTCCTCTGAGGCTCCTGGACAGACTTTGCTGTCCAGAAGTTTGATTTTTGTATGTATGAGTGCAGGGATCATTTTAGGAGGGGCCATGTGTCTAATCCCCCATCATTTTTTAAATTGGCCCATCAAAATTATTAAGATGGGCCATTGACCCATATATTTTAGAAAGAATGCATGATTTTATAGAGAAAATAAAAGGATAAGGTACACATGGCCCATAGTCCATATTAAAAATGGGTCATTGACCCATCCAGCTCATTATTCAGAATGATCCCTGTGAGTGTGTATGCATATTAATTCTATTTTGAGTTTCCATTGACAAATTCATCATGAATAACGATACTGTATTGTCAAAGTAAATTTTCATCTTAAATGCAGCGGCGGGTGACATTGGCTGCGTGTACCAATCTCTACGGAAATCAACGCGAACCGAAGTCGTAACAAGAGTGAACTCAGTTGCCCCAGAAGAGTAAGCGGTTCCTGTCTGCTATAGCACACCCGTCGTGTTCTTAATTTTCAATTCAGTGTGTCAAATCCGGTAAAGGAATACAAAACAAATTTCTATGACAAACCAACATCTGCACTCATTTGATAGATAGAAATCCCATCTTTGTCTACAAGTGTACAGTGTCTACTGTAAACTTTCTTGAGTTAAGACAGCAACCGTGGAGTAACATAACCCTGTGACATCAATAGCTATGTAAATCTAGTAAATCAATACATTGTTTTAGTCAAGCACTTTTATTTTATTTCATATTAAGGAATTCACAAAATGCTGAAACTTCATGTTAATTTCCCTAAGCAACTCGGTGTTAGGTTTTCTTAAGATTAAAATGACTTTTATCTAACTAATTATCATAATTGAGCAATTTACTACTATCCTAGTTTTTAAGTTTTCTCTCAAGGAACAATAAAAAATCGAAACAGCTTTTAAAAACTTAAAGAAATAAAAGTTTTGTTAAGAATTTGCCGAAGCTTAATATATGTTCTTTAGCTGTTTCTTTACTCTGGAGATTGAGGTAGACATAATACTCTCTACAATATATCGCCACGTATATTTGCAAAGAGTGTTATTCTGCTCCACTGCAAAATGTTAATAAATTAAGGTACCAAACAACTTCAGAAAAACAAAAACATTAGCAGCGCAACGGGTGTGCTATAGCACAAAGGGACCACTCTTTTGGAGCTCCATAGTTAACTCTTGTTACGCGTTCGCGTTTTTCATTTCTGTTCTGTTGATTTTGTGTTTCATCGTGCTGTACTTTTTTCGTGTTTTCCGGTTTTGTCGATGCCCTTTCGGACTTTTGACTTTTCGGACACTCGAATGCCCCATAGCTGCCTCTTTTCTTCTTTCAATGTACGAAGATTTTAATAACAACAAAGTTTATAAAGTTATGATCATGATTGTGAACACTCTTGATACAAAGTGTTAGTCTTTCACGTAAATTATCAGTGAAACAATTGAATAAAATAAATTACCTTTTTTTAACAATAACAAAAAATAAAAATGAAAATACCATTTCTTTAAACGATTTGGTATGCAACGGATAAACTATCAGTTTTTAGATTTTATAGATGAATTATAAACTCCAAGCCAATAGAACATTTTCAGTTTCATCTATAATAATAGACTGTCTGTTTTTAGATCGTTTACCCGCATTTTTTACTATAATCTACCAATGGTCCTGACAAATCATAAGCATTTTAAAGATATGGACGGTTTTAAGGCGCCAAATCTCCACGTTCCTTTGCGATCTTTGGGTCTAGCTACACAACACAGCACGAATGTGAGACACAATAGGGATTACGATGTGATTTTCTTCGCACAACAAACAGCTGTGCAAAACTAATAAAACAATCACAACTTCTTTCATCTTACATTATTTTGAATTCAGCTGCTAGTGGTTTATATAAAAATAAAATCGAAAATCTTTTTGCATTGATTGCCTCGGCCCTGTTAATTTTATGAAGCAGCTTTTTATCGTCTTAAACCAAATTGGTTAAAATCATTGAACTAATCAAACATATCACTGGATTACATAAGATAACATTAAGCTATTGTTTTCACTGCTTAAACATCAGATTACTCCGTTGAATCATTTAACGCTAATCATTTGATAATGGCGAACCGAGACAATATCCGTCCATTTTTATGGGTGATAATTTCTATTCTCACCAGACAAGACGTGACATAAATATATAAATCTAAGGATAAAATGTAATTAATAAAAAACTCAGAGAAACAAAAATATTGTTTCAGCTTATTCAACATTATAATTGAGACTTAAACCTTGAAGATGACTGGGATGTCATTTCAGATCAGGTTGAATATCCACCTGTTATTTTTTTGGCATGTAATATATCTACTGCGCGAATAATTATATCGTCAAGATCATAAGATTATATTACGACAACAATAAGACGCTATCATGCCCTTGGCGTTCTTAGTACGACCCTACAAAGATCTTTCTACGTTTTACATGTAACAATTGATTAATGTGTCTCGTTCTGACAATTGACACATACCCATTGGCAGCAAATACATCCCTATAGATTTCGGAAACCACAAGTTTAAACATTACAAAATCAAAAAAATATATTTTTTGAAAACCAACATTCAATGAGTCTTGAATTGGATTTTCATTAAGGGCGTATATGCCCTGGCGTTTGGGTCTAGGATTTCGTTATTTTATTTATTGTGTGTATATAAAAATTATTACCCTCATTATATATATTATAGATAATATTATTTTCACGTGGAATTAATAATTTAGCGATGGTCAGAATTTGTTATTTGCACAAAATGAAAAATAAAATCCTAGCCACAATCGCCTGTGCGTACATAGTAGGTATCTTATGTTCGAATTTCATACCATCATTATTTTTTTATAAAGTGTTCCATAGTGATTGATTCCTACCGCCTGTTGTCCAAGGTGTCATTCTGTCGATCAAGCAGACAATTAAAGCATTCATCATTTGAGAAGCATTTGGTATCATATGGGGTCTGAGAGTATTCCACGGGTGTCATGATTGGAGAACTTCATTTGGGAAACTTAAAATACAATAATTACTTATTGGTAAGAAACAAGATATGAACATGGTGTATTACATGTATTATGGGATACATTTTTGTGGCCATCAAACATTTACTTCCTGCTGTTAACTTTATG
Source organism: Arcuatula senhousia (assembly GCA_963971305.1). Taxonomy (NCBI): domain Eukaryota; kingdom Metazoa; phylum Mollusca; class Bivalvia; order Mytilida; family Mytilidae; genus Arcuatula; species Arcuatula senhousia. The sequence goes on along the minus strand of OZ020311.1, from coordinate 16,455,444 downwards.
TTTAACGCATGGCATAGTTGTAAAAGTGGGGATATTACTAGTGAGCATTGGCTCAGATTTTTATTTTCAACTAGTCTCGTGCGGGGCCCGGGTGGCGAATAGGCCCGCAGCAGAGCCTAGCTTGTCGTAAGAGGCGACTAAGGGTCTTGGGATTCTGACGTCGGGTCAGTGCTCAGCCCACAGAGCGACCAAGTGTGTAGCCCTCGTCCGCGGGGGTTGTCAGGTCTACAATACGGAAACCCTGACCGCCGACCATAGTGGGCCAACGTGTGTGGAGAATGCCACGCTTCATGCACGTAAAAGACCCCTTTGTGGACCGCCAAGTAGTGCACCACATAGGCTAAATTTTCCGCCCCTACCCACTTCTCCCCTTTTCCTGTGGTTCTTCAAAATTTACCGTCCCTGTGTTTCCCACCCCATCCCATATTTCATTTATCATCATCATTTCATGTTCATTGTATCATCCTTTTCATGTTCATCGCGGATCGCCTGTAAATAACCTATATAGCGTTGCACGGGCGTAAAACACCAACTCACTCACTCACACACTCACATTATTTTCAACTTAAACACTTAGATTTGTTTGGTGTTCTTAAATCTTCAACCAAACAGAGAATAACAAATCTAATTTGGAATCTATTTAAGAACTTTTTAAGTGGATAGCATCTGGTCAATATAAATTGTCCTTAGCAACCTTTTGTTTGTTTTCTGAAGAATTAAAATGAATTTTATCTTACTAATTACCATAACAATGCAATTTTATACAAGCCTAGGTCTTGTGGCTTCTCTTTAGCAACAATAAAAAGTCGTTTAGAAATAACTTTCTTAAACATTATCATAACAGATTAAAGTTCCCTTTTGGAAAATAAAAAAAATGAAATTGCAAAAGCTTATTTGGTTTATGTGACACAGCTGATTTGTTACTCTAAAGCGTTAGGGAGACATTAAACTTTTCACAATAAAATGAGACATGAGACGTTAATTTGCTAGAATGTGTTTTGCTGCTTCTTTGCAAGATGTCGTTTTAAACAATCCCAAACCGCACAGTAAAATATAACCACTGGAAACTTCTTCTTTGCAAGATGTCGTGACAAAACAAAACAGCAAAATAAAAACCCTGGAAACTTGTTAAAACATTTTTTTATATTCTGTATTGAGAGACAGGTTTGTGTGTATATGTGAATCCATCTGCAGTTTACAGTTTGTGAATATGGCCTTTGTGTCGGTCCCCATTTAGCCTACTCTAATCGAACACTAGAAATGGGTCTTAAACGTGCATGGTGTATTTCTCTCCTAATACACGGGACAGTTTTTCGTCCCATCTGAAGGACTAGAAATCCTAAAACTGTTCATGTTAAGCCTCATTCAACGTTTCATGCAATTTGTGGTCACAAAAGGGAGGAAGACGGAAGAAGAAATCTTCAATAACTCCAAGTTGCAAAAGCGGATTATAATTCAGAAAGCCTGATCGGCAACTAATGATGAAATGTGAACAACAGCGAAGTTTCAAAAGATTAGTTAGTTAGTTAGTTAGTTAGTTATTGCTTTACTCCCAAGCAGCGCGATTTCGGCTATATCCGGGAGATGAACATGAAAGTGGTGATACAATGAACATGAAATGATGATGGAGTGGCGGAAATAGGGACACAAGGCAAATCGGGTAGGAGAGTTTTGACTGCCACTGGAAAAAGGAGTGATGGGTAGGGACGGGAAATTTTGTCTCCTGCATGGAGATCCTACGGGTCCTACTCTTACCGAGACCTGCAACAGGGTTCTTTAACGTGCGAGGAACGTGACATTTTTCCCAACACGGTGCACCACTATGGTTTGCGGTCAGGTTTCCGCATTATCGTCTGACGACCCCGCATCTCTCGATGTCAGGGCTGCCCCATTCAACCATTTGGGGCACACATCCCAGTCGCTTTGTGGGCAAAGCGGCCTGACCCCGATGTCAGGTTTCTGAGCGCTCTTTAGTGGACTTTTACCGACAAGCTTAGCGCTGCTGCGGGCCTATTCGCCTCCCGGGCCCCGCACGGGAATTCAAAAGATTAGAAATCTTTACCATGTTAAAAGCCGTTTTGAAATTTGTTGTTGTTTTGATTTCACGTTACAAGTAACAACCTGTGCGGGGCCCGGATTACGAAGAAGCCTGAAACAGCGATAAGCTAGTCAGTAAAAGTTCACTAAAGACCGCTCAGAAACCTGACATCAGGTTTGGCCACGTTGCCCACAAACGATCGGATGTATGCCTCGAGTGGTTGAATGTAGAGTTCCTGTTTCTAATGAATGCCGGGGTCGTCGGGCTACAATGCGGAATACCTGGCTGCAAACCATTCTAGTGCACCGTGTCGGGAAAAATGTCACTTTCTCTAAAGAACAGTAAGAGTAGAACCCATAGGATCCCCATGCAGTAGGCTAAATTGCCGGTCTCTACCATCACCCCTATTTAAAATGACAGTCAAAGATTGGTCTTGTGTCCCTTTTCTCCATATCATCATCATTTCATGTTCATTGTGTTAAAAAAATATTTATTTTTTCATGTTTAACCCTAGAAGATAGCCAAGTTCGTCCTGCTTGAGAGTAAAGCAATTACATATTAATAACTAACTAATTTCATATCCTTGATTTGGTTTATCTGAAACCTTGTCCTTGTCCTGCCTATGAACTTTAATGTGACAACTTTCAATTAATCAAAAGGCCCAAAAAATCAACAATCGCATGCTTTTAACTAACTCTATTCTACAGGAATTTAAAGGTTTAACGAACGCAATAATTAAATAAATCACTTCCAGTACAATAACAACAAGCATAGAGAAAGTTATTTTTATGTTTTTTATCAGCGATCTTGAAATGAAGCAAAGGTGTACCGGATGGGCAAAATGTCGTTTATTCGAAAAGAAAAAAATAATAATTCTAGAATTTCATAGATGAGCTATTTACTCCTACCCAATTTTAATCGTTGTTGAAATCAACTGATTAAAGGCGGAAATTTGGTTGGAAAATAAATCTACATATTATTTAGTCCGAACTTTTATAATACTAGTACTTATAAATAGACATTAATATGCAAATTGAAAATATACATCACCAAAATTATTTCCAAAACATGGTTTCACTTTTCAAGGTATTTTATTAGACTATATTTGAAAATATTTATACTACTAAAATAAGTGAGCGTTAAATGTTAGCCGGGATGCAGTCTACACAACAAGTGCTACAACACAGCTCTATATAAAAAAATAGGGGATTGTTGTGCCCTTTGAAAATTTCATTAGCATATATGCAATTATGTCTGCAGTTTGCTAATACACATAATCAACTATAGCCATCATCGTTCCAGACTTACGTATAAACATGTTTCCGGAAGTCATACAAAAAGCGCTTGGAAGCGTCCAAGTTGGTATTAGGCGACCGAGACTTATTTGGAAATGAAAAAAAAATGGGTTATAAATTGTTACCGAATAATTGAATCAATCGATATATCAACTTAAAAAATACTAAAAAACTAAGTACATGTAGAGGTAAAATAGAAAAGAAAACAACGATTTTATCATCGCCATGATATTAAATCTATATTGTTCATCACGCTAGAATGCAGCGATCAGATTGACCGAGAAATTGAGAATATTTTCCAATAGACCAAACTAGCCTGCATTACTACTTGGTAATTTACTCCGCGCGCAAGATAAAAAATATTTCATGCTTAATGATCAGTTGAAATTAATTTATCAGAAATGACTGTTAATATGTTTGTTTATTGTGGTTTGACTGTTTCTCATAGCACATTTAAAAAGTTTGCGGTAAGACATGTAAATTTATATTATCAAATATATTTTAATTGCCCGTTCGATGTTTTGTCCCACTTTTTTACAATGTTTGAAATTATTTCCCCTTTTTTCAGACCATTACAAAAAATCCCACAAAACTTTTACATACATTTTGCTCAATATTTCAAAGATTTTATATAAAAGATTATATTGGTAAGTAATGATAAAAATGTATGCAAACATGATTAATCGTCAATTTTTTTTCCTACGTGTAAAATTAGACCCAACGATGTCAATTTTCCTACGTGTAAAATTAGGCCCAACGTTGTCAATTTTCCTACGTGTAAAATTAGGCCCAACGATGTCAATGAATTGATGAATGCGTAGCGATTGATTGAAACTTGTCCTGCCACTAGATATTTGTTTAATTTACAAGTGGGGTGACAAACAATAAGAGATAATAAACCAAAAACTTATTTAGAGTTAACCAATATTGTAGAACCTTTAATTTGCGATAAGCACAACCATGTAAAAGCATGCAAATGCAATGGATTTATTGTGTGGTCTATTTTTATAAGCAACGCAACGATTGATTTTCCCGCGAATTTGCGGGTTTTCCTAGTATATAAATCAAAGGATGCAGTTTTTATGTCTTTAACGGGTCGTTACCAATCCACTTTTGAAAAAAAAAACTAATATATGTTCCTGTACATTTCTTTATTTAAAGAATGTTACACATTTTCTTGCTAATACTTTGGCATGAGTATTTTTCAGATTATTTTGTTATGTCTTTTGTGCCTTGAACATAAAAAGATGAAATTTTCAAAAAAACTCCCATCATTTAAGTATAAGTTGTAGAAAATATTCTAGTTTAACAATGTGAAAGAATTATATTAGGGTGCACCTTTATCACTTATTTCAAAACATAAAAAAAGTCAGAATTAATCAGTGGTTGGTGTTTTACGCAACTGCAAACAATGAAAAATATGATCGTCGGGTAGGAGAGAAATTTTTGAAGACCACTTTATAACGACTAAAGGGGAAAGGTGGGTAAGGATGGAAAATTTAACCTATTTAGTGTATTACACTTGGCGGTCCGCATAGGGGTCTTTTACGTGCAAGAAGCGCGGCATTTTCAACACACGTTGGCCACCAACGTACAAACTTTTCGTTTCATAGACCCGTCACCCACTAGGGTCTGGGGCAATCCTATTTTTTTTTCTATGTTACACACCTTGGTTGCTCTGTAGGCAGCGCATTTAAACTTTGCAAGAATCCATTGTCCCTTGATCGACTTAAAAGACAGATAAAGCTCTGCTGCAGGCTATTCGCCACTTGGGCTCAGCACGAGACTGAGAGAATTTTGGAGCGAATCGAGTGCAAAACGAGGGGAAAATATTGTGATCTTCATACGTTACAATTCATTCCTGTAACAACTCTTATGTCGCAGTGTCAATGATAAGTTAAGGAAAGTTGAATTTCTTATTTATATATTTTTATCCTCGTGGATTTGTATTTTGTTTGTTTAATAAGTTTTCAATCATTTTTTCTCTAATATAAAAGTACAAATAATGTCCTTTGTCATCGTTGAGATAATTGTTTTACCAATGATTGTAACTTAAGATATGTGTAAACGCATGCATGTTTATCTCATCGATGTTCCTTTGGTGTTACCGTAAAAAGAGAACATTAAAAAATTAAAAAATCGTAAATTTTGAAATAAGGAAACGACTTAAAAGGATAAAATACCACATTCATTTTCGTAGCTATGAGAAAACCCATCCAATTAACTCAATTTAACATTTTGTGTTTTCAATTTAAAAAGCCAACTCTATAAACTATTTAAATTATCAATGGCAGGAAGCAAAGATGTACTAATGAAACATTCCAATATCGTTATCATTAATGTTCAGACGATGTATATCACAACGAACACAAATACATCTAAGGAAATGCAATATCACTTTTTTATACATTTTGTATAAAAAATTTCTACAACAATTTTATCAGTATATAAATCATCACAATTGAAAAAAAACTTCTAAGCAAAGAAGATGTAATGTTTCAAGCTAATGTGCCCATTGTATTTTGTTTAAACATCATTCTAAAACTTTATACTTGAATGATTAATCTAAATTGCCTAAATATAAAAACTGAAAACAAGGTAAAAACAAAACCGATAAATTAAAAATTACAATGATCATAATTTGTATCGGGCTTACGAAAAGTTGTGGGTTAATAAAACTAGAATTTATGGCACCAAACCAACCCTGCGTTTAGTGGTAATACAAAGCATAGCAAAAAACATTAAATTAATTTATAGTGAGGCCATTATTTCAGTCCAAGAAACAACCCAAAATTAATTACTGTGGTGATAGTATTATTCGTGAAGAATGAATTTTTGTGGTTTTCGTAAGTGGAATTTACCCACCAAAATTATCGCCCAACGTAAAGGAAATTTAACATTGATCTGTATGCAACAGTCTCCAAAACAACGAATTTAAGAATCAACGAATGGATCCTTTTTTATCAAACCACGAAAATTGGTATCCACGAAAATAAATGAATCCACAGTAGTTAATACTTTACCCCAAAGCAAACCGATTTCGGCTTTATCCGGGGGATAATCATGAAAGGGAGGTTTCAATGAACATGAAATGTTAGGCGAAATGAATCCTGACTATTTTAATTCTTTTTTGGCCGTCTGCTGTACTGAGACGATCATCTCGCAATCCTTTTTATGTCTATCAACCGTTTTGTTGTGTTACCACTGGATCCAAGATCGCAATGGAAGTGGATGTTTGGCGCCATTATACCTGGTTTAATTAATGATTCTTTTTTAATGTTTCTACGAATTGCAACTTGAGGCAATTGCAATCTTCAATTTATTCGTTACGTTTTTGCCTTGTTATTGTCTTTTCTTCTTAGACATTTGAGATCGATTATTCTAGTTTGGTAGTTTTGCTAGTACATTCACCTTAAGTTTATATGTGGTATTTCTTTAAAAAAGACAAGAAGGAGTTAAAACGAGTACTGTGCTCATGTTTGTCTCGTCTTTGTCGAATGAAGTTCGGGTGTATGTAGCTCTAGCAGAGTTTATAAACAATGACAAGATTGAATATATAAACAACTCTATGGCCTTTTCACAATAAAAACAAATTATCATGTTAGTGCATGAAATAAATTTTTATATCTCTTATACTTGACTAGAAAACAAAACTTTGGATCATAAAGAGGTTGATTGATTCTGTTTTTGTACCTTCTGTTCGTGGCTTAATTCTGAAAGCAATGTGTCTTGTTTTTGATCCTCAAATCTTTGTAAAATTCTTTGAAATAATTTTTTATATTCTCGCCGGATATTGTTATTCATTATTCCATAAATTATACTATTTATACAACTGTTAGTAAACGCAAGGTAGATTGAAACAATATGAAAGGTATCACTAAACGCTTCTCTGTTAAACAGACAAGTCAAACCAAATGGAAAATACAACGTCAGGTAAACGATGAAAACAACAAATTGCGTTTTGCTTGACTGAATAATCGACCGCAAACTTCGCCTTGTGTCTTGACGATAGAGACGTCTTCTACTGCTCCCACTATGTTTTCTTATATTCCGTTTACTTGCATATATTTGGTAGAAAATTTTCAAATAGCACGCCATTGTTATCACCACTGGTAGTCCCATGCAAAAGAGAATAGATACTAAAGAGTAATAGCTATTTCCATATCTATTAAAAATGCACATTTGAAGCGAAATGTCGAATATAACATATGTTTCCATATCTGAGAGGAGTGGTAAGACAAACGTCAAAGTTTGGAAACATCCTGCTATTAGCATAAGCGCCATATTAAACGGCTTGAACAACTGTTCAAAATAAGTATGAAAACAAATTCTAACGCACCGAGTAACGCTTATCCACATAATTAACTGAATGCTGCTCATGAATAGAATTGGAGATGTTAATCCATTTACTGTACAAAGAACTGATAAATCATGATGAAAGCCTTCATTTGCTATATATAGATTTAAAGGAAGTAAATATAAAACAATTGTAAGATCAACAACGGCAAGGGCGACAATAAAATAATTAATTTTGGCGCGCATTTTTGCTGACGTCATAAAAGTAAAAATTATTAACAGATTCCCTGTTACTCCGACTAAAATAAGCACAGTGCATACTATGTTGACACACAATGTTTGAACATAATGTATTCCTTTTATCTCTGGCATAACAGTTGTTGAATTATTAACCATAAATTCTGACCCAGTTTCTGTCATATTTCAAAACGTTGTTTAAGCAGTTCGAGCTGAAATAAAAAACATGTTTTTGATAAAGTTTTATTCATGTATAACTTAATCTTTCATTCTTTAATCTAGATAAATGTATGTTTTTGTGAATATGTATCAAAATATATAGTTATAATGTATCAAACTTGTCTTAGAGGTGATTACGGATCAATCAAAAGTATGATCCTAAGTTGGATAAATACGGTAGCCTTTGTGCGTGTGGATTCAGAAAACCTGACCGTTGACCAAATATGCCAATGTGTTTGGGGAGTACTAGTGCCATGCTCTTCGTGCACGTAAAATTCTTCTTAGTGGACCCCCGTGGTGCTTCACAGAGAATAAAATATCCAGATTTGCCTAAAGCTTCTTTGATGAGTCTTTTATTCGAGAAAACTTTTAATATGTTTTGGTTGAGAAGACATCAAAATGTGTACAGACAATTACATTTGATGTTTTTTTTTAATCTGATACAATTTCGAAATGGTTGTGCTCATTACTTATGGTTAATGCAATACAACCTGTTTTAATTCGATATTTTCTCTTGATGTAATCGTCTTTTATGAAAGATATTAAATCTTGAAGAGAATGATGATAAAAAGATAAAAATATTTATTTCTTATCTGTTTTAATTCAAATACGCCAATTACATGTCAGTACAACGTACCATGCCATTCTATTATGATTTCTTTCATGCTCTGCATTAAGTATATTTCTTGTATTTTTTTCCTATGTATTCACCACAGACACACGTTTGCCCATTTCGGGTAAATAAGCTCATAGACTAGAAGCTAAGCACTATGAAGAAGAGAACATCACTCTCCGGGCACCTAGAAAAACCACTGCTACAGGTCTTGATATAAGTAGCTTTAATTCAGGATTCGCAAATTCATAACTAGCAGTAATTATCTAACCTTACCCATTCCCAATTTTTGCAACCAATTTGAGTCCTATCTTTATCTCACTTTTCACTTTATAAGCAATTGATGTATGATCTGTATATTACATGTACCCCTTCGTAATCATCGCTACATATAGATATAGCCAAACTCGAACAACACTAGTTAATCATTAAGGAGGTTTGCTCCTCATATTTTGGGATTTTTGTCAGATTTTCGAGATCCTCTGGGTTTGTTCATCTATTATGCTTGAAATTTTTTGCCCATGAACCCACTATTTTTTTTTTTCTTATTCAAAAATATGTCCACCGAATATGCAAATTACAATTTTTTTTATGAAATTTTTTACTCTGTCAAACATTTTAAAAGGTTTTAAGGATGTTCGCTACTATAATTGAAAATAAATAGGTATCAAATTTGATGCCTTAAATGAAAAGATATTAGTAAAAGGTATAAAATAAGCACAAAATTTTGATAGGTTCGTGGCCTCGTTTTCAAGATAATTGACGTTAAAGTTTTGGCGGCAAAAGGTTTTCTCTGAATTTTTCATAGGTCTAGCATTAGCACTATTTCGGTGTTAAAAACCCATGACAGAATAAATAGGATTTGATGAAACTTTGTCTATTACCTCTTTATGACATATTGAAGACATTAATAACAAGAAAATAGGGAGTTCGTGGGCAAAAATTTTAACCCTATTTTGATGGTAAAATCCAGAGGATTCCGAAAAAAATGACAGAAATACCAAAACAAGACCAGCGAGCATCCTTAAGATGCCTATCTGCGGCAATGCAAAAGTGAAGGAAAAGTCGAGAGAGAACTTATTTCCCGCCAAAATTATAAACGCTTATGGCATAAAAACGAGCACATGGACCTACATTTTTTTCTTAATTATTTTGATCATTTGTCCATATCCTTCAAAACAGATGCTACTTGATTTATTTTTATTTACTTTAAGATAGAGGAGTAAACCCCCTTAATGAACTAACCAGGAACAGGATCTCGTACTGGTAAACGTAAATGTTCTTTAATTATAATCAACACCTCTGAGTAACTGGCTACTTTACAATAACTAAGTTTATAAAAAATAATATTATTACTTTTTGTATTGCCCTAGAAAAAAACGCACAGTGTGCCAGACAATTTATTATTTCATTTACATTGATGATATATAACGGAAAAGAAACCCCGCAAGGGGAACCGACAAGATATATAATATGTACGAGACGATATATTTGAACCCGATTCCCTTAAGGACAAATCAAAATTGCATTAAAAGAATTGGACATGATTGGTATTCTGTAAGTATAAGTTCAGTAATACTAGGACAGACCTGAAATCGAACCCAACGTTATGGGAGACCACCCTGATACTGTATACAAAATATAAAGTGGATGTGATGAGTAGTTGTTGAAAATATTGGAACTTAAGTTTCTTTCGCCCGACTTTAATCCGGATTATTCATTGTTAAATCCTCCAAGAAAAAGAAGACAAGATAGCTTTTTCTAACAAAGAAACATTGAATGCATTGTCGAAAAAAACGATATTTTGTACTACAGGTTAGCGAACTCACCTGGACCAGAGAGCCTTTGTAACTACTTAATAAAAAATGATGAAACTTTGTATGATAAACCCTTGTGGTATTTGCAAAGAGTTGTGATTTTATTTTCGATCTGTCAGATTAAAATGGGCATTAACAAAGCTACATTATTGCAGCTATTGGGACACATACCCATGTCGCTTTAATGACCTGATGTAAGATATTTTTAGCAGTCCTAAGTGAACTTTTAACGACAAGCTTAGAGTTGCTTGGAATCGGTTTGCCATAGGAGCCTAGCGGCTTCGACAACATTTTGATAAGGCGGGGCTCAAAGGGGTCCCATTACCCGTAATGGAGCAATTCGAAAATATATGTTAAGCCTATGGATTGAGATAATATTAAAACTTGGGTAATAGGTTCCCTTTTTAGGTCCGCCTAATCAAAAAGATGTCGAAGGAGCTACATTATTGAAGTTTAATATGCATTCTCGGTAAGCAATATGTAGATTATGTTACATCAAATCTGCATTGAATGTTCGTTAATATAAAAAAATACGTCAATCTTTACAATAGTGTGCAAACTAGTTTGTACATTTTGGAAAACAAAATTGTTGTATTTTATTGTTAGCCTTACCTTGTGAGTTAATTATTAATCTCATAAACGTTTGCAGGGCATATATTTTTTGCGCTCCTCTTACTATTTGTTTGTCATTTTTTAACTTCTGTGGCATAGATTTACACAAACTTCAGACGATATTTGTTGAAATTATTTACAGTTTCAAGTTTAGAAATACAGAGGCACGGTTTGCGTTCTATGTCTATATATAAAAATGGAAAGTTTGCGACGTTGCTGTTCCGTAATTGAGGTCATGCGATCAAGTAACACAGTAAACGCTCCCAACATTCATCTTAATATGACAAATAAACAATGCCATATGGCACTATGACAATCTTCACTCAATACTTATCTCTTCTCAGTGAGTTATATTAATGTAGGTTAGTGCCATGAAATCTAGGTTTATTAATATTTCTTCAGAGAATCGACTGTCTTAAAGACGTGCCTATATCGGAAATATATCCTTAGAAATTCCAATAACAATAACTACTTCAATAATTCAGTCTAACGGCTAAACCGGCTTCGTACTGCTTGAAAAATATTCGTTCTCACTTGTAAACACTGAAACGCAATATTCAAATGTAAGGTTAAGTAAATAGCTACAAACATTGAAGATAATTTCAAAAGCTACATACTGTATGCCTAAGGCCAGATAAATAGTTTTAGTATTTCGTTATTGTTTCCTTCAAATCATGATGCTTTTGTAATACGATATTTATTCATATTTCACCATTTTTATATCATTTATTAATTTATCCAAAGCCTCATAATCCTTCAAGAGGCTGATTAGAATTCTAAAATAATTTCCAGGGAATCGTTTAGGAAAAACGATAATAGTCTCAATCTCATTTTATCTTCTCACATTCACTGTATGAAAGAGATTAACGTAGGAGTTTACACTTTACGGCTAATAAGGCTCTCGTTTTCTTGTTTTTTTTTTTCAAAAATAACATTCTGCCATTTATAGGCTTACGATTCACGAACTTGTTATATTTTTAAGCAACTGCACGTGTTTCAACAGCATCACATCCTACGCGCTAATCCACCTTCGGTTTAACCACGCTTGGAGTCAAAAGTTGCTCTAATTCGATAAATTGTTTATTGTAAATGAGCCAGACAGATAAAATATACCTAATAGTTTTAGTAATATTTGCTTATCTCCGTTTAAAGATATTAGATGAAATAATGCGTTAACTTCACAGCAGTCCAATTACTAAATCCATTGCAATATTTACTTCAAGTCACCTTTTCAGCAAATCAATTTTACTTGACTAAAATTAAATTGTAATGCATTTGTTATAAAACAAAATACACTTAATTGCCTGTAGCATATGTTGAAAATGTATTTGGTAGAAGTATACACGGTACACTTTTCTGCAGCAAACTGGCGTAAATACGGATACATGGGATAGGCAACAATAACTTGATCATGTGTTTAAGCAATCTATCAATCAAATCAATGCAACGTAAACTTTGGTTTCTAAAACAATTGAAGTACAACTCGTTTTTTTCCTAAAAAAACACACACACACACACACACACAAAACAAACGCCCTAATGCATAGCTGGGACATAGAAATGCCGAGTGTTCGTCCATGTGTCCCTTCATATCTTTTTTTTTTCGTAACAGATTTCTCAGCTACTATTATTTATAGAATTTCGATATTCGGTATGCAGCTTCAGCTATAGGTCTCAAATGGTCGTATTTTATGCCTGTCCCTTATCTTCTTCCTGTCTGTTTCATGTATTTAACCTTCTTAAAATTTTATGCGCTGGGCGGCGCAATTATGTTCTTATTTATATTTATATTGTAAAGTAAAAAATACAATGTTTTCTTGACCGGATAAAATTCATGTTCTCTGTAGTGACCTAAGATTCAATAATGGTTTACTTCGACATGTCACATATATTAGTCTGACTTTTGTCTAGAATGATCAATAATTCATGAACGCTAAATTATAACATTTATTTTGACACTCGTTCCTATAGGAACATGATTTTAATCTCAAAATGTTGTGACATTGGCTTTCGGTGTTTTGAACAATATAAGTCTTTGAAACTATATTTTAAAACTGACCAGTCAAAATATGTTTAATTTTCATGATTTCAAAGCGAAGACAATTCCGCAAAGTATGATATGTCTGTTCAATTACAAAAAATATTAAATATAAAACATTGCAAAAGTCTGAAGAAGTTCCGAAAATAAAACTAACCAACATAGGGCTATAGCAGACAGCTTTTTAAGCTAATACCTCTTTCAGTTTGACCGCAAAATCGATGTTAATGGCATAAAATGACGAAATATTTGAAACATTTTGTAGAAGTCTATTCAACTAATCAACAATGATCAAAGGCTTTCTTTAATTATTTTATCATTTGTAATTATATAATAATTATTCAACAAAATTATCAAACAAATATATGTAAGGGCCTGTCAGGATGTGTTTAATATGTATTTGCGAATTTATTATGTCTGAAATACCAAATCCAATCAGTTTCATTCCTTAAGTACTATGTATGACATGTATGATGTTACCGCTGTTGGTTGTCCAGGTCCCAGGGGTAATCATATGCACGATCGTCAGACTTGTCTGACATGTCTGAAACAGATTTTACGAATCAATTTTTTTTTTCTACTGTTTAGCAGGTTCCAAGTCAAAATTTCAATTTATTTTCATGTATCCATGATCATGACAGAAAATTTCTGTGATTAAGGGATGAATTTATTGTACTTTTCAAGCTTATATATTACGTTTATACCAATGTTTTTTATTCGTCTTTCCTTTTTTTCTTCAATTGTCGCAGATGAGTTAACTTCGAATAAAACGTTTACAACATAACCATATTAACAATTTTATTGAAACCAGCTTTCAGCACTTTTTTATTTTGGATAAGGCCACTAAAATCAAACTTTGCAGACTTAATTTTGATATTATTTGCTGCCATGGTTAAGAGAAATAAAAACTGGAATATTTTCATTTCAATAATGCTTTAATTGGTCTATGGTGCATTGAAGGTAACGTTCTATGTGGAAGCTAAAACATATTTGATTGATATCACTTATTATAATAATTTTTAATAATGGTACATTTGTATCGAAGGCAGTCATAAACAGCCGCCTATGCTACTATGGCACCGGTTGACTGTATTATATCAAAACCATATACTTTACAGTCATGTAATTCTAATATAGACCAAACCCACGGACATATATAGCAAACTATGACATGCCCTGTGTACATTATACCTAAAAACCGTTCCATTACAGAAAAATACCACAAATTAGTCTAACCTTTGACAAATTTGTTCATAAATATGGGAATCTTTTTGAACAGTTTAACGGTACACGACATTGTTTTATTGTAAAAGGAATATCACATCCTGAATTTTATGGAAATGTTGTTTATAAGGCGCGGAAATTCAAAAGCAATTCTTTGGTCATGGTTATTTGGCTTAAATATCTTATTAAAGAAAGGAGTTGTAATTTTTAATAATATTTTTAATTGGTGGTTTTTGGTAGAAAAATTGATAATTTGATAGTTGCATAAAAACGTTAATCTTTTGTCTTTTGACTATTGTATTGTTTTTCCGCATTATTAACAGCGATCAAATATGTAGGTTTTGTGTGATGATTAAACATTAAATCTTTAGTTGTTAGAAGTGTTGTGTCAGATTTAGAATCGGTATGTTTGATTTTTTTACATCAGTCGATAAATACTGCTTAGTTAGCTGTCAGTATCTGCCAGTATTCTCAAGAGAAATCCTCTATGTCTCCTTGTTCTCGTATAGTGCTCTTGTTTCAAGTTCTCTCTTGGTGAATTGAACTTTTCACGATTGGATTTTTGTAGTGTGTTATTTTGTGATTTGTACAAGATTACCAAGAGGGGAAAGGTTTGACCCAAAAGACTAATTTAACCCGGCCACATTTTATAAGTGCCTGTCCTAAGACAGGAATCTTTATTAAAACTTTTGTTTGTCCCTGTGATCTAATTTTTGTCCAGAAATAGGTGTTTTGTTGATAATTTACGGATTGGTTTTGAATTAATGTATTGTATTTTTTGTCTTGGGCCAATGCAAGACGGCAAGCAGCGACCTCTGGTCATGTTGAAGATTTCTGACTGTTTTAATTGTGTTTTTTTAAATGCCGCTTTTTATGTTGGTCGTCTATTTTATGCATGTTGTACCTTTTTGTAAAATGTTTATTGACATTCCGTTTATTTTTTACAATTAAATACTATTTAAGGAACAAGTTTTATCTGTGTTTGAGCACGACATCGTTTAATCATCTAAGATCTGCTTAAGAGGTAAAAAACAGAAAACGAAAATATGACAATTTCCTGTCACATCAGTGTGTTGATACATTATTAAGGAAACCATCTTTTTCCACATGGATGATAAAGACAGCATAATATCTAGTTTTTGTTGTTGTTGTTGAAAGGCTTAGTTTGTTTTCTTTCAATACTTTTGGCCTTTTATCTTCCAATTTCTTGATTAAAGTGCTGGTGATTAAATGTTATTCATTACAATATGCATATACAACATAACCAAATTACCCGTCGTTTTCATACCACTCTGAAATTTTGTGTTAATTTTTTACTAGTGTCAAGCTATTAAAAACAGAACAGCAATAGGATATACCGGTTTATAACAAGGGGTTGCACTATGTCTTGCTTAGGATACATGTACCCCACTCGACCATTCGGAAAACAGTAGATGTCTGACTAACTTGGAAAGAGGAGACACATTAAATTCATTTTATAAGTAAAGCTGTATACCAAATTTAAAATCGATCCCTTCGATAGGCGTGGAAAACTTACTATTTCTTACCCTTAAAACGTCTAAGTCGGATCGAAAAACAGGATATTAATGTGGCACTAACCTGAAAAACAGAAGATACGACTTACCTCATCATGCTGCTACTTTATATAAGATTTGAAATAAGTCTCGGATTCGAATTAAGAATTAGCCAAGAAATCTGTTATGAAAGTTTTAATGTATTAATTTATAAATATTCCTGCACAGCGCTAAGCTTGTCTTATAAAAATTCACCTAAACGACCTCAGATCCTGATATCGGGTCAGGCCGCTTTGCCTACAAAGCGACAAGGGTGATTGCCCTGGATGTTTGAATGAGATATCCCTTTCATAATGAATGGCGGTGTTGTGAGGCAAGTGAGGAAAACTTAACTGCAAATCGTAGTGGTGCACCGTGTTGCCAAAAGGTCACGTTCCGGGCGCGTTAAAGAATACTGCTACAGGTCTAGATAAGAGTTGGACCCTCGGAAACCCAGTAGTTCTTCTCTGGCTTACTCATGTATCACGGTGAAATAATGAGTAAGGAAGAGAAAAACCCCTGGGTTTCCGAGGATGAGAATCCCAATGCAGGAGGCTACAGATGGGTCCAGACATAACCTGTATAAAAGTTAACTTTAGGCAGTCATTTAGGTTGCTTTTCTTGTTAACTTGAGTTAACCATGGTCCACTATCTAGTTAACTAAAGTAATTGTCCGATCCTACCCATCCCTCCTTTTTCCAGTGGCAGTCAAAACTTTCATCCTTTGGCATTGTCTTTCCATAACTATTTCATGTTAATTTCATCACCCCTTTCATGTTCATCTCCGTGATATAGCCGAATTCGTGCTGTTAGGAAGTAATAATATTTCTACGATATTATTGTGCATTGAATTTAAAATTAATTCACACGTCGTCGTAAGCTAAGTAGTTCAAAAATGTCATCTACAAGAGACGATTGTAGTATTTTAGAGGCCTCAAACTTATTGAAGACCAACTTAATAGACGATTAAGAAATTTTGAATGAGTGAACGCGACACAACCAATATAAAGAAAAACACCATGAAAAAAAACAGCAGTCTTCAACGTGGCCAGAGGTCGCTGCTCACCGTCTTGCATTGGCCCAAAACTAAAATTACAAGTGAGTGAGTGAGTTGGTGTTTTAC
This sequence comes from Arcuatula senhousia, assembly GCA_963971305.1. Taxonomy (NCBI): domain Eukaryota; kingdom Metazoa; phylum Mollusca; class Bivalvia; order Mytilida; family Mytilidae; genus Arcuatula; species Arcuatula senhousia. The sequence continues at coordinate 16,438,379 of OZ020311.1, read as the reverse complement.
GCCCGTGCAACGCTATATAGGTTATTTACAGGCGATGAACGTGAAAAGGATGATAAAATGAACATGACATGAAATGATGATGATAAATGAAATATGGGAATGGGGTGGGACACAAAGGACCGGTAAATTTTGAAGAACCACAGGAAAAGGGGAGAGGTGGGTAGGGGCGGAAAATTAAGCCTATGTGGTGCACTACTTGGCGGTCCACAAAGGGGTCTTTGACGTGCATGAAGCGTGACACTCACACACGTTGGCCCACTATGGTCGGCGGTCAGGGTTTCCGTATTATAGACCTGACAACCCCCGCGGACGAGGGCTACCCTATTTAGCCACCTAGGGTACACACTTGGTCGCTCTGTGGGCTCAATACTGACCCGACGTCAGAATCCCAAGACCCTTAGTCGTCTCTTACGACAAGCTAGGCTCTGCTGCGGGCCTATTCGCCACCCGGGCCCCACACGGGACCTAAAATTACAAAACATAAGATTCAAAACCAATCCATAAAATAACAGGGAAAGACCCGAAATAAATCAGAAAAGACCACAGGGACAAATAAAAGCCTTGACCAGGATGCTTGGCTTATGACAGGCACATGTCAAATATGCCTGGGTTAAACTAGTATTTTGGGCCCAACCGCACCCGTATTGCCAATCTTGTACAAAGCACATAAATAAATTCAAATCGATAAAAGTTAAATTAACCAAAAAGAGTCACTGAAGAATTTTAAATATACCAAACTTGTTTATAATGATTAATTTTAATTAATTTGATTTTCGAAGTCCAGGAAATTTCATTGTCGCGACCGTGATCTTTACAATTCTATAATTTTTATCACTGCGGCGTTTTTTTAATGATTGTACGACTTCGTATGTTTCAAAATGCTGCACGGCCGCCTTGTGACGATAGAACATCATAAACGTGCACTAATGGAGCCAAAAATCTTTTGATCGAACATATTGAACTTGTCAACTTGACATTTGATTGATTTTATATGTAACTGTTGTTAACAGTTGAAGTTCAGTTTCAGTAGACTATTTTTCGAGGCTAAACCAGTTGTGTCCTGTGTATTATCTCTTGATTGTTCTTGACACAATCTAAATTTCAATGGATTGAATGAACGGAATTATACTGAGCTTGATGAATACTTTAAATACTTGACACTTTGAGAGTTCAGTAAACTTTGTAATAGTTGAATAAATTCTGTCTGTTCCAGAAATAAAATGTTTTTGTTGTGAAGTACATGTAAGACAGGAATATGCATAACTACTTTTTATAACGAAGCCAACCAGAGAAGAGTATGTGTTCTTCTGTCATTTCAATTACAAATAGCGACTAGGGTGATGAATAGCTCTCAATATTCTTTGTGGTTGTTTGAATTTAATTATATATTTAGCTTATCTTTACACTTAGATGGCCATTTCATGTCACTATACAGGTACTAGTCTTTGCTTCCAGGACAGTCCCAGAATGCAGGAATTTGCTTCATGTACCCCCAAAACTTCTAGGGGCCTGAATACTCACAAAATAGACGATAAAGAGATGTGGAATAAGTGTACGCGACACAACCAACATTAAAGAAACGGCAATTTAAAAAATCACAATGGAAAACATCCAATTCACTTTGTTCCAGTTAGGGGTTGATTTATGGATAGTTTGTTTAATGTCCCGTCGGCAGTTTTAGTCAGGACAAGAACAAATTAAAAAACAAATCACATGGGAAAGATCTACTCATAACACATACCTATGTATGCCATGCAAAAAGGGCGTAGGTGTAACCAAAAACTAGAACGAAAATGACCTAACTCTCAAGACAGACTGGCGATTTTACCCTCAACACAGTATAGGCAAATGCACTAAGAAAGAAACAAAAGTTTCGGCAAATATTTTGCATTATCGGAATCCTTTCCTATGGTAACCGACAATGAAGAACCCTTACTTAAAATGTCGTCCCGTGCGGGGCCCGGGTGGCGAATAGGCCCGCAGCAGAGCCTAGCTTGTCGTAAGAGGCGACTAAGGGTCTTGGGATTCTGACGTCGGGTCAGTGCTCAGCCCACAGAGCGACCAAGTGTGTACCCTAGGTGGCTGAATAGGGTGGCCCTCGTCCGCGGGGGTTGTCAGGTCTATAATACGGAAACCCTGACCGCCGACCATAGTGGGCCAACGTGTGTGGAGAGTGCCACGCTTCATGCACGTAAAAGACCCCTTTGTGGACCGCCAGGTAGTGCACCACATCGGCTAAATGTTCCGCCCCTACCCACCTTATCCCCTTTTCCTGTGATACTTCAAAATTTACCGTTCCTTTGTTTCCCACCCCATCCCCATATTATCATCATTTCATGTTCATTTTATCATCCTCTTCATGTTCATCGCCTGTAAATAATCTATATAGCGTTGCACGGGCGTAAAACACCAACTCACTCACTACTTAAAATGTCGGCAAACACAGTAGGAATACTTGCCTTAGTGTGATTGGTGTAGCCAATGCAACCCTTACCATTTTTCACATAAACAACCCTTATCTGTCGAAAATGCAGTTACTTTTAAAGACCACTTGTAAAGAGGGTGGACAATTTTTGGGGCACTTTTTTTTGTTGTCCACAATAGAATCTTTTACGTGCATGAAGCATGGCACTCTCAGCACACGTTTGCCTTTTATGGTCAGCGGTCTGGTTTCCCTTATTATAGACCCGACAACTCCCGCGGACGTGGTCAGATTTAGACACATAGGGTACACACTTTGGTCTCTCGTTTTACTGAGCATTAACCAGATATAAAAATCTCAAGACTCTTAGACGCCTCTTACCATTCCTGCGAGGCAACGCAGTAGACCGAAGGTAACATTATCGTATCTACTGGCGAATTTTGTCATCTGTTGTATTTATTTCGAATCTAGTATCCTTAAATTGAAATACCTTTAATCATGAAGCACCTCAAACCATTTACTTATAACCCTTGCTTTTTCAATTTTTCGTATCGTCTTAAACGTTTCAAAAATTGTTTAAACAACCGGCGTCTTTCCTTTAACTGTTAATTGTCCATATCCTCGGTGCTGGATTTGCTCATGTTTGAAATGTGTGGAGATTTCTTTAAATACCTTTGGTCTTCGACATTCCAATGTTTTGATTTAAATGCTGCCGACGAGAGACTACTCCTAGCTTGAAATATCGAGATACATCATGCATATTCACATTGGTACATTTGTATTGTGTGTTTTAAATTATTTAATGAACAGTAATTTTATTTGGTTGTAGATGCACATGATGATTATTAGCCGGTTTTTTTTATTCGTTTTACTGCTTATATCCTTTCATCAATTACACGCAGAATTTAATTCCTTAACATTTCCCAAAAGTTTACTTTCTTCAGCAAGAGGTTTAACGAAAATATTTAATTCATTTAAGTACAAATGTAGGTCAATTGCCGTTAGGGATTTGTTCCTTCAAATAAAGCTACTGTGAATTTCAAGAAACACGTGGATAAGTTTCATAACAATAATCAATAGAAAACAGAACTGCTTGAAGATATTGATTTTGACAAACACAACGTATTTTCAATCAAGTAAAAGACTAAAAAATATAGTTTTTCTACACAAATCCTAAATTAATACATCCTCAAGAGATATAGACGATGGTCATTAAATGGCTAGACAAAAGTCCTATCCTTTTTGTGTTCCCAGTCAGTATAAAGAGAGATAAAAGAAAAGTTAACATAGGGTTTTTAATCCGAAGGTTCATTGAATAGACGATGGAACTTGGAAAAAATGGAAATTTATCTATTTACATATTAAATACGTTATGCAAGAACTTTTTTCAAAATAATATGTACTGTATCTAATACGTAGATTCCAAACAGCAGTGAACGAACTCATCATTGTCAGGGAGATGAACGTTAAAAGAGTAAAAAATATGTCATTATTTTACTCGTAAACACATCGTAAATAACTCGTAAAGAACTCGTAGAGATCGTAAATGACTCGCCTTTACTCGTAACTAACTCGGGAAGACCTTGCAAAGGACTTCTTTTACGAGTGGTTTGGATATCCTTTCCAATATTGACGGCGCGCACAAAGTTGACGGCACTTGATATATCTGGGTTTAAATGTTAATAAATTTTTACTTATATACTTATATTATAAACAAAAAATGTTTTTCTATGCTAAAATTATTCACATCAGATTATTAATGTAAAAATAAATTCCATTTTTCATATTGTGTGTTTATAACAGGTGGATAATGTGTCATAAACTGCAAAAAAAGTCGCGTAACTTGTAACATTGGAAAAGACAAAGTTGCAGTTTTTTATTCACCATTTCTTGAAAAATCATCCGATTTCGTTCAAATTTGGTATGTAGCATTTCGCGGACTTTTACTATGACGTCATTTAAATTCAACGTTTAAAAAACGAAAAATGGTCATCGTTGGAGCTACGAAAGTTGCACCAAGCGTGCGTAACATCTAGTATTTTTAAGTTTTCAAAGAAGTAAAATGGAAAATTCGGTGAGTACTGTGTGCTGTAAATATTATTTTAATTCAAAACAAATAGATTTTCAAAATGTGCATTTCAAGAGAAGTTCAAAACTCCCTCTTTATAGTTGAATCTGTTATCTTGACCGAGAATTAGAAAATATTAAATGTCCAATCGTTTTGTTACGGTTGTAAAAAATGACGTTTTTCAGCAGATTTTTTTAAAAACTTTTAGAATCAAGAAAATATAGGTTTTGTAAAACCGTCGATTATAACATAACATTGATACTGCGAAAATGTGCTTTCTTTTGTCTTTCTGATGTTAAAAAGTGATATATGTAGTATAAAAATTGTGGAAAATATTTAAAAAATCAAATGTCCAATGTTTTTGTTACGAAAACGTTTTAGACGAATACAAAACGTCGCCGACGCACGGCGCATTATTCAATAATTAATGAATAATACCGCACAATTTATTTAGATGGATAAACGTATTTTTTTTATAGAAAAAAGATTCGCCATCTATGTTAACATCAGCGGAAAGGATAAAACTTAACAAAGAATTGAAATTACAGAAAAGAAGGGAACAAAAAAGAAAATCATATCATAAAAATAAACAGAGTACGGAGACCAAGAATGTTAGAAACTATAAGAAAAACACAGAGCCTACAAGACAGCAAAAATACAATGCAAGAAAGAGGCAAAAGGAAAACATAAAACACAAGAGAAATGAGTACACGAAACTGTATCGGAGACGCAGTATAAGTACCACACCGCCATCTGATAATCCTCAAGAAATTGGAACTTTTTCAAACAGAATGGACAAAGCCAGGTAACATTTTTTTAATAGTGAAATAACTTCCAGATGTCGACAAATTATAGATTAAAATTTTTGCAATTATACAAGTCTTATGAAATACTAGTATATTATACATATGGATACAGTTACATCTGAAACAACTTTCAAATTGTCACATGAAAGTTTGCTTTAAAATGCAATAAAAACTAAAATAAAATAAAAACATATATCCATGCATGCCCCATAAAATTTTAGGCGACATCTAGATTTTTTGGTCGCTAACTTTGTTGCGATGCATATGCATGTACATTATCTGTTTGTTTGTTCGTCCGCCACATTTATGCGAGCAAGTTGATTTCTTTATAAAATAGTCGGAGCTTAACGAAACTTTGTAAAAACTGTTTTATATGGATATTAGGCACGGCATATAATAAGGGGTGTTCTGTTAACGTATCAGTGTGTAAATAAATCTTCGTAATCAAAATATTTAAAATATTGGTTATTACATGTATATTATTCTTACAGGTCAATAAGGAAACTGAAACTTGCATTGCCAATTGATTCATCAAAACGTGCTGCTGTACTTTTGGCCTATGTGGACGAGAAAAGATCGATGAAATCTCCTGCTGTCGAAAAATTCCGTTCGTCATTCCATAAGGAAGATGTGGACACGTCAGCCATTCTGAGCATTAAAGACATATTAACCTCCGTGAAGCGTAAAAGAAACAAAGACGCTATTGCAAGTATTAATCTGATCACATCTGCAATAAGTGGTCCGTCTGTTATTGAGAAAAAAGGTGCAGTGAGAAATTTAGCAACTAGGCTAGGTGTAAATCGGAAAACTGTTCAAAAAGGTAACACTTTTAGGGCAAAGATTCTCCATTCGAATAGCTCGTCGTTTTTGTACACTGCTAGAAAGACCAGACGAGATGCTGTGGACGAAGCCACGAAAAAGCTAATTTATGATTTTTGGTTAAAGGAAAGCAGCAGTAGGCCGACAAATAACAAAAACGATTTAAAACGTGTCCGTCTTGGCCCAAAACTGTATTCTTCCCATCATTGTCACATTCTTGAAAAGACCCAGACTGAACTTTATTTAGACTTCAAAAGAGAAAACCCCGATGTAAAGGTAGGACAGCGTACATTTGAGAAATGTAAGCCGTATTTTGTCCGCGCCGCTTCTCATAAAGATAAGCTCACATGTTGTTGCAGACATCACGTTGAAATGAGAAGTCTTTTCAAGTCGTGCATGCAGTTTCGCACCAAAAAGGTAGCTAGAAAAGAAAATTGTCCGGTACCAATTTATAGTTCATTAAATGAACTTTTAGATGCCACATTATGCCCCCGATCCGCTAATACCCACCAACATAAAATGTCTTGTTTAAATAGGGAATGTGCTGACTGTGGTGTGGGCAAAATTGACTTTTTGCCAGAGGAAATAAATGAAAACGACGAATCAATTGTATCATGGGAAAGGTACGAGTATCAAAATGTGAAAATTAAAGGTGACAAAGTCGTCCGAAAGCTCATACTTGTTAAGAAAAGTACCAAGGCATTTGAGATGTTTGAATACATGAAACAATTGCTTGAAAATTTTCCGTCTCACCAATTCCGAGCTTATTGGCAAGCAAAACAAATGAAAAGTTTAATAAGCAATTTGCCGATAAAACATTGTGTTGCAATACATGACTTTTCGGAAAATTACAAATGTACAGAGCAGTGTGAAATTCAATCATCGTATTTCCAAAAACAAGAAGTATCGGTCCATATTACAATATTGCATAGACATGCCGTATTAGAGTATGATGGCATAGACAGTAGTGAAAATGACCAAAATATTATTACTGAACATTTTATTGTTATTAGTCCAGATCAAAAACATGATCATCATTTTACCCACGAGGTTCAAAAACTAATTCGAGAATACTTAAGCTCAATTGCATGCGATGTTTTAGTGATGCATGAATTTACTGACGGTTGTAGTGCCCAATATAAGAGCCGGCATTGTATTGGCGATATAAGTAATGCTTGTTCTGACTTTGGATATGAACAAATGATTCGAAACTTCTTTGAAACATCTCACGCTCGTGGTCCGCAAGATGCTGCCGGCGGTTTTATAAAAAAACAGGCAGACTTGGCCGTTATTCGCGGAAAGTGTATCATTCAAAGTGCTAAAGATTTATATAATTTTGCAATTGAAAATCTCCAAGAAACTGCAGATGATTCGAAGTGCTCGCGAAGAATTTTTAGGTATATTGAAACTATTAATAGAGATCGTGACCGATATTTCAAACCAATAAAAGAGAACAGAAAAATTCACCAAGTTTCTACATCGAAATCAAACACAGTTGAAACAAGAAAGTTGTCGTGCTATACTTGTGAAAATTGTTTAACAATAAACTATGATCAATGTTTAAATGTTGAGCAACTTGGAAACTTTTCTTCTATAAGAATGTACAAAGAAAACGGAGATCATGAACCGGAAGATGATGAAAGCCAGGATGTTTCTTTATATGACCTTGTTAATACGGGTACTATTTTTGCAGTCAAAGCCGATGATGATGACCAACCTTATTATGTTTTAAAAGCAACGAAACAAACTACCGTACTTCGAAAACAATCAACAGATAAATGGGGAATAACCTTTCTTCCTGGTTCGAAAGTTATTCATGGGTATTATTTCGGAAAGATTGACAATAATCCACTTCAACAAAGGCTTATTAAACGCATTCCAGCTATGGTACCCGCACATTCCGTCATATATATATGTTCGGAACTTGAACTCGAGGACGATGAAACTATCCTCATTGATGATTCTCTTCATAGAAGAATATTGCGGTGTCTAGATTAAAAATATCACGTCAACTTTTCAGGAATTAAAGAATAAATATGTACAAATATATGTTCAATTTTACTGTTTAATGTTTAAAATTATCCTACGACGATTTTTAAAATTCTAATTGATTGATTGATTACTGTTGATGTTTATCGCCGCTTCATCAGTCAAACTGTAAAAAGTACAGATTATGACATATTGGTTTAAAAAATAAATACACAAAAAAAATAAATAGATAAATTATATTAATAACAAAATTATCAAACAAAACAAAATAAATATACAACGAAGTAAATTTAAAGCGTATACTCGAAAAACACAGCTTGAATGTTTGATAAAGTAATTCGGGCACTGTCTTGTGATTTTTGTATTCTTATCAATTATTGAACGTCATTTTACGTTTTAAAGACGTTACGTTAATGGAGTCAACTTTGTGCGCGACGTCTATTGCAATTCATTCGTAAAGACGTCAAAAGACACCGTAACATGCTCGTAAACACATCGAAAATAAAATTCGTATCGTCGCTGGACGGGAGTTCATAAAATTTCTGCACAACTGACGAAATCGTGACAACTCGGAACTAGATCGTGAAAGGTTGAAAGTGAATCTCGCAAGAACTCGTGAAACTATACATTTATGAAAATCGTAACAACTCGTAAGGAAATCTCGTATATGTGAAGGGGGTATTACGAGAATTTTTGCCTTTACTTATGCTTGAAACATAAAATGATATTACTTTATTAATTGAGCCAAATTATATTTTTCTGAATGATTTAGCGAAATATATTTCATATACATATGCAATATTTTAGTACAAATACATCTTACCCTTTTAATGTCCGAATAGAAGATAATAAGATGTGGAGTAAGTGTACGCGACACAACCTTCAATAAAAGCAATTTAAAAAATCCACGATTGGAAAAAGCCAGCAGCCTTCAAAGTGACCAGTGGTCGCTGTTCGATATTTTCAATTGGCCCTGGATTGAAAATATGCTTCATATGATTGCGTTAGCTAGTTCGTTAGCTGGATAGTTATTGCTTTACTCCCAAGCAGCATGATTTCGGCTATATCCTGGAGATGAACATGAAATGATGAAGTTGAAGAAATGGAGACACGAGGCCAATCGGGTAGGAGAGTTTTGACTGCCACTGGAAAAAGGAGTGATGGGTAGGGACGGGAAATTGAACCACTGCATGGGGACCCTACGGGTCCTACTCTTACCGCGACCTGTAGCAGAGTTCTTTAACGTGCTAGGGACGTGACATTTTTCCCGACACGGTGCACCACTATGGTTTGCGGTCAGGTTTTCCGCATTATCGCCTGACGACGCCGCATCTCTCGATGTCAGGGCTGCCCCATTCAACCACCTGGGGCACACATCCCAATCGCTTTGTGGGCAAAGCGGCCTGACCTTGATGTCAGGTTTCTGAGCGCTCTTTAGTGGACTTTTACCGACAAGCAGCTTAGCGCTGCTTGGGGCCTATTGGCCACCCGGTACCCGCACGGGTTCTGCAGTTGATTGAAGCCCAATTCTGAAGTGCAATTAAAGACCATCTTATTGACAAGAAAACAAAACAAATAACATAAATGCGACGAAATACAAATATAAGCTTTGATAAAGATTACTGACTTAGGACAGGCACATTTAAGTTCAATTCAACAAGCATTTTTAGAGTATTGCAAAACAATACATACATGTAGTCCACTACCGGCCTCATATTTAAGTCACTGGTGAAAACTTGTCAAACAAATGAAAACCTAAACTTGATCAGTTTGTTATCTACAAGGAATAACTCCAATAAGGGCCATAATAAAAATTTGTGGACTGACACAAAACTTACACTTGATCTGTAACTCATCATGGTAAACTCACATACCAAAAATCAGTTCATTATCTATAAGCGTTTAGAAAAAAATGTGCGGAAAACTGAAATTGTAGTGAATTTTTAAAGTTCTAAGGGCCATTACTCCCATAAAATTTTATGGACCGGCACGAAAATCAAACTTGATCTGTAACTCATCATGGTAAACTCACATACCAAATATCAGTTCATTATCTATAAGCGTTTAGAAAAAAATGCGGAAAACTGAGGCGTGACAGACGGACAGACGAACGGACGGACGGACAGAGCGCAAACATATAGTCCCCTTCGGCTATCGCCGGTTGGGGACTAATAAGAGAGTACCTGAGACAAAAGGACAACAAGAAATTAACGGGACATAAAGATACTCTCTTGAGAACACTCGAAGTTACTGACAGATAGCATTTCGATTTTAAATCCGACACAACAAAATTAATGTTTCGGTGATGTATCGTCACACAAAACCGACACACTTGAGCGTTGTAATGCTTAAATTGACAAGTATAAAAAAAGCAATTAAAATTTTAAAGTGAGTATAAAATTATTATTTTTTACAAAAAAAAAAGATTAAATTCAATGATCTTACTAAAATTTCCATTTCATAACCTTTATTCAATAAAGTTTTGAGCAAGTATCATTCCTAAAGGATTCTCTGAATTTATTTGCTTTACAAACGACATTACTGTAGAAATCGGGATGGGATATTCCTTTTACAATTAAAAATCGACGTATACTGATAATTTTTTCAATAAGGTATAGATATTCATGATACAACTTAGTAAACGACTTCACTAATTTGTGGTAACGATATCCTTGTTTTAATATTTTTTTTATGGAATACACCGGTTTTTATCATTAAAATCAGACACACCACTGCATATCCGAGCATATCTTACCAATTGTGTTATATATACTCCGTAAGACGGAGATAGTGGTACATTTCCCTCTAGAAAAGGAAAATTAACAATAGGAATGAAAAGAAAACGCATTTGTGTCTGGAAAAACTATGATTTCATTTTTGCAGACGACATTATGCAAATTTCCCTTGTACAAACCATGACGCTCTTGACTAAACCATGATAGAATCCCTTTACCAAACGTTATATGAAACTGATTATTTAATTTTGAAATTAAGTCAATTGTGAAATGGTTGAACTGCTTATATTAAATGAATATGATGACTTTGAACCTAGTATGCCGTATTTCATCATGTTTATCATTAGTTAACATGTGTGATTAACTTTTGTATTTATTGAATTTTTAATCAGTTAGTTAGTAAGTTAGTTATTGCTTTACTCCCAAGCAGCACGATTTCGGCTTTAACCGGGAGATGAACATGAAATGATGATACAATGAACATGAAATGATGATGAAGTGGAGGAAATGGGGACACAAGGCCAATCGGGTAGGAGTTTTTGACTGCCACTGGAAAAAAGAGTGTTGGGTTGGGACGGGAAATTTAGCCTCCTGCATGGGGATCCTACGGGTCCTACTCTTACCGAGACCTGCAGCAGGGTTCTTTAACGTGCGAGGAACGTGACATTTTTCCCAATGGTTTTCCCAACCACTATGGTTTGCGGTCAGTTACCCAAATTTGAAAATACTGAAAAACTGAAAATTGAAACAAAAATTGTTCGTTGATTTTTTGGGGGTTTTTTTTGTTTCTTTGTGCTTTCCTTGTTCGTGTTTTGTCGTTGCCTTTTTGGACTTTTGACACTCGATTACCCCATTGGTGCCACTTTGCTATTTAAAACAAACGGAACACAACCTGAAAATGGTACCGGTAATTATTTTAAATCATCTCTTTAATTCTATAACTTATGATATAAAATTGTACACAAAAATTAAAAATATCAAGTGCATATCAAAACTACATTTAGTACAAATTAACTTCATCGAACGTAAATTCAAACGAAATTACCAGAGACTCTTCAATACAGAAAATATTAATTTATAATTATATTCAAATTATACCAGTATCTGATAAACTCATGCCACAAAATAGGTATCATAATAAGTCGATTTGTTTGTATTCAAAGTATTGTCGCAATCAAATCAAAAATTTTCGTTACAGTTCCCAACCAAACTAGAAAGAACAATATTGCCAACAACTAACACAATATTGCTCAAAGCATTAATCCTTCTTTCAATATTAACATTCAAGTCATTTCCATTCACTTTCAGATTCTGTTCTCTCATTATCAACATTACAAATATAACACTCCCTTTCTTCTATTTAACTTATACCATTTTATTCTCCTTTTCAAAGTCTTTCCTTTTACTTGTCTCACTCTTTTTTATTTCCATAATGAAAATATTTTTCCTCTTAAAATAACTAATTGGGCAATCAACGTGTACAACCGAATACAAATTTATGCCAAATTCAATATGACTGGTCCTGAAAAGTGTGTGTATTCCTTGCAATCTTTAGCACTGCTGGTGGAGATTTAATTCCCCGAGATTAGCCCGCTCCGGCACCAACGCTTTTGAGTTGGAGAAAACATCAAAGCTTTAAATTATCTGTCTAAATTTCATAATTTTCTAAACCCTAAGGTTCTTCCTACCCCAGACATAGGTTGATTATCTTAGTAATTATTTGGTTCCCCAGTTTGGTATTTTTTGGTTTTACTGTTCTATGCTCTTCATATTCATATAGTGTTTGGAATTTTCAATATTTTTGGTAGAGCGCCTCTGATGAGTCTTGAATAGACGAAACGCGCGTCAGGCGTAGCGAAATTAATTGTCTGGAACTTTGTTGTAATTTGTATTTCGAACAAACGTGAAGGTTAGCACTGCTGGTGGAGTTTTAATTCCCAGATGTTAGCCCGCTCCTGCACCAACACTTTTGAGTTGGAGAAAACATCAAAGCTTTAAATTATCTGTCTAAATTTAAAAATTGTCTTAACCCTAAGATTCTTCCTACCCCAGACATAGGTTGATTATCTTAGTAATTATTTGGTTCCCCAGTTTGGTATTTTTGGTTTTACTGTTCTATGCTCTTCATATTCATATAGTGTTTGGCATTTTCAATATTTTTGGTAGAGCGCCTCTGATGAGTCTTGAATAGACGAAACGCGCGTCAGGCGTAGCGAAATTAATTGTATGGAACTTTGTTGTAATTTGTATTTCTTTTCACAAAACATTAATCTTGTAAATTCGGATCTGCCATCCAAAACAGTATCAATAATATCGGAAAATCGATAGTTTACTGAAAGAATAATTAAATTATTTAAGAAATTCCACACGAATGTTTGAAAGAATGGCATAATTTAAAACAAAATAATACTGTTTTGTGTTAAATATTTCAATGAGATCCGAATGCACTAAAATTACTTCTTGTGAAAACAACAACAAACACAAGAGACACATCGAGATTAGTCGTACTAAATTGTGATTTCGGTTGTACACGCTGACAATGTATATTGAAAACTAAACATATAAATAGGTGGTCCGTCCCTCAATTGAAATCACACACGTGTTTGACATGTGAGATTGACAATAGGTTTCGATGGTTTTCTTTTATGTTTGGTCGATTCATAGAAACATTTCTCTCACATTCAACAGAGGTGTAGTGACATGTCAATGCTATGACTTCAAGCTAACTAGGGTTAGGATACAAATTTAAATTGTATCGGATATTTTCTGAGTAGAACGTTGCCATGTTGACTTGTTTTTTTCATTTTTGTCGATTTCTTTGAAAATAGAACTTGGATCTCAATAGGGCCAATATTTGCTAAATGATTATTTTTCTGCATGTAGCAAACATGCTGCTTCAGCTGTTCTTAACGGAGAAAATGACATCTTTTGCTATTACAGTAATTCCTTATTCCCCGGTCATAACTGAACCCTTATCAGATGTAAATCTCACATTTTAGAAATGTCAAATTTTTTCTCCTCTTATGCTAACCTAAGACTATCAAACATTTATTTCATCGGAGGAGCAACCAGCAAGTTATTTGTCTGTAAAAGGACTGTATTTTACCATGGAGGTCAACACAGCGCTGTAGATCTTAAGTACATCATACGTGTTGTACAAAAAATCTGTTCGCATTGTTCACAGTTTGTCGTTTCGTATTTTAAGCAAAACAAAACTGATTTAACCATTCAGATTTATTTTTTTGAATTCTTTTATTATTTAAGTCTGATTTACCGTCTCGTTTCTTTAGATGGTATTTTATTGTGATTCATTCTCTCTCGTCATTTTCATTTTTCCGATCGCACTTTTTTTCTATATTAGGTTTAACTTTCAATCTCACAAATAGTTATGAACAGTAGTAAACGGGAATGAATTATAAATCCCCAGTATATGGATTCACATTCTCGCCAATAGCGTTTTCTCAGCCTAATATTATCTTGCTATTTACCAGGAAGTAAGTAAAACACTATTAAATATTCACTCACTCAATAAGCTCAGATTGATAAAATGCCACGCTTCTCGGACGTAAAAACACTTCTGCATGTCATGGTACGAGTATGAATCCTGTCATAGTCAAAACATCCTGACCTTTGTATTAGTATCAGCTACAGGTGACGCACTGAATGGCTGCTCCCTTAATGTAAGTGACATTTCGAGTGTTAGTGACATTAAACCTATTAATTTGAAATTGTGCATGAAGGCATTCTAATTATTCGCTGACCCAATAGAGTCTTCAATATAGGTTTGATAATTACATATGGACACAAATATCATAATCATTAATTTCCATAAGTTATAAACAGTATCGATCGCCATAAACTGATTTCAGACAGGGAGGCTTTTTTTAGCCATGGTGCATGGTGGTTTAATAAAGAAGGCATAAATCGCTATAACTTGATTAAAATGGTATCGTCGTAAAATTTTACCTCTATTTCTGAAAACTTCCGATTGGAGTAGTTGTGTCAAACAAAATACTCAACAAGAAACAAGTTATGAAATCCAATCTGTTTCATGTAATATCCATAAAGAAGACCGAAGTGTATATTTCCCTGAAGGAAGTTTTCCTTCCGTCAATAACATTACGTTATCCTTTAAGTCCCGTGTGTGGCCCGGGTGGCAAAAAGGCTAACAGCAGAGGCCACCTTAGAGATGACTAAGGGTCTTTGGATTCTGACGTCGGGTGAGAGCTCAGCCAACAGAGCGACCAAGTATGTATCCTAAGTGGCAGAATAGGGCAGCCCTCATCAGCAGGGTTTGTCAGGTCTATCATACGGAATTCCTGACCGCTGACCATAGTGGGCCAACGTGTGTGGAGAGTGCCACGCTCCATACACCTAAAAGACCCCCAAGTAGTGCACACATTAGGCTAATATTCCATCCCTACCCACTTCTGTTGTTCTTCAAATTTACCGTTCGTTTCTTTCCCACCCCAGCCCCATACTTCTTTTATCATCATCATTTCATGTTCATTTTATCATCACTTTCAGTGCTCTTCATATTATACCCCCACTCATAAGAGAGGGGGCTATATTGCAATCACCTTGTCCGTCCGTCTGTCCGTCCGGTTAAATTTCTCTGCTTCTACTGGATCGATTGGTTTCAAATTTGGTACACAGCTTCATCATGATGAGTTATACTATGCCTACCCTTTCCAGGTCAGTCCATCATCTACTTCCTGTTTTCCAAGCCGACTTAGACTTTTTTAGAGGAAAAAAAAATTGAAATGTGAAATTTTTCGTAACAGATTTCTCGGCTTCTACTGGATGGATTGGTTTGAAATTTGGTACACAGCTTCATAATGATGAGTTATACCGTGCCTCCCCTTTCCAGGTCAGTCCATCATCTACTTCCTGTTTTTCGAGTCAACTTAGACTTTTAAGGGTAAAAAATTTGAAAAGTGAAATTTTTCGTAACAGATTTCTCGGCTTCTACTGGATGGATTGGTTTCAAATTTGGTACACAGCTTAAGCATGATTAGTTATACTGTGCCTCCCCTTTCCAGGTCAGTCCATCATCTACTTCCGGTTTTCCAAGCTGACTTAGACTTTTTATGGGTCAAAAATAGACAATATTTTGTAACAGATTTCTCGGCTTCTAGAGAAGGGATTGATTTCAAATTTGGTATACAGCTTTAGCATGATGAGTTGTACTGTGCCTCCCCTTTCCAGGTCAGTCAGTCATCTACTTCCTGTTTTCTGAATGGCCGAGTGGGGGTATGCTTAGCACGACTTAGTGCAACCCCTTGTTCATACAGTGTTTGGCATTTTCAATATTTTTGGTAGAGCGCCTCTGATGAGTCTTGAATAGACGAAACGCGCGTCAGGCGTAGCAAAATTTATTGTCTGGAACTTTGTTGTCATTTGTATTTCGAACACACGTGAAGGTTAGCTCTGCTGGTGGAGTTTAAATTCCCCGAGGTTAGCCCGCTCCGGCACCAACACTTTTGAGTTGGAGAATACATCAAAGCTTTAAATTATCCGTCTAAATTTCAAAAATGTCTAAAATCTAAGGTTCTTCCTACCCCAGACATAGGTTGAATATCTTAGTAATAATTTGGTTCCCCAGTTTGGTATTTTTGGTTATACTGTTCTATGCTCTTCATATTCATACAGTGTTTGGCATTTTCAATATTTTTGGTAGAGCGCCTCTGATGAGTCTTGAATAGACGAAACGCGCGTCAGGCGTAGCAAAATTTATTGTCTGGAACTTTGTTGTCATTTGAATTTCATCACCTGTAAATAACCTTTATAGCGCTGCACGGGCGTAACACACCAGCTCACTCACTCACCGTATGTGATTATATACTGTCTAACAAAGTTTACATTCTTGCTTTTACTGCAACGAGGTTGGGATCAGTCGATGAAAGCGTTATATCTAAAACCAAACGATTACAACATGCCTCAAGTTTCCAGATCGTTCAAGCGACTTGGTGGTATAGTGATCGTGTACAACTTTTACCTGACAATAGAACAAATATCAAATCACAGACAATACATGTACTCGCATTACGAATTGATCGAGTATAAAGTTAGTAGTGGGAAAGAAAAGATTCTTCTATAGTTGATTTACCGTCCGACTCCATCAAGAACCAACAATTTCCGAAACACTGTGTTTTTCGATGAATGGTTTGATTTTCTACATCTTATCGTCGTTCTGTCGGAAGTATTAATCATAACTGGCGACATAAACCTTCAACTGAATGACCCAAACGATTGCAACGCTAAAAAGTTCTGGCAAACTATCGACGATCATGAACTTACACAACACGTCACGGGACCTACGCACCAGCGCGGTCACACTCTCGAGTTATTGATCAATAAAAAAATGACTTGTTGCTAAATGGAAAACCTTTCATACATGATCCAAATCTATTCGATTAGAAAGGGATTCCTTCGTGCGACCATCTAGCAGTTTCTTCGAAAATTCGAAGGAAAAAAAGAAAAGGTTGATTTTGTAAACGGCGCTATATCCAATTGTGATATCATTACAGCATAAGCAATTCTCCTACTTTCAAAATGCGAACAGATATGTTGATAAACTTGTCACCCAATATGTTTCTACATTATCGGCGATTATGGACATCCATGCGCCTTTACAATCAAATAATAAATAATTATATGACCATACAAAGAATGGTATACCAATGACCTTCGAACAATAAAACGTGAAAGTCATAAGGCAGAACGAAAGATGCGGAAAACAAACCTGGTCATTCATAAGTTGACTTTTCAACAGCCATGTAAAATCTCAAACCAACTTCTGCTTCAACGAAGAAGCAGAAGTTGGTTTGAGAGTCCCGTGCGGGGCCCGGGTGGCGAATAGGCCCGCAGCAGAGCCTAGCTTGTCGTAAGAGGCGACTAAGGGTCTTGGGATTCTGACGTCGGGTCAGTGCTCAGCCCACAGAGCGACCAAGTGTGTACCCTAGGTGGCTGAATAGGGTAGCCCTCGTCCGCGGGGGTTGTCAGGTCTATAATACGGAAACCCTGACCGCCGACCATAGTGGGCCAACGTGTGTGGAGAGTGCCACGCTTCATGCACGTAAAAGACCCCTTTGTGGACCGCCCAGTAGTGCACCACATAGGCTAAATTTTCCGCCCCTACCCACCTCTCCCCTTTTTTCTGTGGTTCTTCAAAATTTACCGGTCCTTTGTTTCCCACCCCATCCCCATATTTCATTTATCATCATCATTTCATGTTCATTTTATCATCCTTTTCATGTTCATCGCCTGTAAATAACCTATATAGCGTTGCACGGGCGTAAAACACCAACTCACTCACTCACTCACTGCTTCAACGAAAAAATGACAATGACAGAGATCAAAACATCTTCACAGACTTATAATTGTTCTGTTGGGCAAGAAACGATAAGTCATGCTACCATTTAATTTCAATGTTCTGCAACTAGCAACTACTTTCGGCGATTTTTTATGGGAAAGATCGAAACCATTAACAACAATCTATGCGCTCCTGGTGACATTCAAGACGTTGCTGTACTCAGACCCGATGTGAAATTGAAGGGCATTCTTTTCACTTGTTTGTTTCCAGCTTCAACTGGCAAAATCAAAATAATAATTCTTAAGTCAAAATTAAGTCGTGTGAATTCGAACCGGTTTCTTTATATCTTCTTAAACTCTGTTTATACAGTATTGTTCATTTCATTGCGGATCTTATCAACAGATCATTCACCGAGGAATCCGGTTTGCATGCATTCAAAGAGGCCATAGCACGACCGCTGTTTAAAAAAACCCTGATTAGATCAAGACGTGTTCATAAACTATCGCCCAGTATCAAACTTGTTGTTCTTATCTAAGATTCTAGAAAAGATGTTTGCGTCTTGTGTGTCACCTTCAGTGGAATTCGCTTTTGGATAATTTACAATCCGTTTACCGCACAGGACAATCTACCGAAACAGCGAGTGCACCTAGACATTGCATCGGCATTGGAAAAAAAACTTTTGTGCAGTTTTAGTAATGTTGACTTTGTCAGCAGCGTTTGACGGAATTGACCACAAAATCTTATTCGATCGTTAGGAATACTCTCATGACAACAAGGGATCTGCTCTAGCGTATTTAAAGTCATATCTAACTAATCGAACTTGCCATCGGATCGGTTTATTCCAATGATTTACATGTTAAATATGGTTGTCCGTAAGATTTTAAGCCCCAGACTTTATTTTCTTTTTCCCTAACCGATTGGCTTTCACGGCTATTCAGATGACACACAGTTATTATGTCTCCCAAACGAAGTTTGGAGACATTATGTTTTTGCTCAGTTCTTATTATTCTTATTATTATTATTATTTTTTTTCTTCTTTCCGGGCGCGATTTTTCGAACACTTGTGTGCACTGTTTCTCAGAAACCGTTGGACGGAATCGTTTGATATCATATGACTTGAAAGGCCCATATTCGTAGATGCGCCTCCTGAAAAAAAAATTTCAATATGTTGAAGGGAACATGGGTTTTGGGGGTCTCAAAAGGGGGTGGGGTTGCAAAATTTTACTATAGAAGTCTATGGGAAAAGTGATATAACTTAATATGCGATCTTAACTTTGAAATACTCACTTAACTTGGATATCTAAGTAAACGTAGTGGCAAGGTATTATGGTAAACCCTCCGTTTCGTTGTCTTAGGTGGGGGGGGGGTCATGCCCCACCCCTTCAAATAACAAAACACTTAATATTTTAAAAACCATTGAGAGCCCCACCCTATAACCATATATATTATTACTCCTTATGATAAGACCAATCATATGGTATCATAGGGGGGGGTCTGAGGGGGGTCATGCCCCACCCCCTCAAATGATAAAATACTAAATATTCTGAAAACCATTGAGATCCCCACCCTATAACCATATATATTATTACTCCTTATGATAAGACCAATCATATGGTATCATAGGGGGGGGTCTGAGGGGGGTCATGCCCCACCCCCTCAAATGATAAAATACTAAATATTCTGAAAACCATTGAGATCCCCACCCTATAACCATATATATTATTACTCCTGATGAAAAGACCAATCATATGGTATTGTAGGGGGGGTCTGAGGGGGGTCATGCCCCCACCCCCTCAAATGATAAAATACTAAATGTTCTGAAAACCATTGAGATCCCCACCCTATAACCATATATATTATTACTCCTGATGAAAAGACCAATCATATGGTATCTGAGGGGGGTCATGCCCCACCCCCTCAAATGATAAAATACTAAATATTCTGAAAACCATTGAGATCCCCACCCTATAGCCATATATATTATTACTCCTTATGATAAGACCAATCATATGGTATCATAGGGGGGTCTGAGGGGGGTCATGCCCCACCCCCTCAAATGATAAAATACTAAATATTCTGAAAACCATTGAGATCCCCACCCTATAACCATATATATTATTACTCCTGATGAGAAGACCAATCATATGGTATTGTAGGGGGGTCTGAGGGGGGTCATGCCCCACCCCCTCAAATGATAAAATACTAAATATTCTGAAAACTATTGAGATCCCCACCCTATAACCATATATATTATTACTCCTTATGATAAGACCAATCATATGGTATGGTAGGGGGGTCTGAGGGGGGTCATGCCCCACCCCCTCAAATGATAAAATACTAAATATTCTGAAAACCATTGAGATCCCCACCCTATAACCATATATATTATTACTCCTTATGATAAGACCAATCATATGGTATCATAGGGGGGTCTGAGGGGGGTCATGCCCCACCCCCTCAAATGATTAAATACTAAATATTCTGAAAACTTTTGACATCCCCACCCTATAACCATATAAATTATTACTCCTTATGATAATGCAAATCATTTAATATTAAAGAGTTAAATAACTTGTGTTAATAAAACCCCTGTCCAATTTTTTTTCCATGAAGTTCTGAAAATGCATTTAAAGGCATTTCCATGATTTTGCTAACCCCTGGGATTTTTGTAAAACTTGTATTTTAGGGAACACCCTGTCCAAATTTTTCACATGAGATGAAAAAAACTCATGAGATGAAAGGGACTTCGTTTGGGAGACATTCGAAACTGCATCCAGTTTCAATTATACCTTGTTTCTATTGATTTAGCAACTAGACAACTGGTCAGACATGAATAGATGCATGGAAGCATGTCTGGCAGACATCAGTGACTGGATGCGTTCAAACGTCTTGAAACTGAACAAGATAAGACCGAGTAGATTTTCATTGTTCACAATGGAACAGTTGCTACTGATATTTGTTGTGTCAGAAACCTTGGTGTGTATTTTGATAAGACCCAAACCATTGAAAACCAGGTAAGCGCTACAGAAAAATCATGGTTCTTTCACATTCGGAATTTCGGACGAATTAGGCCATACATTACCAACGATGCGTGTAAAACTTTGATCAACTATTTGGTTACTCAGGATTATTTGCGCATGTACCAACCACCACGTTCATAACGTTCAGTGAACAGTGCACCTCAAGAAATTGTACCTCGGGTCCGCACAAAGACGTATGACAAGAGACGTCTTGACAGGCAGCCGCTACATTATGGAACAACTTACCTGGTCCAATTAGATACGAACAGTCGCTATCCTGTTTTAAGAAAGCTTTAAAAAATCAGAGGTACCAATGTCAAAGTCCAAAAGGGCAGAGACGACACCAGCCAACAAAAACAAGGACAGAAAAAATACCAGACGACATATAAAACACGGAAATAAAAAAAAACAACTACTGAATATCAATTAACAACGCGAACTTTAGTCGTATTTTGAGTGAACTCATGTGCTCCTGAATACTGCACGGTTCCTGCCTGCTTTAGCACAGCCTCCCTGCTGCCAATAACCAAGACTGTGTCAAATCCGGTAAAAGAAGACAAAACAAAACCCTCAGACAAACCAACATCTTCACTCATATGAGAGATAGAAATCCCATATTGGGCTATGACGGCAACCCTCAGACTTGCATATTCGTAGATTCTTAAACTTTTATCAGTTCTGTTTCGACAGTTGTGAATTTTCATATTTTTATTTAGATTTCCGTTGGGAAATAAATATCTATGCATTTTTAATTGTGTTCAGTATATTTTTTTAACTATTTCTATAATTCTTTAATTGTCATGAAAATTAATTTTATAGTATTCCATTTAACTAAGTATTATTTTTGAATTGATTTAGGAATCACTTGTGTTTTTTTCTCCTTGTGTTTATTTTATTTGGTAATGTAACCTATCATTAAGTATTTTATTTATTTTTGTTTTTAATTATTATTATTATTATTATTCTTATCATTATTATTTTAATAGCTTACAAGGAAAGTTTTATTTTCAATCAATTTTAATGCAATCTTTACATACTGTAAACCTGTGAAACAATTTGAAATTCTTGTCTATTGATGTATTGTGTGCGTTACTCATTGATTATTTATGCAGGTTGTAAATCGCTACGAGTGATTTGTATATATATGCATGTATAAGGCGCTATACAAAAACTTAATAATAACAATAACTTGAAATTATTGGTCAGTGTTCCGTTCCAACTTTATAATTTCTGACTTCATTTTTGTTTTATGGCTCCTTTCTGCTTATCTGCTTGACATTACTAAATTCACACTACCAGGGAGTCAATTTGCTCCTAACATGATTGCCAGGTTATCCTTTTTCGTCTTTGGGAAGCAAAAAAAAAAGAATCCAATAATTCTTGAACCGTCAAATAGCTGTCGAGTTATTCTTAATTAATGTCAAGTAGCGGTTGAAGTATTCTTAACTAATGGTTATAGTTTCCTTAACTACTCGAAAACCGTAAATGTTGCTTCAATTTTTTGCATATTATTGAAGGGATCCGTTTTCTTTATTAAGCTACAAAATTCCAGAACCGTATGCATCTAAGTTACCGAGATATTAACAATGTCCTTTATTATGCCCTTTTTTTCCTGTTTTCATTCAAACGACAGCCATTTTCAAAATTCTAATTATTAAAGGAACACCTTTGAGTGCCACTCTATCACCTTTCAAAATTTCATTTCAATTCATTTAATATTTTTTTAACAGTCCGGACAAGCATGATGTTTGGAGATATAAATATGATGAAAGAAAGAGAGGCTAGTGAGATATCTCAATAGTGCAAACGACAACCTCTGCGGACAAAAGCCACTCTATTTAGTCATTTACCCTTTACACGTTATTTGCTCTGTTGGCGAAGCACTTACCCGTTGTCAGAATGCCATAGGCTAGGCCACTCTGTGGGCCCATTAGCAACCTTAGTCTCGCACATGACTGCGCTGACAATATTAGTCGAATTTATCCAAGTAACTACTTGTTCAACAATGAACATGCCCAAGTTAAAAATATGTAAATATAATTCCGTTATTTTTGCGGTTGTAACTTATCGTGCCGTATTTATGTTCTGGTAAATATGCGTAATTAGGAATTTCATGGAAATTTCTGAAAATTCAGGAATTTTATGTAAGTCCTAAAGTGCTTATTTTACGTGAACTATCTAATTTCGACAAGTAATTGCATGCAATTACTGAACATTTTCGGGAATTTTACACACATTTACTGAAAACACAATCGTAAACAAAAAGTTCGTATAGTTTATTTATTAAAATACCAAATGATATTCTAATATTAAAATAGTGTTTTAGAAGGAGAAAAAAAAATAAACAACAAAGAAAATTATTGATTTTGTCCATGCAATAAGGAGGGCCCATGTCTTTATTCCGATAAACGATAGAGATGTGGAATAAGTGTACGCAACATAACCATCTTCAAAGTAACGACGATTTAAAAAATCACAACGAAAAAAGCAGAGTAACCAATGGGGTATCCGAATGTCAAAAGTCCGAAAGGACAGAGACAAAACCAGTAAACACCAACAGGAACGGGACAAAAAACAGACAACAGGTGAAACATGGACACACAAAAATAACTGAATATCAATCAACAACGCGAACTAAAGTCGTAACAAGAGTGAACTCAGGTGATCCGGAAGAATAAGCAGTTTCTGTTTGCTATAGCACATCCGTCGCGTTCCCAACAGCCAGCAGTCTTCAACATGGCCAGAAGTCACTGCTCGCTGTCTTGCATTGGCCCAAAACTAAAAATACAATACATAAGATTCAAACAAATCCCTAGATTATCAACGAAAGCCTCATTATTTGACATAGAACAAAGAACAGATAGTTGACAGGGACTCCCGACTAAGGACAGGCACATTTAAAATGTGGCGGGATTAATCTTGGTTTTTTTTTTGGCCCAACCTTCCCCCTATTGAATCTCTATTAACTGCGTTTTCATAATCAAACATTTTCATTCTTGGACTTTCCAGAGGGTTTATAAATGCAGTTTCTCAAAGTTGTACAAGAGGTAAATATCTATAAATGACATTTATGGTAACAATAAGATGGACTGAACTAAGCCATAGACGAAGTTCTTATTTGTCAGCTTGCAGAGAATTTTTAAAAAATAAAGTGGATCGAAAATGAAATAGACAAAAATAATTTCCCTGAGATGTTACTTGGCTTAAAAGAAAGGATACGAGTTGAAAATTTTAATAAAATCTTAAATTGTTTTGTTTTTTGATAGAAATATTGATAATTTGATAGTAAATTCAAAACATTTATCTATTATTGGTATATTTTGATTGTTGTTATATCTTAAAGCATTAAATCTATTAATTGTTTGAAGTATTCAAGGATTAAGAATCGATGTTGGACTTTTTACATCAGTCCATAAATGCTCCTGAGCAAGCTGTCAGGAATTACAATTGTTCTCAAGAGAGTTTCCGTACGTCTCGCTCTCATATAGTGCTTTCGTTACAGGTTCTCTCTTGTTAATTGGACTTTAAAGAGAAGGTTATTTTTGTGCTTTGTACAAGATAGAGGAAAGGTTTTGCCCAAAAACCTAGTTTAACACACCACATTTTATTTGTGCCTGTCAGGGTTTCCGCTGGCATGGGCCACTTGGGCCATTGGCCCTATTTTTTTCAATTCTGGCCCAAAAAATCTAATTTACGCCCAGCAAAGTGGCCCAAAATGTTGGTATCGTATTTTGATCAACAATGTCATGTTCATGTTATTCAAACTGACAACAGATCACTACGAAGCCCTATTGATTTATGACCCAATCAAACACCGGTTAATATTAACTGTCAATTGTTTAAAGGGGTAAAAATAACAGGTGCTTGACCATCGCTAATTTGGCAATTGATAGAAAGCAATCATGAATGAAGTATAATTGACCAACCAGGAGTAAGTTTATTTTTATATCAGCTGATTTAAATGGCAACCCACGTGCTCTGACCATGTTGACCAAATGATAAATTTTCTTGTGTAAATATCAGAAAAACTGGAAGTAACATAGATGAAAGGATTTACCTTCATGAAATTATTTTATTAAGAACATCCTGTAATCCAAACACATCCTTTTTCATACATTAAATGGAGATCAGATGATGAAAGAACTTTGTTTTAATACATATTTACGATCTCTGTCTCCCCTGTATTTCCCTCCTTTTGATAGGAACGCCTCCATAACAGCGGGGTACAGTGGTTTAGTGGAGTTCCAATGATTGATTTGAATCATGTATTTTGTTAAAAAAATGTTTTTTTACATATTATTTTTTTGCCCATTTTAACAAAAACTGAAAATTATAGAGAGAAAGGAATGAAGCTCTTTGCAAAGCAAATTGTCATGTAGGATGTACTCTTCTGTTGTCTGTAAATTCCTCCTTTTAGGGACCACCAGTCACTTATACTGCTTCTTCAAATGAGAGAAAGAGAGACTCTATGTGTGCTTTTAGCTTTCCATGAGGATATAAAACTTGATGAGTTATACTTATTTCTTCTTAATTTGTAATAAAAGGGGGGAGTTATCATTTGTTGTGCCTAAAATTTTAAAGGCAAAGAATCTGTAGTACATTAAAAAAACATTATGACAGTTTGTTAAATCTAAATATGATTAAGAGGGGAAAAATCAATTCAACAAATTTTTAAATATATTTTATTGAACATGATAATAACTGTTGTAATCTGTGTGCTTTCCTTGGTACTGAAAATATAATATTAATAAAGATTCCCGGCCAAAACTCTAGAAAAAAATATTGGCCCAATGTCATTTATGTTGGCCCAAACAATATGCATTTGGCTCAAGGGATGGCCCAAAGAAAAATACACCCAGAGGAAACCCTGGTGCATGTCCTAAGCCAGGAATATTTTTCCAAGCTTTTGCTTGTCCATGTCTTTTTTGTTTGTTGTTCTCTGTCCAGAAATGTGGCTTTTTTTTGATAATTTAGGGATTGTTGATTTTAATCTCATGTATTGCTTTTTTTTGTCAGGGAGAAGTGACCTCTGGTCATGTTGAGGACTGCCGGCTGTTTTCCATCGATTTTATTTTAATTGCTGTTTCTTTATGATAGTTGTGTCATGCACACTTATTCCACATTTCTTAATCGTCTATTTGAACGAATCTTTACTATTTGATAAATGAAGGTTGTAATTTTGGCAAGTCTGTATTGAGCTATTTCATCAAAATAGTATGCACCTGGGTACCAATATATGACACTCTTCCATCTGTCTTTTATGAAAACAAGAGGCTCCCAGGAGCCTGAATCGCTCACCTGGTCTTAATGTCAACCCTTTGAAGACTTTTGTATAGCTAAATGAGCTGAATGTTTAAGCAATAAAAAGCTTTTCTCTATCTGCAATAGTTTTCATTCCAAAGCAAAAAACACTATTTTTCACCTTTAAAGGGCCATAACCCCTTAAAGGGGTCATCTGACAACTTCGACCCTAAAAAGACTTTTGTAGAGCTAATTAAGCTGAACATTTAAGCAAGCAACATCTTTTCTCTATCTGCAAAAGTTTTCTTTCTTTAGGCCAAAAACACTTTTTTTTGCCTTTAAGGGGCCGTAACCACTATAAGGGGTCATCTGGCAACTTTGACCCTATGGAAACTTTTGTAGAGCTAAATGAGCTGAACATTTAAGCAAGCAACAACTTTTCTCTATCTGCAAGTTTTCATTCCATAGGCCAAAAACACTATTTTTTGCCTTTAAGGGGCTGTAACCCCTATAAGGGGTCACCTGACAACTTCGACCATATGGAGACTTGTGTAGAGCTAAATGAGCTGAACATTTAAGCAAGCAACAGCTTTTCTTTATCTGCAATAGTTTTCATTCTATAGGCCAAAAACACTATCTTTTGCCTTTAAGGGGCCGTAACCCCTATAAGGGGTCATCTGACAACTTCGACCCTATGGAGGCTTGTGTAGAGCTAAATGAGCTGAACATTTAAGCAAGCAACAGCTTTTCTCTATCTGCAATAGTTTTCATTCTATAGGCCAAAAACACTATTTTTTGCCTTTAAGGGGCCGTAATCCCTATAAGGGGTCATCTGACAACTTCGACCCAATGGAGGCTATTGTAGAGCTAAAGGAGCTGAACATTTAAGCAAGCTACAGCTTTTCTCTATCTGCAATAGTTTTCATTTTACAGGCCAAAAACTCTGTTTTTTGCCTTTAAGGGGCCATAACCCCTATAAGGGGTCATCTGACAACTTTGACCTTATGGAGACTTTTGTAGAGCTAAATGAGCTGAACATTTAAGCAAGCAACAGCTTCTCTCTATCTGCAATAGTTTTCATTCCATAGGCCAAAAACATGAAAAAATGCTATTTTTCACCTTTAAGGGGCCGTAACTCCCATAAGGGGTCATCTGACAACTTCGACTCAATGGAGACTTTTGTAGAGCTTTTGATGCTGAAGCAGTAGCGTGGCATCAGATTACATCTATCTCTTATACTTTTTGATTTACAAGCCAAAAACAGTAGTCTGACCCCCCTGGTCTACTTTTAGCAACGGCGGCCATGTTTTTTGACGGATCAAAATACCGAACACAATTTTTGTGCAGGACACCCTAAGGATCAATCATATCAAGTTTGAAGAAAATCTGTTCAGCAGTTTCAGAGAAGAAGATTTTTTAAAAATTGTTAACGGACGACGACGACGCGGACGACGACGGACGCCAAGTGATGGTAATAGCTCACCTGGACCTTCGGTCCAGGTGAGCTAAAAATAGATTTTTTTCAAGCTTTTCGCAGAAACCAAACATGAGAATGATTTTAAAGTTTTCACAAAAGGAGTATGTTTCAGTTGGATGTCCTTAGTGACTTTCAGACCTATCAGACGAATATTTCCTGTTTAGTGCCATGCAGGGACACATTCCTTCTTTACTTACAAATGTTTGTTATACCAATGCAACTGTTTACAATTTAATAATAGAAAGATATATTATTAGAACTTCGATTTTTTATGTATCTTTTTAGGCAATCCAGATTCTAAATAAATTTCTTTCTAACTTCATATTCTTTCATAATTTTTTGCATACTTCATCATTATTTAACACATATTTTATAAATTGGAAGTCAGTAAATGTGTGTAAAATTCATGATTTTGTTCGGTAATTTCATAATAGACATTTTAGGAATTACACTTAATTGTTAAATGGCCTTGTAATGACATAAATTTACTGAAAAGTTAGTAATTTTGTGTAATTCCTAATAACACACATTTACTTTAATAAATTTATGTCTTAAAGTCGCTAGGAACGTACAGTTTTTCATACATAATTATCCTACAAAGTTTCAATTCATTCTCATGTACGGTTTATGAGAAAAGCTTTAAGGAAATTTTCCTGTAAATTTTCATATTGACCTTGTCCAAAACAGGAAGTCAAAGTCCGACAGATCTGAAAGTCGCTTATAAAGTACAGTTTGTCCTACTGAATATTCTTACATAGTTTCAAATCATTCTCGTGAGAAAATCGTGGCAAACTTTCGTACAGACGTACGTTAAGGACAGACATTAGTTAAATTGAATATCCCGACATGTCTTTGCAGGGCATAAAACCCACCATAATGTCTCATATTTGCTAAAATCACTTAAATTTCTAGTGTGACGTCATTATGACGCTTCAGCATTTTAAAAGGTTTTAAATGTTTTCCTTAGGCAGAGTTAATACTATATTGTAGCCAGAAGTTGACACTTGAACCACCAAAAGTGCAAGTCTAATTATACCCCCAGAATATGTTGCAGCAACGAACTTTCTTCGTCCACATCTGCATAAAATCCAATTCCTTCATGTAAAGTTTCAAAAAAAAAAACTTGGCTCAGGATTAATGCACCTACAAGATAAAGGGACAAAAAACAGACGGACAGACAGACAAAGTGTGCTTCCTATTGTATCCGTTTCATTTTTGGTCTGCGGGGGATATAAAAAAATTAAAAATGACAACAAAGTTCCAGACAATAAATTTTGCTACGCCTGACGCGCGTGTCGTCTATTCAAGACTCATCAGAGGCGCTCTACCAAAAATATTGAAAAAATGCCAAAAACTATATGAGTATGAAGTGCATTGTAAAATAACACCAAAAATTCCAAATTGGGGAACCAAATTATTACTAAGATGACCAACCTATGTCTGGGGTAGGAAGAACCTTAGGGGTTTGACAATTTTGAAATTTAAACGGATAATTTAAAGCTTTGATGTGTTCTCCAACACAAAAGTGTTGGTGCTGGAGCGGGCTAATTTCGGGGAAATAAAACTCCACAAGCAGTGCTAACCTTCACGGGTGTTCGAAATAAAAATGACAACAAAGTTTCAGACAATAAATTTTGCTACGCGAACAATGAGAAAAAAACTATAATGTATCTCACAGATAAATCACAAATTGAGTAGTCGTCACCATGAACTTCTTCGAAAAATATATGTCAAATCTAAGAATACAATGAAACCACACAGAGAACTCATGATAATTATGCCCAACACTCCAATTGAAAATGAGCTGCTTCTGTCATCGCTTGCACTTGTTTGACCTCTGATGTATGATTTCAAGGTCTTTTTGTCAATGGCCAATAGATCACGTAAACGTTTCTTTTCCATTTCGATGAGGTTTTCTTTTTCCGTATCTGTCATGTTTGAGTTTAAGAAAGCCATCCAGAACTCATTCCTGTAATTACAAGCACACATACAAAGGTGTACCGTATTTTGATTAGGGTTAACCGTTGCGAGCTCTGAAGATAATTGTGCTGGTACATGCACCTCTGTCGATGCGTCTGTAGAGAGTTTTGTTTCCTCTGTTAAGAGTCTAATGGTAAATGTATTTCCTGTTGACGAATGTGTAGTTGCAACTATTGCATTTGCTACAAAAAAAAGAATATTTAGTGCTTTTTTGGCCATTAGGTCCGAGACTAGTATTATCTCAACCCCCTTTTTACTGCATTTTCAATATAACGTTTTGATAAATAAAAAAAATACCCATTTGATTTTCCTTAAATTTCTCCCAGCTGCATAACACCACAACGCAGGGATGTTAAGGTACTTTTCAAGATTTTTAGATAAGGGGAGATAACTCTTTCAGACGTAGTTTTTCTCCGCCTACCTGTCGACGTCAGCCAATCAGAAGCGTTCTTTTATCGATCGACGTCAATTTCCTGCTTGCAGTAGGAAGGAAAAATATGGAATCAAAACAAGCACTTGTTTTCCTCAAAGGTTGGAACTAGATGCCGATTGTTCAACATATACAGTTTGCATTCGCTTAAGGTAAGGTAAACAAATGTTGTCAGCAAAGTTTACCCGTAGATTCACACAATGAACGGAGAAAATTTGGCTAAAATTGAGACCCTCTTACTACAGACATGGCATGTGCGACGTATTGTAATAGGATAATATAAAATTAAAACATAGTTATGTTATTCCCAGTTTTAGCATGTCATAAAACAGTATTCCTTAATGCAACCAGTCGCCTGAACATTAATTATACATGTTAAAGCAAATAATAAGTTGCGTGGGGGGGGGGGGGGGGGGGTACTGGGTAGTGTGCTTAACTACCTTAGCCCTTTCTTTATGAATAAAACTTGGTATTTGGGGGTTGATTTTCTGTAATGAAAATATGCATGGAACACCTAAACCTACTATTCAAATTGTGGGAAGGATTTAACCTCTTTCAAACTTAAACACTTTTGACATTTTGGTCATGCATGCAAAATTCAAATTGCAATGAAGCAGTTACATGTATATAATTAGCTCATTAAAATATACATGTACATGTACATGCTATGCTTTGAGTCGTGTACAAACATTTAAATGAACCCCAATTGGCCCACACTCCAGTAACCACTGGGTACATTATATTAAAGTTGTAGACCCCCAATGTAACCTTTTCTTTGTCCATTTCCATGGCTTCATGAATACATGTGCATGCACTTAATTATGTTTACTCTGCCACCCATACACCTAGATTTGCATTAACATTGATCTATTCCCTTTTTTTACTTGGATCACAAGTTTTTACAAAATTAATCTGAACTAGTATGGACATTTTAGCTTTCATGGTAATAGACAACATAATATATTTGTATTGAAAGCCAACTCATACTACATGTATGTACAAGCAGGAACAACAACAACAACCTCTGATTCAACATGGTACATGCACATGATCAATGCACTAGAACTCCCAAAATAAGATATGAACACATAAAATTGTGTTTAAAATTATTTTATTGAAAATCATGCAGGATCTTCATGTTCATACAAGATCTATAGATATTTTGATGCATGCATTTATTATTTTGGTTTAACAATTCACCTGGTTATGCAGTTTATTTTTAGATAAGCACTCAGTAATATTAAAATTTTTAAGAATTTGTTTTCAACTTTTTTTTCAGTTCTGCAAAGCTGATCCCAATGTGTAAACTTCATGCAATTGAAGCTTGCCTGACCAAGAGCAAAGGGTAAGACTACATGTAACTGGCATGTAAGAACTAAACTTTGTGAACCCAATTATTTTGTCATGAAAGACAAAATAAAGACATGTGTATTTCCTGTTCCTAACTTACCCTCATATTTGTATTTCCATTTATGCTTTACTCTTCATTTACTATTAAAAGTTAACAAAAAAGTTTAAAACAAAAAATGATTCTTACCTACCCACCTTATTTTTTTCAAGACATGACCAGGAATCACATATATTTTTTGTTTGGCCTAACACCAACTGGGGAAAGAATGCAATATGTTTTCTTGTGATGACTTCAAGTGTTGCTTACCATGCATGTGTATGTATGCACATATAAAATAAATCAGTCAAAACACCACCCTTGTAAAAACAAAAACAGTACTTTTATCATATGACTTTTGTGATTTATAAGATGCATTTTGCAAAATAAGAAAAAACATTTTGCAATAACACTTTATAAACAAAAAAATCAAGTACATCCTTTTTACCCAGTTTTGATGGGTTTTCTCTAATTGTATAATAAGTTATATTACTAGCACACTAGTACATGTTTACTTCAAGTCTCTATCATGTCTATTGAAATTATTATTTATAACATTCATTACATAAATGATTCCAAAGCCTGTTAAAATACTGGTGTTATACTACAGTACCCCAACATACAGAGCAAGTAAATGTGATGCAGTCTTCAATGTGAAACAGATTAATAATATTATACATATATAATGCAAACCATAAAAGCTTAATTTCAATTTTCATACACTTAATTAAATTTGGTACTTGAAATGTTTGCTTTCATCAGAGGGATTTATGTGTAGAAAATGAGATGCTTGTGCCTTTCTACATGTTCATAAATTTTCAAGCAAATGTATATAAGTACTGTATGTTTATAATATAATAAATACATGTAATTTTTGTAGGGCAGCCAGTTGGTAACACAACATTGAACTTTGTTGGTGTATTTAGTCAGAAGAAAAGAAGAAAATGATAAAAATAGACAGACATTGAACTTAGTATATTGGAACTGATAAACAGAGGAGAATTATTAGAAAGACAATGTTTAAGACTAATTTAAACAATCTGTTGATATGTTATTTATATGCAAATAAATGCAAATTTGAGAAATTGAACTGATTTTATAGCCCAACTTAACACATGCAAGACATGCACCTTAGAAAAAGGTTCTACATTTTTTGTTAACAAACACATTTTGCAAAAATGATCACATTATACCATAGACCTGTTTATAAGAATGATTCTATGATCATTGTTCATGTGCATTTGAAAATCCTTTTTGGTATGAATGTGGCTCTTGATTTTTTTATTGCCTGTTTAAAATTTGGTCTGGACATACAAGTATAGTACAATTATCACACTTTTAATGAAGTTTTTAGTTGAAGTCTATTGTCAGAGTATAAGACACTTAACAAGTCTTGGTTTGGGGGAGAGGGTAATTAAAACAGGGTTCACTAATAAAAATTTGATGCCATTCTATGATTCTATGATCTGTTAAGTTCCAGTTCTTTTTGTTTTGGGCTCCTTCATGGCAGCATAGATGGATGCTCCATGGACATACATGTATTCCATATCTTTCATTTTAATTTCCCACCATTAAAAGTAAAGGACATATAGTTTTCTGTCTGTCAATTTGTCAACTGGATATATATCCATGAAATCTTTTACATTTATCTGGTACTTATCATAACAACTAATTTTTTTAGCAAAAATTATTTAATTCCCAAAAATATGTACCAAACACTGTGACACAGATTGCTTGTTTATTAAACAATTTAAAATTAACTTTTGGGAACTTGATTATAAATTAAAAGAGATTTTGAGGGTCTATTTCAGAAGACAAATTACTGTTTTCCTATTAGCTACATGTAGTGTGCTCTTGATAATAACCCCATAGTTCTGTGTTATGTATCAATGCTTTGTATAGCTGTCAGTTGGATTGAGCTTTGTAAAATGCTCAAACATGTAAAATCATTGTTCAGGGTAAAACTCCCTTTAGTTTCATTAATTGGTATTTAGATTAAGCCTAATCCCATACTACTGTAAGATATGTACTAGTATCTAGATTTTTTGTCACTGTGGTTTTAGATACAATGAAGACATTAATCTTAATTTTACCACTGATGTTTGCTGTCATTTTACATGTATTAAAGTAGAAGGACATATATTTGTTGAGTCTGCTCGTCTCTGTCCAAAATCAGGTTTAACTTGGGGTGGAAATACAGGGAGTATAAAATCATCTAATGCATTTTATTCACACATGTATATGCATCAGGATATAAAGAACAAACAGGAATCCCATAAAAAATATACCTGTATCATCAATTTCACAGTGGATGGCTCTTGTGAAAAAATGTGTTATACCTGGGTCTACTCACAGGTTAAAGGTACTTTTTTCTTGAATGAAGAATATATGATGTCATTAAAGTGAAACTCAGAAATACTTATGTATGAAATTATTAGCAAAAGTTAAAAGGAAACAATGTATGAGTTCACTCACTGGTTGCTAAAAAGTAATGTTGAAAGGCAGGACATCATATCCTTTGGACATAGTTTCTTCTTTGGTTTTATTGTGAGGAATGAGTATACAGGAAGAGGATATTTTGATGAATATTATAAATGTGCAGCACATTGAGGGAGGTTTATAGTACAAAAAAATTAATTTAAAAAAAAATGACCAGTACAAGTTTCAACTAGTTAAAGGTGAAAAGTCAAGATATTTTTAGTATTATAATGTTGAAACTTAATACAGAATGAGGTAGATTCAGTGAGTACCCCCTTCCCCCTTGTTGTTTTCTAGTCTTAGAAGTACAAACTCACAAAGAAATTTAAACAGTGATAATGCGAATGAAAATTTTAGTTTATAAAGTCTATTGATTTGGTACTATATCGGTTGTGTCGACTGTCCAGGAGTTGTGCGTCGTTTTCATTCAAGAACACCCCCCCTTTTTCACATTTTGAAATAGTTTGGAGGTAAAATAAAGGTTGGTATTTTATTAATTGTATCAACAAAATATCAAATTCATCAATCACCTTTGTCAAATCGTAGGAGTATGGATATTTAATGAAAATTAACATAAAAACAAATTTATTCTGAACCCGGTCAAAATCCTTATTAGGAGAGTAGGCTCCCTTCGTGATTATTCTTGTTCCTTGTTGCGCTTGTCGTTAACGGCAATTTTTTTCTGACGACTATAGAGTTCTATGAAAATCGCTCGCCCGGGAGTTTCTTACAGCCGATTTTAATAAGGTAAAAACAAATCCTTTGCCTGGATATTTACGCATTAGACTTCAGGTGGCGATAAATGAATAGTGGTATATTTTTTCTTCAAAATCCATTCAAAGTGACAAAAAGTACATGTTTTTGACGTCATTCGGATAAAATCGTTTATAAAATAAAGATTCCTAAATAAATCAATTATCGCCACCTGTAGTTAGATAAAGGGAAGTTTTGAGAACACAGTGTTAAAATTTGTAGCAAGAAGTCTGTAAGAAACTCCCGGGCGAAGTAAAAAACCGAAGGCATAACAATAGTTCTATTTTTAGATCACGTGACAAAAGGGGGAGTCCCTGCAAAGTGAAAGTAGACTTATTAGATTCTCTAAACGAAGTAGTTAAGGATATATTAACACCGAATCAATAAAGATTAAGATTATTTGTGAGTATTTGAGGATAACAATTATCTGAATATATCAAAATTTTAAAGAAAAATAGCCAATGTGCCTTAACACACCTGCGAAGACATAACTTATATGTAAATTTAAGATTTTAAAAACTTTTTATGCATTTTAGGGTCAAGAGACAAAAATTTTGTAATGTCAATAAGAAAATTGAAGATCTAAATTTTGACCCCCGTATGGCTAGCAAATCACCCCTTCTATGATGATTTAAGTAATGGTCTTTGTATATAGCAAACTTTGGCTTAAGAACTACCAATTAATACAAACAGCTAAAAACAGCACCTAAAATTGACCCCGGAAATACCTCTGGAAGATATAAGGTGTTTTTAAAGGGACTATATTAAACAACAACGAAAAATAAGGGGCGATAATTGTACTCTCATACCATAAACACGACTAAACTTGAAAGCAAACAGTAATAAGATACATTCTCAAAGTATATTTAATGTAAATAAAAAACTTAACACAATTTAACATTCAATAAGACAAGTAAAAAAAATAATTCGTAGCAAAGCAATTCTAGTTGGTCGTACAAATTGTTAGTCGAGAAAGCCTAAGACAAAATCGGTATCTATATAAGTCGAAATGAGAGTAAACCTTTGTGAGTATGCAGTTCCTGCTTTCTAAAAGCACATTCACCACATTTGCAACGATCGATTGATTGCGAGTTAAATCCGGGAAAGAATGACAATAAACTTTCAGATCAGCATTTATGCTCGTCTAAGAGATAGAAAGCTCGTATTTGTCTTTGAAAATATAAATGTCTTCGGTAAGATTTCTTTAGTGACACCAACCAAGGACAACATAACCCTGTGTTAGCACTCGTGCATTAAACAACAACCCTAACTCGGAACTAGAAACTCTTTTTTGTACACCCTTAGATTTTTCTAAATGTGTTTTAAATGATTACTCTCTTTCCCAGCTTTTGTAGGCTCTCTTGACATTAAAAGTTTTCATGAATTAAGGCTAAAATGTGAAACGCATATACCCCTTTCTGGAGGCATCAGGAACTTCGACTCAATGAAGATTCTTGTAAAGCTGCTGGTTCTTAAGGATCTATCAAATTCTATTGTTATCTGTAATATCTTGGTTAAGGCCTTCCAATATGATTAAGCGACATAAATG
Organism: Arcuatula senhousia; assembly: GCA_963971305.1. NCBI lineage: Eukaryota > Metazoa > Mollusca > Bivalvia > Mytilida > Mytilidae > Arcuatula > Arcuatula senhousia. Next base: position 16,401,910 of record OZ020311.1, on the reverse strand, counting down.
ACGGTTATGTCTTTGATGAATCCAAAATCAAGAGGTGTTTTTTTTTCAGACTTACTAAATATCGTCTTGTTAGATTTTTTAAGAAAGTGAACGTCAAAGAAGCAAAGGTGTACCAAAGGGGTAATCAGAATCATAAAACCGTGAAGACAAAGACAAAACCGGCAGACAAAAAATCATCACAACAAAACAAACCACATAACAACATAAAACACACACACATAACAACAAAACCGCATTCAGCAACGCGAACTCAAGTCGAACTCAAACACACGATTAGCAAAACCGATTGATTGCACCTTTTCTCTGATAAGTCTTCGTACGCTTTAATAAATAAATCATTAAACTATATTGAAAAAACGAGTTAACAAATGCAATAATTATTCTACAAGGGACATAATTCACGCAATAGCTGAAAATCAGACAATAACAACTAAGTGGAATTTATTGTTAGTGACGTCACAAATTTTGAAGACAAATAAAATGAAAATAAATTGCACTTAGACGTCTCCATGGCTATTTATGAGGAAAATGTTATGCTTTACAATAAACGCAATAGAAGACTCTTCATTTAAATGATATGGAACAATCATGAATGCTTTATATTGTTAACGTAAATATGTTATATATGTAACGTTCAGGAAGATTTAAGAAATTAAAGCAAAAGGTTTCCTTTGATGTCAAAATAAAACAATTATAAACATGATAAATATATTTTCGGTTAATTATTTTATATAAAAAATGGGTTTTGCCGTAATTCATTTTTTTGTGGTCCTTTAAATAGACGATAAAGATATGTGGAATAAGTGTTAGCGACACAACCAACATTAAAGAAACGGCAATTGAAAAAAAAATCACAATGGAAAACAGCCATCAGTCTTTATTGTATATATTATACAAAGCACAAAAAATAACACACTTTAAAAAGTTCAATTCACCAAGAGAGATCCTGAGACAAGAGTACTATACGAGAACAACGAAACGTAAAGGAACTGTCTTGATAGTTGTCATCTGTTTTAGTGCTTATCATTTTCTCTTTTTTGCTCCGAAAAACATTACCACTGAAAGAAAGAGCCATGTTCATCATTTTGAGGAATTTATTTCGTCAAACACAGCTCCTGTGCGTTACACTAAATCAGTCTAAGTGCATACTTTTAAAAAGAGTTGTTGACAATATGAACAGAATTTTAATGACGCAGCTTTTAATGATCAGTCTTTAGCCCATCATTATTATAACAAATCTTGCTTACTGTTTATCCCTTGGATAGACTCGAATGGGGGATAGTTCCAAATACATAATTAGCTTCGATAGTGACTACCTTATTGTTTTATCCCAAGCACCACATAAACTGGGTGAAAAATTAAACTTGAAATGATGACCAAGTGGAAGAGAGTCTCGACTGCCGCTGGTAACCTGATCAACATTTTTTTATTTGCCGCATGTGGTATTTAGCTTAAAAAATTACTATTCTAAGACACTTAAAGAGAATTATACTCGAACATACTTACAACAGAGAGGTACTGCACAGTATTCCCATCGTTTAAATGGATCCATCGTATAGCACCATGGAACTATATCACTGTCCGGTGATCTGCAAAAATTCCCGTGTTCTGACGTCATTGGATAATTAGGGTCGTGAGGTGACGTCACATCCCATCTTTGACAAGTTCTGCCTGTTCTTGTTGTGCTAACTGTTCCACGATAGTAATACGCCTGACCTTCATAAAAACATTCATCTGTAAAAATAAAGTTAAATAATTTAATAAATAAACCAATAAGAATACCAGTGGTAAGCCAAATTAAGTAAAAATTAATATATACAAGTCAAGTCAAGTAACTTGATTATAAATTTGGTTGCATTATTAAAGATGCAGAAGAGCCAATCGGGCATCCGAACGTCAGTCCCGTGCGGGGCCCTTGTGGCGAAAAGTCCTGCAACAGAGCCTAGCTTGTCGTAAGGGTTTTGGGATTCTGACGTCGGGTCGGTGCTCAGCCCACAAAACGACCAAGTATTTACCCTTGGTGGCCTCGTCAGCGGGAGTTGTCAGGTCTATAATACGGAAACCCTGACCGCTGACCATAGTGGGCCCACGTGTGTGGAAAGAGCCACGCTTCAGGCATGTACAAGACCCATTGTGGACAGCAAAGTAGTGCACCTTATAGGCTAAAATTTCTGCCCCTACCCACCTCTCCCATTTTTTTGTGGTTCTTCACAATTTACCGTTCCTTGTTTCCCACCCCACCCCCATATTTCATTTATCATCATTATTTCATGTTCATTCTATCATCCGTGTCATGTTCGTCGCCTGTAAATAACCTATATAGCGTTGCACGGGCGTAAACACCAAATCATTCACTTATTCCGAATGTCAAAAGTCCGAAAATGCAGAGACAAAACCAGCAAACACCAACGAGAACGGGACCAAAAACAGACAACATGTAAAACAAGGAACTACAAAAACAACTTAATATCAATTAACGACGCGAAGTCTAATCGCAGGGAGAGTGAAGTCAGGTGTTCCGGAAGAATAAGCAGTTCCTGCTGGCTATAGCACACATGTCGCGTTGCCAACAATCAATTCAGTAAATCCACACTGAAGACAAAACAATTAAGTTCATATTTCAAAGAAAATAATATCTATCCAAAATAACACCATGCTATTTTTTTTCTTATTCTTTTGTTTAATTTAATTTTTGACAATACAAATACCAAAACGGGTATAAAAAACCAAAATACCAAATCGGGTAAAAAATAAAATAAAATATATCTTTTACAATCAAAATTGACGTGTACATGAAATTTTCTTTTACAATGAAAAATTGACGTGTACATGAAATTTTCAATAAGGTATGTACATGTATGAACCAATGTCAATTCGTTTAACATCACTATGTCACAGATATCGATATTTATGGGGGGCCTCGGTGGCCGAGTGGTATAAGGCGCTGGTTATACACAATATTGATCACTAGCTGATCATCTCTAAGGTGGTGTTCGAGTCTCGGATGTAATTTACAAAGACGGGACTCCCCCACTTGTATGTGATTAGTTTGGTCAGTTAACTGCCCAAGGTCGGTGGCTTTTTCCGGATACTCCGGTTTCCTCCGTCAATAAAACTGACCGCAATGCATGGCTAAGGTGCGTAGATAAAGGGCGCTAAACACCAACACATACAAACACACGATATTCACGGAAGAATTGTGTACATATCAATGTAAAAGATGTTACTTATATTATTATTTGGGGATCCTTGATTGAGTATTTTTGAGAACAATAAAATATCACTGCAGATCCAAGCATATCTTACTAACTGAGAAATATTAAAATATTAACTTCGTTAGAAGGCGCTATCGGTAAAATATTACAGCTATTGAACCATGTAACTTTCCCATTTTATCGTGTATCGTTCAATGGTGCATGTGTAATGGTGCATCTTGTATCTGTCTATCGTGTATAGTGTAATGTATTCCGAGATTGCTTTGACTTCCTTGGCATTTTTTCCAGCAAGCTGGTCTGTCCGAGATTGCTCTGACTTCTTTGGCATTTTTCCAGCAAGCTGGTCTGTCCAAGATTGCTCTGACTTCCTTGGCATTTTTCCCAGCAAGCTGACCGAGATTGCTTTGACTTCCTTGGCAGTTTTCCCAGCAAGCTGACCGAGATTGCTTTGACTTCCTTGGCGTTTTGCCCAGCAAGCTGACCGAGATTGCTTTCACTTCCTTGGCATTTTTCCCAGCAAGCTGGTCTGACCGAGATTGCTCTGACTTCCTTGGCATTTTTCCCAGCAAGCTGACCGAGATTGCTTTGACTTCCTTGGCGTTTTGCCCAGCAAGCTGACCGAGATTGCTTTCACTTCCTTGGCATTTTTCCCAGCAAGCTGGTCTGACCGAGATTGCTCTGACTTCCTTGGCATTTTTTCCAGCAAGCTGAACTTGCTGGAAAAAATGCCAACGAAGTTCAGGTTGCTGGAAAAAATGCCAAGGAAGTTCAGCTTGCTGGAAAAAATGCCAAGGAAGTCTGAGCAATCGAGCTCGGACTAAGTGTAATGGGGTATCGTGTAACGGTGAAATAAAAAAAAACACGCCAAGCAAGCAATCAGGAACTTTTTTTAATACATTATAACACGAAAGGTATTTTTTTTATAATTGTATGAAACTATCATGTAACTTGTTCAAAATGCAATAAATTGGAAATTGATCACAATCATGTTTTTTAACAAGAGGCTCCCAGGAGCCTAAATCGCTCACCTGGTCTTGATGTCAACCCTATGAAAAACCTTGTAGAGCTAAATAAGCTGAACATTTAAGCAAGCAAAAGCTTTTCTCTATCTGCAATAGTTTTCATTCTATAGACCAAAAACACTATTTTTTTCGTCTTTAAGGGGCTGTAACCCCTATAAGGGGTCATCTGACAACTTCGACACTATGGAGATTTTTGTAGAGCTAAATGAGCTGAACAATTTAGCAAGCAACAACTTTTCTCTATCTGATATAGTTTTCATTCTATAGGCTAAAAACACCTTTTATCACCTTTAAGGGTCTGTAACCCCTATAAGGGGTCATCTGACAACTTCGACCCTGTGAAGACTTTTGTAGAGCTGAATGAGTTGAACATTTAAGCAATTAACAGCTTTTCCCTATCTGCAATAGTTTTCATGCTGTAGGCAAAAAACACCATTTTTCGCCTTTTAATGGCTGTAACCCCTATAAGGGGTCATCTGACAACTTGGACCCTAATGAGACTTTTGTAGAGCTAAATGAGCTGAACATTTAAACAAGCAACAGCTTTTCTCTTTCTGCAATAGTTTTCATTTCATAGACCAAAAACACTATTTTTTGCCTGTAAGGGGCTGTAACCCCTATAAGGGGTCATCTGACAACTTCGACCCTATGAAGACTTTTGTAGAGCTGAATGAGCTGAACATGTAAGCAAGCAACAGCTTTTCCCTATCTGCAATAGTTTTCATTCTATAGGCAAAAAACACTATTTTTCGCCTTTAAGGGGCTGTAACCCCTATAAGGAGTTATCTGACAACTTCGACCCTAATGAGACTTTTGTAGAGCTAAATGAGCTGAACATTTAAACAAGCAACAGCTTTTCTCTATCTGCAATAGTTTTCATTCCATAGACCAAAAACACTATTTTTTGCCTGTAAGGGGCTGAAACCCCTATAAGGGATCATCTGACAACTTCGACCAAATGGAGACTTTTGTAGAACTTTTGATGCTGAAGCAGTAGCGTGGCATCAGATTTCATCTATCTCTTATACTTTTTGATTTCAAGCCAAAAACAGTAGTTTGACCCCCCTGGTCTATTTTTAGTAACGGTGGCCATGTTTTTTGACGGATCAAAAATCGAAACACAAGTTTGGTGCAGGACACCCTAAGGATCATTCATACCAAGTTTCATTCAATTCTGTTCAGTAGTTTCAGAGGAGAAGATTTTTGAAAAATTTTTAACGGACGACAGACGACGACGACGGACGCCAAGTGATGGCAATAGCTCACATGGACCTTCGGTCCAGGTGAGCTAAAAAAGTTGTTGAAATTACCCGTAGCATGAGATTCCGAGCCAATTTCAGAATTCCGAGCTAGTCATTCGGAATTCTAAGCTCCATCATTCAGAAGATGCGTCTTGAGCTCGGAAATGTTGATTTTAGATTTTTTTTAGCTCGGAAAGTGTGACTTTGTTTTTTTTAAGCTCGGAAACGTCTCGGAAAGTTTAACTCTGTTTTTTTTTGACTCGGAAATATCTCGGAAAGTTGAACTTAGTTATTTTGTAGTAGTGAAATCTGAATTTTGTGTTTTTCTAGCTCGGAAAGTTTGACTTTGTTATTTTGTCCAGCTCGGAAAACTGGACTTTACTTTTTTCTGCTTTGAAATGATCAAGTTTTTTGCAATTCGTTTCTCTCGATTAAGTTTTTGTGCTGTTTTCTTGTTTATTTGTTTTTCTATTGGATAGTGAATTTTCAATGCTGTATGCATTTCTGTTTTAAGATAACACTTTTATCCGTGCGGGGCCCGGGTGGCGAATAGGCCCGCAGCAGAGCCTAGCTTGTCGTAAGAGGCGACTAAGGGTCTTGGGATTCTGACGTCGGGTCAGTGCTCAGCCCACAGAGCGACCAAGTGTGTACCCTAGGTGGCTGAATAGGGTAGCCCTCGTCCGCGGGGGTTGTCAGGTCTATAATACGGAAACCCTGACCGCCGACCATAGTGGGCCAACGTGTGTGGAGAATGCCACGCTTCATGCACGTAAAAGACCCCTTTGTGGACCGCCAAGTAGTGCACCACATTGGCTAAATTTTCCGCCCCTACCCACTTCTCCCCTTTTCCTGTGGTTCTTCAAAATTAACCGTCCCTGTGTTTCCCACCCCATCCCATATTTCATATATCATCATCATTTCATGTTCACTGAATCAACATGTTCATCGCCTGTAGATAACCTATATAGCGTTGCACGGGCGTAAAACACCAACCCACTCACTCACTCACTCCTTTAAAATTGTCTGAGAAAGACGATCAAAATTGTTACTGTTCTAAACAAACTCTTAACCAAATGGGACCACTGAGGCTGAATACTTGATATAAAATGCTATGATTGATAGTTGCTGAGAAATCTGTAACATGTATGGATATTTCACTATTATTTAGTTTCAGGTATTAAAAATTTAATTCATACATATCTAAGAAAAATTATATAACTTCAGCATCAATCTCATCATTAAGATTTTTCACATGTCATTTATTTTACTAAAAGTCTTCAATCACAATGTCCGCCATCAATGGATCACAACAACATTGTCGATCTCTACATTGTTTCATCCTCGGAAACCCAGGGTTTCTTCTCTCGCTTTAATACTCATTCATGATTAAGCGAGAGAAGAAGCCCTGGGTTACCGAGGATGCATTGTTTGGGATAACACCACAACAGATCTGTGTCTTTGTCTGAACTACAACCACATGCTCCTGTAGAAGTTCTGCTTTCACTTTTAGTTAGTTAGTTAGTTAGTTAGTTAGTTATTGCTTTACTCCCAAGCAGCACGATTTCGGCTATATCCGGGAGATGAACATGAAAGTGGCGATACAATGAACATGAAATGATGATGAAGTGGAGGAAATGGGGACACAAGGCCAATCGGGTAGGAGAGTTTCGACTGCCACTGGCAAAAGGAGTAATGGGTAGGGACGGGAAATTTAGCCTCCTGCATGGGGATCCTACGGGTTCAACTCTTACCGAGACCTGCAGCAGGGTTATTTAACGTGCGAGGAACGTGACATTTTTCCCAACACGGTGCACCACTATGGTTTGCGGTCAGGTTTTCCGCATTATCGCCTGACGACCCCGCATCTCTCGGTGTCAGGGCTGCCCCATTCAACCACCTGGGGCACACATCCCAGTCGCTTTGTGGGCAAAGTGGCCTGACCCGATGTCAGGTTTCTAAGCGCTCTTTAGTGGACTTTTAGCGACAAGCTTAGCGCTGCTGCAGGCCTATTCGCCACCCGGAACCCGCACCAACAGTAGATTCAACTGTATTCCTGAAATAGAATAGAAAATCAAAATGTTTTTAATTTGTTTTCAGTGGCCGGTGGGTCTTCTCATGCATGAAAAGGCTGTATCAACAACATTCTACATGCCTATAATACATTTTCTTTTTTTTAAGAAGAATTTGGTTTGATATCGAATCTTCATCATCAAGGCATCAAAACAGAATAAAAAATATACAAATTTCACCTAATTTTTTAATAAATATATCATGAAGAGAATTTATTATGCAAAATCAACAGACCGTTGAAGAACATAATTTAATGTTGCTAATCTCTTATCGGGGTACAAGTATTTATCAAAGGTTTTTGTTTAGTTCTCCTTTACTGAATTTGACACACTGATGTCATCTATAGAACAAGATAAGCGTGTTCAAACCAGCTTGATCTGCTTTTTCTTCCGTAGCTTTTCAAGTTCATTCTTGATAGAACTTCAATTTAAGTGTGCTATACAGTTATTTTTGTCTATTCATGTTGTCTGTTTTTTTGTGCAATTCATCTTCATGTTTACTAATTTTGTATTTGCACTTTCAGGCTTTTGACAATGGAATGCCCCCATAGAGCCCCCATTGGTACTTCTCTGCTTCTTTGAAAAAAAAGTAACAAATTACCTCAGAGGTCTGAAACTCTGAAAATGTGACACCCGCCCTCGCATCATTGGTCCACTAGGTTGTTACATCTGGCTTATGGCAAACACTCTTCTGTCTTCTTTATGCCGCAGGAAGTACTTAATTTCTGCTACTCAGTTGTCCACAAACTTAATGGTATAGGAGTTTCGTTTCATCAGACTACAAACTCCCAAAAGTCTGAATTGTATAGTATTTGTACTAAATCGTACTGAAATGTACTCGACCAGTCTAAAAAAGTCTGAAAAATACTAAATTGTACTCGACCGAAGTCTGAAAATTCTTAAAAAGACTAAAATGAACTTGACAATTTCAAATGTATTATCGTCAGTCTCAAATGTTCTCAACCTAGTCGTAATTGTACTTGACAGAGTCTGAAACGTACTCGACCTTGATTAAAACGTATTTTCCTCATCAAAAATCAACTAGATATATCAAACATGAAAGATTTTATCGTCCCGGGTGGCGAATAGGCCCGCAGCAGAGCCTAGCTTGTCGTAAGAGGCGACTAAGGGTCTTGGGATTTTGACGTCGGGTCAGTGCTCAGCCCACAGAGCGACCAAGTGTGTACCCTAGGTGGCTGAATAGGGTAGCCCTCGTCCGCGAGGGTTGTCAGGTCTATAATACGGAAACCCTTACCGCCGACCATAGTGGGCCAACGTGTGTGGAGAATGCCATGCTTCATGCACATAAAAGACCTCTTTGTTGACCGCCAAGTAGTGCACCACATAGGCTAAATTTTTAGCCCCTACCCACTTCTCCCCTTTTCCTGTGGTTCTACAAAATTTACCGTCCCTGTGTTTCCCACCCCATCCCATATTTCATATATCATCATCATTTCATGTTCATTGTATCATCCTTTTCATGTTCATCGCCTGTAAATAACCTATACAGCGTTGCACGGGCGTAAAACACCCACTCACTGAAAGATTTTATCAAATGTTACAAAAGTGTGTTAATAAATGATTTAATTAGGTCGAGAATGTTTTAGTATTGCTAAGTACACTTCAGACTTGGTCGAATACATTTCAGAATTTACATTTTTTTTCCTTTTCGATCTGATAATTAACTTAAATTAAGGTCGAGTAATATTAAGTACTTTTCAGACTAATTCAAACAATTAAGTACATGTTTAGACTTTTTACAAAAATTCAGACTCTGGTCGAGTACAGTTGAGCACATTTAAGACTTATTCAGAATGGCCGAGTACATTTCAGTACGGTTAAGTACAAATACTATTCCATTCAGACTTTTGGTAGTTTGTTGATCACTCTAAAGCATTTGCGGGAAAACATCATGTACCCATTTATGTAGATCTTCTTCACCAGCTTGTAGTTGCCTAAGTTGTCGTCTGTAGCAAGTATTGCCAGTTGTTCCACTACTTCGTTTGGCAATTCTTGCACCTTGGTTAAAAACGTTAGTGCATATATTGTGCACTGGAAGGCATCTTCTCCACCCTTCTGCCGTACATACCTTCTCTCTGTCAAGCTTTGCTAGAACTGTTTCAGCTCTGGATAATCATATTGACAATTTATTGAAAGAGTCTCAACCTTATTCTTGCATTGTAAAGACCAAAATATCTGCCGACATGCGTTTCCTGTGCAATGAACTGCCTTCTTTATCTCTCCTTTAAACGACTCAAACACAAAGCATGACCATGCCCATAGTGGTCCCCACATTTTCACACATTTCGTCAGATGGGTCAGGTTGTGGAAATGAAGGCCAACGATGTTTGGTTAGCATTCTTAACAAAGACAAGGGGGAGTTGGTTTGCATTGGTTAGTTTATCTTTAGTAATGCTTTCCCCAAATGAGAATGGTGTTGGCATCAACAAGTAAGCTGTAGTGGTAGAGGTAAATTTCTGGAAGTGAGTTTTAAAGGACTGGCCGTGTGTAGTAGAGCAACCAGGATCGAGATTCTAATGCTTTCCAATGGGTGTGATTGTTGTTAACTGTGCGTTGCAATCTTCTTAAATAGTAGGGTGGTTTGATCTTCTTCATGAACTGGTCAATTTCATCTACTTTGTCCCCGATGTAATATGGCTTGGTTCTGCTTGTTCCATTGAACCAAAGCTTTATCAGTCTCTTCAAAATTCCCAGTAGAATGCCATGCAAATAGTCTATGAGGGTGTTAACTGTTGGGTCAAAGTGTGGGGGGCAACTCAACACTGATTCAGAAACTATCCCTCTCACTTTTCGTCCATCTCTGGTTGCAAGTTTGGCATCTTCCTTGATTGTTTCTTTTGACCGTTGTTCTACCACCTCTCTATATGGATAGACTTGGCAGTTTCCTTAACCACTTTTTTACAACACTGCCAGGTTCATTACAGTACAGGCAACCATACTCCCCATTGTGCTGAGTCGTCTTCATTTTATATGCTCTAGCTTGCAGGTCCATAGTGGCAATAACCACAATTGCTTTGGAATAATGTGAGTGAGTGAGTTGGTGTTTTACGCCCGTGCAACGCTATATAGGTTATTTACAGGCGATGAACATGAAAAGGATGATAATAAAAATGACAACAAAGTTCAAGACAATAAATTTTGCTACGCCTGACGCGCGTTTCGTCTATTCAAGACTCATCAGAGGCGCTCTACCAAAAATATTGAAAATGCCAAACACCATATGATTATGGAGAGCATAGAACAATAAAACCAAAATTACCAAAATGGGGAACCAAATTATTACTAAGATGATCAACCTATGTCTGGGGTAGGAAGAACCTTAGGGTTAGATAATTTGAAATTCAAACGGATAATTTAAAGCTTTGATGTGTTCTCCAACGCAAAAGTGTTGGTGCCGGAGCGGACTAATCTTGGGGAATTTAAACTCCACCAGCAGTGCTAACCTTCACGTGTGTTCGAAATAAAAATTACAACAAAGTTCCAGACAATAAATTTTGCTACGCCTGACGCGCGTTTCGTCTATTAAAGACTCATCAGAGGCGCTCTACCAAACATTTTGAAAATGCCAAACACTATATGATTATGAAGAGCATAGAACAATAAAACCAAAATTACCAAAATGGGTGACCAAATTATTACTAAGATGATCAACCTATGTCTGGGGTAGGAAGAACCTTAGGGTTAGACAATTTTGAAATTTAAAGCTTTGATGTGTTCTCCAACACAAAAGTGTTGGTGCCGGAGCGGGCTAACCTCGGGGAATTAAAACTCCACCTGCGTTAACCTTCACGTGTGTTCGAAGGTGACGGTTGGTTTACCCTCCAGATTGATATCAACCCCTCTGTGGTATAGAGTGACAAGATCTTTAACCTGTGGTCGTAGAAACATATTCATTTGTGGTTTACCACAGCCCTGCCAGATTCCCCATAAAACCATGTTCTTCCTTGTAAACCGTTGTTTGGGCCGCAACTCATTTATCAAAAGTTACACCAGCCAGAGCTCTGAAAGAGGGGAATACCATCTGTCAATAATGACAAGGTTATGTTGTTCTTATCTGCCGAAAACCTATGTTCCTGTTTTAGCTTTCTATATTCAATGCCATGTACAACATCAGATATGTTACTATGGTCTGGCCTGTTGCTGGCAAAGTCCTGGATTGCTGTCCAGATTCCCTCTCTCTCTCTCTAAAATAAACTGCACCTGCATGCTGCCTGTAAGAAAGTCACTTGATGTGTTTTTCTCCTTTGTTCCTGGCATCCAGGGGTCCTACAAATGGCTTCTCCTGCAACTAATTTCTTGCATATTGGACAGTAGGCAAACTGTTTCAGAAAACTATCCTTAAATCCACAGATCTCTTCCAGAGTGTCGATATTGGTCTCCATTAGGTTTTTTCTTGGGAAGATGAAGTCCTATGAGGTTTATCAGGTGCTTAAAGCCTCTGTCAGATTAGTTATGGTAGTTTGCAAATGCACACAAAGTCATGTAGTGATGGTTCTGTTGAATTGGAGCCCTGTAACTATGCTGGTTAGGTGGTATGACAAACAACTGTGGTCCAAAACTGTCAACAAAGTTTTCTATTAGTTCTTCTTTGATGTTAATATTTTCCTGAATAGATGGTTCATAAAAATAACTTTCAATGGGATCAGTAGCCAAATCTAATCTGGTTTGTTGAGTAGCAACTGGTGTTTCTTCCTGTGGGAAAATTTTTGGTCCCTGGTTTCCTCATGTTTTCTAAAAGAAAAAAGTGTTATTAGTACATTTAATACATTTAACTTATAGTTATGCAACAAAAGAAAATAGCCGTTTTAGCCATGCTATTCAATTAATTAAATCTTTTTTGAGGATTCGCTGTCCCTAGTCAGATTTCTCAAAAACAATTAATAAAAAAGCTTTGCAGAGTGCAGCATGATACACCTGCAACATGTCGTACCCTGTACATTTTAGGCCCAATAATGGATAACGAATTGCTCTGAACACATGCGACTTATGCTTATTGAGCAAACAAATAAAAAAAAAAATTTGGCCCTTTTTGAACCCCTAATTTTTAAATGGATAAAGGAGGGACCCTTTGAATTAATCCCATTCAGCCTTACATATTTCCAAAATTTGACAACATGTGACTATTTCTTAAAAAAATAATAAATTTATCTGTTAGGTCATTGTAATAATTTTGGCTTCTGTTTTTTTTTATCAAATCTAATGTTCTACCGATTTTCCAAGTTTTTACTCCTAGCGTGTCTGATGAAGGTTAATCCAGAAAAGCACTTCACATGCAGTGAAATTTTGCATTGTACATTTATCAAAATCATTTCAATATGTGGATTGTGTTTTTCTGTCACATATTCCATATTCTTTCGTTTTTAATATTATTTCAGAGTTTTGCTTTAGTGTCGTGTGGAGGCCGTAGAAAGCTTCCCCGTGCTTCAGTTGTATGCTCTTATATATTTTCGAGTACTGTAATATGTGTTGGAAAGACACGTTTACATATTTCCCAAATTTGAAAACATTTTGCCATTTCATTCAAAAAATAATAAATTTATCTGTTTGGTCATTGTTGTAATATATTTGGCTTCTGTTTTTTTTATTAAATCTAATGTTCTACCGGTTTTCCAAGTTTTTTTTTCTCCTAGCGTGTCTGATGAAGGTTAATTTAGAGAAGCGCTTCACTCGCAGTGAAATTTTGCATTGTACATTTATCAAAATCATTTCAATATGTGGCTTGTGTCTTTCTGGCACATATTCCATATTTTTTCATTTTTAATGGTATAAATCATTAAAGTAAAATTCAACAGCATATTGGTTAACCAGAACAAATGTTTTTGTGGGAACCAACAAAAAGTAGCATTTTTCCCCATTTATTAAAACAAAAAAAGGTGGTAATTAATCCTCTCCATCCTCTTATGGTACTAAACACCATTGTCAAATTTCATAGCAATCCGATAACTTGAACTTAAGTTATCATGTTAACGCTAAAGACAACGGACAACGACAGCATCATACCATAATAAGGCTACAATTTTTTTGTGGTCATATAAAAAATGCTTAAAATCGAAAGGCTTTTTCCTCTCTCTGATCTTTATTGCTGTGCGTATTTTTTAATTGGTTAAGGTATATGAGGTGTTTAATCAAAGTATGACTGACAATCAAACCACTCTTTATTGTGAGCCCTAATAAATTTTATATTTAATGTTCTAGCCAATCACCCAAATTATCAACACTGTGAAAGCAGAAAGAAGTAATAATCATTTATCCACTCGGATTACAGCAAGTCATTAGTTTTATATGACTGCATTAAATAAAATTGTAGGATAATAGATTGCAAATTCTTATTAAAAGCGTCCCTTGCGGGGCCCGGGAGGCGAATAGGCCCGCAGCAGCGCTAAGCTTGTCGGTTAAAATCCACTTAAGAGCGCTCAGAAACCTGACATCGGGGTCAGGCCGCTTTGCCCACAAAGCGACTGGGATGTGTGCCCTAGGTGGTCGAATTGGGCAGCCCTGACATCGAGAGATGCGGGGTCGTCAGGCGATAATGCGGAAAACCTGACCGCAAACCATAGTGGTGCACCGTGTTGGGGAAAAATGTCACGTTACTCGCACGTTAAAGAACCCTGCTGCAGGTCTCGGTAAGAGTAGGACCCGTAGGATCCCCATGCAGGAGGCAAAATTTCCCGTCCCTACCCATCACTCCTTTTTCCAGTGGCAGTCAAAACTCTCCTACCCGATTGGCCTTGTGTCCCCATTTCCTCCACTTCATCATCATTTCATGTTCACTGTATCACCACTTTCATGTTCATCCCCCGGATATAACCGAAATCGCGCTGCTTGGGAGTAAAGCAATAACTAACTAACTATAGCAAGCAGGAACTACTTACTCTTCCGGAGCACCTGAGTTCACTCTCGTTTCGAAAAGTTCAAAATTGAGTTAAAAGATATGATAGTTAATTGTTTTAATTAGTAATTGACTGGTCTGCTGTACTGAGATGATCACCTCAATATCCCTATTGTGTCTCACAACTATGTTGTGTTCTATGGTCATTACCAGATCCTAAGATCGCAATGGAAGAGGGAGGTTTGGCGCCATAAAACCTGGTTTAACCCACCATTTCGTTTGAAATGCCTGTACCAAGTCAGGACCATTGCGATCCACCAATTCTCCGGTATGACTGATTCGTTTTTGTCATTTTCTCTGGACTATGAGATTGATCATTCAAGTTCGGTAGTTTTGTTATTACCTTTATTCGACTTGACTTCGCGTTGCTGAATGCGGTTTTGTTGTTATGTGTGTGTGTGTTTTATGTTGTTATGTGGTTTGTTTTGTTGTGATGATTTTTTGTCTGCCGGTTTTGTCTTTGTCTTCACGGTTTTATGATACTGATAACCCCTTTGGTACACCTTTGCTTCTTTCAATTTTAGATTAAAAACATCAATTTTTGTTCCTGCTTAAAATTTTTAAGGGCTTGATTAGATTTTACAAGCGTTTTGATAATAATACTTAATATTTTTATAGTAAGCTTTGTGAAACCCTTTTGTTTTAAAGAGTGGTGGTGAACATCCCTAATAATGAGAGCCGGTGGTGTAGTGGTTAATGCGTCGGGCTACTAACACCGAGGTTCGTGGTTCGATCCTCGTCAGGGGTGAAAATTTCTTGAACCGATTTTCCGACTCTCTTTTGACACCATTTGCGAGGATGGTCTCAAGGATCGATACTAGTCCTTCCGAAGAGAGGAAAAAAGGTTGTCCCGAGTATGTGAAGAGAAATACCCCATGAACGTTAAGGTGTGACGATACCAAATGGCATATATCTAGAATTTAATGATAATTGGTAGACGCATAGTTCTTAGTGATATATATCAATATGAACTAAAAAAATTAGGGTCACGGACCTCGTTTTTAAATACATGCACTTGAAAACTGCAATTTTGGCGGGAAAGTAGCAAAGACATTTAGCAAAAAAAGCGTTTCAATACCATTTATTTTTGCTTTTTATACACAAAAATAGACTAACAAAATCCAAATTTTGACCAAAAGCTGACATAATATTCCTTGGAAAACTTATCATGCATTGATGATATAAATGTATAAAGCTTCATAATCATGATGATTGTATCACACTTATTAAATAGCAACCTGCAGTTAAACCTAAGGATAAAACCACCCTTTTTCTGTTATTTTTTACCAAATATCTGGTAAATTTTGAAGGGACTTTCTTAAAACAACGAACATTTTGTTGCGCAAGAAATGACCCAGGAGGTTCTTTTAAGTGCACACTAGATTAAACACAGATTTGTCCTAAGATTTTTTCAGTTAACATATATATATAATCTCTTGCCAATTCTGTAGGGTCTATTTCCTTGATAATACTTTGTCACAATTAGGCACAGGGCATAACCATTCTTTATTTCCCTGTCGGTAGGACTTTAGCTCTTCATCGTCTATCATAATGTTAATCTAAAATTATATAGTTTATACCAATGAACATATTAAATAATAAATAATAAGATAATGAAAACCAATGCTCGATATAAAATTAACACTCATCTCACAGGATACCTATTGGTAAACATGTATATACAATTAAAAATATCCTATTATTAGACATTTTCAATAACTTGTCTTTACCTACAACTCTTGACAGTATATATGTAAGTGATCCTCTCAGCAGATGTTTTTAACAGAAAATTTTCAACGTCTAATGGATTCAAAGTCTTGATTCAATTTATTTTTTTAATAAAGATGGATTAATTATAGGTTCATCAGGATAGATTAATTATAATAGTCACATAAAGAAATTAGAAAAACTGAGCTGCAGCATGTGCAGCTAAAATTAGATACTATACACCATCCCCACCCCTTCAAACCCAAAATAAAAAGCTTCGTCGAGCGCAGCATGATACGACCGCAACATGTCCAACCCTGTAGGCTACTTTTAGGCCCAATATGGATAGTCTATTGCTCTGGACACACGCAGCCCATTGTGGACTGACAAAGGTTTTTTACACATGTTTCTCTGATGGTCTTTCAACCCAGGTGGTAAAAAATATTAATTTTCAATTTTGTATTCTACTCTTGAATAAAGGTAAAAACAAAACTACCGAACTTGAATGATCAATCTCATTGTCCAGAAAAAATGACAAAACGAATCAGTCATACCGGAGAATTGACTGAAAGAATGTTTGGATAAACAAGATTGCTACGTGTAGCCATGTGTCCCCCACCGCCGCTTAAAAGTTGTGTGGTATGTCAATTCAAGCAATATATTCTCTGAGAAACGATATAAATAGGTTGTCAAAATATGGGATGATCACCTATTAGCGGTACCCTATCAGTGTGTAAAGTTTCAGCAACATCCGTTCAGTAGTATCCGAGGAGTTGCACCAACAAAAATGTTTAATATGACAAAGTCCCATTTTTTGGACCGGAAAATCACAAATTCGTAAATAACTAGAAAACCGTAAATATCGCTTCAAATTTTTTTCGTATTATTATAGAGTACCCTTTGCTCTATCAGCCTACAAAATTTCAGAACCCTGTGCACCTAGGTACCCGAGATATTGGATGTCCTATATTTTGACCTTTCTTCCCTGTATCCATGGAAACGGTGGCCATTTTGAAAATTTCAAATATGGGATGATCATCTACAAACAGTACACTATCAATGTGTAAAGATTCAGCAACATCGGTTCAGTAGTGTCGGAGGAGTTGCACCCACAAAAACGTTTGACAAAGTCCCATTTTTCGGACTGAAAAATCACAAATTTGTAAATAACTCAAAAACCGTAAATATCGCTTCAAATTTTTTTTTCGTATTATTATATATACTAACGGAAAAAAGAAACTGTGCATCACTTTGAAAAATCACAAATTCAAAATTTTATTTAGTATTTGATACATTTTATCACAAAAGTATTGCAAAATCATTTTTGTAAAGATGTGGACAAAAAAAATCATTTTTAGACCCCTAAAAGATGTTTTGTTTGCAGTTTGAAATCAGGGAGTGTCAATTTGAAATTCACAAAATCACACTTTGGAAAAAATGCACAGTTTTGAAATTAAGTTTTCTCTGCTGATTTTCACCAAAAACGATTATTCTTTTAGTGGTTGAAAGTTAACAGCTTTAATTTTCATTGAAAATCTTGATTTTTCATTTTTGGGTTAAAAAAGTGGTTTTTTGAATCTCAGAAACTGGAATTACACAAATTTCAGATTTTTACCCAAAAATGATCTGCATGGTCCACTCGACATTCAGTGAAAATTTCAACTCGATAACTGCATTTTTTATGATTTTCTGATTAAGAGAAATATGGGTACAATTGATTTTCAATAGACATGCACAGTTTCTTTTTTCCATGAGTATAGTACCTTTTGCTCTATCAGACTACAAAATTTCAGAACCCTGTGCACCTAGGTAACCGAGATATTGAATGTCCTATATTTTGACCTTTCCTCCCTGTTTCCATGGAAAAGGCGGCCATTTTGAAAATTTCAAATATGGGATGATCATCTACTAATTGTACTCTATCAGTGTGAAAAGTTTCAGCAACATCCGTTCAGCAGTGTCCGAGGAGTTGCACCCACAAAAAACGTGACGGACGGACGGACGGACGGAGACCATTACTAAGTCCCTCCGACGCGTTGCGGGGGACAAAAAAAAATTAAGAACCGAACTAGAAAAAAATGATTTCAGCCCCTTAGGTAATGATTGAAAAAGTGGGGGTTGCAAAAATTAATTCTCAAATTAAAAATCGCTACTTGGCAAGGATAAACTCGCAAAGCTTTTTTTAATCGGACCTGAAATAAAAAAAATAAGATTTTGGCCCCTTTTGGTCCCTAATAACATAACAGTAAAAAAGGGGACACAAACATGTATCTGCTACTTGACAAGAATAAACTTGCAAAAAGAATTGTCAAAATCGGAAGTTTTTATAATTGTTATTTTTATTTTTTAGAAGTGCTTAGAGACCATAGCAAAAGAGTTAGAGTTAACTGAACTGAGGACACAAATTGAAGATATATTGAGGAACAACAGTAAGAATTTATTAAACATTTTCATATCGTATAAGAATGATTATAAACTCAACAGTTAGCATAAGTTAGCTTAAAACAAATTAACTTAATAGCTTATTATAGTAACATGTGTATAACAGGCATTGGGTAATGCAAATGTGTAATGGTAATTACATTTTTTCAAGTAAATCAATGTAATGTGTAATGCACCATTTTTAGCATTACATGTAATGGTAATCATTGCATTTCTTTCTCAAAAATGCATGTTATTCATGAATTACAAATGAATAACATTGCATTACCTTTAATCAAATGTGAAAATGAAGAAGGGTCAGTAAAATGTTCAACAATTTATAGAAAATTCTGATACCATAAAATGTTCAAAATATTGTTCTACAAATTTGAAGTGATGCCATACAATCACAAAATAATTTAATATTTTCTTTGTACTCTGTTGTGAAAACAACTTAATTTTCTGAGTGTCAAAACAACCCTTGTGTCACAATTAAATGGCTTCAAGTTAAAATTGTAAATTAATTTGTTTATTTTTATTTATCATGTTCATAGTAGATATCTTTAACAGAAGAAAGTTGACCATGAACCGAGAGAGTTGAATTAGCAAATAAATTTCAAATTTATAACCCAATAGAAAATGCAAACATGACATATTTTACAATTGGTAATCCTCATTCAGTAATTCTACTGTTACCTTCCTTTACAAAATTTAATGATAAAACCTTTTAATTTTTTTTAAAAATGCTTTAAATCAACTTATCATCTGCTTTGATTTTGTACAGATCAAAAGCTTGCCTTTTTTACAAACTATGCCTTTGAATAATATTCTAATCTTCTTCAATATATGAGTTATGAACATAATTTTTTTTAAGAATAATATCCTTCAATATACGTGTTATGAACATTTAAACTTCTATTTTTACATATTTCTTTCGTTCATGTTTTAGTTCTTTGAAACAAACAAAAATCTTGCTTAGTACATATTACTTGTTTTCACTTTTCTGTTTTAATTTTATTTGTTTCTCTCTTTGTGCCAACAATGCAATGTACATGTATCAGCATACAAAAAATATGAAGTTCTGACATAAGTTCTTATAAGAAATATTTTAAAAAAAAGTTAACCTAGGTATGATGGATGTTGCAAACAAAGTTAACGGAACATAAAAATGTAATGGTAATTCAATGCATTACTTAGGTAAAGTAATGGTAATTCAATGCATGAAGCAAGCAAAGGTGTACCAAATTGGTAATCAGTATCATTTCTTTTCAAAATCATTGTCATGATTGTAATGGTAATGGTATTTCAATGCAAGTTTTCTCAAAGTAATGGTAATTCAATGCATTACATTGCAATGTAATTCGCCCCATGCCTGGTGTATAAACATTGTATAATACATATAAATATGTATTAAAATTACAAAACATCTTTTGACTTTACTAATAATTTGAACATTAAACTACCAAACAACTATAAAATTGATAAAGAACTAAAAAGAAATAATCAAGATAAAGTGCTGAATGCACAGGGAAAAACTCTAATAAACTTGTGTATTTCCTCAAGGCTGCGCATATTAAATGGTCGCTTTCTGGGAGATAGTCTAGGTCATTATACTTTCATGTCACAAAACGGTTTTAGTACAGTTGATTATGCTTTAATTAGTGAAGGTCTCTTGTCCTCAGTGAAATATTTCAAAACTGATTGTTTCTCATATATGTCAGATCATGTTCAAATTCAGGTATCACTTAAATGTAAAATAAAAATTAATAATAACATAGACTTAGATAAAAAATGGAAAAGTACAAGTAGATTCAAATTAACAAATGAATCAACACAACTTCTATTAAATGCAATGTCAACAAACGAAATCAAAGAAGAGATTTTAAATTTTGAACTGAATAACTTTGAACAAAGTCAAGAAGGAGTTGATGGAGCAGTTAAACACTTAAGTAGTATTTTTGAAAATATTTCTAAAATGTCTTGCAAATGTATATCAAAGCCACGCAAAAACAAGAATAAAAAATTTAAACAAGTTTGGTCAGATAATACTATATATGAACTAAAAAAAGAAATAAATAACATTGGAAATAAATTAAAAATATGTCCTAGTAATCAATTGAAAAAGACATATTTCGAAAAGCTTAAACTATTTAAAAAACAAACAAAACAAAAAAAATTACAGTATCAAGAAAAAATATTTAATTCCCTAACAGACACAAGTCATAAAAAACAAAAAGATTACTGGAATATTTTAAAAGAACTAAAAGAAAGAAAAAATTATGAACAAGATATACCAGAGATACTTCATGATGAAAACAAAGTCATTAAACACATTCAAAATCAGGGTGCCCCAACCACTTTGCACCAAAGTACTATAAATGTTGTAAACGAAACAATTCGAGAATATGAAAAAAAGATAGAGTTCAATGAGATAACAGATAAAAACATCACATGTGCAGAAATAAAAAAAGCTATCAGAAATCTAAAAAATGGAAAGTCACCTGGTCCGGACAACATTTTAAATGAAATAATCAAACTTAGCAAGAGTGTCACTTTGAAAGGAATATGTAAACTTTTTAATATCATTCTTAATTCAGGTATATACCCCACAACCTGGAAGCAATCATATGTAATACTCTTACATAAATCAGGGGAAACAAATGACCCGAATAATTATAGAGGTATCTCATTAATTAGTTGCTTACCGAAAATGTTCAATGTGGTATTAAATGAAAGATTAACGAAACTACTAGATATAAATGAAAGTTTGAACAACAGTCAATTTGGCTTTCGAAAAAACTATCGAACTTCAGATAGCATTTTTATTTTAAAATCACTAGTTAATAAATATATGCATAAAAACAAAAAGAAAATTTATGCATGCTTTGTAGACCTTAAAAAGGCATTTGACTCAGTGTGGAGAGAAGCCTTATTCTATAAACTCTGTAAAATGGGGGTTGGAACTAAATTTTTAAATATAATTATACAACAGTATAGAAGTACCATGTCAGCTCTAAAAGTCCAAAATCTTTACTCTGAGTTTTTTCATATCAATAGAGGAGTTAAGCAAGGGGACTCATTGAGCCCTACTTTATTCAATATCTTCATTAATGATATAGAATCAGAATTCATCAATGATGAAAACCAACCATTGAGTCTTGTTAACTCAAAATTAGGCTGTCTTCTTTTTGCTGATGACCTTCTCATCTTATCAGAATCAAAAGAAGGGCTTCAAAACAGTATCAACAATCTTGATAAGTATTGTACAAAATGGCAACTAACCTTAAATGTGAAAAAAACAAAAATAATGATATTCCAAAGCAATAAAATGAAAGCAGAAAATATTGTTTTTCAATATCAAAATCAAAATTTAACAAATGTAAATGAATATACCTTTCTAGGGATAAAAATAAAAAGTAATGGTGACTTATCTCATAGCTCTGATGAACTGGTTAAAAAAGCTAGAAAAGTATTATTTTCAATACAATCATACACAGGTTCATTTAAATATTTGCCTATAAATGTAGCAAATAGCTTACTTGATACCATGGTCAGTCCAATAGCAACATATAATTCAGAAATAACTTATATGGACACATACATTACCTTCTATAGAGCACTAAAACGATCAGAATTATCTGGGAAGAATATTGATTATCTTTCTTTTACTGATAAATCATGCATTGAAAAACTACATTTAAGTTTCTGCAAATATGTTTTGGGAACAAATAAAACATCTTCTAACTTAGCTGTTAGAACAGAGCTAGGTAGAAAACCATTAGAAATGAAAATAAAGGTCCAAGCTCTACTCTATCTTATAAGACTCTTAAATATAGAAAACTTAAACCCATTACTAAAAGAATCCTTCATTTTGACCAAACAATTAGATTCATCAGGAATATACAGTTGGTTTACCTTTGCCAAAATGGTTGCTAAAGAAACAGGCTTAGATATTCCAGATTTTAGTGAATTATCAGAAAATCAAATAATTAAAATGAAAAATAAACTAAAAACCTCAATGGAATATTATTATGCTAATATATTTGAGAAGAAGATAAGAAATATTGATAACAATAGTAAACTGTTTTTATATAAATCATTGAATCCATCTTTAGATTGTAAATTTTATCTGAAATCAAAATTCTTTGAATATCGAAAACTTATTACAAAATTTAGAATAAGTAATCACTGTCTTTTAATTGAAAAAGGCAGATATTTGAAAATACCAAGAGAAAACCGGGTATGTCAATTATGTAATGTAATTGAAGATGAAAAACACTTTTTACTAGAATGCAATAGAAACCGTGAAGCAAGAAAAACATATATTGAAAAGGCAAAAACAGAAAATAATTTTTTTAACTTTGAAACATTAAATGAAAATAGTAAAATAAGATACATTTTGGCTCCATCAACCTTTCAGCAAGTAGAAAACACTGGTACCTTTTTAAAACAGTCGTTAGCACTGAGGACAGGGGACCTTTAAACTTTAACTTATGTTCATTTGTATTGTTTCATATGTTAAATGTGTATATACTTGCTGTATAGAAATTTTATTGTTTTACTTGTGTTTGTCACAAATCTAGAGATTTATATGGCAATAAAAGTTGATTGATTGATTGATTAAAAAGAAAAATCAAAGTTATAGCATTTAACCATCAACAATTAATATAAGCACTTCTACAAGTATATAAAATAGTTTTTTATCTGTACACAAATTTGCGATATGAATTAAGCAAATTGTTTTGAATGTAAATCACAACTAACAAATTAGTTGGTCAATGTTTCTAGATTTTTGATCACACAAAAAACTTGGCTGTTGATAAAAAAAAATGTAGGTTGCTCATTTCTCATGTCATTTAAAGTGACGGTTTTTTTATATTACAGCTTCGTAACAAACGACTTAGGGTCTTGGGATTCTGACGTCGGGTCAGTGCTCAGCCCAGAGTGACCAAGTGTGTACCCTAGGTGGCTGAATAGGCCGGCCTTCGTCCGCGGGGGTTGTCAGGTCTATAATACGGAAACCCTGACTGCTAACCATAATGGGCCGACGTGTGTGGAGAGTGCCACGCTTCATGCACGTAAAAGACCCCTTTGTGGACCGCCAACTAGTGCACTTGGCTAGATTTTCCGCCCCTACCCACTTCTCTCCTTTTCCGTCCCGTGCGTGGCCCGGGTGGCGAATAGGCCCGTAGCAGAGCCTAGCTATTCGTAAGAGGCGACTAAGGGTCTTGGGATTCTGACGTCGGGTCAGTGCTCAGCGCACAGAGCGACCAAGTGTGTTCCCTAGGTGGCTGAATAGGGTGGCCCTCGTCCGCGGAGGTTGTCAGGTCTATAATACGGAAACCCTGACCGCTGGCCATAGTGGGCCAACGTGTGTGGAGAGTGCCACGCTCCATGCACGTAAAAGACCCCTTTGTGGACCGCCAAGTAGTGCACCACAAATGCTACATTTTCCGCCCCTACCCATTTCTCCCCTTTTCCTGTGGTTCTTCAAAATTTACCGGTCCTTTGTTTCCCACCCACCCCATATTTCATTTATCATCATCATTTCATGTTCATTTTATCATCCCTTTCATATACGATATTGAGATGTGGAATAAGTGTACGCGACACCACAAACATTATAAACAAACAAACAGCAATTCAAAAAATCACAACGGAAAACAGCAAGCAGTCTTCAACATGACCATAGGTCACTGCTTACCGTCTTGCATTGGCCCAAGACTTATAATACAATACAAAAGTATCAAAACCAATCCCATGTTCATCGCCTGTAAATAACCTATATAGCGTTGCACGGGCGTAAAACACCAACTCACTCACTCACTCTCTCCTTTTCCTATGGTTCTTCAAAATTTACCAGTCCTTTGTTTCCCACCCCATCCCCATATTTCATTAATCATCATCATTTCATGTTCATTATATCATCCGTTTCATGTTCATCGCCTGTAAACAACCTATACAGCATTGCACGTGCGTAAAACACCAACTCACTCATTTTATCTTACAGAATGAAATTTGAGCTTCAATACATATGTGTCTTTGTGCGTATGTGTAAGGGCCAATAGCACTTTTGGCTGCTGTGCCATACTTATGGGGCAATAATTTTTAAAACGATCTTTGAGCAAACCATCCACACCCGGAAGGTAACTGACAAAACTAATTGCATACTGAAAAGCAAGTCTTTTCTGTGAATATATAAAATATAAGATATGAAAATTACTTTATAATGCATTATTTTTGTTTTTCTATAGGTACTCACCATGCCCACCAGTCAGCAGAATCTTTAAGAAATCCATGGATGTTGTCCTTGTCACAGACTCTCCAACTACACAGATTGCCCAGCAGTCATTACAGTCCCTGGACATATGCAATTATTGTACCATTCTCAGAGAGGCAGTAAACATTGACATCCAAGATATTAAGAGTCTTCAAAGTACAGTCAGCTCGTTGAAAGAAGAACTGAATAGTACCAAAACTTACAATCAGTCTCTTCGGTGTCAGATCAGCAATATACAGTTATACATGCAGATATTGTGGAACCGTCACCAGGTTTGAATTAAAATTATGTGAATATAATAGTGTAACAAAACAGTTTAAATTTAAGCACAGGTGGAAAAGCATTACTTTAATTGTTAGTCGAACAATTTAGAATACACATATATCATTTAAACCATTTGGGTAATATCCTTAAACTTTGATATCTGCTAATCACATATGTTTCACTATTGTATTCTTTGCTTAGAATGTTCCTTTTCTGGTAAAGCCACACAGAGTTAATAAAATAGATTTGCAATTATGTTTAAATATTGGGATGAATGAGAGACTAGCCTTCTGGTTACTAATAGATTAGCTTTGATAAACAAAAAAAGTATTTTTTTTAATTTGACAATGAACCTGCTACTGTTAGATAATGACAAAACAAATATAATTACATGTAGTAAAGAGATATAAACGAAAAATGTGATAGCTCTATTTGTGAGAGCATGGATTCCAAATCTTCCAAAACATGTAAATGTAAAACAGTTCAGTGACAAAGTTGATAAAATTATCTACACAACCTACCTTTGTAAGGCAGCTGTTGTTCTGTTTATTTCACAGAAATATTGTTTTATTATAGAATAGAAATAACATTTATTTTAATAGGCACAGATTTATGCTCAGACAGTTTTTAGTACTCCTACCACTGACCAAAGACTTAACAGCATCAAGACACCAAATACACCATTCCGGCAAACCAGACACCAAATACACCAATCAGGCCAAACCCTACATGGATACCACATACCATCCGTAGCCTGTCATCGTTTGACAGTCCATCAACAGGCAAGGCAGTTGAGCCAGCAGATTCTGCAAATACTTCTTCATTTATTGACTCAGAGGTGAGACATTGTTTAACTTGTGAAAGCAGACTGTTGAATTGGATTAACTGTCTATCAACCACTCCATTTTAGAATTTGTTTGTATTATTGCATTACTTAATTCTAACACTAGAGTAAAAAAAAACACCATTTTTTTTATGTAATAAACGATTGGTATGAATACATATTGAACCTATGACAAAAAAAATCACAATCAATCTTGGGAAATTTTCCAGGCAGGGGCAGCCATTGAAAAAAAATTATTACAATATACAGATTTTAAAATAATAAATTTCAAGCCATTGATCTGTGTGTCGGTCTGTGTGTCGGTGGAAAACATGTTTTAGGCTGTTTGTTTTCTCTCTCAGTAATTCCTTATCACAGTCTCTTGATATTAGGTATATAGTACATGTATAAGCACAAGGTCGCATGTCATAGGAAGAATTTCAGGTCAGTCTCTCACTTACTTCCTTTTCAGCAATTTTTAATTGACAGTTAAATTTTTTATAGGCTATGCCCTTTTATGTCGATATGGAAGAAGACAACACTTTTAAGCCAGACGATGCACACAAGGAAAGCAGCACTCCACATCAACATGATCAAGTACACCAGTAGGTTGTGTTGTTCACACTAAACCCAAATCTTGTTACAGTCTATATTATGTTACATGCTATTATTTTATTTTTTTATGTAGAGATTGTGTGTAAACGATGGCCGAATGTGGCAAAGACTGCAATTAAAGGGAAACTTGCAGAGGCACCAAAACCCAGCGCAACTACCAACATCATCAAAGAGATCTAATGTACAGCATTTCAAAGAGGTCTAGCATACAGGATTTAATTGTGTGTTCTCTTGACTTTGATCAATGACACTTTCTGCTATTAGGTGTATTATATCAGAAAATGTATAAATTATGGTTTAATGTTATTTATTTATATTTATTTATATTGTTTTTTGTTATAAAGTGTGTTGAAAGAGAGGGGTTGAATGATTTAATTATTATTTATTTCAATTATAACATGATACAAAATGATACTGTTGATGTTGTATGTATGATAAAAATATATATGGTTTGTATTATCTATTTTTATTGTTATTTGGTATAATGTGATATGAGAGAGAGATTTTCATTTATGTTAGTATTAAGATAAGGAATGCCATGTTTAAAATAAGCCAATATTTTGTTGTGGTGTTTTTGGCTCAGTATCTTAAGAGTTTTATAATGTAAATTTTATAGAAATTCAAACATTTCGAATGATGCAATTCTTAGTGCTTGTCAAATGATCTTTTTATTTGATTTAGTGCATGATCAAGTTTTAGTGCTACAAATGTATATATTTAAATATTTTTCAATATACGTGTATATATTTTTATAGAAGATGCTTAAGTTTAAATAAAATTTATTTTTCCGAAATGTTTTATGTAGTTATTACTGTAACCGCATCTGTTCCAAAAAATCTGAGCTACAAAATTCACTGTCATATTTTCCAAGCTAAACCTCCAAGCTGAAAACTCCGAGATATTTTCCGAACTTAAAACTACGAGCTACTTTTTTTGGTATTTTTCCGAGCTAAAACCCCGAAAGATATTTTAAAACTCAAAGTTTTTCTCAAACTCAGAGACATTTTCCGAGTGATTCGGACTTGACATCTCCAAGCACTATTTTCCGAGTCATATGGAGTATTCGGACTTTTCCGAGCTATCTTCTCCGAATCATTTTGAGTATTCGGACTTTTCCGAGCTGACTCCTCCGGATGGCTTGGAATTCCCAGCTAACATTTCTGGATGTCTCGGAGTTTTCGGACTTTTCCGAGCTAGATTCTGCAAATGGCTTAAAATTCCGAGCTAAATTCTCCGCATGATTTGGAAAACTGCTCGTATTTTTTTCAAAACCTCTCAAAACAGCACGAAAAATATTTGTTTTAGCTCGGAAAAGCCCGAATACTCCATTTAGTTAGTTAGTTATTGCTTTACTCCCAAGCAGCACGATTTTGGCTATATACCCAGGAGATGAACATGAAAGTGGTGATACAATGAACATGAAATAATAATGAAGTAGATGAAATGGGGACACAAAGCCAATCGGGTAGGAGAGTTTTGACTGCCACTGGAAAAAAGAGTGATGGGTAGGGACGGGAAATTTAGCCTCCTGCATGGAGATTCTACGCGTCCTACTCTTACCGAGACCTGAAGCAGGGTTTTTTAACGTGCACGGAACGTGACAGTTTTCCCAACACGGTGCACCACTATGGTTTGCGGTCAGGTATTTCGTATAATTGCCTGACGACCCCGCAATTCTCGATGTCAGGACTGCCCCATTCAACCACCTGGGGCACACATCCCAGTCGCTTTGTAGGCTAAGCGGCCTGACCCGATGTCAGGTTTCTGAGCGCTCTTTAGAGGACTTTTACCGACAAGCTTAGCGCTGCTGCTGGCCTATTCGCCACCAGGAACCGAACGGGTGCTCCAAATTTCGAGCTATTCGAACTTTCCTGCTCCGGGTAGGTACAAAATGCATTTTACTACCAAAAACTAAAACCGGGCATTGTGATCGACCTGTAGTGATGTTGGAAATCATTTTCCACCACTTGATTGTTTTATATGTTTGTTTCTAAGTCATATAGTTTTCGGAAATATGAAATAATCTAAATTTTAAACGTCATATTTAGAGTTAAAATTAAGCATTATACTGTTTTTTTTTAATTATTTTAGAAAATTGCCAAAGTGCTCCCTTAGGTGCTGGATAATGGAAATTGTGATTATCAAAAAAATTTGTTGCAATCAAAAACCAAGGTGTGGCCCTTTAAAGATATGCTGATCAAATTTAAATACTTGGAAGGTAAGTTGGATAAAATAAATTTCAAAGTAGCCCTATTTTTTGTTTAGTTAAGCTGATTTTGCCAAGAAATGCAGGTTTACTAGTTAAGGCCTGTAGGTCAGCCATCTTGAATTTCCCGAAAAAAATAAATTGCAAAAAGAACTTTCTTGGGAAGGGCTTTCAGTTGCACAATCCCTTTTACAGATTTGAAAACATTGCTTTTGGAAGAAACTGCATGGTTTAATCTGAGACAAGCACATACAAACAATAAATATACTGTGTAAGTCTGATGAAAGCTTCTTTTCCGCAACTTCTTTGGATTCCATTCATATTTAGATTTGTGGAAAAGTTAACCTTTGCATATTGCAATGAAGCAAAGGTGTACCAAAGGGGCAATTAGTATCATAAAACCGTAAAGACAAAGACAAAACCGGCAGACAAAAATCATCACAACAAAACAAATCACATAACAACATAAAACACAAACACACATAACAACAAAACCGCATTCAGCAACGCGAACTCAAGTCCGAAACGAGAGTGAGCTCAGGTGCTCCGGAAGAGTAAGCAGTTCCTGCTTGCTATAGCACACCCGTCACGTTGCCAAAGATCGATTAAGTGTTGGTCAAATCCGGAAAGGATGACATTACAAAACTCTATGTCAAACCAACATCTGTGCTCATCTGAGAGATAGAAATCCCGTATTTGTTTACAAGCACATGATGTCGTCCG
The DNA here is from genome assembly GCA_963971305.1 of Arcuatula senhousia. NCBI lineage: Eukaryota > Metazoa > Mollusca > Bivalvia > Mytilida > Mytilidae > Arcuatula > Arcuatula senhousia. The sequence goes on along the minus strand of OZ020311.1, from coordinate 16,372,414 downwards.
TAAAATTTCTTGAGTGATGACAACAACCTGGGAGCAACGTACCCCTGTGTTAACAATTTGCTTGTCAGCGTGTGGCTCTATCAAGGAAGTCGTTGTACTCCCCACATGCTCTGGAATAGCGAATCAATTGTGATACGTAAACTCCATATGCTGGAGCGGACGGAATGTTGCTACACAGAAAGGGAAAGTTAACTATTGGAAAGTTGAAGTCATCACGTTTGTCATAGAGCTTTGTACAAAGCCTTCCTTGTGTGTCAATTTCGAGAAATAGATCCAGATATGAAGCGGACCTCCTAGAATCTGTAGTGTCCTTTATCTCAAGTTCCTTCGGATATATGAGATGTAAATAGTCACCCAATCGAGGATTGTTTAGTGAAAGGACATCATCAATATAACGAAATGTGAGATTGATCAATACTTTGATCAATAAGTTTGGCAATCGTCGTAGAATTCTGATAAAGAAAAATAATGATTCTATGCATATCTATTTACCTGACAAAATATGTTTAAATGTAAGAATAGTAATAGCCAAAAATATTCCAAAGGTTTTATATAAGTTCCGCCTCATTTTCAGGGAAAAAATTTCTCCAAGTTATTTTGCTCGGAACTTTGCTTACTTTTATAGATTATTTTTTTATAAATTGAAATCAATATTAAACAGCGGAATTAATTATCCCGACTAAAATATGAAATTAAAACATTTTTAATGAATATAATAAATTGTATCAGCCTACATTTACTTTATTTAGTTTCAAACTAAATATTAAGTACCTTTTTGTTATTAAACCAAATTTGACATTATTTCGGCGCAATTTCGAAACACTTCAAAGCGTAAAGAATAATTACAAATACATTATAAAACCTAGGATAATTGTTTGAGAAAGTGAAAAGTCAATACATATATTGTCAAGTGCTTGGCAAGTAAATAAAGTTTGAAAACAGAATTAAAATTAACAAGCGGTCGGGAGAATTAATCTTAATTGTTCAATAATTCACAAAAAGTATAAAGACATTCCGAAGAAATTAAAGACGCAAATTAGTGTTTATGTCAATAGAGGAGATTCAGAACATATCAATTACTGATTTTTTCCCGATTTTGTTTTGTCATTTTTCTACGTCATTTACTTGTTTCATTGGCAATTTAATCTCGGTCACTTTATTTATTTTTGACGTTTACATAAACATGTTCAAAACTGTCCAATTTAGTGTTAACGAGTACTAAGTTTAGCTGTCCATTGTGCAAAAAAGATACTCATCCTGACCTGTCCCGTGTACTCTATTTAACATTTTTTGTTTCTATTTCATTAATTTTTTGCGTAACATCATTTAAAACGATTCAATTTTCGGTCCGATGCCGGTAAGAACAATTTTTCGGACTTACTCAACAATATTGATGATACTTTGTTAGATAATAAACTTTATTTCAAACTATTAACCCTAAAAACTAGGGCTGTAGTAACATATATACAAGCACAAATATAGCATGATCAAAATACAAAATACATAATAACTGATCAACTGTTTTACACATTATATTTATTAATATTGATAAAAATGGTTTTGTTATGTCGAGTAAGTGTAATTCATAATTTGTTCATGGTGATGACTGTTTTAAATTGTTGATTGCAATGCGACTTGTACTTGGTCGGTTTTCATAAAAGCCGTGTTTTTGGCGTTGTGATACATATTCAAATGAAATATTCGAAATTTGCAGCTTATCTGTATGATGCAAGGCAAAAAAAAAAACTTCCGGAGATGAAAACAATTACGCAAGTCCGCCTTTTAGAAGCCGCCTTATATCTAATAGAAGTCACAAATCTACCGCTACTGACGTTCTTGTCACTGCTGCGGCTTGTAATCCAGGTCTTGTGCATACGTTTCAGCTATGTTAAACGTAGTTCGATGGAATTTTTATTACGCTTAAGCAAGAACCGGCAGTGATTCTATGGCAAAGAAAAATTAAGCATAAGATAGAGGATAAACTAAACGAGTCAATGTCGTCGCTAATCTAACAACTTGGAAATAACAGATATGTCTTCTCCTTATTAAATCCCCGAACACGAAGTGTCGGGGATTTATTGTTTTTGCACCGTTTCTTATTTTTATTCTTCTTCTTCTTCTTCTTCTTCTTCTTCTTCCGGACCTAACTTTGTCCGTAGGATTTCTCGAAGACGAAAAGACATGGGTCAATGAAACTTACCAGAAAAATAGGTCACCACTAGGAAATGATCCTTCCGATTTCGAAATTTTGAAAATGGCGGCCATCTTGGATTGGCGGCCATTTTGAACTGGAAAAAAATACAAAATAAATCATAAATCACTTAAAATATGGATATGAACCGAAATAGGTTTATAGGTCAATATTAAGGTCCCGAACGATATGTGACCATTTTCCGAAAAATCCAAGATGGCCGCCATATTCAAAATGGCCGCCAAAGTGCAGAAAATTGAAAAGTTGTCCGATTTCAATGAAAATTGGCATTTAGGTCAATATTGATAAGATGAACAACATGGCGACATTTTCGAACAAATCCAAGATGGCCGTCATATTCAAAATGGCCGCCAAAGTGGGAAAATTGAAAAGTTGTCCGATTTCAACGAAAATTGGCATTTAGGTCAATATTGATATTACGAACAACATGGCGACATTTTTGAACAAATCCAAGATGGCCGTCATATTTAATGGCCGCCAAAGTGCGAAAATTGAAAAGTTGACCGATTTCAACGAAAATTGGCATTTAGGTCAATATTGATATAACGAACAACATGGCGACATTTTCATACAAATCCAAGCTGGCCGTCATATTCAAAATGGCCATCAAAGTGTGAAAATTGAAAGTTGTCCGAATACACCAAAGCTATAAATTATCCGTTGAAATTTCAAATCCGTCTAAAACCTAAGTTTCTCCCTACCCCAGACATAGGTTGATCTTAGTCTTATTTTGATGTCCTATTTCGATATGTTTGGTTTATTGCTCAATGCTCTTCATAATTTGGACATAATGTTTGGCTTTTCAAATATTTCGGTAGAGCGCCTCTGATGAGTCTTTAATAGACGAAACGCGCGTCAGGCGTAGCTAAATTTATTGTCTGGAACTTTGTTGTAATTTTTATTTCAACGAAAATTGGCATTTAGGTCAATATTGATATTACGAACAACATGTCAACATTTTCCAACAAATCCAAGATGGCCACCGAAGTCAGAATAGCTGAACAAAATTGTGTCAAAAGTGGGCACGGGAGGGGATTTTTTGTGACTTGCTTGCAATCACAATCAGCACTTGTTATGAAATTGCGCTCAAACTTATGTCAGGGATTATTTTCAAGATCACAAAAAAATAATTAGGATCATAACTAAGTGTCCTGCTGGAAGAAGACCATTCGAGAGAACGAACACGATCATCTTGCGCCCGATTCAGAGTATGAGAAGAGAATTTGAGCAGCTGAAAGCCGCACTCTCCAAAATCATCATAGTGCCTTCAGGAGTCCTTTTGCGACCGGTACTACGTCAATTCTTCAGCCTCCGCCGTAAGTTGTGTTTGTAATATTCTTATCTTAAGCCTTTACCATCATCTGTTGGTGATGTTTCGCCTTTTTTTCATCATAGTCTCTAAATTTTTTGACTAGTCTGCTAAAATCGATGAGTGAGTGATTTGGTGTTTTACGTCCTTGCAACACTCTAAAAGGTTATTTGATGACCAATTGAAAAAGTAAGAGGAAAAAAAGAAACAAATGTTTTGAAGACCACAAAAAGAGGGGAGAGGTGGAAAGGGCAGCAGTGTGTATGTGGTGCTCTACAAGGGGGTCTTTTTTTTGCACTCTGCAAGACGGTGGCCAACTATGGTTAGCAGCCAGGGTTACGTTTTATAGACTCAATAAATATTTTAAGACCCTGGCGACATAAGTCTCCCATGGAAAACCGCCATTCTTGTTATTAAAATATGTAATAGACAAGTATAAAGTATGGCACATTTATTTGCTTTCAAACTTTGTTTACATCCGTTTCCATTTATTGGCACTTCTTTAGCATGTAACTAGGTTTAAATGACAGAGGGATGGGCATCATCTTCTGCAAAGGATTGTCATTTAGGAAAAGACTTAAAGTAGATGGGGTTCTAAAACAGAGAATCTTTTTCGGTCTTCTCGCAAATTTTTGACCATTACTTCAATTTACCTAACTTTTTAATGCGTAAATTATTTAAAAGGAGAAGCGCCATGAATGCTACTTTTTTGTGCTATGTACACGATTAACAAGAGGGGTAAGGTTGAGCAAAAAAAAAAAAGTTTAACCCCGTCACATGTTATAAGTGCCTGTCCTAAGCCATGAATCCTTGTCAAAGCTTTTGTTTGTCCATGTCAACTATTTGTTCTTTGTTCTATGTCCGGAAATGAGTCTTTCTTTGATTATCTAGGCATTTATTTGTATTGTATTTTTAGTCTTGAGCCAATGCAAAACAGCGAGCAGTGGCATCTGGTCATGTTGAAGACTGCTGATTGTTTTCCATTTTGATTTTTAAATTTCCGTTTCTTTAATGTTGGTTGTGTCGCGTACACTTATTCCACATCTCTAAAAATCGATTTCCTTACAATTGCTGAGTTGATGTCCATTAGATTCCGTTTTCATAAACTGCAATGTCTTTTGGTTTAACTGTTTATCAAAACGTACAGCATGGAGATAAAATTCAGTCCATTTTGTAAAAAAATCTCGATCTTAGACATTTGCCGTAAATCGGTGAATATGAGAAAGGCTGCAATCGTCGACCAAATTTATTTTGTGGTAAAAATGTGTTTTTTTTCGAATAGTCAAATTGATCATCAAAAATTGTGATGGTCAAAGAATGCGTCCAATACTTATTTTGACAAAATACGGCGAACAAACAGTCAACATGTGTGAAAAATTAAGAACTGTCTGTTACTGAAAATTAGGGTTTTGCTTTCTTATTTCTTGGACATGTTAAGGAATCTTTTGAACCCTTGGCACACTTATCATTTTCTTATTCTTAGGAGGGGACTTTATTGCAATCACCTTGTCCTTCCGTAACACACTTTCGTACCCGATTTATCGGTTTTTACTGAAGGGATGGAGTGCAAATTGGTGTTCAGCTTTATTACGATGAGTTGCAACATGTCTTCCTTTTCGAGATTAATCGGGTACATGTATCCGTGTTTCATGTTTTCTGAATAGTCAAGTAGGGGTACGACTAAGTGCAACTCCTAAAATATGTTGCGTTTTGTTTCAAAATACTTATATTCGTTTGAGCATGAACAAGTACAGCTTTGAGCTTATGCTCACAAGTGATACCTCCGCTTCCCAAATTATGCCTTGCATAAATACTTGAGTTTTCGGTAAACATGAAGTAGATGACGTAGGAGCATCAAATCGGTATACATGATATGGAACTATGGAATAAAGCTATTAACAACATATCACACCTCTTTCTCTGGTAATTGCTCAGAAAATTGTCACGGAAATTTTGTATGTACATGTATGTTCATTATGTGTTTAAACCTAAGTATTCAGTAAACAGGAAGTAGACAATCTGATAGCATAAATTCGGTATACACCATATGGTACTATAGGATAAACCTATATACAAATTATCCGATCTCTTCCTCTTGTAGGTGCTTAGCAAACTGTTACGGAAATTTAGCATGTACGTCTATTACGTGTAAAAATATAAGTATTCGGTAATCGGCATACTATTTATATGGTATTTAAGGATAAAGTTATGTACAAAATATCAGACTTCTAACTCATGTAGTTGCAGAAAAAACTGCGACACAAATTATGTTACGGACGGACAAACGGACGGAAAAGGGTTAAACAGTATAACCCCCTTTTCTTCGATGCGGGGTATAATTAGAACTCTCATTATGATAACCGATGAGTCTTGGATAGCCAAAACGCAGACCTGGCGTAGCAAATAAATATATTGTATAGAACTTTTTATGGTGTTTGTGACTGTCACTGAATGAGAAGGAGCAGACACTTTAGCCTCTTACATGTGTATTCTATGAATCCTACTCTAATAGAGACCTGCGGTAGGTCTCTTTATTGTGTTCAACATGACATTTCAAAAACGCTGAACTCCTATATCAGGTTTTAGAAGGTTCTTTAGTGGATTTTAAACGATGCTTAGGGCCCATGAATTTGTCTTCCTGAACCCACATTTACATTTATCTTTAAAAGATGTTTATAATTTATACAGATGAACGAAAACTATAATGACCAAATGTTAGCAAACTTGAAGGTCAATCAAATCAAATAAAGGAAGATAATTAACAAACACAACACAAATGAGCTTCTTCACAAGAATCACAACTGAAAAAGCGAAATTTACCATTAATAATATAAAAGGTACCTTAACACAACTAAAACGTTTTTTTTTCCATGCTTGTGTGCTATTTACAATTTTTCTATAAACAGTTGACAGCCAGGATATCAGAGAAATGAAGCAAAACACTTTTCCTTTGATGTAATGTAACAAATATGATATTTGTCTTGTTTGTAATGTTAAATAGTACATTAATTACAAAAAAAATATTGTTTTATGTCATCTGTTTTGTAGATGTATATTGGTGTTTATTACATGCAGTTTTCAATTAAAAGAAGTAATTTGTTTATAAATTTTATTAAGATCGTACTTCAATAAGCAATGAGGAAAACTAGAAAAAAATAATCCTCGCCTTCCGGGATTAGTTTCTTAAAATTAAAGATACTAAGTATTTCATGAAAGACGTTTATCCGTTTCTTAACAATAATTACAATTACTAGAAAAACAAAACGCTTTAGGGTTTTGATTATTTCAAAATACAAAATAAGTTTAATTATTTCACAAAAGACATGAAAATATTATACAATATAAATTATATCCCAATCAGAAAATCAGAATATTACGGACTATGCTTTTCTATAGCTTTCCATGTTCTGGAGCATGCAAATTATGTAATAGTTAACCCAGTTTTTATTTTCCTTATCATTTTAACTTTATAATGTTTTATCATTTTGTCGGGATTATCTCCTGGGTATAGCCAAAATCGAACCATATGCGTTTAAAACACTATTCAAAGCACTGGTATTGTGTTGTTTAGCATGTTATGGATTTTTCATACTCAGTTTTCTATTTGGCTCCAGTCCTATGCACCTTTTGTAGAAGAAGAAATAACACTTCACTTAATTCGCGTTTACATACATGATAGAAATAAAATCCCAAGCGATTAAGCGATTACACGTTATCCCTGATTTTAAGTTATTTCAGGTAAAATCTTGTTACAGATATTACCTGTACAAAAATGTAACATATAGACTGGAGAACTAAAACTACATATTACGACCTAAAGCTCCGTCAACTTCAATCATGGAAACAAGCAACCAAAAAATACGGAAAATTCTCTTTAAAAAATTCACAACCTTTATGACTTAAAACGAATATTTACCAATATCTGAATTTTTTGTCTCGATTATTTCATGTTATTTTCGAAAATATGTCAAAAAGGTGACAGCAAGACAGCTAAAATATTGAGAGAAAAAGTTATTCTTTTTATTTTTGCTATGTCATGTATGTAAAAATGTCTCAAATGTAGAAAATTTGTTTCCTCTTTGGCGTTATTTAACAAATATTTTGTTTGTCGTCAGTTGTTTATTAATATTCATATAATGTTTTACAGTACATCACTTACGTAGCTGATATTGTTTTTTGTCATCTGCTTTGTGAATGTTTTTTTTTCAGTTTATCACATGTACCTTTCATACGATAGAATTTTTTGGCCCAGTTAATTTCATCAACATGGTATTTCAATCTGCAATGAGCAATAAAGAAAAATGTAACCGTACACATCGCCCTTCGGGATTTATTTCTTCAGACAAAGCTGTCGTGCTTTTGATGCAAGACATTGATTTGTTTCATAACTAAAATCAATAGCAAAATGAAACGCTTAAGGGTTATGATCATTTCAGAGTATAGCATAAATGTAGTCAGTTCAAAAAAGAAAAAAGAAAAATTTAATGCAATGCAAGTTTAAACCCGAATAAGAAAAATAAAATAGAAGAACAAAAACGTTGTTTTTTTTTTGCTCCCGTTAAATAGAGGATACCAATACATTTTATTCGTAAACCCTGTTTGCATTAAGTCCTTAGCAATTTAACTTTGTACTATAAGTTGTATCATTATTTTTCCTGGATATGATCCAGTTGTCAACTAAAACTAACGCAAAAGTTCATCAGTGTTAAGCTGCCTGTGTCTTCAATGTGTCGTTTTGGCAGGTTTAATGATACGCTTTACTAGGCAAACAAAATAAAATTGTTCGGGTTGGGTGGCCTAGTGGTTTTGGCTCTGAGTATTTAACCACAGGGTCACCGGTACCGCTGTGGTGTCGGTCCTAATCAGTGAAAAGGTTACCAGGCATTAATCATTGGTTTGTCTGATTATCAATCGTCAGACCCACTTGGTCATTATAACAGTTCGACAAAAAAGAGCTCACTTATACGTCAGCAGATGTACCCACGGGGCATCCGAATGTCAAAAGTCCTAAAAGACAGAGACAAAACCATAAAACATGAACGCAAACACCAAGGACAACTACAAACACGAAGAGTAATTAACAACGCGAACTCTAGTTGTAACGACATTGAGCTCAGGTGCTCCGGAAAAATAAGCAGTTTATTCCTGCTAAAACAGACCCGTCGCTTTTCTAATTGTCAAATCCATTAAAGGAGGAATAAACAAAACCCTATGACAAACCAACATATGCACTCATCTGAGAGATCGAAATCCCTAAATTTGTCTATGTCATACATGTAACGATTATATATCAGGTCGGGTTTTCTAGATTTCGTTTGACCTATTAATCAATCAAAATTGTAAAAGATTGACCTTTGAAATGGGAAAAAATGGTAAAACTTTTTCGTCGGTTTGATAGAAAAGTTCCTGACATAAACATGTATTCTGTAACTTCCTCGCTCATATTTCTCAAATACCAAATGTAATTGGTTTTAAACGTTATTTTGTTTAACATAGGTAAATTCTTCTTATAAAGTAATATGATGTTCCACTTATTGACTTCTATTTTATTAACTTATAAGTGCATTGGTCAATGGACAATCAAAAAGGTAAACATGGCCATAAATTCTCCCTACTTGTCAAAGCTGTTTGGGTGAAAAAGCATTTCTTTAATGTTTATTTATAATATGACATTAATACAAATACAACAACCAATTTTTTCACCGCTCATTTTAAAGATTTGTTTTGCGAGTCATAATATATTTAATTTTTCATAAAAAGCACGTGTTGGCGATCGTATTTATTTATACTCTCTCAAAAACTATAGGTTAAAAGTTTGACGAAAACATTATCCTTAAAGGGTAAAATCTTCGACCTGATATATACACTCCGAAAAAAGTTAAGCACCACCAGATTAAAATCTGAAGCAATACGTTTATTTGGCCATTAAACTCTCTGATTTATTGCATCAGGAAACCTTTAAATATAATCAATCGCTTGCCTCTAAAACAAATCAAAGCGATATTTTCCATCTTTTATAACAGTGCCATTATTGATTTTGACTAAGCAATGACAAAAAAATCAAGTTTCGGGAGCCATTTTCACATGTTCAAAAAGTCAGTAAATTTTCATGTCAAGAATTTTAACACAACTCAATCATGTGCTTAGCGGCACTGCAAAGTACTAGGAGTCTCGAAAAGGAGTTTCAAAAGTTTCATAAGAAATTTACGCCGTTTTCAAGTAAGCCTGTTTTTTCGCTGTATTTTGACCTGAAATTTTTAAAATGCTATTTTTTGTCCCAAAACACATGTTAAATAAAACCTAACGTTTAATATTGATTAATCGCCTTTATTACTAACATGCAACACGGCACTTTGTGAAAAATGTGCTTTTTAGCTCTCCTGACCCGAAGGTCCGTCGTCCATAAACTTTTTAAAACGTTTACTCCTCTGACACTTTAAGTCCAATTGGAACCAAACTTGGTATAGTTGTTTATTAACACTAGGTGTATAGAACTGATGTGGGGATTTTTGATTGGTCGTGAAAATTGCCGCTGTGGCTAAAAATAGAACATTAGGTTAAACTGCATTTTTTTCGCTAATAACTCAACAAGAGGCTCCCAGGAGCCTGAATCGCTCACCTGACATATGTGCCTGTAGTAAAGGTTATAAGGCAAAATCTATTTAACGTTGAAAGGGTCATAAGATTAATAAGGGGGTCATCTGACAATATGATGGATCTAAAGGTGCTGATCACTTTTGTTCTCAATCAAAATCTAAAAATCTGTCACCCTTTTTGAGTCATTTGCAAAAAAATGCAGTTTAACCTAATGTTCTATTTTTAGACACAGCGGCCATGTTTTACAACCAATCAAAAATCCCCACAACAGTTTTATACACCTAATAATAATTAACAATAATACCAAGTTTGGTTCCATTTGGACTTAAAGTGTCAGAGGAGTTAACATTTTCAATATAAGGAAATGCAGTTAAAATGCTCAATTTTGACGTTCCAAGGGCAATAACTCCTCAAAGAATAGGTCCTACAACGTTGACCCTGTTACAAATTTTGTAGATCTTGATGTGCTTAACAATATGCAATTTAAATTTCTCAAATATCTTGTATAGTTTTCAAGATATTGAGCTAAACAGGTACAAAATTTGCAAAAAATCCACAAAAAGGGCAATAACTCCTACATGGGTTGTTGGATTTTTTTCAAAATTTCAGAGCTGGTAGATCTGGAGGTGCTAATCACTTTTGTTCCCAATCAAAATTTTGAAAACTGTCACCGTTTTAGAGTTATTTGCAAAAAACTGCCATTTATCCCTATGTTCTATTTTTAGCCACAGCGGCCATGTTTTACGACCAATCAAAAATCCCCACATCAGTTCTATACACCTAATGCTAATAAACAACTATACAAAGTTTGGTTCCATTTGGACTTAAAGTGTCAGAGGAGTTAACGTTTTCAATGTAATGAGGAGATGCTGTTAAAATGCTAAATTTTGACGTTCTAAGGGCAATAACTCCTAAAAGGAAAGGTCCTACAATGTTGACCCTGTTACATGTTTTGTAGATCTTGATGTGCTTAACAATATGCAATTTTAATTTCTCAAATATCTAGTATAGTTTTCAAGATATTGATCTAAACAGGTGCAAACTTTGCAAAAAATCCACAAAAGGGCAATAACTCCTACATGGGTCGTTGGATTTTCTTCAAAATTTCAGGGTAGGTAGATCTTGAGGTGCTGATCACTTTAACTTTGCCAGAATTTTTATATCTGTAGCCGTTTTTGAGTTATTTGCAAAAACTGCATTTTACCCCTATGTTCTATTTTTAGCCATGGCGGCCATGTTTTACGACGAATCAAAAATCCCCACGTCGGTTCTAAGCACCGAATGCTAATAAACAACCATACCAAGTTTGGTTGCAATTGGACTTATGGTGTCAGAGGAGTTAACGTTTTAAAAAGTTTACGGACGACGGACGCCAAGTGATGACAATAGCTCACATGACCCTTCGGGTCAGGTGAGCTAAAAAGGGTGACAGATTTTTAGATTTTGATTGAGAACAAAAGTGATCAGCACCTTAAGATCCACCATATTGTCAGATGACCCCCTTATTAATCTTATGACCCTTTCAACGCCTCAAAATTAAATTTTCAGCCATTTCATTTAAAAAATAAACATGTAAGTAAAACATGCATCAAATGTGAATATGTTTAGAATAATTTCAACAGTTTGGTTTTAAATTTCTAAGAGAAAAATGACATTCTAGTGAAAAAAATCAAATTTTCAAAAAAATCCAAATCTTCAACAATGGATAGTTGAAATTAAGAAAAACGCCATTCACCTCCAGTAATGATAAGTTGATTAAAAGATATTCTACAAAACATTTGAGCCAAAAAGTTTAAATTCTGTCCAGAAAATTGCATTTTTCTGTTTTTTTGCTGAAAATTTCATCGAAACCGAATAATCTCCCTTTTCCCTTACAATTGACTTTTTTCTTTTCTTCTTTTTACAGAAATCTCTTCCCAGTATGTTAACCTATTGGATATTGGATCGTCTGCTTAAATGCATAATTTTAAACGTACAAAAACACATTTTTCCTTGAAAGTTTTCGTCAGGACGGTTTTAGTCATTTTTTGTGGTTTGCTTTGAGATGGCATTTCAAAGCGGGTGACCATATCTTCTCCAAACATTTTGATGGAAATTAACATAAAGAACACATTCTAAAAGATATAACTTAAAAATTTGGCTCTAGTTCATTTGGGATTTATAAAGAGGGCTTAGTAGCTAGACTTTAAAAAAAAATAATAGGGTGGTGATTTACTTTTTCCGGAGTGTATATGAACACAACAGCCGAGGAGCAACATAGCATTGTGGTAACACTTTTTATGTCAGACACGACGCGACGCTCTACTAAGGATTTCGATGCAAGTCCCACCACAAAATACAAATTCCTCACTTGGAAATTTTGGTTATGCTGTTTATGCATATTGTAAGGAGTAACCTCTCATCAGCATCGTTTGAATCAAAGGATCGGAAGATCAAAAACCAAATTTATTGAACGAAAAGTACCCAAAAAGTTCCAGCACCGAAGATATCGATTATGCGCAGTACAAGTAAAGAGACCTGGTGTTTTAAACAATTTTGAATTTCACAATCTGAAATTTCAACAACAAAAACATTTTTGAGTATTTGTGTCAGATAAGTCTACCAGGAGCTGATATCGACCAAGTGGATTTTAAATAAAAATACCTAAATGGGTGCATATTTCAAGGAGTAACCTCTCATCAGCAAAATTTGAATCAAAACATTGGAAGATCAAAAACCAAAAGTACTCATAACCAAATAAAGTTCGAACAAGAAAGCCAAATCCAGCACCTAGGATATCGACCATGTGCAGTCCAAGGAACGAAACCTGGTGTTTTCAACAATTTTCAATTGTGAAGCTTAAACTCCATTCTAGCAGCATTATTTTGTAGCTGTCTCGAATTTGAAATTTAGGGCCGTTTTTGGCCCTTTCCGAAAATAAATGAATCCACAGTAGTTTTTTCAGTCGACACTTTGAGTTCTCTAAAATCCATATATGATTAATTCCACTACGATTATAAATAGTGTCACATTAGCTTGTTTTCCTTCTTTGACAGCAGACAAATGGTACCGTTAATGAGGCACTGTTTGTTTGGATTTATATGTAGAAACATGACTGGACACAGATGATCTGAACCAACTAAATCATACACCCCGATGTCTTTGACAAAACAAACTGACAGTATGACTTCCATACTAAAAATAATAAGCAAGAATTTTTTTATCACGCATTGTGGGTGTTCACGAACAAACCACAGATCGTGCATAAAGCGTGGCGGGTCTTTTTGCCTCTCGGGTATTGCATGGGACTTTCTAAATTAAATAAATAACAAGAAGTTTTATATCATGCATTAATATTGTGGGTGTACACGTACTTGCATAAGATCATAGTCTCGTGCCCGGCACATTTCTTTTCGACTTCCATACTTAAAGAATCAAGAAGATTTATATTTTGAATTGTGGGTGTACACGTACTTCAATTAGATCATAGTCCCGTGTGGGACCCAAGAAGCGAAAATGCCAACCACGCGTCTTGCACGTAAATGACCCCTTTGTGGACTACCAAATAGTGCAACGCATTATCGCCCCCACTCACCTTTCTACCCCTGTGGTATTCGACATTGACTTCCTTTCGTTTCCCCACCCACCTCCCATATGTCATTTCTCATCATGATTTCATGTTCTTTTTATTATCTTTTTCGTCCCGTGCGGAGCTGGGGTGGAGAATAGGCCCACAGCAGAACTTAGCTTGTCGTAAAAGGGGACCAAGGGTCTTGGGATTCTGACGTCAGGTCAGTGCTCAGCCCACAGAGCGACCAAGTGTGTACCTTAGGTTGCTGAATAGGGTGGTTCTCGTCCGCGGGGGTTGTCAAGTCTATAATACGTAAACCCTGACCGCTAACTATGGTGGGCCAACGTGTGTGGAGAATGCCACGCTTCATGCACGTAAAAGACCCCTTTTTGGACCGCTTAGTAGTGCATTTTTCGCCCTTATCCATCTTTCCCCTCTTTCTGTGGTTCCTCAAAATTTACCTTTCCTTTTGTTTCCACCCAACCCCCATATTTCATTTATCATCATCATCTTCATTTTATGTTCATTTTATCATCCTTTTCATCGCCTGTAAATAACCTATAAAACGTTGCACGGGCGTAAAACACCAACTCACTCACTATCATCCTTTTCATGCGCAACGCCTTAAGATAACTAAGCTAGTTTTGCAATGGCGTTAATATCACGACTCAGTCGCGCTAAAATTCCCCGTCAGAGCCTAGCTTGTCTTTAGAGGTGACTAAGACCCTTAGTCGCCTCTTACGACAGGCTAGGCTCTGCTGCGGGCCTATTCGCCACCCGGGCCCCGCACGGGACCACTGACCGCTAACCATAGAGGCCAACGTGTATGGAGGGTGCTTAAAAAGTAGTTTACCACATATTAGGCAAAACTTTCCGCCCCTACCCATCTTCTTCCCTTTTCATATGGTCTTTAAGGTTAGTGAGGACACCTGACCCCAAAAATAATGCCGAATTTAAAATGTCCATTTTTTATATAATAGTTTTAGGTATATACTTTATCTTGTGTAAAAATATTGGACCCCCTTTCCAGGTTTGTTTTCCCAAAATTAAGGCTCAAAGTTTTCCCAAATTACTATAGATTATATAGGAAAAGCCAAATAATTAGCATAAAATCTTGTTGCAGTAAAAATCCACGAATTTAAATTTTATTTTTGTTTGATAAAAATCAATGAAATACAATATATTTTGAAATAAAACAATAAAAACTGGGGGTCACAAGCTTACTTTTCGGCCTACAATACAAATCTTTGTAATTTTTTTGTCATTTTTCAAGTGGATTATCTTCCTTGTTTTAATTGAAAATTTTAATTATGAAAGTGTTTGTTTTATTTGTATTAAAATTAATTTATTTTGATTAAGTTTTATTAAATGAAACTATTCAACACAAATTTTAAGGTATTTGTTACATTTGCACTTGTTTTTTGCATTTCTAGCTGTTTTTGGTCACATGACAGGTGTCCTCACTAACCTTAAAGTTCACTGTTCATTTGTCCACCCAACCCCCAAATTTCTTGAGTGAGTGAGTGAGTTGGTGTTTTACGCCCGTGCAACGCTATATAGGTTATTTACAGGCGATGAACATGAAAAGGATGATAAAATGAACATGAAATGATGATGATAAATGAAATATTGGGATGGGATGGGATACAGAGGACCGGTAAATTTTGAAGAACCACAGCAAAATGGGAGAGATGGGTAGGGGCGGAAAATTTAGCCTATGTGGTGCACTACTTGGCGGTCCACAAAGGGGTCTTTTACGTGCATGAAGCGTGGCACTCTTCCCACACGTTAGCCCACTATGGTCAGTGGTCAGGGTTTCCGTATTATATACCTGACAACCCTGCGGACGAGGGCTACCCTATTCAGCCACCTAGGGTACACACTTTGTCGCTCTGTGGGCTGAGCACTGACCCGACGTCAGAATCCCAAGACCCTTAGTCGCCTCTTACGACAAGCTAGGCTCTGCTGTGGGCCTATTTGCCAACCGGGTCCCGCATGGGACCTACAAACTTATAATAAAAAAATAAAAATGTCACAATTTAGCTCGTAAAAACATTGCATATCTCTCGTAAAAAAATCGAAATGATCGTAAATGACTCGCATTAAATTACTCGTTACTAACCCAGAATTTTTTTACGAGTGATTTGCTGGTGAATTTTGATATCCTTTTCGATATCACATTTCACTCGAGAAGACACCGTAAACGATTCAAAATTAAAAATGGTATTATCATGGGACGGGGATGCATAAAATTTCCGGAGTTCTGAAGAAATTGTGATTATCGGGAATAGCTTGGACTCATAAAACGATATATTTTGAAAATCGTAACAACTCGAAAGAGAATATCGTATATGTGAAGGGGATATAAAGAAAAAAATACACAACAATTGTAACAAATATTTCTATTTTAGCTCAATATTGAATCTTCACCTCATGTACGTTTTTGACAAAGAGATGTCAAATCTAACAGCACAATAAAACCACACAGAGAAATTATAATACCTATACCCAACACCCCAATGGAGAATGAACTCCGTCTGTCATCTCGTGCACTCGAGTGACCCCTGATGTATGCTTTTAACGTCTTTTTATCGATTATTAAAAGGTCATGTAAACGTTTCTTTTCACTCTCGATAATTTTTTGCTTCTCTGAGTCTGTCAAATTTGAGGTATAAAATGACACCCAGTACTCCTTTCTGTCGCTACATTCACATGTACAAATATTGGATATATTTTGATAGGTGCTTGCTGTTGAGGGTTTTGTCAATACTTCTGTTGAGATGTGTGTTGAGAGTTTTGCTGTTGAAACTGTTGATAGCTCTGTTAGGTCTGTTGAGATTGTTGATAGCTCTGTTGTTAAGCCTATTGGTAGCTCTGTTGATAAATCTGTTGAGACTTTTGATAGCTCTGTTGTTTCCATCACTGTACTTGTAACTGCTGTGGTGGCTACAATGAAGATTCAAATAATGTTCTTATAAGCAGAAAATGGCATATAGCTGCATTTCCAAATTGCGTTATCATTGTTTGTTATACACTTGAACTTTATTGGAAAAGAAACTTTTTTTTAATTTACCTTAAAGCTCTCAAATGATAGTATGTTATTTCAACAGGAAGTATGTGAGCCTCATACCTGAAAACCCATGCTTTGTGAGACCATCCTGATGCTGCATACGAAATATCAAGAGACTGTGATAAATAGTTGCTGGAGAAACTGTTACGAAAATTTTCTTTTATTGAACATAAATGTCAAAAATGAACTACGTCGGTAAACTGGAAGTAGGTAAGCGATAGACCTGAAATTTAATCCCAGGTTAAGGGAGCCCATGCTGATGCTGCATTCCAAATACCAAGAGGCTGTAATTTGTAATTGCTGAGAAAACTGTTCCAAAAAATTATAATATTGAACATTAGTGTAAAAAAAGAACTAAGTCAGTAAACAGGAAGGTGAGCGATAGACCTGAAATCAATTCCCACGTTATTGGAGCCCATGCTGATGCTGCATACCAAATACCAAGAGGCCGTGATAAATAGTTGCTGAGAAAACTGTTACGAAAGTATTTTCCCCGCCCGCCCGACATTCACCATTTGATAACCCGGATTTTCACTAGTGAAATGCAGCCATTACTGAACTTTGAAGAACTAGGAACAAGGATATAGTTAAAGACCGCAATGATCCTAGCTGGGTTCATTCAGGTTTTATGGCGTAA
Source organism: Arcuatula senhousia (assembly GCA_963971305.1). NCBI lineage: Eukaryota > Metazoa > Mollusca > Bivalvia > Mytilida > Mytilidae > Arcuatula > Arcuatula senhousia. The sequence goes on along the minus strand of OZ020311.1, from coordinate 16,355,039 downwards.
AAATAAAGAACAATCGTTTTCCTTTTATGTTGGGAGATGTATCAAACTTTTATGATGTGTGTCTTGTTTCGTTGTTCTGTTGTATTTCCATGTAAAGGTTTAATAGTATATACATTCCTTTGTTGTTATGTTTGCGATGTTATATGTGATTTTTATTGTTTTGAAGTCTAGGCTACATTTACACGAGCCTTTCATCATGCACGTAAAAGTACCCTTTGTAGACAATCAAATAGTCTAAATTTTCCGCTGCCCACCTCTTCCCTATTCCTTTACAGTTCATTTGTTTCCATTTTCACCCACATGTTTCATTTCTCATATCATGTCCATTTTATTTTTATTTTCACAATCATCGCCTTATATCCTATATAACGTTGCAAAGGCGTAATACACCAACTCGCTCACTCATCCATGAACCTTTCATCACAGAGGATTTTTGCTTTCGTCAATATTACTTGTATCAATTTTGTACTCGATCAACATGATAAAGCAGAATGTAAGAACCATTAACATCGCCTTTTGGGATTTATTTCTTCAAAGTTATACTGTGCATCTCATGCAAAACGTTGTTTCGCCTCATAACAATAATCATTAGAAAAATGCTTCACATAAAAGAGTTAAAAATCTTCATCTCGTTCCAGATAACCATAAAACGTATACGTTATCTTTTGACATAGAACAGTTAAGGAATGGCTTAATATTTTTCGGTCTTTGATCCAGAACTATTTTTTTACAAATTACTGCTTGCAACACACGTATCAATAATGTTGACTGACTCCAATATATATATCTACCTAGTGGATGTGCATTGAGGGAACTATTTTATATAATTATTTCTTTTCAGTAAGGCTTAAGCCCGTTAGAACAGATACATTAAACATGTTTGAAGAGCACAAAAATAATTGTTGGACTCAATATAATCAATGGGCCTATATAAGTACGAGTAAAGAAATGAATTTGACACCCGTGGTCCTAGGCATGAAAATTGTCAGTGCTAATTGAATGCTTTCAAAATGTTGAAATTTTAAGTAAAAGACGATAATGAGCTGTGGATTAAGTTTACGCGACACAACCTACATAAACAAGACAATTTTGAAAATCCTCAATGGAAAACAGCCAGAAGTCTTCAAACTGACTAACGGTCGATGTTCGCCATCCTACATTGGCCCAAGACTAAAATACAATTCATAAGATTCAATACCAATTCCTGAATTATTACCAAAAAACACATTTCTAGACATAGAACAATTAATACAAAAACAGATTTTTGGTCCCCTGCCCGTTTTTTTGAAAAATTTTTTTAAGTCAGCTCGTTAGATGAGCTACAGATCTGACACGCATCCAACTATATAGGTCCCCTACTTAAAGCTTCATACCAAATATCGCCTATGATAAATAGTTCCTGGGGAAACAGTTACGAAAAAAGTGTAAAGAACGGACGGACAAACAAACGGACGCATGGACACACACCGGCATTTCTATGTTCCCTCTTTGCATTGCGGAGGGGCCAAAAAGGAGAGGGACAAACAAAAGGTTTGACAAGGATTCCTGGTTAAAGACAGCCACATCATATATCTATGATATTCAGGAAGATTTTTTCAAGAGAGGCGAAAAATGGTTTCAAAGAACAGATGTGAATTTTTTTTCTTGTTTAAGCGTTTTTATGACAAAAATGGTTTAAGTAATTATATCAAAATTATTTGTGGTACTTTCGAGTTGGCCTTTTATATTGCGATTTTTTACTGCACATAAAATTTCTTAAGACAGATTGTTTTTCTTGCTTTGAAAAATTATCACCGATATATATGATGAAGTAGAAGGCAATAAATAAACGACAAGAACTATAAAGATCGCCTTTCGGGATTAATTTCTTCGAATCAAGCTACTGAGTATTTCATGCAAGACGTACATTTGTTTTGTACCACTTTTTACAATGATCAATAGAAAAATGATAATGTTGGCTTTAATGATTATTTTAGACGCAATGTAAGTCAAAGTCAACATGGACGCAAAAATGTATTTATACAATCGTGTATCACAGCACATATCCATAGGGAAATCCAGTGACTTGATAAGAAGTCGAATCCAATCCAAACATCAAATCGGATGGACCTCTCTATAAGATTCAAAAATGCCAAATGAGTACTGGTTACGGTAATTTAAAAAAAAAACTTTTTTACCTTAAAACAGCTCTCAAATGCCCCCCCCCCGATGTTTGTATGTTAACTCATACATATTTGAAGTATTTGAGCAATTGTTTACCTTTTACGTTTCATTGTTCCGTTGTATTAAATAGTAAATCAATTCCTTTGTTGTGATGTTTGCGCTGTTATTTGCTTTTAATTGTTTTGCAATTTATGTTACATGAACATGAACTTTTCATCACAGAGAAGTTCTGATAAAGCAGAATGCAAGAACCATTAACATCGTCTTTTGGGATTAATTGCTTCAAAGCTACCGTGCGTCTCAGACAAAACGTTGTTTCGCCTCATAACAATAATCATTAAAAAAATGAAACCGCTTTACATAATAGATGCAAACATCTTCATCTTGTCCCAAATAACCATAAGACGTATAAGTTATCATTTTACAATGCACAATTAAGGAATGGCTTATATTTTTTCGGTCTATGATCCGGAATAAAATAATTTAGAAATCACTGTTTGTTACACACGTTTCGAGTTCAACTGACTCTTGATATTTTTTTTCCATATAGGTCTTCCAAGTAGACGCGTATTAAGTGAACTTTTTAATACAATGTGTTATTGTCAATAGACCTGAAGCTCGTAAAATGAACACATTAAAGGGTTTTAACGGGTACAAAAGACTTGTTGGATTCAATATAATTAATGTGAGTAAATAAGTATAAACTAAAACAATAATTTCGACACGCGTGGTCCTAGGCATGAAATGAAAATGGGTATTGAATGATTTCAAGGTTCCGATTATTTATGTAAGTAATAGACAATTATGAGTTTTGGACTAAGTTTAAGCAACACAATCTACATAAACAAACAGCAATTTTAAAGATCCACCATGCAAGACAGCAGCAGCAGTTTTCAACCTGACCAGCGGTAGCTGCTCGCCGTCTTGCATTGGCTCATGAGTAAATATACAATTCACAAGAACCAATACCAACCCCGAAAAAAACCTTTTCTAGGCATTAACCAGTCATACAAAGAGTGAGTGAGTGAGTTGGTGTTTTACGCCCGTGCAACGCTATTTAGGTTATTTACAGGCGATGAACATGAAAAGGATGATAAAATGAACATGAAATGATGATGATAAATGAAATATGGGGATGGGGTGGGAAACAAAGGACCGGTAAATTTTGAAGAACCACAGGAAAAGGGGAGAGGTGGGTAGGGGCGGAAAATTTAGCCTATGTGGTGCACTACATGGCGGTCCACAAAGGGGTCTTTTACGTGCATGGAGCGTGGCATTCTCCACACACGTTGGCCCAATATGGTCGGCAGTCAGGGTTTCCGTATTATAGACCTGACAACCCCCTCGGACGAGGGCTACCCTATTCAGCCACCTAGGGTACACACTTGGTCGCTCTGTGGGCTGAGCACTGACCCGACATCAGAATCCCAAGACCCTTAGTCGCCTCTTACGACAAGCTAAGAGAAAGAAGCTTTCACAAGGGTTTCCGACTTTAAAGACAGGCACATAATATGTTTATGATATATGATGGCCAAGCAGTGAGTGAGTTTGTGTTTTGTCTTTAAATTTGTTGCGCAAGATTTAAATGCTTTTTTTTCAATTTCTTAAACTTCGTTTTCGCTTTTTTAAATATAAATCTTTGGTCTTTTAATAAAGGTGATAGACAATGCCGCTGGAATAGATCAGTACCGTTTTTTTTCACCAAGAGAATAAAAAAGGGTCATACATATTTTTTTCTAATTCAAAATATATAAGTGTTGGCCGGGTTTCAAAATCCCAGCGGCACCCCTTATCCAAAAGTTGTGAAAGTGCCCCCGATATCTAAATAACTTCAGATTGTCTATGAACTTCGGTAAAAACTACAAAGTGAGGTATAATGAAAGAAAACTCCTCATGTGAAATAAGCATGTCACCTGGGTCGAGGTAACATATGTTGGCTACAGGCTTTAGCTGATACAAATCGCCAGCTAAAATAAATTGAATACCACCGAAGCGTTGACTGCTTCCTCGAATACGTCAACAAACGTCTTTTGATTGTTGAAAAAGCTTCCACGACAACATAGAAATTTCATCTATCATAATACATTTGGTTGTCAAAATGTTACTTTTCTATTTTGGAATAATGTGTATCATTCAAAATCTTGCCGACAAGTTCATTTGATTGTAAAAAGACCATCATTAAGTCCTAAAAATTTGTAAATTGTCATTCCATTTGTCAAGAGAGGAGTAGATATTCCAGTTGTTCCAGTCATTTGGACTTTAATGCCTGGGTTTTTTGTAACCTATCCGCAATGTTAAAACGCTTTTAACCGTCCCTGCAGATCCTAAAATCAGTAAGTTATGACCCTTTTCTGCATGCTCAATCACACTTGCAGCCGCCATCTCAAGACTTTTTTATGTATTGACTTATTGCTTTATTAAATATAGCAATACACAATAAATCAAGTTATATAAAATCCCCCCCCCACCCCGAGAGATTGGAGCACCGGAATACTGTTGTATAATTTTCTCTTTCGAGCTTGGAGCACCGCAATTGTCAACCAATAAAATCGCAGATCAAGAATTAGGTCGTAAGAAATATGGAAGGAGTTTTCGCATTTAATACATTTTCACAAAAAGAATCATCGTACTGAACTTTGAATAAAAGTAAGTGAACAATGAGGAAGATATCATGAAAATAAATTCATTTATCTTCAAAGGCACGCATCTTGTACCAAAAAATTACGTAGGACTAGATAGTTTAAAATGAGATTGAAAATTTGCGGTATTATGATATGGAGATTTTTCCCTTGTGTGTTTTTATATAGAGATATTTATTTTTTCTTCGTAATAAATCCCCGTGGTTGTTGTATTGAAATGATCACTTCAACATCACAATTCTTTTAAAGGTTTGGTGACATAAAACCTTGTTTAATCCAACATATCTTTTAAAATACCCGTACCAGGTTAGGACCATTGCGATATTAAATTACTCTGGTATGCCTTTCTTCTTTTGTCTTTTTCACACGGTTATTTTAGATTGGCCCCAAGTTTTTTGTTTTGTTATTACCTTTATTTTTATGAGGCAAGATAATATGACAAAAATGTTAAATGTCAAGGGTTTATTTGATTCTTTAATAATTAGCAAAAAATAAGATAGCTTGTCATCCTACCATTTTCATTGGTAATATTGAAATAAAAACAAGAAAAATGGTCGATCTTAGTAATGCAAATGCTTGATAATTCGAATTTAGAGAGCAGTTAGTCGTTAATAAGTAATCTGTGGGTTATCAATATCAATAGTTAATGATCCACGGCAGGATTTCAAAGACTACTAATATTAGTGATCCCGAAATCTCAAATGACGTTTGTGGTGCATTAAAAAATTATTGATAAATTAAAACATGAAACATAAATAAAAGAGATTATGACGACTTTATTAAGATGGATGCAATTGGTATCTGTACAAGTCAAAAGTAAGGTTGGTGTTCAAGTCCTTCACAAAAAAGATCTTTCCGCGCGCTGGATCTGTCCTAATCTCTTTGCAATCTGTCTCTCCAAAACATCAGGGCTCAAGACAACAGTGCTTCGTTCATAGCTAGGTAGGGAGCGAAACTTCAGCTGTTCTCATATCGCCGGTGTTTTCGACCGAGTCAGCAAACATTTACAATAAAGAACTTGAGTAGTCCCTCTTTTATGAACTAAAAAAGAAATAGACACAAGACCATACACGTGCTTTCTCCCTCTCATAAAAACAAACAAAAGCATTGTCTAACCAGCGGCTGTTGGGATATGTGGCTTGAATGAGACTGGATTGTTGTCTTCGGAATTTCCACCTTATTTTCACAGTTGTCACAGTAAACGTCTAGCTTAAGGTTAAGGACCACAGAACCTCTGAGTGTGTCGTCAACGGCGTCCGTCTTTCGATGATATTTCATATGGTTTTCTCTTATCTTTTCTATCAGGCTCTCCTAGTCCAGACATCTTCTGAAGCAGACAGACAAATCCTGTGAGTTCCTGTATAAACTTCTGTAATCGTCGTCAAAGAAATACAGCCTCAATAATTTTTTTCATCGTCGGCTCGTGGTAGGCGACTCTTATCTCCTCCGAAATTCCCCTGGCTCCCCATTTGGGATTATGTTGATTTCGTTTAAATAAATGAACAGCATATTGATCCAAAGGTGGTCCGTATGGGGGCTTTGATGGTTCCTTTCTTCCTCTTTGCGGCGAAGACTATACCGTCGTCTGGAACGCTCTCCTCTATCGTGTCCTCCATATTTAAAACCGTCCGATCTTAAATGGTGTCGCTTACCACTACTGATTTCGACGATATTTTTGCCAAGGAGAAGAAGGACAAACGTTAAGAGGGAGGGCATAGATCTGAAGAAAACGGTTTTTGTGAGGAAATAGATTGGAGTTTTTAAAAAGACATGGATTTGAGGTGTGAACAAGAAAGGGGGACATTAATTTGAAGTGGTCGGGTAATAAAAGCTCAAATAACTTTTAAGCAAAATACTAAATATATAGGTTTTGGGGTTGATACAATGTACATGTAACCTGAACATTAGTCAAAACAAACAACACAACAAAACGTAGCTACAATAACAATCAAATTATCTTTATCTTATAATAATAAGGGATTACGATTAATATGTTCATCTAAAGGAATAAAAATGCATATTTCATATTACATATTGTCATACGAATAAACATTCCACGATCCCCAGATGTAAGAATAATGCCGAAGGTTTTGATATGTGCTACCGTTCCACCAAGGCTATGTTACATGTGATGTTTGCTCAATTTTAATATACACACAAAAATGAGACGGGGAATACATTTTTAGCGTACGCGACAAAACCTATATGAACAAGCTGCAATTTTAAATTGTCATATTCGTGCTATAACCCCTTTTATGTTCATCTTCTTGGTTAGACCAAGCACATGGAATTTGAAACTCTAAGGTCAGTAAGGTGGCACAAAGGCTAAATTTTCTGCCCCTAACCACCTCTCCCATTTTCCTCTCACACACAACCGCGTTCCCTTTTCGTTTCCCAAGTGACATTTTCACATGTGCGTTCAACTACGTGAAATTTACTTACAACAGAGAGGTACGGCACAATATTCCCATCGTTTATATGGATCTATTGTATAACACCATGGTACAACATCAGTATCGGGTGATCTGCAAAAATTCACATGCTCTGATGTCATTGGATAATTTGGGTTATGAGGTGACGTCACATCCCATCGTTGACATGTCCTGCCTGATTTCGTTGTGTTTATCGTTCCACGATAGATATATGCTTGACCGTCACTAAAACAGTCTTCTGTAAATCAAAAATATTAAATCTATATTATTAATTTAATAGACTTTTTTCTATGTTCGGATTTTATTCCTTTCACAATCCACTACATGATAAGTTTTTGTTATAAACATAAACAATAAACAGTGTACTTTATCACTATTGTATATTTCATTTTTCTGTGATGCTAGGGGAGAATGGGGGACAAAACGTAAACAAGAATTACGGAATATTTCCGAGTTTGATTTTAAAATTACAAATTAACAATTCTTTCGTTTCTATCCCCAATATTTAAGCACCCTTCAGGTAGAAAAGAGCGAAGCAAAAAAGAAAATAAATAAGAATAAAAAAGGCGTTAGTAAAATGTTTAACTGCAGTCTAAGAAATAGCGTTTGTGATTTTAAAAAAATCAGGTCCGAATACCCAATATTTTTAAAACCGTCCCTATCAGTAACCTGAACTGATCTTCGATACAGCTGGTGTTTGGTTTGTGTTACATTGTACATATTTTAAGCACCCTTCAGGTAGATAGATAAAGATAATAAAACAATAAACGTAACAATAAAAAAAATGAAAAGAAGTTAGCAAAATGTCCAACTGCAGTCAAAGAAATATCGTTTTGGAAATTTAAAAATTACAGGTCCGAATCCATTATTTTCAAATATTTTATATTCGTGTAGGTTATGTTACAAAATTTGCCAAAATTCACAGGACCGAAACGATTTTAACAGGCCAAACCTGTCGGACTGGTGCTAATTTGTAGATTGCAACTGACAACCAGTTGACCTAAAACTACACTTAATAACTTTGGTAAAGATACAGGCTCTAAATACAACTAGAATGCTACACGTAGCCAAGTTGAAGGGGTTACAAAGGATCAATGAACATTAAGGAGATGATAAAATGAACATTTTTTTAAATTGTTTCATGACTTGAATTGAAATGATAATGAGAAATATATTGGGGGTGGGGGGTAGGGTATTTTAATTCGCTTTTTATGGTTTATTTTTATGTAAGGCAAAATGGAAATAAAAAAAAGTTAAAAAAAACAGTACCAGTACGGGTAAATGAGAAAAACAGTGGTTTAATAATGTTTTAGTGAATGACTGAGTTAGTTGGTGTTTACCTCCTCCTCTTTTTATATGTTTAATGAGAGTGGCAAAGGCGACACTAGAAATATGTTTCCAAACACAAAACATACAGACAAAACAGAGCACGTACATCTACATGTATGTCTATAACGAAAACGTGAGAAATCAAAATCGCGAAAGCATCCAAAAAATAGACCGTCGAAAACGTTGCACGAAAACATAAATTTATCACCCTTTCATTTTTGATAGGCAAAATAAAAAACAGTACGGGTACGGGTAAATGAGCAAACAGTGAGTACATTTTGATGTTTGAGTGAGTCAGTTAGTTGCACAATATGGCTTATATATGGGCGATAGACATTAAGGAGATATTGTAAGAACATAAATTGATAAGAAATATATCTGGAGGTGTTGTGGTAAACAAAGGAACAATGAATGTTGAAGACCACTTGAAATATGAAAATGGACGGAAACACGGTGACCAACAAAAAGAAAAAATAATTTATGTGCATCTGTATTTATGTTAGGCCATTATTGTCAGCATTCAGGTTTTCAGTTATAGACTTTGATTTCCCAGGTCCCATATCGATGAAAATGTTCAGGCAACTTTCCCCGCGAATTTGCGGGTGCCTTCTAGTTAAAAATAAAAATAATAGCTAACTCCGAGTTCGTTTTGTGTTTATGTTTAATAAGTTTGTTCTTTAGTCACCTGTTCGGACTTTTGGCTTCCGAATGCCCAATTGGTACTTCTTGCCTCTTTCTTTTCAACATTGGACCCCCATTACTCCATTTATCGGTGACTGTCAATTTAGTTCACCATATTGGACTTTTGACCACATACATGACATATAATTTCATACTTAATTTTCACTTCATGTTAATTTTATCACAACTTGAAAGTAAATCTTCCTGATATAGGTGTGTCATTATTGCCCTAGAGAAGAAAAAAATCGACAGTTATCACATTCGTCTACTGATGATTTGCGAAAAATATATTTCTTAGTATAAATAGTGAAACTGATAATGCTTTACATTAAATACTTCCTATCGTCCAAATTAAAATTATTTCCAAATTAAGCGTTAACAAATGACTTGAAATAGGCTTATATATGAGAAGCTCTCAGTCATTAGACAACCGTGCGGGTTCCAGGTGGCGAATAGGCTGCAGCAGCGCTAAACTTGTCGGTAAAAATCCACAAAAGAACGTTCAGCAACCTGTCATCGGGAAGGTCGCTTTGTTTGTGTACAAAGCGACGGGAATGCGTGCCCTAAATGGCTGAATGGGGAAACCCCGTCAAATTGAATGCTAGGGTCGTCAGGCTAAAACGCAGAAAACCTGACTGCAAACCCGTGTTGAGAAAATGTCATGTTCCTTGCACATTAAAGAACTCTGCTGCATGTCCTGACAAACATGTGTAAGTACAGATATACATAAGTCAATAAAAGTATTTAATTTCTTTACCATCTCAACTTTGAGACATTAAAAGGAATGAACAATATTAAATAAAAAAAATGTACATGCGTAATCATGACTTTATTCTAGAGATTTAGATATAGACTCATCCGAGGCTAAAAAATGTATATAAAACATACCCAAAGAGCGAACAAATGAAATGTCTTATGTCTTGAGGTTGTATCGATAGTTTTTATCTTCTAGTAATTACATGAATAAGAAATCAATATGCTTGCACAATAAAACAAAAACCAAAAAAGCCAGGAATTAAGTATAAAACATTTTTAAGTAAAAAAAATAAGAATTACATGTACCATCCTGAAAATTTGAAATGTTGAATGTCGATGTAATTTTTTTTATAAATTAAGTATCAACATGGTTTGGTTTTTGTTCAATAAATTAAATATTAAATCAACAAGGTTTGTTTTTTGTTCAATAAATTAAATATTAAATCAACAAGGTTTGGTTTTTTTTTGTTCAATAAATGAAATATTATTTACAAAATCCCTAAATCTTCAAGGTGTTAATTTTTATTATCATGTTTTTTTTCTCTCTAAAAATCGAAGTAAACTGCAAGCGTCGATAAAGGCGATATATTTTAACGTTCTTAGTTTAACCAAAGATTACTAACCATTTGATTTTATAGGGGACTATGGATATTTTCTCCGTCCTGCCTTTTTACATCCCCATTCGTAAGAGAGATGGCTATATTGTAATCAAAGAAATAAAATATGTTGCACTGTGGCTTGTGTATAAATAAAAAAGATAAATAAATGGATGGTGAAGCCACATTTAAAACGAGTGAGTGAGTTGGTGTTTTACGCTCATGCAACGCTATATAGCTATAGGTTATCTACAGGCGATGAACATGAAAAGGATGATAAAATGACCATGAAATGATGATGATAAATGAAATATGGGGTAGGGGTGGGACACAAAGGAACGGTTAATTTTGAAGAACCACAGGAAAAGGGGGAGAGGTGGGTAGGGGCGGAAAATTTAGCCTATATGGTGCACTACTAGGCGGTCCACAAAGGGGTCTTTTACGTGCATGAAGCATGACACTCTCCACACACGTTGGCCCACTGTGGTCGGCGGTCAGGGTTTCCGTATTATAGACCGGACTACCCCCGCGGACGAGGGCAACCCTATTCAGCCACCCAGGGTACACACTTGGTCGCTCTGTGGGCTGAGCACTGACCCGACGTCAGAATTCCAAGACCCTTAGTCGCCTCTTACGACAAGCTAGGCTCTGCTGCGGGCCTATTCGCCACCCGAACCCCGCACGGGACCATTTAAAATGTAAAATGTAAAAACCAAATAAGAAAATAAATAAATAAAACCTTTAAAACAACAAAAACAAGAATGCCCAAATGTTCGGACATAAAGTCCTTCTTCAGGGGCTAAAAAGTAAAAGAAGTTGACACATCGACTGACGAGTCAAACTTTCGTAACAGATTTTTCAGCTTCTACTGAAGAGATTGATTTCAAATTCGGTATACAGCTTTATCATGATGAGATATATCGTGCTTCCCCTTTCCAGGTCAGTCACACATCCACTTCCTGTTTTCTGATCCGACTTAGACTTTTAGTAATAGATAATTTTTCGTAACAGATTTCTCGCCTTTCACAGAAGGGATTAATTTTAAATTTGGTATACAGCTTTAGCATGATGAGTTGTATTGTGCCTCCCCTTTCCAGGTCAAGCGTACTTCCTGTTTTCTGAGTGGTCGAGTGTGGGTATCCTTAGCACAACTAAGTGTAACCCCTGGTTATTTTGGGAAAAATGATCCAAGAGTCAATTTAGTTCAGAATACCCTTTTAAATCGAATAATAATATATTTTACATGATAAAAAATAAATCAACATTATAAAAAGATAAGCGACTAATAATATGTATAAGTTGCACACACATGTCTGGTTGTGTTGTATCTTATTTCTTCTGTTTAAAAATTACCTGAAAAGTAAGCTAGATTGTCTCAAAAGAACTTGATGTTCAGGACTAAAAAGTTGAAGATATTTAAATAATATACTTTTTCTTTATTTACCTGATAAAATACTATTATTTGTTAGTATCAAAATTGCCAAAAGGCTTCCAACGGTCCCATGTAATTTTCCGTTCATCTTCTGGAAGAACTAAAATGTTTCAATTATCAACAAATAAAATGTCATGGATTAAAAACTAGGCTCACAGTTCAATTCTAACAGTGAGATTATTTATTATCAATTATTTATAATTGTAATGAGTTTTGTTAGATTGATTTTCAAATATATAAATACATTTCTTCTCTAGTTTTAGAATAAAGATTAAGTACTTTTAGTTCTTTCACGATAATTCAACATTACTTGTGTGTTAAGTTTATAAACGTAATTAAAACTCTCCCATGATATTATCATCCCATGCTCACTATCAAAAACGAGTGAAGTCAATATATCGGCGGTTGTCAATCATAAACGTTTAAGGATTTTGCTAACTTTATGTAAGAAAAACACCAGGCAATTTAGTTAACGTTGGTTTAACATTGAAAATTAATATTAAATTATATTGTTATTTAACGTCTGAAGTCCATCACTCAAAACGTTAAAGTCTAACATTTGACGTCACGGAATTCAACAGGAAAATTAACGTTAACAAGAGTATGAATCGCGCAGCTGACTTGTATGTCTCAACCAATTATCGGCTATCAGGCAAAACGTATTTGACAGTTAAGGGACCATTAATATTTGTTGTTGGTAGAGCGCCTCTGATGAGTCTCGAATAGGCGAAACTCGCGCCAGCCGAAGCAATATTTAATGTTTGTAAATTTATTGTATGTTTTTTATTTTTAATATCCGTGGTGGTTAGCGCAGCTGGTAGAGTTTTAATTCTCCGAGGTAAGCACGCTCCAGCATCAACACTTTTGTGTTGACGAACACATCGACCAAAGCTATAAATTATCTGTTGAAATTTCTAAATTATCAAAATCCTTAGGTTCTTTCCTACCCCAGGCATAGGTTGGTCTTAGTCATAATTTTGTTTCTCGTTCCATTTTTTGGTAATGATATTCTGACGTGTGCTCTTCATATTCATATAGTAATTGGCATTTTCAACTTTTAGAAGAGCGTCTCTAATGAGTCTTGAATAGACGACACGCGCGTCAGGCGTAGCAAAATTAATTGACTGGAATTTTGTTGTAATTTTTATTCATAATTAATACGTTTAAGGGATCATCTGACAACATTGTTAAATGCAATGAAGTGTAGGAAGTAGAGGTAGCAATTGGGCATCCGAAAGTCAAATGTCCAACAGGGCAGAGACAAAACCAGTTTACACCAACATGAACAGGACAAGAGAAAAAAAAACAGACAACATAATACAGAAATACAAAAACAACTGAATAGCAATCAATAACGCGAACTCACGTATTCCGGAAAATTAGCAGTTTTTGCTTGCTATATCATATCCTTGCGCTGTCAACTGGCAATTCAGTGTGTCAAATCAGGTAAATAAATGTAATAGCAAAATTACCGAACTTGGAGAATCAATCTTAAATGTCCATAAGACAAGAAAAAACAAGGAAGACATATCGGGAATGGTCCTCACTTGGTACAGGTATTCAAAAGAAATGGCGCGCAAACCCCCCTTTCCAATGCGATCTTTGGGTCCAGTAGTTACACAAAACACACAAGGTTTGTGAAGACATATTAGGGATGCTCAGATAATCATCTCAGTACATCAACCAGCCAAACACTAATCAAATCAAGAACTAACCATTTCGTCTAACATGATATTGAATTTTTCTATGAGTGGCTGATAAAGAAAGATTGTTTTAGAGATCGTATGAGACGACGTACTTTCTTATAATCTTGGTCTAATAGTCGGTTACGGAGAAAGCGGTGTCGGATAAAAAAATCTGACAAATGTGCACAAGCCCTGGCATATCGAATAAGTTGTGAAATATAGACACCGTTGGCAGGTGGCGTTGGTATGTTAATTTCCAGGTTAGGAAAATAAATAATTTCAAAATTAAAATCGTCTCTTTTACCATAAGTTTTTGTACTAAGATGACTACCCGGGTCAAATTCGAGATTGAAACAATTGACACATTTAGTTGACAGAATTTCATGATAAATTTCATAAAAAAAAATTTCAAAATAGAATGAACAATAAATATTCTACAACAGTTATGTCAATACACCTGTTTTAGCCCTTTCTAAAACAGTAAGGGCAAAAAAAAAACTAATAAAATACCAACCTTCCTTAAGTGGTTACAAACATCATTTCAAAATTTCATAGCAACCGGGCAATATTTACTCAAAATATCGCACGGAAACCAAATGTCCACAGACGAGGACGACATCGCCATAACATTATACGATCGCAAAAATTTTGCGGTCGTATAAAAATGACTTTGATGTCAAAGGTCAACCATGATGTTACGCGACACACCGTCTTGTAGTGACCTACCCACATACCAAACATCTAAGGCCTTTGTCAAAGGACAAGGAAGTCATGGCCCACACAAGACTATATATCTTAGTAACCTTGAGATCAAAGGCCAGGGTTGGCAATGTTGATACACGACACATCGTCTTGTAGTAACATACCCACATACCAAATATATAAGGCCTATGTCAAAGGACAAAAAGGTTATGACCCACACAACACAAAGACTATAGTCCAAAATATCATTATAAATGACCTTGAAGTCAAAGTTCCATGTCAACTATGTTGGTACGCAACACATTGTTTTTTTGGTGACCTTACTACATACCAAATATCTAAGGATTATGTCGAAAGACAAAACAAGTTATGGCCCGGACAAGACTAAGGTCCAAAATCTCATCAAAAATTACCTTGAGGTCAAAGGTCAACCATGTTGGTAAGCGACAAATCGTCTTGTAGTGATCTTCCATCATACCAAATATCTAAGACCTATGTCAAAAGACAAAAAAGTTATGACCCGGACAAGGCTTCGCTGAGAAGAAAAAAAAAGACGAAGAACTCATGGTAAAACAGTGTCTCCCTTTGGTGAAGGGGAGACATGATGAACATGAAGTTATGATGATAAATGAAATATGGGGGTGGGGTGGGAAAGGAAGGAACGGTAAATTTTGAAGAACCACAGGAAAAAGGGAAGAGGTGTTTATTATTGTATTGCTTGACCAAAATGAGTTGCAATAAAGATTATCATTTAAAGGTGTCATAATTCATGGAAAACGACTGACTGGGAAGTCATGACTATACCAAGATATGGCTCTGATTTGGTCATGTAGAAAGTGTCACACACTACAATTTCTGAATGTAAAAATATAATTTTACATTAACGGACCAAAGCACCAAACTTTTTGTATTTTCTATATTTTGAATCCTTGGCCAAATTTGAGAAACTAACGAATATATATTGAATGACAGCTAAATGTGTAAGCAACTTTTGTGTCATACAATACGCTCTATCAAAGAAAGCGTGATTAATTAATCCTAACGACTCTAAAATAACATCAGTTGCCATAAAAATGACAACAAAGTTCCAGACAATAAATTTTGCTACGCCTGACGCGCGTCGCTCTACCAAAAATATTGTAAATGCCAAACACTAAATAATTTAATAAGAGCATAGAACAATAAATCCAAAATTACCAAACTTGGGAACCAAATTATTACTAAGATGATCAACCTATGTCTGGGGTAGGAAGGACCTTAGAGTTAAGACAATTTTGAAATTTAAACGGATAATTTAAAGCTTTGATGTGTTCTCCAACACAAAAGTGTTGGTGCCGGAGCGGGCTAACCTCGGGGAATTAAAACTCCACCAGCAGTGCTAACCTTCACGTGTGTTCGAAATAAAAATGACAACAAAGATCCAGGCAATAAATTTTGCTACGCCTGACGCGCGTTTCGTCTATTCAAGACTCATCAGAGGCGCTCTACCAAAAATATTGAAAATGCCAAACACTAAATAATTATGAAGAGCATAGAACAATAAATCCAAAATTACCAAACTTGGGAACCAAATTATTACTAAGATGATCAACCTATGTCTGGGGTAGGAAGGACCTTAGAGTTTAGACAATTTTGAAATTTAAACGGATAATTTAAAGCTTTGATGTGTTCTCCAACACAAAAATGTTGGTGCCGGAGCGGGCTAACCTCGGGGAATTAAAACTCCACCAGCAGTGCTAACCTTCACGTGTGTTCGAAATACAAATGACAAAAAAGTTCCAGACAATAAATTTTGCATACATAAACTCCACAATCTGGTGTGTTGCTTTTACATTAGAAGGGAGAGTTGACAATTTGAATGTTCAAGTCATTAAATTTGTCGTAGATCTTGGTAAAAAGTTAATGCTTTCGACTTTTTTTAAATCCACAAAGAATCAAATTTCTTGGTATGCAAAATGGTATCTACGAACTTAGCTCCATTTACAAACCATAAATTTGATGCTCGTAGTTCTTTGATAGAGTCATAACACAAGCATAAGTGTATAAATAGAGATTCTAGGAGCATGTTTATTCTAGATAAAGAGCAAGACCAACCAAAGTATAGAAACAGAACACAAAGATACCGATTACCAAAGAGGGTCTGTGTTAATATAAAAGAAGAGGCAGAGAAGTATGGCGAAAAAGAAGTTTGGATGAATGCACGTAAAACAAAACGTGGTAAGGCAAAGAAGAAAGAGAAGAAAAAAACAAAAGTATAACGGCAAGCAATGGCATGACAAGAGGAGAAACTGAAGCCAAAAAAGCATCAATAAACCAAAACAACCCAAATTGAGCTTGATAATAGCTCAAATGAAGATCGACTCAATTCTGCAGAATACTCCTCAGAAATAAGCTTGTTATGATAGAGATGGACCTAATAATACTGGTAATATGTTTGGACAAAAATCTTGATTGCCTCAGCTACGTTTTATCATTTAATGAAAGTTCCAAGAGAGAAAAACAAAAGCGTAAAACCAAAAACAACTTAGATTGTACGATGGCTGAAATAGCAAATGAGGGAACCAAAGTTGATAAAATAGAAAAAGAATAGATGTAATACACCGGGTATAAGCGTTACCGCGGGAGAGTCGCTAAAACGTAGGGGAGAGTCGCTTTGAACGTAGGGGAGAGTCGATATTTGACCTAGATCGGAGCACACCAGGTATGTAAACGATAAAATAATCTATTTTCATTGATCAAATGTTAAAAATGAATATTGCACGGAACATTAGAATTATTTAAGAATGTGTACACGCTAAAATTGCCTCCCAGAACCTTACATTTCATACCAAACACCTCGAACTTTTCCGGACGGTCAGTGTAATTTTGGTGACATCGCATCTTAAAATCTGATTTTTTCCACAATGAATACATTATATGACAATCGCATGCACTCGGTACATGCACAAGATTGATATCTAGAAGAGATACTTCCGTGTTACCCTTTACGAAGTCATAATAAAATTCTATTCGTTAATTTTTCAACAACAACAAAAGTGCCGTAGGGGAGAGTCGATTCGATTTGTCTTGAACGTAGGGGAGAGTCGATTTGGATTGTTGTGAACATAGAAGAGAGTTGTATTGAATTGGCTTTCAATCAAAATTTATAACAACAAACGGTGCAAAATCTTGAAACAAAATCCTCATAGGATTATGTTGTGTTTTATTGTACGTGTTGATACTATAGAACCTACATTATCAATGTTAACAGCACACATGTAGGTCTAATATCAAAGACTCACACTTCCAAACCCTTGCTCAAACTTCCATCACTTAGTCGTTCATGCATTGATCCTGATCCCCAGATATACGGATAAGAACGTTGCAAAACCTTGAAAAATATTACAATCTGTATTATCAAGCATATGAAATCATTATGGTTTTTTTCCAAGACTTAAGTATTATGGTTATGTTTTTTTTTATTTTTCAGAAATAATTCGTTTGATTTTGATAAGTAGAAAAAAAGCTGTGAAGGAGAAGAATATTAAATTTGGAAGTACATGTATATCAAAGCCGATTTAACCTTCCAGTTGTATTACCAGTTCGACAAAGCCATAGAAAAGATGAAATAAAAATTCTACCGCCAAAAAGACTTACGATGTTTGATGAGTAGTGTCTTTGTGCCGAAGATGTTTAAATTTTATAAAAATTATATAAATATAAATTTAATTTATTTAATGTCGTTCATAAGTGTTCAGTTTTGAGACAGAATTGTAGGAACAGTTTTTTAGCTCACATGGAGCCACAAAATAGAAAAAAAAATGAGATCTGGAATAAGTGTACACGAAGCAGCTCACATAACAAGTGGTATTTTAGAAAAAAACACAATGGACAACCGCCAGCCGCCTTCAACGAGGCCAGTAGGCGCTGCTCGCGGTTCTGCAATTGGCCCATGGTATTAATTAAATGCATACAATTCAAATCGGATTTATCCAGTACTGAAATAGTCATAGATAGACCCCCTTGCGACCTTTTACCATCAATTGGTCGTCGTCGGTTGTCGTCCGTTAACATTTAAAAAAATTCTTCATTGAAACCTCTGAACAGAATTTAATAAAACTTTGTATGATTGGTTCTTTGGGTGTCCTGCTGCACAAAAGTTGAGTTCTGATTTTTGATCCATCGAAAACACATGGCCGCCGTTGCTAAAAATAGACTTGGAGAGTACTGTTTTGGCTTGTAAAGTCTCTCTTTGGTCGAAGATGTCAAATGACTTCTTATAAAGGTTAAGGCCTTTTAAAGGTAAAAGATAGCGGATTTTCACTTTTTTGTCCTACAGAACAAAATATATTGCAGATAGAGAAAAGCTGTCGCTTGCTTCAATCTTCAGCTCACTGAGCTCTACAAAAGTCTGCATTGGTTCGATCATGTCAGATATGACCACTAATAGGGTTAAATTCAAGAAAAGCGTTTTTAATGTTTTTTGGGGTTTTTTTGTCCTAGAGGTTCACACGTATTGCAAAACCTGCTTCACCTTTAATCTCATTTAGTTTTACAAAAGTCCCTGATTAGAATAACAGCTCATATAATGAGACCTTTAAGCTTAAGGCCAGGTGATCGATTCAGGCTTCTTTTAGCCTTTTGTTCAGTAATGAGAAAATATAGTAATTGAATACCCAACCTACGAAAGAAGAGGTTCATATATAGGGTCCTAAACTGTTTGTCCGCCCATCAGTCCCAAATTAGACTTACGGCCTTCTAGTTGAAATTATTTTCAAAGTAAGAACTATGAGATCATTATAAAACTTTAAACATGAATTGTATGTATCATAGTATGAACAAACAAAAGTCTCCATAAATTATTCCCTACCTATGTAGTGAACCATGCCAGTTTGTCCTGTCTGTCGTTCGAGGTTTCCATAATAATCTTTTACGTGTTCGAAAATATTTGGTCATACTTTGCACAGTTGTAATTGTACTAAATGATTGTCTATTTATTTCGATTTCGAGCAGAATTTGAATTATATAGATTTTTCTAGTTGCTCCGCTTTAGTTAAAGGCAGGGAAAGCGGAAACTTTTATATGACCACGAACAGATAAAAATTCAACAATAAGCAAAAAGGCCAATATCACTCTTAGGAACACGCGAATCGATCCAGGTAATTTTTACTAAACTCAGCAAAAGATTTCTCTTATAATCAACTGCATTTTTTTACTTATCAAAGTAAATCGAATGAAATAACTTTTCTTAAAAATCATTAAGGCTGCGCTCGTTCGAAATATAAATAGTACGATTGAATTGTCGCACTCATGGAACTTAAAGATTTCCCCATTGACACCAATTGTAAATAAATTGTTAATGTGGAGATCCACTACGGCTTTCCCTACGACATTAAATAAGGATTATGAAAAATCCTGAACATGTTAGTAAAAATCTTTAGACTCTTTTCGCCTATGTAAAGTGTTAGTAAAAATTACTTGGATCGATTCGCGTGTTCCTAGGAGTGAATATATGTGTTATTTTTTTGTTGGAAAAACACAGTAGACGACAGACTAAAATGAGACTGCTGTCTACCGATTTCTTCTATTCTAAAAGTCAAGCACGCGTAAATGTTTTGAATTGCCCCAGTTTGCCATTTTTCTGCAAATTTATGTATCCACAAACGAAAATTTAAGAAGCAAAAAAAAAAATGAAGTATATATACATATAAAACATTTATTTTAAACATCAATTACACAAATATTTTGGAAGTATAACAACCATTAAGTATAGTCCTTTCCACTTTATGATCCACCATCCACATCACCATTATTCAGTCCTTATACAGAATACAGTGACCACCATACAACTGTTGGGAAATCCGACCGGAACAGAAGACGGGAAGTGTTTAAGCTTCTTTACCAAATTCCATTTAGCCGTCACCTAAGGGTCGTCACATATATGTATAAGCTGAAATAAAATATAAAAAAAAAGGTTAAACTTTGTGTAACGAATTAACAAACAAAAAGTCTAACGGATGCACAGATAGATGAGTTCTCAACTGAGAGGTGAACAGGGTAAATCGCAATTTCCGCCCGGAATCAGATAAGAAAGTAGGAGAAGCTTATGAATCAATGTCCGTCTATCTGCTTCTGGGGATAGGGATCAAAAAGAGCGTTATATATTGCATGAAGGACTAGGTGCAGAAAAATTGAGCAAGGGGCTGGAAGTGGTGTGAGCCCTTGCTTTTAGACCTATATATATGCTGTTAACATTGATAATGCAGGTATTTTAACATCTGACAACACGAACAGTAAAACCGTAACATAACCCTATGATACCTTTTTCAAGTTTTTGCAACGTTTGTTGTAAAAAGATGATTGAAAGCAAAAAATGCAACTCTCTTCTACGTTCACAACAATCCAAATCGACTCTCCCCTACGTTCAAGACAAATCGAATCGACTCTCCCCTACGGCACTGACGTTGTTGTTGAAAAATTAACGAATAGAATTTTATCATGACTTTGTAAAGGGTAACGGGGAAGTATCTCTTCTAGATATCAATCTTGTGCATGTACCGAGTGCATACGATTGTCATATAATGTATTTATTGTGGAGAAAATCAGATTTTAAGATGCGATGTCACCAAATTTACACTGACCATCCGGAAAAGTTCGAGGTGTTGGAATGAAATGTAAGGTTATGGGAGGCAATTTTAGCGTGTACACATTCTTAAATAATTCTAATGTTCCGTGCAATATTTATTTGTAACATTTGATCAATGAAAATAGATGATTTTATCGTTTACATACCTGGTGTGCTCCGATCTAGGTCAAATATCGACTCTCCCCTACGTTCAAAGCGACTGTCCCCTACGTTTTAGCGACTTTCCCGCGGTAACACTTATACCCGGTGTAATAGCAAAAGATGATAAGAACGTAGTAGATCTAGATGATAAGACAACAAAAGATGATATGAACGCAATAGAGGATGAAAAGGCAACGATGAAAAGATAGCAAAAGATGATATGAAAGCAAAAAAGGATGAAAAGGCAAAACGAGATGAAAAAGCAATATATGATATAAAAGAAAAAGATGTAGAAATAGTAAAATATGATAAGATAGCAAAAGAAAAAGATGGTGAAATGTCAAAAGATGTCATAATAGCAAGTGGACGCAGTGACTGTAGATATTGGAAAGACTGAAAATGAAAAGTTTAAGAGAAAAACATGAAATGAAGAGAGCACTACAGTAGCTGTTCATGATGATGTCAAAGAACTTGATGCAAAAGAAGTCGGATAATCTACCAAGAAACAGATTATGAGAGGTTCTGCCTCTATGCATTCAAAGGGAAATAAATCAACTAAACAAACAGTGCAAATGAATCCTTCGAGAAAGTGAATTCGAGTAAATATTTTCTGTGAATTTCATTTGTTACGGTTTCCATCCCAATTATAAACTAATATTTAAAAATGGACTTTGTTTTAAAGTGGTTTTACTTTACCGATTTCAATATAAGGGTATACTATATAAAATCGTTTTTTCGTTTGTTATTTTTGAAATAACTAAGATAACATATCAAAATAAATGTACATATGAGACTGTTAGAAGAAAGGTGTACCAAAGGGGCAATCAAACATCGTTATCTTAAATAGTTGTGTATTTTGTATTCGATTTTTTTTTTCAAAAATTCCTTCTGTTCCTAGAATACGGAATATATTACTTGAAGTCAATTCACATGCAAACTATTATTTTAGATAATCTGAAACCAGAAGTAGAGGACCGTATATGGGTGGAAGGACAGAAAAGAAAAACACATGAATACAGGGGGGTGTTAAGGAGAATAAGACGTGCTATATATAGGCGTTTTCGCGTTCTTTTTAAAGGTTGCCAAGGAAACCAAACAGAAACGTGAATAAAAATATAATTCTAATTTTTTTTAAAGGGAATATAGTTAAAAAGTATGGCAAAAATCTACCGTTGTATTTAATAGTTTAAAGTCATGCAGTTTCAAAACAAATGTCGTAAGTTGTTGGTTTTTTTTTTTGCAAATTGCCATATTTTGTCCAAATAATAGACTTTTAATATTACATTAAGTCGGAGAAAAATGAATCATTATGCTGAAGCGTCTGTTACAGTAGTCCATCTCGCTAGTTAGGCCAAGTGACGTTCGTTCGTTCTCTTGTGGCACTCACTGAGTCTTTTTATTTGCCATTTTTTCTCTGTAAATCTTTTTTTTTCTCTGTCAGACTACTGTGTCTGGTTTTATGTTTTGTAATGGTTAATGATTAATATCTTAGGTTGGTTCGTGCGAAAGAAAAGGAAAGGGCATAGCATGTAACTCCACTCATGTGGACAAATCATAAATCAGGACTTTTTTTAAAATAAAACGATGAAAACAATCGTGGAATCAGTGCCAATGTCCTTTATATGCGCATTAAGTTCACATCTCTGATTTATACATTTACTAAGAGATTTATGAACTTTCTTTCTGTCTCTGAGTTTTTTTTTAAATTTAAGATATGCATATATCATAATGTTACTTAGGGAGCGACCGTTTGATTTAAGGGAGAGGGGCTTTGTTGAAATTGAAACAAAAATGCAGAATTGGCAACATTCCAGAAATAACAAGGAAATTGTGAGCCACTGTTCACTTAGTATACCCCTGCTTATCTGCTGAAGTCGGTAAACAGGAGGCACAAGTAGTTAACTAACAGACCTTATTTCGGCCAATTAAGAGAGTCATACTAAATAATACCCGTATACAAAATATCAAGTCACGGATTTGTAGTTTCTGAGAAAACTGTTACAAAAATTATCAACAATTGTTCAATAACGTTGAAATCGGTAAACATACTCGTAAATTATAGAAAATAATGAGATGTGGGATAAGTGTACGCGACAAAGCCCACAATTAAGCGGCAATTTAGAGAAAACCACAATGGACAGCAGCCTTCAACGAGGCCATTTGGCACTGCTCGCGGTTCTACAATTGGCCAATGGTTTAGTACAAACGAAAGCTTTGTCAAAGATTCCTGGCTTAGGACAGGCACATATAATATGTGGCGGGGTTTAACTAGTGTTTTGGGCCCAACCTTCCCCCTATCATGTAGATATCCGACATATTTTTTTTTTTTTTTTGCTTATTTTATGTTATTAGCATTTTAAATTTAATATTCATTTCAAGGCAAATATCAAATGACTATTTAATTATCCCCTATGAGCAGCCCACTTGTCAGCAGCATTTTAATCAAAATGATTTGTCGTCAAAACATTGACAAGTCAGCAAGAAAAAGCCATGTGCCCATCCCAATAAGCTTATATTTGGTATAGGTCACTAAAGATTTAGGAAATTTACAGTGGGATCTCGTAGATTACGATGAGCAATGTTAGTGGTTTGGTTCAGGTAAAGAAAGGTAAAAAAGTTAAGTTAAATTGTCAATTATCATAATGTGAACGGTTTTCTATTTTTTTTTTGTCTCTTTGAATAATCGTATTAAAACATTTTTTTTCTTCAGTCAGGATTTCTCCCCAAAAAATAAAATATAACCATTGAGGGTAGACTTATTTACTTCTATACCTTTTCTGAAAGAAAACCTGTTTCTACCAGGAAATGCAAGAGAAATTGTCCAAAATTAATTATTACGAGAAACAAAATCATGTCAGTTTATTTAGATTTCGCCTGCAATTTTAACCACTTGAATACAGTTGTTATATATAAATAAAAATAAGAACAAAGTTCCAGCCAATTAAGTTTTCTACGCCTGACGCGCGTTTCGTTACCCAAATATTAAAAATGCCAAAACACTACAAAAATATGAAGAGCATAGAACAATAAAACAAACATGCCGAACTGGAAACCGAATTATGTCCGGGATAGGAAGACCCTTCGGGGTTTGACAATATTGAAATTTTAACTTTCAATTTTTGGCTTTGATGTTGATAAAGATGCAGGAGCATGAATGGGAGAAACAATTTTATGTTGACCCACATTATAAGGAACGATACAAACAAGCAGAAACATAAAAAAGTATATGTTAAACAAATCCGTATTTACAATGTATGCATTAAAATTGTTGTAATAATATCCAATAGTTGTCAAGGAAGTTATAGTTGAAAACATGACATTCCTGTAATGCATTGAAATTTTACCTTGCAAGTTCAAAGTTCATTATAAATCTCATAGTACATATTGTTCTTGTGGGTTTTCGACGGTGCAAGATGGAAAGGAGAGAAATAAGGAGGGTGTCACAGCCCTTTTGGTACGCGGTAGTCCGTGCTTTTTAAAGGGTATTCGGTACGCCAAGGTGTGGTACGCGGTACGCGATGTTCCGAATTTTTAAGCTTTTGTTATGCGTACGCCGTGATCTTTAGAGTATTCGGTATTCCAGTCTTAACGGTATTCTGTCCTTTTTTAAAAGGTATTCGGCATTCCGAGGGCGGGGGCTGTGGCACCCCAAATAATGCCATAATGAGGTCTTCAGATGAAGATTTAATAATATACTACGACATAAGATCTAACGTGCCGATGACCTTACCATGACACCCATGTTCACGGATGACCCATCGGATGGCCAAATGTTACGTAATGTCATGTAGGCGGATCAAAATAAGGAATTAAAAATGTGAATTGAAATAACCAAATATGCTTTTGATTAAAACTCTTACCACCAATGAATAATATGAGAACAAACTCATCACCACAATGGTGATTGCCCCAGTTACTCAGAGTCACGCCCTTCTTCTGTGATGCATTTGAGTCACCAATAAGTGTCAGAGAGACAACCAGTACACCTAGGTGACAGACTAAAACAATACGATGACGTATCAATTCCTTGGAGTGAGTGAGTGAATTAGTGCTTTACGCCCTTGCAACACTATCTATACTACTAAAATAACGAAGCGTTTTTTGTTAGCCGGGTTGCAGCCTAAACAACAAATGCTACTACGAGTGAGTGAGTGAGTGAGTTGGTGTTTTACGCCCGTGCAACGCTATATAGGTTATTTACAGGCGATGAACATGAAAAGGATGATAAAATGAACATGAAATGATGATGATAAATGAAATATGGGGATGGGGTGGGACACAAAGGAACGGTAAATTTTGAAGAACCACAGGAAAAGGGGAGAGATGGGTAGGGGCGGAAAATTTAGCCTATGTGGTGCACTACTGGGCGGTCCACAAAGGGGTCTTTTACGTGCATGAAGCGTGGCACTCTCCACACACGTTGGCCCACTATGGTCGGCGGTCAGGGTTTCCGTATTATAGACCTGACAACCCCCGCGGACGAGGGCTACCCTATTCAGCCACCTAGGGTACACACTTGGTCGCTCTGTGGGCTGAGCACTGACCCGACGTCAGAATCCCAAGACCCTTAGTCGCCTCTTACGACAAGCTAGGCTCTGCTGCGGGCCTATTCGCCACCCGGGCCCCGCACGGGACCAAATGCTACTACTAAGCTTCACATATCAAAAATAGGGGATTATTGTGCCCTTTAAAAATTTCATTAACATATGTGCAATTATGTCTGCAGTTTTTAAATTAACCTAATTAATTGATCAATAAACGGTATAGCCGTCATCGTTCCGGAATTACACTCCAGCGGTCATACTAAAAAGCGATAGGAAGTGTCCAAACGGGCATTAGGCGCCCGAGACTAAACAGTTTATTCTTATCTGAAAATTAAAAATAATGGAGTACATGTATAAATAAATTGTTACAGAATTATTTAATCGATCGATATATCAACCTAAAAAAACTAGAAGTACCTGTACGTGTAGAGGAAATTTAGAAAAAACACAATGAAAAACTGACAGTAACCAAAAACTTATAAGAATTAAATAATACCGTAGAACCTTTAATTTGCAATTAGCACAACCATGTAAGGTCACGCAAATGCAATGTTTTATTGTGTAATATTTTGTAAAGCAACCAACGATTGATTTTCCCGCTAATTCGCGGGTTTTTCCTAGTATAGATTATTTAAAGGCGATGAATATGAAAAGGATGATTAAATGAACATGAAATGATGGTGATAAATGAAATATGCTGTGGGGCGGGAAACAAAGGAACGGTAAAGAACCACAGAGGGGTAGGGGCAGAAATTTTAGCCTATGTGGTCCACTTCTTGGCGGTACACAAAGGGATCTTTTACGTGCATGAAGCGTGGCACAACACGTTTGCCCACTATGGTAAGCAGTCATAGTTTCCGCATTATAGTCCTGACATACCACTGCGGACGAGGACTACCCTTTTCAGCCACTTAGGCCGCTCTTTGGGCAGAGCACGAATCCAAAGTCACAATCCCAAGACCCTTTGTCGCCTCTATCGACAAGCTAGGCTCTACTGAGGGATTAATCGCCTCCCGGACCCCGAACGGGAAAAAGACATTAAAGTATGCTGCACTTTGATGGTACTCTTATCGACACTTTCTGCTCGGTTTTTTACTTTTTTTGCCAACACGATACTGCACAACGGTTTGTGGCTAGGTTTTCCGCTTGATAGCCTGGCAACACCAGCATTCATTGTGACAGTGCAAAGCGGCCTTGCCTGGGTGCCAAAAAAACTAAAAAATACTTAAGTCTGAGAATATTCTTATTTTTCATGGCGACTCCAATCAAAACTTTCTTATTTCAGTTGAGAATATTCTCAGACTTAAGTATTTTTAAAGGTTTGTGTGCGATGTAGGGTTTCCGAGTGTTCTTAAGTGAATTTTTATGTACAAGTCTTACGCTACTTGGTCACCTGTGCGGGTTCCGGGTGGCGAATAGGCCCGCAGCAGCGCTAAGCTTGTCGGTAAAAGTCCACTAAAGAGCGCTCAGAAACCTGACATCGGGTCATGCCGCTTTGCCCACAAAGCGACTGGGATGTGTGCCCCAGGTGGTTGAATGGGGCAGCCCTGACATCGAGAGATGCGGGGTCGTCAGGCGATAATGCGGAAAACCTGACCACAAACCATAGTGGTGCACCGTGTTGGGATAAATGTCACGTTCCTTGCACGTTAATGAACCCTGCTGCAGGTCTCGGTAAGAGTAGGATCCCCATGCAGGAGGCTAAATTTCCCGTCCCTACCCATCACTCCTCTTTCCAGTGGCAGTCAAAACACTCCTACCCGATTGGCCTTGTGTCCCCATTTCCTCCACTTCATCATCATTTCATGTTATCACCAGTTTCATGTTCATCTCCCGGATATAGCCAAAATCGTGTTGCTTGGGAGTAAAGCAATAACTAACTAACTAACTTACGCTACTTGGAGCCTATTTCCCGCCAGGCGCTCTGGTCAACAAAAAGTTCATGGAACAAACTTTTTGTTGTGTGTTAAATAGAAGAAAATGAGATGTGGAATAAGTGTACGCGACACAACCTACATTATAAACGTATAAAGCAACTATTATTTCATTTTTGAAGGAAGTGACATGTAATGAAATATATCTTTGCATGATCGACAGTAAAACATTGGGCCTATAGAGATTGAGTTCGTGTTTAACGCCAAAGCAACAACAATATGAAAATATGGGATATTTTAGGTGCCCTCTAAGGCAGGTTTGACTGTATGTAATACTAGTAAGCGGACGATACCATGAACGTGAAATTTGTGATATATTAATCATCAAACTATGACTGAGAAATTGATAAGCGAAAAATGAAAAGCACAGATATAGCAATAGGTGGAGTTAAAGGATAAAAATAACATTTTGGTCATGAGTTTTTTGGTAATGTTTTTTTTTTCTCTTTTATTTATCATGTCTTTTGAAAGTGATGTGTACTTGCTTCTATTGATTCTCTAGTGACATTAAATGACATAACGTTCAACATATTAACATAAATGTGAGTGAGTTGGTGTTTTACGCCCGTGCAACGCTATATAGGTTATTTACAGGCGATGAACATGAAAAGGATGATACAATGAACATGAAATGATGATGATATATGAAATATGGGATGAGGTGGGAAACACAGGAAAAGGGGAGAAGTGGGTAGGGGCGGAAAATTTAGCCTATGTGGTGCACTACTTGGCGGTCCACAAAGGGGTATTTTACGTGCATGAAGCATGGCATTCTCCACACACGTTGGCCCACTATGGTCGGCGGTCAGGGTTTCCGTATTATAGACCGGACAACCCCCGCGGACGAGGGCTACCCTATTCAGCCACCTAGGGTACACACTTGGTCGCTCTGTGGGCTGAGCACTGACCCGACGTCAGAATCCCAAGACCCTTAGTCGCCTCTTAAGACAAGCTAGGCTCTGCTGTGGGCCTATTCGCCACCCGGGTCCCGCACGGGAATATTAACATAAAAGTCATTCCCTTTCTGTCCAGTAAATAGTAGTTTTTGAGCAAAGTTATTAAGCAAAAGTGATTCCACCGCTTAAACTCATCTATTATTAAATATTGTACTAAAAATAAATGAGTATAAAGAACATCAATCTAGATTAAAAAGATACATTCATTCAAGGTTGACCATTCTTATTGTCAGAAATGATTTGACTTGGAATTTAACTGATGCATATGTAAAAAGCAATAAATAAATACAATATATACGTATAACGTTCATTAATCTACCACCTACTTTCGTATTAAAAACATATATTTCAAAAGATTTTAAAAGCAGAGCTATCTGAGTATTGAAATTTAGTATTTCTAAGCAAAAACTCAACTAAATACCAATGGAAAAAAATGGTTGTTTTTAAAGCTATAATTTGAATTGTTTTGTTAAATATACATGAAGCTAATAAAATTTGTATATTTTACCATTGTAAGAATCATTTTCATTGAACACAAAATAATATTAAGAACGGAGCGAAAATTCGCTAGACTTACGCATGGTCCATTTAAAAAACTTTCAGACATTTTCCCTCAATAATTACCTAATGTTTTTAGATTAATGTTTAGTTGATACATGTATCATATATGAAAGGATATGGAGTAAATGAACATGAGACCACAACGCATATGTACTCCAACAGCAATTAATTCATATGAGCTGTTTGGCCATTTCGGAAAATTATTCCTCATCAGCAGCACTAGAACCCAAAACAAAGGAAATCAAAAATTCAAAAGATGTTCAAAATGCATAAAACCAAACGAAATTCAAATATATATAGCTAAGGGCAAACCTACGATGGAGGGAGTCAAACCTTAGGTTTTAGTGTTTACATAAATTTAAATAGTGGTTGAAAACAAAGTATACACATGAGAAGTAATCTCATGTACGAGTACACCATATCTAAAAAATAAAGAGCATACATCTTAAACACTTAAATTTAGTTCACATAAGGACTTAAACGTTGCTGCAGTTTCGAAGTATATAGACAATGTTGACAGACATGTTTCTGTGTACATGTTACACCATAAGTGTATTATAAATGAAATGCTTAATAGTGAGTGAGTGAGTGAGTTGGTGTTTTACGCCCGTGCAACGCTATATAGGTTATTTACAGGCGATGAACATGAAAAGGATGATAAAATGAACATGAAATGATGATGATAAATGAAATATGGAGATGGGGTGGGAAACAAAGGACCGGTAAATTTTGAAGAACCACAGGAAAAAGGGGAGAGGTGGGTAGGGGCGGAAAATTTAGCCTATGTGGTGCACTACTGGGCGGTCCACAAAGGGGTCTTTTACGTGCATGAAGCGTGGCACTCTCCACACACGTTGGCCCACTATGGTCGGCGGTCAGGGTTTCCGTATTATAGACCTGACAACCCCCGCGGACGAGGGCTACCCTATTCAGCCACCTAGGGTACACACTTGGTCGCTCTGTGGGCTGAGCACTGACCCGACGTCAGAATCCCAAGACCCTTAGTCGCCTCTTACGACAAGCTAGGCTCTGCTGCGGGCCTATTCGCCACCCGGGCCCCGCACGGGACGAAATGCTTAATAAAGGTAATAACAAAATTACAAACAAAAATCGCAATGGCCCTGACTTGGTACAGGCATTTCAAAAGAAATGATGGGTTAAACTTCTCTCTTCAATTGTGATCTAAATTTACATTGCAATTTTTTTTATGACTTATAGTTAAAGGCACAAAGCATCGACTATTTTTATTTTAATTCTTTTTTTATGTCGATGTTTTTTTTTAATGAACGTCAACGATTTGCTACTAAATTTCGTTTAACAACACCACACCTTAAAAGATCCAATAATAAAAGACAATAAAACGGTTTATTAGTTTTCATGTAAGTTTGTTTGAAAGGTAATTCTTTAAATTTCTAAATATTAATGCTAATTGTTTCCCACGAGAAATCTTCTCTGTAGCTTCTACATCTCGTGACGAAAAATAACTATGATCACAATAACAACTATCGTTGCGAAATTATATATACTTTAATAAAAAGAAGAGGCCGACTTTTTCAGAAGGTTAGCAATGAGTTAATTTGAAAACAAACAATAAACAACGGTAATATAAGCAATTTCTAAACTAAATTCGTAATTATACTAGAAGATCTCAAGAGACCAAATCCACATCTGGCCTTTTATGATACTAATAAGTTTTTAACTTTTTTACGAAACATTGGTACATTTTTACTGCTTCAAAGACACAATATACAAAAGTTTTCAGTCTATGAAACAGCATCCCCGGAAACCAAGGGGTTCCTCTCTCGCCTACTCGTTCATCACCCCTGGGACATTACGCATGAAATACTTCGTTCTTTATAGTTTTGTTTGGTCGCTTTACATTATTCTAATGCGATTTAAACATGTTAAATAATATCAAGTTCAGATCAGATCCTGAACTCGAAAAAAGGGTTCATTGAACGAGTAGGCGAGAGATTCCGATGATGATGAAACAGTCTTAAAAACAGTGAGCGAGTTGGTGTTTTACGCCCGTGCAACGATATATATATATATGTTATTTACAAGCGATGAACATGAAAAAGATGATAAAATGAACATGAAATGATGATGATAAATGAAATATGGTGTGGGGTGGGAAACAAATGACCGATAAATTTTGAAGAAACACAGGAAAAGGGGAGAAGTGGGTAGGGGCGGAAAATTTAGCCTATGTGGTGCACTACTTGGCGGTCCACAAAGGGGTCTTTTACGTGCATGGAGCGTGGCATTCTCCACACACGTTGGCCCACTATGGTTAGCGGTCAGGGTTTCCGTATTATAGACCTCACAACCCCCGCGGACGAGGGCCACCCTATTCAGCCACCTAGGGTACACACTTGGTCGCTCTGTGGGCTGAGCACTGACCCGACATCAGAATCCCAAGACCCTTAGTCGCCTCTTACGACAAGCTAGGCTCTGCTGCGGGCCTATTCGCCACCCGGGCCCCGCACGAGACTCTTAAAAACAGAAGTTCACTCCGCATAGTCATAATCACAAAGCAGTCATCTGACAACGAAGACCTTACTTAAATTCAAAGATTGCATTTCTTCTGATTATATGTAGACTTTTGTAGAGTATTTAAGCGGATATTTTAATTTAGCATTTCTCCACACTATTTCTCATTTAATAAGATAAAGATTTTTACCTTAAAAGTAAACCATAACTTTACAAGGAATCGTCCGCCAACAACATCGACTCAACGCAAAATATAGAATAAACTGAGCTGGACATTTGAGCGAGCAAAACCCTTTCTATATAGGGAAATCAAAAACCTGAGTCGTCAGCCTTGTGTGACTTGAGTTTTCGACTAAATTCTTATATATTTATTGTTGTTGGAGTTTCCGATTGTTACATTCAAAATTGTTTGTAACACCAGGTCTCCTTCCTTGTAATGCACATGGTTGATATCCTCCTTGCTGGATTTTGCTTTTCTGTTCGAACTCTTTGGTTTTACATACTTTTCGTTTAATACTTTTTACCTTGTTTTGATTTGTCTGCTACTGATCAGAGGTTACTCTATATATATGTATTTACAGCATAACCAAATTAACTACTTTTGTGTAGTTGTATGCTTAAAAGTTTTTTTTCTATAACCAAAAAGGCTCTCTTCCTGAAAGAGGCATAACCCCTCAAAATGGTCACCCTACAGTTCAACCCATGTTTGCTTTATTTATTTTTTTTCGGGGGGGGGGGGGTTAGTTTAGTTTATTGAATAATTTGTAATTTAAAGAGTTCTCGTTATAACTTTTGCAATTTACAATGTGATCTTTGAAACTGCTAAAATGACCAATTATGACATTTTAAAAGGGAATAAGTAATTCAAGGAATACATCTAAATATTTTATCTTGTTGTGTATTTTTTTTTATCGTTATATGATATATAGGAAAAAATATGGCAAATTTTGAATACAAATGCATGGGGAAATAAATGCTATATAGGTTATCTCATTTTCTTAATATTTGTTGTGCTATTCACTTTAACTCCTGCCAGAATTCTGATTCTCGTTTTGTCTATTCAAGATTCATTAAAGGTGCTCATTCTTATATATTGAAGAGCCAAACACGTCATGATATATTCACCATGAAGAGGGAGTGATTGTATTGAAGAGAAAAGCAAGTTGTGAGTCCATTCATATTTTTTTACATTTATTATATTTCGCTCAAAAGACTCAGAGCATAGACCACTGAAATAAAAATAACAACACAGTTCCAGACATTTTTCTACGCCTGACGCGAACAATGATTGTGTAAAATAATAAGACAAAGTGGAACTGTAGATTTGTTAGTCATTATAAAAAGAAGAGATAGGTATTGCAGAAAATCTATATTATTTGAATAGGTTAACGAATCAATAAATATATCCTCATCGATCCCGAGCTAAATATTTCAGAAACCACCAGATCCAATAGCTTCTCGCCATTCTTGGATATACATCTGGAATTTGACCAGGGTGGTCATTTTGGTTAATTAAGAAATTATGATAAAAAAAGACGAGTTTAATTTGCGAATCATGTATTTTCTTTAACAAACAAGTAACATATCTACTTTACCTCATTTGGGTGTATATATTTACAACTTGTTCTTTATGCCTTTAATTAGCTTGTACGGAAATTTATATATATTTGATACGACATGGCTGTCTCCATGAGCTAATACAGTATTAGACCAGGTTACAAGACATTACGCCCCATACGATCTCTCAAAAACTCTTCCTTCGATACCGACCACTAGTGAAAAAATCAGAATGATTTAAAACGAAGTGGCTAGTATCTGTTTTGGTTAGTTAGAGTTTTGTTAATTGTTGTACTGAGATGACCATCTCAATATCCATATTATGTCTTTTTTCTATAAGTACCCTAAGATCGCGATAGAACAGCGAAGTTTTTTGTGTACCATAAAACCTGGTTAAACCAACAATTTCTTTTGAAATGTCTGTAACAAGTTAGCATCACTGCGATATTCATTTTTTTCGTGATATCTTCTTTTTAGTTTTTTTTTCTTGGACATTGAAATTGATCCTCGAGGTTGGGCAATCTAGTTATAACCTTTGTTGAACTATATTATTTCATGTTTATTTTCGGGATATGGCAAATTTGTCTGGGAGTAAAGCAATCCAATATTTGTCGCTGAAATTCCCGCTTTTTAAATTCAAAAATTCTTTCCTTGTAATGCACATGGTCGATATCATCGGTGCTGGATTTGTTTTGCCTGTTTGAACGTTTTGGTTTTGAGTACTTTTCGTGTTCAACAGTTTTTGAATTCGACCTTCCAATGTTTGGATTCCAGTGCTACTGATGAGAGGTTTCTCCTTGAAATACCCATATCTAGCATATCAAAAATAACCGTTTATACCCGTGTTTTGGTATTTGTAATCTATGCATAAATAAAAAGTGGAACTTACCCATCCTATATAATATTATTTAATTTTAAAATATGTTTCATATCGAACGAAACCGTTTTTCCGCTTTCTTATGTAAAGCAGCTCACGCTAGAAGATCCTATAATGCAAAAAGAGGTACTTATTGGGCATCCGAATGTCGAAGTCCGAAAAGGAAGACAAAGTAGCAGAGGTACCAATGGGGTATCCGAATAAAGTCCGAAAGGGCAGAGACTAAACCAGTAAACACCAACAAGAACGTGACAAAAACAGACAACATGTAAAACATGTAAACACAAAATTACTGAATATCAATCAACAACGCGAACTCCAGTCGAAACAAGAGTCAACTCAGGTGCTCCGAAAGAGTAAGCAGTTCCTGCTTGCTATAGCACACCCGTCAAATCGGGTCAAGGAAGACAAAACAACAACCTATGACAAACCAACATCTGCACTCATCGGAGAGATCGAAATCCCATATTTGTCTATAAGTGCATGATGTCTTCCGTAAAATTTCTTGAGTGAAGACAGCAACCGAGGAGCAACATAACCCTGTGTGGGCAATTTTTGCGCCAGACATGTCGCTCTGCTAAGAAAATCGATGTAAGTCCCGCACGCTCTGGAGTAACGAATCAATTGAGATACGTAAACTCCAGTCCCGTGCGGGGCCCGGGTAGCGAATAGACCCGCAGCAGAGCATAGCTTGTCGTAAGAGGCGACTAAGGGTCTTGGAATTCTGACGTCGGGTCAGTGCTCAGCCCACAAAGCGACAAAGTTTGTACCCCAGGTGGCTGAATAGGATGGCCCTCGTCCGCGGGGGTGGTCAGGTCCATAATACGGAAACCCTGACCGTCGACCATAGTGAGCCAACATGTGTGGAGAGTGCCACTATTCATGCACGTAAAAGACCCCTAAGTGGACCGCCAAGTAGTGCACCAAATAGGCTAAATTTTCCGCCCCTACCCACGTGCGGGGCCCGGGAGGCAAATAGGCCCGCAGCAGCGCTAAGCTTGTCGGTAAAAGTCCACTAAAGAGCGCTCAGAAACCTGACATCGGGGTCAGGCCGCTTGGCCCACAAAGCGACTGGGATGTGTGCCCCAGGTGGTTGAATGGGGCAGCCCTGACATCGAGAGATGCGGGATCGTCAGGCGATATTGCGGAACACCTGACCGCAAACCATAGTGGTGCACCGTGTTGGGAAAAATGTCACGTTCCTCGCACGTTAAAGAACCCTGATGCAGGTCTCGGTAAGAGTAGGACCCGTAGGATCCCCATGCAGGAGGCAAAATTTCCCGTCCCTACCCATCACTCTTTTTCCAGTGGCAGTCAAAACTCTCCTACCCGATTGGCCTTGTGTCCCCATTTTCTCCACTTCATCATCATTTCATGTTCATTGTATCACCATTTTCATGTTCATCTCCCGGATATAGCCGAAATCGTGCTGCTTGGGAGTAAAGCAATAACTAACTAACTAACTACCCACTTCTCCCTTTTTCCTGTGGTTCTTCAAAATTTACAGTTCCTTTGTGTCCCACCCCATCCCCATATTTCATTTATCACCATCATTTCATGTTCATTTTATCATTCTTCTCATGTTCATCGCCTGTTAATTAGGGCCCGCAACCTTGTTTCGGACGCCCTATAGTAATCAGTCTGTCCGTCCGTCCGTAACAAATTCAGTTTTCCGGACTTTTTTTCAAAACGCTTTTAGATTTTGAACTGATTTTTGATATGTGAGTTTACCTTGATGAGTTACAGAACAAGTTTGAGTTTAATGCCGGTCCACAAATTGTTATGGGAGTTATGGCCCTTTGAACTTGGAAAATTCATTAAAATTTCAGTTTTCCGCACTTTTTTTCTAAACGCTTATAGATAATGAACTGATTTTTGGTATGTGAGTTTATCATGATGAGTTACAGATCAAGTTTGAGTTTCGTGCTGGTCCACAAATTTGTATGGGAGTTATGGCCCTTTGAACTTTGAAAATTCAATAAAATATCAGTTTTCCGCATTTTTTTTCTAAACGCTTATAGATAATGAACTGATTTTTGGTATGTGAGTTTACCATGATGAGTTACAGATTAAGTTTGAGTTTCCTACCGGTCCACAGATTTTAATGGGAGTTATGGCACTTTGAAGTTAGAAAATCCATTGCAATTTATTTTCTACACTTTTTTATTGTTCATTGTAGATAATAAACTGATCAAGTTTAGGTATTCATTTGTTTGACAAATTGTTACCAGCGACTGAAATATGAGGCCGGTAGGGGACTATGTATTGTTTTGCAATACTCTCAGAATGTTTGTTTGATTATCTTCATGCATGCATTCTCTTAATTATATAAAATAAACAATACATACGGGTCACTTTTAAAACTATTCCCTCAAAATTTCACTTGCAGTATAGTACTTAGTAATCAAGTAATCTGTCCATCTATAACAACCAGCGGGGCCCTTGGAGATGGCTATCATCTCCCTGGTATCTAGTAACCTATATAGCGTTGCACGGGCGTATAACACCAACTCACTAACTCACTCACTTCGTAAACTCCATAAGCCAGTTATACAAACAAGAACAGGATGAAAAAAAAAACAAGAGGCTCCCAAGAGCATGAATCGCTCACCTAAACTACACAGATACATATATGTAGAAATTATTGTGCTAAACCATATGCGATTTAAATTTCTGAAATCGTGGTTAGTTTTCAAGATATTGGGCTTTATAAGAGCAAATTTGTCAAAAATTAGGAAAAAGAACAATAACTCCCACATCAGCAGTCAAATCTTCTGAAATTCCAAGATAGGTAGGTAGATTCCAGGTAGATCTTAATGTGCTGATCACTTTTGATTCTTGCTCAATTTTGATACATGTATCTGAAATCATTTTTGAGTTATTAGCAAAAAATGCAGTTTACCCCTATGTTCTATTATTTGCCATGGCGGCAATGTTTTTTTACGAATTAAAACTCTGAACGATAGAGTTGTAGCATATAAGCTATTAAACAAGTGTGTCATGTTACATGTAAGATGCAGTTGGTCTTAGGGTGTCAGACAAGTTAATCTTTGAAATTCAGGGTAAAGTAATGAAAAAGGGTAAAAACTCCTTAAAGAAATGGTCCTACAGCTTTGACCTAAATACATGAAATGTAGATCTTGATGTGCTCAATCATATGCAACTAAATTTGTTGAAATATCTTGTATAGTTTTCAAGATATAGGACTAAATAACTGAAAAAGGGCAATAACTCCTTTGTCGATTGTTGGATCTTCTTGAAAATTTCAGAGCAGGTAGATCTTGAGATGTTGATCACTTTTGTCCCCATCAGAATTTTGATATCTGTAACTATTTTTGAGTAATTGGCAAAAGACTGCAATTTACCACTTTGTTCTATTTTAAGCCATGGCGGCCAAATCCGAACAATAAAATTGTAGCATTTATGCTATCAAACAACTGTGCCAAGTTTGGTTGAAGTTGGATGTATGGTGTCAGACAAGTTAATCTTTGAAGTTCAGTGGAAAAGTAATGAAAAATGGTAAATTTGACGTTTAAAGGGCCATAACTCCTAAAAAAAAATGGTTCTACAGCTTTCACCTAATAACTTGAAATGTAGATCTTGATGTGTTTAATCATATGCACTTTGAATTTTTAAAATATCTTGTATAGTATTCAAGATATAGGGCTAAAAAAGTGCAAAATTTTGAAAAAAATCCAGAAAAGGGACAATAACTCCTACATCGGTTGTTGGATCTTCTTAAAAATTTCTGGGCAGGTAGATCTTGAGGTGCTGGTTACTTTTAACATGCCAGAATTTTGACATCCTGTACTGTTTTTGAGTTATTAGCAACAAACTGCAATTTACCCCTATGTTCTATTTTTAGCCATTGCGGCCATGTTTTTTTACCAATCAAAAATTAGAACACAGTTTTTGTACACATAATGCTACTTAACAACTGTACCAAGTTTCGTTGCAATTGGACTTATGGTGTTAGACAAGTTAACGTTTGAAAAATTGTTAACATACAACGACGACGGACGCCAAGTGATGGTATAAGCTCACATGGACCTTCGGTGTAGGTGAGCTAAAACAGACAACATATGAAACACGGAAAGATAAAAAGTACTGAACATCAAATAACAACGCGAACTCTAGACGTCAATCGAATAAAAGGGAATAGGTGTGTGGTTTATGATGTTTTTTTGTACACTTGCATTAAAAGTAATTTTTCAGTGTCCGAATTACTGCTACTTAATGTTCCCCTTGAGAAATCTCCGTAGCTTCAATGTCATGACCAAATATAATTATGATCTAAATAAGAACAATGATCAGTAGGGAAAATGGATATCAATTGAAAAAAAAAATGAAAGAAACCTTTTTTTTCAGAAGGTCAGTGACCGAATTAATTTGAAAACCAGGAAAAACATGCGCTTATATAGGTAATGATACTAAATTCGTAATTGGATGAGAAGCTCCCAGGGGCATGGATCGCTTAGTTTGTCTTAAATGATACTAATAACCTTTAAGTTCAAGGTAAGAACTAAGCAAAGAGGCACCTATGGGGCATTCGAGTGTCAAATGTCCGAAAGGGCAACGACAAACCGGTAAACAAGAGCAGCACGACGAAACACAAAACACAAAATCAGCTTTTGAATTCGAAAACAAATAATTAAGTATTCTATAATTCTAAAACTTAAGGTTAACTCCCTCCATCGTAGTGTTGTCCTTAGCTTTATTTATTTGGATTTGGTTTGGTTTTATGCATTTTAAACATGATATGCTAGATTTCCTATGTTTGGGTTCGAGTGCTGCTGATGATGAATAATTTTCCGAAATTGCCATACAATTCATACAAATTATTGCAGTTGGAGTTAACATATGTGTTGTTATCTAATGTTCATTTACCCCCTATCCTTTCATAAATTTTTCATGAAGCCATGTTTGAAGTTTTAAAGTCTTTAATAATACCTTTTAAGAGACTGAATTATTTGAGCCGCATGTCCTCAGAAACCATAGAAAATGAAAAATATTAGTAATATGACTTAGAACAAGGGTATTTTGTTCTTCCTAAATTTGACTTTAAAACCGACAATTTTTCTTACTAAATGCAGGGTTTTTTGTTGTTTTTTTTTGGGGGGGGGGGGGGTAACAGATTCAGAAAACTGTTTCCGTTCCGGATCTAATAAGCTTCCACGCATGCTCAATACATATTGATGGCAGGAAGATTCAAACGTTGTTCAACCATTTAACATTGTTTTAACATAAATTTTATATGCAGGTCTATGATAATTTTTTTATAAATTGATTTATTAAACTTATTTTCATATTTTTTAAGGACGGCAAAGTTGAAATGGGTCATATATGGTTGTTGAACTTTAAGTTATTTTATCTAATTCCTAATTCGATTTATTTCACTTAGTTTTATTTTTCATTTTATTTTATGCTTAAGTTGATTTATTTCATTTATTTTTATGCTTCATTTTTTAAACCTTAAATTAAAGATCATATCCTTTAATCGTTGTCATTAACGTAAAACTTTTGTAGAACTTCTTTAGCTGGGCATTTTTGCAGTCAGAAGCTTAACTCTATCTGCAATAGTTTTTATTCTAAGTACAACATGTAAAAACTTATATTGAAAAAGCCATTACTCCTTAAAGGGGTTCCTCCTTAACAAACCAAAATCGTGGTGCTTGGCATCCTCGGAAACCAAGGGATTCTTCTCTCGCTGACAGTAAGCATAGTTATTGCCTAAAAAACTAAGTTTCATTTCAAATGTTAGTAGCATACCAATCATTGATTTAATATGAATTGAACACGAGTATTTCTTTCCTTCAGGTGTAGAAACGCTGGCAAGTCCTGAAGTATAATGTTTTCTCTTATAAAATCGAACATCCTCTCCCTGAAAGAAGATTGACAACTGATTCAAATATTTAAAAAATGTATCTAGAAGTACTAACCAACTTGACAAATGTACTCATGAGTTAAGGTAAACAATCCCGTTTTCATGAACAATGTAGAAATAGAAATTACAACAAGCATGCATGCTGATAAAGTTCCGTACAATATATACTACGCAAGATGTTCGTATCTCCTCAAAGGCGCTCTCCTGAAAGAATGAAAATGGATATGAAGAACATAGACCAAAAATGCGGAACTGGAAACCAATATATGACTTAATATCTACCTATGTTTGTATTAGGAAGAAATCTTACGGATTTGACAAATTTGAATTAGTGAGTAAGTTGATGTGTAACGCCCTTGCAACACTATATAGAATATATAAAGTCGATGAACATTAGACGATGATGAAATTAGTGTAAAATGATGAAAAATATGGCGTAAGGTGGGAAACATGGAAACAGGAAATTTTGAAAACCACTTCTTGGCGGTCCACAAAGGGATCTTGTATTTGCATGAAGCGTCGTATGGTCAGCGTTTTTGTGTTAATGAAATTATACAGAACGCTCTAACGATGCTACCCTTTTCAGCCACCTTAGGTACACGCTTAGTCGCTCTCTGGGCTGAGCACTAACCCGATGTCAGAATTCAAAGACCCTTAGAGTCTCAGAAGAAGTTAAATTCTTGCCTGTTCTTTAATGTTAGTAATTATTTCCATCCTCTGAAGCAGCTATAAAAAACAAAGTTTGACCCTTTATAGAGCAACGACTCAAGTGGAATTATCAGACAACTCTCACCAAATGGAGATTTCTGTAAAACATTCGGGCGGATGCTATAATCAAGTTTAAACATTTCTCCATATTCTTCTTTTTTGTTTACTTTTAATATTTATAACCCTTACCAGCCCTTCATTGAGCCACAACTCAAGAGAAATTATCTGACAACTCTCACCAAATGGAGACTTCGATAAAGCATTAGGGCGGATGCTTTAATCAAGTTTAAACATTTCTCCATATTTTTCATTTTATTTAACTTTAAATATTCATAACCCTAACAAGCCATGATTCACCGACAACTGCTCTGTTACTTATAACAAGTTGAAACTGTTTTCTCTATGCAACAGGTTATGATCTCTAAAAAAAAAGACTTTTACCTTAAAATAGCAATTACTCCTTAAAATGATCACTTAGCTTTTGTTTCCTGTAGGGCTAATTTAGTTTATTGGGTATTTTAACTCACCTGACCCGAAGCTATTGCCATCACTCGGCGTCCATCGTCCGTCTGTCGTCCGTAAACTTTTTAAAACTTTAACTGCTCTGACACAATAAGTACTATTGCAACTAAACGTATTACAGTTGTTAACCCGTGTGGGTTCCGGGTGGTGAATAGACCCGCAGCAACGCTAAGCTTGTCGGTAA
The DNA here is from genome assembly GCA_963971305.1 of Arcuatula senhousia. Classification (NCBI taxonomy): domain Eukaryota; kingdom Metazoa; phylum Mollusca; class Bivalvia; order Mytilida; family Mytilidae; genus Arcuatula; species Arcuatula senhousia. The sequence continues at coordinate 16,313,638 of OZ020311.1, read as the reverse complement.
AAGTCCACTAGATAGCGCTCAGAAACCTGACATCGGGTCAGGCCGCTTTGCCCACAAAGCGACTGGGATGTGTGCTCCAGGTGGTTGAATGGGGCAGCCCTGACATCGAGAGATGCGGGTGATAATGCGGAAAACCTGACCGCTAACCATAGTTGTGCACCATGTTGGGAAAAATGTCACGTTCCTCGCACGTTAAAGAACCCTGCTGCAGGTCTCGGTAAGAGTAGGACCCGTAGGATCCCCATGCAGGAGGCGAAATTTCCCGTCCCTACCCATCACTCCTTTTTCCAGAGGCAGTCCAAACTCTCCTACCCGATTGGCCTTGTGTCCCCATTTCCTCCACTTCATCATCATTTCATGTTTCCCGGATATAGCCGAAATCGTGCTGCTTGGGAGTAAAGCAATAACTAACTAACTAACTAACTATTACAGTTGTTTATTGACATATGTGCTTCACAACTACCGTTTGGATTTTCGATTTGACAAAAAAATGGCCACCATGTCTAGAAAAAAACATTGGGGGAAATTTTAGTTTCTTAGATATCAAAATTCTGGCTGAGGATAATAGTGACCAGCACCTCAAGAAATTGCCCTGAAATTTAAAAGAAGATCCGACAACCCATGTAGGAGTTATTGCCCTTTTTACGGATTTATTCAAAAAGTTGCACTGTTTAACCTCAATATCTTGAAAAATATTTAAGATATTTAAGAAATTAAATTGCATTTTGTTAAGCACATCAAGATCTACAAAATCTATAATAGGGTCAAAGTTGTATGACCCTTACTTTTAGAAGTTATTCCCCTTAGCACGTCAAAATTGTCCATTTTCACAGCCTTCATCGATTGTATTGCAAACAATTTTAGCTAGATAACAACTTTAAATTACGATATTGCTATTCAAGCCTTACAAAAATTAAATATGATGGAAGTTTTTATTGACCCCTTATATGAGTTATGGTCTCTTAAATGTCCAAATAACTGTTTATGCCTTATAGCTGGAAAACTAGAAAATAATAAAAAGCTTTTGATTGCTAAATGTTCAGCTAATTCTACTATACACTTTAATGCATTAAGTTAATTGATGTTGTCAGATGACCCCTCATATAGAAGTTATGACCTTTTAAATGTAAAAAAGGCATTTAAGTCAGGTGAGCCATTCAGGCTCATGGGGGCTTCTTGTTTTAATTGAAACAGGTCTCTAAATACCTTTTGAAGATAACAATGTAATGTGTAAAACTGCGAAAATGGTCAATAAATCATTTTCTGGTCAAAAGTGGACCAATGCTCTTCAGTAAAGCAAATTCTTGCTGGGGTATTTAACAAACGTGCCCCTAATCCAAGATACACTAAAACGTGGGACGTCAATATGGTACTGAAATACCTTTATACATTAAAACCGAATGAATAACTAAGTTTAAAAGATCTGCATCTTAAGCTTACAAAGCTGTTAGCACTCACCTCGCCCGGTAGATCGTCCTATATCCAGTGAGTTTGTGTTTTACGCCCGTGCAACGTTATATAGGTTATTTACAGGCGATGAACATGAAAAAGATGATTAAATGAACATGATTTGATGATGATAAATGACAAATGGGGTGAGGTCGGAAACAAAGGACCGGTTGATTTTGAAGAACCACAGGAAAAGGGGAGAGATGGGTAGGGGCGGAAATTGGTGGTGCACTACTTGGCGGTCCATAAAGGGGTCTTGTACGTGCATGAGTGAGTGAGTTGGTCTTTTACGCCCGTGCAACGCTACATAGGTTATTTACAGGCGATGAACAGCAAAAGGGTGATAAAATAAACATAAAATGATGATGATAAATGAATTATGGGGTGGGAAACAAAGGACCGGTAAATTTTGAGTGAGTGAGTGAGTTGGTGTTTTACGCCCATGCAACGCTGTATAGGTTATTTACAGGCGATGAACATGAAATGATGATGATAAATGAAATATGGGGATGGGGTGGGAAACAAAGGACCGGTAAATTTTTTGGAACCACAGGAAAAGAGGAGAGATGGGCATGAAGCGTGGCACTCTCGACACATGTCGGCCAGAAATAGGTTATTAATTTCGTGGATGTAAAAGAAAGTGAAATAAATTTCACACATGTTCAACTCAGAAAAACAAGAAAAACGGGATCAGCGCCCCGAGAAATATCTTTCAAAACATTCAGTGAAAATAGCAATCTTGATGCAGTTAGGTGTATTTTTCATTATGTTGACAAAACGACAGATCTAAGACCCAAAGAGTGCAATCAATTATTACTGAGTTTTCGAAAACTCTACAATGCTGTTAAGCCCTGCACTATTGCAAATTGGTTAAAACAGTTTTTGTCTGCTGCACGAATCAATACTGACATTTTTAAGCCCCACTCCACTAGAAGTGCAAGTACTTCGAAAGCAAATAAAGATGGGGTGTCTGTTAAGCAAATAATATAATGAAAACAGCAAATTGGACTTTAAGGGGAACTTTTGAAAAGTTCTATTGTCGATCATGCGACGTGTAATCAGAACTTTCCGAGTTTCAATCAACTTTATTAGGTTTTTAGAAAAACCAAAAGAAAACATTGAAAAAACAGTAAATGAAATAAAAAAAATCATAAAAACACAAAACCAAAGAAAACCAAAAAAAATAAAAATGATAAATAATTAAAAAATACAATGTTCTTCAGAACAACGAAAAAAATGTAATGGTTGAATGAAGCCTGTCACGGTACAACTTTAAACTTACCTTATTATACCTTACTTAAGTTTAAGAAATAAAATTGAAAATTTTATAAGTGCGCGTGCAATGAAATTATAATTTTATGATTAAACTTAAGTAAGGTATAAGGCTTCCCGTCCATCCTGATTGTCCCATTTTGATAACCTTTTTTTATGACTGATTTATCATTTGTATGTATTATATTTTATTTTGCAGTGAAGCTCCTAAGAAGATGTTAATCTAAGTTTTTAAAGATTTTTGACAACTGAAATGATCCAAGAACGATCAGCGCTTATTTGACTTTTTGTACAGCGTTCACCTGTGAATTCGAGTGGTGGAATATCTGATGTTGATTTCAAATTACACTCTTTTTGTCAGAACAAAAAAAAAATTATTAAATTTTCTATGATAAAATCCTTTTGTTAGATCTTTGGGTGTCTCACAATTCATATGAGCTCTTCCTTCCACAGAACTAAAACATAACAACCAAAACAAACAACAAAACAAAACAAAAACAATCAATCATATAAAAAATAGAGGCTCACAGGAGCCTGAATCGCTCACCAGACTTCAATGACTGATGGAATGAAAATAATTTGGGGGTATCCGAGTTGAAAAACTCCAATAAAGAATCACCTGTCTGTTTGGTCATCTGACAATTTTCACCCTGAAAATATTTTTTGTAGATCTCAATGAGCTTAAGAATTCTTCAATTTTCCTTTAGCACTAAGTTTTCAAGTTAAAGTTGAAAAGCTGCATATTGACAAGTAAGAGGAATTTACTCCTATTAGGAGTCGTTCTAATACAACTTAGACATAATGGAGAGTTTTGTAGAGCTTTTGATGCAGAAGAAGGAAGGTTGCTTCGGATTTTCTCTATCTTTTATACTTTTTGAGTTATAGGCTTAAAACTAAGGTCTGACCCCCTGTTATATTTCTAGCAATGGCTGATATGTTGGTTGGCCGGCGTGCATAAATGTCGTAAACTTTGTAGAAGACATCCTAAAGATCAAGTGTACAAAGTTTCAGAGCAATCCCTTCAGTAATGTCAGAGTATAAGATTTTTTTTATATCAGTTGTAATTGAAAGAAAAAATACAGTGAAAGGGGAATAACTCTCAAACTGTAGATCTGACAATTTTTTACCCTCATATCATTTCTGTAGATCTCAATGTGCTTCACAATTCTACAATGCTAACTTTTCCTAAAGCAGTTACACTTTTCAAGATAAAGTCCAAAAACTGTGAAAATGGTCAATTTTGACGCTTAAGGGGAAATAACTCCTGTAAGGAGTCGTCCCACAGCTTTGAGACCATGGGAAGTTTTGTAGAACCTTTAATGTTGAAGAAGGAGGGTTGCTTAAGATTTTCTCCATCTCTTATACTTTTTGAGTTATAAGCTAAAAACTATGGTCTGAAACCCTGTTCCATTTTTAACAATGGCAGCCATGCTGGTTGGTCGGCGTGCATAAATTTCATAAACCTGGTAGAGGACATTCAAAAGATCAAGTGTATAAAGTCTCAAATCAATCCCTTCAGTGGTTTTAAGCAGAAGATTTTTCGTAGAAAAGTTAAAGGACGACGGACGCTTAACGATGACAATAGGTTACATGACTTCGGATCAGGTGAGCTAAAAAAAAACACGTCCTTTCGTATCTAGCTTCGTAAAGAGGGAAGAATCATGGGGAAATATTTCCTATGGTTCTAAGATTTTGAAGGGCTTAATTCAGGAGAATCCCGGAAGAATACCTTTAGTTATTATATCTTAAGTTTAATATTAAAATTATAATTTCATTGCGTGCGCTTTGCGCACTTAAAACATTCAATTGGATCCTTTAATGAAAGACATAATTCAAAAATTATACAAGAAAAAAAGGCTTGAGGGTTTTTAGTGTTTAATTAAGTTTCTTTAGTGTCTTTATAACTGATGCTAATTGTTTCCATTGAGAAATATTCTCTATAGCTTCAATGTCATGACAAAATATAATTATCATATAAACAAGTGTGGCCACTAAAAGTATGTCTCGCCTGCCGGCACCATCACTAAAATCAACCACCTAAGCTTTCATTTCTTGATATAAACACAAATTGTGTCTGTATAACCAGTATCAGATGCCTAGCTATTATACTTTTCAAGCAATTCATTGTCCACACAAGTATTACAAAAAGTTTTCTGCCTGAAAAAAGATCTAAGTTCACAGAGTCACTGGACCCTAAAAATGGGGTCATGGTCACATGGCATGGAGACAGTTACGTTAACCATAACCTCGACTGTCTGTATACTCAATATCAGATGCCTAGCTATTATACTTTTCCAGCAATTCATTGTCCACAAAAGTCTTACAAAAAAGTTTTCTACCTGAAAAAGACCTAAGTTCACAAAGTCACTGGAGCGTGAAAATGGGGTCAGGGTCACAAGACATGGTGACAGTTGCGTAGACCATAACCTGAACTGTCTGTATACCAAATATCAGATGCCTAGCTATTATACTTTTCCAGCAATTCATCGTCCACAAAAGTCTTACAAAAAAGTTTTCAGCCTGAAAAAAGACCTAAGTTCACAGAGTCACTGGAGCGTGAAAATGGGGTGAGGGTCACACGGCATGGTGACAGTTGCGTAGACCATAACCTGAACTGTCTGTATACCAAATATCAGATGCCTAACTATTATACTTTTCCAGCAATTCATCGTCCACAAAAGTCTTACAAAAAAGTTTTCAGCCTGAAAAAAGACCTAAGTTCACAGAGTCACTGGAGCGTGAAAATGGGGTGAGGGTCACACGGCATGGTGACAGTTGCGTAGACCATAACCTGAACTGTCTGTATACCAAATATCAGATGCCTAACTATTATACTTTTCCAGCAATTCATCGTCCACAAAAGTCTTACAAAAAAGTTTACGGCCTTAAAAAAGACCTAAGTTCACAGAGTCACTGGAGCATGAAAATGGGGTCAGGGTCACAAGACATGGTGACAGTTGCGTAGACCATAACCTGAACTGTCTGTATACCAAATATCAGATGCCTAGCTATTATACTTTTCCAGCAATTCATCGTCCACAAAAGTCTTACAAAAAAGTTTACAGCCTGAAAAAAGACCTAAGTTCACAGAATCACTGGAGCGTGAAAATGGGGTCAGGGTCAAACGGCATGGCGACAGTTGCGTAGACCATACCCTCAACTGTCTGTATACCAAATATCAGATGCCTAGCTATTATACTTTTCAAGCAATTCATCGTCCATAAAAGTCTTACAAAAAAGTTTACGCCGCCGCCGTCGCCGCCGTCGCCGGAAAGTAATACCTATGTCTCGCCTTCCGCGACTATTCGTCGCAGGCGAGACAAAAACGACAAATGTAAGCGTAAAAATATATTGCACTTAAATAGGATTAATAGGCTTACTTTTTTCATGTCAACAACCGAGTGCAAAAACTTTGTACTTTGTTATAAAACTAAAAGCTCCCAGGGGCGTGCATCCCGCACTCTTTCTTAATTGATACTTATAAGCTTTTCGTGAAATGTCTTTTACAACACTTTGGTAGAGCTCTAAAGCCACAATCTGCATTAATCTAAATTATGTAAAGCAGTCATGAAAAACATCTTTGACCCTTCAAGGGCAAATACCCTGAAAAAAAAACACCAGACAACTCTTATTCATGGAGATGTTAATAATTTGAATAAATCTTTTCATCAAGTAAAAGCACATCTCTCCAAAAAAAGTTTTCTTTAAATAAGACACGATTAAGTTTACTTATTAAAAGTTTAAACTAGCAACTATACTTGAACAGAAAAATATTGTAAGCAGATTAGCTTTTCTCTGTCGTCAGTAGTTTGAATTTTATGAGTAAAAAAATCCAGCGACCTTGAACAATATATTATAACAAACAATCCTTCAAATTTACACAAAAATCCGTTGAGCTGTATCAGAGTTGAGTACATGTAAGTGAGTTGGTGTTTTACACACTTGCGCACTTTTCAAAGGCGATAAACATGAAATGATGATGATAAATGAAATATAGGGGTGGAATGCGAATTAAAGGTACAGTTAACTTTGAAGACCACAGGAAAAGGGGAGAGGTGCGTATAAAAATTATCCTATGTGGTGCACTTCGTGGCGGTCCACGAAAAGGTCTTTTACGTGCTTGAAGCGGGGTACTTATTTGGTCAGCGGTCAGGTTTCTGTTTTATAGACCTGACAAACCCAGTGAGCAGGGGCCACCTTATTCAGCCACAAAGAGTACAGTACTTTTTGTCGCTCTTTGGGCTGAGCACTGACCTGACGTCAGAATCCCAAGTCATTAGTAGCATCTTACGTCAAGAATGGCTCTGCTGTGGCGCTCTGTTAAAATTAACAAAGTCGATAAAGTCCCATACCGAATTGAATTGAAATGACGTTGCAAAAGTTAATTGAAATCTGTTGTTCTCTCTCAGAGCAAGATGAACTCACAAAAGTATGACGGACAAACCGAAGGACGGACGAAGACCATAACAATGATAATTACATGTATGTCCATCTGTCGCTTTGCGGTGAAGGACTTAAAATGGCTACATTCCTCGGGTATGTGTAAAATGCAAAACAAGAAACAGAGAAACGAGAAACATAGAAAATAGAAATGAGAAACCCGAATGATGTTAAAGTTACAACGGATTGCTGCATGATTAAGTTGACAGACATCACACCCCAATAGATCGTATTAGAGGTTTCTTTACAAGACAAGAACGAACGAATTTCTACGAACGTAACAATGGTGATACATAATATGTTCTTAGTAATGTTAGTATAGAAAGGTAAAAGTTTTGTTAAATTATGTTGGTAATAACATGTATTATAGGGTTTGATTTATCTACCTTTGAACGTTTTTAAATAATGATAATTTGATTAAGCTTGCCCAAAATACAGCTTCAGATAGTAGATCCTGATAAAAGCTGGCAAAATATACAAAATATAAAAAATTGATAACATGTCAGCAATAGTTTAAGATATCCTTATTCTTTATATTTAGTATATATCTAACTTTAGGAACATATCATTATAATCGTTTTCCGTCTGTTCATTCATCCGCTCATCTGTCCATTCAGCATTCACAATGTATGAAATACACATAAACTGCAATCAGAAAGAATAGATGCCAAGTCTTTATCGAGTCATCCATCTTGCTGCATCTTCAAATCTTTCACTAATAAAAGGTAGGATATATTATTAAGATAAATATAGACCTAGCGTCTTCTATTTTTCTTACATATATTGAGGTAGATTATTCATTACCAGTACTTTGAGACTAGTTGAATAAGATCTTTTGAATTCACAAAACCGGTTGAAATTTGTACAAAAAAGAAAGGACTAGTTATGTGTGATCTTAAAAGACACTTTAACATATACAACTGTTTGTTAACATCACCTAAATGTATAGAAATCGTACAACGCTAAGGTGAATGAACCACATTGACTAAATTTTCAGCTCCTACCAACCTCTCCCCTTTTCCTGTGGTCTTCTATTTTCCCCACCCTACCCCATATTTCTCAATATAATTTCATGTTTCATGTTCATTTTATCATCCTTTTATGTTCATCGCTTTTATATAACTCATATATTGGTTGCAAGCGTGTACTCACATATAGAATTTTTTTTTAACTTATAGTTTTAAGACTTATTTGAATTACACATGGTTTTGGTACGGCAACTTTTGCAAATGTTATTGTTTTTCATTTGTTTAGTCAAATCAGACGTACGCAGCTAAATGGTTAGTTGGTTAGTTAGTTAGTTAGTTAGTTATTGCTTTACTCCCAAGCAGCACGATTTCGGCTATATCCGGGAGATGAACATGAAAATGGTGATACAATGAACATGAAATGATGATGAAGTGGAGGAAATGGGGACACAAGGCCAATCGGGTAGGAGAGTTTTGACTGCCACTGGAAAGAGGAGTGATGGGTAGGGACGGGAAATTTAGCCTCCTGCATGGGGATCCTACGGGTCCTACTCTTACCGAGACCTGCAGCAGGGTTCTTTAACGTGCGAGGAACGTGACATTTTTCCCAACACGGTGCACCACTATGGTTTGTGGTCAGGTTTTCCGCATTATCGCCTGACGACCCCGCATCTCTTGATGTCAGGGCTGCCCCATTCAACCACCTGGGGCACACATCTCAGTCGCTTTGTGGGCAAAGCGGCCTGACCCGATGTCAGGTTTCTGAGCGCTCTTTAGTGGACTTTTATCGACAAGCTTAGCGCTGCTGCGGGCCTATTCGCCACCCGCAGCTAAATGGAGTGCCGTGCTGGAAGGACTTATATGTACAGATACACTGTAGTTTGTGTAAATTGAAACGGGTCGCACTCAGGCTCGTGGAAGCTATTTGGTAGATCAGTTTAAGGCCATCTATCTTTAAAACAGTTTTACGGCCAATAACACTCTGTGTTTATTATTTGTTTACTGTAAAATACTCTGCATTGCATTATAGTGATTAATAATCATAAAATAAGGGCTCCCTATTTTAGCCTTGGGACGAGGTACGTAGACTTACGGGATCTTCCGTTCGTTCGTTTCTTGTTGAGAAATCTCTGCAAAGAAATACATAATTCGAACAATAAAAGAGAACAAGAGGCTACTTGGAGCCTGAATCGATCACGTGACTAATGTGCCTGGATTAAACCATAGGCGATTAAGCAAAAACTACTTGAAATTGAAAGGATCATAATCAAGATTAATAAGGGGTCATATGACAATATGGTTTAACTTAATGCAGTAATGTAAATAGTAATATTTCAGCAATTGAAAGCTATCATTTAAACTTTTCTTTTTTTGGAAATACTACTATTAAGGGGAATAGCTCTAAAATTTAATGACCCTTCAACGTTGACCCTATACATATTTTTAGATCATGATTTAAATGCAATTTGAATATATAGTTTTAGAATATTGAGCTAAATAAGTGCAAAATTCATAAAAGAATAAGTAAAAGGGCAATGATGTACATGGGTTGTTGAATCTTTTTCAAAATATCAGAGGGGATATCTTCAGATGTTGATTACTTTTGTTCTCTATCAGAATTTGAAAAATTGTCCGTTTTTTGGTTATTAGCAAAAAACTTTATTTACCCTTTGTTCTTTCTTTTTAGACACTGCGGTCGTGTTTTACAGCCAATTAAAAATCCCAACATCAGTTCTATAAATGCATTCTTAATAAACATACCAAGTTTAGTACCAATTAGACTTCAGGAGTCAGAGGACTTAACGTTTGAATGTAATGAAGAAATACTGTGAAAATTGTCAATTTTGACATTCTACGGAGAAATACCTGAAAGAAATGGTCGTACCCTCTGACAGTATTAAAAACATGTATTTCTAGATGTAGATGTACTTTACGAAATGCAATTTAAATTTCTTAAACATCTCATAAATTTCGAAAGATAAGTGCAAAATGTATGAAACAAATAAGAAAAAGGACAATAACTCCAACATGGGTTGTTGAATCTTCTTTAAAACTTCAGGGCAGGTATATCTTGAGATGCTGATCACTTTTATATCATAATTTGAAAATCTGTCACCATTTTTGAGTTATTAGCAAAAACTGCAATTAACCCTTATGTGCCATTTTTCCCATATCAGGCCTTAACATCAAATGTTGATAAACAACTATACAAAGTTTGGTTCCAATTAGACTTAAGATGTCAGAGGAGTTAACGTTTTAATGTGATTAGGAAATTCTGTAAAATAGATAAAAATGTGCTGAACAATATGCAATTTCAGTTTCTCAAATATCTTTTATAGTTTAAAAGATATTGAGCTTATTAGGTGCAAATTCATTTAAAAAATCAACAAAAAGGGCAATAACTCCAAGGGTCGTTGATTTTCTTCAAATTTTAGGGAAAGTGATGATCAGTTTTAGTTTGCCAAAATTTTGTGTCTGTAGCCGTTTTTGAGTTCTTTGCAAAAAAACCCCTGCAATTTCCCCCTATTTTCTATATTAAGCCATTTGGCAATGCTTTGCAAAGAGTAAAAAAATCAACATCATTTCTAAGCACCAAATGCTAATGAACAACCATACTAAGTTTGGTTGCCGTTGGACATACGGTGTCAGAGGAGTAAACGTTTACAAATATTTACATACGACAGACGACGGATGCCAAGTGATTATTATAGCTCACATGACCCGCTAAAAAGGCCATTGAACTTAACTAAATGTTTATGTAAGTTCTTATGCAAGGTAAATCTTAAGTGTCCTTATTGTTGATACTAATTGTTTCCATTGAGAAATTTTCTCTGTAGTATAAATTTCGTGACGAATTATAATTTTCATCTAAATAACTACAAAATTTAATATAAGTGTAAAAAATATATAACACTTTCATAAAAAAAGAAGAGGCTTGGTTTTTTAGTTCAACAACCGAGTTAATTTAATCACAAACAAAAATACGATAATATCCCAGGGGCATATATTCCTTACTTTGTCTTTTATGATACTATTTAACTTTAACGTTAAACATCTTTTTGAACACTTTGGTAGAGCGGTTAATCCCCAATGTGTATAAATTTGTATTCTTATTCAGGCAATAACCTTGAAAAAAACACCTAACAACTCTTACCCACGGAGATGTTTGTAATTTGAGTTAATCTTTCAATCAAGTAAGAGCGTTTCTCGACCTAAGTACCTCCAGAGGGCCATAATTCTGAAATATACTTGAAATGAACAATTTTGCAGGCAGAATCTTTCTATAGCTTCAATAGTTTTCATTTTATAGATAAAAACAGCAGTTGCTCGATCTTTTAAGAGCCTAAGCCTAAGATAAAAGTCTATTGAAGACTACTTAATCCTATATATTTATTTCTAAATTATTAAAATAGCTTACTTAGTAAATTAGTTAAATAAATATATTAAAACTTTTTTTTCTATTTAACTTTTGGTCCAATGTGGGCCCCGGGTGGCAAAAAGGCCCGCGGTAAAACATCTTGTCGTGAGAGGCAACTAAGGGTCTTGCGATTCTGACATCAGATAAGAGGTCAGATCATAGAGCGACCAAGTTTGTTCCCTAGCTATAGGTTGCTGAATAGGGTAGCCCTCGTCCAAGGGACTCACCAGGTCTTTAAATTGGAATGCCTTACCTCTGACAACAGTTGGCAGGTGTCACGCTTCATGTACATTTATGTAATATAGAGGCTCACAGTAGCCTAAATCGCTCACCTGACATCAATGCTTTTTTTTTACATTGAAAGGGCTTTCAGTTTAATAAAGGGTCATCTGACAACATCTAAGATGCAAAGAGGCACCAATGGGTCATTCGAGTGTCAAACAGAACCGGTACACGCGAGCAAGAACAGCACGAAGAAACACAAAACACAAAATCAACCGAGCGGAAATCAACAACGCGAACTAAAGTCGAAACATGAGTGAACTCAGGTGCACCTGAAGAGTAAGATGTTCCTGCCTGCTATAGCACACCTGTCGTGTTGCTTAGTTCCTATTCAGTGTGTCAAATCCATTAAAGGAAGACAAAACAAAGTTTTACGACAAACCAACATCTGCGCTCATTTGAAAGAGGCAAAGAGGCACCAATGGGGCATTTGAGTGTCAAAAATTCAAAAGGGCAACGACGGTTAACACGAACAGGACCAGCACGAAGAAACTCAAAACAAATATCAACCGAACGGAAATCAACAACGCGAACTCAAGTCGTAACATGAGAGAACGCAGGTGCCTTAGAAGAGTAAGCGGTTCCTGCCTGCTATAGCACACCCGTCGTGTTGCTAATTTCCAATTCAGTGTATAAAATCCGGTAAAGGAAGACAAAACTAATTTCAAAGACAAATCAACATCCTGCACTTATTTAAGAGATAAAATTCAATATTTGTCTACGAGTGCACAGTGTCTACCCTAAAATTTCTTGAGTGAAGACAGCAACCATGGAGTAACATAACCCTGAGTCAACAATTTCTGTGTCAAACTTGACGCTCTGCCAAGGAAATCGATGTTAATCCCGCAATTTCTAGAGTAACAAATCAATTGTGATACGAAGACTCCATAAGCAGGAGTGGAAGGAATGTTGCTAAACAAAAGGCTCTCAGGAGCCTGAATCGCTCACCTGGTCTTGATGTCAACCCTATGAAGACTTTAGTATAGCTAAATGAGTTGAATTTTTAAGCAAGAAAAGCTTTTCTCTATCTGCATTAGTTTTCATTCTAAATAAGCAAAAAACACTATTATTCAACTTAAAGGGGCTGTAACCCCTATAAGGGGTAATGTGACAACTTCAACCCTATGGAGACTTTTGTAGAGCAAAATGTGGGGGTTTTTTTGGGTTTTTTTTTTCTGAAAATTTCATTACTACCGAATAACCTCCCCTTTTTTCTTACAATTGATTGTTCTCTTTTGTTTTTTTTTAAACTATGTTTCCATATTTTTTCAGGACGGTGTAAGTCATTTTTGTGGTTTGCTTTGAGATGGCATTTCAAAGGGGCTAACCATATCTTGTTCAAAGATGTTGGTGGAACTTAACATTAAGAACACATTGTAAAAAGTGAAACTTTGAAATTTGGCTCCGATGCATTTGGGATTTGTAAAGAGGGCTTAAAATCTAGACATAAAAAATATTAAGGGCAGTTCTTTACCTTTTTAGGAGTAAATATTTCACGCTTTTACACATTTGTTTTTATTTTTCGACACTTTTGTCTCTGTGACTAGCTTTACCACCAAGGTTGCAAGAAAATATGTCTCAGACGGTCACTTAATATATTTTTTATGATCAGCCACTGATAGCATATTTCCAAATTATGTCAGACGAAATGTAATTGTTTTGAAAACAGTTTGACAGTCTGCTGCACATAGATGAGTCCTGTCATGTCTCGCAACCATATTGTTTTAGTGTTACTATGGTCCCTGAATTCCCAATGGAAAAGGGAGACATGGCGCTGTTAATCCTTGTTTAACAAACCATTTCTTCTTAAATGTCAGTACAAAGTCAAGACGGGGCCTAAGTGGCTCAGTGGTCCAAAGCACTGATTTAATTACCATACTATTGACCACTAGCCGATCACTTCAAAAATTTACAAAAAAAGAGACTTTCCAACATGAATGTGATTAGATTCGTCAGCTACCTGCCCACGGTCGGTGGGTTTCTCCGGTTTCCTTCAACAATAAAACTGACCACCTTACATGGCCCAAGTGCGTCGATAAAGGACGTTACATAGCATCACACACACACACACACACACACACAAAGTCAAGACTAGGTCAATCTTCAATTTTCTTCTGTATGTCTTCTTCGTCATTTGTCTTTTCCTCCGCTTACTCTTTCGGAGCACCTTTCACTCTTGTCACGACTCGTGTTGTTGATTTCCGTTCGGCTGATTTTGTGTTTTGTGTGTTTCTTTGTGTCTTTTTTAGCTCACCTGGACCAAAGGTCCATGTGAGCTTTTACCATCACTTGGCGTCCGTCGTCGATGTCGTCGTCGTCCGTTAACAATTTTTTTCAAAATCTCCTCTGAAACTACTAAACAGAATTTAATGAAACTTGGTATGATTGATATTTAGGGTGTCCTGCACCAAACTTGTGTTTCGATTTTTGATACGTAAAAAAAAACATGGCCACCGTTTCTAAAAATAGACCAGGGGTGTCAGACTACTTTGTGCTTGTAAATCAAAAGTCTCCATTTGGTTGAAGTTGTCAGGTGATCCCTTATAGGGGTTACAGTCCCTATAAGGTGAAAAATATCGTTTTATCATGTTTTTGGCTTATAGAATGAGAACTAATGCAGATAGAGAAAAGCTGATGCTTTCTTAAAAGGTCAGCTCGTTTAAAAGTCTTTATAGAGTCGAAGTTGTCAGATGAGCCCTTATAGGGGTTACAGTCCCTTAAAGGAAAAAAATAGTGTTTTTGTCTATAGAATGAAAACTAAGCTCATTTAGCTCTACAAAAGTCGTCTTAGGGTCGAAATTGTCAGATGACCCGTTATAGGGATTACAGCACGAAAATTTACATGTTTTCATGTTTTTGACTTATATAATGAAAACTATAGCAGATAAAGAAAATGGGTTGCTTGCTTAAATGTTCAATTCATTAAGCTTTTAACAAAAATCTCTACAGAGTCTAAGTGTTACGACGGTCATCAAAATAACATTTTGCACGTTTTTGGCATACAGAATGGAAACTATTGCTGAAAGAGAAAAGCTGTTGCTTGCTTAAATGTTCAGCTTATTTAGCTGTATAAAGTTCATCATAGGGCTGACATCAAGACCAGGTGAGCGATTCAGGCTCCTGGGAGCCTCTTGTTTGTTCATGTATACCGGTTTTGTCGTTGCCCTTTTGGACTTTTGACACTAGAAATCATTGGTGTATCTTTTGCTTCCTTCGGATATTTGAAATTGATCTGAGTTCGGTAGGTTTGTTGTTATCGTTGGTGACAATGTAAGACTATTTTCCATTTTCTTTTTATATTTTATCAATCCAAGTGTCTAAAAGGCCTGCTGCATTGTTAAAGGTTCTCTAAAAGGGTATGTTAACTTGATGACGAGTGTGGTCGATTTTTCTAAAGGACGAATAGAATTAATGTAATATTTGTTAAATGGGATCACCCTGTCATCTTTGATGCCCAGATTATAATACAGAAAATCTGAATGCATTAACATTGTGCTAATTTTTGGGAATTGTTGTTAAATACCACATCTCAAATCAATAACTCATTGCCTAATTTGGCCTTGTTTCACATCCCAATTCTTACTTTATTGTGATTCCGAATTCATCTACCTATTGCATTTAAAATGTCAGAATAGAGCCTTTGGGATAGATAATTAACAAATAAATTAAATCTTAAACCTTCTTGTGAAAAGTTACATAGGAATACGAACTTCTGCTTCATACATCAATGTGAATTCATTGTAGGCTATATATGCATTGGTTACATCGAAATATGGAGTTATCTCTCTTAACCTACTAATTGATCTTGGTACTTTAAAAATAATGATGCTTAAATTTATTTGATAGCAGAAATAGCTTTTTGGTCCTATAAAAAAAACCAATTGTTTTAGTTCTTGAAAAATGATAAAATTCATATCGACAGGGATAACGTACATGTAACGTATTCCATAATAAACGATCATCTAGATCAATTATTTGGCGCCAAAAACTAGTTTAGTCCCACCACATTTTTAATGTGCCTATCCTAAGCCAGGAATCTTTATCAAAGCTTGTGTTTGTATTAAGTCGAATTTATTATTTGTTTTTGTCAAGAAGAGGGTCTTTCATTGCACTTTAGGATTGGGCTTGAATCATGTGTAGCTTATTTTCAATCCAGGAGCATATTGAAAAACAGCGAGCAGCGACCGCTGGTCACATTGAAGGCTGCTGGCTGTTTTCCATTGTGAATATTTTAAATTTAAGTTTATATTGTACACAGGCAAAATGTGGACTGCGTTTAACGTGCGTCTGACGTACGTTAAACGCATGTCATCTGACGCATATTAAATTGGCATTTCTTACCGCGTACGTTTAACGCACGTTAAAAAAATTATCTTGGCAATATTTTTATTCAATAATAAAACACACTAAATAAATAACTCACCAATTTCATACATTTTAGGAAACTATACGTATGACGTATGGTAAAGTTATGTTTGACGCACGTTTAAAAACATACGTCTGACGTATTTTTTGACAATTATTTGACGTACGTACGTTAATCGTACGGCGGTTAGAAACATATGATTACGTACGTTTATACACTACATCAGACGCACGTTTTTACAAACGTACGTCAGACGTATGTCTAAATTATAAATTTTTAGAATTAAGATTTAATTTTGTAAAATAAATACTTACCTTAGTAATTTTAGCTATACCATCCACTTGCAACACTTGAATCGGAAACCACCACCAGTACAAAAAAAAAGACAGCATCCCATTGGTCAATACCACCGGAACCCAACAAGTGACTGACCTTAACCTTCATCATTAAAATAAGTATCCTTAGGTAACCAAGTAATGAACTAAGGGGGATGAAGGGGAGGGGGAAGGGACACTCCAATTTACTAAGGTAAGTATTTATTTTACAAAATTAAATTTTAATTCTAAAAATTTATATTATTAATATAATAAATACATTCCCTTAGTAAATTTAGCTATCCAGAATGCATCGTAGAGCTGAATCCCCCCTTAGTTATTGGAGATAACTGGAGGAGGAAAAACAACTCTTTGAGAAGAAATTAAAGGTCCCAAAGAATACAGGTTGTTACTATGTTGAGGCATGGAACGCAAATGAAATTTATGAAAAGTACTGTCTGACCGCCAAAAACCTGCGGACAAGATTTCCGATAACGAAGAGTTATTGAAAATGTTCCAAGGAGCAGTTAATGCCCTCACTTCATGAGCTTTAACATGAAGAACACTAGGATTAGACTCATAGGCCATCTTAACTGTCTGTACAATCCATAAAGAAATTGTCTTAGCTGAGATATCAGAAACATTTGATAGGAATAAATAATCTAGTAGAATTTGATAATCTGATACCATTAGTAACAGAAAGATACTGAATCAGACACCGAACAGGACATAAGGAAACCTCATTGAAGGAGGTAAAGCTGGAATGACAATAGTTCACTGGTTGTCAATGGCAACTGGTTCTTAGCTAAAAACGCTGGATCAGTTAGCAAGGTAACAGACGATTTGTCTGCAGCAAAACGCACACAAAATTCTGATACAGATAGAGCATGAGTTTCACTTCTTCTGCGACCTGTAGCCAACGCTAACAGAAAACAACATTTTAGAGTTAAATGTTTCAGAGTAGCTGACGACTGAGGTTCGAAAGGAGGGTATTGTAAGAACCTCAAAACTACACTTAAAGGGAAAATTCGCAAAAAAATAATTTTTACATATGTTTTTCATCACATTTTACTTAACATAAATATACATGTAAAACTCTTTAATCTTCACTAATAAGCGAGTATGTGAGCGTTTTATATCGATAAATTAGAACGATGGGTGCGGCCATTTTGTACGGCTAGTAGGCCCTATTGTCACGTGACCATCACCTAATATCCATTAACCACAAAGTACCAAAACGATAACGACACGCAATGGTCAACTCTATCGTCATTTAAAAATGTCTTGCATGATCATGATGATAGTTTGGTTGTTCTACTCAGCGTAGTAACGGTTAAGTGTTATTCCGTTTTCCTGACCTAAAGAAAAAGACAGACTTGCATCTTAAAAGGGTCCAGTCTTTAGATTTGCCATCCACTATCAGCAATGTCAAGTATACAAGTTTGTGTGTGAAGACCATTTTGAAGCAACATCTTTAGAGGGTGACTTAATAGTAAGCAGTGTTCTTTTGTCCATGAAAAATGTTTATATCTATCTATATTCGTCAATAATAATTTCATTATTTTTTAGGCAAACGTTTCTTACATGTTACATTATTACCTAGAATGACCGGGCTAGTATGTAACGGTCAGAATCTTTGCTATAAAAATCCACAAATCCACAAGACAAAAATATCAGTTTTGTTTTAAAAAAAAAGAATTATAACGGGTGTGCGTAAAATTAAGAATATAACCGAAAGCGGAATAAAACTTATCTTTTAGTTTTGTATAAGCGTTTCAACACTTCAGTTATAACTGTGCATTTATACAGAATATTTTTTTAATAACTAGTAAATATACATTTTAAAACAGACAACAATTTTTTCTTTATCTTTTTATCCATTCCCTATGCATTCCTTAAAAATGCGCAAATGTATTTTTTTAATCTTTAAAGGATTTATTAAACGTTCATTATAAAGAAGATAATTTCATTTTTACCTATATGAAGATAGTAATTCACAGTCGGGGCAACGTATTTGAACTTGTGACACTCCCAGGTATTACTTACTTCCCGGGGATGGTAATTAACAGGTGGTTGTGTAATGGTTTATGACAGAAAAAGAATTTATTTGTTTCTGTTAATTATTTATTACAAAGTACAACGGAAGACCTACAATTTATCACTCGTGTCTTTGATTTTTTGACATCTTTATCTGTGTAAAAAAAGTGAAAAAATCCTTCTTCATGTGTTTTTTGAAGGTTTTTTTTACATTTCTCTTTTTAAAAGTAAAACAAAAAGCACACTTTACAGAAAACGCTTCGTGTTACCTTCATGTAGACAGCCGTATGAGTATATACCACAATCTTGTGTTCGTAAGATTATAAAACGTATAAATATTTTATCACTTGGTTTTCTCTGCAGAAGAAGCACAAACAATAATATATCCAAAAGACATAATGCCCGATCTTCAAACATTAGGACGTACGGACGGACGTACAAAACCAGACACTATATGTCCTCCTACTCCTTCTTTCGTAGATGGGGCATAAGATAGACAACCACACCAACAACTCTAGAATGAAATCAATGTAAAAAAGTTCTACATGTCAAACTCTAAACTTTGCCTGACGCCCGTTTCTAATATTTAAAATGTCAGATTGGTTCCAAAGTAAAAATAAAAGTGCCAATACAAAATTAATAATTTAGATCTTGCGTTTCGTATGAAAGTTATAATATTTGATTTTTTTAGGGAGGGGCTTTAGATATATATATTTCACTTCGTCCTGCCTTTTTATTTTCGAGAACACTGGAGCCTGGATATTTTTCTAACTATAAAATTTTCAGCCGAAAACAACATCTTACCATGCCTTTTTATTTAATTTTGACATCCTGCCTTTTTATTTTTAATTTCATAATTATAGCCCTCCCATGAAAATCCAATGGTCGCCCCCTTATAATCAGCAACAACAACAAAAACCACATAAATAAAAGATGAAATGAATTTATGTGAGGTTATGATAATACATTTTATAAGTTAGTGTCACCACTATAAAAAAAGTATAAATCATTGAAGGAAAATCTATTCAGAGTCTGTGTCACTAATACACTGACTCTAAATCCGTCGTACGTATTGTCCATCTGCAGTAAAAGGACATTATTTTCTGATGACAGACACAACACAAGCTGGCAGCACAACGCGATGGTTTCTTCCTAAAGGTAGACCCAACATACAAGCTGTCTGTATGCCATAAGTCTGCTCTGACTGCAATTAAGATTGTAAAATCAAATAAATGAATGATAACGTATTTAAAAAGTGGTATCTAAAGTTACCTTGCCTTTACATTATTACTTCCTTGTTTTGTACTGTTAACTTTTTGTTGGCTAAGAATATATACAACTTTTGTTTGATGGGTCAAGAAAAACTCAATGTTTTCAGTCAGTGAAATCTTCGGCAATACCTTATCACTCTGAAAAAAAAGGTAAACGTCTATTCAAATACCTATTTAATAGGACGTCTGGTGCTCTCCCCCGGTGGCGTTTGTACCACAAGAAACCACAAGAAACTAATTTAACTAATTTTCAGCACAACCGCGGGTTTAAACGAACTATCTTGAAGTCGTGGTTGCACCAGGGTCGAAGATATCGATATTCTGCGAGCAAGGGCATTGGCACACAGCGATCGGAACATTTGCACCATTGAGTGTCAAATTGGGTTGCTTTGAAATTCAGTCTAGCGATTTATCTCCAACTCTTCTATCTACCGGATTTCTTCCTCCGTATATTCTGGTTCAAGTTGATGCCCCTCCTGACCCAATTCGACCAAATCTGCATAACTAAAGCTGCTAGCAGAAACGTCACTCACGTAATCAGACATTACAAATATTAAGAAGGGACATTGGTGCAAGCTAGGTATATTATATAACAATTATTTTTCTCATTCTCTCGAAATAACGATTAATCTTTTTCAAAACCAAAAACCTTATTAAACCACGTTTAACAATCAGGAGATGAAAGAGTCTAAGAAAAGGTAATACACAGCTGAAGATCACCGTCTCTTCTTTGATCTTTATGAGGTGACTATTAGACATGCTTAATTGATTTGAATTAATCCGTTAAACTGATCGATAGTCTTTCAAGGATCACTTAATCAGTTTAATAGCTGTCTAATGAGATTAAAAGGCCGGGGAAAAGGTTTACGACGAATATACAAAATTCTTACCTGGGGCAAATTACGTAATCACCAATTTGCAATTAACACCTGGGATGTCTGGCCAGGTGACACCCTGTTGTTTTAAAAAGCGTGATTATCATATGAAAGGGAAAATTTTCAAATCATTTTAACGATGTAAATTAAAATAGAGTAATTTATGGAAAAGATTACAATTATGTAGCAGAATTTTAATTATTATCATGATTTAATTATTTAATATTGGTGTTTAAAAAAATCATTAATTAAAAATTTTGTTCGCAAATAATGATAAAAATACTTTATATTTGAAAGAAATCTTCATAAGAATTGTGTTATTGCGTATCGGTTTATCGTTATTAAATATTTTCTTTTGTTTACCAATTAGACCACGCGTCACCACTGTGTTTTATTAAATATAATATCGATATCGATTATATAGCGTTAATCGGATAAAGATGTAATACACAGATATCCGGTCATATCCCACAATGCACTCGAGACCATCTTACTGACGTCACTGAGTTACTTTTGAAATCAGAAAATGCCAAATATCTCTGTTATAAAAAAGAATTTTTTGAAAAAAAATTGGATATATATTTTTGATGACATATTCTATCATTTAAGACCATAAGTCAAAATTCGTGAATTTTCCCTTTAAATCCCAAGGAGGAACTAGACGTCTCTGACGAGGACGTTCAATAATGAAATTCTTTATCAATAGTGATAAAATTTCACTAGAACTGAAATCAACTCCTCCAGATAAAGCAATTGTCCTAGAAATAGCAGATCTATAACCTTTGATGGTTGAAGAAGAATACCCTTTAACTTAAAAAAGATGAACCAGAAAGTCAGCTAACTGTTGGAAAGTGATAGAGATTGGATCAATTTTCCTTGAACCACACCAAGTACAATAGATTGACCACTTGGAGTCATAGACAGCTCCAGTTGATCGCCTGACTGAACCGGAGATACGCTTGGAAGCTCCTTCAGAAAACCCTCCCTCTCTGAGGGAAGACCTGACAATAGCCAAGCGTGAAGATGGAGTGTATCTAATTCCTGATGCAACTTCTTTCCTTTGTTTTGAGTGAAAAGATCTGGTCTCAAAGGAAGTAGAAGAGGACGTGCACAGCATAGTTGCAGAAGATCTTGGAACCATGATTGGCGAGACCAAGCTGGCGCAATAAGAATGGTCTTGCAAACGTCTTTCCTGATTTTCAATAAGATCCTGGGAAGTAGACAAACATGTAAGCAAACATCCCTCTCCAAGATAACGTCATTGCATCCACCGCTAAGGCTGTCTGATCTGGGATTAGAGATACATAGGTCTCCAATTTGCAAAATCTCCCAGATGAGTGTGATCTCCTGAAACACTGCTGGGTGCAGTTCCCATTCTGTGTTTACTGGAGTCACAGACCTTGACAACTGATCTGCTATCAGATTCTGGTGGCCAGGTACATGTCTGACTGACAGAATGATGTGCAGACGTGAACAAAGGAGAAGAACCTCCCGAGCTAGAACATAAAGAGAGTGTGAGTGAGTTCCTCCTTGGTTATGAAGGTAAGCTACACAAGTGGTATTGTCTGTGGCCACTAGAAGAGCTAGACTTCGGAGAACTGACTGAAAATGTGTGATTGCCAACAATATCGCTCTCATCTCTAGAAGATTGATATGTTCTTCTAATTGGAGACCTGACCAAACCCCTGAAACTGTCCTGCCTTCGAGATACGCTTTCCATCCTGAAAGGGACGAATCTGTGTACAGGGTCATGCTGGGTTCTGGAGGATCTTACGGTTGACCTAGTAAAAGGTTGGACCGTAGAGTCCACCAATGAAGCAGAGGTTGTAACCGAGGAAGAACTGGAATAGATGCTTCCCACAGTTGAGATGCTGGATCCCAAAACTGCAGTAGATACCACTGAATAGGTCGGATATGTAGACGTCCCTATGGTACTACATCCATGATAGAATTGAGGAAACATAGAAGCTGAAGAAAGAGACGAGCTGACACTGTTTCCTCCTTGAAAAAAGAAATTAGAAACAACAGTTTCTCTAGTTTCTCCTCTGGGGGATACACTAGACCCAGATCTGTCCGATAATGTTCCCCCAAGAAAATAAAATCATGGCTGGGATGAATCTCGGACTTCTTCCATGAAATAAGGAAACCCAACTGCAGAATAAGCGTGATGACCATAGAAGTATGGCTGGCCAGCAACACCGAAGAATGGTTCTTCATCAGAGAATTAATGAATGAAAATGGGCTGGGAATGGAAATGAGCCACCACAGCATGAAAAATCCGAGTAAAAGTCAGAGGAGCGATCGAAAGACCGAAAGGCATCGCTTTCCAACAATAAACTTGCAATTGCCTGCCCAAAACAGGCAGAGATACTTCCGAAACCTTGGAGCCACTGGAACATGGAAGTATGCATCCGTAAGATCCGGTGATGTTGTGAACATCCCTGGAAGGATCGACTTCCTTATACTCCTGTTGGTTTCCATTTTGAAATGGGGAACCATCAGATAAGTATTTAGAATGGAAAGATCGAAGACTGGTCTGAACTGCCCATTTTTCTTGGGAACAAGGAAAAGACGGGAATAGAACCCTGGACCGTAAGGAGGAAGAACCTCCTCCAAAACTCCATTGAGAAGAAGAGTAGAGATCTCTTCTTGAAGTAGGCGATTTTTCACTAAATTCATTGTTGCAGAAAGATCGATTGGAACTGATCGATCCTGGAAGATCCTGAAACTGAAGTTACGACCCCCCCCCCGAAGCACTGAAAGAACCCATTTGTCGTTGGTGATTAGAGACCACTGACGAATAAAATGAGATAGCCGACCCCCTACTGGAATGTGAGGAAAGGGAGTCGGAAATACATCCTCTACTGACTGACTGACTGCTTCGGGGAGGTGTAAGACATCTAGGCTGAGAGGACTGAAAAGAACTATTATTGTTCTTGTCCCGAGAAGGAGCAGACTGAGTAACTGTCGAAGAATAAGAAACTTTTCGACGACCATCAGAAACATTAACGTCAACTTTAACAGTAGGTGGAATCTTGTTAACCTCTTCCTGAACTTTCTCAACAGGCACACTAAAAAGTTTATCAAAATGAAGAGGAGAATAGATCAAGATGTCTTTCAGAACTTCAGATACAAGAGACTTTTCAAGCAACTGCTGTCTTTTACCCAAGGACAGATTAGCTAAAGAGCCAAGAGATAGCTTCTGAGCATCACCTAGGCAACGATCAATCTGGCAAAGAAAAGCCTTCAACTCATCAAAGTCCTCACCTTGGTCCTTGAGAATAGTACCTACAGCAATAAGATAATGTTCTGCTGTCTGTAAAACATTTGACAAAATACGCAGGTTACATTCAGTCTTATGATAGACTCCTGAAGGGAAAGAGAATAAGTGACCTTCACCCCCAGTAAAGAACTGTACTGCCTGTCAACAACAGGAGTTTTCTTGCCTCTTGCCTAAAGAATTACCATGGATACCATATCTCTTAGAAGTGATACCACCTGGAAATGACAAAGGGCCAAAAGGCTACTTTTTAGTAGAAGTACCTGAAGAAGAACCTTTGGCCAATGTCTCATTCACATAAGCAAAGGCATTCTTGAATGAGAAGACTCAGGAAAAGAATCATAACTCTGAGCATCAGATTTGACCATACCTGCACAAGACATAAAGTCAGATGTGGAATTAGAAACTGGAGGAGAAGGCATGGAATCTTCAGAAACATCTCTCCAAATAGAATAAACCCTGGACCTAAGGTTGCTAGCAGAATTAAGACCAGGTTCTGAACCTTTATCCACAATCTCCCCTTCTTCCAACTGACCCTCTTCTTCATCAAGGAAGACATGTTCATTACTCCTAGGAGCCAAAGAAATAGTATCCTCGTCAACTGCAGGGATAGAAACATGACAAGAAGAAGCTAGATAATGAGGACCGTGACTTCCTCTGTCCAAAACATCAGTGGAGATCTGGGACTGAGAACCCTGAACTACCTGATTAACTGAACCTGAAGATAGGGAATGAGAACCCTGATCCTCAGACACTACTCTAGAAGACACAGAAGCCAGAGTTTGTGAACCCTGACCGGCCGTCTCCAACGCACTTATCCTACCTCCAAACTCCAAAAACTTCGAATTCATGGAAGCAGAGAGCTTATGAATGGAAGTTTGCAAACCTCTCAGTTGCTGACTCAAAATTACAAATACAAAAACGCGGGTATAAACAGTTAATTTGGATATGCTATATATCGATATTTCAAGGAGTAACCTCTCATCAGTAGCATTTAAACCAAAACATTGGAAGGTCAAATTCCAAAACAGTTGAAAACGAAAAGTACTCAAAACCAAAAACGTTCGAACAAGGAAGCCAAATCCAGCACCGAGGATATCGACCATGTGCATTACAAGGAAAGAAACCTGGTGTTTTCATCAATTTTGAATTTAACAATCTGGAACAAAAGGAGCTGAGGTAACCACCGGATTAGACCACGGGCTAGGATGAGACAGATAACACCATGTACCAGTACCATACACCCCAAATGGCATAGGAGGGGGAGGGGGCATGAAGCTAGAAGGCCAACGTGACCTGAAATAAAAGTCACTCCTAACCCTTGAAAGTACTGACTGCTGTGAAACACTAGACGACACAGACACTGGTGGTCTTACCGAAGGGCCTGGGTTTGGGGAAGACTCAACAGGACGAGTAATGGTGTGGGTCGTCCTGGACCTCGAACCGGACGTCAGCTTAACCTGTGACACCTGAGAGTAAAGAGGACTACATTGTCCTGAACTTGACCCTGAGGTAGTCACCTGATAATCCTCAGGAAGGGGTAGAAGACCCTCTCTTTCTACCCCCTCCCAGAGGTCATCTCTATAAGTCCCTGGTTTCCAGGGGGACAAATTGAGCGAATCATTACTAGTGTTGTCCATTACTTTTAATATTAATTGACAAATTGTTTATTGTACCAATTAAATATCAAAATTTGTTTTTCTTCACTTCGTTTTTCTTCTGTTGAGACTCTTCGAAAATAAACGTGCGGAACTTCTAGTGCGGAAATTTTAATGATGAAGGTTAAGGTCAGTCACTTGTTGGATTCGGGTGGTATTGACCAATGGGATGCTGTCTTTATTTGGTACTGGTGGTGGTTTCCGATTCAAGTGTGGCAAGTGGATGGTATAGCTAAATTTACTAAGGGAATGTATTAATTGTAATAATAATTTGCCTGTGTAGGTTGTGTCGCGTACATTTACTCCACATCTCATTTTCCTTTTTTGCTCCCCCGACCCGAAGGGTCATGTGAGCTATTGTCATCGTTAAGCGTCCGTCGTCCGTTAACTTTTCTTCAAACATCTTCTTCTCTGAAACCACTGATGGGATTGCTATGAAACTTTGTACACTTGATCTTTAGGATGTCCTCTACCAAGTTTGTGAAATTTGTGTACGTCAACCAACCAAATAACCACCGTTTCTAAAAATAGAACAGGGGGGTCAGACCATAGTTTTTAGCTTAAAGCTCAAAAAGTATAAAAGGTAGAGAAAATCCGAAGCAACCTACCTTCTTCAGCATCAAAAGCTCTACAAAACTCTCCATTGAGTCAAAGTTGTTGAACACTCCTTAAAGGAGTTTTTTCCCCTTCATCGTCAAAATTGATCATTTTCACAGTTTTGGACTTCATCTTGAAAACTGTAAGTGCTAGAGGAAAAGTTAGTATTGCAAAATTGTTCAGCTTATTGAGAGCCACAAAAATGATATCAGGGCCAAAATTGTCAGATCAACCATTTAAGAGTTATTTCCCTTTAACTGATTTTTATAAATCTTCTTCTTGGAAACCACCGATGGGATTGCTTTGAAACTTTATACACTTGATCTTAAGAATGAATGTTCACTACCAAGTTTGTGAAATTTGTGAAAGTCAACCAACAAGTCAACCAACAAGGACGCCGTTACTAAAAATAGAACAGGGGGGTCAGACCATAGTTTTTAGCTTATAGCTCAAAAAGTATAAGAGATTGAGAAAATCCAAAGCAGCCTTCCTTCTTCAGCATCAAAAGCTCTACAAGACTCCTTATTCAGTCAAAATTGTGGGATGACTCTTTATAGGAGTTATATTCCCTTTATCATCATAATTGACAATTATCACAGTTTTTGGACTTCGTCTTGAAAACTGTAAGTGCTAGAGGAAAAGTTAGCATTTCAAAATTGTTCAGCTTTTTGAGAGCTACAAAAAAAATGATTTCAGGGCCAAAATTGTCAGATCAACCGTGTTTTAGAGTTATTCCCCTTTAACTGATTTTTCTATCAATTTTAACTGATTTTAAAAAAATTGTTTCTCTGAAACCACTGATGGGATTGCTTTGAAACTTTATACACTTGATCTTTAGAATGAATGTTCACTACCAAGTTGGGACATTTGTGAAAGTCAACCAACCAACATGGCCACCTTTACTTAAAATAGAACAGGGGGTCGGACCATAGTTTTTAGCTTATAGCTCAAAAAGGATAAGAGATAGAGAAAATCCGAAGCAGCCTTCCTTCTTCAGCATCAAAAGCTCTACAAAACTCCTTATTGAGTCAAAATTGTGGGACTACTCTTTATAGGAGTTATTTCCCCTTAATCGTCAAAATTGACCATTTTCACAATTCTTGGACTTTAATATATCTTGACAACTGTAAGTGCCAGAGGAAAAGTTAGCATTGCAAAATTGTTCAGCTTATTGAGAGCTACAAAAATGATTGTCAGATCATTCTTTTAAGAGTTACCCCCCTTTAACTGTTTTCAAACAATTTTAACTTGTTTGGTTTGTTGTTTTTTTTCAAGTGGAAAGCCTTGTAACTTTGAATTCTTGATCTTAAAAGTGTTTTCTATCCTAACTAGCTTCTTTAATAATACTTACCAAGTACATGTAGACCATGTTGAACACTAGGTAAGAGGCTTTAACATAAGAGATCAGGTGAGGGATTCAGGCTCCTGTGAGCCTCTAGTTTATATAATGATTTGATATATCAACAAATCACGAATTCCCTTCAGGTGTACATGCTTGATCTTTGGCAAATTGTGCAGGTTTTAGACGGCAAATGGGCCACCAGCAGTGCTAAGCTTATAAATGAAAGTAAAGAAAAGCCCGCGGAAACCTGACACGAGGTCAGGCCGCTTTGCCAACAAAGCGACTGGATGTATGCCCCAGGTGGTCGAACGGGAATCCCTGTCACCATGAATTACTGGGTCGTCAGGCCTTAATGCAAAAAACCTAACCACAAACCATAGGCGTGCACCGTGTTTGGAAAATGTCACGTTACTTGCTGGTTTAAGAACCATTCTGTAGGTCTAGATAAGGATTCAAATGCAGATGGCTAAATTGTCCGTTCTGACCCATCCCGTCTTTTTCCAGTCGCAGCCAAAACTTTCCAATCCGATTAGCTTTGAGTCCCCATGTCCTTCATTTAATTATAATCATTTTCTCATTTCATTTTATCACTCTTTTCATGTTAATCTCTCTGCCGAAAACGTGATACTTGGGAGTAGGTCTTGTAAAGTTCTCGAGGTATCGAGCTTTTAAAGTGCAATTTTTTTTTAAAAAGCAAGAAAAGGGGCATTTATACCTGTCCGATTTTTTTCAAAATTTCATTGCAGGTGGATCTTGAGGTGATGATCACTTTTCATCTGTCGTACTTTGATATTTATCCGTTTTTGAATTATTTTCAAAAGAACTGCAAAATATGTGTTTGAGGTTCTAGAACATAGATGGATGTTTATACAGTGTGGTTGTGCACGATGGCATCTTTGAATTTTGAAAGTAAAAATCAAAAGTCGATTTTAAGTATCTGTACATTGTACATAAAGAAACCTTGTAATTAAACAATTCTGTCGATGACCTTTTGTATCAATATCAAACTAAGACTTTGTTCATCAAATATTCAATTTTTCATCAAACACTTCATAAAAATTAATCACTTATTGCGTTTGCGTTTCAAGACTTTCGGTTTTGTTTTTGAGCACATTGTAGGACAAAATGTCAAAGTGTCTAAAATAACGATGCACATGAACGCTGCTACTAAGATAATAACACCAACAGCACCGATAGATTTTGCGCTTGTTCTGTTATCTTTAGCACTTGTTCGAGCTCTTTTATAGGAAGTTAAAATCGTTTTATCCAATATCAGCATAGTTTGTATTCTGTTCTTTTCGGCTTCAAGAATTGCGTACTTTTCTGCGTCCGTCAAGTTTGCTTCGTAATAGTTTAACCAATAAAGTTTTCTGCTATCGCATGTACATTGGCAATTTAGAGATGTATTTAATGTCGACTGTATCACAGACTGTGTTGTAATTGGTATTGTCTGCTGATCTGACGTGACGTAACTGTTTGTTGTACTGTCATCGCTTGTTGCAGACACGTCATTCATTGCAGTCGTCACGTGATCTGTTGTTGGTAAATAACTGTTGGTTGACGATGCGTCCTTATTGCTTGTTGTGACTCTGTTATTTGATGTCGTAAAATAATTGGTGGTTGTTGTTTCATCATTACTTATTGTTGATGTCACCTCATTGCTTGTTGTCAAATAACTGTTGGTTGTCGTTACCTCATTTTTTGTTGTTAATTCACTTATTGATGTTGAATAAATATTTGTTGTTGTGTCATCATAACTGGTTGTTGCTGTTGAAATTTCATCCGTGGACAAAGTTAATGTTGTGCTTGCTGCTAGAATTAAAAAGTTAATATTCAAGCAATACAAACTGTCTTGAATATTATAAATATAAATATTTTTATTGACGGAAGTAAGATTATTTTCGGTTTAAAAGATCCAATTAATTTCTGAAGAGCCCCGCATTTGACTTATATTAAATGTATCTAATTTCGTCTAATACTGTTCAACATGCCATTCTCTTTTCTGTGGAAGGCTTTTTTTTTTTATAGAATATAGCATTCCATTATTAAACATTTTATCGATTGTTTTTGACGTCTTGAGAGAAAATATTATTCCATAGGTGATATGATCACACCATTGAAATGAAAGAAATCTCGTTCTCAAACAGTGTTTACCCTTTTTTTATTTTACGAAAAATTACATTAAAAGTAACACGAAAAAAGATATTTTGCCTTTTTTAATTTATTTTTTTTTACACAAGACAAGCATTTCAATCAATACGGATAAATAACTTTTTCATTTTTTCATACGTTTTTAACAGAAATTTGCATATGAAACTAACATGTTCAGAAAATCAGGAAAATAAACATTTTTAAGCAGACCCTTAAAATCCATAACACATCGAAAACCTATTTTTGTCGCTAAAAGTCACTGGCAAGGCATTATTTCACAGGCATGCCATGCGTAAAATTCTTTTAAACTAATTTTTGCTTGAATTTTTTCACTTGTTCATTGCTCTCCTCTGATGAATCTTGAATAGACGAAACGCGCGTCAGGCGTAGCAAAATTTATTGTCTGGAACTTTGTTGTCATTTGTATTTCGAACACACGTGAAGGTTAGCACTGCTGGTGGAGTTTTAATTCCCCGAAGTTAGCCGCTCCGGCACCAACACTTTTGAGTTGGAGATAAATTATCCGTCTAAATTTCAAAATTGTCTAAACCCTAAGGTTCTTCCTACCCCAGACATAGGTTGATTATCTTAGTTATAATTTGGTTCCCCAGTTTGGTATTTTTGGTTTTACTGATGTATGCTCTTCATATTCATATAGTGTCTGGCATTTTCAATATTTTTGGTAGAGCGCCTTTGATGAGTATTGAATAGACGAAACGCGCGTCAGGCGTAGCATAATTTATTGCCTGGAACTTTGTTGTCATTTGTATTACATAAATTTAGGTTAGGGGAATGTCCCACATTACAATACAACCATATTTGTCATTTTTAACTTTATTCTAAATTCATCCAAGATGCAAAATGATAATATCCAAAGGATTTTGTGTTCAAAAGTTGTGAATATGAAAGTAATATATAAAATGAGGATGCGAATTCTAAATGTGGTCGTGCTTTACTTTTTGCGGATTTTTTTATCGCACATTATGTCAGAAAAACCTAGCAATTCATGAAAGTATGTTTGTTAGGATTATGGACAGTGCATTGGAGGTTTTACTTTGGTCGAATTTCGATCCCTAATCATCCAATATCTTTTTTCTATACCCTATCCAGTCCTCAATTAATTTATCTTTGTATAAAACTCTGCTTATATCTTTGATTTGCCAATTATAATGTCAACTCATCACAATAAAATCAATCAATTACTTACGACATTCTGGAATATCGCAGTATTCCCAGTCTAATGCGGGGTCTGTCGTGACGCACCACAATCTGGCGTCATTGTCTGGTGCTCTACAGTAATTATGGTGCTCAGGGCCCATGGGGAATACTGGGATGTGGGGAACGGTTGCGTCCCATCTTTGACATGTCCGGTTAGATTCCGTTAGGTTGTGGGTTCCGTTGTAGAAAGGTACACCATTTATATATACGAAACAGTCTTCTGCAAAAAGAGTAAAATGATTTAATAATAGTATTGTATTTGCAACCTGTAGAATAAAAATAGCAAGGAAAAGTGGTAAGAATATCAAATTTAGTTTTCCACTGCACTCGAATAAACAAACTTGTGTTTCCGGGCGAGACTTTTATATTATTATTGATTTATAATTTTGGAATAAGAACATGTTTTTTATAATCCAGCTTAATATGAACCAAAGTAACAGGTTTAGCAAATATTTCATTATAAAAATTCTATCAAAAGAGACGTTTCACACATAAATTGCAAATTGTATTTCCCATCCCTAACCATCACTTCTTTTGCCAGTGGTAGTCAAATCCCTACTCCCCGATTGGCCTTATGTCCCCTTTTACTGTAATTTTATGTTCACATTTTTCACATAGACTTTTTTATCGGTTACAACCAAGAAAGATAAATTCAATGCATTTCAATGTGCATATTCAAAAGCAGCTAATAATAGTTCATTTAACAAATCAGCATTTCTGCATGCAGGTTTGTTAATATTCATCAGACCAAAAGTAAATTTTGTCGCATTTATTGGTGTTTGGTTTCGACAAGTTGTAGAAAACTTATATCAATTGCGATCACTTTAAAATCATTACAGAAACCAATATTGAGAGCGTACATTGTGTGCTATTTCCTGGAGATTTCGATCTGTAGTAATACAATGAAACAACATTAAAATACTTCCGCTACCTTCTAGGATTTCACGTTAAATTAATTGTATACTCTATTTACATTTCTATGTTGACTTCCTCAGGCATGATACTCAGTACAGGTTTTTAACAATTGCTGGAATGTAGCTCAATGCTACTGAGGGTTTTGTTCTTGTTTTTCATTTTCATAAAAAAAAGTGGAATAAAGATCATGCAAATAAATTGTTAAGGGTTACGCTGTGTATTTTACAAAAGCGGCTTGTACAATTGTATGTTTAAAGAATCCTCAGTTCCCTGCCCAATGTTGCTTGTTAGAATAGGTATGCCGGTTTCCCCCTTTGCCCTATATTGCCCTGTGCGTCGACAAAAGCATAAAACCTCAAAACACACTCAGTTATCGTTTGAATGGGTGATCTGCAACCTTACTAGTGCTTGCAAATTGACTGATCACTTAATTTATTAACTGAATTCTGCTGCCCTCATTTTATAAAAAAAACAGCTATTCAAATTATGCATTTAGAAATTGAATTCGGATAGATTGTTTCCATCGTTAAAAGCTTTAAAATTCTGACGCTGAACATCTATAATACTAAATCAAGAGATTGGATTGTTTTAGCCACGTACATGTATCTGCTTAATAATGAAAATTATTTGTTGTATGACTTATTCAAATAGTGTTTTGTTCTTTCACAAACCACAATTTTTTCAAATTGCCAAAGACCATTTCCGCCCAGGAGCTTATAAGCTGTCACACATGCTCAATACATGTTTATTATACCCCGCTTGAAAAGTGAGGTTTATATAGTGATAGGGATGTGCGTCCATGTGTCCGTCCTTCCGTTATACCTCAGGGTAACCATCTCTTACCCGCAACTCAAAATGTGAAATTTTTTGTAACAGATTCCTAGGCTTCTACAAAAGGGATTGATTTCAAATTTGGTATATAGCTTAAGCATGATGAGTTGTACCGTGCCTCCCCTTTCCAGGTCAGTCGGTCATCTACTTCCTGTTTTCTGAATGGTTGAGTGGGGGTATGCTTAACACGACTTCGTGCAACCCCTTGTTGAGTTTCAATTGTACATGTATGCTTACCATTTTAGTTCATAGTTTAATATCATGAATTTTTCATTTTCATTTATGTTCAAATAGTATGCATCTTTATCTTCATTTTGTATAATGGGTTTAAATCACAATTGCAAAGTTTAAATAATGAAAGACTGTTCATTTAAATGAAAGTAATTTCAAGTTTTAGAACACATTGTATTGAATTGTATTAAATTTGTTTAACAATATAACCATTTAAAATTTGGCGTTTTGACCACGGAACTGCAGCTTAACCCCCAATTTTATTGGCGGTTGACAGGTCCATCATATTCATTGCACTCATTTGATTCCCCTGTCAATCTGGCATTTTTCGCTGCAGGAACATGCTTTTTTCATTGTTACATATAACAAAAACACTGGACTGTTGGCATTGGCCTCTGATTTCCAGGGTCAATTGCTTCCGGGAAGTCTACTCATTTTACATTGTTGATCTGCCAATTTTACATTTTCGGCGATCAAGATTTATGTACATTTCACATTTACATTTATTTTCAGTGTGACAATTACGATTTATACATTTAAAGTTTAATTTATTGCACAGTTATTTTCAGTGTGACATTTATGATTTATACATTTCAATACCGTGGTCAATATTCGCCAAACCTGTAAAAAATTTCCTTAATAGAATTTTAAAACATGATAGTTGTTTTTGTTACTAGAATTCAATAGAGCTGTCTAATTCACTAGCTTCCGTATTCACTTCTGGGTTTCACGTTGGTCTGTCATATGGATATGGTATATGGTAATATTTATGCACGAGACAATAAAACACAAATACTTTAAAAGGCAGTTATGCCTTTTTTAGCTCACCTTGACCGAAGGTCCATGTGAGCTATTACCATCACTTGGCGTCCGTAATCGTCTGTAAACAATTTTCAAAAATCTTCTCCTCTGAAACTACTGAACAGAATTTAATGAAACTTGGTATGAATGATCCTTAGGGTGTCCTGCACCAAACTTGTGTTTCAATTTTTGATCCGTCAAAAAACATGGCCACCGTTACTAAACATAGACCAGGGGGGGTCAGACTACTGTTTTTGGCTTGTAAATCAAAAAGTATAAGAGATAGATGAAATATGATGCCACGCTACTGCTTCAGCATCAAAAGTTCTACAAAAGTCTCCATTCGGTCGAAGTTGTCAGATGATCCCTTATAGGAGTTACAGCCCCTTAAAGGTGAAAAATAACGTTTTTGCATGTTTTTGGCCTATAGAATGAAAACTATTGTAAATAGAGAAAAGCTGTTGCTTGCTTGAATGTTCAGCTCATTTAGCTCTACAAAAGTCTCCATATGGTCGAAGTTGTCAGATGACCCCTTATAAGGGTTACAGCCCCTTAAAGGCAAAAAAAAGTGTTTTTGGTCTATAGAATGAAAACTATTGCAAATAGAGAAAAGCTGTTGCTTGCTTAAATGTTCAGCTCATTTAGCTCTACAAAAGTCTTTAAAAGGTCAAAGTTGTCAGATGATCCCTAATAGGGGTTACAGCCCCTTAAAGGTGAAAAATAGCGTTTTTGCATGTTTTTGGCCTATAGAATGAAAACTATTGTAGATAGAGAAAAGCTGTTGCTTGCTTAAATGTTCAGCTCATTTAGCTCTACAAAAGTTTCCATAGGGTCAAAGTTGTCAGATGACCCCTTATAGAGGTTACAGCCCCTTAAAGGCGAAAAATGGTGTTTTTGGCCTATAGAATGAAAACTATTGCAGATAGAGAAAAGCTGTTGCTTGCTAAAATGTTCCGCTCATTTAGCTCTATAAAAGTCTCAATGGGGTTGAAGTTGGCAGATGACCCTTTATAGGGGTTAAAGCCCCTTAAAGGTGAAAAATAGCATTTTTGCATGTTTTTGGCCTATAGAATGAAAACTATTGTAAATAGAGAAAAGCTGTTGCTTGCTTAAATGTTCAGCTCATTTGGCTCTACAAAAGTCTCCATTAAGTCAAAGTTGTCAGATGACCCCTTATAGGGGTTACATCCCCTTAAAGGCGAAAAGTCCCGTGCGGGGCCCGGGTGGCGAATAGGCCCGCAGCAGAGCCTAGCTTGTCGTAAGAGGCGACTAAGGGTCTTGGGATTCCGACGTCGGGTCGGTGCTCAGCCCACAGAGCGACCAAGTGTGTACCCTAGGTGGCTGAATAGGGTAGCCCTCGTCCGCGGGGGTTGTCAGGTCTATAATACGGAAACCCTGACCGCCGACCATAGTGGGCCAACGTGTGTGGAGAGTGCCACGCTTCATGCACGTAAAAGACCCCTTTGTGTACCGCCCAGTAGTGCACCACATAGGCTAAATTTTCCGACCCTACCCACCTCTCCCCTTTTTCCTGTGGTTCTTCAAAATTTACCGGTCCTTTGTTTCCCACCCCATCCCCATATTTCATTTATCATCATCATTTCATGTTCATTTTATCATCCTTTTCATGTTCATCGCCTGTAAATAACCTATATAGCGTTGCACGGGCGTAAAACACCAACTCACTCACTCACTTAAAGGCGAAAAATAGTGTTTTTGGCCTATAGAATGAAATTATTGCAGATAGAGAAAAGCTGTTGCTTGCTAAAATGTTCAGCTCATTAAGCTCTACAAAAGTCTTCATAGGGTCAAAGCTGTCAGATGACCCCTTATAGGGGTCACAGCCCCTTAAAGGCAAAAATAGTGTTTTTGGCTTTAAGAATAAAAACTATTGCAGATATAGAAAAGCTGTTGCTTGTTTAAATGTACAGCTCATTTGGCTGTACAAAAGTCTCCATAGGGTTGAAGTTGTCTGATAACCCCTAATAGGGTTACAGCCCCTTAGTGTTTTTTATTATTTAGAATGAAAGCAATTGCAAATAGAGAAAAGATTGTTCATGCTTATAAACATTCAGCTCATTTAGCTATACAAGAGTCTTCATAGGGTTGACATCAAGACCAGGTGAGCGATTCAGGCTCCTGGGAGCCTCTTGTCTTATTTTCAAGGAGACATCTTTGATAAGGAGATTTAAATTTTGTTAATTTAAATCATTTATCAAAGGGGGACGCTATCGTATTTTCATTGCAAGTTTTAGCTTTACCGAAGCTTGGCCTCATACGCATGCGTCGTATTAGCTCCCTTTTTAAAACATGACTTTGATCAATGGAAAGGCAAAAAATTGTGGGTCACACAATCACAAAAACCCTCCACCCCCGTCTTTATATCAGATATTTGCTTTGTTTTTGTTTTCTTGTAATTTTTCAGAATTCCCAGGGTTTACATCTTGTTCAGAAGGCCTGACGGATATTAAATGGAATGCTGTAGACTGGGCCGTGGCATTGTGTTTAGCATGGAGTTTGATTGGAGCATAGTTAAGACTGATCGGACTTATAGCAATTAGCCATTAAAGTTTCCAGGAAGTTTTAAGCTGGGTGTCTGCATTTTTCGCTGCAGGAACATGCTTATTTCATTGTTACATATAACAAAAACACTGGACTGTTGGCATTGGCCTCTGATTTCCAGGGTCATTTGCTTCCGGGAAGTCTACTCATTTTACATTTGTTGATCTTCCAATTTTACATTTTTGGCGATCAAGATTTATGTACATTTTACATTTACATTTATTTTCAGTGTGACAAATTATTATGATTTATACATTTAAAGTTTAATTTATTGCACAGTTATTTTCAGTGTGGCATTTATGATTTATACATTTGAATACCGTCGTCAATATTCACCAAACCTGTAAAAAATTTCCTTAATAGAATTTTAAAACATGATAGTTGTTTTTGTTACTAGAATTCAATAGAGCTGTATAATTCACTAGCTTCCCTCTTCACTTCTGGGTTTCACGTTGGTCTGTCATATGGATATGGTATATGGTAATATTTATGCAGGAGACAATAAAACACAAATAGTTTAAAAGGCAGTTTTGCTTTTTTCTTATTTTCAAGGAGACTTCTTTGATAAATAGGTTATAGGGAAAACTGAATTCGGATAGATTGTTTCCATCGTTATAAGCTTTAAAATTCTGACGCTGAACATCTATAATACTAAATCAAGAGATTGAATTGTTCTAGCCACGTACATGTATCTGCTTAATAATGAAAATTATTTGTTATATGACATTTTGTATTCAAATTGTGTTTTGTTCTTTCACAAACCACAATTTTTTGAACAAATTGCCAAAGACCATTTCCGCCCAGGAGCTTATAAGCTGTCACACATGCTCAATACATGTTTATTATACCCCGCTTGAAAAGTGAGGTTTATATAGTGATAGGGGTGTGCGTCCATGTGTCCGTCCTTCCGTTATACCTCAGGGTACCAATCTCTTATCCGCAACTCCTGAACCCTTGGATGGATTTTTATGAAACTTTAACACAATCTTTGTGACATAATGTAGATATGTACCTTCTACTTTAAAATTTGATCAGATTTTTTTTTAGGTTTCCAACAGCAAAACATAGACTTAGTTGTTTGACTATAAGGGGGTACCTATCTCTTATCTGCAACAACTTATTAACCCCTTGGTGGATTTTCATGAAACTTTCACACAATCTTTGTGACTTCATGTAATTTGTGAACCTTTTATTTTAAAATTAAATCATAATCATGATGTGTATTTATTTGTGAGCTGCTGCTCACAGTTTTCTAGTTAAATACTGGAACTGTTAATGGTTGGAAGCTTATGTTCGAGCCTGTTTGTATTTAACAGAAAAGGGACTTCCCAAACTGTAAAGGATACTGGATACTTTACTTGCATCAAACATGTCAATCTGTACACGTGTTCCTCTATTTTTGTCAACCTTTAGGCTATTTATCAATTAAAGACCTCGAGTATCCCAGGTCTATTACCACTGCAAATGTCTGGTATCAGATTCTAAAATTGAATTAAGGTACTTCAGTACTTTTTTGTCTTGTTTAATTGACTATCGTGAATTTATTTTACACAATCATTATTCTTCGCACTTAGATGTAATATATTTTTAATAAACAAGGTCTTAGGTACAGTTATATATAAAATGACACTGCCAATTATGTAAAAAATGACTCCAGAACACAACATTTGCTAAAATTATCTACTTAATCAGATACATTTCCCTGCAGACGATTACTAATCAAGACTTAAGCTTAATTTCATGGTTAGAGCTATTTTAAATCGCACTCTTTTAACTTAAAAAGTGTTAATCAAAGTCATATCATATCATACTCATTAACGATATCTTACTCTTTGGTAATCTAATTATCTGTCCTTTATGACATTTTTGAAATAGTAAAACAAGGAAATTAAATTACACGTAATCACTTCCTTTAAAATAATATTTCCTGGATGAGATATTAAAAAAATATTTTGAGTTCCTTTCAAATGAAATTTCATTCGTGCAGATGGAGATGTCTTATATAGTTCATTTAATTGTCAATTTTTCATAATTATTGTTTCTTGTTTTGGTTCCTTGCGGTTTCTGTTTAATCGTCTTTCGGTTAATTTAATTAATACAGTTTTCCTTTGGTTTTTTTGCCATTCAAATAGAAAAAATATAGGAAACATAATACAATTAAGTTCTAGACTATAGATCTTATCTTTGAAAGAAGGTAAACTCATCATATATTACCAAACAATTCAATCACAAGAGACAAGAAAGGCAAGTCACGTTAAATGTTTTTCTTCATTAAATTATATTTCAATGGATATAAAATAAAAACTACATTAAAACTTATAAAATAATCGGATCTTTTGCTTTCTTTTACTCTGCAATTTAAAATTTTTTGCGTATCCCTAATGTCAATCCGTCTGTTTACTTGATATCCGTTTATATTGTACCAAATCAGGCCCATTAATATCTCTGGTGTGCTTTCGTTTAATTTGTCTTTTGTACTTATGAGATTTGGTAGTTTTTATGTAATTTTATTTACAGAAGTGGCCTTCTGGTCATTTAAAGGGCATTGTTCGACAAAATGGGAAGCAATAGCATTTAAAGCTAAAATTTTCAGCATGGGGTTGTATTGCAATCTACATTAAATGAATAAGTAGGCAAATAAACCACAAACGTCATCATAACTGTAAACTTCCGCTTTAGTATTGTCTTCTTTTCGTTTTTATACCCCACCGAACGAAGGGGCGAGGTATTATGTTATACCCTCAGTTTCTTTCAGACTCTGTCCGTCGTCTGTCTGTCCCCCGATGGTTTCTGGATGATAACTTGAAAACGCGAAAAGGTATTTGAATGATATTTGTTCACGACTGTTTAGTACATTAACATACAGGTCAGCTTCAATTTTCAGGATGAACCAAAAATATTATTGAAGATTTGCAACTTTGTAAATTTTCAAAATTTGAAAATGAAGGAATTTTTTGATCTAAGAAAGATAACTCATTTCTTTTCTGTCTCTATATAGATTTAGTATACAAATATATATAACTCGTGGGTTTAGAGCAAAAAAGTTCTATGAGCATTTTTGTTGAAATTGAGTTAGATATGCAGTGATGTACATATTGGATGGGTACATATCATCCCTTAATATCTAAGCAATATCATTCATAATAACATAGAAAATGCATTGTGTAGTATGGTTCTATGTGCAAACGTGTAATTAAATTAGTGCAGGAAGGTTCTATGTACAAAGTTGTTGAGCAGTAAGGTTCTATGTGCCATATAGAACCTTACTGCTGAACTGAATTTTGAACATATTGCAGATACACCCTTACTGATTAGTGTATATGTTATCACATTTCAATCATGGAAAGCACATTGTTTTTATAACGCTAACCAGTTGCAGCACCAGTACACACATGTTACAATCTACAGACAAAGGAGATTATAATATAAAACTATAAAGTAAGTTTATTTTAATTATTTAATGTTTTATATTTATTATTGGTTTAATTAAATAAACTACAAGAATCATTAATTGCTTTGTTCCATAATCATAACAAAAGTTTTTTTGTTAAAAATGAGGGTCTTTATGAGTGGGTTAAAAATACAAAATATGATTTAACTAATATAAAATAAACTCAGCAGTTATTTTTAACATTTTTAAACACATATTTTAGCAGCAACCATAAAAACAAACTGTACATCATGATGTGTACTTAAAGTAAAAAAATAAGACATTTTACAAATGTGAGGGTTAAGAGGAGTGGGTAAAATATCTTATTTTATGCATTTTAGTTAAATAGTTTTCTTAGACTGAAATAACTTCTGTTTCAGATGGATTCTGATGTTAATTGGTCAGACTGGTCTGAAACTGACATTGTTGAGTTGGAGAAAGAAATGATAGACCTTGCAACTAATAAAACAAATGAGGACTCTGCTGACCCACCTGAAAATCCAGGCTCCCAATCAAATCATTCACCTGGAGATGGAATAGATCCTTGTATTGCAAGAAGTCAATCTAATACTGATAACAGCACAGAACTGCCAAGAGATCCTGAAACCATAACAGTTTTGCCAACTCCTTCACATTCTTCACAAATAATGTCATCTGCTGTGATTTCCAACATTCACGAACGCCCTACCAATATACCTGATCAGTCAGATTCCGATGATGATACACCTTTGATTTGTGTGACCCAAAACAAACACCGGTTAAAGAAACAACATTTGATGTCTGAGAAATTGTCAAAATATAAACGGTGCTATCAGTATAAAAATCTTCAAAACATGAGAGTCATGGCTCAAGATGAAATAGATGACGAAATTCCACTACTAAATGTCACAAAAAACAAAAAGCTGCTGGCAAAACAACATCTAAGGAAGCTCTCAGAAAAATTAAAAAAGAGTGCAGTTAAAAGATTACAGGCAGGCAAAATGACACCAGCACCATTTAGGAAAACACAAACCACCGTTTTGACATCTACAAAAAAGTACTCATTCAGAGACAGAAAGGAAGCTAAAAAGAAAATGATTGACTATTCTGATATAACAGATGACTCTGATGCTGATGAGGAATACATACCAGGAAAGGAGGATATGGATTCCCCTGAATCAAGTGAATGCAGCAGTGACGCTGAGTCAATTCAGGAAATACATTTAGTGAAAACAAAAAGAAGAAAAAACAGAGATAAGAATTGGAAGCGAAAAGGGAAAACCATGAAACACAGCAACCCAAAGAAAAGAAGGATTGTATCATTAAAACCAAAAAGCAGGTCAGGCCCATGGAAACTGCAGGAAAAACAACCTACCTCAAAACAACAAGAAACATCTCAAAACAGGTCAAGTGACGTCATAACATTGAGTTTATAAGTAATAGGAGGCTATATCCAATCTCTGCACCCCAACTTATTAGATCACCAGGTGTTTCGAACATCTATTTAGACCAATTAGCTAATACTAATTGACCTTGGCCATGTTCATCATCAGGGACCAAGCCATCATATACTGATTTCATGTAAATATTATCTCATCTTTAACAGATTATGTTGCACTGACATTTTATTAAGGGTCCGACACCTTAGCGATCTATTATTTCTATTTGTTTTAAGGATGTTTTATTCTATTTTCAACATCCATCTCTTTCGGGTTCTTGTGTCGATGCTTTGCCATCATAGGTTTCCTGTCAATAATAGGCTTGCATCGTCATCTGTCATCAAACAATCCTGTGCTTTATAATCAATAGCTTCAAAAACGTTAAAACGTATATTGTGCAGTCATTTTTTTCTCTCATTAATGACATATGGTGTAACTTATGTGATTTGGAAAGAAGATATAATCTTTGTCTGATTGCATGGGTTATCTTATCAAGAAAAACCTTTGCATGCCTTTCTTTCGTTATTTTGTTTCTTGTGGCGTAAGGTTATCTTTTCTTTTCGTTGATATATTCCGTTCTGTCAAGAATTACAGTGATGTTGTTTTGTCAGCTAAACAAATGATCATTATTGTGTTGCTTTTCAATAATCTAATTGAATTTCCATTTCTGACTTGCTTATTTTTGTCAAGTACTGTTCAATACGCAAATTATTGATTTAATATCTAGAGTTTAACTTGTCATTCCACAAGCCCAAAAAGACCAATGCGCACTCTGTACTTTATATCACGAAAAGAAACAGCGAGGAGAATTAAGCAAAGATGACCAAGAACAATTTGAGCAACACCAGCAAAACAAAAAACGTTCAAGGGAAGAAAAAGCGAAAGACAAAAAAAGGGCTAAGACAGACAACACTTTTTATGCTGCTACATTTGATTTGGAAGCAGTATTACCAACACCTTGGTCAAATATTGGAGATGTTTATTATAAGCGTTGTCTATCTACTTATAACTTGTCTTTCTACTCATTTGGTGACGCAAAAGGCACCTGTTATTTATGGAACGAGGATGATGGGGGTCGTGGTGCAAATGAAGTAGGTTCATGCATTCTGATGAACATTAATTCCATAGCAGCAAGGAACTCAAATGTAAAAGAAATAACCTTTTATTCAGACACTTGCGGCGGTCAAAACCGTAATCAATTCGTAGCTTCTGCCATGCTTTATTCTTTAAGTCAGCATCAAAACATTCAATCAATATATCATAAATTCTTTGAGAGAGGCCACTCTGAAATGGAATCGGACTCGATTCATTCTGCTATAGAAAAAGCAAAGAAAAATACATTAGTTTACCATCCTTCTCAATGGGATACGATTATTGCAAAGGCCCGTAAACAGAATCCTTACATTGTAATCCCGCTTAATTTTAGAGACTTTTATAACTTAAAGAAACTCAGACAAGACTTGTGCAGAAATGTGAAAAAAACTGTGGACAACAAGGCAATACATTGGTTGAGTGTTAAATGGATCAAAGCTACTA
Source organism: Arcuatula senhousia (assembly GCA_963971305.1). Classification (NCBI taxonomy): domain Eukaryota; kingdom Metazoa; phylum Mollusca; class Bivalvia; order Mytilida; family Mytilidae; genus Arcuatula; species Arcuatula senhousia. The sequence goes on along the minus strand of OZ020311.1, from coordinate 16,270,976 downwards.
AAACTGCCCCCCAACACGCTTTTTTTCAACTATGACTTTAATGAAGATAATTTCCTAGAAGTAAAGGTTCAACAGTCTGGCCTAAGAGGACGAAAACCCTTGGTAGAAAACATAACTTTGTCTAAAGCCTATGATGCAAAACTACCCATTTCAAATGCCAAAATAGCAGACCTACTCTCTCTATGTAAAAGTGGAGTTATACCAGGGAGATACCACTCATACTACAAGAACTTAACATGTGCCGCTTCTGTTAAGGACAAGCTACCAGAGCCAGATATGGATGAAGATGAGGAGGAATTTGAATGATAAAAACAATAGAAGCCTTTTGACATACTCAAACACAATCAATTGAATTATTATTATGGCTTTTTGATTTTTACATTTTTTTAGCAAAAAAACCTTAGACATTAATGGTGACCGAACACATTAAACATAAACAATGGAATAAACAATTTGTGTCAGTCTATTTGTATCTTATTAGACCAGAGGCTATGTTTATATTAAAGGAATTGTGCACATAGAACCTTTTTGCAGTCCCGTGCGGGGCCCGGGTGGCGAATAGGCCCGCAGCAGAGCCTAGCTTGTCGTAAGAGGCGACTAAGGGTCTTGGGATTCTGACGTCGGGTCAGTGCTCAGCCCACAGAGCGACCAAGTGTGTACCCTAGGTGGCTGAATAGGGTAGCCCTCGTCCGCGGGGGTTGTCAGGTCTATAATACGGAAACCCTGACCGCCGACCATAGTGGGCCAACGTGTGTGGAGAGTGCCACGCTTCATGCACGTAAAAGACCCCTTTGTGGACCGCCCAGTAGTGCACCACATAGGCTAAATTTTCCGCCCCTACCCACCTCTCCCCTTTTTCCTGTGGTTCTTCAAAATTTACCGGTCCTTTGTTTCCCACCCCATCTCCATATTTCATTTATCATCATCATTTCATGTTCATTTTATCATCCTTTTCATGTTCATCGCCTGTAAATAACCTATATAGCGTTGCACGGGCGTAAAACACCAACTCACTCACTCACTCACCTTTTTGCATAAAAATTTAGCCCTTTTACTTTAGAGCAGTAAGGTTCTATATGCTTTGACCCACTTTTTTGACCTTTTATATACTTCACATGTCATTGATTTTTATAAAGTGACAACATCTTTGTCTTTTCTGTATACGTACAAAAAACTATGATAATAGGACAATAACTCTAATTTTCATAGGCATTAGAACATTAAAATCCATTTTTCTCAAAAGTATGAAAAATGCACATAGAACCTTTCTGCTCTGATCCCTCGAACTATGATGACGGGGTCTCATTTAATGTCCAATTAGATGCCCGATTTGTAATCTTAGGTTTATTATGCCGCCTGCAATGTGCTGCAGAAGCGACATGTAGGGGTTACTTTGGCATCATCCGTCGTCTTGCGTCGTCATTAAAAAATTCATAACAGTTTTCCAGGCAACTACATGCCACAGCCTCTTGATATTTGATAGGTAGCTTCATTCCATAGTGCTATAAGGTGTAAAGCGATTTTATGCCCGGAAAACCACTACTTCCAGTTTACTAAATACTTAAGTTTTTATGTATAATGACCATATATATGCAAAATTTTCGTCGCAGTTTTTTTTGTAACTACAGTCCCGTGCGGGGCCCGGGAGGCGAATAGGCCCGCAGCAGCGCTAAGCTTGTCGGTAAAAGTCCACTTAAGAGCGCTCAGAAATCTGACATCGGGGTCAGGCCGCTTTGCCCACAAAGCAACTGGGATGTGTGCCCCAGGTGGTTGAATGGGGCAGCCCTGACATCGAGAGATGCGGGGTTGTCAGGCGATAATGCGGAAAACCTGACCGCAAACCATAGTGGTGCACCGTGTTGGGAAAAATGTCACGTTCCTCGCACGTTGAAGAACTCTTCTGCAGGTCTCGGTAAGAGTAGGACCCGTAGGATCCCCATGCAGGAGGCAAAATTTCCCGTCCCTCCCCATCACTCCTTTTTCCAGTGGCAGTCCGATTGGCCTTGTGTCCCCATTTCCTCCACTTCATCATCATTTCATGTTCATTGTATCACCACTTTCATGTTCATCCCCCGGATATAGCCGAAATCGCGCTGCTTGGGAGTAAAGCAATAACTAACTAATTATCTTTGTAACTACATGCCATAGCTTCTTGATATTTAGCATGTAGCTTCATCCTACAGTACAATACCGGTAAGGTTTATAGCGATTTTATGCCCGACAATTTGCTACTTCCTGTTTACCGAATACTTAAGTTTGTATGTATTATAACCATATATATGCAAGATTTTCGTCGCAGGTTTCTGGGTAACTGCATGTCACAGCTTCTTGATATTTGGCATGTAGCTTCATAGCATAGTACTATAAGGTGTAAAGCAATTTTATGCCCGAAACATTGCTAATCCCTGTTTACCGAATATTTTAAGACGCAGGCGACAAACGTCTTCCATGGAAGACCGCCATTCTAGTTCTTTTTAGAAGCAGCAAATTGAAAATGGAAAGAATATGAAATTTCAAAATTATTGGAAAATAAAATGATATTGTAGGTGCCCATTACAAACATCTCGACTTAAAAAAAAAATAAATGTAAAACGTGAAAATTTGTAATTAAAAAGTTATTTTTATAAAGGGATAATACTTAAAATTTAATATACATTTACATACGACTCTACTGATCTACTGGTGTAGATAACTCCTTAGGTTGTACCATTATAGTATTGCAATGGTAAACTTTTTTGTTAAGTGTTTGTACTTGTACCTTTATTGCTTTACAGGGTGAGAGAGTATTTGTTTTTAATATAATTAAAAAGACGACGGTAATAATTTTTACAGAGCTCTGGTTCATTTTGTATATGTCTCTTAGAAGCTGAAACAAAATATTTTAAACGGATATGTTGCAATAAGCAAGAACTGTTACGATTTTAGTTTATGTCGGTTACCTGTGTGTGTGTGGGGGGGGATTGCGGGTGTGCATGCGTTTCTTCCTATGATTCAGCTTTGTACTGAATCTTTATGAAACCTGCGCCTGTTTTAATATAAACGCATTAACTTGGTTCGTTTGAAAAGCAAATAAATGTGTCTTTGTTAACTAAATCAAACAGTTATAATTGCCACTTAATGTCTACCAGGTCTATTATATTCTTTTTATTTAGTCATTTGTCAATTAGGTTACCTCTGAAGTAGACCATATAGTGTGATATTAGTCAATTTTCCCGAATAACAAGGCATATACAGAAAACATATTTCATTGTCAGGTATTTAATCACTAAAACTCTAAAGATCGATAATTAAGTTCCCGATCGCGAAGTGACTCTCGAAGATCATCGGTATAAATAAATCCAGTATATTTTTTCAAGTGATAATACACTCGACACTACCGGATAGACAATGAATATTAGATATCAGGGGCCGTGTTAACGAAGGTGTCTTAGGATTAGGACATGTCTAAGGATGGTCTTTGGACATGTCTCAGTCCTAAGACATGTAATTGAAGGCATCCTAAAAAAAGGCATGTCCTAAATTGGTCCTAAAGTTAGGATGTGAAAATTGTTGTCCTTGGACCATCCGTGTGCCTTTAAACTTAAAATAGTGTATAAAATAGGTTTTATCTCATTGAACTATGGTTGTATGTGGCCCATCTCTCATTTTTAATATTTCACTTTCTAAATTTAGCAAATAAAATTATTTTTGCCATTGATGAAATTTTCCCAAAAATTACCCATATATTGGATATTGTTGATCTATGTTTTATCATTTAAATTTTGACGATATTCTAATATATGTAGTACTAGACTTTTGAAATTAAGATTTTACAGTTCACGTGGATATTTCCTTCCCAAACCTAGGGATTTGCTTTTGTTATTAGTGATAAGTGCAACGCGCAGAAAAAAAAAACGAATGAAAAAAATGCAATGATATTGCAATACATTATTTTGATTCTCTGAAAAAAACCGAAGACTTCGCAATAAAAAAAGTTTAAATCTATTTTACATTTGAAAATGTAAAAAAGATCTTTTTTCAAACGCCTTTACATCGGCGTAAGTGCATTACATATGGCTTCTTTTTACATCCTAGGACGCGTCTAAGGATGATCCTTTCTTCATCCCATTTTAAGTCCTAAGACATGGTTTAGGACACAGGTTAGAACAGCTTCATTAACCCGGCCCCTGATTTAAACTTGAACTCTTAACACCACTAAACAATTAACAAGCCCAATTTAAACAAGAATTCAAAAGTAGATTTTTTTTTGCTATATTAGTGTTTGGTTTCTATTCATGCAAATGTCTTATTACATGTAGGATTGTCACACTTTCAAAAATTTTATTTCAAAGATTTTATGATTTGTGGTAGATATGATAGATAATTGTCAACTTTATAAAATGACATAATTTCAGAGATATACGACCCCAAAAATTTGACAGAAAATCAGAATCCTATAGATTTTATATAGCTTTAACATTGTGATGTTTTTGGTCAGTTTGCAATTAATTTCTGCAGTATTTAAAGGTATATTGTAAAGGAGTTCTGAAATCAGAATAAAATTCTGAAACATGAAGAGTGACCATCTTAATTTTAATCGTATTGTCAACTTTGGCAATCGGTTGATTTGGATACTGCTGATTTTTTTCTGCATCACAAGGAATGAGGAAAATAAATCACGGAAAATGTTTCTTTTTATTAAATCGTCGACTTTGTATTTTATATCTTAAAAATTCACATTGAAATATGCATTAAAATAATCCGATGTATTTTCTTAAATTTCTTTACTAAATTAAGAAGTTTTGTGCTTATCTCCAACGCCAATCCGTCCGTTCAATTTCCGTTTTCCGGACTTCTTTTTACATGCGTCTTGATATCACGTTAATTTTGAGATATAACAGACTTTGATTTGTTATGAAATGGGAAGAAAATTATTAGAAATCACCGCGTACAACACCTCTTGTTCGGTGACGGTAATGAGATGCTTCCGGTTTTGTTCGGTGGCGAAATGTAAACGCAAAAATTTCAGACTAACACTTTGATACAAATACAAAATTGTAAAACTCATTTTAAAAAAGCATTTCGGTAATTAAAAAAATTCAATTGGTCAATAAACTGATCGCGTCCATATCGCTTTTCCATAAATTCTACAGTAAAATAAAATGTCAATGTACTATTTTGATCCTGTGATAAAAAAAAATACAATTAAGTTCCTAGTAATGAATGAGTGCTAAAAAGTAGTACACAATAGTAGATTCTTTATCAATTACGTGTCTTATCCGGATTATGTTTCGATTATCCATAGGATTAGATTAATTTTTCCGTAAATTTAATTAAATCAGTTTTCTTGGTTTTGCCATTCATATACGAAAATATATAGAAATTAAAATTAAAACAAGGTACCGGGCAGTTAATTTTACCTTTAAAAGGAAGTTATGAGATAAAAAAATTAATTTAGAAGATAATGTTAAAATCCGTCAAAATCTTTTTCATTCTTCAGGTTCCTGGTTCACCAGGGTACTAGTATGAAAAATGGCAAAACAAACAAATAAGTTTTCATCAAAATTGCTCGCCCAGAACTGCTTTAAAAGTGTTCAAATCAAAATAAGAATAAGTAAATTCCATACTACGGTATTGAATAAAATTGCATTGTATTACTTATAAACTTGAAAGACCGATAGTGCAATATGTAATTTATATACTTAAAAATTCTTGATTTTTAGACGTATTTAAGATTAATTTTAACATCAATAACCACTTGTTTGATTTCTAAAACTTTTAACACCTGAAATGTCCCGTAAATGTATGAGTCAGAATAATAATTTTTCATTCGAAGAAATGAGTTCGAAGACAAGTTTTTATTCCGTTTTGTCTTTAGTAATGGGTAGATTCGGGACCCCACAAAAAATCGGACACAAAAGTGTTTCCGGTTTCTGGGGATTTTACGGTATCCGACTGCAACCGGAAGTGGTTACTCGATTCAACAAGAATTCATTAAAATTTCAATTTCCATTTCCCTTGCTCACAGATTTAAAGAGTCTTCTTAGTCATTGCACACTTTAACAGGTTACGAGTTCATCAGAATTGTGAATTTGGATTTTACCGTTTTTTTTGTTCCCCACCGCAACGTCCGTCCGTCCGTCCTTCCGTTCGTGCGTCCGTCAAACTTTTTGTAAGCGCTCTTTAATTTACAAATTTTGTTGCATTTTCATGAAATTTATACCAAATGTTAAATATCACTAATACCTTGGTCAAGTTCGAAAATAATCCCTACAGATGTTGACGGATGTTCATGAAATTTATATCAAATGTTTATATCACTATTACTTTGGTTATGTTCGAAAATCATCATTTTTAGCTCACCTGGACCGAAGGTCCAGGTGAGCTATTACCATCACTTGGCGTCCGTCGTCGTCGTCTGTCGTCGTCGTCTGTCGTCGTCTGTCGTCCGTTAACAATTTTTCAAAAATCTTCTCCTCTGAAACCACTGAACAGAATTTAATGAAACTTGGTATGAATGATCCTTAGGGTGTCCTGCACCAAACTTGTGTTTTGATTTTTGATCTGTCAAAAAACATGGCCACCGTTACTAAAAATAGACCAGGGGGGTCAAACTACTGTTTTTGGCTTATAAATCAAAAAGTATAAGAGATAGAGGAAATCTGAGGCCACGCTACTGATTCAGCATCAAAAGCTCTACAAAAGTCTCCATTTGGTCAAAGTTGTCAGATGACCCCTTATAGGGGTTACGGCCCTTTAAAGGTGAAAAATAGCATTTTTTCATGTTTTTGGCCTACAGAATGAAAACTATTGCAGAAAGAGATTAGCTGTTGCTTGCTTAAATGTCCAGCTCATTTAACTCTACAAAAGTCTCCATAGGGTCGAAGTTGTCAGATGACCCCTTATAGGGGTTACGGCCCCTTAAAGGTGAAAAATAGCCATTTTTCATGTTTTTGGCCTACAGAATGAAAACTATTGCAGATAGAGATTAGCTGTTGCTTGCTTAAATGTTCAGCTCATTTAGCTCTACGAAATTCTCCATAGGGTCGAAGTTGTCAGATGACTCCTTATAGGGGTTACGACCCCTGAAAAATAGCGATTTTTCATGTTTTTGGCCTACAGAATGAAAACTATTGCAGATAGAGATAAGTTGTTGCTTGCTTAAATGTTCAGCTCATTTAGCTTTACAAAATTCTCCATAGGGTCGAAGTTGTCAGATGACCCCTTATAGGGGTTACGGCCCCTGAAAAATAGCGATTTTTCATGTTTTTGTCCTACAGAATGAAAACTATTGCAGATAGAGATTAGCTGTTGCTTGCTTAAATGTTCAGCCCATTTAGCTCTACAAAATTCTTCATAGGGTCGAAGTTGTCAGATGACCCCTTATAGGGGTTACGGCCCCTGAAAAATAGCCATTTTTCATGTTTTTGGCCTACAGAATGAAAACTAATGCAGATAGAGATTAGCTGTTGCTTGCTTAAATGTTCAGCTCATTTAGCTCTACAAAATTCTCCACAGGGTCGAAGTTGTCAGATGACCCCTTATAGGGGTTACGGCCCCTGAAAAAAGTGATTTTTCATGTTTTTGGCCTACAGAATGAAAACTATTGCAGATAGAGATTAGCTGTTGCTTGCTTAAATGTTCAGCCCATTTAGCTCTACAAAATTCTTCATAGGGTCGAAATTGTCAGATGACCCCTTATAGGGGTTACGGCCCCTGAAAAATAGCCATTTTTCATGTTTTTGGCCTACAGAATGAAAACTATTGCAGATAGAGATTAGCTGTTGCTTGCTTAAATGTTCAGCCCATTAGCTCTACAAAATTCTTCACAGGGTCGAAGTTGTCAGATGACCCCTTATAGGGGTTACGGCCCCTGAAAAAAGTGATTTTTCATGTTTTTGGTCTACAGAATGAAAACTATTGCAGATAGAGATTAGCTGTTGCTTGCTTAAATGTTCAGCTCATTTAGCTCTACAAAAGTATAGGGTCAACATCAAGACCAGGTGAGCGATTCAGGCTCCTGGGAGCCTCTTGTTTATATTTGTTGTAGGAGTTATGGGACTTTGACCATAAAAACGGCTCTGTTTTTTTTTTGTTTTTTTTTGCAAAACAGACCTTGTAAACGCTCTCATCCCTACAAATGTTGACAGATTTTCATGAAATTTTTATCAAATGTTTAAACTACTAATATCTTGATCAAGTTCGAAAATCATCATTTTTCGATCATTTTTGTAGGAGCTATGGGTCTTTGACCGTAAACAATATTCTGGTTTTTTTTTTTTTTTGCAAAACAGACCTTGTAAGCGCTCTGACTCATCCCTACAGATATTGACGGATGTTCATGAAATTTATACTTAATATTTGTATCACTAATAACTTGGTCAAGTACGAAAATCATCATTTTTTTTACCATTTTCGAGGAGTTATGGGACTTTGACCACAACAAGACTGTTGTTTTTTTGTTTTTTTTGCTTAACAGACCTTGTTTTGTAAGAGATTTCTCAGCTACTATTAAACCAAGGCTTTCGATTTTAGGCATTCAGCTTCAGGTAGGGGTTTCATATAGTGGGATGCGTTTCCAGCTATTTACCTACTTTCTGTTTAGCGAGCAGACTTGGAACTTTTGGCGCTCGGCGGGGGACCCAGGAATTCTGTTCTTGTCATCTTTGAATGACTGATGTTAAAAAGCATGGTTAATCCAAGTTCATTGTTCTTTGTCGGATTACTTTAAACCATTTATTTTAATTTGTGTCAATTGTTTTGTAGATTTATATAATTTTACAAATTTTCTTGAGTACTGAAAAATGTAACGTTTCTTTTGTCACGGTGTATATATTTTGTAACTAATTCAAAGAAATTCCTATGAGAAATCTACAATTCAAGGGAAGACTGGTATTGAATTTATCTTTAACTTTTCAATTTGTGTCTCATCCGTATCGTGTTTCAATGTTTGCTTCATTAACTTTTGCATTGTGCAGTGATAATTCTTTTTTAAGTAAATTCAATTTACAATGTTACATCACAGTTTGTCTTTTTCACTATTAGCCATTGAATTAACAATCAATTTTTACATTTATGGAAAGTCCAAAAATGTGTTAGGAAATTTGGGTTAAAATAAATGCATTTGTAGAGATTATGAATCCCTCGATTGTCTCACTTCCTTACATGACAAGTATGTTGTCACACCAGCAGACAAGGCATCCAACAGTATATTTTTTTGTATGATAAACACATTACTACAACTGCCTGATCAAAGAGTTAGGCATTGATGGTAATTCTGCTAGTGCTACATTCACTCGGACTTCACTTGACAAAGATGAGACCATAGCTAACTATAACGTTTTCATGTCCTCTTTAAATATTCGTTTGAACAAAGAACATGAAAAGTTACCATATTTGTAATAGATACCTAACATTCACAAAAATCCGTACAAAGAAGGGTATATAGCTGATTCTTCATCATGTTCAACAACAGAGCTGTCCGTTCAACTTACCATGACTTTGTCTGCTGTCAAAGAATGAAAATAAGCGTAATGTGACACCATTTATAATCGTAATGGAATCAATCAAATGTGGATGTTAAGAAACTCAAAATATTTATTTTATAATTTTAAATCCCGGTCATTTTCCGAGGTTCATTCTTTCGATTTTTCAACTTTGTACACCACATTGCTAAACGAAAAGCTTAATTGTCATTTGAAAACAAACTTCTCTAAAAAAAGGTTTTTTCAAATTCTAGGAACTTTGTTGTTTTAGGTTACAATTCTACATATTTTTCAAAAACATCTTATAAAGATAAAATATGTCACAAATTTGACCAAGTTTGCTGTACGCTTGCTTTATTTCTCACGTTTTGAGGAGAAATTTTCAACTATAAATTGACTTTCCAATGGGCAAAAATTGTGTTTCTGTCCTAACCTATTTGATTTTATACTCTTACGAGACTGAATTTCTTCAAGACCTCGCAAAGAACAAGAAGATGAAAGAGGCAAGGTCCTTTTATCTCACTTTCAGATATATCGACGATGTTCTCTCTGTAAACAACGCTTCGTTTGGTAGATGGATTTCTTTGATATAAAATGTATCTTTAAGGATTAGAGATTGGGGAGACCACCGAATCCAGTTGCTTCACATCATTTTTGGATTTGTATCTCGGATATGGCAAGGATGGTCATTTCAGTGAAAAAAATTACGATAAAGGAGAAGACTTTAATTTTCAAATTATTAATTTGCCTAACCTTGAAAGCAACATACCTACCTCACCTTCTTCTTACGGTATTTCACAACTTATTTAATATGCCAGGGCTTGTACAATTTTTTCTACCCGTGCGGGTTCCGGGCGGCAAATAGGCCCGCAGCAGCGCTAAGCTTGTCGGTAAAAGTCCACTAAAGAGCGCTCAGAAACCTGACATCGGGTCAGGCCGCTTTGCCGCAAAGCGACTGGGATGTGTGCCCCAGGTGGTTGAATGGGGCAGCCCTGACATCTAGAGATGCGGGATCGTCAGGCAATAATGCGGAAAACCTGACCGCAAACCATAGTGGTGCACCGTGTTGGGAAAAATGTCACGTTCCTCGCACGTTAAAGAACCCTGCTGCGGGTCTCGGTAAGAGTAGGACCCGTAGGATCCCCATGCAGTAGGCTAAATTTCCCGTCCCTACCCATCACTCCTTTTTTCCAGTGGCAGTCAAAACTCTCCTACCCGATTGGCTTTGTGTCCTCATTTCCTCAACTTCATCATTATGTCAATGTTCATTGTATCACCATTTTCATGTTCATCCTCCGGTTATAGCCGAAATCGTGCTGCTTTGGAGTATAGCAATAACTAACTAACTAACTAATGTACAATTTTTTCTGATTTTTTTATACGACACCGTTGTCTCCATGACCGACTGTGAGACCAAGGTTACAAGAAAATAAGTCTCAAACGGTCACTTATACAAAATCTTCCTTCGTTATCAGCCACTGGTGGAAGAATTCAAAATTAGGTTGAACGTATTGGTTGTGTGTTACTATCGGTCCTACTAGATAGTTGTACCTGGGTTTTCCATTCTTCTTGAAAAGGCTGCGTTTAATCAGCTGTGCCAATCGCGATTTCAGTTGTTCATGTGGAATAGAAGTGTAAAGTTTAACTTTATTTTTATTATTTTCATGGATTTCAAACAGTGACATGAACTCTTTCGAGATGGTATAACTAGAGGCTTAAAAGAGCACGATTCGTCCGTCTGGTCTTCAGTGATACTAATGGTCGTTAAATGTAACGTATTTGACAACACTTTGATCCCGCTTCAATTGATTTGTATTGTCTTATGCAAAAAAAAATGTCATTTTAAGGGGCATTACCCCTAAAAGGGGCATTCTATCAATTTCAACCGAAGTTTAATTGCATTTTGTCAATTGGTTTCAGGGAAGAAATTTTGGAAAAGTTGAACGAACGACCGAACAATGGACACAAAGTAATGGCAATAGCTCACTTGACTTTTTGTGAGCTAAACAAGGATTTAAATAATACAAAAATAGGTCTATGATTTTCATCACTTAATATAACGGTTTTCTGAGTCAAGTCATATATTTTGAAACATGAGATGACAGGAGTATTTTAGCTATGAACGTACTTAAAAAGGGCAAATATCCGCTATACGAGGACAGTCCGTAAAGTTCGTGCACAGTTGTTATAAAATAAATAATGTTTAATTGATTTACTTCAAAGGACAAGATATGATAAGTGCTAGATTTTGCCCCCTAAATTACCATTTTTTTTTAAATAATTGAACTGAGGTTAAACTATTCTAGATTAGTTTTTAGATGAACAAGGTATAGTAAAATAACATTTATTTTAACTAAATCTTGTTAATCACGTCACAGTGACGTTAGTTAGTTACTTAGTTATTGCTTTACTCCCAAGCAGCACGATTTCGGCTATATCCGGGAGATGAACATGAAAATGATGATACAATGAACATGAAATGATGATGAAGTGGAGGAAATGGGGACACAAGGCCAATCGGGTTGGAGATTTTTGACTGCCACTGGAAAAAGGAGTAATGGGTATGGACGGGAAATTTAGCCTCCTGCATGGGGATCCTACGAGTCCTACTCTTACCGAGACCTGCAGCAGGGTTCTTTAACGTGCGAGGAACGTGACATTTGGCCCCCTAAATTACCATTTTTTTTAAAATAATTGAACAGAGGTTAAACTATTCTAGATTAGGTTTTAGATGAACAAGGTATAGTAAAATAACATTTATTTTAACTAAATCTTGTTAATCACGTCACAGTGACGTTAGTTAGTTACTTAGTTATTGCTTTACTCCCAAGCAGCACGATTTCGGCTATATCCGGGAGATGAACATGAAAATGATGATACAATGAACATGAAATGATGATGAAGTGGAGGAAATGGGGACACAAGGCCAATCGGGTTGGAGATTTTTGACTGCCACTGGAAAAAGGAGTAATGGGTATGGACGGGAAATTTAGCCTCCTGCATGGGGATCCTACGAGTCCTACTCTTACCGAGACCTGCAGCAGGGTTCTTTAACGTGCGAGGAACGTGACATTTTTCCCAACACGGTGCACCACTATGGTTTGCGGTCAGGTTTTCCGCATTATGGCCTGACGACCCCGCATCTCTCGATGTCAGGGCTGCCCCATTCAACCACCTGGGGCACACATCCCAGTCGCTTTGTGGGCAAAGCGGCCTGACCCGATGTCAGGTTTCTGAGCGCTCTTCAGTGGACTTTTACCGACAAGCTTAGCGCTGCTGCGGGCCTATTCGCCACCCGGAACCCCGCACGGGTTCGTCACAGTGACGTCATCAAATTTTGTGAAAATGACATTTTTTTGTGAATGAGTGTTAAAATCCTGCAAATATTGAGTAGTTTTTGGCAAATTTAACAAGGAGCAACACGGAGTACCACAAAGATTTTTTTGTGGTTTGTCTTTATACAACAAATGATCATTTACACAAATTATTGTCGTGGAACTCTGTGTGGCTCATAGTTAAATTTGCCTAAAACCACTCAGAATTTGCAGGTTTTTACAGTTTTTCAACAATTTACAATATGTTGGCCACTTTAGGCCATTATCTTAACATCACGATGGACGACTTTAAACCAAATCATGCTGATATGGTAAAGTTAAACTAATTTAAAGTAATATCACATACTTTTAGCTCATTTTGATAACTTCGAAATTGGGGGCAAATTTGGGCCCTTATCATACCTTGTCCTTTTGTTCCAAATTCAACGTGAAATCTTATAAATAGATGTACAAAATGTTATAATAAACAAACAACTACAAGTTTATTTTTCATCATTTAGTAAATAAATCGTATTCATAGCCCAGAGCAAGACGTTCACATTTTTCGACGTCAAAGTAAACAATTTCTTCTCCATATGGCCATACTGAAAGCAACATTAAAACTGTGTGAATTTTGAACCTTATAATTTGTTTAATGTATATTTCTGCATGTATTGTTTCATTTCTTGAAACATTTGATTCCCAAATTGTATAGATATTCAAGTTCTTGACATCAACAGTACAACTGCAAGCGAAGTTTTTTTGTGGGAACAGTACTAAATAGCGATTATGATTTTTTTAATACCAGAAAACATGCTAAATATGTCTTTCTATCTCGAACTAAAACGCACATGCCACCGGAAGTATCTTAGTCACCTTTCTACACAATTGTAAGAATTTGTGTATAACCGTTGATGTTTTTGAGGCATAAACATGCGTTGTTAAAACTGTCTATTGCTCCACCTCTTCTCAAAACGTTACTTTTCCAACGTTAATGATACTGGTGTCAATTCTAAAAATACTGTTTTATAAATAAAATAAGATAATAGAACCTTCAAATTCGATGAGTGCATTATCATTACTATTGGCAACACTGTAGTTCAAGTTTTATTGTATCGTTAGATATTTTATAAGCACAGCAAGATCTTGTTTCAAGCATTCTGAATATTTCTGATTCTACTTACATTGCTCTGACCCACAATACAGCGATTCAAATAATTTTAAAAATATCACAATTTATGTCGAATATTTGCAAAACAATAAGCAAGAAAGGAAAGAAAAATGTTGAAAATTGATATTATGTAAAGAAATAATCACTAGTATATATTGATTCAAATCTTTGCTTGTCCGCGAACTTTACAGACAGCCCTCGTATATCAATATTTACATTCAGAACTAATTTAATAGATTGATATTATGTAAATATTTTTAAAAAGACAAAATACCGGTAATGTCACGCCGAGTACCACTTGAAATTACATAATCATCTTGATAGTATAGAATTCAATACTTTCAAAGCTTTACAAGAGACAACAGTAACATACAGAATAATGAGAACTTATTTTTAAGTATCTGTTTTACTAGGCTTGCTTTCCTCTTGTTTTAAAGAAGCCAGAAGCTAGCAACACCATGTTTTCACGTCTTTGAAGATGCTTCCCATCTGCAAGTATAAGTAGATAAGAAAGTATTCTACTTGTAACTTAGGTTCAATTATAAGGAGCATGAAATGGGGACAAGAGGCTTATACATGTTATAGATGAATGTTTTTTTAGGAAAGATCAGACAATTAAACCTACTATTTCTTAAAACGATTACAATATAAAGGCAAGAAAGAGTTATATTTATTAGCAGAAAAGTGCTTATATTTTCCAGTGTGGTTTGCCTTTTATGAGTTTTAATTCGTTTATACCAACGAAGAAACTAAGCTGTGAGATTCTGTTGGTACTTTTCAACTTAGTATTCCTGTGCAATTTTAAAATATATATACAACTAAATGTAACTTCTTTAAAAATATTTTTACAGCTTTTTAATATCTTATGAAAGGTAAAATTGCAGCATTTATGGTGAAGTGTTTTATCACGTCGCAGATTTATCAAAATTATTGTAATTACTTTAATACTGATTGTTCATAACCATTACACTGACAAAAAGTAAGAGTGTACAATTTCATAATGAATCAATGTCGTACAACACCATTGAAAAACTTCCGCTAATTCCAACTTCACACTTAACTACGTTTTAATTTCAGACGGTAGTGCTAGGCGATTTTAACAATGGCTTTCTTGAAAACAAAAACCAATTGTTCAACAGTGGTAAAAATCAATAAGTTCACCATGTTATCATTTGTTTAACACGTTTTTTTTTTTGTCGGCGCAATAAATTGCAAAATTTTTGGTCGACCTTGACTTTAAATAATGATATATATGTCTTGAACTACATTTTCAAGGTTGTTTTATTGAGCATTAATGCATTTCTCTTGTAACATACGTATAATAGAGAAAATACCTTTTATGCTTCCAAGTCATTATTATTCGCACTACTTATTTTGATACTCAAATGTTTAAGAAACTGGTAATATACGAAATTTCATATACAAATTGAACTGTCAATGATGAAAACAATTGTGTAAGAAAATCACGTTTCTCTCAATTCTCTCTATCCGATACCCTTCTATAATAATAGATCACTTTATCCCTTTTAATAAGAAATTAAAATTTTTAAGATATTTCTCGTTTGTATGACAAAACGGAACTCGTTATGTATCATTGTCAAGTTCTTAATAATATTTGCATTGATTATAATATAACAATTGAGTTATAATCTTAATAAGTAAAGTTTTCTGGTCAATTAATAGAATCTCCTCCATCTCTAAAATTTGTTCAAAAAGGGGCACATCGTAGAGATTTTTAAGGTGTGTCTTGTCATGATTTGTTAGGTTGGTTGATTCTGGAGATCCCTTGGGGTCCACAAAGGGATATTATATGAGTACGAAGCGTTCCACTCTCCACAAACGTTTGTCCATTATGGTTTGCAGTCAGACTATCCATTTTATAACCTGAAAACCCTATACCTCCACATATGGTACACCGTTTGGTTTATCTGTGGACTAAATACTAGGCCGAAGTCGTCCCGTACGAATAGGCCAGCAGCAAATCTAGAGCTTAGCTTGTCAGAAAGCTTGTAAGAGACGACTAAGGGTCTTGTGACTATGGAAAAAGTTAAGTGCGCAGTCCACAGAGCAAGCAAGTGTGAACACTTGGTGGCTGAATATGGTGTCCCTCGTTCGCGGGTGTTGTCAAGAATACGGACACACTGACCGCCGACCAAATAGGGCCAATGTGTGTGGAGAGTGCCACGCTACATGCACGTAAAAGAGCTCTTTACGTACCGCCAAGTATTTCATTACATAGGCTTAATTTTCCGCCCCTACCAACCTCTTATTTTTTGGTGGTATTCAAAATTTACTGTTTCTATGTTTCCCATCCCATCTCGATATTTCTCATCATCCATTTCATGTTCAATCGCCTTTCAGTAACCTACATAGTGTTGAAGGGCCTAAAACACCAACTCACATTCTCACCAACCCGATGACAAATCTGAATAACGCAGTATATATTTACTAGTTCTAATTGTGATCGCAAGCGAGTCACATACATGTCCCCTCACGTACCCCTCTTTGTAAATATGTGTTAGGGCATTTGAGAATACCTAATATACCAATTTTCATCAAGATCGGAGTAAGTTTAATTTTGGCGGGAAACGGTGGCCATTTTGAAAATGGCCGACAATAAAGAAAAAATTATGTCAAAAATTAACTCGCCATACCACTATTTCTTAATATACCAATTTTCGTCAAAATCGGAGTAACTTTAATTTTGGCGGGAAAAGGCGGCCATTTTGAAAATGGCCGACGATAGAAAAATTTTGATGTCAAAAATCATCTCGCCATACCACTATTACCTTATATACCAATTTTCATCAAAATCGGAGCAAGTTTAAATTTTGGCGGGAAATTTTAGCCGCCATTTTGAAAATGGCCGCCAAAAAAAATTTTCGATACCAAAAATGAACTCGGCATACCACTATTACCTAGTAAACCAATTTTCATTAAGAAATAATAAAGTTGAGAATTTTTTTCATTACTATTACAAAATATATTGTACAAAGGAAGATAACTCAATCTTACAAAAAAATTAATTTTCGATTTTTTGCAAAATTTTGAAAACGGTAGGTCCGATTTTCAAAATTTTTTTTTTAAATGAAAGGTATTGAAAGTCTACACTTACCCCATAAAGGAATTTGACCTACCCCTGCCGGATCAGAAATGCCAGGAAAAATTCAACTTCGGTTTCGAGGAGCCATTTTGAGGCCCTTTTTTGACCTATAAAGGGTCGTTCGATTTCGACGAAAAATACAAAAAGCACAATCTCCCATTCCATACTCTTGATATATGAAGATTCAGCTTCCTACCTAAAAAGATGTCGAAAAAATGAGGTGGACAAGTTCACGGTCCAGAATACCGAGAAAAATAATAATAACTAGTTCTAATTGTGATCGCAAGCGAGTCACAAAAATGTCCCCTCACGTACCCCTCTTTGTCAGTGTCTCTTGGCATTTGAGATAACTTAATTTATCCAATTTTCATCAAAATAGGAGTAAGTTTAAATTTGGCGGGAAACGGCAGCCATTTTTAAAATGGCCGACAATAAAAATATTTCGATGTCAAAAATCAACTCACCATACATATATTACCTTATATACCAATTTTCGTTAAAATCTGAGTAAATTTAATTTTGGCGGGAAACGGCGGCCATTTTCAAAATGGCCGACAATAAAAAAAATTGATGTCAAAAATCAACTTGCCATACCACTATTACCTTATATACCAATTTTCATTAAAATTGGAGTAATTTTAATTTTGGCGGGAAATGGCGGCCATTTTGAAAATGGCGGCCCCCAAAAAATTTTCGATTCCAAAATTGAACTCGGCATACCACTATTACCTTTTAAACCAATTTTCATAAAAATCAGAATAACTTTAATTTTGGCGGGAAACGGCGGCCATTTTGAAAATGGCCGACGATAAAAAAAATTTTGATGTCAAAAATCAACTCGCCATACCACAATTACCTTATATACCAATTTTCATTAAAATCGGAGTAATTTTAATTTTGGCGGGAAATGGCGGCCATTTTTAAAATGGCCGCCCAAAAAAAAATTTGGATTCCAAAATTGAACTCGGCATACCACTATTACCTTGTAAACCAATTTTCATTAAGAAATAACAGACTTGAGAATTTTTTTCATTAATTTCACAAAATATATGGTACAAAGAAAGATAACTCAATCTTACAAAAAAATAATTTTCGATTTTTTGCAAAATTTTGAAAACGGTAAGTCCGATTTTCAAAATTTTTTTTTTAAATGAAAGGTATTAAATATCCGCACTTTACCTATAAAGGAATTTTTCCTACCCCTGCCGGATCAGAAATGCCAGGAAAAATTCAACTTCGGTTTCGAGGAGCCATTTTGAGGCCCTTTTTTGACCTATAAGGGGTCGTTCGATTTCGACGAAAAATACAAAAAGCACAATCTCCCATTCCATACTTTTGATATATGAAGATTCAGCTTCCTACCTTAAAAGATGTCGAAAAAATGAGGTGGACAAGTTCATGGCCCAGAATACCGAGAAAAATAATAATAATAATAATAACTAGGTATAATTGTGATCGCAAAGCGAGTCACAGATGTCCCCTCACGTACCCCTCTTTGGTAATATTCGGCTTATTCAATAACATTTTTCTGTTCGCCATCCAATATAAAGCTTAGATATCAATTTTCGTTAAAATCGGAGTAAGTAGAATTTTTACCGGAAGTGGCGGCCATTTTGAATTTTTTTACATTTTCGCCTTCACGCCTCAATTCGCCATCCTTTAAAACCCCTAGATATCAATTTTCCTTAAAATCGGAGCAAGTTGAATTTTTACCGGATGTGGCGGCCATTTTGAATTTTTCTACATTTTCGACTTCACGCCTCAATTTTCCATCCTTTAAAACTCCTAGATATCAATTTTCGTTAAAATCGGAGCAAGTTGATTTTTTACCGGAAGTAGCGGCCATATTGAATTATTCGACATTTTCGACTTCACGTCTCTATTCGCCATCTTTTAAAACCCCTAGATATCAATTTTCGTGAAAATCGGAGCAAGTTGAATTTTGGAAGTGGCGGCCATTTTAAATTTTTCGACATTTTCGACTTCACGCCTCAATTTTCCATCCTTCAAAACCCCTAGATATCAATTTTCGTTAAAATCGGAGCAAGTTGAATTTTTACCGGAAGTGGCGGCAATTTTGAATTTTTCGACATTTTCGACTTCACGCCTCAATTCGCCATCCTTAAAAACCTCTAAGTATCAATTTTCATTAAAATCGGAGCAAGTTGAATTTTTAACGGAAGTGGCGGCCATTTTGAATTTTTCGACATTTTCGACTTCACGCCTCAATTCGCCATCTTTTAAAACCCCTAGATATCAATTTTTGTTTAAATCGGAGCAAGTTGAATTTTTTACCGGAAGTGGCGGCCATTTTGAATTTTTCGACATTTTCGACAACACACTTCAATTCCGCATCCTTTAAAACGCCTCAATATCAATTTTTGTTTAAATTGGAGCAAGTTGAATTTTTACCGGAAGTGGCGGCCATTTTGAAAATTGCGGTCGATAAAAAAATTTTGATACCAAAAATTAACTCGGCATATCACTATTACCTTATAAACCAATTTTCATCAAATTTGGAGCAAGTTTCAATTTTGGCGGGAAACGGTCGGCCATTTTGAAAATCGACCAAAGTTTTTTTGAGACCAAAAATCATTTTGGCATATCACTTTTACTTTCTACACCAATACCTGTATAAAAGTAGTTAGCGATATTTATTTGTATAATTTTACCTAGAAATACTAAAGATTTGATATAATTTTAAATAATGTGGTATTCAATTATCTCTCCTTTTTTCGAATTTTTGCAAATATTTTGAAAACGGTAAGTCCGATTTTCAAAATTCTTTTTTTGTATGATACCTCTTATATATACTTACTACATAGTGAAAGGAATTTTTCCTAATCCAGCCGGTTTGGAAATGCCAGTAAAAATTCAACTTTGATTTTGAGGAGCCATTTTCAGGCCCCTTTTTACCCAATAAGGGGTCGCTTGATTTTGACGAAAAAATCTGATTACACAATTTCACACTCCATACTCTTGATATATGAAGTTTCAGCTTCCTACCTTTAAAGATGTTCTTTAAATCGAGCGGACAAGTTCACACTAAAGAATACTAAGAATAATAATAATAAAAAAAAAAAAAAAAAAAAAAATAATAATAAGAAACCGAGCAAAAACAATATGTCCCCGACACTTCGTGTTCGGGGACATAATAACAGCATTTTCATTGACATTTGGGGTCCCGTGCGGGACCCGGGTGGCGAATAGGCCCGCAGCAGTGCCTAGCTTGTCGTAAGAAGCGACTAAGGGTCTTGGGATTCTGACGTCGGGTCAGTGCTCAGCCCACAGAGCGACCAAGTGTGTACCCTAGGTGGCTGAATAGGGTGGCCCTCGTCCGCGGGGGTTGTCAGGTCTATATTACGGAAACCCTGACCGCCGACCATGGTGGGCCAACGTGTGTGGAGAGTGCCACGCTTCGTGCACGTAAAAGATCCCTTTGTGGATCGCCAAGTAGCGCACCACATAGGCTAAATTTTCCGCCCCTACCTACCTGTCCCCTTTTCCTGTGGTTCTTCAAAATTTACCGGTCCTTTGTGTCCCACCCCATCCCCATATTTCATTTATCATCATCATTTCATGTTCCTTTTATCATCCTTTTCATGTTCATCGCCTGTAAATAACATATATAGCGTTGCACGGGCGTAAATCGCCAACTCACTCACTCACTCATTGACATTTGGGAGTTTTAGCCATGTGAGGATATCATTTGTGTGTCTCTTCAATTGAATACAATACCATGACGTCGTGATTCCAGACGTCGACCACGATTATTAGTATTACAAGCTCCGTCGCAAGATCATCAGACACGAGTTTAGAACACTGTCTTTGTATTGTACATGTACACGGTCGCTATCTGGCTTCTTTTCCCTATTTTGGTACAAGTACTTTCCACTTCCCGATGTTTCAAATGTTGCTAATGAGAAGTAAAAGATAATTCTAGGCTTCTGATATTTGCTATGCAGCTTAAGGTAGGGGTCTCATATGGTGGGGTGAGTTTTAAGGTCTGTTGCTTACCTACTTCATGTTAAAACAGCGGACTTGGTATTTTTAACGCTCGGCGGGGGACTCAGGAAGCAGAGGTACCTATGGGGTATTCGAATGTCAAAAGTCCGAAAGGGCAGAGAAAAAAACAGTAATTACCAACAAGAACGGGACAAAACAGACAACATGTAAAACACAGAAACACAAAGGAATTCCGTTCTTGTTTTTTTATTGAGACAACTTTGCAGGTTTTATATGTCTATTTCTTTTCCTGACGGTACTGGTTTTTCATAACGAACTATAATGGTAGCGTTCCAGGTTTGTCTTTATTAGAAAAAGCCCTGACTGTGTTTTGTCTAACACTGGCGCCAAATTCTGCACACCAAAGGCAATTTCTTGATTTTGCAAGTTTGTTTTCAGCTAACCTTTTCTTCTTTGGTAAATATCTTTAAAGTCAATGCGGGTATTGCTATCATTATCCCTGTGGTAGTAGGAGTCATTCCAGGGGCGGATCCAGAAATTTTCGAAAGGGGGGGTTCCACATACTGGGTTCTGTGGGCCAAAGGGGGGGTTCAAGACCAATTTTGCCGAAAATCTACACCAAAATTTGAAAATTTCGGAGGAAAAGCGGGGGTTCCGACCCCCAGAACCCCCCCTCCTGGATCCGCCACTGAAATCCCAGTGAAATAGATTAAGCTACACTTTGTCATGCGCTTCAACAATTCTCGTATACATGAATGGAATCGTTGGCAGAGCTGTAAACCAGTGGCATCTCATTACCTTTTCACATTTCTGCGAAAAAGTGTTCCACAACTATTGTATGAAACAATTTAATGTGTAATTCGGTTAATGACTGCTACATGCGTACAACAGTGAAAGTACTCCTCATACAGTTAACGATCATTTTTAGGTCAGAAATGGACTGGACTGAACAAGCCCCCTAATTTATATCATTCTATTTTTTTATGACAACCTGGTAATCAAATAATCAATAATTCAAACATTGGTTATCTAATAATCATTAAATATTTGCTCTTGTAATCAATTAATCACCTTTAAGGTATATGGGGTGTCTAAAAATCTATCCATAGAATTTTCTTAAATTTTGGCCACAGTTAGCTCTAGAATGGTACTTTAAATTTCGATAAAAAAATTAAAAGTTCACCAGAGGAATTTTGTAGAAATGACTTTGAAAAATGCATGATTTTGGTACTTTTAATATAGGATCAATAGGGAAAATTCAAATTTTCTTCATCTAAGAAAATCTACTCCATAGATTTCTTTAATAAGTTGTGAAAATTTTTGTTTTGTATTCATTTTTAAATTTACTAAATAAAAAGTAAAGTTCACCAGCAATTTTTTTGGAAAAATAGAAAAATGTGCTTTTTCCCTATTATTTCTATTCAAATTATCTCCCCTTAAAAAGTACTGGAAAATATTGAAATTCACAAAGAAGATGAGTTTTATCCAAATTTTTGTTGTAATTATACATTTTGATGTTTACCTAGCCGAATAGATATCAATTAGAGTAGCTAGCATTATAAAATTAAAAGTTATGATAAATGTGCTAAAAGATACTCAGTGATAGACACCTCATCTACCTTAAAATCGCTTGGGAATCATGTAATCAAAAACCCCAGGAGAAGGCAATGTTATAGGTAGCACTACACCACCCGCTAGAAATTAGTTCGCCGTGACATTTATTTTAAGTATGAATGATTTTGGTTAAGTTCTTGGTTAAGATTCATATCTGGAATTCTATATACAATGTGGATCTGGTACCGCTACACATGCACCTCTTAGAACTGAGGTCACTGTGACCTTTATTTTAAGCATGAAGGACTTTGGTTGAGCTAAATATTATGATCCCGTTATTCCGGATACTACATTTTTGAGTGGGGCTCAATGAAATTTCGGCACTAGATGGGTAACCTTGTCCGTCTGTATGTCTGTAACACTCTTTGTTAAGCTTCATAACTCAAATACTAAATGCTTAGGGTTAATGATCATGTTAATTATCATCGTTTAGAATTTCGGTTTAGCCATCTCGAGGGATTCATTAAAATCCCTTTTGCGGTCCGGTCTCAGCTGAGGATTGTGTTGACGTGCGTACAAACGGACGGGCAAAAGACCATTACTAGGTTCCTTTGTCGCATTGCGGCGAAGAACACTTAGAAAGAATTATTTAGCAAGTGATTGGTTTGTATGGTATATCATGTATATATTTCCTAGCGTTTTTATGCTTGATGTGACTGATATTGATATGCTATGACCATTGTATCATTTATTAAATAAAATATTTATTTGAGTATTGCATATTTGTTAAGTGAATCTTTGTAAAATAAAGGTATTGGTTTGTACTTTCGACTTTGAACGTATGCTGGTTTTGTTTAAAAGGAAGTATTAAAGTATGCCTTCCATGTTTTGTCTTTTCTCATGGACACTCCAAGTGTGGTAATTTTATTATACCTTTGTTTAAAATAAATTGAGAAGAATGTAATATGTATTAGCCATGCATAATTCTCTTAGCAATGTTTTTGCCGTTTCAAAACTTCTTAATTTGAATTTTCTATATTAAGCCTATATACTTGTGCCTAAAGAAACTATGCATATAAACATTGAATGAATGAAACATGTTACAGGTACAAAATATCATAACGATGCTCACCTTTTGAAGATACTGTCCAAAAAGGCCTCGATATGCATCATTTTTTAACACACGGGCGGTCTTTGAATCACACTAAAACCATTAATTGAATTTAAAAACGGTTTGGCCTAATATCAATAACAAACCACTATGTTGAGCATGGGCAATTTGATTTTGATATATTATTTAAAATATGCACAGAATCTTTCGAAAACTTTGATGAAAATATTTTGTGCCATTCATTTCGTTCTTACACTGCTATGCCGGAACATTTTTTGCCGTAGACATTCTACCCCGTGATTAGACCTTTTTATTGATGAAAATCTTTTAAATGTATTGCATTCTAATGTGCGAATAGACCTATTTGTACTGAAACGTAAGCTTAGCCTCAGAAAACCATTAACTTTTAATTGATATTAATGTTCATTTGAAAAGCAAATTTATTTGTTTTTGTTAACTGCACATAAATTGTATAATGGTCATTAAGGTTGGTAATGTATATATCAATTATGTCTCATTTTCACCTTTGATAAAGTCACTTTAAATAACTGAAAGTAATGTTTTAGAATAATGTCTGGATAGCTTTTGAAGTAGACTAAGTTTTTGAAAAAAAAAATTTCAAAAGCAAACGTAAGCTATGAAAATCTTTATTTTATCAGTTAGTAGTAGTTATCTTTTGTTTTTTTAAGTACACATTATTTTTATATTATGTAATTTATAAAATGACAAATTTATAATCTATTGCTTTGATTAAATTGGCATTCACCTAAAATTTAAAAATATGGTTTTGACTTCTTTTTTCAATTTCACGTAAACAAAGTGTTTATCTAAAAACAAACAAAAAATAGCAACGAAAAAAAAGGTGCAAGTATCTTTTAAAAGCTGACTTTTTTCCTATATTTAATAAATGCATGTACATGTACTGTTTTGAATAATTTCTCATGAAATAACGAGCGGTTACCGTAATCAAAGTTTGTTTATACTATCATCATTAATTAACGTTACTATCATCATTGCAATTTTCAATCCATACCAGCTTTGTGGAGCACCAATTCCTAAAAACACATAATGGAAAGAATTGTATGTTACCTAACAAAACGATAGATTTTACTACCTGGCACCTTAAAAGACCAAAGTTTATAGAGTCACTGGAGCTTAAAAATGGGGTCAGGGTCATATGGCATGGTGACATTTGCATAAACCATAACCTCAACTGTCTGCATGTATACCCAATATCAGATGCCTAGCTATTATACTTTTCCAGCAATTTATCGTCCACAAAATCTTACAAAAAAGTTTTCGGCCTGAAAAAGACCTAAGTTCACAGAGTCACTAGAGCGTGAAAATGGGGTCAGGGTCACGCGGCATACAGTTGCGTGACATTGTACTTTTCCAGCAAGTCATCGTCCACAAAAGTCCTAAAAAAAAGTTTACGGCCTGAAAAAAGACTTAAGTTCATAGATTCACTTCAGCATGAAAATGGTGTCAAGGTCACACGGCATGATGACAGTTGCATCAACAATAACTGCACTATCTGTAAACCAAATATCAGATGCCTGGCTATATACTTTTCCACCAAATCATCGTCCACAAAAGTCTTACAAAAAAGTTTACGGCCTGAAAAAAGGCCTACGTTCACAGTTACTGGAGCTTGAAAATGGGGTCAAGGTCACATGGCATGGTAACAGTTACGAAGACAATAACCTGAACTGTCTTTATACCAAATATCAGATGCCTAGCTATATTACTTTTCCAGCAATTCATCTAGCTATATTACTTTTCCAGCAATTCATCTCCACAAAAGTCTTACAAAAAAGTTTACGGCCTAAAAAAAGACCTACAATTCAATACAATTGAATAAATTCACAGAATCACTGGAGCGTGTAAATGGGGTCAGGGTCACTAAGAATGGTGACAGTTGCGTAGACCATAACCATGAACTGTCTGTATACCAAATATCAGATTCCTAGCTACTATACTTTCTAAGCAATTCATTGTCTAAAAAAGTCTTACAAAAAACTTTACGCCGCCGTCGCCGCCAGAAATTAATACCTATGTCTCGTTTCGCGACTAAATACCTTAATGGCAAGGATTAACCTTTAATCTCTGATACTGTCAAGGATTTCACATATTTTTTTAATTATGCTTATTTACTGTAACATAAACTTTGTCTCCCAAATTCCGACCTGAACCTTCCTGTTATGGGAGACAGTGTCTCCCATTCAACTCTACCTGGAGCAGCTAACTACGACGGTGGTGTCATGGGCTGGACGACTCATGGAAAACATGAACAGCATTGTCTTTGATAGAATCTGTAGAGGCTTTTAGCTTATACATTTATAGTCACGACTTTTAAAAAACCTTATTGATTGGTTTCATACAATAAACTTTTAAGACAAATTTACGGTTTCATGGATTCTTGCTCTTTTAAAATAGTACTTTTAAGACAATCATGTCTTATCGATTAAAGGTTTCATTGAAAAAAGAAATAAACATTTCTGGCAAGAAAAAAAAACTGTTTTAAAAGAAATAAATAATATTCGAAAAGCATAACTGCAAGATATTAACTTTATGTTCTGAGCCAACATATGTGTCATTTCCGTTTTGCGTTCTATTTGTTTGTTCATTTATTTTTGCACTGTGCAGTGATAATATTTTCATAAGTGAATACAATTTGCCAATGTCATATCACAGTTGGTGTTATGGTAGACTGTCATTCTTTTTCACTTTACAATCAATTTTAACATCAGGTGCTGCAATGTTTTAGGAAATATTATTTATTATTGATGCATCTCTATTAGGTCATTAGCAGGCTCATAATTTATTTCAAAAATTTACAATTCAATGTAATTTTCATCTTTTTTCTCCTTGGTTCACCAGAGTTGCTTATTTCAAGTGTTAATGTGTTCTGCTTTTTTTTCGGTTGTACATAAGACAAAAGACATAATTTATTTCCACTTATGGTCCCTCAAAGGGCAGCATTATTACAATGATTATACAAGTACATGACGCTACCTAGAATAGTCTAAAAAAAAATTTGTGGAAGAAATTGGTTCTTACACGCATCCTTCAAAAACCGGAAATGATCTTTCACTCGTAATAGATTTTTTGGGGGTCTTTTGGATCGTTCCGCTACGCTTCACCCGCATAAAGACTGAAAAATTCTATCACTTGTGAAAGACCAGCTGATTTTTTTCAAGAAATTTTGTAAGAACATTTTGAAACAAGTTTGCAGTATGCTTGATCCCTATTTGACAACATATTTGTCACATTTCAGGCGTGAGTGGGTGAGTTGGTGTTATCATGAAAAGGGTGATAAAATGAACATGAAATGATAATGATAAATGAAATATAGGGTGCGATGGATAACAAAGGAACTGTAATTTTGAAAACCGTATTATAGACCTGACAACCGCTGCAGACGAGGGCCATCCTATTCATCCACCTAGGGTACACACCTTGGTTGCTCTGTGGGTTGAGCACTAACTCCGATGTCAAATTCCCAAGATATTTAGGAGGAGAGATAATTCAACAACAAATGGGCACCTCCTCATCGACTTGTTTTTATACTCTTACGAGACTGACTTTCTTCAGAAAATCGTAAAGAACAAGATGATAAAAGTTGCAAGATGTATTTATGATGTCCTATCTGTCAATAACGCTTTGTTTGGTCGATGGATTCCTTCAATATATCGTACAGAGCTTGAGATTAAAGAAACCATCGAATCTACTTACTTTGCGTCATTCTTTGTTTTAGACCCGTGCGGGGCCCAGGAGACGAATAGGTGTGCAGCGGAGCCTAGCTTGTAAGAGGCGACTAAGGGTCTTGGGATTCTGACATCGGGTAAGTACCCAGCAAACAGGGCGACGAAGTGTGTACCCTAGATGGCTGAATAGGAAGGCCTTCGTCCGCAGGGGGTGTCAGGTCTATAATATGGAAACCCTTACCGTTGATCATAGTGAGACAACGTGTACGGGGAGTGCCACGATCATGCTAAGAAAAAAACTTTGTGGATGGCCAAGTAATGCACCACATAGGCTAAATTTTCCGCCCCCACCAATCCCTCCCCTTTTTCTGTGTTCTTCAAAATTAAGTGGTATTTTGTTTCCCATCCTTCGCCATATGCCATTTCTCCTCATCATTTCATGTTCACGCATCATCCTTTTCATGTTCATCGCCTTTAAATACTCTATATAGCGTTTCAGGGGTGTATAACACCAACTCACTCACCCATTGTTTTTAATTACATCTCGAATTTTACCCGGATGGTCATCTCACTACAAAAAATGCGATAAAAAAGACGACTTTAATTTTAAACAAAATTATTTATTTTCCTAACCTGGAAATTAATATCTTACTTCACCTGCATATGGTGTCTAATTGATTTCGATATGCCAGGGCTTGTATACATTTTTCAGATTCTTTGGTCAGACACCGCTATCTCCGTGACCTACTATATATATTTAGTTGTTAAACATGGTTATAAGAAAATACGTTTCATTTGATCCCTAAAAATCTTTTTTTTTTAACATTTGCTTCACATAGAAAATAAAGAGATGTGGAATAAATGTACGCGACACAGCCCACAATTAAACGGCAATTTAGAAAAACCACAATGGACAACCGCCAGCAGCCTTCAACGAGGCCATTTGGCACTGCTCGCGGTTATGCAATTGGCCCATGGTCTAAATAAGATGCATATAATTCAAATCCAGCCCTGAAATAGTCACAGATAGACCCCCTTCTTAAACAAGGAACAGAAAACATCAAAAAGACAAGTACAAACGAAAGCTTTGTCAAGGATTCCTGGCTTAGGACAGGCACATGTAATATGTGGCGGGGTTAAACTAGTTTTTTGGGCCCAACCTTCCCCCTATCAATATTCCTAGACAAAGCACAAAAACTAAACACACAATAAAAATCAAATCGATCAAAGTCCAATTCTACTAGAGAGAACCTAAGACAAAAAACAAGAACAAACAAAAGGACGGTAAAGGAACTCTCTATAGAACACTCGCTGTTACTGACAGCTAGCTGAGAATCATCAATCGACTGATGTAAAAAAATCAAACGTATCGATTTTAAATCCGACACAACACTTCAAGCAATAATGATTTAGTGAAGTGTCATCACACAAAACCGACACGCTTGATCGCTATAATGCTTAAAAATGACAATAGTAAAAACGTTTATGGAAGTTTTAAAGCGAGTATTAAGTTTTCAATATTTCTGCCAAAAAACACTAAATTCAAAGATTTAACCAAGATATTCATTTCATATCCTTTCCGTAATAAATTTTGAAGCCAATTTTTCATTTCTATTGGATTGCTTTTAAATTTGTGAGCTTTATAAAAAACATTACCATAAAATACAGGATGTGATATTCCTTTCACTATAAGAAAGTGACGTGTACAATTAAATTTTTCAATAAGAGATCGATACTTGTGGAAGAATTTAGAAAAAGATTTTACTAATTTGTGGTATCGATAACCTTGTTTTAATAATTTTTCAGTAATAAAACGGTTTTTATTATTAAGATCAGAAACACAACTGCAGATCCGAGCATATCTTACTAACTGTGAAATGTAAACCCCGTATGACGGCGCTAGTGGAACATCTCCTTCAAGAAAAGGAAAATTTATAATAGGGAAGGTAAAGTCGTCACGTTTATCATATACTTTGGTATGTAATTTTCCGTCAATAATACTTAAATCTAAATCTAAAAAAGGACATCTATCACCGGTGACGTTAGATTTGTTCAAGGTTAATTCAGAAGGATAGATATCTGTAATAAAATTAGAAAATGAAGGATTGTTGAGTGCAAGAATGTCATCTAAATATCTAAAAGTATTATTGAAAGTTTCGATTGGGTTCTGTTTGTTCGGGTCTTTTTGTAGTTTAGCCATAAATTGTGATTCATAACAGTATAGGAAAAGGTCGGCTATAAGTGGCGCACAATTAGTACCCATAGGAATACCAATAATTTGGCGATAAATTTGTTTACCAAAACGTATGTAAATATTATCTAACAAATAATTTAGAGCAGTAATAGTTTCTGCATCAGTCCAGTTGATGTAACCCTTTTGAGTCTCGTTACTAAAAAATGATTTACTAAATGATTTTGAAACTCTAGAACAGATATAATCACTTTTAGATTTGTCAAAACACCATTTAACCAAATATTCAAATTTCTTTTTAATCAGATTATGTGGAAGGTTAGTATATAAAGTAGAAAAATCGTAACTATCAACGGTATGAAAAGTATTTTCAAAAGCACGAAGCTTGTCCAAAACATCAAGAGAATTTTTTACACTCCAAAAATAATTAATTCCACTGTTTTCGAATACCCTTTCACAGTATTGAATAATAAATTCCTTCATAGTAGTTAAAGTAAGTGATAGAACTTTGGAAATATGGGTTAAAGAACACTTACTTGAAGCAGAGATAAAACGAGATTTATATGGATTTTTGTGCAATTTAGGTATCCAGTACATAGTAGGTAACTTAAAGTATGTCGGGGCAACTCGAAGTGCTGTGGTCGCTATGATATGATCGTCAATGATACCTGATTCTGTCGAATGCACGGGAACAAAAGTGTTCGAATTTTTTATTTCGTGCATTAAAACCTCAAGGTAATACTTTCTTCATACCACAACGACATTGTTAGCTGCTTTGTCGGCGGGAACAAACACGTATCGCAAACCAAGTAAACGGATTTTTGACTTTATTCTATTAAGGTAAGTATTAGGCCTAAAATCTACAAATGAATTTTGAAATTGGCTAATTCTGAGTTGAACAATTGCCATAAATTTATTAATAAAACGGTCTAGAGATTTTGAGTCGGCCCCTTCTCTCCTGATCCAAGATTTGCAATAAGAGAGAAGGGAAGTTTTGATACAATTTAGGCAGGAATTCCAATTAATTTTAGTAGGTGGTCTAAACTTTGGTCCTTTTTTCAAGAAATTGATAACCTCTGGGTCATTGACGATTGAAGGGTCTCCGGTAACAACATGATCACAAGGAGCATATCTGAAATCAGATTTAGTACAATCGCATGTTAAAGGAATATTCGTGTCTAGTTCTTCATCAGTTGTAGTTGTTGTATAGTTAAAAATAATGTTACGTGTAGGTTTCTTATATTTATAAGATACAATAGGTGGTTCGGTATTAGAAAAATAAGGTGGAATGAGATCTTGAATATTAGGATCCATAAATATACTAGATATATTTATGAAGTCAAGTCCTCTATTAATGTAGGTTAATTTTATAAAATGTCGAATGTGGTCTTCTGGGTTTTCAATTTTGGGAAACAGTTTATAATAACAAAAAGAAGAGATGATGAGTGCACCTTCATATAATGGACTTGCATGAGATATAGTACTACATTCCAAATGGATACTGTTTAATTTAGAAATGGGTATTGAACATAATTTACAAAACAGATGATGACGTCCATTATTTTTAAAGATTTTAATAAGATCAGTAATACTTGAGTCAGAGCGGTGTTTTCTGACATTACGATTTATTCGTTTACCATGCGACCGTTTGTTCCGTTTACGAGGAATCACTAAATTCATAACATTTATGTTTGATGATCTTGATATGCTACCCTGTCCCATGATGTTATCGTTAAGACCCAGAGGGTATGCGGTTTGTAATTTTTTGATCCAATCAAGTTCAGCAAGTCGTCTTTCTCTACGAAACTGTCTTTTACTTAAATTTAAATCTCTATTAATAATTTCAAGTGGCTGAACTTTAATATACTTAATGTTGTGGTTGTGTTTATGTAAGTGTTGATAAAGATAGCATTTATACTTTTTAAAGCGGCGAAAGCGATACAGATGTTCAGAAGTTCTTTTCGACAAATACCTACCAGTCTCCCCGACATACTGAATATTACAATTAGGTTCGGATCAAGATATTAAATAAATTAAATTTGTTGTGCGTCAGTTAACATCTTGGGTCAATTTAGTAGAGAAAGTTCGTCCATTTATACTAGATGTAACAGTGGTGTTTCTGATTAACCTGTTTCACGTTTGTCATTTCGAAGCACTACAGGGTAAGACTTTAGGATATCCACGAAAAGAGCTATTAAACGTATTGCATGTGTTATTAAGATTCTTTTGTTGTTTGGTATTTGATGATTGGACTGATGGTTTAAAAGAATTTACGGTATAGGAAGAGTGGCTGGTTATATTAGATTGAAGGTTATTGTTGGATGTGGATATCCTAGCTTGTGGTTTTGAGTTGTTGTATTTTTTACCATTTCGTAAAATCATGATTAAGGTTGTAAGGAGAGAAAGGGATGTTCCATGACAAAACAGGACGGGACCGAAAAATATATGCATTCAGCATTATATAATAAAAAAAGTACCACAGTTAAAATAGTCTTGCAAAAACTACTAGTGATTCCCGACAAGGTTCATAATACACGCGACAACACGGAAACAAATACAGGGATTAGTAGAATAAAGCAAGACAATTTAGTTAATTGTAGAAGTGGGCAAAAAATAAAGATGTAATATAAGTACAAGGTGGTTGAAAATATTGAAAGCTATCTCGCACACAAAAATTACCATCATTAAAATATACAAGAGCATACACCTGAAGCACGGGGATACGTTTTACAGCATCCACACGGCACAGGAGACAAACTCTGCAAAAAATAGAAAATAAAGAGATGTGGAATAAGTGTACGCGACACAGCCCACAATTAAACGGCAATTTAGAAAAACCACAATGGACAACCGCCAGCAGCATTCAACGAGGCCATTTGGCACTGCTCGCGGTTATGCAATTGGCCCATGGTCTAAATAAGATGCATATAATTCAAATCCAGCCCTGAAATAGTCACAGATAGACCCCCTTCTTAAACAAGGAACAGAAAACATCAAAAAGACAAGTACAAACGAAAGCTTTGTCAAGGATTCCTGGCTTAGGACAGGCACATGTAATATGTGGCGGGGTTAAACTAGTTTTTTGGGCCCAACCTTCCCCCTATCAATATTCCTAGACAAAGCACAAAAACTAAACACACAATAAAAAACATGTTGTGATGTTTAATGACTGAAATGTCTGATAATTTGTATTCTAAAAACTGTTTTAATTTTTTAAATCTAAAACCGGATCCACAGTGACTGGATCACAGGAATTTTATCTTCCAAATCCAAACTATGAAATAAGGAAACTTTTTTCAAAATTAAAGGCATGTGATCATTTTCTTAACACAAAAAAAACAAAATATATACAAAGATATAAAAAAGTTGAAAAAAATAAACGATTATGTTTAAAATATAATTTGAACATCCCTTTCCAAGATCGAGCCATGGCGTCCATAGCCCATGCTTTCTCGTCTGGAATAGGTGAAACTTTGAAATTCAGGCTGGTGGCAAACGGACGATCCCACCGAAGGGTGGTCGCCTGAAAGACAGAAGGATGTAACTCCCACTCGGTGTTCACTGGAACTTGTGAGCGAGACAGAGCGTCCGCTATTACATTATGTTCTGAAGGAACATAAGACTGTTACAAAGAAGAAGGATATCCCTACAGATCTGATAGAGAGACACAGAATGAGTTTTCCCCTGATTCTGAAGGTAAGCTACCACTGTGGTATTGTCCGTAGCTACCAAAAGAGACTGACCCTGAATCAGAGACTGACAATGTTGAAGAGATAGAAGCACCGCCCTCAGCCCTAGAACATTGATATGTTCCTCCAACTGCCAAATGCCCGACACTGACTCCCCCACCCTGTCAGAGATGCATCTGTATACAGAGTGATTGGTAGAGGATGAGTGCCATTTCTTTTTTCACTGTAAAATATATTTATCAATCAGATCTCAATTGATCAACTATTTTGATAATAGATATAAATTAAAGTTTAAAGTCTGAAATAGAAAAACTAAAAAATTATTTTCTGAAGAAGTCAAATCAATTGCCTTTTTCTTCAGACAGGCATTAGAACTGAGGAAGGAATAACCTTAATTATTGCTGACTTTATTGTTTTAAGTCGACTGTTCTCCATGTCTGTTATGTATTGAATGTGTTTTTTACTGTGTTAACTATATATTTATGTCATGTATATATGTACTGCGACCCAAATAGGGGTAAACAGTATTTAAATAAAGTTAAAGTTAAATTCATTAGGAAAGCATGTGTAATGCTAAATGTTTGGAAACAGACGAGGCAAAAATGACGACAGAACGCGCGGATTATAATTTTGTTTTTACAAACTATTTTGGCCGACAATTTTAAAACACGGGAATTCCGACGAACAAGGAATAGATAGGCCTAATTAAAATATAGTTGTGTACATAGTAAAAGAGAATGTTTGATAAGAGCAGAATCTGGCTACAAAAATGAGTAGAACATATATAGAATTTTAAAGTTGCTTCGAAAGCGATAAGACAAAAATATGCTGCAATTGTGCATTGAGTATTTATCTTATTCCAATGAGACTATTGCGAGACTACTATTTGCCATATGCATGATATGCATGTACTGCATTACCCAAATAGCCCGTTTTAATGAAAGCCGCTTTGGCACATTTTATCTTTAGTCAGACTGAGGAAAAAATCGTTTATATTTTCCAAAAATTGGTTCCTTATTCATGTTATTATACTCTATTCTGTTTCAAATATCATATAATATTTTTTTTACCTGCAAAAATTTATTTATCATATTTACCTGACTGTGTCATTATATGCTCCATGAATGTGATGACCATCAATGGGAAAACGAAGTTGTACGTATGCTTCAAGTACATTTCTCAAGGAAAAGACTTCAGAGTTATCGTCTATTCGTTCTGTCAAGCTTCTAATTTTATCGCTACAATTTGCAACACATTTCTGGATTCAGCAGTTTTTAAATGTTCTATATTCAACTCAACAAGTATGATGATGTTTTTCAAAGAAAGTCCAGCTTTATTTTATCGTAACAGTTTGAAACTATACGTTCGGTTTTCGGACTGCGTTAACTCTACAATAAACTAAAAATACTTATGATTTTAGACGAAAACTGATAATTTATGAAATTACAAAATTTAAATACCGGCTTATAATATCACGTTACTTCATATAAAACCACATCAGCGTTCACGTCTTGAAAATCAATTTCCAATTCAAAACCTATGGTTCTCTTATAATTGTTTTAAATGCTCTATAATTTGTTATTATCTGTCAAAGAATTATATCTGCCTCATAAATTGCACCGCTTGTTACCGACACATTGAAATGTAGAATCTGTGTAAAGCAAATTCTCTTTTATAGGTTTGGACTTCCTTAACTCAAGCAATCTTTATTCAAAGATAAACCCATTGAAATGCTCGGATGTTCGATTTCTACGTCTTTTTATAGAAAAAAGTCATTATTTTACAAGAAATTGTATTTAAGAAAGTTTCATTACATCGTGTTTCTATTCATACTCCATTGATTGTTCGGCTTAGAATTTTATTTTCTGCTTTCTGCAATCTTTTGGTGTGAATTTTACCAAAGATTGTACCAAAGAATAGAAGTCGGTTGGATCGCTTTACAGCTCGAATTTATTGACCACGGTCTTTAAGTACATATTGTATAAGTATCGGATTACATATTTACGCTCTGTGCTTTCCCTTTGTTTAATTTCTGTCTTTTCTATATTTGACCACTTTATATCAGCAAATGCATCGCTATTTACATGAATTTAATTAAGATTTTTGAAGCCATAAAAATAGAACTGCATCCCGTACAAGCTAAAAATTCATCTTGAAAAGCGGAGAAGATAAAAAAACATTTTTATTCGAGAGCAGTAGTAGCTTTCATTTAAAAAGGTGTGAATTTTTCGAAAGATATTTAGTATAATGCTGAGCATAAACAGAATATACAATTTTAAAATATAATAAAGTATCACTTAACTTAGATATTATTATTCTTTTATTATATTTTTATGTCGCCTGCAACGTGTTGCAAAGTGATATATAGGAGTTACTTTGACACTGTCCGTCGTCTTGCATCCTGCGTCGCAGTGTCCGTGCGATTTTGAATCTGTTTTTGAAACCTTTTCTTTAAAAGAGTGCCAACAAGGTTTGAGCCGTTTCATGGTATGTTTTAGCTAGAAAAATAAGTAAAAGATACATTTTAAATAGTTAAAATATTAATCACACTGTACTTCCATATAAATGCATCAAATTTTTGTCTTAAACTAAAACTTTGTCCTTTTATAAAATGTATCTCTTTTTTACATCAGTTTTCATTTTAATTTGCTTTCTATGTGCCTCAGTTTTTTTTTCACATTAAGCTCTTGCAGATAATCACTTCTCATTTGAGACAAGCTCATCATTCCATATTTGTTGAGAACTTCTGAATAAGTAATGTGTAAAGCATTTCTGTCATCATCTGCTGCAAACATTTGATCAAAAAGTTGTTTAAGGTTTTGGAGTGTCCCTAAGTCACCTTAAACAAAAGTTGAAAATAAATAAATATAAGTTGACAACAACACTTCTCAGGATGCAAAGTCTATTTTATTAGATCGACTAGTTTCGGCAGTTACTTGCCGTCATCAGGACAATTATACTAAGAAAATACAAAGCTTAAGTAGAATTGTAGGTTTACAAAATGTCATAATATATATTGGTAACCCTACGCAACAAAGGTTCTTTATAGGTTAACTGAAATGTTACTGTATTGCTTGCTTGTACTACATCAGTGGATATTTATTTGACTTTATCTTTTGAAATGCCGTTGAACTTCTTCTGGTGGGCACACTACTTAAGTACCCTGCCACTTCTATTGGCTTCACACCTTGACCATGATGCTACTACTTCCAACAGCGTCAGGAATCTTAAGGTAGAAGTTTGCCGCATTTAGAATTTATGTTTTTTTAATTAGGCGAGTGGTTATTTATTGATTTACATCAGTTTTTGTAGTGAAAGATTCGTAGGTTCGTTTTAAAAATTGTTTTCTTCGGATAAGTGTCGCTTTCATATACTGTCATGCCATGTAGGTTTAAAAAAGTAACTTTTCATTTTTTCTTTTCTTTTTGATATTTGGTCCTTTCTTGTAGGCTCAGTTTTTCTCCTATTGAATTATTGTTGGTCGCTGATGCTGGCGGTAGAGTTGAAAGTGTTTTTCCATACAAGTGTATATTCCAGCCTTTTCCAATCTTCTAAATTCTTTATCAAAAGCAACTAAAAAGTTATATGTTTGGTCAGAAAGACAGAAACACTAGTTATCCCTTTCCTGGTGTTCTGTTTCCTTGCTATCTCGCGCAAAGATTCTTGGTAATTTGATGTTTCAAAAAGGAAACTTTCAGATTCTGTCATTTTTCTAACAGTTTCAATTGCAGGTTCAACTCTTGAACCGTTTTTTCTAAATGCCGCCTTAACAAGAATCTTCTTCAAATGATTCTTTTTTCTTCTTTTCAGAAGTTTCCAAATACACCATCCAGTAATATATCTTATTTTATAAAAAAAAATCCCGGCAATGGATAAAGATATACAATAGCGTAAGTGAGTCAAATTTATTTCAAACCACCTTCATTCATGATTTCCTTAAATCGGTATAAATAATTTGCATACACTTTTATCTCGTACATGTAACGTTTATCTTTTGAGTGAGTGGGTGAGTGGGTGAGTTGGTGATTTTCGCCCGTGCAACGCTATATAGGTTACTTACAGGCGATGAACATGAAGAGGATAATAAAATGAACATGAGATGATGATGATAAATGAAATAAGGGGTGGCCCAGGGATGGGAAACAAAGGAACGGTAAAATTTGAAGAACCACCGGAAAAGGGGAGAAGTGGGTAGGGGCTAAAGATCTAGCCTATGTGGTGCACTTCTTGGCGATCCACAAAGGGGTATTTTACGTGCATGAAGCGTGGCACTCTCCACACACGTTGGCCCACTTATGGTCAGCGGTCAGGGATTCCGTATTATAGACCTGACAAACCCCGCGGACGATGGCCACCCTATTCCACCACTTAGGGTACACACTTGGTCGCTCTGTGGGCTGAGCACTGACCCGACGTCAGAATCCCAAGACCCTTAGTCGCCTTTTACTACAAGCTAGGTTCTGCTGCGGGTCTATTCACCACTCGGGCCCCGCACCGGACTATAACACATAAAATGCATAGAAACGTGGACTCGAAAATTAAAATCAAATTTTCTTCTTTTGATTTTTCGTATATTTTCTCACCAAACTACAGTTTTCCCAAACACTGAAAAAATACCGATGTGAAATGTAGTTTTAAAAATTTTGCAGTATATAAATGCCGTATAAAAATGGTCGTGAATTTTAAATATGCAAATTTTCTACACCTTGTTCATTTCACATACACGAAAAATATATATAAGTTGGCCAGCTACAATCTTTAAACGAAAAACTTTCGCGTTTATTTTTGACTCTTTTAATAGAGAGAACACGAGGTGTTGCTTCTAAAATAGACTTGCAACTTGATCCTCGTCCAAACTTGCCCGCTGTTTCAAGCCTAGTAGGTCCTATTGTTCCTGATTTATTAAATAGGTCTATCCAAAATATATACTTGTTTAAGGGGATACGTTACGTTAAAAACGACGTTATCGATAAAATTTACCTGTGAAACAGAAAAACGTCAATTTTCGATTTCATATGCAACGTCAATTTTACTTGAACAGCGTTAAACTTAATGCTATTGTTTATCTTTGATGTAAATTCTTGAAAAAAGATGGTCCATGACCTATGACAAAATATATATCGCTGTTTAGAGAAAGATTCGGACTTTCTTGTGTTAGTTTTTAGCTGAAATGTAATGAAATATTTTGTTTTAATCAATGGAGAATTACAAAATTTTGAAAATATTGGATCTTTTCCCATTACTTCTATATAAATTTCCCGCCAAAAACGATAATTTCAAAGTGAAATAACTTTAAAAATCGACCCATGACCCCATATTTCAAATTAATATTTCAATGTGTCATGGTATTAACATTAATTATGCAAATTTGTTTTGAAAAGTAAGATGGTCGACCAAAGTAACGTATCCCCTTAAAGGAAGTATGTAATGACAAACCATCGTGCGACACCCCTTACTTCTATGACGTCGCATTTAAACAAAACTACGATTTAGTTTTTATTTGACACATTCAAACACTAGAGGTTGGAGAAGGCAAATCAAAAGTGCCATGTATCCCAGATATGTAGGGCATTGACTGTGTAGATCTTTATGTTTTGTTTGAGATTTTTAGTATTGTTGTTTTTTTTCTTTACTACAATCATGTAGATCTTTTGATATATTTGACTTGAGGAAGCTGCAAACATGTCCAATTACACGTAAAGGAGCAACCCCGAATATAAATGACAACGGGCGTTTTTCCATTCATTTTCATTAATTTTTGGTACTTACGGAATTAAAATAATATTTTAAAATTAAATAGAGGAATAAATGTTGTATATGGTATATGTATAATATTTAGAGATAATAGAATGGCGTGCAATTCTATTATCTCTATATATTTTACATATACCATATGTACTACCATGGCAACCACCATACCTTGTGTATCTTCGAGTCCGCCGAGGAATGATACCGATTCTACACTTATTTTATTAACGGTGTCCGTGGTCGTGTTGAATCCTTGACGGACTGGAGACTGCTAGGCGACAGGTGCCGCAGAGGTATAGGTTCGAATCCAGCTCACACCCTGTTGGATTTTACAATGTTATTTGCAGTACAAAGACTTGTAGTCATACTGTTAACATAACACACGTTCCAATTTGCAGCTGTACCCTACCATATCCATTATTTATTTCCCAATAAATGTTGTACACCTTGTTGTCTTCTTATTTTCTTATTTTCCGTGAGCAACCAATGTTTGAAAAGTTGAATCTTTTAAAATAGACTTGCAACTTGAGATCCTCGTCCGAACTTGCCCGCTGTTTCAAGCCTAGTTGGCCCTCATGTTCCTGGTTTATTAAAAAGGCCTATCCAAAATATTTACTTGTTTTATGAGAGTATGTAATGACAAACCATCGTGCGACATCCCTTTCTACTATGACGTCACATTTAAACAAAACTACGAGTTGGTTTTTATTTGACACATTCAAACACTGGAGGTTGGAGAAGGCAAATCAAAAGTGCCATGTATCCTAGATATGTAGGACATTGACTGTGTAGATCTTTATGTTTTGTTTGTGATTCTTAGTATTGTTTTTGGTTTTCTTAACTACAATCATTAGATCTTTTGATATATTTGACTTGGGGAACCTGCAAACATGTCCAATTAAACGTAAAGGAGCAACCCCGAATATAAATCACAATCGGCGTTTTTCCATTTATTTTCATTAATTTTTGGCACTTACGGGTTTAAAATAATATTTTCAAATTAAATAGAGGAATAGATGTTGTACACCTTGTTATATTTTCTTATTTTCCGTGAGCAACCAATGTTTGAAAAGTTGAATCTAGGGTTCGCCAATAAAGTTCAGGATCAGAATATCCAAATTTGAGCGACGTCAACCCAAGTTGAAACAATCGTAAGTCAAATTATATTGGATAGTTTAAAAGTTTTGTGTAATATGGGTGATTAAGTTCAATATACCCCGTTACGAGTATTCGAACAGCATCACATTTGTGCTAAACCAAAGATGTCAAACAACTACTTTATTGTAGATAAGCATTGTGTGTACAATCGTAAGTCATATTATATTGGATAGTTTAAAAGTTTTGTGTAATATGGGTGATTAAGTTCAATATACCCCGTTACGAGTATTCGAACAGCATCACATTTGTGCTAAA
This sequence comes from Arcuatula senhousia, assembly GCA_963971305.1. NCBI lineage: Eukaryota > Metazoa > Mollusca > Bivalvia > Mytilida > Mytilidae > Arcuatula > Arcuatula senhousia. The sequence goes on along the minus strand of OZ020311.1, from coordinate 16,230,545 downwards.
CCAAAGATGTCAAACAACTACTTTATTGTAGATAAGCATTGTGTGTACGACTGGATTTTGTGTTTGTTTGATTTTTCGAAATTCCTATCGGTACTACATGTTTTATAAAAATACACATTTTACTTTTGTCTTTAAATTATGAAGGTCATGCTTATTTTTCAATCTGAAACAAAATGAACTTTTCATTGTCCTTTTTTTTTCGGGGGGTCGAAAATATAAGGCTCCCTTGCTTATGTTGGAAAACATTTTTCGGCTACCATTCAGTTTACACTTTTTGTGTGCTGCATTGCATGTTCCCACGACAGTGGAAAAATGTTCTTATCAAATGTGGATTAATTCATTTTCGTGGGGGTCAAATTTTCATGATTTTCCTTAAAAATTACTTTCGTCCGAATTACTCCCCGTCATTGTCGTCTCATGTTCATCACTTCGATATAGCTAGATTAATGCTAATTTGTTGTAAAACACTAATTTGATTTGGTGACTTGCATCGACTCTTAAAAAAAACCACGAACATTTGAAACCCACGAAAACTAGTGACACCACTGTTTGCATGTATCAAAGAATTTGCAACTAAGAAAATCATCAACCCGTGAAGAAAAAAGATTACATACACTGCATGGTAGTAGAATCTAAACCAAAGTGAAACAAAAATATCCCGGCAGTGGATAAAGATATACAATAGTGTTTGCGAGTCAAATTTATTTAAAACCACCTTTGTTCATGATTTTCTCAAGTCGGTATAGATAATTTGCATAAACCATGTACGTACATGTAACGTATATCTATTGAAAAACACAAGAAATGCATAGATCGTGGACTCGGAAAATATCTACTTTTTCTTAAAATGAAATTTTCTTCTTTTGATCTTTCGACTATTTTCTCACCAAACTATAGTTTGGCCTAACACTGAAAAAATACCGATGTGAAAATGTAGTGTGAAAAATTTTGCAGTGTAAAAAAGGTCGTGAATTTTGAATATGCAAATTTTCTACACCTTGTTCATTTCACATACACGAAAAGTATATATAAGTTGGCCAGCTACTATCTTTAAGCGAAAAACTTTCGCGTTTATTTTTGACTCTATTAATAGAGAGAACACGAGGTGTTGCTTCTAAAATAGACTTGCAACTTGAGATCCTCGTCCGAACTTGCCCGCTGTTTCAAGCCTAGTTGGCCCTCATGTTCCTGGTTTATTAAAAAGGCCTATCCAAAATATTTACTTGTTTTAAGAGAGTATGTAATGACAAACCATCGTGCGACATCCCTTTCTACTATGACGTCACATTTAAACAAAACTACGAGTTGGTTTTTATTTGACACATTCAAACACTGGAGGTTGGAGAAGGCAAATCAAAAGTGCCATGTATCCTAGATATGTAGGACATTGACTGTGTAGATCTTTATGTTTTGTTTGTGATTCTTAGTATTGTTTTTGGTTTTCTTAACTACAATCATTAGATCTTTTGATATATTTGACTTGAGGAACCTGCAAACATGTCCAATTAAACGTAAAGGAGCAACCCCGAATATAAATCACAATCGGCGTTTTTCCATTTATTTTCATTAATTTTTGGCACTTACGGGTTAAAAATAATATTTTCAAATCAAATAGAGGAATAGATGTTGTACACCTTGTTATATTTTCTTATTTTCCGTGAGCAACCAATGTTTGAAAAGTTGAATCTAGGGTTCGCCAATAAAGTTCAGGATCAGAATATCCAAATTTGAGCGACGTCAACCCAAGTTGAAACAATCGTAAGTCAGCTTTTTATTATATTGGATAGTTTAAAAGTTTTGTGTAATATGGGTGATTAAGTTCAATATACCCCGTTACGAGTATTCGAACAGCATCACATTTGTGCTAAACCAAAGATGTCAAACAACTACTTTATTGTAGATAAGCATTGTGTGTACGACTGGATTTTGTGTTTGTTTGATTTTTCGAAATTCCTATCGGTACTACATGTTTTATAAAAATACACATTTTACTTTTGTCTTTAAATTATGAAGGTCATGCTTATTTTTCAATCTGAAACAAAATGAACTTTTCATTGTCCTTTTTTTTCCGGGGGGTCGAAAATATAAGGCTCCCTTGCTTATGTTGGAAAACATTTTTCGGCTACCATTCAGTTTACACTTTTTGTGTGCTGCATTGCATGTTCCCACGACAGTGGAAAAATGTTCTTATCAAATGTGGATTAATTCATTTTCGTGGGGGTCAAATTTTCATGATTTTCCTTAAAAATTACTTTCGTCCGAATTACTCCTCGTCATTGTCGTCTCATGTTCATCACTTCGATATAGCTAGATTAATGAGTGAGTGAGTGAGTTGGTGTTTTACGCCCGTACAACGCTATTTAGGTTATTTACAGGCGATGAACATGAAAAGGATGATACAATGAACATGAAATGATGATGATAAATGAAATATGGGATGGGGTGGGAAACACAGGAACGGTAAATTTTGAAGAACCACAGGAAAAGGGGAGAAGTGGGTAGGGGCGGAAAATTTAGCCTATGTGGTGCACTACTGGGCGGTCCACAAAGGGGTCTTTTACGTGCATGAAGCGTGGCATTCTCCACACACGTTGGCCCACTATGGTCGGCGGTCAGGGTTTCCGTATTATAGACCTGACAACCCCCGCGGACGAGGGCTACCCTATTCAGCCACCTAGGGTACACACTTGGTCGCTCTGTGGGCTGAGCACTGACCCGACGTCAGAATCCCAAGACCCTTAGTCGCCTCTTACGACAAGCTAGGCTCTGCTGCGGGCCTATTCGCCACCCGGGCCCCGCACGGGACGCTAGATTAATGCTAATTTGTTGTAAAACACTAATTTGATTTGGTGACTTGCATCGACTCTTAAAAAAAAAAAAAAAAAAAAAAAACCACGAACATTTGAAACCCACGAAAACTAGTGACACCACTGTTTGCATGTATCAAAGAATTTGCAACTAAGAAAATCATCAACCCGTGAAGAAAAAAGATTACATACACTGCATGGTAGTAGAATCTAAACCAAAGTGAAACAAAAATATCCCGGCAGTGGATAAAGATATACAATAGTGTTTGCGAGTCAAATTTATTTAAAACCACCTTTGTTCATGATTTTCTCAAGTCGGTATAGATAATTTGCATAAACCATGTACGTACATGTAACGTATATCTATTGAAAAACACAAGAAATGCATAGATCGTGGACTCGGAAAATATCTACTTTTTCTTAAAATGAAATTTTCTTCTTTTGATCTTTCGACTATTTTCTCACCAAACTATAGTTTGGCCTAACACTGAAAAAATACCGATGTGAAAATGTAGTGTGAAAAATTTTGCAGTGTAAAAAAGGTCGTGAATTTTGAATATGCAAATTTTCTACACCTTGTTCATTTCACATACACGAAAAGTATATATAAGTTGGCCAGCTACTATCTTTAAGCGAAAAACTTTCGCGTTTATTTTTGACTCTATTAATAGAGAGAACACGAGGTGTTGCTTCTAAAATAGACTTGCAACTTGAGATCCTCGTCCGAACTTGCCCGCTGTTTCAAGCCTAGTTGGCCCTCATGTTCCTGGTTTATTAAAAAGGCCTATCCAAAATATTTACTTGTTTTAAGAGAGTATGTAATGACAAACCATCGTGCGACATCCCTTTCTACTATGACGTCACATTTAAACAAAACTACGAGTTGGTTTTTATTTGACACATTCAAACACTGGAGGTTGGAGAAGGCAAATCAAAAGTGCCATGTATCCTAGATATGTAGGACATTGACTGTGTAGATCTTTATGTTTTGTTTGTGATTCTTAGTATTGTTTTTGGTTTTCTTAACTACAATCATTAGATCTTTTGATATATTTGACTTGAGGAACCTGCAAACATGTCCAATTAAACGTAAAGGAGCAACCCCGAATATAAATCACAATCGGCGTTTTTCCATTTATTTTCATTAATTTTTGGCACTTACGGGTTAAAAATAATATTTTCAAATCAAATAGAGGAATAGATGTTGTACACCTTGTTATATTTTCTTATTTTCCGTGAGCAACCAATGTTTAAAAAGTTGAATCTAGGGTTCGCCAATAAAGTTCAGGATCAGAATATCCAAATTTGAGCGACGTCAACCCAAGTTGAAACAATCGTAAGTCAGCTTTTTATTATATTGGATAGTTTAAAAGTTTTGTGTAATATGGGTGATTAAGTTCAATATACCCCGTTACGAGTATTCGAACAGCATCACATTTGTGCTAAACCAAAGATGTCAAACAACTACTTTATTGTAGATAAGCATTGTGTGTACGACTGGATTTTGTGTTTGTTTGATTTTTCGAAATTCCTATCGGTACTACATGTTTTATAAAAATACACATTTTACTTTTGTCTTTAAATTATGAAGGTCATGCTTATTTTTCAATCTGAAACAAAATGAACTTTTCATTGTCCTTTTTTTTTCGGGGGGTCGAAAATATAAGGCTCCCTTGCTTATGTTGGAAAACATTTTTCGGCTACCATTCAGTTTACACTTTTTGTGTGCTGCATTGCATGTTCCCACGACAGTGGAAAAATGTTCTTATCAAATGTGGATTAATTCATTTTCGTGGGGGTCAAATTTTCATGATTTTCCTTAAAAATTACTTTCGTCCGAATTACTCCTCGTCATTGTCGTCTCATGTTCATCACTTCGATATAGCTAGATTAATGAGTGAGTGAGTGAGTTGGTGTTTTACGCCCGTACAACGCTATTTAGGTTATTTACAGGCGATGAACATGAAAAGGATGATACAATGAACATGAAATGATGATGATAAATGAAATATGGGATGGGGTGGGAAACACAGGAACGGTAAATTTTGAAGAACCACAGGAAAAGGGGAGAAGTGGGTAGGGGCGGAAAATTTAGCCTATGTGGTGCACTACTGGGCGGTCCACAAAGGGGTCTTTTACGTGCATGAAGCGTGGCATTCTCCACACACGTTGGCCCACTATGGTCGGCGGTCAGGGTTTCCGTATTATAGACCTGACAACCCCCGCGGACGAGGGCTACCCTATTCAGCCACCTAGGGTACACACTTGGTCGCTCTGTGGGCTGAGCACTGACCCGACGTCAGAATCCCAAGACCCTTAGTCGCCTCTTACGACAAGCTAGGCTCTGCTGCGGGCCTATTCGCCACCCGGGCCCCGCACGGGACGCTAGATTAATGCTAATTTGTTGTAAAACACTAATTTGATTTGGTGACTTGCATCGACTCTTAAAAAAAAAAAAAAAAAAAAAAAAAACCACGAACATTTGAAACCCACGAAAACTAGTGACACCACTGTTTGCATGTATCAAAGAATTTGCAACTAAGAAAATCATCAACCCGTGAAGAAAAAAGATTACATACACTGCATGGTAGTAGAATCTAAACCAAAGTGAAACAAAAATATCCCGGCAGTGGATAAAGATATACAATAGTGTTTGCGAGTCAAATTTATTTAAAACCACCTTTGTTCATGATTTTCTCAAGTCGGTATAGATAATTTGCATAAACCATGTACGTACATGTAACGTATATCTATTGAAAAACACAAGAAATGCATAGATCGTGGACTCGGAAAATATCTACTTTTTCTTAAAATGAAATTTTCTTCTTTTGATCTTTCGACTATTTTCTCACCAAACTATAGTTTGGCCTAACACTGAAAAAATACCGATGTGAAAATGTAGTGTGAAAAATTTTGCAGTGTAAAAAAGGTCGTGAATTTTGAATATGCAAATTTTCTACACCTTGTTCATTTCACATACACGAAAAGTATATATAAGTTGGCCAGCTACTATCTTTAAGCGAAAAACTTTCGCGTTTATTTTTGACTCTATTAATAGAGAGAACACGAGGTGTTGCTTCTAAAATAGACTTGCAACTTGAGATCCTCGTCCGAACTTGCCCGCTGTTTCAAGCCTAGTTGGCCCTCATGTTCCTGGTTTATTAAAAAGGCCTATCCAAAATATTTACTTGTTTTAAGAGAGTATGTAATGACAAACCATCGTGCGACATCCCTTTCTACTATGACGTCACATTTAAACAAAACTACGAGTTGGTTTTTATTTGACACATTCAAACACTGGAGGTTGGAGAAGGCAAATCAAAAGTGCCATGTATCCTAGATATGTAGGACATTGACTGTGTAGATCTTTATGTTTTGTTTGTGATTCTTAGTATTGTTTTTGGTTTTCTTAACTACAATCATTAGATCTTTTGATATATTTGACTTGAGGAACCTGCAAACATGTCCAATTAAACGTAAAGGAGCAACCCCGAATATAAATCACAATCGGCGTTTTTCCATTTATTTTCATTAATTTTTGGCACTTACGGGTTAAAAATAATATTTTCAAATCAAATAGAGGAATAGATGTTGTACACCTTGTTATATTTTCTTATTTTCCGTGAGCAACCAATGTTTGAAAAGTTGAATCTAGGGTTCGCCAATAAAGTTCAGGATCAGAATATCCAAATTTGAGCGACGTCAACCCAAGTTGAAACAATCGTAAGTCAGCTTTTTATTATATTGGATAGTTTAAAAGTTTTGTGTAATATGGGTGATTAAGTTCAATATACCCCGTTACGAGTATTCGAACAGCATCACATTTGTGCTAAACCAAAGATGTCAAACAACTACTTTATTGTAGATAAGCATTGTGTGTACGACTGGATTTTGTGTTTGTTTGATTTTTCGAAATTCCTATCGGTACTACATGTTTTATAAAAATACACATTTTACTTTTGTCTTTAAATTATGAAGGTCATGCTTATTTTTCAATCTGAAACAAAATGAACTTTTCATTGTCCTTTTTTTTTCGGGGGGTCGAAAATATAAGGCTCCCTTGCTTATGTTGGAAAACATTTTTCGGCTACCATTCAGTTTACACTTTTTGTGTGCTGCATTGCATGTTCCCACGACAGTGGAAAAATGTTCTTATCAAATGTGGATTAATTCATTTTCGTGGGGGTCAAATTTTCATGATTTTCCTTAAAAATTACTTTCGTCCGAATTACTCCTCGTCATTGTCGTCTCATGTTCATCACTTCGATATAGCTAGATTAATGAGTGAGTGAGTGAGTTGGTGTTTTACGCCCGTGCAACGCTATTTAGGTTATTTACAGGCGATGAACATGAAAAGGATGATACAATGAACATGAAATGATGATGATAAATGAAATATGGGATGGGGTGGGAAACACAGGAACGGTAAATTTTGAAGAACCACAGGAAAAGGGGAGAAGTGGGTAGGGGCGGAAAATTTAGCCTATGTGGTGCACTACTGGGCGGTCCACAAAGGGGTCTTTTACGTGCATGAAGCGTGGCATTCTCCACACACGTTGGCCCACTATGGTCGGCGGTCAGGGTTTCCGTATTATAGACCTGACAACCCCCGCGGACGAGGGCTACCCTATTCAGCCACCTAGGGTACACACTTGGTCGCTCTGTGGGCTGAGCACTGACCCGACGTCAGAATCCCAAGACCCTTAGTCGCCTCTTACGACAAGCTAGGCTCTGCTGCGGGCCTATTCGCCACCCGGGCCCCGCACGGGACGCTAGATTAATGCTAATTTGTTGTAAAACACTAATTTGATTTGGTGACTTGCATCGACTCTTTAAAAAAAAAAAAAAAAAAAAAAACCACGAACATTTGAAACCCACGAAAACTAGTGACACCACTGTTTGCATGTATCAAAGAATTTGCAACTAAGAAAATCATCAACCCGTGAAGAAAAAAGATTACATACACTGCATGGTAGTAGAATCTAAACCAAAGTGAAACAAAAATATCCCGGCAGTGGATAAAGATATACAATAGTGTTTGCGAGTCAAATTTATTTAAAACCACCTTTGTTCATGATTTTCTCAAGTCGGTATAGATAATTTGCATAAACCATGTACGTACATGTAACGTATATCTATTGAAAAACACAAGAAATGCATAGATCGTGGACTCGGAAAATATCTACTTTTTCTTAAAATGAAATTTTCTTCTTTTGATCTTTCGACTATTTTCTCACCAAACTATAGTTTGGCCTAACACTGAAAAAATACCGATGTGAAAATGTAGTGTGAAAAATTTTGCAGTGTAAAAAAGGTCGTGAATTTTGAATATGCAAATTTTCTACACCTTGTTCATTTCACATACACGAAAAGTATATATAAGTTGGCCAGCTACTATCTTTAAGCGAAAAACTTTCGCGTTTATTTTTGACTCTATTAATAGAGAGAACACGAGGTGTTGCTTCTAAAATAGACTTGCAACTTGAGATCCTCGTCCGAACTTGCCCGCTGTTTCAAGCCTAGTTGGCCCTCATGTTCCTGGTTTATTAAAAAGGCCTATCCAAAATATTTACTTGTTTTAAGAGAGTATGTAATGACAAACCATCGTGCGACATCCCTTTCTACTATGACGTCACATTTAAACAAAACTACGAGTTGGTTTTTATTTGACACATTCAAACACTGGAGGTTGGAGAAGGCAAATCAAGAGTGCCATGTATCCTAGATATGTAGGACATTGACTGTGTAGATCTTTATGTTTTGTTTGTGATTCTTAGTATTGTTTTTGGTTTTCTTAACTACAATCATTAGATCTTTTGATATATTTGACTTGAGGAACCTGCAAACATGTCCAATTAAACGTAAAGGAGCAACCCCGAATATAAATCACAATCGGCGTTTTTCCATTTATTTTCATTAATTTTTGGCACTTACGGGTTTAAAATAATATTTTCAAATTAAATAGAGGAATAGATGTTGTACACCTTGTTATATTTTCTTATTTTCCGTGAGCAACCAATGTTTGAAAAGTTGAATCTAGGGTTCGCCAATAAAGTTCAGGATCAGAATATCCAAATTTGAGCGACGTCAACCCAAGTTGAAACAATCGTAAGTCAGCTTTTTATTATATTGGATAGTTTAAAAGTTTTGTGTAATATGGGTGATTAAGTTCAATATACCCCGTTACGAGTATTCGAACAGCATCACATTTGTGCTAAACCAAAGATGTCAAACAACTACTTTATTGTAGATAAGCATTGTGTGTACGACTGGATTTTGTGTTTGTTTGATTTTTCGAAATTCCTATCGGTACTACATGTTTTATAAAAATACACATTTTACTTTTGTCTTTAAATTATGAAGGTCATGCTTATTTTTCAATCTGAAACAAAATGAACTTTTCATTGTCCTTTTTTTTTCGGGGGGTCGAAAATATAAGGCTCCCTTGCTTATGTTGGAAAACATTTTTCGGCTACCATTCAGTTTACACTTTTTGTGTGCTGCATTGCATGTTCCCACGACAGTGGAAAAATGTTCTTATCAAATGTGGATTAATTCATTTTCGTGGGGGTCAAATTTTCATGATTTTCCTTAACAATTACTTTCGTCCGAATTACTCCTCGTCATAGTCGTCTCATGTTCATCACTTCGATATAGCTAGATTAATGCTAATTTGTTGTAAAACACTAATTTGATTTGGTGACTTGCATCGACTCTTAAAAAAAACCACGAACATTTGAAACCCACGAAAACTAGTGACACCACTGTTTGCATGTATCAAAGAATTTGCAACTAAGAAAATCATCAACCCGTGAAGAAAAAAGATTACATACACTGCATGGTAGTAGAATCTAAACCAAAGTGAAACAAAAATATCCCGGCAGTGGATAAAGATATACAATAGTGTTTGCGAGTCAAATTTATTTAAAACCACCTTTGTTCATGATTTTCTCAAGTCGGTATAGATAATTTGCATAAACCATGTACGTACATGTAACGTATATCTATTGAAAAACACAAGAAATGCATAGATCGTGGACTCGGAAAATATCTACTTTTTCTTAAAATGAAATTTTCTTCTTTTGATCTTTCGACTATTTTCTCACCAAACTATAGTTTGGCCTAACACTGAAAAAATACCGATGTGAAAATGTAGTGTGAAAAATTTTGCAGTGTAAAAAAGGTCGTGAATTTTGAATATGCAAATTTTCTACACCTTGTTCATTTCACATACACGAAAAGTATATATAAGTTGGCCAGCTACTATCTTTAAGCGAAAAACTTTCGCGTTTATTTTTGACTCTATTAATAGAGAGAACACGAGGTGTTGCTTCTAAAATAGACTTGCAACTTGAGATCCTCGTCCGAACTTGCCCGCTGTTTCAAGCCTAGTTGGCCCTCATGTTCCTGGTTTATTAAAAAGGCCTATCCAAAATATTTACTTGTTTTAAGAGAGTATGTAATGACAAACCATCGTGCGACATCCCTTTCTACTATGACGTCACATTTAAACAAAACTACGAGTTGGTTTTTATTTGACACATTCAAACACTGGAGGTTGGAGAAGGCAAATCAAAAGTGCCATGTATCCTAGATATGTAGGACATTGACTGTGTAGATCTTTATGTTTTGTTTGTGATTCTTAGTATTGTTTTTGGTTTTCTTAACTACAATCATTAGATCTTTTGATATATTTGACTTGAGGAACCTGCAAACATGTCCAATTAAACGTAAAGGAGCAACCCCGAATATAAATCACAATCGGCGTTTTTCCATTTATTTTCATTAATTTTTGGCACTTACGGGTTTAAAATAATATTTTCAAATTAAATAGAGGAATAGATGTTGTACACCTTGTTATATTTTCTTATTTTCCGTGAGCAACCAATGTTTGAAAAGTTGAATCTAGGGTTCGCCAATAAAGTTCAGGATCAGAATATCCAAATTTGAGCGACGTCAACCCAAGTTGAAACAATCGTAAGTCAGCTTTTTATTATATTGGATAGTTTAAAAGTTTTGTGTAATATGGGTGATTAAGTTCAATATACCCCGTTACGAGTATTCGAACAGCATCACATTTGTGCTAAACCAAAGATGTCAAACAACTACTTTATTGTAGATAAGCATTGTGTGTACGACTGGATTTTGTGTTTGTTTGATTTTTCGAAATTCCTATCGGTACTACATGTTTTATAAAAATACACATTTTACTTTTGTCTTTAAATTATGAAGGTCATGCTTATTTTTCAATCTGAAACAAAATGAACTTTTCATTGTCCTTTTTTTTTTCGGGGGGTCGAAAATATAAGGCTCCCTTGCTTATGTTGGAAAACATTTTTCGGCTACCATTCAGTTTACACTTTTTGTGTGCTGCATTGCATGTTCCCACGACAGTGGAAAAATGTTCTTATCAAATGTGGATTAATTCATTTTCGTGGGGGTCAAATTTTCATGATTTTCCTTAACAATTACTTTCGTCCGAATTACTCCTCGTCATTGTCGTCTCATATTCATCACTTCGATATAGCTAGATTAATGCTAATTTGTTGTAAAACACTAATTTGATTTGGTGACTTGCATCGACTCTTAAAAAAACCACGAACATTTGAAACCCACGAAAACTAGTGACACCACTGTTTGCATGTATCAAAGAATTTGCAACTAAGAAAATCATCAACCCGTGAAGAAAAAAGATTACATACACTGCATGGTAGTAGAATCTAAACCAAAGTGAAACAAAAATATCCCGGCAGTGGATAAAGATATACAATAGTGTTTGCGAGTCAAATTTATTTAAAACCACCTTTGTTCATGATTTTCTCAAGTCGGTATAGATAATTTGCATAAACCATGTACGTACATGTAACGTATATCTATTGAAAAACACAAGAAATGCATAGATCGTGGACTCGGAAAATATCTACTTTTTCTTAAAATGAAATTTTCTTCTTTTGATCTTTCGACTATTTTCTCACCAAACTATAGTTTGGCCTAACACTGAAAAAATACCGATGTGAAAATGTAGTGTGAAAAATTTTGCAGTGTAAAAAAGGTCGTGAATTTTGAATATGCAAATTTTCTACACCTTGTTCATTTCACATACACGAAAAGTATATATAAGTTGGCCAGCTACTATCTTTAAGCGAAAAAACTTTCGCGTTTATTTTTGACTCTATTAATAGAGAGAACACGAGGTGTTGCTTCTAAAATAGACTTGCAACTTGAGATCCTCGTCCGAACTTGCCCGCTGTTTCAAGCCTAGTTGGCCCTCATGTTCCTGGTTTATTAAAAAGGCCTATCCAAAATATTTACTTGTTTTAAGAGAGTATGTAATGACAAACCATCGTGCGACATCCCTTTCTACTATGACGTCACATTTAAACAAAACTACGAGTTGGTTTTTATTTGACACATTCAAACACTGGAGGTTGGAGAAGGCAAATCAAGAGTGCCATGTATCCTAGATATGTAGGACATTGACTGTGTAGATCTTTATGTTTTGTTTGTGATTCTTAGTATTGTTTTTGGTTTTCTTAACTACAATCATTAGATCTTTTGATATATTTGACTTGAGGAACCTGCAAACATGTCCAATTAAACGTAAAGGAGCAACCCCGAATATAAATCACAATCGGCGTTTTTCCATTTATTTTCATTAATTTTTGGCACTTACGGGTTTAAAATAATATTTTCAAATTAAATAGAGGAATAGATGTTGTACACCTTGTTATATTTTCTTATTTTCCGTGAGCAACCAATGTTTGAAAAGTTGAATCTAGGGTTCGCCAATAAAGTTCAGGATCAGAATATCCAAATTTGAGCGACGTCAACCCAAGTTGAAACAATCGTAAGTCAGCTTTTAATTATATTGGATAGTTTAAAAGTTTTGTGTAATATGGGTGATTAAGTTCAATATACCCCGTTACGAGTATTCGAACAGCATCACATTTGTGCTAAACCAAAGATGTCAAACAACTACTTTATTGTAGATAAGCATTGTGTGTACGACTGGATTTTGTGTTTGTTTGATTTTTCGAAATTCCTATCGGTACTACATGTTTTATAAAAATACACATTTTACTTTTGTCTTTAAATTATGAAGGTCATGCTTATTTTTCAATCTGAAACAAAATGAACTTTTCATTGTCCTTTTTTTTTTCGGGGGGTCGAAAATATAAGGCTCCCTTGCTTATGTTGGAAAACATTTTTCGGCTACCATTCAGTTTACACTTTTTGTGTGCTGCATTGCATGTTCCCACGACAGTGGAAAAATGTTCTTATCAAATGTGGATTAATTCATTTTCGTGGGGGTCAAATTTTCATGATTTTCCTTAACAATTACTTTCGTCCGAATTACTCCTCGTCATTGTCGTCTCATGTTCATCACTTCGATATAGCTAGATTAATGCTAATTTGTTGTAAAACACTAATTTGATTTGGTGACTTGCATCGACTCTTAAAAAAAACCACGAACATTTGAAACCCACGAAAACTAGTGACACCACTGTTTGCATGTATCAAAGAATTTGCAACTAAGAAAATCATCAACCCGTGAAGAAAAAAGATTACATACACTGCATGGTAGTAGAATCTAAACCAAAGTGAAACAAAAATATCCCGGCAGTGGATAAAGATATACAATAGTGTTTGCGAGTCAAATTTATTTAAAACCACCTTTGTTCATGATTTTCTCAAGTCGGTATAGATAATTTGCATAAACCATGTACGTACATGTAACGTATATCTATTGAAAAACACAAGAAATGCATAGATCGTGGACTCGGAAAATATCTACTTTTTCTTAAAATGAAATTTTCTTCTTTTGATCTTTCGACTATTTTCTCACCAAACTATAGTTTGGCCTAACACTGAAAAAATACCGATGTGAAAATGTAGTGTGAAAAATTTTGCAGTGTAAAAAAGGTCGTGAATTTTGAATATGCAAATTTTCTACACCTTGTTCATTTCACATACACGAAAAGTATATATAAGTTGGCCAGCTACTATCTTTAAGCGAAAAAACTTTCGCGTTTATTTTTGACTCTATTAATAGAGAGAACACGAGGTGTTGCTTCTAAAATAGACTTGCAACTTGAGATCCTCGTCCGAACTTGCCCGCTGTTTCAAGCCTAGTTGGCCCTCATGTTCCTGGTTTATTAAAAAGGCCTATCCAAAATATTTACTTGTTTTAAGAGAGTATGTAATGACAAACCATCGTGCGACATCCCTTTCTACTATGACGTCACATTTAAACAAAACTACGAGTTGGTTTTTATTTGACACATTCAAACACTGGAGGTTGGAGAAGGCAAATCAAGAGTGCCATGTATCCTAGATATGTAGGACATTGACTGTGTAGATCTTTATGTTTTGTTTGTGATTCTTAGTATTGTTTTTGGTTTTCTTAACTACAATCATTAGATCTTTTGATATATTTGACTTGAGGAACCTGCAAACATGTCCAATTAAACGTAAAGGAGCAACCCCGAATATAAATCACAATCGGCGTTTTTCCATTTATTTTCATTAATTTTTGGCACTTACGGGTTTAAAATAATATTTTCAAATTAAATAGAGGAATAGATGTTGTACACCTTGTTATATTTTCTTATTTTCCGTGAGCAACCAATGTTTGAAAAGTTGAATCTAGGGTTCGCCAATAAAGTTCAGGATCAGAATATCCAAATTTGAGCGACGTCAACCCAAGTTGAAACAATCGTAAGTCAGCTTTTTATTATATTGGATAGTTTAAAAGTTTTGTGTAATATGGGTGATTAAGTTCAATATACCCCGTTACGAGTATTCGAACAGCATCACATTTGTGCTAAACCAAAGATGTCAAACAACTACTTTATTGTAGATAAGCATTGTGTGTACGACTGGATTTTGTGTTTGTTTGATTTTTCGAAATTCCTATCGGTACTACATGTTTTATAAAAATACACATTTTACTTTTGTCTTTAAATTATGAAGGTCATGCTTATTTTTCAATCTGAAACAAAATGAACTTTTCATTGTCCTTTTTTTTTCGGGGGGTCGAAAATATAAGGCTCCCTTGCTTATGTTGGAAAACATTTTTCGGCTACCATTCAGTTTACACTTTTTGTGTGCTGCATTGCATGTTCCCACGACAGTGGAAAAATGTTCTTATCAAATGTGGATTAATTCATTTTCGTGGGGGTCAAATTTTCATGATTTTCCTTAACAATTACTTTCGTCCGAATTACTCCTCGTCATAGTCGTCTCATGTTCATCACTTCGATATAGCTAGATTAATGCTAATTTGTTGTAAAACACTAATTTGATTTGGTGACTTGCATCGACTCTTAAAAAAAACCACGAACATTTGAAACCCACGAAAACTAGTGACACCACTGTTTGCATGTATCAAAGAATTTGCAACTAAGAAAATCATCAACCCGTGAAGAAAAAAGATTACATACACTGCATGGTAGTAGAATCTAAACCAAAGTGAAACAAAAATATCCCGGCAGTGGATAAAGATATACAATAGTGTTTGCGAGTCAAATTTATTTAAAACCACCTTTGTTCATGATTTTCTCAAGTCGGTATAGATAATTTGCATAAACCATGTACGTACATGTAACGTATATCTATTGAAAAACACAAGAAATGCATAGATCGTGGACTCGGAAAATATCTACTTTTTCTTAAAATGAAATTTTCTTCTTTTGATCTTTCGACTATTTTCTCACCAAACTATAGTTTGGCCTAACACTGAAAAAATACCGATGTGAAAATGTAGTGTGAAAAATTTTGCAGTGTAAAAAAGGTCGTGAATTTTGAATATGCAAATTTTCTACACCTTGTTCATTTCACATACACGAAAAGTATATATAAGTTGGCCAGCTACTATCTTTAAGCGAAAAAACTTTCGCGTTTATTTTTGACTCTATTAATAGAGAGAACACGAGGTGTTGCTTCTAAAATAGACTTGCAACTTGAGATCCTCGTCCGAACTTGCCCGCTGTTTCAAGCCTAGTTGGCCCTCATGTTCCTGGTTTATTAAAAAGGCCTATCCAAAATATTTACTTGTTTTAAGAGAGTATGTAATGACAAACCATCGTGCGACATCCCTTTCTACTATGACGTCACATTTAAACAAAACTACGAGTTGGTTTTTATTTGACACATTCAAACACTGGAGGTTGGAGAAGGCAAATCAAGAGTGCCATGTATCCTAGATATGTAGGACATTGACTGTGTAGATCTTTATGTTTTGTTTGTGATTCTTAGTATTGTTTTTGGTTTTCTTAACTACAATCATTAGATCTTTTGATATATTTGACTTGAGGAACCTGCAAACATGTCCAATTAAACGTAAAGGAGCAACCCCGAATATAAATCACAATCGGCGTTTTTCCATTTATTTTCATTAATTTTTGGCACTTACGGGTTTAAAATAATATTTTCAAATTAAATAGAGGAATAGATGTTGTACACCTTGTTATATTTTCTTATTTTCCGTGAGCAACCAATGTTTGAAAAGTTGAATCTAGGGTTCGCCAATAAAGTTCAGGATCAGAATATCCAAATTTGAGCGACGTCAACCCAAGTTGAAACAATCGTAAGTCAGCTTTTTATTATATTGGATAGTTTAAAAGTTTTGTGTAATATGGGTGATTAAGTTCAATATACCCCGTTACGAGTATTCGAACAGCATCACATTTGTGCTAAACCAAAGATGTCAAACAACTACTTTATTGTAGATAAGCATTGTGTGTACGACTGGATTTTGTGTTTGTTTGATTTTTCGAAATTCCTATCGGTACTACATGTTTTATAAAAATACACATTTTACTTTTGTCTTTAAATTATGAAGGTCATGCTTATTTTTCAATCTGAAACAAAATGAACTTTTCATTGTCCTTTTTTTTTCGGGGGGTCGAAAATATAAGGCTCCCTTGCTTATGTTGGAAAACATTTTTCGGCTACCATTCAGTTTACACTTTTTGTGTGCTGCATTGCATGTTCCCACGACAGTGGAAAAATGTTCTTATCAAATGTGGATTAATTCATTTTCGTGGGGGTCAAATTTTCATGATTTTCCTTAACAATTACTTTCGTCCGAATTACTCCTCGTCATAGTCGTCTCATGTTCATCACTTCGATATAGCTAGATTAATGCTAATTTGTTGTAAAACACTAATTTGATTTGGTGACTTGCATCGACTCTTAAAAAAAACCACGAACATTTGAAACCCACGAAAACTAGTGACACCACTGTTTGCATGTATCAAAGAATTTGCAACTAAGAAAATCATCAACCCGTGAAGAAAAAAGATTACATACACTGCATGGTAGTAGAATCTAAACCAAAGTGAAACAAAAATATCCCGGCAGTGGATAAAGATATACAATAGTGTTTGCGAGTCAAATTTATTTAAAACCACCTTTGTTCATGATTTTCTCAAGTCGGTATAGATAATTTGCATAAACCATGTACGTACATGTAACGTATATCTATTGAAAAACACAAGAAATGCATAGATCGTGGACTCGGAAAATATCTACTTTTTCTTAAAATGAAATTTTCTTCTTTTGATCTTTCGACTATTTTCTCACCAAACTATAGTTTGGCCTAACACTGAAAAAATACCGATGTGAAAATGTAGTGTGAAAAATTTTGCAGTGTAAAAAAGGTCGTGAATTTTGAATATGCAAATTTTCTACACCTTGTTCATTTCACATACACGAAAAGTATATATAAGTTGGCCAGCTACTATCTTTAAGCGAAAAACTTTCGCGTTTATTTTTGACTCTATTAATAGAGAGAACACGAGGTGTTGCTTCTAAAATAGACTTGCAACTTGAGATCCTCGTCCGAACTTGCCCGCTGTTTCAAGCCTAGTTGGCCCTCATGTTCCTGGTTTATTAAAAAGGCCTATCCAAAATATTTACTTGTTTTAAGAGAGTATGTAATGACAAACCATCGTGCGACATCCCTTTCTACTATGACGTCACATTTAAACAAAACTACGAGTTGGTTTTTATTTGACACATTCAAACACTGGAGGTTGGAGAAGGCAAATCAAAAGTGCCATGTATCCTAGATATGTAGGACATTGACTGTGTAGATCTTTATGTTTTGTTTGTGATTCTTAGTATTGTTTTTGGTTTTCTTAACTACAATCATTAGATCTTTTGATATATTTGACTTGAGGAACCTGCAAACATGTCCAATTAAACGTAAAGGAGCAACCCCGAATATAAATCACAATCGGCGTTTTTCCATTTATTTTCATTAATTTTTGGCACTTACGGGTTTAAAATAATATTTTCAAATTAAATAGAGGAATAGATGTTGTACACCTTGTTATATTTTCTTATTTTCCGTGAGCAACCAATGTTTGAAAAGTTGAATCTAGGGTTCGCCAATAAAGTTCAGGATCAGAATATCCAAATTTGAGCGACGTCAACCCAAGTTGAAACAATCGTAAGTCAGCTTTTTATTATATTGGATAGTTTAAAAGTTTTGTGTAATATGGGTGATTAAGTTCAATATACCCCGTTACGAGTATTCGAACAGCATCACATTTGTGCTAAACCAAAGATGTCAAACAACTACTTTATTGTAGATAAGCATTGTGTGTACGACTGGATTTTGTGTTTGTTTGATTTTTCGAAATTCCTATCGGTACTACATGTTTTATAAAAATACACATTTTACTTTTGTCTTTTAATTATGAAGGTCATGCTTATTTTTCAATCTGAAACAAAATGAACTTTTCATTGTCCTTTTTTTTTCGGGGGGTCGAAAATATAAGGCTCCCTTGCTTATGTTGGAAAACATTTTTCGGCTACCATTCAGTTTACACTTTTTGTGTGCTGCATTGCATGTTCCCACGACAGTGGAAAAATGTTCTTATCAAATGTGGATTAATTCATTTTCGTGGGGGTCAAATTTTCATGATTTTCCTTAACAATTACTTTCGTCCGAATTACTCCTCGTCATTGTCGTCTCATGTTCATCACTTCGATATAGCTAGATTAATGCTAATTTGTTGTAAAACACTAATTTGATTTGGTGACTTGCATCGACTCTTAAAAAAAACCACGAACATTTGAAACCCACGAAAACTAGTGACACCACTGTTTGCATGTATCAAAGAATTTGCAACTAAGAAAATCATCAACCCGTGAAGAAAAAAGATTACATACACTGCATGGTAGTAGAATCTAAACCAAAGTGAAACAAAAATATCCCGGCAGTGGATAAAGATATACAATAGTGTTTGCGAGTCAAATTTATTTAAAACCACCTTTGTTCATGATTTTCTCAAGTCGGTATAGATAATTTGCATAAACCATGTACGTACATGTAACGTATATCTATTGAAAAACACAAGAAATGCATAGATCGTGGACTCGGAAAATATCTACTTTTTCTTAAAATGAAATTTTCTTCTTTTGATCTTTCGACTATTTTCTCACCAAACTATAGTTTGGCCTAACACTGAAAAAATACCGATGTGAAAATGTAGTGTGAAAAATTTTGCAGTGTAAAAAAGGTCGTGAATTTTGAATATGCAAATTTTCTACACCTTGTTCATTTCACATACACGAAAAGTATATATAAGTTGGCCAGCTACTATCTTTAAGCGAAAAACTTTCGCGTTTATTTTTGACTCTATTAATAGAGAGAACACGAGGTGTTGCTTCTAAAATAGACTTGCAACTTGAGATCCTCGTCCGAACTTGCCCGCTGTTTCAAGCCTAGTTGGCCCTCATGTTCCTGGTTTATTAAAAAGGCCTATCCAAAATATTTACTTGTTTTAAGAGAGTATGTAATGATAAACCATCGTGCGACATCCCTTTCTACTATGACGTCACATTTAAACAAAACTACGAGTTGGTTTTTATTTGACACATTCAAACACTGGAGGTTGGAGAAGGCAAATCAAAAGTGCCATGTATCCTAGATATGTAGGACATTGACTGTGTAGATCTTTATGTTTTGTTTGTGATTCTTAGTATTGTTTTTGGTTTTCTTAACTACAATCATTAGATCTTTTGATATATTTGACTTGAGGAACCTGCAAACATGTCCAATTAAACGTAAAGGAGCAACCCCGAATATAAATCACAATCGGCGTTTTTCCATTTATTTTCATTAATTTTTGGCACTTACGGGTTTAAAATAATATTTTCAAATTAAATAGAGGAATAGATGTTGTACACCTTGTTATATTTTCTTATTTTCCGTGAGCAACCAATGTTTGAAAAGTTGAATCTAGGGTTCGCCAATAAAGTTCAGGATCAGAATATCCAAATTTGAGCGACGTCAACCCAAGTTGAAACAATCGTAAGTCAGCTTTTTATTATATTGGATAGTTTAAAAGTTTTGTGTAATATGGGTGATTAAGTTCAATATACCCCGTTACGAGTATTCGAACAGCATCACATTTGTGCTAAACCAAAGATGTCAAACAACTACTTTATTGTAGATAAGCATTGTGTGTACGACTGGATTTTGTGTTTGTTTGATTTTTCGAAATTCCTATCGGTACTACATGTTTTATAAAAATACACATTTTACTTTTGTCTTTAAATTATGAAGGTCATGCTTATTTTTCAATCTGAAACAAAATGAACTTTTCATTGTCCTTTTTTTTTTCGGGGGGTCGAAAATATAAGGCTCCCTTGCTTATGTTGGAAAACATTTTTCGGCTACCATTCAGTTTACACTTTTTGTGTGCTGCATTGCATGTTCCCACGACAGTGGAAAAATGTTCTTATCAAATGTGGATTAATTCATTTTCGTGGGGGTCAAATTTTCATGATTTTCCTTAACAATTACTTTCGTCCGAATTACTCCTCGTCATTGTCGTCTCATGTTCATCACTTCGATATAGCTAGATTAATGCTAATTTGTTGTAAAACACTAATTTGATTTGGTGACTTGCATCGACTCTTAAAAAAAACCACGAACATTTGAAACCCACGAAAACTAGTGACACCACTGTTTGCATGTATCAAAGAATTTGCAACTAAGAAAATCATCAACCCGTGAAGAAAAAAGATTACATACACTGCATGGTAGTAGAATCTAAACCAAAGTGAAACAAAAATATCCCGGCAGTGGATAAAGATATACAATAGTGTTTGCGAGTCAAATTTATTTAAAACCACCTTTGTTCATGATTTTCTCAAGTCGGTATAGATAATTTGCATAAACCATGTACGTACATGTAACGTATATCTATTGAAAAACACAAGAAATGCATAGATCGTGGACTCGGAAAATATCTACTTTTTCTTAAAATGAAATTTTCTTCTTTTGATCTTTCGACTATTTTCTCACCAAACTATAGTTTGGCCTAACACTGAAAAAATACCGATGTGAAAATGTAGTGTGAAAAATTTTGCAGTGTAAAAAAGGTCGTGAATTTTGAATATGCAAATTTTCTACACCTTGTTCATTTCACATACACGAAAAGTATATATAAGTTGGCCAGCTACTATCTTTAAGCGAAAAACTTTCGCGTTTATTTTTGACTCTATTAATAGAGAGAACACGAGGTGTTGCTTCTAAAATAGACTTGCAACTTGAGATCCTCGTCCGAACTTGCCCGCTGTTTCAAGCCTAGTTGGCCCTCATGTTCCTGGTTTATTAAAAAGGCCTATCCAAAATATTTACTTGTTTTAAGAGAGTATGTAATGACAAACCATCGTGCGACATCCCTTTCTACTATGACGTCACATTTAAACAAAACTACGAGTTGGTTTTTATTTGACACATTCAAACACTGGAGGTTGGAGAAGGCAAATCAAAAGTGCCATGTATCCTAGATATGTAGGACATTGACTGTGTAGATCTTTATGTTTTGTTTGTGATTCTTAGTATTGTTTTTGGTTTTCTTAACTACAATCATTAGATCTTTTGATATATTTGACTTGAGGAACCTGCAAACATGTCCAATTAAACGTAAAGGAGCAACCCCGAATATAAATCACAATCGGCGTTTTTCCATTTATTTTCATTAATTTTTGGCACTTACGGGTTTAAAATAATATTTTCAAATTAAATAGAGGAATAGATGTTGTACACCTTGTTATATTTTCTTATTTTCCGTGAGCAACCAATGTTTGAAAAGTTGAATCTAGGGTTCGCCAATAAAGTTCAGGATCAGAATATCCAAATTTGAGCGACGTCAACCCAAGTTGAAACAATCGTAAGTCAGCTTTTTATTATATTGGATAGTTTAAAAGTTTTGTGTAATATGGGTGATTAAGTTCAATATACCCCGTTACGAGTATTCGAACAGCATCACATTTGTGCTAAACCAAAGATGTCAAACAACTACTTTATTGTAGATAAGCATTGTGTGTACGACTGGATTTTGTGTTTGTTTGATTTTTCGAAATTCCTATCGGTACTACATGTTTTATAAAAATACACATTTTACTTTTGTCTTTAAATTATGAAGGTCATGCTTATTTTTCAATCTGAAACAAAATGAACTTTTCATTGTCCTTTTTTTTTTCGGGGGGTCGAAAATATAAGGCTCCCTTGCTTATGTTGGAAAACATTTTTCGGCTACCATTCAGTTTACACTTTTTGTGTGCTGCATTGCATGTTCCCACGACAGTGGAAAAATGTTCTTATCAAATGTGGATTAATTCATTTTCGTGGGGGTCAAATTTTCATGATTTTCCTTAACAATTACTTTCGTCCGAATTACTCCTCGTCATTGTCGTCTCATGTTCATCACTTCGATATAGCTAGATTAATGCTAATTTGTTGTAAAACACTAATTTGATTTGGTGACTTGCATCGACTCTTAAAAAAAACCACGAACATTTGAAACCCACGAAAACTAGTGACACCACTGTTTGCATGTATCAAAGAATTTGCAACTAAGAAAATCATCAACCCGTGAAGAAAAAAGATTACATACACTGCATGGTAGTAGAATCTAAACCAAAGTGAAACAAAAATATCCCGGCAGTGGATAAAGATATACAATAGTGTTTGCGAGTCAAATTTATTTAAAACCACCTTTGTTCATGATTTTCTCAAGTCGGTATAGATAATTTGCATAAACCATGTACGTACATGTAACGTATATCTATTGAAAAACACAAGAAATGCATAGATCGTGGACTCGGAAAATATCTACTTTTTCTTAAAATGAAATTTTCTTCTTTTGATCTTTCGACTATTTTCTCACCAAACTATAGTTTGGCCTAACACTGAAAAAATACCGATGTGAAAATGTAGTGTGAAAAATTTTGCAGTGTAAAAAAGGTCGTGAATTTTGAATATGCAAATTTTCTACACCTTGTTCATTTCACATACACGAAAAGTATATATAAGTTGGCCAGCTACTATCTTTAAGCGAAAAACTTTCGCGTTTATTTTTGACTCTATTAATAGAGAGAACACGAGGTGTTGCTTCTAAAATAGACTTGCAACTTGAGATCCTCGTCCGAACTTGCCCGCTGTTTCAAGCCTAGTTGGCCCTCATGTTCCTGGTTTATTAAAAAGGCCTATCCAAAATATTTACTTGTTTTAAGAGAGTATGTAATGACAAACCATCGTGCGACATCCCTTTCTACTATGACGTCACATTTAAACAAAACTACGAGTTGGTTTTTATTTGACACATTCAAACACTGGAGGTTGGAGAAGGCAAATCAAAAGTGCCATGTATCCTAGATATGTAGGACATTGACTGTGTAGATCTTTATGTTTTGTTTGTGATTCTTAGTATTGTTTTTGGTTTTCTTAACTACAATCATTAGATCTTTTGATATATTTGACTTGAGGAACCTGCAAACATGTCCAATTAAACGTAAAGGAGCAACCCCGAATATAAATCACAATCGGCGTTTTTCCATTTATTTTCATTAATTTTTGGCACTTACGGGTTTAAAATAATATTTTCAAATTAAATAGAGGAATAGATGTTGTACACCTTGTTATATTTTCTTATTTTCCGTGAGCAACCAATGTTTGAAAAGTTGAATCTAGGGTTCGCCAATAAAGTTCAGGATCAGAATATCCAAATTTGAGCGACGTCAACCCAAGTTGAAACAATCGTAAGTCAGCTTTTTATTATATTGGATAGTTTAAAAGTTTTGTGTAATATGGGTGATTAAGTTCAATATACCCCGTTACGAGTATTCGAACAGCATCACATTTGTGCTAAACCAAAGATGTCAAACAACTACTTTATTGTAGATAAGCATTGTGTGTACGACTGGATTTTGTGTTTGTTTGATTTTTCGAAATTCCTATCGGTACTACATGTTTTATAAAAATACACATTTTACTTTTGTCTTTAAATTATGAAGGTCATGCTTATTTTTCAATCTGAAACAAAATGAACTTTTCATTGTCCTTTTTTTTTCGGGGGGTCGAAAATATAAGGCTCCCTTGCTTATGTTGGAAAACATTTTTCGGCTACCATTCAGTTTACACTTTTTGTGTGCTGCATTGCATGTTCCCACGACAGTGGAAAAATGTTCTTATCAAATGTGGATTAATTCATTTTCGTGGGGGTCAAATTTTCATGATTTTCCTTAACAATTACTTTCGTCCGAATTACTCCTCGTCATTGTCGTCTCATGTTCATCACTTCGATATAGCTAGATTAATGCTAATTTGTTGTAAAACACTAATTTGATTTGGTGACTTGCATCGACTCTTAAAAAAAACCACGAACATTTGAAACCCACGAAAACTAGTGACACCACTGTTTGCATGTATCAAAGAATTTGCAACTAAGAAAATCATCAACCCGTGAAGAAAAAAGATTACATACACTGCATGGTAGTAGAATCTAAACCAAAGTGAAACAAAAATATCCCGGCAGTGGATAAAGATATACAATAGTGTTTGCGAGTCAAATTTATTTAAAACCACCTTTGTTCATGATTTTCTCAAGTCGGTATAGATAATTTGCATAAACCATGTACGTACATGTAACGTATATCTATTGAAAAACACAAGAAATGCATAGATCGTGGACTCGGAAAATATCTACTTTTTCTTAAAATGAAATTTTCTTCTTTTGATCTTTCGACTATTTTCTCACCAAACTATAGTTTGGCCTAACACTGAAAAAATACCGATGTGAAAATGTAGTGTGAAAAATTTTGCAGTGTAAAAAGGGTCGTGAATTTTGAATATGCAAATTTTCTACACCTTGTTCATTTCACATACACGAAAAGTATATATAAGTTGGCCAGCTACTATCTTTAAGCGAAAAACTTTCGCGTTTATTTTTGACTCTATTAATAGAGAGAACACGAGGTGTTGCTTCTAAAATAGACTTGCAACTTGAGATCCTCGTCCGAACTTGCCCGCTGTTTCAAGCCTAGTTGGCCCTCATGTTCCTGGTTTATTAAAAAGGCCTATCCAAAATATTTACTTGTTTTAAGAGAGTATGTAATGACAAACCATCGTGCGACATCCCTTTCTACTATGACGTCACATTTAAACAAAACTACGAGTTGGTTTTTATTTGACACATTCAAACACTGGAGGTTGGAGAAGGCAAATCAAAAGTGCCATGTATCCTAGATATGTAGGACATTGACTGTGTAGATCTTTATGTTTTGTTTGTGATTCTTAGTATTGTTTTTGGTTTTCTTAACTACAATCATTAGATCTTTTGATATATTTGACTTGAGGAACCTGCAAACATGTCCAATTAAACGTAAAGGAGCAACCCCGAATATAAATCACAATCGGCGTTTTTCCATTTATTTTCATTAATTTTTGGCACTTACGGGTTTAAAATAATATTTTCAAATTAAATAGAGGAATAGATGTTGTACACCTTGTTATATTTTCTTATTTTCCGTGAGCAACCAATGTTTGAAAAGTTGAATCTAGGGTTCGCCAATAAAGTTCAGGATCAGAATATCCAAATTTGAGCGACGTCAACCCAAGTTGAAACAATCGTAAGTCAGCTTTTTATTATATTGGATAGTTTAAAAGTTTTGTGTAATATGGGTGATTAAGTTCAATATACCCCGTTACGAGTATTCGAACAGCATCACATTTGTGCTAAACCAAAGATGTCAAACAACTACTTTATTGTAGATAAGCATTGTGTGTACGACTGGATTTTGTGTTTGTTTGATTTTTCGAAATTCCTATCGGTACTACATGTTTTATAAAAATACACATTTTACTTTTGTCTTTAAATTATGAAGGTCATGCTTATTTTTCAATCTGAAACAAAATGAACTTTTCATTGTCCTTTTTTTTTTCGGGGGGTCGAAAATATAAGGCTCCCTTGCTTATGTTGGAAAACATTTTTCGGCTACCATTCAGTTTACACTTTTTGTGTGCTGCATTGCATGTTCCCACGACAGTGGAAAAATGTTCTTATCAAATGTGGATTAATTCATTTTCGTGGGGGTCAAATTTTCATGATTTTCCTTAACAATTACTTTCGTCCGAATTACTCCTCGTCATTGTCGTCTCATGTTCATCACTTCGATATAGCTAGATTAATGCTAATTTGTTGTAAAACACTAATTTGATTTGGTGACTTGCATCGACTCTTAAAAAAAACCACGAACATTTGAAACCCACGAAAACTAGTGACACCACTGTTTGCATGTATCAAAGAATTTGCAACTAAGAAAATCATCAACCCGTGAAGAAAAAAGATTACATACACTGCATGGTAGTAGAATCTAAACCAAAGTGAAACAAAAATATCCCGGCAGTGGATAAAGATATACAATAGTGTTTGCGAGTCAAATTTATTTAAAACCACCTTTGTTCATGATTTTCTCAAGTCGGTATAGATAATTTGCATAAACCATGTACGTACATGTAACGTATATCTATTGAAAAACACAAGAAATGCATAGATCGTGGACTCGGAAAATATCTACTTTTTCTTAAAATGAAATTTTCTTCTTTTGATCTTTCGACTATTTTCTCACCAAACTATAGTTTGGCCTAACACTGAAAAAATACCGATGTGAAAATGTAGTGTGAGAAATTTTGCAGTGTAAAAAAGGTCGTGAATTTTAAATATGCAAATTTTCTACACCTTGTTCATTTCACATACACGAAAAGTATATATAAGTTGGCCAGCTACTATCTTTAAGCGAAAAACTTTCGCGTTTATTTTTGACTCTATTAATAGAGAGAACACGAGGTGTTGCTTCTAAAATAGACTTGCAACTTGAGATCCTCGTCCGAACTTGCCCGCTGTTTCAAGCCTAGTTGGCCCTCATGTTCCTGGTTTATTAAAAAGGCCTATCCAAAATATTTACTTGTTTTAAGAGAGTATGTAATGACAAACCATCGTGCGACATCCCTTTCTACTATGACGTCACATTTAAACAAAACTACGAGTTGGTTTTTATTTGACACATTCAAACACTGGAGGTTGGAGAAGGCAAATCAAAAGTGCCATGTATCCTAGATATGTAGGACATTGACTGTGTAGATCTTTATGTTTTGTTTGTGATTCTTAGTATTGTTTTTGGTTTTCTTAACTACAATCATTAGATCTTTTGATATATTTGACTTGAGGAACCTGCAAACATGTCCAATTAAACGTAAAGGAGCAACCCCGAATATAAATCACAATCGGCGTTTTTCCATTTATTTTCATTAATTTTTGGCACTTACGGGTTTAAAATAATATTTTCAAATTAAATAGAGGAATAGATGTTGTACACCTTGTTATATTTTCTTATTTTCCGTGAGCAACCAATGTTTGAAAAGTTGAATCTAGGGTTCGCCAATAAAGTTCAGGATCAGAATATCCAAATTTGAGCGACGTCAACCCAAGTTGAAACAATCGTAAGTCAGCTTTTTATTATATTGGATAGTTTAAAAGTTTTGTGTAATATGGGTGATTAAGTTCAATATACCCCGTTACGAGTATTCGAACAGCATCACATTTGTGCTAAACCAAAGATGTCAAACAACTACTTTATTGTAGATAAGCATTGTGTGTACGACTGGATTTTGTGTTTGTTTGATTTTTCGAAATTCCTATCGGTACTACATGTTTTATAAAAATACACATTTTACTTTTGTCTTTAAATTATGAAGGTCATGCTTATTTTTCAATCTGAAACAAAATGAACTTTTCATTGTCCTTTTTTTTTTCGGGGGGTCGAAAATATAAGGCTCCCTTGCTTATGTTGGAAAACTTTTTCGGCTACCATTCAGTTTACACTTTTTGTGTGCTGCATTGCATGTTCCCACGACAGTGGAAAAATGTTCTTATCAAATGTGGATTAATTCATTTTCGTGGGGGTCAAATTTTCATGATTTTCCTTAACAATTACTTTCGTCCGAATTACTCCTCGTCATTGTCGTCTCATGTTCATCACTTCGATATAGCTAGATTAATGCTAATTTGTTGTAAAACACTAATTTGATTTGGTGACTTGCATCGACTCTTAAAAAAAACCACGAACATTTGAAACCCACGAAAACTAGTGACACCACTGTTTGCATGTATCAAAGAATTTGCAACTAAGAAAATCATCAACCCGTGAAGAAAAAAGATTACATACACTGCATGGTAGTAGAATCTAAACCAAAGTGAAACAAAAATATCCCGGCAGTGGATAAAGATATACAATAGTGTTTGCGAGTCAAATTTATTTAAAACCACCTTTGTTCATGATTTTCTCAAGTCGGTATAGATAATTTGCATAAACCATGTACGTACATGTAACGTATATCTATTGAAAAACACAAGAAATGCATAGATCGTGGACTCGGAAAATATCTACTTTTTCTTAAAATGAAATTTTCTTCTTTTGATCTTTCGACTATTTTCTCACCAAACTATAGTTTGGCCTAACACTGAAAAAATACCGATGTGAAAATGTAGTGTGAGAAATTTTGCAGTGTAAAAAAGGTCGTGAATTTTAAATATGCAAATTTTCTACACCTTGTTCATTTCACATACACGAAAAGTATATATAAGTTGGCCAGCTACTATCTTTAAGCGAAAAACTTTCGCGTTTATTTTTGACTCTATTAATAGAGAGAACACGAGGTGTTGCTTCTAAAATAGACTTGCAACTTGAGATCCTCGTCCGAACTTGCCCGCTGTTTCAAGCCTAGTTGGCCCTCATGTTCCTGGTTTATTAAAAAGGCCTATCCAAAATATTTACTTGTTTTAAGAGAGTATGTAATGACAAACCATCGTGCGACATCCCTTTCTACTATGACGTCACATTTAAACAAAACTACGAGTTGGTTTTTATTTGACACATTCAAACACTGGAGGTTGGAGAAGGCAAATCAAAAGTGCCATGTATCCTAGATATGTAGGACATTGACTGTGTAGATCTTTATGTTTTGTTTGTGATTCTTAGTATTGTTTTTGGTTTTCTTAACTACAATCATTAGATCTTTTGATATATTTGACTTGAGGAACCTGCAAACATGTCCAATTAAACGTAAAGGAGCAACCCCGAATATAAATCACAATCGGCGTTTTTCCATTTATTTTCATTAATTTTTGGCACTTACGGGTTTAAAATAATATTTTCAAATTAAATAGAGGAATAGATGTTGTACACCTTGTTATATTTTCTTATTTTCCGTGAGCAACCAATGTTTGAAAAGTTGAATCTAGGGTTCGCCAATAAAGTTCAGGATCAGAATATCCAAATTTGAGCGACGTCAACCCAAGTTGAAACAATCGTAAGTCAGCTTTTTATTATATTGGATAGTTTAAAAGTTTTGTGTAATATGGGTGATTAAGTTCAATATACCCCGTTACGAGTATTCGAACAGCATCACATTTGTGCTAAACCAAAGATGTCAAACAACTACTTTATTGTAGATAAGCATTGTGTGTACGACTGGATTTTGTGTTTGTTTGATTTTTCGAAATTCCTATCGGTACTACATGTTTTATAAAAATACACATTTTACTTTTGTCTTTAAATTATGAAGGTCATGCTTATTTTTCAATCTGAAACAAAATGAACTTTTCATTGTCCTTTTTTTTTTCGGGGGGTCGAAAATATAAGGCTCCCTTGCTTATGTTGGAAAACATTTTTCGGCTACCATTCAGTTTACACTTTTTGTGTGCTGCATTGCATGTTCCCACGACAGTGGAAAAATGTTCTTATCAAATGTGGATTAATTCATTTTCGTGGGGGTCAAATTTTCATGATTTTCCTTAACAATTACTTTCGTCCGAATTACTCCTCGTCATTGTCGTCTCATATTCATCACTTCGATATAGCTAGATTAATGCTAATTTGTTGTAAAACACTAATTTGATTTGGTGACTTGCATCGACTCTTAAAAAAAACCACGAACATTTGAAACCCACGAAAACTAGTGACACCACTGTTTGCATGTATCAAAGAATTTGCAACTAAGAAAATCATCAACCCGTGAAGAAAAAAGATTACATACACTGCATGGTAGTAGAATCTAAACCAAAGTGAAACAAAAATATCCCGGCAGTGGATAAAGATATACAATAGTGTTTGCGAGTCAAATTTATTTAAAACCACCTTTGTTCATGATTTTCTCAAGTCGGTATAGATAATTTGCATAAACCATGTACGTACATGTAACGTATATCTATTGAAAAACACAAGAAATGCATAGATCGTGGACTCGGAAAATATCTACTTTTTCTTAAAATGAAATTTTCTTCTTTTGATCTTTCGACTATTTTCTCACCAAACTATAGTTTGGCCTAACACTGAAAAAATACCGATGTGAAAATGAAGTGTGAAAAATTTTGCAGTGTAAAAAAGGTCGTGAATTTTGAATATGCAAATTTTCTACACCTTGTTCATTTCACATACACGAAAAGTATATATAAGTTGGCCAGCTACTATCTTTAAGCGAAAAACTTTCGCGTTTATTTTTGACTCTATTAATAGAGAGAACACGAGGTGTTGCTTCTAAAATAGACTTGCAACTTGAGATCCTCGTCCGAACTTGCCCGCTGTTTCAAGCCTAGTTGGCCCTCATGTTCCTGGTTTATTAAAAAGGCCTATCCAAAATATTTACTTGTTTTAAGAGAGTATGTAATGACAAACCATCGTGCGACATCCCTTTCTACTATGACGTCACATTTAAACAAAACTACGAGTTGGTTTTTATTTGACACATTCAAACACTGGAGGTTGGAGAAGGCAAATCAAAAGTGCCATGTATCCTAGATATGTAGGACATTGACTGTGTAGATCTTTATGTTTTGTTTGTGATTCTTAGTATTGTTTTTGGTTTTCTTAACTACAATCATTAGATCTTTTGATATATTTGACTTGAGGAACCTGCAAACATGTCCAATTAAACGTAAAGGAGCAACCCCGAATATAAATCACAATCGGCGTTTTTCCATTTATTTTCATTAATTTTTGGCACTTACGGGTTTAAAATAATATTTTCAAATTAAATAGAGGAATAGATGTTGTACACCTTGTTATATTTTCTTATTTTCCGTGAGCAACCAATGTTTGAAAAGTTGAATCTAGGGTTCGCCAATAAAGTTCAGGATCAGAATATCCAAATTTGAGCGTTGAAACAATCGTAAGTCAGCTTTTTATTATATTGGATAGTTTAAAAGTTTTGTGTAATATGGGTGATTAAGTTCAATATACCCCGTTACGAGTATTCGAACAGCATCACATTTGTGCTAAACCAAAGATGTCAAACAACTACTTTATTGTAGATAAGCATTGTGTGTACGACTGGATTTTGTGTTTGTTTGATTTTTCGAAATTCCTATCGGTACTACATGTTTTATAAAAATACACATTTTACTTTTGTCTTTAAATTATGAAGGTCATGCTTATTTTTCAATCTGAAACAAAATGAACTTTTCATTGTCCTTTTTTTTTCGGGGGGTCGAAAATATAAGGCTCCCTTGCTTATGTTGGAAAACATTTTTCGGCTACCATTCAGTTTACACTTTTTGTGTGCTGCATTGCATGTTCCCACGACAGTGGAAAAATGTTCTTATCAAATGTGGATTAATTCATTTTCGTGGGGGTCAAATTTTCATGATTTTCCTTAACAATTACTTTCGTCCGAATTACTCCTCGTCATTGTCGTCTCATGTTCATCACTTCGATATAGCTAGATTAATGCTAATTTGTTGTAAAACACTAATTTGATTTGGTGACTTGCATCGACTCTTAAAAAAAACCACGAACATTTGAAACCCACGAAAACTAGTGACACCACTGTTTGCATGTATCAAAGAATTTGCAACTAAGAAAATCATCAACCCGTGAAGAAAAAAGATTACATACACTGCATGGTAGTAGAATCTAAACCAAAGTGAAACAAAAATATCCCGGCAGTGGATAAAGATATACAATAGTGTTTGCGAGTCAAATTTATTTAAAACCACCTTTGTTCATGATTTTCTCAAGTCGGTATAGATAATTTGCATAAACCATGTACGTACATGTAACGTATATCTATTGAAAAACACAAGAAATGCATAGATCGTGGACTCGGAAAATATCTACTTTTTCTTAAAATGAAATTTTCTTCTTTTGATCTTTCGACTATTTTCTCACCAAACTATAGTTTGGCCTAACACTGAAAAAATACCGATGTGAAAATGAAGTGTGAAAAATTTTGCAGTGTAAAAAAGGTCGTGAATTTTGAATATGCAAATTTTCTACACCTTGTTCATTTCACATACACGAAAAGTATATATAAGTTGGCCAGCTACTATCTTTAAGCGAAAAACTTTCGCGTTTATTTTTGACTCTATTAATAGAGAGAACACGAGGTGTTGCTTCTAAAATAGACTTGCAACTTGAGATCCTCGTCCGAACTTGCCCGCTGTTTCAAGCCTAGTTGGCCCTCATGTTCCTGGTTTATTAAAAAGGCCTATCCAAAATATTTACTTGTTTTAAGAGAGTATGTAATGACAAACCATCGTGCGACATCCCTTTCTACTATGACGTCACATTTAAACAAAACTACGAGTTGGTTTTTATTTGACACATTCAAACACTGGAGGTTGGAGAAGGCAAATCAAAAGTGCCATGTATCCTAGATATGTAGGACATTGACTGTGTAGATCTTTATGTTTTGTTTGTGATTCTTAGTATTGTTTTTGGTTTTCTTAACTACAATCATTAGATCTTTTGATATATTTGACTTGAGGAACCTGCAAACATGTCCAATTAAACGTAAAGGAGCAACCCCGAATATAAATCACAATCGGCGTTTTTCCATTTATTTTCATTAATTTTTGGCACTTACGGGTTTAAAATAATATTTTCAAATTAAATAGAGGAATAGATGTTGTACACCTTGTTATATTTTCTTATTTTCCGTGAGCAACCAATGTTTGAAAAGTTGAATCTAGGGTTCGCCAATAAAGTTCAGGATCAGAATATCCAAATTTGAGCGTTGAAACAATCGTAAGTCAGCTTTTTATTATATTGGATAGTTTAAAAGTTTTGTGTAATATGGGTGATTAAGTTCAATATACCCCGTTACGAGTATTCGAACAGCATCACATTTGTGCTAAACCAAAGATGTCAAACAACTACTTTATTGTAGATAAGCATTGTGTGTACGACTGGATTTTGTGTTTGTTTGATTTTTCGAAATTCCTATCGGTACTACATGTTTTATAAAAATACACATTTTACTTTTGTCTTTAAATTATGAAGGTCATGCTTATTTTTCAATCTGAAACAAAATGAACTTTTCATTGTCCTTTTTTTTTCGGGGGGTCGAAAATATAAGGCTCCCTTGCTTATGTTGGAAAACATTTTTCGGCTACCATTCAGTTTACACTTTTTGTGTGCTGCATTGCATGTTCCCACGACAGTGGAAAAATGTTCTTATCAAATGTGGATTAATTCATTTTCGTGGGGGTCAAATTTTCATGATTTTCCTTAACAATTACTTTCGTCCGAATTACTCCTCGTCATTGTCGTCTCATGTTCATCACTTCGATATAGCTAGATTAATGCTAATTTGTTGTAAAACACTAATTTGATTTGGTGACTTGCATCGACTCTTAAAAAAAACCACGAACATTTGAAACCCACGAAAACTAGTGACACCACTGTTTGCATGTATCAAAGAATTTGCAACTAAGAAAATCATCAACCCGTGAAGAAAAAAGATTACATACACTGCATGGTAGTAGAATCTAAACCAAAGTGAAACAAAAATATCCCGGCAGTGGATAAAGATATACAATAGTGTTTGCGAGTCAAATTTATTTAAAACCACCTTTGTTCATGATTTTCTCAAGTCGGTATAGATAATTTGCATAAACCATGTACGTACATGTAACGTATATCTATTGAAAAACACAAGAAATGCATAGATCGTGGACTCGGAAAATATCTACTTTTTCTTAAAATGAAATTTTCTTCTTTTGATCTTTCGACTATTTTCTCACCAAACTATAGTTTGGCCTAACACTGAAAAAATACCGATGTGAAAATGAAGTGTGAAAAATTTTGCAGTGTAAAAAAGGTCGTGAATTTTGAATATGCAAATTTTCTACACCTTGTTCATTTCACATACACGAAAAGTATATATAAGTTGGCCAGCTACTATCTTTAAGCGAAAAACTTTCGCGTTTATTTTTGACTCTATTAATAGAGAGAACACGAGGTGTTGCTTCTAAAATAGACTTGCAACTTGAGATCCTCGTCCGAACTTGCCCGCTGTTTCAAGCCTAGTTGGCCCTCATGTTCCTGGTTTATTAAAAAGGCCTATCCAAAATATTTACTTGTTTTAAGAGAGTATGTAATGACAAACCATCGTGCGACATCCCTTTCTACTATGACGTCACATTTAAACAAAACTACGAGTTGGTTTTTATTTGACACATTCAAACACTGGAGGTTGGAGAAGGCAAATCAAAAGTGCCATGTATCCTAGATATGTAGGACATTGACTGTGTAGATCTTTATGTTTTGTTTGTGATTCTTAGTATTGTTTTTGGTTTTCTTAACTACAATCATTAGATCTTTTGATATATTTGACTTGAGGAACCTGCAAACATGTCCAATTAAACGTAAAGGAGCAACCCCGAATATAAATCACAATCGGCGTTTTTCCATTTATTTTCATTAATTTTTGGCACTTACGGGTTTAAAATAATATTTTCAAATTAAATAGAGGAATAGATGTTGTACACCTTGTTATATTTTCTTATTTTCCGTGAGCAACCAATGTTTGAAAAGTTGAATCTAGGGTTCGCCAATAAAGTTCAGGATCAGAATATCCAAATTTGAGCGACGTCAACCCAAGTTGAAACAATCGTAAGTCAGCTTTTTATTATATTGGATAGTTTAAAAGTTTTGTGTAATATGGGTGATTAAGTTCAATATACCCCGTTACGAGTATTCGAACAGCATCACATTTGTGCTAAACCAAAGATGTCAAACAACTACTTTATTGTAGATAAGCATTGTGTGTACGACTGGATTTTGTGTTTGTTTGATTTTTCGAAATTCCTATCGGTACTACATGTTTTATAAAAATACACATTTTACTTTTGTCTTTAAATTATGAAGGTCATGCTTATTTTTCAATCTGAAACAAAATGAACTTTTCATTGTCCTTTTTTTTTCGGGGGGTCGAAAATATAAGGCTCCCTTGCTTATGTTGGAAAACATTTTTCGGCTACCATTCAGTTTACACTTTTTGTGTGCTGCATTGCATGTTCCCACGACAGTGGAAAAATGTTCTTATCAAATGTGGATTAATTCATTTTCGTGGGGGTCAAATTTTCATGATTTTCCTTAACAATTACTTTCGTCCGAATTACTCCTCGTCATTGTCGTCTCATGTTCATCACTTCGATATAGCTAGATTAATGCTAATTTGTTGTAAAACACTAATTTGATTTGGTGACTTGCATCGACTCTTAAAAAAAACCACGAACATTTGAAACCCACGAAAACTAGTGACACCACTGTTTGCATGTATCAAAGAATTTGCAACTAAGAAAATCATCAACCCGTGAAGAAAAAAGATTACATACACTGCATGGTAGTAGAATCTAAACCAAAGTGAAACAAAAATATCCCGGCAGTGGATAAAGATATACAATAGTGTTTGCGAGTCAAATTTATTTAAAACCACCTTTGTTCATGATTTTCTCAAGTCGGTATAGATAATTTGCATAAACCATGTACGTACATGTAACGTATATCTATTGAAAAACACAAGAAATGCATAGATCGTGGACTCGGAAAATATCTACTTTTTCTTAAAATGAAATTTTCTTCTTTTGATCTTTCGACTATTTTCTCACCAAACTATAGTTTGGCCTAACACTGAAAAAATACCGATGTGAAAATGTAGTGTGAGAAATTTTGCAGTGTAAAAAAGGTCGTGAATTTTAAATATGCAAATTTTCTACACCTTGTTCATTTCACATACACGAAAAGTATATATAAGTTGGCCAGCTACTATCTTTAAGCGAAAAACTTTCGCGTTTATTTTTGACTCTATTAATAGAGAGAACACGAGGTGTTGCTTCTAAAATAGACTTGCAACTTGAGATCCTCGTCCGAACTTGCCCGCTGTTTCAAGCCTAGTTGGCCCTCATGTTCCTGGTTTATTAAAAAGGCCTATCCAAAATATTTACTTGTTTTAAGAGAGTATGTAATGACAAACCATCGTGCGACATCCCTTTCTACTATGACGTCACATTTAAACAAAACTACGAGTTGGTTTTTATTTGACACATTCAAACACTGGAGGTTGGAGAAGGCAAATCAAAAGTGCCATGTATCCTAGATATGTAGGACATTGACTGTGTAGATCTTTATGTTTTGTTTGTGATTCTTAGTATTGTTTTTGGTTTTCTTAACTACAATCATTAGATCTTTTGATATATTTGACTTGAGGAACCTGCAAACATGTCCAATTAAACGTAAAGGAGCAACCCCGAATATAAATCACAATCGGCGTTTTTCCATTTATTTTCATTAATTTTTGGCACTTACGGGTTTAAAATAATATTTTCAAATTAAATAGAGGAATAGATGTTGTACACCTTGTTATATTTTCTTATTTTCCGTGAGCAACCAATGTTTGAAAAGTTGAATCTAGGGTTCGCCAATAAAGTTCAGGATCAGAATATCCAAATTTGAGCGTTGAAACAATCGTAAGTCAGCTTTTTATTATATTGGATAGTTTAAAAGTTTTGTGTAATATGGGTGATTAAGTTCAATATACCCCGTTACGAGTATTCGAACAGCATCACATTTGTGCTAAACCAAAGATGTCAAACAACTACTTTATTGTAGATAAGCATTGTGTGTACGACTGGATTTTGTGTTTGTTTGATTTTTCGAAATTCCTATCGGTACTACATGTTTTATAAAAATACACATTTTACTTTTGTCTTTAAATTATGAAGGTCATGCTTATTTTTCAATCTGAAACAAAATGAA
Source organism: Arcuatula senhousia (assembly GCA_963971305.1). NCBI lineage: Eukaryota > Metazoa > Mollusca > Bivalvia > Mytilida > Mytilidae > Arcuatula > Arcuatula senhousia. The sequence continues at coordinate 16,193,337 of OZ020311.1, read as the reverse complement.
CTTTTCATTGTCCTTTTTTTTTCGGGGGGTCGAAAATATAAGGCTCCCTTGCTTATGTTGGAAAACATTTTTCGGCTACCATTCAGTTTACACTTTTTGTGTGCTGCATTGCATGTTCCCACGACAGTGGAAAAATGTTCTTATCAAATGTGGATTAATTCATTTTCGTGGGGGTCAAATTTTCATGATTTTCCTTAACAATTACTTTCGTCCGAATTACTCCTCGTCATTGTCGTCTCATGTTCATCACTTCGATATAGCTAGATTAATGCTAATTTGTTGTAAAACACTAATTTGATTTGGTGACTTGCATCGACTCTTAAAAAAAACCACGAACATTTGAAACCCACGAAAACTAGTGACACCACTGTTTGCATGTATCAAAGAATTTGCAACTAAGAAAATCATCAACCCGTGAAGAAAAAAGATTACATACACTGCATGGTAGTAGAATCTAAACCAAAGTGAAACAAAAATATCCCGGCAGTGGATAAAGATATACAATAGTGTTTGCGAGTCAAATTTATTTAAAACCACCTTTGTTCATGATTTTCTCAAGTCGGTATAGATAATTTGCATAAACCATGTACGTACATGTAACGTATATCTATTGAAAAACACAAGAAATGCATAGATCGTGGACTCGGAAAATATCTACTTTTTCTTAAAATGAAATTTTCTTCTTTTGATCTTTCGACTATTTTCTCACCAAACTATAGTTTGGCCTAACACTGAAAAAATACCGATGTGAAAATGAAGTGTGAAAAATTTTGCAGTGTAAAAAAGGTCGTGAATTTTGAATATGCAAATTTTCTACACCTTGTTCATTTCACATACACGAAAAGTATATATAAGTTGGCCAGCTACTATCTTTAAGCGAAAAACTTTCGCGTTTATTTTTGACTCTATTAATAGAGAGAACACGAGGTGTTGCTTCTAAAATAGACTTGCAACTTGAGATCCTCGTCCGAACTTGCCCGCTGTTTCAAGCCTAGTTGGCCCTCATGTTCCTGGTTTATTAAAAAGGCCTATCCAAAATATTTACTTGTTTTAAGAGAGTATGTAATGACAAACCATCGTGCGACATCCCTTTCTACTATGACGTCACATTTAAACAAAACTACGAGTTGGTTTTTATTTGACACATTCAAACACTGGAGGTTGGAGAAGGCAAATCAAAAGTGCCATGTATCCTAGATATGTAGGACATTGACTGTGTAGATCTTTATGTTTTGTTTGTGATTCTTAGTATTGTTTTTGGTTTTCTTAACTACAATCATTAGATCTTTTGATATATTTGACTTGAGGAACCTGCAAACATGTCCAATTAAACGTAAAGGAGCAACCCCGAATATAAATCACAATCGGCGTTTTTCCATTTATTTTCATTAATTTTTGGCACTTACGGGTTTAAAATAATATTTTCAAATTAAATAGAGGAATAGATGTTGTACACCTTGTTATATTTTCTTATTTTCCGTGAGCAACCAATGTTTGAAAAGTTGAATCTAGGGTTCGCCAATAAAGTTCAGGATCAGAATATCCAAATTTGAGCGTTGAAACAATCGTAAGTCAGCTTTTTATTATATTGGATAGTTTAAAAGTTTTGTGTAATATGGGTGATTAAGTTCAATATACCCCGTTACGAGTATTCGAACAGCATCACATTTGTGCTAAACCAAAGATGTCAAACAACTACTTTATTGTAGATAAGCATTGTGTGTACGACTGGATTTTGTGTTTGTTTGATTTTTCGAAATTCCTATCGGTACTACATGTTTTATAAAAATACACATTTTACTTTTGTCTTTAAATTATGAAGGTCATGCTTATTTTTCAATCTGAAACAAAATGAACTTTTCATTGTCCTTTTTTTTTCGGGGGGTCGAAAATATAAGGCTCCCTTGCTTATGTTGGAAAACATTTTTCGGCTACCATTCAGTTTACACTTTTTGTGTGCTGCATTGCATGTTCCCACGACAGTGGAAAAATGTTCTTATCAAATGTGGATTAATTCATTTTCGTGGGGGTCAAATTTTCATGATTTTCCTTAACAATTACTTTCGTCCGAATTACTCCTCGTCATTGTCGTCTCATGTTCATCACTTCGATATAGCTAGATTAATGCTAATTTGTTGTAAAACACTAATTTGATTTGGTGACTTGCATCGACTCTTAAAAAAAACCACGAACATTTGAAACCCACGAAAACTAGTGACACCACTGTTTGCATGTATCAAAGAATTTGCAACTAAGAAAATCATCAACCCGTGAAGAAAAAAGATTACATACACTGCATGGTAGTAGAATCTAAACCAAAGTGAAACAAAAATATCCCGGCAGTGGATAAAGATATACAATAGTGTTTGCGAGTCAAATTTATTTAAAACCACCTTTGTTCATGATTTTCTCAAGTCGGTATAGATAATTTGCATAAACCATGTACGTACATGTAACGTATATCTATTGAAAAACACAAGAAATGCATAGATCGTGGACTCGGAAAATATCTACTTTTTCTTAAAATGAAATTTTCTTCTTTTGATCTTTCGACTATTTTCTCACCAAACTATAGTTTGGCCTAACACTGAAAAAATACCGATGTGAAAATGAAGTGTGAAAAATTTTGCAGTGTAAAAAAGGTCGTGAATTTTGAATATGCAAATTTTCTACACCTTGTTCATTTCACATACACGAAAAGTATATATAAGTTGGCCAGCTACTATCTTTAAGCGAAAAACTTTCGCGTTTATTTTTGACTCTATTAATAGAGAGAACACGAGGTGTTGCTTCTAAAATAGACTTGCAACTTGAGATCCTCGTCCGAACTTGCCCGCTGTTTCAAGCCTAGTTGGCCCTCATGTTCCTGGTTTATTAAAAAGGCCTATCCAAAATATTTACTTGTTTTAAGAGAGTATGTAATGACAAACCATCGTGCGACATCCCTTTCTACTATGACGTCACATTTAAACAAAACTACGAGTTGGTTTTTATTTGACACATTCAAACACTGGAGGTTGGAGAAGGCAAATCAAAAGTGCCATGTATCCTAGATATGTAGGACATTGACTGTGTAGATCTTTATGTTTTGTTTGTGATTCTTAGTATTGTTTTTGGTTTTCTTAACTACAATCATTAGATCTTTTGATATATTTGACTTGAGGAACCTGCAAACATGTCCAATTAAACGTAAAGGAGCAACCCCGAATATAAATCACAATCGGCGTTTTTCCATTTATTTTCATTAATTTTTGGCACTTACGGGTTTAAAATAATATTTTCAAATTAAATAGAGGAATAGATGTTGTACACCTTGTTATATTTTCTTATTTTCCGTGAGCAACCAATGTTTGAAAAGTTGAATCTAGGGTTCGCCAATAAAGTTCAGGATCAGAATATCCAAATTTGAGCGTTGAAACAATCGTAAGTCAGCTTTTTATTATATTGGATAGTTTAAAAGTTTTGTGTAATATGGGTGATTAAGTTCAATATACCCCGTTACGAGTATTCGAACAGCATCACATTTGTGCTAAACCAAAGATGTCAAACAACTACTTTATTGTAGATAAGCATTGTGTGTACGACTGGATTTTGTGTTTGTTTGATTTTTCGAAATTCCTATCGGTACTACATGTTTTATAAAAATACACATTTTACTTTTGTCTTTAAATTATGAAGGTCATGCTTATTTTTCAATCTGAAACAAAATGAACTTTTCATTGTCCTTTTTTTTTCGGGGGGTCGAAAATATAAGGCTCCCTTGCTTATGTTGGAAAACATTTTTCGGCTACCATTCAGTTTACACTTTTTGTGTGCTGCATTGCATGTTCCCACGACAGTGGAAAAATGTTCTTATCAAATGTGGATTAATTCATTTTCGTTGGGGTCAAATTTTCATGATTTTCTTTAACAATTACTTTCGTCCGAATTACTCCTCGTCATTGTCGTCTCATGTTCATCACTTCGATATAGCTAGATTAATGCTAATTTGTTGTAAAACACTAATTTGATTTGGTGACTTGCATCGACTCTTAAAAAAAACCACGAACATTTGAAACCCACGAAAACTAGTGACACCACTGTTTGCATGTATCAAAGAATTTGCAACTAAGAAAATCATCAACCCGTGAAGAAAAAAGATTACATACACTGCATGGTAGTAGAATCTAAACCAAAGTGAAACAAAAATATCCCGGCAGTGGATAAAGATATACAATAGTGTTTGCGAGTCAAATTTATTTAAAACCACCTTTGTTCATGATTTTCTCAAGTCGGTATAGATAATTTGCATAAACCATGTACGTACATGTAACGTATATCTATTGAAAAACACAAGAAATGCATAGATCGTGGACTCGGAAAATATCTACTTTTTCTTAAAATGAAATTTTCTTCTTTTGATCTTTCGACTATTTTCTCACCAAACTATAGTTTGGCCTAACACTGAAAAAATACCGATGTGAAAATGAAGTGTGAAAAATTTTGCAGTGTAAAAAAGGTCGTGAATTTTGAATATGCAAATTTTCTACACCTTGTTCATTTCACATACACGAATAGTATATATAAGTTGGCCAGCTACTATCTTTAAGCGAAAAACTTTCGCGTTTATTTTTGACTCTATTAATAGAGAGAACACGAGGTGTTGCTTCTAAAATAGACTTGCAACTTGAGATCCTCGTCCGAACTTGCCCGCTGTTTCAAGCCTAGTTGGCCCTCATGTTCCTGGTTTATTAAAAAGGCCTATCCAAAATATTTACTTGTTTTAAGAGAGTATGTAATGACAAACCATCGTGCGACATCCCTTTCTACTATGACGTCACATTTAAACAAAACTACGAGTTGGTTTTTATTTGACACATTCAAACACTGGAGGTTGGAGAAGGCAAATCATAAATGCCATGTATCCTAGATATGTAGGACATTGACTGTGTAGATCTTTATGTTTTGTTTGTGATTCTTAGTATTGTTTTTGGTTTTCTTAACTACAATCATTAGATCTTTTGATATATTTGACTTGAGGAACCTGCAAACATGTCCAATTAAACGTAAAGGAGCAACCCCGAATATAAATCACAATCGGCGTTTTTCCATTTATTTTCATTAATTTTTGGCACTTACGGGTTTAAAATAATATTTTCAAATTAAATAGAGGAATAGATGTTGTACACCTTGTTATATTTTCTTATTTTCCGTGAGCAACCAATGTTTGAAAAGTTGAATCTAGGGTTCGCCAATAAAGTTCAGGATCAGAATATCCAAATTTGAGCGACGTCAACCCAAGTTGAAACAATCGTAAGTCAGCTTTTTATTATATTGGATAGTTTAAAAGTTTTGTGTAATATGGGTGATTAAGTTCAATATACCCCGTTACGAGTATTCGAACAGCATCACATTTGTGCTAAACCAAAGATGTCAAACAACTACTTTATTGTAGATAAGCATTGTGTGTACGACTGGATTTTGTGTTTGTTTGATTTTTCGAAATTCCTATCGGTACTACATGTTTTATAAAAATACACATTTTACTTTTGTCTTTAAATTATGAAGGTCATGCTTATTTTTCAATCTGAAACAAAATGAACTTTTCATTGTCCTTTTTTTTTTCGGGGGGTCGAAAATATAAGGCTCCCTTGCTTATGTTGGAAAACATTTTTCGGCTACCATTCAGTTTACACTTTTTGTGTGCTGCATTGCATGTTCCCACGACAGTGGAAAAATGTTCTTATCAAATGTGGATTAATTCATTTTCGTGGGGGTCAAATTTTCATGATTTTCCTTAACAATTACTTTCGTCCGAATTACTCCTCGTCATTGTCGTCTCATGTTCATCACTTCGATATAGCTAGATTAATGCTAATTTGTTGTAAAACACTAATTTGATTTGGTGACTTGCATCGACTCTTAAAAAAACCACGAACATTTGAAACCCACGAAAACTAGTGACACCACTGTTTGCATGTATCAAAGAATTTGCAACTAAGAAAATCATCAACCCGTGAAGAAAAAAGATTACATACACTGCATGGTAGTAGAATCTAAACCAAAGTGAAACAAAAATATCCCGGCAGTGGATAATGATATACAATAGTGTTTGCGAGTCAAATTTATTTAAAACCACCTTTGTTCATGATTTTCTCAAGTCGGTATAGATAATTTGCATAAACCATGTACGTACATGTAACGTATATCTATTGAAAAACACAAGAAATGCATAGATCGTGGACTCGGAAAATATCTACTTTTTCTTAAAATGAAATTTTCTTCTTTTGATCTTTCGACTATTTTCTCACCAAACTATAGTTTGGCCTAACACTGAAAAAATACCGATGTGAAAATGTAGTGTGAAAAATTTTGCAGTGTAAAAAAGGTCGTGAATTTTGAATATGCAAATTTTCTACACCTTGTTCATTTCACATACACGAAAAGTAAATATAAGTTGGCCAGCTACTATCTTTAAGCGAAAAAACTTTCGCGTTTATTTTTGACTCTATTAATAGAGAGAACACGAGGTGTTGCTTCTAAAATAGACTTGCAACTTGAGATCCTCGTCCGAACTTGCCCGCTGTTTCAAGCCTAGTTGGCCCTCATGTTCCTGGTTTATTAAAAAGGCCTATCCAAAATATTTACTTGTTTTAAGAGAGTATGTAATGACAAACCATCGTGCGACATCCCTTTCTACTATGACGTCACATTTAAACAAAACTACGAGTTGGTTTTTATTTGACACATTCAAACACTGGAGGTTGGAGAAGGCAAATCAAGAGTGCCATGTATCCTAGATATGTAGGACATTGACTGTGTAGATCTTTATGTTTTGTTTGTGATTCTTAGTATTGTTTTTGGTTTTCTTAACTACAATCATTAGATCTTTTGATATATTTGACTTGAGGAACCTGCAAACATGTCCAATTAAACGTAAAGGAGCAACCCCGAATATAAATCACAATCGGCGTTTTTCCATTTATTTTCATTAATTTTTGGCACTTACGGGTTTAAAATAATATTTTCAAATTAAATAGAGGAATAGATGTTGTACACCTTGTTATATTTTCTTATTTTCCGTGAGCAACCAATGTTTGAAAAGTTGAATCTAGGGTTCGCCAATAAAGTTCAGGATCAGAATATCCAAATTTGAGCGACGTCAACCCAAGTTGAAACAATCGTAAGTCAGCTTTTTATTATATTGGATAGTTTAAAAGTTTTGTGTAATATGGGTGATTAAGTTCAATATACCCCGTTACGAGTATTCGAACAGCATCACATTTGTGCTAAACCAAAGATGTCAAACAACTACTTTATTGTAGATAAGCATTGTGTGTACGACTGGATTTTGTGTTTGTTTGATTTTTCGAAATTCCTATCGGTACTACATGTTTTATAAAAATACACATTTTACTTTTGTCTTTAAATTATGAAGGTCATGCTTATTTTTCAATCTGAAACAAAATGAACTTTTCATTGTCCTTTTTTTTTTCGGGGGGTCGAAAATATAAGGCTCCCTTGCTTATGTTGGAAAACATTTTTCGGCTACCATTCAGTTTACACTTTTTGTGTGCTGCATTGCATGTTCCCACGACAGTGGAAAAATGTTCTTATCAAATGTGGATTAATTCATTTTCGTGGGGGTCAAATTTTCATGATTTTCCTTAACAATTACTTTCGTCCGAATTACTCCTCGTCATTGTCGTCTCATGTTCATCACTTCGATATAGCTAGATTAATGCTAATTTGTTGTAAAACACTAATTTGATTTGGTGACTTGCATCGACTCTTAAAAAAAACCACGAACATTTGAAACCCACGAAAACTAGTGACACCACTGTTTGCATGTATCAAAGAATTTGCAACTAAGAAAATCATCAACCCGTGAAGAAAAAAGATTACATACACTGCATGGTAGTAGAATCTAAACCAAAGTGAAACAAAAATATCCCGGCAGTGGATAAAGATATACAATAGTGTTTGCGAGTCAAATTTATTTAAAACCACCTTTGTTCATGATTTTCTCAAGTCGGTATAGATAATTTGCATAAACCATGTACGTACATGTAACGTATATCTATTGAAAAACACAAGAAATGCATAGATCGTGGACTCGGAAAATATCTACTTTTTCTTAAAATGAAATTTTCTTCTTTTGATCTTTCGACTATTTTCTCACCAAACTATAGTTTGGCCTAACACTGAAAAAATACCGATGTGAAAATGTAGTGTGAAAAATTTTGCAGTGTAAAAAAGGTCGTGAATTTTGAATATGCAAATTTTCTACACCTTGTTCATTTCACATACACGAAAAGTATATATAAGTTGGCCAGCTACTATCTTTAAGCGAAAAAACTTTCGCGTTTATTTTTGACTCTATTAATAGAGAGAACACGAGGTGTTGCTTCTAAAATAGACTTGCAACTTGAGATCCTCGTCCGAACTTGCCCGCTGTTTCAAGCCTAGTTGGCCCTCATGTTCCTGGTTTATTAAAAAGGCCTATCCAAAATATTTACTTGTTTTAAGAGAGTATGTAATGACAAACCATCGTGCGACATCCCTTTCTACTATGACGTCACATTTAAACAAAACTACGAGTTGGTTTTTATTTGACACATTCAAACACTGGAGGTTGGAGAAGGCAAATCAAGAGTGCCATGTATCCTAGATATGTAGGACATTGACTGTGTAGATCTTTATGTTTTGTTTGTGATTCTTAGTATTGTTTTTGGTTTTCTTAACTACAATCATTAGATCTTTTGATATATTTGACTTGAGGAACCTGCAAACATGTCCAATTAAACGTAAAGGAGCAACCCCGAATATAAATCACAATCGGCGTTTTTCCATTTATTTTCATTAATTTTTGGCACTTACGGGTTTAAAATAATATTTTCAAATTAAATAGAGGAATAGATGTTGTACACCTTGTTATATTTTCTTATTTTCCGTGAGCAACCAATGTTTGAAAAGTTGAATCTAGGGTTCGCCAATAAAGTTCAGGATCAGAATATCCAAATTTGAGCGACGTCAACCCAAGTTGAAACAATCGTAAGTCAGCTTTTTATTATATTGGATAGTTTAAAAGTTTTGTGTAATATGGGTGATTAAGTTCAATATACCCCGTTACGAGTATTCGAACAGCATCACATTTGTGCTAAACCAAAGATGTCAAACAACTACTTTATTGTAGATAAGCATTGTGTGTACGACTGGATTTTGTGTTTGTTTGATTTTTCGAAATTCCTATCGGTACTACATGTTTTATAAAAATACACATTTTACTTTTGTCTTTAAATTATGAAGGTCATGCTTATTTTTCAATCTGAAACAAAATGAACTTTTCATTGTCCTTTTTTTTTCGGGGGGTCGAAAATATAAGGCTCCCTTGCTTATGTTGGAAAACATTTTTCGGCTACCATTCAGTTTACACTTTTTGTGTGCTGCATTGCATGTTCCCACGACAGTGGAAAAATGTTCTTATCAAATGTGGATTAATTCATTTTCGTGGGGGTCAAATTTTCATGATTTTCCTTAACAATTACTTTCGTCCGAATTACTCCTCGTCATAGTCGTCTCATGTTCATCACTTCGATATAGCTAGATTAATGCTAATTTGTTGTAAAACACTAATTTGATTTGGTGACTTGCATCGACTCTTAAAAAAAACCACGAACATTTGAAACCCACGAAAACTAGTGACACCACTGTTTGCATGTATCAAAGAATTTGCAACTAAGAAAATCATCAACCCGTGAAGAAAAAAGATTACATACACTGCATGGTAGTAGAATCTAAACCAAAGTGAAACAAAAATATCCCGGCAGTGGATAAAGATATACAATAGTGTTTGCGAGTCAAATTTATTTAAAACCACCTTTGTTCATGATTTTCTCAAGTCGGTATAGATAATTTGCATAAACCATGTACGTACATGTAACGTATATCTATTGAAAAACACAAGAAATGCATAGATCGTGGACTCGGAAAATATCTACTTTTTCTTAAAATGAAATTTTCTTCTTTTGATCTTTCGACTATTTTCTCACCAAACTATAGTTTGGCCTAACACTGAAAAAATACCGATGTGAAAATGTAGTGTGAAAAATTTTGCAGTGTAAAAAAGGTCGTGAATTTTGAATATGCAAATTTTCTACACCTTGTTCATTTCACATACACGAAAAGTATATATAAGTTGGCCAGCTACTATCTTTAAGCGAAAAACTTTCGCGTTTATTTTTGACTCTATTAATAGAGAGAACACGAGGTGTTGCTTCTAAAATAGACTTGCAACTTGAGATCCTCGTCCGAACTTGCCCGCTGTTTCAAGCCTAGTTGGCCCTCATGTTCCTGGTTTATTAAAAAGGCCTATCCAAAATATTTACTTGTTTTAAGAGAGTATGTAATGACAAACCATCGTGCGACATCCCTTTCTACTATGACGTCACATTTAAACAAAACTACGAGTTGGTTTTTATTTGACACATTCAAACACTGGAGGTTGGAGAAGGCAAATCAAAAGTGCCATGTATCCTAGATATGTAGGACATTGACTGTGTAGATCTTTATGTTTTGTTTGTGATTCTTAGTATTGTTTTTGGTTTTCTTAACTACAATCATTAGATCTTTTGATATATTTGACTTGAGGAACCTGCAAACATGTCCAATTAAACGTAAAGGAGCAACCCCGAATATAAATCACAATCGGCGTTTTTCCATTTATTTTCATTAATTTTTGGCACTTACGGGTTTAAAATAATATTTTCAAATTAAATAGAGGAATAGATGTTGTACACCTTGTTATATTTTCTTATTTTCCGTGAGCAACCAATGTTTGAAAAGTTGAATCTAGGGTTCGCCAATAAAGTTCAGGATCAGAATATCCAAATTTGAGCGACGTCAACCCAAGTTGAAACAATCGTAAGTCAGCTTTTTATTATATTGGATAGTTTAAAAGTTTTGTGTAATATGGGTGATTAAGTTCAATATACCCCGTTACGAGTATTCGAACAGCATCACATTTGTGCTAAACCAAAGATGTCAAACAACTACTTTATTGTAGATAAGCATTGTGTGTACGACTGGATTTTGTGTTTGTTTGATTTTTCGAAATTCCTATCGGTACTACATGTTTTATAAAAATACACATTTTACTTTTGTCTTTAAATTATGAAGGTCATGCTTATTTTTCAATCTGAAACAAAATGAACTTTTCATTGTCCTTTTTTTTTCGGGGGGTCGAAAATATAAGGCTCCCTTGCTTATGTTGGAAAACATTTTTCGGCTACCATTCAGTTTACACTTTTTGTGTGCTGCATTGCATGTTCCCACGACAGTGGAAAAATGTTCTTATCAAATGTGGATTAATTCATTTTCGTGGGGGTCAAATTTTCATGATTTTCCTTAACAATTACTTTCGTCCGAATTACTCCTCGTCATTGTCGTCTCATGTTCATCACTTCGATATAGCTAGATTAATGCTAATTTGTTGTAAAACACTAATTTGATTTGGTGACTTGCATCGACTCTTAAAAAAAACCACGAACATTTGAAACCCACGAAAACTAGTGACACCACTGTTTGCATGTATCAAAGAATTTGCAACTAAGAAAATCATCAACCCGTGAAGAAAAAAGATTACATACACTGCATGGTAGTAGAATCTAAACCAAAGTGAAACAAAAATATCCCGGCAGTGGATAAAGATATACAATAGTGTTTGCGAGTCAAATTTATTTAAAACCACCTTTGTTCATGATTTTCTCAAGTCGGTATAGATAATTTGCATAAACCATGTACGTACATGTAACGTATATCTATTGAAAAACACAAGAAATGCATAGATCGTGGACTCGGAAAATATCTACTTTTTCTTAAAATGAAATTTTCTTCTTTTGATCTTTCGACTATTTTCTCACCAAACTATAGTTTGGCCTAACACTGAAAAAATACCGATGTGAAAATGTAGTGTGAAAAATTTTGCAGTGTAAAAAAGGTCGTGAATTTTGAATATGCAAATTTTCTACACCTTGTTCATTTCACATACACGAAAAGTATATATAAGTTGGCCAGCTACTATCTTTAAGCGAAAAAACTTTCGCGTTTATTTTTGACTCTATTAATAGAGAGAACACGAGGTGTTGCTTCTAAAATAGACTTGCAACTTGAGATCCTCGTCCGAACTTGCCCGCTGTTTCAAGCCTAGTTGGCCCTCATGTTCCTGGTTTATTAAAAAGGCCTATCCAAAATATTTACTTGTTTTAAGAGAGTATGTAATGACAAACCATCGTGCGACATCCCTTTCTACTATGACGTCACATTTAAACAAAACTACGAGTTGGTTTTTATTTGACACATTCAAACACTGGAGGTTGGAGAAGGCAAATCAAAAGTGCCATGTATCCTAGATATGTAGGACATTGACTGTGTAGATCTTTATGTTTTGTTTGTGATTCTTAGTATTGTTTTTGGTTTTCTTAACTACAATCATTAGATCTTTTGATATATTTGACTTGAGGAACCTGCAAACATGTCCAATTAAACGTAAAGGAGCAACCCCGAATATAAATCACAATCGGCGTTTTTCCATTTATTTTCATTAATTTTTGGCACTTACGGGTTTAAAATAATATTTTCAAATTAAATAGAGGAATAGATGTTGTACACCTTGTTATATTTTCTTATTTTCCGTGAGCAACCAATGTTTGAAAAGTTGAATCTAGGGTTCGCCAATAAAGTTCAGGATCAGAATATCCAAATTTGAGCGACGTCAACCCAAGTTGAAACAATCGTAAGTCAGCTTTTTATTATATTGGATAGTTTAAAAGTTTTGTGTAATATGGGTGATTAAGTTCAATATACCCCGTTACGAGTATTCGAACAGCATCACATTTGTGCTAAACCAAAGATGTCAAACAACTACTTTATTGTAGATAAGCATTGTGTGTACGACTGGATTTTGTGTTTGTTTGATTTTTCGAAATTCCTATCGGTACTACATGTTTTATAAAAATACACATTTTACTTTTGTCTTTAAATTATGAAGGTCATGCTTATTTTTCAATCTGAAACAAAATGAACTTTTCATTGTCCTTTTTTTTTCGGGGGGTCGAAAATATAAGGCTCCCTTGCTTATGTTGGAAAACATTTTTCGGCTACCATTCAGTTTACACTTTTTGTGTGCTGCATTGCATGTTCCCACGACAGTGGAAAAATGTTCTTATCAAATGTGGATTAATTCATTTTCGTGGGGGTCAAATTTTCATGATTTTCCTTAACAATTACTTTCGTCCGAATTACTCCTCGTCATTGTCGTCTCATGTTCATCACTTCGATATAGCTAGATTAATGCTAATTTGTTGTAAAACACTAATTTGATTTGGTGACTTGCATCGACTCTTAAAAAAAACCACGAACATTTGAAACCCACGAAAACTAGTGACACCACTGTTTGCATGTATCAAAGAATTTGCAACTAAGAAAATCATCAACCCGTGAAGAAAAAAGATTACATACACTGCATGGTAGTAGAATCTAAACCAAAGTGAAACAAAAATATCCCGGCAGTGGATAAAGATATACAATAGTGTTTGCGAGTCAAATTTATTTAAAACCACCTTTGTTCATGATTTTCTCAAGTCGGTATAGATAATTTGCATAAACCATGTACGTACATGTAACGTATATCTATTGAAAAACACAAGAAATGCATAGATCGTGGACTCGGAAAATATCTACTTTTTCTTAAAATGAAATTTTCTTCTTTTGATCTTTCGACTATTTTCTCACCAAACTATAGTTTGGCCTAACACTGAAAAAATACCGATGTGAAAATGTAGTGTGAAAAATTTTGCAGTGTAAAAAAGGTCGTGAATTTTGAATATGCAAATTTTCTACACCTTGTTCATTTCACATACACGAAAAGTATATATAAGTTGGCCAGCTACTATCTTTAAGCGAAAAAACTTTCGCGTTTATTTTTGACTCTATTAATAGAGAGAACACGAGGTGTTGCTTCTAAAATAGACTTGCAACTTGAGATCCTCGTCCGAACTTGCCCGCTGTTTCAAGCCTAGTTGGCCCTCATGTTCCTGGTTTATTAAAAAGGCCTATCCAAAATATTTACTTGTTTTAAGAGAGTATGTAATGACAAACCATCGTGCGACATCCCTTTCTACTATGACGTCACATTTAAACAAAACTACGAGTTGGTTTTTATTTGACACATTCAAACACTGGAGGTTGGAGAAGGCAAATCAAAAGTGCCATGTATCCTAGATATGTAGGACATTGACTGTGTAGATCTTTATGTTTTGTTTGTGATTCTTAGTATTGTTTTTGGTTTTCTTAACTACAATCATTAGATCTTTTGATATATTTGACTTGAGGAACCTGCAAACATGTCCAATTAAACGTAAAGGAGCAACCCCGAATATAAATCACAATCGGCGTTTTTCCATTTATTTTCATTAATTTTTGGCACTTACGGGTTTAAAATAATATTTTCAAATTAAATAGAGGAATAGATGTTGTACACCTTGTTATATTTTCTTATTTTCCGTGAGCAACCAATGTTTGAAAAGTTGAATCTAGGGTTCGCCAATAAAGTTCAGGATCAGAATATCCAAATTTGAGCGACGTCAACCCAAGTTGAAACAATCGTAAGTCAGCTTTTTATTATATTGGATAGTTTAAAAGTTTTGTGTAATATGGGTGATTAAGTTCAATATACCCCGTTACGAGTATTCGAACAGCATCACATTTGTGCTAAACCAAAGATGTCAAACAACTACTTTATTGTAGATAAGCATTGTGTGTACGACTGGATTTTGTGTTTGTTTGATTTTTCGAAATTCCTATCGGTACTACATGTTTTATAAAAATACACATTTTACTTTTGTCTTTAAATTATGAAGGTCATGCTTATTTTTCAATCTGAAACAAAATGAACTTTTCATTGTCCTTTTTTTTTCGGGGGGTCGAAAATATAAGGCTCCCTTGCTTATGTTGGAAAACATTTTTCGGCTACCATTCAGTTTACACTTTTTGTGTGCTGCATTGCATGTTCCCACGACAGTGGAAAAATGTTCTTATCAAATGTGGATTAATTCATTTTCGTGGGGGTCAAATTTTCATGATTTTCCTTAACAATTACTTTCGTCCGAATTACTCCTCGTCATTGTCGTCTCATGTTCATCACTTCGATATAGCTAGATTAATGCTAATTTGTTGTAAAACACTAATTTGATTTGGTGACTTGCATCGACTCTTAAAAAAAACCACGAACATTTGAAACCCACGAAAACTAGTGACACCACTGTTTGCATGTATCAAAGAATTTGCAACTAAGAAAATCATCAACCCGTGAAGAAAAAAGATTACATACACTGCATGGTAGTAGAATCTAAACCAAAGTGAAACAAAAATATCCCGGCAGTGGATAAAGATATACAATAGTGTTTGCGAGTCAAATTTATTTAAAACCACCTTTGTTCATGATTTTCTCAAGTCGGTATAGATAATTTGCATAAACCATGTACGTACATGTAACGTATATCTATTGAAAAACACAAGAAATGCATAGATCGTGGACTCGGAAAATATCTACTTTTTCTTAAAATGAAATTTTCTTCTTTTGATCTTTCGACTATTTTCTCACCAAACTATAGTTTGGCCTAACACTGAAAAAATACCGATGTGAAAATGTAGTGTGAAAAATTTTGCAGTGTAAAAAAGGTCGTGAATTTTGAATATGCAAATTTTCTACACCTTGTTCATTTCACATACACGAAAAGTATATATAAGTTGGCCAGCTACTATCTTTAAGCGAAAAAACTTTCGCGTTTATTTTTGACTCTATTAATAGAGAGAACACGAGGTGTTGCTTCTAAAATAGACTTGCAACTTGAGATCCTCGTCCGAACTTGCCCGCTGTTTCAAGCCTAGTTGGCCCTCATGTTCCTGGTTTATTAAAAAGGCCTATCCAAAATATTTACTTGTTTTAAGAGAGTATGTAATGACAAACCATCGTGCGACATCCCTTTCTACTATGACGTCACATTTAAACAAAACTACGAGTTGGTTTTTATTTGACACATTCAAACACTGGAGGTTGGAGAAGGCAAATCAAAAGTGCCATGTATCCTAGATATGTAGGACATTGACTGTGTAGATCTTTATGTTTTGTTTGTGATTCTTAGTATTGTTTTTGGTTTTCTTAACTACAATCATTAGATCTTTTGATATATTTGACTTGAGGAACCTGCAAACATGTCCAATTAAACGTAAAGGAGCAACCCCGAATATAAATCACAATCGGCGTTTTTCCATTTATTTTCATTAATTTTTGGCACTTACGGGTTTAAAATAATATTTTCAAATTAAATAGAGGAATAGATGTTGTACACCTTGTTATATTTTCTTATTTTCCGTGAGCAACCAATGTTTGAAAAGTTGAATCTAGGGTTCGCCAATAAAGTTCAGGATCAGAATATCCAAATTTGAGCGACGTCAACCCAAGTTGAAACAATCGTAAGTCAGCTTTTTATTATATTGGATAGTTTAAAAGTTTTGTGTAATATGGGTGATTAAGTTCAATATACCCCGTTACGAGTATTCGAACAGCATCACATTTGTGCTAAACCAAAGATGTCAAACAACTACTTTATTGTAGATAAGCATTGTGTGTACGACTGGATTTTGTGTTTGTTTGATTTTTCGAAATTCCTATCGGTACTACATGTTTTATAAAA
Source organism: Arcuatula senhousia (assembly GCA_963971305.1). Classification (NCBI taxonomy): domain Eukaryota; kingdom Metazoa; phylum Mollusca; class Bivalvia; order Mytilida; family Mytilidae; genus Arcuatula; species Arcuatula senhousia. The sequence continues at coordinate 16,176,604 of OZ020311.1, read as the reverse complement.
ATACACATTTTACTTTTGTCTTTAAATTATGAAGGTCATGCTTATTTTTCAATCTGAAACAAAATGAACTTTTCATTGTCCTTTTTTTTTCGGGGGGTCGAAAATATAAGGCTCCCTTGCTTATGTTGGAAAACATTTTTCGGCTACCATTCAGTTTACACTTTTTGTGTGCTGCATTGCATGTTCCCACGACAGTGGAAAAATGTTCTTATCAAATGTGGATTAATTCATTTTCGTGGGGGTCAAATTTTCATGATTTTCCTTAACAATTACTTTCGTCCGAATTACTCCTCGTCATAGTCGTCTCATGTTCATCACTTCGATATAGCTAGATTAATGCTAATTTGTTGTAAAACACTAATTTGATTTGGTGACTTGCATCGACTCTTAAAAAAAACCACGAACATTTGAAACCCACGAAAACTAGTGACACCACTGTTTGCATGTATCAAAGAATTTGCAGCTAAGAAAATCATCAACCCGTGAAGAAAAAAGATTACATACACTGCATGGTAGTAGAATCTAAACCAAAGTGAAACAAAAATATCCCGGCAGTGGATAAAGATATACAATAGTGTTTGCGAGTCAAATTTATTTAAAACCACCTTTGTTCATGATTTTCTCAAGTCGGTATAGATAATTTGCATAAACCATGTACGTACATGTAACGTATATCTATTGAAAAACACAAGAAATGCATAGATCGTGGACTCGGAAAATATCTACTTTTTCTTAAAATGAAATTTTCTTCTTTTGATCTTTCGACTATTTTCTCACCAAACTATAGTTTGGCCTAACACTGAAAAAATACCGATGTGAAAATGTAGTGTGAAAAATTTTGCAGTGTAAAAAAGGTCGTGAATTTTGAATATGCAAATTTTCTACACCTTGTTCATTTCACATACACGAAAAGTATATATAAGTTGGCCAGCTACTATCTTTAAGCGAAAAACTTTCGCGTTTATTTTTGACTCTATTAATAGAGAGAACACGAGGTGTTGCTTCTAAAATAGACTTGCAACTTGAGATCCTCGTCCGAACTTGCCCGCTGTTTCAAGCCTAGTTGGCCCTCATGTTCCTGGTTTATTAAAAAGGCCTATCCAAAATATTTACTTGTTTTAAGAGAGTATGTAATGACAAACCATCGTGCGACATCCCTTTCTACTATGACGTCACATTTAAACAAAACTACGAGTTGGTTTTTATTTGACACATTCAAACACTGGAGGTTGGAGAAGGCAAATCAAAAGTGCCATGTATCCTAGATATGTAGGACATTGACTGTGTAGATCTTTATGTTTTGTTTGTGATTCTTAGTATTGTTTTTGGTTTTCTTAACTACAATCATTAGATCTTTTGATATATTTGACTTGAGGAACCTGCAAACATGTCCAATTAAACGTAAAGGAGCAACCCCGAATATAAATCACAATCGGCGTTTTTCCATTTATTTTCATTAATTTTTGGCACTTACGGGTTTAAAATAATATTTTCAAATTAAATAGAGGAATAGATGTTGTACACCTTGTTATATTTTCTTATTTTCCGTGAGCAACCAATGTTTGAAAAGTTGAATCTAGGGTTCGCCAATAAAGTTCAGGATCAGAATATCCAAATTTGAGCGACGTCAACCCAAGTTGAAACAATCGTAAGTCAGCTTTTTATTATATTGGATAGTTTAAAAGTTTTGTGTAATATGGGTGATTAAGTTCAATATACCCCGTTACGAGTATTCGAACAGCATCACATTTGTGCTAAACCAAAGATGTCAAACAACTACTTTATTGTAGATAAGCATTGTGTGTACGACTGGATTTTGTGTTTGTTTGATTTTTCGAAATTCCTATCGGTACTACATGTTTTATAAAAATACACATTTTACTTTTGTCTTTAAATTATGAAGGTCATGCTTATTTTTCAATCTGAAACAAAATGAACTTTTCATTGTCCTTTTTTTTTCGGGGGGTCGAAAATATAAGGCTCCCTTGCTTATGTTGGAAAACATTTTTCGGCTACCATTCAGTTTACACTTTTTGTGTGCTGCATTGCATGTTCCCACGACAGTGGAAAAATGTTCTTATCAAATGTGGATTAATTCATTTTCGTGGGGGTCAAATTTTCATGATTTTCCTTAACAATTACTTTCGTCCGAATTACTCCTCGTCATAGTCGTCTCATGTTCATCACTTCGATATAGCTAGATTAATGCTAATTTGTTGTAAAACACTAATTTGATTTGGTGACTTGCATCGACTCTTAAAAAAAACCACGAACATTTGAAACCCACGAAAACTAGTGACACCACTGTTTGCATGTATCAAAGAATTTGCAGCTAAGAAAATCATCAACCCGTGAAGAAAAAAGATTACATACACTGCATGGTAGTAGAATCTAAACCAAAGTGAAACAAAAATATCCCGGCAGTGGATAAAGATATACAATAGTGTTTGCGAGTCAAATTTATTTAAAACCACCTTTGTTCATGATTTTCTCAAGTCGGTATAGATAATTTGCATAAACCATGTACGTACATGTAACGTATATCTATTGAAAAACACAAGAAATGCATAGATCGTGGACTCGGAAAATATCTACTTTTTCTTAAAATGAAATTTTCTTCTTTTGATCTTTCGACTATTTTCTCACCAAACTATAGTTTGGCCTAACACTGAAAAAATACCGATGTGAAAATGTAGTGTGAAAAATTTTGCAGTGTAAAAAAGGTCGTGAATTTTGAATATGCAAATTTTCTACACCTTGTTCATTTCACATACACGAAAAGTATATATAAGTTGGCCAGCTACTATCTTTAAGCGAAAAACTTTCGCGTTTATTTTTGACTCTATTAATAGAGAGAACACGAGGTGTTGCTTCTAAAATAGACTTGCAACTTGAGATCCTCGTCCGAACTTGCCCGCTGTTTCAAGCCTAGTTGGCCCTCATGTTCCTGGTTTATTAAAAAGGCCTATCCAAAATATTTACTTGTTTTAAGAGAGTATGTAATGACAAACCATCGTGCGACATCCCTTTCTACTATGACGTCACATTTAAACAAAACTACGAGTTGGTTTTTATTTGACACATTCAAACACTGGAGGTTGGAGAAGGCAAATCAAAAGTGCCATGTATCCTAGATATGTAGGACATTGACTGTGTAGATCTTTATGTTTTGTTTGTGATTCTTAGTATTGTTTTTGGTTTTCTTAACTACAATCATTAGATCTTTTGATATATTTGACTTGAGGAACCTGCAAACATGTCCAATTAAACGTAAAGGAGCAACCCCGAATATAAATCACAATCGGCGTTTTTCCATTTATTTTCATTAATTTTTGGCACTTACGGGTTTAAAATAATATTTTCAAATTAAATAGAGGAATAGATGTTGTACACCTTGTTATATTTTCTTATTTTCCGTGAGCAACCAATGTTTGAAAAGTTGAATCTAGGGTTCGCCAATAAAGTTCAGGATCAGAATATCCAAATTTGAGCGACGTCAACCCAAGTTGAAACAATCGTAAGTCAGCTTTTTATTATATTGGATAGTTTAAAAGTTTTGTGTAATATGGGTGATTAAGTTCAATATACCCCGTTACGAGTATTCGAACAGCATCACATTTGTGCTAAACCAAAGATGTCAAACAACTACTTTATTGTAGATAAGCATTGTGTGTACGACTGGATTTTGTGTTTGTTTGATTTTTCGAAATTCCTATCGGTACTACATGTTTTATAAAAATACACATTTTACTTTTGTCTTTAAATTATGAAGGTCATGCTTATTTTTCAATCTGAAACAAAATGAACTTTTCATTGTCCTTTTTTTTTCGGGGGGTCGAAAATATAAGGCTCCCTTGCTTATGTTGGAAAACATTTTTCGGCTACCATTCAGTTTACACTTTTTGTGTGCTGCATTGCATGTTCCCACGACAGTGGAAAAATGTTCTTATCAAATGTGGATTAATTCATTTTCGTGGGGGTCAAATTTTCATGATTTTCCTTAACAATTACTTTCGTCCGAATTACTCCTCGTCATTGTCGTCTCATGTTCATCACTTCGATATAGCTAGATTAATGCTAATTTGTTGTAAAACACTAATTTGATTTGGTGACTTGCATCGACTCTTAAAAAAAACCACGAACATTTGAAACCCACGAAAACTAGTGACACCACTGTTTGCATGTATCAAAGAATTTGCAACTAAGAAAATCATCAACCCGTGAAGAAAAAAGATTACATACACTGCATGGTAGTAGAATCTAAACCAAAGTGAAACAAAAATATCCCGGCAGTGGATAAAGATATACAATAGTGTTTGCGAGTCAAATTTATTTAAAACCACCTTTGTTCATGATTTTCTCAAGTCGGTATAGATAATTTGCATAAACCATGTACGTACATGTAACGTATATCTATTGAAAAACACAAGAAATGCATAGATCGTGGACTCGGAAAATATCTACTTTTTCTTAAAATGAAATTTTCTTCTTTTGATCTTTCGACTATTTTCTCACCAAACTATAGTTTGGCCTAACACTGAAAAAATACCGATGTGAAAATGTAGTGTGAAAAATTTTGCAGTGTAAAAAAGGTCGTGAATTTTAAATATGCAAATTTTCTACACCTTGTTCATTTCACATACACGAAAAGTATATATAAGTTGGCCAGCTACTATCTTTAAGCGAAAAACTTTTGCGTTTATTTTTGACTCTATTAATAGAGAGAACACGAGGTGTTGCTTCTAAAATAGACTTGCAACTTGAGATCCTCGTCCGAACTTGCCCGCTGTTTCAAGCCTAGTTGGCCCTCATGTTCCTGGTTTATTAAAAAGGCCTATCCAAAATATTTACTTGTTTTAAGAGAGTATGTAATGACAAACCATCGTGCGACATCCCTTTCTACTATGACGTCACATTTAAACAAAACTACGAGTTGGTTTTTATTTGACACATTCAAACACTGGAGGTTGGAGAAGGCAAATCAAAAGTGCCATGTATCCTAGATATGTAGGACATTGACTGTGTAGATCTTTATGTTTTGTTTGTGATTCTTAGTATTGTTTTTGGTTTTCTTAACTACAATCATTAGATCTTTTGATATATTTGACTTGAGGAACCTGCAAACATGTCCAATTAAACGTAAAGGAGCAACCCCGAATATAAATCACAATCGGCGTTTTTCCATTTATTTTCATTAATTTTTGGCACTTACGGGTTTAAAATAATATTTTCAAATTAAATAGAGGAATAGATGTTGTACACCTTGTTATATTTTCTTATTTTCCGTGAGCAACCAATGTTTGAAAAGTTGAATCTAGGGTTCGCCAATAAAGTTCAGGATCAGAATATCCAAATTTGAGCGACGTCAACCCAAGTTGAAACAATCGTAAGTCAGCTTTTTATTATATTGGATAGTTTAAAAGTTTTGTGTAATATGGGTGATTAAGTTCAATATACCCCGTTACGAGTATTCGAACAGCATCACATTTGTGCTAAACCAAAGATGTCAAACAACTACTTTATTGTAGATAAGCATTGTGTGTACGACTGGATTTTGTGTTTGTTTGATTTTTCGAAATTCCTATCGGTACTACATGTTTTATAAAAATACACATTTTACTTTTGTCTTTAAATTATGAAGGTCATGCTTATTTTTCAATCTGAAACAAAATTAACTTTTCATTGTCCTTTTTTTTTCGGGGGGTCGAAAATATAAGGCTCCCTTGCTTATGTTGGAAAACATTTTTCGGCTACCATTCAGTTTACACTTTTTGTGTGCTGCATTGCATGTTCCCACGACAGTGGAAAAATGTTCTTATCAAATGTGGATTAATTCATTTTCGTGGGGGTCAAATTTTCATGATTTTCCTTAACAATTACTTTCGTCCGAATTACTCCTCGTCATTGTCGTCTCATGTTCATCACTTCGATATAGCTAGATTAATGCTAATTTGTTGTAAAACACTAATTTGATTTGGTGACTTGCATCGACTCTTAAAAAAAACCACGAACATTTGAAACCCACGAAAACTAGTGACACCACTGTTTGCATGTATCAAAGAATTTGCAACTAAGAAAATCATCAACCCGTGAAGAAAAAAGATTACATACACTGCATGGTAGTAGAATCTAAACCAAAGTGAAACAAAAATATCCCGGCAGTGGATAAAGATATACAATAGTGTTTGCGAGTCAAATTTATTTAAAACCACCTTTGTTCATGATTTTCTCAAGTCGGTATAGATAATTTGCATAAACCATGTACGTACATGTAACGTATATCTATTGAAAAACACAAGAAATGCATAGATCGTGGACTCGGAAAATATCTACTTTTTCTTAAAATGAAATTTTCTTCTTTTGATCTTTCGACTATTTTCTCACCAAACTATAGTTTGGCCTAACACTGAAAAAATACCGATGTGAAAATGTAGTGTGAAAAATTTTGCAGTGTAAAAAAGGTCGTGAATTTTGAATATGCAAATTTTCTACACCTTGTTCATTTCACATACACGAAAAGTATATATAAGTTGGCCAGCTACTATCTTTAAGCGAAAAAACTTTCGCGTTTATTTTTGACTCTATTAATAGAGAGAACACGAGGTGTTGCTTCTAAAATAGACTTGCAACTTGAGATCCTCGTCCGAACTTGCCCGCTGTTTCAAGCCTAGTTGGCCCTCATGTTCCTGGTTTATTAAAAAGGCCTATCCAAAATATTTACTTGTTTTAAGAGAGTATGTAATGACAAACCATCGTGCGACATCCCTTTCTACTATGACGTCACATTTAAACAAAACTACGAGTTGGTTTTTATTTGACACATTCAAACACTGGAGGTTGGAGAAGGCAAATCAAAAGTGCCATGTATCCTAGATATGTAGGACATTGACTGTGTAGATCTTTATGTTTTGTTTGTGATTCTTAGTATTGTTTTTGGTTTTCTTAACTACAATCATTAGATCTTTTGATATATTTGACTTGAGGAACCTGCAAACATGTCCAATTAAACGTAAAGGAGCAACCCCGAATATAAATCACAATCGGCGTTTTTCCATTTATTTTCATTAATTTTTGGCACTTACGGGTTTAAAATAATATTTTCAAATTAAATAGAGGAATAGATGTTGTACACCTTGTTATATTTTCTTATTTTCCGTGAGCAACCAATGTTTGAAAAGTTGAATCTAGGGTTCGCCAATAAAGTTCAGGATCAGAATATCCAAATTTGAGCGACGTCAACCCAAGTTGAAACAATCGTAAGTCAGCTTTTTATTATATTGGATAGTTTAAAAGTTTTGTGTAATATGGGTGATTAAGTTCAATATACCCCGTTACGAGTATTCGAACAGCATCACATTTGTGCTAAACCAAAGATGTCAAACAACTACTTTATTGTAGATAAGCATTGTGTGTACGACTGGATTTTGTGTTTGTTTGATTTTTCGAAATTCCTATCGGTACTACATGTTTTATAAAAATACACATTTTACTTTTGTCTTTAAATTATGAAGGTCATGCTTATTTTTCAATCTGAAACAAAATGAACTTTTCATTGTCCTTTTTTTTTCGGGGGGTCGAAAATATAAGGCTCCCTTGCTTATGTTGGAAAACATTTTTCGGCTACCATTCAGTTTACACTTTTTGTGTGCTGCATTGCATGTTCCCACGACAGTGGAAAAATGTTCTTATCAAATGTGGATTAATTCATTTTCGTGGGGGTCAAATTTTCATGATTTTCCTTAAAAATTACTTTCGTCCGAATTACTCCTCGTCATTGTCGTCTCATGTTCATCACTTCGATATAGCTAGATTAATGCTAATTTGTTGTAAAACACTAATTTGATTTGGTGACTTGCATCGACTCTTAAAAAAAACCACGAACATTTGAAACCCACGAAAACTAGTGACACCACTGTTTGCATGTATCAAAGAATTTGCAACTAAGAAAATCATCAACCCGTGAAGAAAAAAGATTACATACACTGCATGGTAGTAGAATCTAAACCAAAGTGAAACAAAAATATCCCGGCAGTGGATAAAGATATACAATAGTGTTTGCGAGTCAAATTTATTTAAAACCACCTTTGTTCATGATTTTCTCAAGTCGGTATAGATAATTTGCATAAACCATGTACGTACATGTAACGTATATCTATTGAAAAACACAAGAAATGCATAGATCGTGGACTCGGAAAATATCTACTTTTTCTTAAAATGAAATTTTCTTCTTTTGATCTTTCGACTATTTTCTCACCAAACTATAGTTTGGCCTAACACTGAAAAAATACCGATGTGAAAATGTAGTGTGAGAAATTTTGCAGTGTAAAAAAGGTCGTGAATTTTAAATATGCAAATTTTCTACACCTTGTTCATTTCACATACACGAAAAGTATATATAAGTTGGCCAGCTACTATCTTTAAGCGAAAAACTTTCGCGTTTATTTTTGACTCTATTAATAGAGAGAACACGAGGTGTTGCTTCTAAAATAGACTTGCAACTTGAGATCCTCGTCCGAACTTGCCCGCTGTTTCAAGCCTAGTTGGCCCTCATGTTCCTGGTTTATTAAAAAGGCCTATCCAAAATATTTACTTGTTTTAAGAGAGTATGTAATGACAAACCATCGTGCGACATCCCTTTCTACTATGACGTCACATTTAAACAAAACTACGAGTTGGTTTTTATTTGACACATTCAAACACTGGAGGTTGGAGAAGGCAAATCAAAAGTGCCATGTATCCTAGATATGTAGGACATTGACTGTGTAGATCTTTATGTTTTGTTTGTGATTCTTAGTATTGTTTTTGGTTTTCTTAACTACAATCATTAGATCTTTTGATATATTTGACTTGAGGAACCTGCAAACATGTCCAATTAAACGTAAAGGAGCAACCCCGAATATAAATCACAATCGGCGTTTTTCCATTTATTTTCATTAATTTTTGGCACTTACGGGTTTAAAATAATATTTTCAAATTAAATAGAGGAATAGATGTTGTACACCTTGTTATATTTTCTTATTTTCCGTGAGCAACCAATGTTTGAAAAGTTGAATCTAGGGTTCGCCAATAAAGTTCAGGATCAGAATATCCAAATTTGAGCGACGTCAACCCAAGTTGAAACAATCGTAAGTCAGCTTTTTATTATATTGGATAGTTTAAAAGTTTTGTGTAATATGGGTGATTAAGTTCAATATACCCCGTTACGAGTATTCGAACAGCATCACATTTGTGCTAAACCAAAGATGTCAAACAACTACTTTATTGTAGATAAGCATTGTGTGTACGACTGGATTTTGTGTTTGTTTGATTTTTCGAAATTCCTATCGGTACTACATGTTTTATAAAAATACACATTTTACTTTTGTCTTTAAATTATGAAGGTCATGCTTATTTTTCAATCTGAAACAAAATGAACTTTTCATTGTCCTTTTTTTTTCGGGGGGTCGAAAATATAAGGCTCCCTTGCTTATGTTGGAAAACATTTTTCGGCTACCATTCAGTTTACACTTTTTGTGTGCTGCATTGCATGTTCCCACGACAGTGGAAAAATGTTCTTATCAAATGTGGATTAATTCATTTTCGTGGGGGTCAAATTTTCATGATTTTCCTTAACAATTACTTTCGTCCGAATTACTCCTCGTCATTGTCGTCTCATGTTCATCACTTCGATATAGCTAGATTAATGCTAATTTGTTGTAAAACACTAATTTGATTTGGTGACTTGCATCGACTCTTAAAAAAAACCACGAACATTTGAAACCCACGAAAACTAGTGACACCACTGTTTGCATGTATCAAAGAATTTGCAACTAAGAAAATCATCAACCCGTGAAGAAAAAAGATTACATACACTGCATGGTAGTAGAATCTAAACCAAAGTGAAACAAAAATATCCCGGCAGTGGATAAAGATATACAATAGTGTTTGCGAGTCAAATTTATTTAAAACCACCTTTGTTCATGATTTTCTCAAGTCGGTATAGATAATTTGCATAAACCATGTACGTACATGTAACGTATATCTATTGAAAAACACAAGAAATGCATAGATCGTGGACTCGGAAAATATCTACTTTTTCTTAAAATGAAATTTTCTTCTTTTGATCTTTCGACTATTTTCTCACCAAACTATAGTTTGGCCTAACACTGAAAAAATACCGATGTGAAAATGTAGTGTGAAAAATTTTGCAGTGTAAAAAAGGTCGTGAATTTTGAATATGCAAATTTGATTTTTCGAAATTCCTATCGGTACTACATGTTTTATAAAAATACACATTTTACTTTTGTCTTTAAATTATGAAGGTCATGCTTATTTTTCAATCTGAAACAAAATGAACTTTTCATTGTCCTTTTTTTTTCGGGGGGTCGAAAATATAAGGCTCCCTTGCTTATGTTGGAAAACATTTTTCGGCTACCATTCAGTTTACACTTTTTGTGTGCTGCATTGCATGTTCCCACGACAGTGGAAAAATGTTCTTATCAAATGTGGATTAATTCATTTTCGTGGGGGTCAAATTTTCATGATTTTCCTTAAAAATTACTTTCGTCCGAATTACTCCTCGTCATTGTCGTCTCATGTTCATCACTTCGATATAGCTAGATTAATGCTAATTTGTTGTAAAACACTAATTTGATTTGGTGACTTGCATCGACTCTTAAAAAAAACCACGAACATTTGAAACCCACGAAAACTAGTAAGTGACACCACTGTTTGCATGTATCAAAGAATTTGCAACTAAGAAAATCATCAACCCGTGAAGAAAAAAGATTACATACACTGCATGGTAGTAGAATCTAAACCAAAGTGAAACAAAAATATCCCGGCAGTGGATAAAGATATACAATAGTGTTTGCGAGTCAAATTTATTTAAAACCACCTTTGTTCATGATTTTCTCAAGTCGGTATAGATAATTTGCATAAACCATGTACGTACATGTAACGTATATCTATTGAAAAACACAAGAAATGCATAGATCGTGGACTCGGAAAATATCTACTTTTTCTTAAAATGAAATTTTCTTCTTTTGATCTTTCGACTATTTTCTCACCAAACTATAGTTTGGCCTAACACTGAAAAAATACCGATGTGAAAATGTAGTGTGAAAAATTTTGCAGTGTAAAAAAGGTCGTGAATTTTGAATATGCAAATTTTCTACACCTTGTTCATTTCACATACACGAAAAGTATATATAAGTTGGCCAGCTACTATCTTTAAGCGAAAAACTTTCGCGTTTATTTTTGACTCTATTAATAGAGAGAACACGAGGTGTTGCTTCTAAAATAGACTTGCAACTTGAGATCCTCGTCCGAACTTGCCCGCTGTTTCAAGCCTAGTTGGCCCTCATGTTCCTGGTTTATTAAAAAGGCCTATCCAAAATATTTACTTGTTTTAAGAGAGTATGTAATGACAAACCATCGTGCGACATCCCTTTCTACTATGACGTCACATTTAAACAAAACTACGAGTTGGTTTTTATTTGACACATTCAAACACTGGAGGTTGGAGAAGGCAAATCAAAAGTGCCATGTATCCTAGATATGTAGGACATTGACTGTGTAGATCTTTATGTTTTGTTTGTGATTCTTAGTATTGTTTTTGGTTTTCTTAACTACAATCATTAGATCTTTTGATATATTTGACTTGAGGAACCTGCAAACATGTCCAATTAAACGTAAAGGAGCAACCCCGAATATAAATCACAATCGGCGTTTTTCCATTTATTTTCATTAATTTTTGGCACTTACGGGTTTAAAATAATATTTTCAAATCAAATAGAGGAATAGATGTTGTACACCTTGTTATATTTTCTTATTTTCCGTGAGCAACCAATGTTTGAAAAGTTGAATCTAGGGTTCGCCAATAAAGTTCAGGATCAGAATATCCAAATTTGAGCGACGTCAACCCAAGTTGAAACAATCGTAAGTCAGCTTTTTATTATATTGGATAGTTTAAAAGTTTTGTGTAATATGGGTGATTAAGTTCAATATACCCCGTTACGAGTATTCGAACAGCATCACATTTGTGCTAAACCAAAGATGTCAAACAACTACTTTATTGTAGATAAGCATTGTGTGTACGACTGGATTTTGTGTTTGTTTGATTTTTCGAAATTCCTATCGGTACTACATGTTTTATAAAAATACACATTTTACTTTTGTCTTTAAATTATGAAGGTCATGCTTATTTTTCAATCTGAAACAAAATGAACTTTTCATTGTCCTTTTTTTTTCGGGGGGTCGAAAATATAAGGCTCCCTTGCTTATGTTGGAAAACATTTTTCGGCTACCATTCAGTTAACACTTTTTGTGTGCTGCATTGCATGTTCCCACGACAGTGGAAAAATGTTCTTATCAAATGTGGATTAATTCATTTTCGTGGGGGTCAAATTTTCATGATTTTCCTTAACAATTACTTTCGTCCGAATTACTCCTCGTCATTGTCGTCTCATGTTCATCACTTCGATATAGCTAGATTAATGCTAATTTGTTGTAAAACACTAATTTGATTTGGTGACTTGCATCGACTCTTAAAAAAAACCACGAACATTTGAAACCCACGAAAACTAGTGACACCACTGTTTGCATGTATCAAAGAATTTGCAACTAAGAAAATCATCAACCCGTGAAGAAAAAAGATTACATACACTGCATGGTAGTAGAATCTAAACCAAAGTGAAACAAAAATATCCCGGCAGTGGATAAAGATATACAATAGTGTTTGCGAGTCAAATTTATTTAAAACCACCTTTGTTCATGATTTTCTCAAGTCGGTATAGATAATTTGCATAAACCATGTACGTACATGTAACGTATATCTATTGAAAAACACAAGAAATGCATAGATCGTGGACTCGGAAAATATCTACTTTTTCTTAAAATGAAATTTTCTTCTTTTGATCTTTCGACTATTTTCTCACCAAACTATAGTTTGGCCTAACACTGAAAAAATACCGATGTGAAAATGTAGTGTGAAAAATTTTGCAGTGTAAAAAAGGTCGTGAATTTTAAATATGCAAATTTTCTACACCTTGTTCATTTCACATACACGAAAAGTATATATAAGTTGGCCAGCTACTATCTTTAAGCGAAAAACTTTTGCGTTTATTTTTGACTCTATTAATAGAGAGAACACGAGGTGTTGCTTCTAAAATAGACTTGCAACTTGAGATCCTCGTCCGAACTTGCCCGCTGTTTCAAGCCTAGTTGGCCCTCATGTTCCTGGTTTATTAAAAAGGCCTATCCAAAATATTTACTTGTTTTAAGAGAGTATGTAATGACAAACCATCGTGCGACATCCCTTTCTACTATGACGTCACATTTAATAAAAACTACGAGTTGGTTTTTATTTGACACATTCAAACACTGGAGGTTGGAGAAGGCAAATCAAAAGTGCCATGTATCCTAGATATGTAGGACATTGACTGTGTAGATCTTTATGTTTTGTTTGTGATTCTTAGTATTGTTTTTGGTTTTCTTAACTACAATCATTAGATCTTTTGATATATTTGACTTGAGGAACCTGCAAACATGTCCAATTAAACGTAAAGGAGCAACCCCGAATATAAATCACAATCTGCGTTTTTCCATTTATTTTCATTAATTTTTGGCACTTACGGGTTTAAAATAATATTTTCAAATTAAATAGAGGAATAGATGTTGTACACCTTGTTATATTTTCTTATTTTCCGTGAGCAACCAATGTTTGAAAAGTTGAATCTAGGGTTCGCCAATAAAGTTCAGGATCAGAATATCCAAATTTGAGCGACGTCAACCCAAGTTGAAACAATCGTAAGTCAGCTTTTTATTATATTGGATAGTTTAAAAGTTTTGTGTAATATGGGTGATTAAGTTCAATATACCCCGTTACGAGTATTCGAACAGCATCACATTTGTGCTAAACCAAAGATGTCAAACAACTACTTTATTGTAGATAAGCATTGTGTGTACGACTGGATTTTGTGTTTGTTTGATTTTTCGAAATTCCTATCGGTACTACATGTTTTATAAAAATACACATTTTACTTTTGTCTTTAAATTATGAAGGTCATGCTTATTTTTCAATCTGAAACAAAATGAACTTTTCATTGTCCTTTTTTTTTCGGGGGGTCGAAAATATAAGGCTCCCTTGCTTATGTTGGAAAACATTTTTCGGCTACCATTCAGTTTACACTTTTTGTGTGCTGCATTGCATGTTCCCACGACAGTGGAAAAATGTTCTTATCAAATGTGGATTAATTCATTTTCGTGGGGGTCAAATTTTCATGATTTTCCTTAAAAATTACTTTCGTCCGAATTACTCCCCGTCATTGTCGTCTCATGTTCATCACTTCGATATAGCTAGATTAATGCTAATTTGTTGTAAAACACTAATTTGATTTGGTGACTTGCATCGACTCTTAAAAAAAACCACGAACATTTGAAACCCACGAAAACTAGTGACACCACTGTTTGCATGTATCAAAGAATTTGCAACTAAGAAAATCATCAACCCGTGAAGAAAAAAGATTACATACACTGCATGGTAGTAGAATCTAAACCAAAGTGAAACAAAAATATCCCGGCAGTGGATAAAGATATACAATAGTGTTTGCGAGTCAAATTTATTTAAAACCACCTTTGTTCATGATTTTCTCAAGTCGGTATAGATAATTTGCATAAACCATGTACGTACATGTAACGTATATCTATTGAAAAACACAAGAAATGCATAGATCGTGGACTCGGAAAATATCTACTTTTTCTTAAAATGAAATTTTCTTCTTTTGATCTTTCGACTATTTTCTCACCAAACTATAGTTTGGCCTAACACTGAAAAAATACCGATGTGAAAATGTAGTGTGAAAAATTTTGCAGTGTAAAAAAGGTCGTGAATTTTAAATATGCAAATTTTCTACACCTTGTTCATTTCACATACACGAAAAGTATATATAAGTTGGCCAGCTACTATCTTTAAGCGAAAAACTTTTGCGTTTATTTTTGACTCTATTAATAGAGAGAACACGAGGTGTTGCTTCTAAAATAGACTTGCAACTTGAGATCCTCGTCCGAACTTGCCCGCTGTTTCAAGCCTAGTTGGCCCTCATGTTCCTGGTTTATTAAAAAGGCCTATCCAAAATATTTACTTGTTTTAAGAGAGTATGTAATGACAAACCATCGTGCGACATCCCTTTCTACTATGACGTCACATTTAATAAAAACTACGAGTTGGTTTTTATTTGACACATTCAAACACTGGAGGTTGGAGAAGGCAAATCAAAAGTGCCATGTATCCTAGATATGTAGGACATTGACTGTGTAGATCTTTATGTTTTGTTTGTGATTCTTAGTATTGTTTTTGGTTTTCTTAACTACAATCATTAGATCTTTTGATATATTTGACTTGAGGAACCTGCAAACATGTCCAATTAAACGTAAAGGAGCAACCCCGAATATAAATCACAATCTGCGTTTTTCCATTTATTTTCATTAATTTTTGGCACTTACGGGTTTAAAATAATATTTTCAAATTAAATAGAGGAATAGATGTTGTACACCTTGTTATATTTTCTTATTTTCCGTGAGCAACCAATGTTTGAAAAGTTGAATCTAGGGTTCGCCAATAAAGTTCAGGATCAGAATATCCAAATTTGAGCGACGTCAACCCAAGTTGAAACAATCGTAAGTCAGCTTTTTATTATATTGGATAGTTTAAAAGTTTTGTGTAATATGGGTGATTAAGTTCAATATACCCCGTTACGAGTATTCGAACAGCATCACATTTGTGCTAAACCAAAGATGTCAAACAACTACTTTATTGTAGATAAGCATTGTGTGTACGACTGGATTTTGTGTTTGTTTGATTTTTCGAAATTCCTATCGGTACTACATGTTTTATAAAAATACACATTTTACTTTTGTCTTTAAATTATGAAGGTCATGCTTATTTTTCAATCTGAAACAAAATGAACTTTTCATTGTCCTTTTTTTTTCGGGGGGTCGAAAATATAAGGCTCCCTTGCTTATGTTGGAAAACATTTTTCGGCTACCATTCAGTTTACACTTTTTGTGTGCTGCATTGCATGTTCCCACGACAGTGGAAAAATGTTCTTATCAAATGTGGATTAATTCATTTTCGTGGGGGTCAAATTTTCATGATTTTCCTTAAAAATTACTTTCGTCCGAATTACTCCCCGTCATTGTCGTCTCATGTTCATCACTTCGATATAGCTAGATTAATGCTAATTTGTTGTAAAACACTAATTTGATTTGGTGACTTGCATCGACTCTTAAAAAAAACCACGAACATTTGAAACCCACGAAAACTAGTGACACCACTGTTTGCATGTATCAAAGAATTTGCAACTAAGAAAATCATCAACCCGTGAAGAAAAAAGATTACATACACTGCATGGTAGTAGAATCTAAACCAAAGTGAAACAAAAATATCCCGGCAGTGGATAAAGATATACAATAGTGTTTGCGAGTCAAATTTATTTAAAACCACCTTTGTTCATGATTTTCTCAAGTCGGTATAGATAATTTGCATAAACCATGTACGTACATGTAACGTATATCTATTGAAAAACACAAGAAATGCATAGATCGTGGACTCGGAAAATATCTACTTTTTCTTAAAATGAAATTTTCTTCTTTTGATCTTTCGACTATTTTCTCACCAAACTATAGTTTGGCCTAACACTGAAAAAATACCGATGTGAAAAATTTTGCAGTGTAAAAAAGGTCGTGAATTTTGAATATGCAAATTTTCTACACCTTGTTCATTTCACATACACGAAAAGTATATATAAGTTGGCCAGCTACTATCTTTAAGCGAAAAACTTTCGCGTTTATTTTTGACTCTATTAATAGAGAGAACACGAGGTGTTGCTTCTAAAATAGACTTGCAACTTGAGATCCTCGTCCGAACTTGCCCGCTGTTTCAAGCCTAGTTGGCCCTCATGTTCCTGGTTTATTAAAAAGGCCTATCCAAAATATTTACTTGTTTTAAGAGAGTATGTAATGACAAACCATCGTGCGACATCCCTTTCTACTATGACGTCACATTTAAACAAAACTACGAGTTGGTTTTTATTTGACACATTCAAACACTGGAGGTTGGAGAAGGCAAATCAAAAGTGCCATGTATCCTAGATATGTAGGACATTGACTGTGTAGATCTTTATGTTTTGTTTGTGATTCTTAGTATTGTTTTTGGTTTTCTTAACTACAATCATTAGATCTTTTGATATATTTGACTTGAGGAACCTGCAAACATGTCCAATTAAACGTAAAGGAGCAACCCCGAATATAAATCACAATCGGCGTTTTTCCATTTATTTTCATTAATTTTTGGCACTTACGGGTTTAAAATAATATTTTCAAATTAAATAGAGGAATATATGTTGTACACCTTGTTATATTTTCTTATTTTCCGTGAGCAACCAATGTTTGAAAAGTTGAATCTAGGGTTCGCCAATAAAGTTCAGGATCAGAATATCCAAATTTGAGCGACGTCAACCCAAGTTGAAACAATCGTAAGTCAGCTTTTTATTATATTGGATAGTTTAAAAGTTTTGTGTAATATGGGTGATTAAGTTCAATATACCCCGTTACGAGTATTCGAACAGCATCACATTTGTGCTAAACCAAAGATGTCAAACAACTACTTTATTGTAGATAAGCATTGTGTGTACGACTGGATTTTGTGTTTGTTTGATTTTTCGAAATTCCTATCGGTACTACATGTTTTATAAAAATACACATTTTACTTTTGTCTTTAAATTATGAAGGTCATGCTTATTTTTCAATCTGAAACAAAATGAACTTTTCATTGTCCTTTTTTTTTCGGGGGGTCGAAAATATAAGGCTCCCTTGCTTATGTTGGAAAACATTTTTCGGCTACCATTCAGTTTACACTTTTTGTGTGCTGCATTGCATGTTCCCACGACAGTGGAAAAATGTTCTTATCAAATGTGGATTAATTCATTTTCGTGGGGGTCAAATTTTCATGATTTTCCTTAAAAATTACTTTCGTCCGAATTACTCCCCGTCATTGTCGTCTCATGTTCATCACTTCGATATAGCTAGATTAATGCTAATTTGTTGTAAAACACTAATTTGATTTGGTGACTTGCATCGACTCTTAAAAAAAACCACGAACATTTGAAACCCACGAAAACTAGTGACACCACTGTTTGCATGTATCAAAGAATTTGCAACTAAGAAAATCATCAACCCGTGAAGAAAAAAGATTACATACACTGCATGGTAGTAGAATCTAAACCAAAGTGAAACAAAAATATCCCGGCAGTGGATAAAGATATACAATAGTGTTTGCGAGTCAAATTTATTTAAAACCACCTTTGTTCATGATTTTCTCAAGTCGGTATAGATAATTTGCATAAACCATGTACGTACATGTAACGTATATCTATTGAAAAACACAAGAAATGCATAGATCGTGGACTCGGAAAATATCTACTTTTTCTTAAAATGAAATTTTCTTCTTTTGATCTTTCGACTATTTTCTCACCAAACTATAGTTTGGCCTAACACTGAAAAAATACCGATGTGAAAATGTAGTGTGAAAAATTTTGCAGTGTAAAAAAGGTCGTGAATTTTAAATATGCAAATTTTCTACACCTTGTTCATTTCACATACACGAAAAGTATATATAAGTTGGCCAGCTACTATCTTTAAGCGAAAAACTTTTGCGTTTATTTTTGACTCTATTAATAGAGAGAACACGAGGTGTTGCTTCTAAAATAGACTTGCAACTTGAGATCCTCGTCCGAACTTGCCCGCTGTTTCAAGCCTAGTTGGCCCTCATGTTCCTGGTTTATTAAAAAGGCCTATCCAAAATATTTACTTGTTTTAAGAGAGTATGTAATGACAAACCATCGTGCGACATCCCTTTCTACTATGACGTCACATTTAAACAAAACTACGAGTTGGTTTTTATTTGACACATTCAAACACTGGAGGTTGGAGAAGGCAAATCAAAAGTGCCATGTATCCTAGATATGTAGGACATTGACTGTGTAGATCTTTATGTTTTGTTTGTGATTCTTAGTATTGTTTTTGGTTTTCTTAACTACAATCATTAGATCTTTTGATATATTTGACTTGAGGAACCTGCAAACATGTCCAATTAAACGTAAAGGAGCAACCCCGAATATAAATCACAATCGGCGTTTTTCCATTTATTTTCATTAATTTTTGGCACTTACGGGTTTAAAATAATATTTTCAAATTAAATAGAGGAATATATGTTGTACACCTTGTTATATTTTCTTATTTTCCGTGAGCAACCAATGTTTGAAAAGTTGAATCTAGGGTTCGCCAATAAAGTTCAGGATCAGAATATCCAAATTTGAGCGACGTCAACCCAAGTTGAAACAATCGTAAGTCAGCTTTTTATTATATTGGATAGTTTAAAAGTTTTGTGTAATATGGGTGATTAAGTTCAATATACCCCGTTACGAGTATTCGAACAGCATCACATTTGTGCTAAACCAAAGATGTCAAACAACTACTTTATTGTAGATAAGCATTGTGTGTACGACTGGATTTTGTGTTTGTTTGATTTTTCGAAATTCCTATCGGTACTACATGTTTTATAAAAATACACATTTTACTTTTGTCTTTAAATTATGAAGGTCATGCTTATTTTTCAATCTGAAACAAAATGAACTTTTGATTGTCCTTTTTTTTTCGGGGGGTCGAAAATATAAGGCTCCCTTGCTTATGTTAGAAAACATTTTTCGGCTACCATTCAGTTTACACTTTTTGTGTGCTGCATTGCATGTTCCCACGACAGTGGAAAAATGTTCTTATCAAATGTGGATTAATTCATTTTCGTGGGGGTCAAATTTTCATGATTTTCCTTAAAAATTACTTTCGTCCGAATTACTCCTCGTCATTGTCGTCTCATGTTCATCACTTCGATATAGCTAGATTAATGCTAATTTGTTGTAAAACACTAATTTGATTTGGTGACTTGCATCGACTCTTAAAAAAAACCACGAACATTTGAAACCCACGAAAACTAGTGACACCACTGTTTGCATGTATCAAAGAATTTGCAACTAAGAAAATCATCAACCCGTGAAGAAAAAAGATTACATACACTGCATGGTAGTAGAATCTAAACCAAAGTGAAACAAAAATATCCCGGCAGTGGATAAAGATATACAATAGTGTTTGCGAGTCAAATTTATTTAAAACCACCTTTGTTCATGATTTTCTCAAGTCGGTATAGATAATTTGCATAAACCATGTACGTACATGTAACGTATATCTATTGAAAAACACAAGAAATGCATAGATCGTGGACTCGGAAAATATCTACGTTTTCTTAAAATGAAATTTTCTTCTTTTGATCTTTCGACTATTTTCTCACCAAACTATAGTTTGGCCTAACACTGAAAAAATACCGATGTGAAAATGTAGTGTGAAAAATTTTGCAGTGTAAAAAAGGTCGTGAATTTTGAATATGCAAATTTTCTACACCTTGTTCATTTCACATACACGAAAAGTATATATAAGTTGGCCAGCTACTATCTTTAAGCGAAAAACTTTCGCGTTTATTTTTGACTCTATTAATAGAGAGAACACGAGGTGTTGCTTCTAAAATAGACTTGCAACTTGAGATCCTCGTCCGAACTTGCCCGCTGTTTCAAGCCTAGTTGGCCCTCATGTTCCTGGTTTATTAAAAAGGCCTATCCAAAATATTTACTTGTTTTAAGAGAGTATGTAATGACAAACCATCGTGCGACATCCCTTTCTACTATGACGTCACATTTAAACAAAACTACGAGTTGGTTTTTATTTGACACATTCAAACACTGGAGGTTGGAGAAGGCAAATCAAAAGTGCCATGTATCCTAGATATGTAGGACATTGACTGTGTAGATCTTTATGTTTTGTTTGTGATTCTTAGTATTGTTTTTGGTTTTCTTAACTACAATCATTAGATCTTTTGATATATTTGACTTGAGGAACCTGCAAACATGTCCAATTAAACGTAAAGGAGCAACCCCGAATATAAATCACAATCGGCGTTTTTCCATTTATTTTCATTAATTTTTGGCACTTACGGGTTTAAAATAATATTTTCAAATTAAATAGAGGAATATATGTTGTACACCTTGTTATATTTTCTTATTTTCCGTGAGCAACCAATGTTTGAAAAGTTGAATCTAGGGTTCGCCAATAAAGTTCAGGATCAGAATATCCAAATTTGAGCGACGTCAACCCAAGTTGAAACAATCGTAAGTCAGCTTTTTATTATATTGGATAGTTTAAAAGTTTTGTGTAATATGGGTGATTAAGTTCAATATACCCCGTTACGAGTATTCGAACAGCATCACATTTGTGCTAAACCAAAGATGTCAAACAACTACTTTATTGTAGATAAGCATTGTGTGTACGACTGGATTTTGTGTTTGTTTGATTTTTCGAAATTCCTATCGGTACTACATGTTTTATAAAAATACACATTTTACTTTTGTCTTTAAATTATGAAGGTCATGCTTATTTTTCAATCTGAAACAAAATGAACTTTTCATTGTCCTTTTTTTTTCGGGGGGTCGAAAATATAAGGCTCCCTTGCTTATGTTGGAAAACATTTTTCGGCTACCATTCAGTTTACACTTTTTGTGTGCTGTATTGCATGTTCCCACGACAGTGGAAAAATGTTCTTATCAAATGTGGATTAATTCATTTTCGTGGGGGTCAAATTTTCATGATTTTCCTTAAAAATTACTTTCGTCCGAATTACTCCTCGTCATTGTCGTCTCATGTTCATCACTTCGATATAGCTAGATTAATGCTAATTTGTTGTAAAACACTAATTTGATTTGGTGACTTGCATCGACTCTTAAAAAAAACCACGAACATTTGAAACCCACGAAAACTAGTGACACCACTGTTTGCATGTATCAAAGAATTTGCAACTAAGAAAATCATCAACCCGTGAAGAAAAAAGATTACATACACTGCATGGTAGTAGAATCTAAACCAAAGTGAAACAAAAATATCCCGGCAGTGGATAAAGATATACAATAGTGTTTGCGAGTCAAATTTATTTAAAACCACCTTTGTTCATGATTTTCTCAAGTCGGTATAGATAATTTGCATAAACCATGTACGTACATGTAACGTATATCTATTGAAAAACACAAGAAATGCATAGATCGTGGACTCGGAAAATATCTACGTTTTCTTAAAATGAAATTTTCTTCTTTTGATCTTTCGACTATTTTCTCACCAAACTATAGTTTTGCCTAACACTGAAAAAATACCGATGTGAAAATGTAGTGTGAAAAATTTTGCAGTGTAAAAAAGGTCGTGAATTTTGAATATGCAAATTTTCTACACCTTGTTCATTTCACATACACGAAAAGTATATATAAGTTGGCCAGCTACTATCTTTAAGCGAAAAACTTTCGCGTTTATTTTTGACTCTATTAATAGAGAGAACACGAGGTGTTGCTTCTAAAATAGACTTGCAACTTGAGATCCTCGTCCGAACTTGCCCGCTGTTTCAAGCCTAGTTGGCCCTCATGTTCCTGGTTTATTAAAAAGGCCTATCCAAAATATTTACTTGTTTTAAGAGAGTATGTAATGACAAACCATCGTGCGACATCCCTTTCTACTATGACGTCACATTTAAACAAAACTACGAGTTGGTTTTTATTTGACACATTCAAACACTGGAGGTTGGAGAAGGCAAATCAAAAGTGCCATGTATCCTAGATATGTAGGACATTGACTGTGTAGATCTTTATGTTTTGTTTGTGATTCTTAGTATTGTTTTTGGTTTTCTTAACTACAATCATTAGATCTTTTGATATATTTGACTTGAGGAACCTGCAAACATGTCCAATTAAACGTAAAGGAGCAACCCCGAATATAAATCACAATCGGCGTTTTTCCATTTATTTTCATTAATTTTTGGCACTTACGGGTTTAAAATAATATTTTCAAATTAAATAGAGGAATAGATGTTGTACACCTTGTTATATTTTCTTATTTTCCGTGAGCAACCAATGTTTGAAAAGTTGAATCTAGGGTTCGCCAATAAAGTTCAGGATCAGAATATCCAAATTTGAGCGACGTCAACCCAAGTTGAAACAATCGTAAGTCAGCTTTTTATTATATTGGATAGTTTAAAAGTTTTGTGTAATATGGGTGATTAAGTTCAATATACCCCGTTACGAGTATTCGAACAGCATCACATTTGTGCTAAACCAAAGATGTCAAACAACTACTTTATTGTAGATAAGCATTGTGTGTACGACTGGATTTTGTGTTTGTTTGATTTTTCGAAATTCCTATCGGTACTACATGTTTTATAAAAATACACATTTTACTTTTGTCTTTAAATTATGAAGGTCATGCTTATTTTTCAATCTGAAACAAAATGAACTTTTCATTGTCCTTTTTTTTTCGGGGGGTCGAAAATATAAGGCTCCCTTGCTTATGTTGGAAAACATTTTTCGGCTACCATTCAGTTTACACTTTTTGTGTGCTGCATTGCATGTTCCCACGACAGTGGAAAAATGTTCTTATCAAATGTGGATTAATTCATTTTCGTGGGGGTCAAATTTTCATGATTTTCCTTAAAAATTACTTTCGTCCGAATTACTCCTCGTCATTGTCGTCTCATGTTCATCACTTCGATATAGCTAGATTAATGCTAATTTGTTGTAAAACACTAATTTGATTTGGTGACTTGCATCGACTCTTAAAAAAAACCACGAACATTTGAAACCCACGAAAACTAGTGACACCACTGTTTGCATGTATCAAAGAATTTGCAACTAAGAAAATCATCAACCCGTGAAGAAAAAAGATTACATACACTGCATGGTAGTAGAATCTAAACCAAAGTGAAACAAAAATATCCCGGCAGTGGATAAAGATATACAATAGTGTTTGCGAGTCAAATTTATTTAAAACCACCTTTGTTCATGATTTTCTCAAGTCGGTATAGATAATTTGCATAAACCATGTACGTACATGTAACGTATATCTATTGAAAAACACAAGAAATGCATAGATCGTGGACTCGGAAAATATCTACTTTTTCTTAAAATGAAATTTTCTTCTTTTGATCTTTCGACTATTTTCTCACCAAACTATAGTTTGGCCTAACACTGAAAAAATACCGATGTGAAAATGTAGTGTGAAAAATTTTGCAGTGTAAAAAAGGTCGTGAATTTTGAATATGCAAATTTTCTACACCTTGTTCATTTCACATACACGAAAAGTATATATAAGTTGGCCAGCTACTATCTTTAAGCGAAAAACTTTCGCGTTTATTTTTGACTCTATTAATAGAGAGAACACGAGGTGTTGCTTCTAAAATAGACTTGCAACTTGAGATCCTCGTCCGAACTTGCCCGCTGTTTCAAGCCTAGTTGGCCCTCATGTTCCTGGTTTATTAAAAAGGCCTATCCAAAATATTTACTTGTTTTAAGAGAGTATGTAATGACAAACCATCGTGCGACATCCCTTTCTACTATGACGTCACATTTAAACAAAACTACGAGTTGGTTTTTATTTGACACATTCAAACACTGGAGGTTGGAGAAGGCAAATCAAAAGTGCCATGTATCCTAGATATGTAGGACATTGACTGTGTAGATCTTTATGTTTTGTTTGTGATTCTTAGTATTGTTTTTGGTTTTCTTAACTACAATCATTAGATCTTTTGATATATTTGACTTGAGGAACCTGCAAACATGTCCAATTAAACGTAAAGGAGCAACCCCGAATATAAATCACAATCGGCGTTTTTCCATTTATTTTCATTAATTTTTGGCACTTACGGGTTTAAAATAATATTTTCAAATTAAATAGAGGAATAGATGTTGTACACCTTGTTATATTTTCTTATTTTCCGTGAGCAACCAATGTTTGAAAAGTTGAATCTAGGGTTCGCCAATAAAGTTCAGGATCAGAATATCCAAATTTGAGCGACGTCAACCCAAGTTGAAACAATCGTAAGTCAGCTTTTTATTATATTGGATAGTTTAAAAGTTTTGTGTAATATGGGTGATTAAGTTCAATATACCCCGTTACGAGTATTCGAACAGCATCACATTTGTGCTAAACCAAAGATGTCAAACAACTACTTTATTGTAGATAAGCATTGTGTGTACGACTGGATTTTGTGTTTGTTTGATTTTTCGAAATTCCTATCGGTACTACATGTTTTATAAAAATACACATTTTACTTTTGTCTTTAAATTATGAAGGTCATGCTTATTTTTTCAATCTGAAACAAAATGAACTTTTCATTGTCCTTTTTTTTTTCGGGGGGTCGAAAATATAAGGCTCCCTTGCTTATGTTGGAAAACATTTTTCGGCTACCATTCAGTTTACACTTTTTGTGTGCTGCATTGCATGTTCCCACGACAGTGGAAAAATGTTCTTATCAAATGTGGATTAATTCATTTTCGTGGGGGTCAAATTTTCATGATTTTCTTTAAAAATTACTTTCGTCCGAATTACTCCTCGTCATTGTCGTCTCATGTTCATCACTTCGATATAGCTAGATTAATGCTAATTTGTTGTAAAACACTAATTTGATTTGGTGACTTGCATCGACTCTTAAAAAAAACCACGAACATTTGAAACCCACGAAAACTAGTGACACCACTGTTTGCATGTATCAAAGAATTTGCAACTAAGAAAATCATCAACCCGTGAAGAAAAAAGATTACATACACTGCATGGTAGTAGAATCTAAACCAAAGTGAAACAAAAATATCCCGGCAGTGGATAAAGATATACAATAGTGTTTGCGAGTCAAATTTATTTAAAACCACCTTTGTTCATGATTTTCTCAAGTCGGTATAGATAATTTGCATAAACCATGTACGTACATGTAACGTATATCTATTGAAAAACACAAGAAATGCATAGATCGTGGACTCGGAAAATATCTACTTTTTCTTAAAATGAAATTTTCTTCTTTTGATCTTTCGACTATTTTCTCACCAAACTATAGTTTGGCCTAACACTGAAAAAATACCGATGTGAAAATGTAGTGTGAAAAATTTTGCAGTGTAAAAAAGGTCGTGAATTTTAAATATGCAAATTTTCTACACCTTGTTCATTTCACATACACGAAAAGTATATATAAGTTGGCCAGCTACTATCTTTAAGCGAAAAACTTTTGCGTTTATTTTTGACTCTATTAATAGAGAGAACACGAGGTGTTGCTTCTAAAATAGACTTGCAACTTGAGATCCTCGTCCGAACTTGCCCGCTGTTTCAAGCCTAGTTGGCCCTCATGTTCCTGGTTTATTAAAAAGGCCTATCCAAAATATTTACTTGTTTTAAGAGAGTATGTAATGACAAACCATCGTGCGACATCCCTTTCTACTATGACGTCACATTTAAACAAAACTACGAGTTGGTTTTTATTTGACACATTCAAACACTGGAGGTTGGAGAAGGCAAATCAAAAGTGCCATGTATCCTAGATATGTAGGACATTGACTGTGTAGATCTTTATGTTTTGTTTGTGATTCTTAGTATTGTTTTTGGTTTTCTTAACTACAATCATTAGATCTTTTGATATATTTGACTTGAGGAACCTGCAAACATGTCCAATTAAACGTAAAGGAGCAACCCCGAATATAAATCACAATCGGCGTTTTTCCATTTATTTTCATTAATTTTTGGCACTTACGGGTTTAAAATAATATTTTCAAATTAAATAGAGGAATAGATGTTGTACACCTTGTTATATTTTCTTATTTTCCGTGAGCAACCAATGTTTGAAAAGTTGAATCTAGGGTTCGCCAATAAAGTTCAGGATCAGAATATCCAAATTTGAGCGACGTCAACCCAAGTTGAAACAATCGTAAGTCAGCTTTTTATTATATTGGATAGTTTAAAAGTTTTGTGTAATATGGGTGATTAAGTTCAATATACCCCGTTACGAGTATTCGAACAGCATCACATTTGTGCTAAACCAAAGATGTCAAACAACTACTTTATTGTAGATAAGCATTGTGTGTACGACTGGATTTTGTGTTTGTTTGATTTTTCGAAATTCCTATCGGTACTACATGTTTTATAAAAATACACATTTTACTTTTGTCTTTAAATTATGAAGGTCATGCTTATTTTTCAATCTGAAACAAAATGAACTTTTCATTGTCCTTTTTTTTTCGGGGGGTCGAAAATATAAGGCTCCCTTGCTTATGTTGGAAAACATTTTTCGGCTACCATTCAGTTTACACTTTTTGTGTGCTGCATTGCATGTTCCCACGACAGTGGAAAAATGTTCTTATCAAATGTGGATTAATTCATTTTCGTGGGGGTCAAATTTTCATGATTTTCCTTAACAATTACTTTCGTCCGAATTACTCCCCGTCATTGTCGTCTCATGTTCATCACTTCGATATAGCTAGATTAATGCTAATTTGTTGTAAAACACTAATTTGATTTGGTGACTTGCATCGACTCTTAAAAAAAACCACGAACATTTGAAACCCACGAAAACTAGTGACACCACTGTTTGCATGTATCAAAGAATTTGCAACTAAGAAAATCATCAACCCGTGAAGAAAAAAGATTACATACACTGCATGGTAGTAGAATCTAAACCAAAGTGAAACAAAAATATCCCGGCAGTGG
Organism: Arcuatula senhousia; assembly: GCA_963971305.1. Taxonomy (NCBI): domain Eukaryota; kingdom Metazoa; phylum Mollusca; class Bivalvia; order Mytilida; family Mytilidae; genus Arcuatula; species Arcuatula senhousia. Next base: position 16,148,965 of record OZ020311.1, on the reverse strand, counting down.
ATAAAGATATACAATAGTGTTTGCGAGTCAAATTTATTTAAAACCACCTTTGTTCATGATTTTCTCAAGTCGGTATAGATAATTTGCATAAACCATGTACGTACATGTAACGTATATCTATTGAAAAACACAAGAAATGCATAGATCGTGGACTCGGAAAATATCTACTTTTTCTTAAAATGAAATTTTCTTCTTTTGATCTTTCGACTATTTTCTCACCAAACTATAGTTTGGCCTAACACTGAAAAAATACCGATGTGAAAATGTAGTGTGAAAAATTTTGCAGTGTAAAAAAGGTCGTGAATTTTAAATATGCAAATTTTCTACACCTTGTTCATTTCACATACACGAAAAGTATATATAAGTTGGCCAGCTACTATCTTTAAGCGAAAAACTTTTGCGTTTATTTTTGACTCTATTAATAGAGAGAACACGAGGTGTTGCTTCTAAAATAGACTTGCAACTTGAGATCCTCGTCCGAACTTGCCCGCTGTTTCAAGCCTAGTTGGCCCTCATGTTCCTGGTTTATTAAAAAGGCCTATCCAAAATATTTACTTGTTTTAAGAGAGTATGTAATGACAAACCATCGTGCGACATCCCTTTCTACTATGACGTCACATTTAAACAAAACTACGAGTTGGTTTTTATTTGACACATTCAAACACTGGAGGTTGGAGAAGGCAAATCAAAAGTGCCATGTATCCTAGATATGTAGGACATTGACTGTGTAGATCTTTATGTTTTGTTTGTGATTCTTAGTATTGTTTTTGGTTTTCTTAACTACAATCATTAGATCTTTTGATATATTTGACTTGAGGAACCTGCAAACATGTCCAATTAAACGTAAAGGAGCAACCCCGAATATAAATCACAATCTGCGTTTTTCCATTTATTTTCATTAATTTTTGGCACTTACGGGTTTAAAATAATATTTTCAAATTAAATAGAGGAATAGATGTTGTACACCTTGTTATATTTTCTTATTTTCCGTGAGCAACCAATGTTTGAAAAGTTGAATCTAGGGTTCGCCAATAAAGTTCAGGATCAGAATATCCAAATTTGAGCGACGTCAACCCAAGTTGAAACAATCGTAAGTCAGCTTTTTATTATATTGGATAGTTTAAAAGTTTTGTGTAATATGGGTGATTAAGTTCAATATACCCCGTTACGAGTATTCGAACAGCATCACATTTGTGCTAAACCAAAGATGTCAAACAACTACTTTATTGTAGATAAGCATTGTGTGTACGACTGGATTTTGTGTTTGTTTGATTTTTCGAAATTCCTATCGGTACTACATGTTTTATAAAAATACACATTTTACTTTTGTCTTTAAATTATGAAGGTCATGCTTATTTTTCAATCTGAAACAAAATGAACTTTTCATTGTCCTTTTTTTTTCGGGGGGTCGAAAATATAAGGCTCCCTTGCTTATGTTGGAAAACATTTTTCGGCTACCATTCAGTTTACACTTTTTGTGTGCTGCATTGCATGTTCCCACGACAGTGGAAAAATGTTCTTATCAAATGTGGATTAATTCATTTTCGTGGGGGTCAAATTTTCATGATTTTCCTTAACAATTACTTTCGTCCGAATTACTCCCCGTCATTGTCGTCTCATGTTCATCACTTCGATATAGCTAGATTAATGCTAATTTGTTGTAAAACACTAATTTGATTTGGTGACTTGCATCGACTCTTAAAAAAAACCACGAACATTTGAAACCCACGAAAACTAGTGACACCACTGTTTGCATGTATCAAAGAATTTGCAACTAAGAAAATCATCAACCCGTGAAGAAAAAAGATTACATACACTGCATGGTAGTAGAATCTAAACCAAAGTGAAACAAAAATATCCCGGCAGTGGATAAAGATATACAATAGTGTTTGCGAGTCAAATTTATTTTAAACCACCTTTGTTCATGATTTTCTCAAGTCGGTATAGATAATTTGCATAAACCATGTACGTACATGTAACGTATATCTATTGAAAAACACAAGAAATGCATAGATCGTGGACTCGGAAAATATCTACTTTTTCTTAAAATGAAATTTTCTTCTTTTGATCTTTCGACTATTTTCTCACCAAACTATAGTTTGGCCTAACACTGAAAAAATACCGATGTGAAAAATTTTGCAGTGTAAAAAAGGTCGTGAATTTTGAATATGCAAATTTTCTACACCTTGTTCATTTCACATACACGAAAAGTATATATAAGTTGGCCAGCTACTATCTTTAAGCGAAAAACTTTCGCGTTTATTTTTGACTCTATTAATAGAGAGAACACGAGGTGTTGCTTCTAAAATAGACTTGCAACTTGAGATCCTCGTCCGAACTTGCCCGCTGTTTCAAGCCTAGTTGGCCCTCATGTTCCTGGTTTATTAAAAAGGCCTATCCAAAATATTTACTTGTTTTAAGAGAGTATGTAATGACAAACCATCGTGCGACATCCCTTTCTACTATGACGTCACATTTAAACAAAACTACGAGTTGGTTTTTATTTGACACATTCAAACACTGGAGGTTGGAGAAGGCAAATCAAAAGTGCCATGTATCCTAGATATGTAGGACATTGACTGTGTAGATCTTTATGTTTTGTTTGTGATTCTTAGTATTGTTTTTGGTTTTCTTAACTACAATCATTAGATCTTTTGATATATTTGACTTGAGGAACCTGCAAACATGTCCAATTAAACGTAAAGGAGCAACCCCGAATATAAATCACAATCGGCGTTTTTCCATTTATTTTCATTAATTTTTGGCACTTACGGGTTTAAAATAATATTTTCAAATTAAATAGAGGAATATATGTTGTACACCTTGTTATATTTTCTTATTTTCCGTGAGCAACCAATGTTTGAAAAGTTGAATCTAGGGTTCGCCAATAAAGTTCAGGATCAGAATATCCAAATTTGAGCGACGTCAACCCAAGTTGAAACAATCGTAAGTCAGCTTTTTATTATATTGGATAGTTTAAAAGTTTTGTGTAATATGGGTGATTAAGTTCAATATACCCCGTTACGAGTATTCGAACAGCATCACATTTGTGCTAAACCAAAGATGTCAAACAACTACTTTATTGTAGATAAGCATTGTGTGTACGACTGGATTTTGTGTTTGTTTGATTTTTCGAAATTCCTATCGGTACTACATGTTTTATAAAAATACACATTTTACTTTTGTCTTTAAATTATGAAGGTCATGCTTATTTTTCAATCTGAAACAAAATGAACTTTTCATTGTCCTTTTTTTTTCGGGGGGTCGAAAATATAAGGCTCCCTTGCTTATGTTGGAAAACATTTTTCGGCTACCATTCAGTTTACACTTTTTGTGTGCTGCATTGCATGTTCCCACGACAGTGGAAAAATGTTCTTATCAAATGTGGATTAATTCATTTTCGTGGGGGTCAAATTTTCATGATTTTCCTTAAAAATTACTTTCGTCCGAATTACTCCTCGTCATTGTCGTCTCATGTTCATCACTTCGATATAGCTAGATTAATGCTAATTTGTTGTAAAACACTAATTTGATTTGGTGACTTGCATCGACTCTTAAAAAAAACCATGAACATTTGAAACCCACGAAAACTAGTGACACCACTGTTTGCATGTATCAAAGAATTTGCAACTAAGAAAATCATCAACCCGTGAAGAAAAAAGATTACATACACTGCATGGTGGTAGAATCTAAACCAAAGTGAAACAAAAATATCCCGGTAGTGGATAAAGATATACAATAGTGTTTGCGAGTCAAATTTATTTAAAACCACCTTTGTTCATGATTTTCTCAAGTCGGTATAGATAATTTGCATAAACCATGTACGTACATGTAACGTATATCTATTGAAAAACACAAGAAATGCATAGATCGTGGACTCGGAAAATATCTACTTTTTCTTAAAATGAAATTTTCTTCTTTTGATCTTTCGACTATTTTCTCACCAAACTATAGTTTGGCCTAACACTGAAAAAATACCGATGTGAAAATGTAGTGTGAAAAATTTTGCAGTGTAAAAAAGGTCGTGAATTTTGAATATGCAAATTTTCTACACCTTGTTCATTTCACATACACGAAAAGTATATATAAGTTGGCCAGCTACTATCTTTAAGCGAAAAACTTTCGCGTTTATTTTTGACTCTATTAATAGAGAGAACACGAGGTGTTGCTTCTAAAATAGACTTGCAACTTGAGATCCTCGTCCGAACTTGCCCGCTGTTTCAAGCCTAGTTGGCCCTCATGTTCCTGGTTTATTAAAAAGGCCTATCCAAAATATTTACTTGTTTTAAGAGAGTATGTAATGACAAACCATCGTGCGACATCCCTTTCTACTATGACGTCACATTTAAACAAAACTACGAGTTGGTTTTTATTTGACACATTCAAACACTGGAGGTTGGAGAAGGCAAATCAAAAGTGCCATGTATCCTAGATATGTAGGACATTGACTGTGTAGATCTTTATGTTTTGTTTGTGATTCTTAGTATTGTTTTTGGTTTTCTTAACTACAATCATTAGATCTTTTGATATATTTGACTTGAGGAACCTGCAAACATGTCCAATTAAACGTAAAGGAGCAACCCCGAATATAAATCACAATCGGCGTTTTTCCATTTATTTTCATTAATTTTTGGCACTTACGGGTTTAAAATAATATTTTCAAATTAAATAGAGGAATATATGTTGTACACCTTGTTATATTTTCTTATTTTCCGTGAGCAACCAATGTTTGAAAAGTTGAATCTAGGGTTCGCCAATAAAGTTCAGGATCAGAATATCCAAATTTGAGCGACGTCAACCCAAGTTGAAACAATCGTAAGTCAGCTTTTTAGCTCACCTGGACCGAAGGTCCATGTGAGCTATTACCATCACTTGGCGTCCGTCGTCGTCGTCTGTCGTCTGTCGTCGTCTGTCGTCGTCGTCGTCTGTTAACAATTTTTCAAAAATCTTCTCCTCTGAAACTACCAAACAGAATTTAATGAAACTTGGTATGAATGATCCTTAGGGTGTCCTGCACCAAACTTGTGTTTTGATTTTTGATCCGATAAAAAACATGGCCGCCGTTACTAAAAATAGACTAGGGGGGTCAGACTACTGTTTTTGGCTTATAAATCAAAAAGTATAAGAGATAGAGGAAATCTGAGGCCACGCTACTGATTCAGCATCAAAAGCTCTACAAAAGTCTCCATTTGGTCAAAGTTGTCAGATGACCCCTTATAGGGGTTACGGCCCTTTAAAGGTGAAAAATAGCATTTTTTCATGTTTTTGGCCTACAGAATGAAAACTATTGCAGATAGAGATTAGCTGTTGCTTGCTTAAATGTTCAGCTCATTTAACTCTACAAAAGTCTCCATAGGGTCGAAGTTGTCAGATGACCCCTTATAGGGGTTACGGCCCCTTAAAGGTGAAAAATAGCCATTTTTCATGTTTTTGGCCTACAGAATGAAAACTATTGCAGATAGAGATTAGCTGTTGCTTGCTTAAATGTTCAGCTCATTTAGCTCTACGAAATTCTCCATAGGGTTGAAGTTGTCAGATGACTCCTTATAGGAGTTACGACCCCTGAAAAATAGCGATTTTTCATGTTTTTGGCCTACAGAATGAAAACTATTGCAGATAGAGATAAGTTGTTGCTTGCTTAAATGTTCAGCTCATTTAGCTTTACAAAATTCTCCATAGGGTCGAAGTTGTCAGATGACCCCTTATAGGGGTTACGGCCCCTGAAAAATAGCGATTTTTCATGTTTTTGTCCTACAGAATGAAAACTATTGCAGATAGAGATTAGCTGTTGCTTGCTCAAATGTTCAGCCCATTTAGCTCTACAAAATTCTTCATAGGGTCGAAGTTGTCAGATGACCCCTTATAGGGGTTACGGCCCCTGAAAAATAGCCATTTTTCATGTTTTTGGCCTACAGAATGAAAACTATTGCAGATAGAGATTAGCTGTTGCTTGCTTAAATGTTCAGCTCATTTAGCTCTACAAATTTCTCCACAGGGTCGAAGTTGTCAGATGACCCCTTATAGGGGTTACGGCCCCTGAAAAAAGTGATTTTTCATGTTTTTGGCCTACAGAATGAAAACTATTGCAGATAGAGATTAGCTGTTGCTTGCTTAAATGTTCAGCCCATTTAGCTCTACAAAATTCTTCATAGGGTCGAAGTTGTCAGATGACCCCTTATAGGGGTTACGGCCCCTGAAAAATAGCCATTTTTCATGTTTTTGGCCTACAGAATGAAAACTATTGCAGATAGAGATTAGCTGTTGCTTGCTTAAATGTTCAGCTCATTTAGCTCTACAAAATTCTCCACAGGGTCGAAGTTGTCAGATGACCCCTTATAGGGGTTACGGCCCCTGAAAAAAGTGATTTTTCATGTTTTTGGCCTACAGAATGAAAACTATTGCAGATAGAGATTAGCTGTTGCTTGCTTAAATGTTCAGCTCATTTAGCTCTACAAAAGTATAGGGTCAACATCAAGACCAGGTGAGCGATTCAGGCTCCTGGGAGCCTCTTGTTTCAGATGTAACTCAGATGTAACTGTTTTATATACATGTAACCTATTTGTAACCATTCTGGGATAAGGCCTTCATATTTTATATAAATAATGTTTGTAACCCTTTTTATTATACGACTGCAAAAAATTTGCGGACGTATAATGGTATGATGCTGTCGTTGTCGTTGTTGTCGTCGTCGTCGTCGTCGTCTGGGGACATTTGGTTTCCGTGCAATAACTTGAGTAAATATGGACCAATTGTTATGAAATTTTCATATGATGTTTGTAACCACTAGAGGAAGGTTCCTATTGTATTTGGGGTTGGTGGCCCCTACCGTTTTAGAAAAAAGGGCCAAAAGGGGCTAATACGTGTGTATTGACAAAACTGTTGTATAATGTTTATTATTCATTTGATTTTGAAAATTCTTTTTTTATTGAATTCCTTATTAAATTCTGTCAACAAAATGTCTAAATGGTTTTGATGTATATTGAACCGTTACATTGCTACAGGGGGCCAAAGACGGGCCACACCCAAAAAATCAACTTTTTTATTTGTGGTCCGATTTTCAAAATCTTTTTTTCATTGGAATCCTTGTGAAAATCCCTGCTTGCATTTTTATGGCCCGACCACGTATGTGGATCGGACATATAGTTTTACCCTTGTCCGTCCATCCGTCCGTATGTCCGTACGTCCGTACGTCCGTCCGTAACACTTTGGTTAAGTTCTTGGTTAAGGTCCATTACTCGGATACTAGATGTTGGGGGTCAATGATATTTCACCACCAGATGGGTCTTGGGTAGGGCTACACCACCCACTAGAAATTAGGTCACTGTGACCTATATTTTATGCATGAACAACTTCGGTTAAGTTCTTGGTTAAGGTCCATAACTTGGATACTAGATGTTGGGGGTCAATGATATTTCACTACTAGATGTGTCTTAGATAATGTGACACCACCCAATAGAAATTAGGTCACTGTGACCTATTTTTCACGCATGAATGACTTTGGTTAAGTTCTTGGTTAAGGTCCATATCTCAGATACTGCATGCTGATGGTCAATGGTATTTCACCACTAGATGTGTCTTGGGTAACATGACACCACCCAATAAAAATTAAGTCACTGTGATCTATATTTTATGCATGATTCATTTACAACTTCGGTTAAGTTCTTGGTTAAGGTTCATAACTTGGATACTAGATGTTGGGGGTCATTGATATTTCACCACTAGATGTGTCTTGGGTAAGGTGACACCATCCACTAGAAATGAGGTGACTGTGACCTATAATTTATGCATGAATGACTTTGGTTAAGTTCTTGGTTAGGGGTCAATAATATTTCACTCTTCGATGAGTCTTGGTAACATGGCACCACCCGCCAGAAATAAGGTCACAGCGACCTATATTTTACACATGAACACTTTTGATCAATTTCTTGTTAAAGGTCCATATCCCAGGTAATACACGTTGAGGGTCAATGATATTTCAAGAACGGGAGGGCCATCCTGTGGCTCATAGACACATTTTCTAGTTCAATCAGATTTGAAATATCTCTTACTGTTTTTGTCTCGCCTGCGACGAATAGTCGCGGAAGGCGAGACATAGGTATTACTTTCCGGCGACGGCGGCGGCGACGGCGGCGGCGTAAACTTTTTTGTAAGACTTTTGTGGACGATGAATTGCTTGAAAAGTATAATAGCTAGGCATCTGATATTTGGTATACAAATAGTTCAGGTTATGGTCTACGCAATTGCCACCATGCCGTTTGACCCTGACCCCATTTTCACGCTCCAGTGACTCTGTGAACTTAGGTCTTTTTTCAGGCCGTAAACTTTTTTGTAAGACTTTTGTGGACGATCAATTGCTTGAAAAGTATAATAGCTAGGCATCTGATATTTGGTATACAGACAGTTCAGGTTATGGTCTACGCAACTGTCACCATGCCATGTGACCCTGACCTCATTTTCACACTCCAGTGACTCTGTGAACTTAGGTCTTTTTTCAGGCTGTAAACTTTTTTGTAAGACTTTTGTGGACGATGAATTGCTTGAAAAGTATAATAGCTAGGCATCTGATATTTAGTATACAGACAGTTCAGGTTATGGTTTACGCAACTGTCACCATGCCGTGTGACCCTGACCTCATTTTCACGCTCCAGTGACTCTGTGAACTTAGGTCTTTTTTCAGGCTGTAAACTTTTTTGTAAGACTTTTGTGGACGATGAATTGCTTGAAAAGTATAATAGCTAGGCATCTGATATTTAGTATACAGACATTTCAGGTTATGGTCTATGCAACTGTCACCATGCCGTGTGACCCTGACCCCATTTTCACGCTCCAGTGAATCTGTGAACTTAGGTCTTTTTCAGGCCGAAAAACTTTTTTGTAAGACTTTTATGGACAATGAATTGCTGGAAAGTTATAATAGCTAGGCATCTGATATTGGGTAAACAGACAGTTGCGGTTATGGACAATGCAACTGTCACCATGCCATGTGACCATGACCCAATTTTTAGGCTCCAGTGACTCTGTGAACTTAGGTCTTTTTTCAGACAGAAAACTTTTTGTAATACTTGTGTGGACAATGGATTTCTTGAATAGTATAATAACTAGGCATCTGTTTTTAGGTATACTGACACTTTTTATGTTTATATCAAGAAATGAAAGCTTAGGTAGTTGATTTTAGCGATGGTGCCGGCAGGCGAGACATACTTTTAGTGGCCACACTTGTTGTGGATTCTATCTTAATTTTTATATGGTTTTCCAATATTGCATATTAAATAATATATAAATAATACATTTTTTTCACTGATTGTGGACATTGCAAAAGTTACTACTTTATGAAAATTGTTATGTTAACAGTATATGATTTTACAAATTTATAGTTTGAAAGTGTTGACCAATGCTCATGCCAATTTGGATTTTTGTTTTTTGAAGATTCCAAACATCTACCTATAGGATATGTTGGTAAAGTCTTAGAAGGTTTCAAGTTGTCAGACAAGCCATTACATCAAAAGAAAGTATTTAAGCCACCAGATTTACCTAGGCATTTTAAACCTGTACATGTTTTTAAAAAGCCCAAAGACACAGATTTTGACCCCAAGCAATCTCAACAGAGTGCAATCACAAGAAGTCTCGCTCTTGGTGAAGTTGGTATGTAAAATTGAAAATAATGAAATAAGAATTAAATTCTTATGATCTTATATGTCTTCTTAGTTTAATGATCCTGTAAGATATTAAATGGACTACTTCATTTTGGTTAAAGTAGATTGTACTCATTTAGAATTAAACAACAAAAAATCCTCTATTACCAGTTCTTGAGTCACACTAGATTGCTGCCCTGTAGATGCAGAAACAAATGAAATTATGAAAACCAATTATAAATACTACATTGGAAAAAAAAAATCCTAATGTGTAAAGAACTATTATCACAACCAAGGATGCTATTACACGTATTAAGAAACAGCAAAACAATATATATATTTATTATTTTCATGTATTGCTTCTTGTTGCACAAAAAGATGTCATGTGAAAAAATATAGTACCGGTTAAAAGAATTTTCTCAAGACTTGCCAGACATTTTGTGCTCTATTGAAAATGGTGTATTTATTTGTTTTTTTTCTAAATAGAAAATAATTTTCTTTTAATTCCAACTTAAAATTATAACTGGCATTCTTTAAATTGATTAATGAAACATTTTCATTACTTTTATGTTACAGGATCTGTGTTTGATCTGGTTTCAACAAAAGACAAACAAAATATGGAAAGAGCAAGGAAAGGAACAGATCAATCTGTTGTCCAGTCATCACCACAGTCCTCAGAGCCAGCATCAGATGGAAGACCTGGGACCAGTTTTCAAGCAAACAGGGAACCATCATCTTCTCACTTGCAGCTGGTTCCCAGACAAACTAGCACCACTTCAACAGGACCAGATGCGCCTAGTTCTGCTTCATTAGTTCAGACTGGTAGTTTGACCTTTAAACCATTTGCTAAAGATGAAAGGAAGCAAGCTAGATATGAGAAATATTTGTCTTTGGTCAAACAAGGAAACAAAGGTAGATATTGTGCAGAAACTTTATTTATAATTTTCCATTAAAATTTACCAACCAAAATGACAACCCAGCATAACCATAGGTATCCACTTAATTGGCATCTACATAAACCTAAGATTCGCGAAGTTGGTTCTCCTGTTTCTCATAAAAACATCTTAGCTGACTTAAGTCAATATATAATTGCTTTTTGATTTTTTTAAGTTCAAAATTTATTGCAGTCTTAAGTCACCAAGATTTTTGCTATAAAATATAGAAACCGTTTCAGCATTCAGTTTCTACATTACATGGACATTAACCACCCACAAATATATGTGAGCAATTTAATAAAATCATGTTACACAACCATTTTCAATAAATGACACAATGAACATGTATCTGTATTTTTAGAAGTACCTTTTGGTAAATATTGAAACATGTTGTTGAACCTAAAACTGGTCATGGAGGTAGAACAGAAAAAAAACAACTTTAAAGCAGCATATAAATCAACTGAAAAAAATGTATATTCTTTGCATGAATTTTTGTGGATTTGAAAAACATTCTTATTCATGGATTCATTAACTCATTGTTTTGATAAATTCATTATAGAAATTAGAATGTGGAATTTCTTAATACATCAGGAATCCCATTTTGTGGTTTGATGGACTTATAAAAACCCTGAAAATTAGTATCCCACAAAATATTACTGACAGCTAGCTAAAAAGCATTTATCGACTGATGTAAAAAAATCAAACATATCGATGTTAGGTAACTTAGGTCACAGTACATGTTTTATGAAGTACAAAACAATTGATATTTTCACGTTTCAGATGCTTATGATGAGGTAACAGAAGGACACATGACTGAATGGGAACGAGAGCATGAAAAAGAAGAATTTATAAAGGCAGCAAAGATGTACAAACCACTGCCGGGAATGATAGCATCAAGGTTTACTAGGGCCAAGTTTGATGATCAGGATGACACTGTTGATGTGCCTGCTGAAGATGGGGTTAGCCTGAAGAATATTGGTTTCTTATATCTACTGCTTCAGTATATTACCCATTTCATGCTTGCTGTTTTATGGTTCAAGACATTTACATGGTTGTTCCACTTTATTCAAGACCCCCACCCCATCATTACAAAAAAATTATCACCCACCCACAATGTAATTCGACCCCCACCAAGAGAAAAAAAAATTAAAAACTGCATCACTCATCACATGTCGATTTAAATGAAACATCCCATAACTGTTTATGAATGAACAGTTAAACCTTTTTTGATTTGATAAATAAGTAGAAATATTTTGAATATTCAACTTATGAAATAAATGAATAATTATCAATAATTTTGTCAAATCTACTTTGTCACCCTATATATGTGATCAATATAATGTAATTAGTGTAGATTTAGAAGAGGGACTGAAGGCTTGCAGCTACCTAAAAGGGCTAAATTTATATAGTTTGCATAGATATCATGTAAAAAAACAAACACTAAAAATACTTGATCTGCCCCTGTGTAAAACCAGACATAGTATATTGGAAAACATTTCTAATGCTGACAAAATAATTTGTGTTATGGTTTTGATTGTTTTATTAAAATTTATAAGGAAAAAAGTCAAATATAATATTTTATTGTAATTCTCAAGGTGAACAAAGATGACAGAGTAAAGGCAGCAGAGATGAAGATGTATGGTAAACTAACCCGGGATGTGTTTGAGTGGCACCCTGACAGACTTCTGTGTAGGAGGTTTAATGTTCAAGATCCTTACCCACAGTAAGTGAAGAAAAGTTTGAGCATATTTAGATTTCGGTTTGAAAGTAGAAGACAGAAGTATAAAATTAATTATTCATTGCAAAAACATTCTAAATATGCCAACCTTACACAGAGGATACCACCAATATACAATAAGGAAAAAAACTTGAGTGTTGTAAGCAGTTTTGAATTAAAAAAGACAGAAAAAAAAATAAAACAACTTCAGATTAAATTTAATAAGATTTAATTTAATTTGAAAATGCAAATTTATTGCCAAAAGTTAATATTCACTGGACAAAGTATTTTACAACACCCTGCATCTAAAATTATGATTTCTTCACATTATGGCCCTAGGTTAAACTGCTTCTGATTGTTGACATTATTTATTATACCCCACGCAACAAAGTTGCGACGGGTATAATGTTTTTGACTGGTCCGTCAGTCAGTCAGTCAGTCTGTCAGTCTGTCCGTGATCAAAATTTTCGTAACAGATATCTCAACTATTAGTAATTGTAGGCTTTTGATACATGTATTTGGTATGTTGCTTCTAGTGGGGGTCCCACATGGTGGGATACGTTGTAAGGTTTGTCGATCATCTATTTCCTGTTTAACAAGCCAACTTAAGACTTTTTCACTAAATTTTCAGGGTTGAAAATATTCGTCACAGATTTCTCAGTCACTATTAATCATAGGCTTTTGATATGTTGTATGTAGCTTCAGGTAGGAGTCCCATATGGTGGGATACATGTTCAGGTCTGTCAATCATTTACTTACTGTTTAACAAGCTGACTTGGAAAGACAACAACTCTGACTTTTTATTCCTAACTCAAAATAGATAATCTCTGTCCATAATGTGGACGTGTGGGGTATGTGAGCGTGCTCACTATGGTTCTTTCATTTATTAAGATAAAAATCCATGGAACATTATCCATTTACAAATGTCATTCCAGTTCCAGTATCATTGGGCTTCCTACAGTAAAAAGAGACAAATTCTCAGTGTACAACTTCCTGACATTCCCCAGTACAGAAGCCTCAACTGAGAATGAACCAAGTACTGAAAGTAGGTAAAACACATGTATGTTAATCACTGATAAAGAAATAAAGTAACAGGCAAAGCATTTACAGGAACTCCTTATAGATTTAATATATGAAACATTTCATGACAAGTTCTAAATTAAACTTACATGTACAATCGGTTACATAGTTTGGAAAATCTTGCCATTAACAGTATCTTTGTTCTACCAATATTCTGAAATACTTTGTACTTTTATTGTATTGGCACATATGTCCTTTTATTTAAAGGCTATTCCAAAAAAAGTCCCACAGGGGCAGAACTAACTTGAATTAAAAGTCTGTTGGTGGGGAATATTCAATATTTGTATATAACACAATTCAAATGTGTTTAAAAATGATAGGCATTCTTCCCTCAGGTACATTATTTTATGGAATAGCCCTAATTCATCTACACACATATTTAGATGAGATAATAATATGGTCATAAGAATGAAATCCAAATAAAAGAATTTGAATTTTGGTAAACACATGTATTAACATTGAAAAAATGCAATGCAGTTTTACTTTTTACAAGCTTTGGTATCTACTTCTAGTTTCAGAGTCCTTGAAAGCTTCAGATTCTTCAGGAAGCATAAAGGATCAGAGAGAGACAGCTAAATCACATGACAAACCAGTTTCTATATTTAGTCATTTGGGAAAACCAAACACAGAGAAATCTAAGTCAGTGTCCTTTTCCTTAACAAAACCAAAGTCTATTTTTAGCCATTTGGTGGAAGACAAAAAGGACAAATCACCCAATAAAATTTCTTCAACACCATCAGATGGAGGGGCAAGAATAAAGGAAGAGCAAATTGTTGAAGAAGTAAATAAGGTACAGCTTTGTCGGGTATTTATACGCATCGTGTATTTATACGCACATGGTAATTTTTAAACACAAACATGAGATTGTTTTCATTTCTTTTTCTTAGATTGAAGAAAAGTATTTTAAAATGAGATTTTATTTTTGTTTTGAAACAATATTTCTTAATTTTGAATAATATTGGTACTTTTATATAGCTTACATTACTTCTGCAATGACAAAGTACCACCTTGTCGGTAAAACTAAATTTTACCAAGCACACTTTTTGGAAACAGCCTATATTTTAAAGGGGGATAAACTATGATGACCTAATTTTTGACTGCGTACAAAAAGCCGACATATTTATGTTGACAAAAAAGTAGGGTGCTCCTGTTCAGTACCATTTATTAGAGCTTTATGTTATGCAATTCAAAAAATGAAAATTATGCAAAATAGAGGAAACATTCAGCTATATGGTCGTGAACTTTTATCAAACAATAATTGTTGTTAAAGAAGATTTTGGCAATTATAACCCTTAGGTGCGTATAAAAGGCCGACAGCATTGTAATAATAATAAGGGCTATTCCAGAATTAATTGTATGGGGGATGTGAAAGGTACTTTAATTAAAATTTTATGGGTGGTGGTATTTTTAGATATTTCTCAAATGCAACATAAAGGGAAAAAAATTAGAATTTTATGCATGGTGGGTAAAAAAAAAGTGCCTTCCGACCCCCCCCCCCCCATACATTTATTTCTGGAATAGCCCTAACAATGTTTTTTTAGATAGCAGTTATTTTTGCTAACTTTGACTTTTAAGATGAATGATTAACAAAATAACAAACACAGCCTTTGCTTTAGTTTTTAAAGATTTCATGACTATAGGATAAGTAATCGGTGTAAAAAAAAAATTTTAAATAATCATGAGCGACTTATATAATGCAATGCTACTAAGTTATTCATTGGCCAAAAAAATGTCCAATTAGAAGTTAAATGCATGCAGTTGATATGTATGATAATTCAATGCCTTATACAGGGTTCCCACATGACCAGAAATTGGGAATAGGCAGGGAATTTCCTTTGTTATTTTCCTGGTCTGACAAGTCTGTGAATTTTATTGATATTGGCAAAATCCAGGAAAACACTGGGAAACTTACATTAACTCCAACTTTAATCTGCTTTTACAGTGGGTTTTTGTCTCGCCTGCGAAGCAGAGCGGGACATAGGTGTTACTTAACTTTTTGGAAAAGTTTTATGAGCACCTCCATATCTCAAGAACTATAGGTCCTGGGTTGATGAAACTTGGTATGCATATGCCCCAGTAGTAGCTTAGCACAGTTGCATCCCCATCTTTTGACCTTGACCTTGATTTTCCGGTTGAGTTACTTTGACAATGTTCAATACATGTAATAGCAATGGAAAAGTTTTGCGAGCACCTCCATTTCTCAAGAACTATAGGTCCTAGGTTGATCAAACTTGGTATGAATATGCCCCAGTAGTAGATTAGCACAGATGCATCCCCATCTTTTGACCTTGACCTTGATTTTCTGGTTGAGTGACTTTGACAATTTTTAATACATATAATAGCAATGGAAAAGTTTTGCGAGCACCTCCATATCTCAAGAACTATAAGTCCTAGGTTGATGAAACTTGGTATGCATATGTCCCAGTAGTAGCTTAGCACCGTTGCATCCCCATCTTTTGACCTTGACCTTGATTTTCCGGTTGAGTGACTTTGACAATTTTCAATACATAAAATAGCAATGGAAAAGTTTTGCGAGCACCTCCATATCTCAAGAACTATAGGTCCTAGGTTGATGAAACTTGGTATGCATATGGGCCAGTAGTAGCTTAGCACAGTTACATCCTAATCTTTTGACCTTGGCCTTGATTTTCCGGTTGAGTTACTTTGATTATTTTTATTGCATATATTTGCAATGTTTAAGTTCTATAAATATCTTTTGATCTCAGAAACTGAAAATCCATGTAAATTCAAAATATAGTGGAAGTAATAAATAATAATTGTTTCTGATGGTGCCGGCAGGCGAGACATACTTTAGTGTTAACTCTTGTTGAGGTATAAGGGGTCGAAGGGGCAAAAAACGCCATTTTTTAAAGTTGGTCAAGGCAAATGGTTTTACACAAGAAATTTAGCTGTAGTGGGCCAGCCAATTGTTATGAAGTTTAAATATGATGATTAAATACACTGAAGGAAGCTTTTTATTGCATTTTGTGGTCCTAACCTTTTTAGCTCACCTGACCCGAAGGGTCATGTGAGCTATTGCCATCACTTGGCGTCCGTCGTCCGTCCGTCGTCCGTCGTCCAACTTTTCAAAAATCTTCTTCTCTGAAACCGCATGGCCAAATGTAACTAAACTTGGTAGGGTTGTTCTATAGTATGTCCTTTTCAAAACCATCGTTCGGATTTTTGATTGGATGAACAACATGGCCGCTGTAGCTAAAAATAGAACATAGGGGTAAACTGCAGTTTTTATACGACCGCAATTTTTTTGCGATCGCATTATGTTATGGCGATGTCGGCGTTGGCGTTGTCGTCGTCGTCTGTAGACACTTTGGTTTCCGTGCAATAACTTTAGTTGCAGTTAACCAATTGTTATAAAATTTTGATATGATGTTTTTAACCACTAAAGGAAGGTTGGTATTGCATTTGGGGTTTCTGGCCCTTACCGTTTTAGAAAAAAGGGCCAAAAGGGGCTTAAATGGATGTATTGACAAAACGTCTGTAGAATGTTTTATTTTCATCCGATTTTGATCATTCTTTTTTAATTGTATTCCTCAATAAATTCTGTCAACAAAATGTAACAACACCTTTGATGTATCTTGTGCCGTTACATTGCTATAAGGGATCAAAAAGGGGCCACACCCAAAAAATCGTCTTTTTTATTTATTGTCCGATTTTCAAAATCTTTTTTTCATTGGAATCCTTGTAAAAATCCCTGCCTGCGTTTTTCAATCAGATTTGCAATATCTCATACCGTTTTCGAGAAAGAAGGGGTCAAAGGGGCCAAAAACGCCATTTATAAGCTCCCGCTGTGCGGGAGCTAAATTGACTGAGTATGATGCCTTAAACCGGAAGACGTATAAGCTAGTCAGAAATCCGCACCCAATAACACGGAATGCAAAATTAAATTCCTTTTTTGAAATTTCCAATTTAAAAAATAATAAACATAGTTATTGTATTAATATAAATTATTTCAAGTAATTCCAGCTATGAAATGCTTTAGATGTAAAGAATTTAAATAAAAAAATAGGACTTCAGGCATATTTTAATTATTGGCCTCTATTCTATCACTAGAGGGCGCGTCCATCAAAACGACAGAAGCGCGGGAACCTGTCATTCTAATTTTCTCGAAACAAGACCCCAAAATAAAAGCGGTGCATTGTCAACCAAACAAATAACTTGAATACTGCAGCGGACGAATTTCATTCCCAAAAGCCATATATACTTTGTCCTCAGTAAACAAATTTGTTTTTGTTATTTTCATCAATTTGAAAATGAAAGTAGAATTATTCTTGAAAAAGGGTGCGTTCTGCGAGGTCCGCGTTCGAAGCAATTCACTTCCTTGTTCTATTTGCAGGTTCGTTCTTTTTTCAAAATTATGGGTATGAGGCACCATATTTATATAAGTAAGTTACTTTATATGTGGGAGCTTATCAGGTTTAACCTGTATCATATTAAAAGTTTGTCCAGGCAAATAGTTTTTTACCAATATTAAGTTGTATTGGGCCAGCCAAATGTTATGAAGTTTGAATATGATGATTATATCCACAAAAGGAATGTTGGTTTTGTATCTGGGGTTTGTGGCCCCTACTGTTTTAGAAAAAAAGGGCCAAAGGGGCTAAAACGGGTGTATTGACAAAACTGTTGTAGAATGTTCATTATTCATTCAATTTTGAAAATTCTTTTTTTGTTGAAGTGCTCATAAAATTCTGTCTGCTAAATGTGTCAATAGTTTTGACATGTATTTCACCACTACATTGCTACAGGGGGCTAAAGACAGACCACGCCCATAAAATCAACTTTTTTTATTTTTGGTCCGATTTTCAAAATCTTTTTTTCATTTAAATCCTTGTGAAAATTCCTTGCTGCATTTTTCAATCAGATTTGCAATATCTCTTACCGTTTTCGAGAAATAAGGGGTCAAAGGGGTCAAAAACACCAATTTTAAAAGTTGTCAAGGCAAATAGTTTTATACTTAAAATTAAGTTGTAGTTATTACATGTATATAAATAAGGCTTTTTGTATTAGATGTTATGTGTCAAAAATGCATTTTTAAGTCCACCACAGGATGCATGTGTCAAAAAGCTTTGTAAGTCCACCATGGGCTTCATGTGACCAAAGCAATGGACTATCCATATTAGGCCTCCAATGTACAGAGTTAAACTTGTTGCGCTCGGCGTAGCTTTTTATTTGCAAATAACTCAAAAACGGTAACAGATATCAAAATTCTGGCATAGGGTAAAAGTGATCAGCACCTCAAGATCTACCTGCCCAGAAATTTTCAAGAAGATCCAACAACCGATGTAGGAGTTATTGCCCTTTTTCTGGATTTTTTCAAAATTTTGCACTTATTTAGCCCTATATCTTGAAAACTATACAAGATGTTTAAAATATTCAAATTGCATATGATTGAGTACATCAAGATCTACATTTCATGTAATTAGGTCAAAGCTGTAGAATGATTTCTTTTAGGAGTTATGGCCCTTAAAGCGTCAAAATTTACTGTTTTTCATTACTTTTCCGCCTGAATTTCAAAGATTTACTTGTCTAACACCATATATCCAACTTCAACCAAACTTGGCACAGTTGTTAAATAGCATATATGCTACAATTCTATCGTTCAGATTTTTGATTCGTCAAAAAATATGGCAGCCATGGCTAAAAATAGAACATAGGTGTAAATTGCAGTTTTTTGCTAATAACTCAAAAATGGTTACAGATATCAAAATTCTGATGGGAGACAAAAGTGATCAGCATCTCAAGGTCTACCTGCTGTGAAAGTTTCAAGAAGATCTAACAACTGATGTAGGAGTTATTGCCCTTTTTCTGGATTTTTTCAATTTTTTTCACTTGTTTAGCCATATATCTTGAAAACTATACAAGATATTTCAAGAATTTAAATTGCATATGATTGAGCACATCAAGATCTACATTTCATGTATTTAGATCAAATCTGTAGGATCATTTCTTTTAGGAGTTATTGTCCTTAAAACAATAAAATTTACCATTTTTCATTACTTTTTCCCAAAATTTCAAAGATTAACTTGTCTGACACCGTAAGACCAACTGCATTTTAACTTGGCACACTTGTTTAATAGCTTATATACTACAACTCTATTGTTCAGATTTTTGATTCGTCAAAAAATATGGCCGCCATGGCTAAAAATAGAACATAGGGGTAAATTGCATTTTTTTGCTAATAACTCAAAAATGGTTTCAGATATCAAAATTGTGCAAGATTCAAAAAAGATCAGCATATTAAGATCTACCTGTGCTGAAATTTTAGGAAAGATCTGACTGCTGATGTGGGAGTTATTGCCCTTTTTCCTAATTTTTGCCAAATCTTGCACTTATTAAGCCCAATATCATGAAAACTAACCAAGATATTTCAGAAATTTAAATCACATATGGTTATTCACAATGATATCTTCAAAATATATGTGTCTGTGTGGTTCAGGTGAGCGATTCAGGCTCCTGGGAGCCTCTTGTTATTATATTGGATAGTTTAAAAGTTTTGTGTAATATGGGTGATTAAGTTCAATATACCCCGTTACGAGTATTCGAACAGCATCACATTTGTGCTAAACCAAAGATGTCAAACAACTACTTTATTGTAGATAAGCATTGTGTGTACGACTGGATTTTGTGTTTGTTTGATTTTTCGAAATTCCTATCGGTACTACATGTTTTATAAAAATACACATTTTACTTTTGTCTTTAAATTATGAAGGTCATGCTTATTTTTCAATCTGAAACAAAATGAACTTTTCATTGTCCTTTTTTTTTCGGGGGGTCGAAAATATAAGGCTCCCTTGCTTATGTTGGAAAACATTTTTCGGCTACCATTCAGTTTACACTTTTTGTGTGCTGCATTGCATGTTCCCACGACAGTGGAAAAATGTTCTTATCAAATGTGGATTAATTCATTTTCGTGGGGGTCAAATTTTCATGATTTTCCTTAAAAATTACTTTCGTCCGAATTACTCCTCGTCATTGTCGTCTCATGTTCATCACTTCGATATAGCTAGATTAATGCTAATTTGTTGTAAAACACTAATTTGATTTGGTGACTTGCATCGACTCTTAAAAAAAACCACGAACATTTGAAACCCACGAAAACTAGTGACACCACTGTTTGCATGTATCAAAGAATTTGCAACTAAGAAAATCATCAACCCGTGAAGAAAAAAGATTACATACACTGCATGGTGGTAGAATCTAAACCAAAGTGAAACAAAAATATCCCGGTAGTGGATAAAGATATACAATAGTGTTTGCGAGTCAAATTTATTTAAAACCACCTTTGTTCATGATTTTCTCAAGTCGGTATAGATAATTTGCATAAACCATGTACGTACATGTAACGTATATCTATTGAAAAACACAAGAAATGCATAGATCGTGGACTCGGAAAATATCTACTTTTTCTTAAAATGAAATTTTCTTCTTTTGATCTTTCGACTATTTTCTCACCAAACTATAGTTTGGCCTAACACTGAAAAAATACCGATGTGAAAATGTAGTGTGAAAAATTTTGCAGTGTAAAAAAGGTCGTGAATTTTGAATATGCAAATTTTCTACACCTTGTTCATTTCACATACACGAAAAGTATATATAAGTTGGCCAGCTACTATCTTTAAGCGAAAAACTTTCGCGTTTATTTTTGACTCTATTAATAGAGAGAACACGAGGTGTTGCTTCTAAAATAGACTTGCAACTTGAGATCCTCGTCCGAACTTGCCCGCTGTTTCAAGCCTAGTTGGCCCTCATGTTCCTGGTTTATTAAAAAGGCCTATCCAAAATATTTACTTGTTTTAAGACAAACCATCGTGCGACATCCCTTTCTACTATGACGTCACATTTAAACAAAACTACGAGTTGGTTTTTATTTGACACATTCAAACACTGGAGGTTGGAGAAGGCAAATCAAAAGTGCCATGTATCCTAGATATGTAGGACATTGACTGTGTAGATCTTTATGTTTTGTTTGTGATTCTTAGTATTGTTTTTGGTTTTCTTAACTACAATCATTAGATCTTTTGATATATTTGACTTGAGGAACCTGCAAACATGTCCAATTAAACGTAAAGGAGCAACCCCGAATATAAATCACAATCGGCGTTTTTCCATTTATTTTCATTAATTTTTGGCACTTACGGGTTTAAAATAATATTTTCAAATCAAATAGAGGAATAGATGTTGTACACCTTGTTATATTTTCTTATTTTCCGTGAGCAACCAATGTTTGAAAAGTTGAATCTAGGGTTCGCCAATAAAGTTCAGGATCAGAATATCCAAATTTGAGCGACGTCAACCCAAGTTGAAACAATCGTAAGTCAGCTTTTTATTATATTGGATAGTTTAAAAGTTTTGTGTAATATGGGTGATTAAGTTCAATATACCCCGTTACGAGTATTCGAACAGCATCACATTTGTGCTAAACCAAAGATGTCAAACAACTACTTTATTGTAGATAAGCATTGTGTGTACGACTGGATTTTGTGTTTGTTTGATTTTTCGAAATTCCTATCGGTACTACATGTTTTATAAAAATACACATTTTACTTTTGTCTTTAAATTATGAAGGTCATGCTTATTTTTCAATCTGAAACAAAATGAACTTTTCATTGTCCTTTTTTTTTTCGGGGGGTCGAAAATATAAGGCTCCCTTGCTTATGTTGGAAAACATTTTTCGGCTACCATTCAGTTTACACTTTTTGTGTGCTGCATTGCATGTTCCCACGACAGTGGAAAAATGTTCTTATCAAATGTGGATTAATTCATTTTCGTGGGGGTCAAATTTTCATGATTTTCCTTAACAATTACTTTCGTCCGAATTACTCCTCGTCATTGTCGTCTCATGTTCATCACTTCGATATAGCTAGATTAATGCTAATTTGTTGTAAAACACTAATTTGATTTGGTGACTTGCATCGACTCTTAAAAAAAACCACGAACATTTGAAACCCACGAAAACTAGTGACACCACTGTTTGCATGTATCAAAGAATTTGCAACTAAGAAAATCATCAACCCGTGAAGAAAAAAGATTACATACACTGCATGGTAGTAGAATCTAAATCAAAGTGAAACAAAAATATCCCGGCAGTGGATAAAGATATACAATAGTGTTTGCGAGTCAAATTTATTTAAAACCACCTTTGTTCATGATTTTCTCAAGTCGGTATAGATAATTTGCATAAACCATGTACGTACATGTAACGTATATCTATTGAAAAACACAAGAAATGCATAGATCGTGGACTCGGAAAATATCTACTTTTTCTTAAAATGAAATTTTCTTCTTTTGATCTTTCGACTATTTTCTCACCAAACTACAGTTTGGCCTAACACTGAAAAAATACCGATGTGAAAATGTAGTGTGAAAAATTTTGCAGTGTAAAAAAGGTCGTGAATTTTAAATATGCAAATTTTCTACACCTTGTTCATTTCACATACACGAAAAGTATATATAAGTTGGCCAGCTACTATCTTTAAGCGAAAAACTTTTGCGTTTATTTTTGACTCTATTAATAGAGAGAACACGAGGTGTTGCTTCTAAAATAGACTTGCAACTTGAGATCCTCGTCCGAACTTGCCCGCTGTTTCAAGCCTAGTTGGCCCTCATGTTCCTGGTTTATTAAAAAGGCCTATCCAAAATATTTACTTGTTTTAAGAGAGTATGTAATGACAAACCATCGTGCGACATCCCTTTCTACTATGATGTCACATTTAAACAAAACTACGAGTTGGTTTTTATTTGACACATTCAAACACTGGAGGTTGGAGAAGGCAAATCAAAAGTGCCATGTATCCTAGATATGTAGGACATTGACTGTGTAGATCTTTATGTTTTGTTTGTGATTCTTAGTATTGTTTTTGGTTTTCTTAACTACAATCATTAGATCTTTTGATATATTTGACTTGAGGAACCTGCAAACATGTCCAATTAAACGTAAAGGAGCAACCCCGAATATAAATCACAATCGGCGTTTTTCCATTTATTTTCATTAATTTTTGGCACTTACGGGTTTAAAATAATATTTTCAAATTAAATAGAGGAATAGATGTTGTACACCTTGTTATATTTTCTTATTTTCCGTGAGCAACCAATGTTTGAAAAGTTGAATCTAGGGTTCGCCAATAAAGTTCAGGATCAGAATATCCAAATTTGAGCGACGTCAACCCAAGTTGAAACAATCGTAAGTCAGCTTTTTATTATATTGGATAGTTTAAAAGTTTTGTGTAATATGGGTGATTAAGTTCAATATACCCCGTTACGAGTATTCGAACAGCATCACATTTGTGCTAAACCAAAGATGTCAAACAACTACTTTATTGTAGATAAGCATTGTG
This sequence comes from Arcuatula senhousia, assembly GCA_963971305.1. Classification (NCBI taxonomy): domain Eukaryota; kingdom Metazoa; phylum Mollusca; class Bivalvia; order Mytilida; family Mytilidae; genus Arcuatula; species Arcuatula senhousia. Next base: position 16,125,249 of record OZ020311.1, on the reverse strand, counting down.
TGTACGACTGGATTTTGTGTTTGTTTGATATTTCGAAATTCCTATCGGTACTACATGTTTTATAAAAATACACATTTTACTTTTGTCTTTAAATTATGAAGGTCATGCTTATTTTTCAATCTGAAACAAAATGAACTTTTCATTGTCCTTTTTTTTTCGGGGGGTCGAAAATATAAGGCTCCCTTGCTTATGTTGGAAAACATTTTTCGGCTACCATTCAGTTTACACTTTTTGTGTGCTGCATTGCATGTTCCCACGACAGTGGAAAAATGTTCTTATCAAATGTGGATTAATTCATTTTCGTGGGGGTCAAATTTTCATGATTTTCCTTAAAAATTACTTTCGTCCGAATTACTCCTCGTCATTGTCGTCTCATGTTCATCACTTCGATATAGCTAGATTAATGCTAATTTGTTGTAAAACACTAATTTGATTTGGTGACTTGCATCGACTCTTAAAAAAAACCACGAACATTTGAAACCCACGAAAACTAGTGACACCACTGTTTGCATGTATCAAAGAATTTGCAACTAAGAAAATCATCAACCCGTGAAGAAAAAAGATTACATACACTGCATGGTAGTAGAATCTAAACCAAAGTGAAACAAAAATATCCCGGCAGTGGATAAAGATATACAATAGTGTTTGCGAGTCAAATTTATTTAGAACCACCTTTGTTCATGATTTTCTCAAGTCGGTATAGATAATTTGCATAAACCATGTACGTACATGTAACGTATATCTATTGAAAAACACAAGAAATGCATAGATCGTGGACTCGGAAAATATCTACTTTTTCTTAAAATGAAATTTTCTTCTTTTGATCTTTCGACTATTTTCTCACCAAACTATAGTTTGGCCTAACACTGAAAAAATACCGATGTGAAAATGTAGTGTGAAAAATTTTGCAGTGTAAAAAAGGTCGTGAATTTTGAATATGCAAATTTTCTACACCTTGTTCATTTCACATACACGAAAAGTATATATAAGTTGGCCAGCTACTATCTTTAAGCGAAAAACTTTCGCGTTTATTTTTGACTCTATTAATAGAGAGAACACGAGGTGTTGCTTCTAAAATAGACTTGCAACTTGAGATCCTCGTCCGAACTTGCCCGCTGTTTCAAGCCTAGTTGGCCCTCATGTTACTGGTTTATTAAAAAGGCCTATCCAAAATATTTACTTGTTTTAAGAGAGTATGTAATGACAAACCATCGTGCGACATCCCTTTCTACTATGACGTCACATTTAAACAAAACTACGAGTTGGTTTTTATTTGACACATTCAAACACTGGAGGTTGGAGAAGGCAAATCAAAAGTGCCATGTATCCTAGATATGTAGGACATTGACTGTGTAGATCTTTATGTTTTGTTTGTGATTCTTAGTATTGTTTTTGGTTTTCTTAACTACAATCATTAGATCTTTTGATATATTTGACTTGAGGAACCTGCAAACATGTCCAATTACACGTAAAGGAGCAACCCCGAATATAAATCACAATCGGCGTTTTTCCATTTATTTTCATTAATTTTTGGCACTTACGGGTTTAAAATAATATTTTCAAATTAAATAGAGGAATAGATGTTGTACACCTTGTTATATTTTCTTATTTTCCGTGAGCAACCAATGTTTGAAAAGTTGAATCTAGGGTTCGCCAATAAAGTTCAGGATCAGAATATCCAAATTTGAGCGACGTCAACCCAAGTTGAAACAATCGTAAGTCAGCTTTTTATTATATTGGATAGTTTAAAAGTTTTGTGTAATATGGGTGATTAAGTTCAATATACCCCGTTACGAGTATTCGAACAGCATCACATTTGTGCTAAACCAAAGATGTCAAACAACTACTTTATTGTAGATAAGCATTGTGTGTACGACTGGATTTTGTGTTTGTTTGATTTTTCGAAATTCCTATCGGTACTACATGTTTTATAAAAATACACATTTTACTTTTGTCTTTAAATTATGAAGGTCATGCTTATTTTTCAATCTGAAACAAAATGAACTTTTCATTGTCCTTTTTTTTCGGGGGGTCGAAAATATAAGGCTCCCTTGCTTATGTTGGAAAACATTTTTCGGCTACCATTCAGTTTACACTTTTTGTGTGCTGCATTGCATGTTCCCACGACAGTGGAAAAATGTTCTTATCAAATGTGGATTAATTCATTTTCGTGGGGGTCAAATTTTCATGATTTTCCTTAAAAATTACTTTCGTCCGAATTACTCCCCGTCATTGTCGTCTCATGTTCATCACTTCGATATAGCTAGATTAATGCTAATTTGTTGTAAAACACTAATTTGATTTGGTGACTTGCATCGACTCTTAAAAAAAACCACGAACATTTGAAACCCACGAAAACTAGTGACACCACTGTTTGCATGTATCAAAGAATTTGCAACTAAGAAAATCATCAACCCGTGAAGAAAAAAGATTACATACACTGCATGGTAGTAGAATCTAAACCAAAGTGAAACAAAAATATCCCGGCAGTGGATAAAGATATACAATAGTGTTTGCGAGTCAAATTTATTTAAAACCACCTTTGTTCATGATTTTCTCAAGTCGGTATAGATAATTTGCATAAACCATGTACGTACATGTAACGTATATCTATTGAAAAACACAAGAAATGCATAGATCGTGGACTCGGAAAATATCTACTTTTTCTTAAAATGAAATTTTCTTCTTTTGATCTTTCGACTATTTTCTCACCAAACTATAGTTTGGCCTAACACTGAAAAAATACCGATGTGAAAATGTAGTGTGAAAAATTTTGCAGTGTAAAAAAGGTCGTGAATTTTGAATATGCAAATTTTCTACACCTTGTTCATTTCACATACACGAAAAGTATATATAAGTTGGCCAGCTACTATCTTTAAGCGAAAAACTTTCGCGTTTATTTTTGACTCTATTAATAGAGAGAACACGAGGTGTTGCTTCTAAAATAGACTTGCAACTTGAGATCCTCGTCCGAACTTGCCCGCTGTTTCAAGCCTAGTTGGCCCTCATGTTCCTGGTTTATTAAAAAGGCCTATCCAAAATATTTACTTGTTTTAAGACAAACCATCGTGCGACATCCCTTTCTACTATGACGTCACATTTAAACAAAACTACGAGTTGGTTTTTATTTGACACATTCAAACACTGGAGGTTGGAGAAGGCAAATCAAAAGTGCCATGTATCCTAGATATGTAGGACATTGACTGTGTAGATCTTTATGTTTTGTTTGTGATTCTTAGTATTGTTTTTGGTTTTCTTAACTACAATCATTAGATCTTTTGATATATTTGACTTGAGGAACCTGCAAACATGTCCAATTAAACGTAAAGGAGCAACCCCGAATATAAATCACAATCGGCGTTTTTCCATTTATTTTCATTAATTTTTGGCACTTACGGGTTTAAAATAATATTTTCAAATTAAATAGAGGAATATATGTTGTACACCTTGTTATATTTTCTTATTTTCCGTGAGCAACCAATGTTTGAAAAGTTGAATCTAGGGTTCGCCAATAAAGTTCAGGATCAGAATATCCAAATTTGAGCGACGTCAACCCAAGTTGAAACAATCGTAAGTCAGCTTTTTATTATATTGGATAGTTTAAAAGTTTTGTGTAATATGGGTGATTAAGTTCAATATACCCCGTTACGAGTATTCGAACAGCATCACATTTGTGCTAAACCAAAGATGTCAAACAACTACTTTATTGTAGATAAGCATTGTGTGTACGACTGGATTTTGTGTTTGTTTGATTTTTCGAAATTCCTATCGGTACTACATGTTTTATAAAAATACACATTTTACTTTTGTCTTTAAATTATGAAGGTCATGCTTATTTTTCAATCTGAAACAAAATGAACTTTTCATTGTCCTTTTTTTTCGGGGGGTCGAAAATATAAGGCTCCCTTGCTTATGTTGGAAAACATTTTTCGGCTACCATTCAGTTTACACTTTTTGTGTGCTGCATTGCATGTTCCCACGACAGTGGAAAAATGTTCTTATCAAATGTGGATTAATTCATTTTCGTGGGGGTCAAATTTTCATGATTTTCCTTAAAAATTACTTTCGTCCGAATTACTCCTCGTCATTGTCGTCTCATGTTCATCACTTCGATATAGCTAGATTAATGCTAATTTGTTGTAAAACACTAATTTGATTTGGTGACTTGCATCGACTCTTAAAAAAAACCACGAACATTTGAAACCCACGAAAACTAGTGACACCACTGTTTGCATGTATCAAAGAATTTGCAACTAAGAAAATCATCAACCCGTGAAGAAAAAAGATTACATACACTGCATGGTAGTAGAATCTAAACCAAAGTGAAACAAAAATATCCCGGCAGTGGATAAAGATATACAATAGTGTTTGCGAGTCAAATTTATTTAAAACCACCTTTGTTCATGATTTTCTCAAGTCGGTATAGATAATTTGCATAAACCATGTACGTACATGTAACGTATATCTATTGAAAAACACAAGAAATGCATAGATCGTGGACTCGGAAAATATCTACTTTTTCTTAAAATGAAATTTTCTTCTTTTGATCTTTCGACTATTTTCTCACCAAACTATAGTTTGGCCTAACACTGAAAAAATACCGATGTGAAAATGTAGTGTGAAAAATTTTGCAGTGTAAAAAAGGTCGTGAATTTTGAATATGCAAATTTTCTACACCTTGTTCATTTCACATACACGAAAAGTATATATAAGTTGGCCAGCTACTATCTTTAAGCGAAAAACTTTCGCGTTTATTTTTGACTCTATTAATAGAGAGAACACGAGGTGTTGCTTCTAAAATAGACTTGCAACTTGAGATCCTCGTCCGAACTTGCCCGCTGTTTCAAGCCTAGTTGGCCCTCATGTTCCTGGTTTATTAAAAAGGCCTATCCAAAATATTTACTTGTTTTAAGAGAGTATGTAATGACAAACCATCGTGCGACATCCCTTTCTACTATGACGTCACATTTAAACAAAACTACGAGTTGGTTTTTATTTGACACATTCAAACACTGGAGGTTGGAGAAGGCAAATCAAAAGTGCCATGTATCCTAGATATGTAGGACATTGACTGTGTAGATCTTTATGTTTTGTTTGTGATTCTTAGTATTGTTTTTGGTTTTCTTAACTACAATCATTAGATCTTTTGATATATTTGACTTGAGGAACCTGCAAACATGTCCAATTAAACGTAAAGGAGCAACCCCGAATATAAATCACAATCTGCGTTTTTCCATTTATTTTCATTAATTTTTGGCACTTACGGGTTTAAAATAATATTTTCAAATTAAATAGAGGAATAGATGTTGTACACCTTGTTATATTTTCTTATTTTCCGTGAGCAACCAATGTTTGAAAAGTTGAATCTAGGGTTCGCCAATAAAGTTCAGGATCAGAATATCCAAATTTGAGCGACGTCAACCCAAGTTGAAACAATCGTAAGTCAGCTTTTTATTATATTGGATAGTTTAAAAGTTTTGTGTAATATGGGTGATTAAGTTCAATATACCCCGTTACGAGTATTCGAACAGCATCACATTTGTGCTAAACCAATGATGTCAAACAACTACTTTATTGTAGATAAGCATTGTGTGTACGACTGGATTTTGTGTTTGTTTGATTTTTCGAAATTCCTATCGGTACTACATGTTTTATAAAAATACACATTTTACTTTTGTCTTTAAATTATGAAGGTCATGCTTATTTTTCAATCTGAAACAAAATGAACTTTTCATTGTCCTTTTTTTTCGGGGGGTCGAAAATATAAGGCTCCCTTGCTTATGTTGGAAAACATTTTTCGGCTACCATTCAGTTTACACTTTTTGTGTGCTGCATTGCATGTTCCCACGACAGTGGAAAAATGTTCTTATCAAATGTGGATTAATTCATTTTCGTGGGGGTCAAATTTTCATGATTTTCCTTAAAAATTACTTTCGTCCGAATTACTCCCCGTCATTGTCGTCTCATGTTCATCACTTCGATATAGCTAGATTAATGCTAATTTGTTGTAAAACACTAATTTGATTTGGTGACTTGCATCGACTCTTAAAAAAAACCACGAACATTTGAAACCCACGAAAACTAGTGACACCACTGTTTGCATGTATCAAAGAATTTGCAACTAACAAAATCATCAACCCGTGAAGAAAAAAGATTACATACACTGCATGGTAGTAGAATCTAAACCAAAGTGAAACAAAAATATCCCGGCAGTGGATAAAGATATACAATAGTGTTTGCGAGTCAAATTTATTTAAAACCACCTTTGTTCATGATTTTCTCAAGTCGGTATAGATAATTTGCATAAACCATGTACGTACATGTAACGTATATCTATTGAAAAACACAAGAAATGCATAGATCGTGGACTAGGAAAATATCCACTTTTTCTTAAAATGAAATTTTCTTCTTTTGATCTTTCGACTATTTTCTCACCAAACTATAGTTTGGCCTAACACTGAAAAAATACCGATGTGAAAATGTAGTGTGAAAAATTTTGCAGTGTAAAAAAGGTCGTGAATTTTGAATATGCAAATTTTCTACACCTTGTTCATTTCACATACACGAAAAGTATATATAAGTTGGCCAGCTACTATCTTTAAGCGAAAAACTTTCGCGTTTATTTTTGACTCTATTAATAGAGAGAACACGAGGTGTTGCTTCTAAAATAGACTTGCAACTTGAGATCCTCGTCCGAACTTGCCCGCTGTTTCAAGCCTAGTTGGCCCTCATGTTCCTGGTTTATTAAAAAGGCCTATCCAAAATATTTACTTGTTTTAAGAGAGTATGTAATGACAAACCATCGTGCGACATCCCTTTCTACTATGACGTCACATTTAAACAAAACTACGAGTTGGTTTTTATTTGACACATTCAAACACTGGAGGTTGGAGAAGGCAAATCAAAAGTGCCATGTATCCTAGATATGTAGGACATTGACTGTGTAGATCTTTATGTTTTGTTTGTGATTCTTAGTATTGTTTTTGGTTTTCTTAACTACAATCATTAGATCTTTTGATATATTTGACTTGAGGAACCTGCAAACATGTCCAATTAAACGTAAAGGAGCAACCCCGAATATAAATCACAATCGGCGTTTTTCCATTTATTTTCATTAATTTTTGGCACTTACGGGTTTAAAATAATATTTTCAAATTAAATAGAGGAATATATGTTGTACACCTTGTTATATTTTCTTATTTTCCGTGAGCAACCAATGTTTGAAAAGTTGAATCTAGGGTTCGCCAATAAAGTTCAGGATCAGAATATCCAAATTTGAGCGACGTCAACCCAAGTTGAAACAATCGTAAGTCAGCTTTTTATTATATTGGATAGTTTAAAAGTTTTGTGTAATATGGGTGATTAAGTTCAATATACCCCGTTACGAGTATTCGAACAGCATCACATTTGTGCTAAACCAAAGATGTCAAACAACTACTTTATTGTAGATAAGCATTGTGTGTACGACTGGATTTTGTGTTTGTTTGATTTTTCGAAATTCCTATCGGTACTACATGTTTTATAAAAATACACATTTTACTTTTGTCTTTAAATTATGAAGGTCATGCTTATTTTTCAGTCTGAAACAAAATGAACTTTTCATTGTCCTTTTTTTTTCGGGGGGTCGAAAATATAAGGCTCCCTTGCTTATGTTGGAAAACATTTTTCGGCTACCATTCAGTTTACACTTTTTGTGTGCTGCATTGCATGTTCCCACGACAGTGGAAAAATGTTCTTATCAAATGTGGATTAATTCATTTTCGTGGGGGTCAAATTTTCATGATTTTCCTTAAAAATTACTTTCGTCCGAATTACTCCTCGTCATTGTCGTCTCATGTTCATCACTTCGATATAGCTAGATTAATGCTAATTTGTTGTAAAACACTAATTTGATTTGGTGACTTGCATCGACTCTTAAAAAAAACCACGAACATTTGAAACCCACGAAAACTAGTGACACCACTGTTTGCATGTATCAAAGAATTTGCAACTAAGAAAATCATCAACCCGTGAAGAAAAAAGATTACATACACTGCATGGTAGTAGAATCTAAACCAAAGTGAAACAAAAATATCCCGGCAGTGGATAAAGATATACAATAGTGTTTGCGAGTCAAATTTATTTAAAACCACCTTTGTTCATGATTTTCTCAAGTCGGTATAGATAATTTGCATAAACCATGTACGTACATGTAACGTATATCTATTGAAAAACACAAGAAATGCATAGATCGTGGACTCGGAAAATATCTACTTTTTCTTAAAATGAAATTTTCTTCTTTTGATCTTTCGACTATTTTCTCACCAAACTATAGTTTGGCCTAACACTGAAAAAATACCGATGTGAAAATGTAGTGTGAAAAATTTTGCAGTGTAAAAAAGGTCGTGAATTTTGAATATGCAAATTTTCTACACCTTGTTCATTTCACATACACGAAAAGTATATATAAGTTGGCCAGCTACTATCTTTAAGCGAAAAACTTTCGCGTTTATTTTTGACTCTATTAATAGAGAGAACACGAGGTGTTGCTTCTAAAATAGACTTGCAACTTGAGATCCTCGTCCGAACTTGCCCGCTGTTTCAAGCCTAGTTGGCCCTCATGTTCCTGGTTTATTAAAAAGGCCTATCCAAAATATTTACTTGTTTTAAGACAAACCATCGTGCGACATCCCTTTCTACTATGATGTCACATTTAAACAAAACTACGAGTTGGTTTTTATTTGACACATTCAAACACTGGAGGTTGGAGAAGGCAAATCAAAAGTGCCATGTATCCTAGATATGTAGGACATTGACTGTGTAGATCTTTATGTTTTGTTTGTGATTCTTAGTATTGTTTTTGGTTTTCTTAACTACAATCATTAGATCTTTTGATATATTTGACTTGAGGAACCTGCAAACATGTCCAATTAAACGTAAAGGAGCAACCCCGAATATAAATCACAATCGGCGTTTTTCCATTTATTTTCATTAATTTTTGGCACTTACGGGTTTAAAATAATATTTTCAAATTAAATAGAGGAATATATGTTGTACACCTTGTTATATTTTCTTATTTTCCGTGAGCAACCAATGTTTGAAAAGTTGAATCTAGGGTTCGCCAATAAAGTTCAGGATCAGAATATCCAAATTTGAGCGACGTCAACCCAAGTTGAAACAATCGTAAGTCAGCTTTTTATTATATTGGATAGTTTAAAAGTTTTGTGTAATATGGGTGATTAAGTTCAATATACCCCGTTACGAGTATTCGAACAGCATCACATTTGTGCTAAACCAAAGATGTCAAACAACTACTTTATTGTAGATAAGCATTGTGTGTACGACTGGATTTTGTGTTTGTTTGATTTTTCGAAATTCCTATCGGTACTACATGTTTTATAAAAATACACATTTTACTTTTGTCTTTAAATTATGAAGGTCATGCTTATTTTTCAGTCTGAAACAAAATGAACTTTTCATTGTCCTTTTTTTTTCGGGGGGTCGAAAATATAAGGCTCCCTTGCTTATGTTGGAAAACATTTTTCGGCTACCATTCAGTTTACACTTTTTGTGTGCTGCATTGCATGTTCCCACGACAGTGGAAAAATGTTCTTATCAAATGTGGATTAATTCATTTTCGTGGGGGTCAAATTTTCATGATTTTCCTTAAAAATTACTTTCGTCCGAATTACTCCTCGTCATTGTCGTCTCATGTTCATCACTTCGATATAGCTAGATTAATGCTAATTTGTTGTAAAACACTAATTTGATTTGGTGACTTGCATCGACTCTTAAAAAAAACCACGAACATTTGAAACCCACGAAAACTAGTGACACCACTGTTTGCATGTATCAAAGAATTTGCAATTAAGAAAATCATCAACCCGTGAATAAAAAAGATTACATACACTGCATGGTAGTAGAATCTAAACCAAAGTGAAACAAAAATATCCCGGCAGTGGATAAAGATATACAATAGTGTTTGCGAGTCAAATTTATTTAAAACCACCTTTGTTCATGATTTTCTCAAGTCGGTATAGATAATTTGCATAAACCATGTACGTACATGTAACGTATATCTATTGAAAAACACAAGAAATGCATAGATCGTGGACTCGGAAAATATCTACTTTTTCTTAAAATGAAATTTTCTTCTTTTGATCTTTCGACTATTTTCTCACCAAACTATAGTTTGGCCTAACACTGAAAAAATACCGATGTGAAAATGTAGTGTGAAAAATTTTGCAGTGTAAAAAAGGTCGTGAATTTTGAATATGCAAATTTTCTACACCTTTTTCATTTCACATACACGAAAAGTATATATAAGTTGGCCAGCTACTATCTTTAAGCGAAAAACTTTCGCGTTTATTTTTGACTCTATTAATAGAGAGAACACGAGGTGTTGCTTCTAAAATAGACTTGCAACTTGAGATCCTCGTCCGAACTTGCCCGCTGTTTCAAGCCTAGTTGGCCCTCATGTTCCTGGTTTATTAAAAAGGCCTATCCAAAATATTTACTTGTTTTAAGACAAACCATCGTGCGACATCCCTTTCTACTATGACGTCACATTTAAACAAAACTACGAGTTGGTTTTTATTTGACACATTCAAACACTGGAGGTTGGAGAAGGCAAATCAAAAGTGCCATGTATCCTAGATATGTAGGACATTGACTGTGTAGATCTTTATGTTTTGTTTGTGATTCTTAGTATTGTTTTTGGTTTTCTTAACTACAATCATTAGATCTTTTGATATATTTGACTTGAGGAACCTGCAAACATGTCCAATTAAACGTAAAGGAGCAACCCCGAATATAAATCACAATCGGCGTTTTTCCATTTATTTTCATTAATTTTTGGCACTTACGGGTTTAAAATAATATTTTCAAATCAAATAGAGGAATAGATGTTGTACACCTTGTTATATTTTCTTATTTTCCGTGAGCAACCAATGTTTGAAAAGTTGAATCTAGGGTTCGCCAATAAAGTTCAGGATCAGAATATCCAAATTTGAGCGACGTCAACCCAAGTTGAAACAATCGTAAGTCAGCTTTTTATTATATTGGATAGTTTAAAAGTTTTGTGTAATATGGGTGATTAAGTTCAATATACCCCGTTACGAGTATTCGAACAGCATCACATTTGTGCTAAACCAAAGATGTCAAACAACTACTTTATTGTAGATAAGCATTGTGTGTACGACTGGATTTTGTGTTTGTTTGATTTTTCGAAATTCCTATCGGTACTACATGTTTTATAAAAATACACATTTTACTTTTGTCTTTAAATTATGAAGGTCATGCTTATTTTTCAATCTGAAACAAAATGAACTTTTCATTGTCCTTTTTTTTTTCGGGGGGTCGAAAATATAAGGCTCCCTTGCTTATGTTGGAAAACATTTTTCGGCTACCATTCAGTTTACACTTTTTGTGTGCTGCATTGCATGTTCCCACGACAGTGGAAAAATGTTCTTATCAAATGTGGATTAATTCATTTTCGTGGGGGTCAAATTTTCATGATTTTCCTTAAAAATTACTTTCGTCCGAATTACTCCTCGTCATTGTCGTCTCATGTTCATCACTTCGATATAGCTAGATTAATGCTAATTTGTTGTAAAACACTTATTTGATTTGGTGACTTGCATCGACTCTTAAAAAAAACCACGAACATTTGAAACCCACGAAAACTAGTGACACCACTGTTTGCATGTATCAAAGAATTTGCAACTAAGAAAATCATCAACCCGTGAAGAAAAAAGATTACATACACTGCATGGTAGTAGAATCTAAACCAAAGTGAAACAAAAATATCCCGGCAGTGGATAAAGATATACAATAGTGTTTGCGAGTCAAATTTATTTAAAACCACCTTTGTTCATGATTTTCTCAAGTCGGTATAGATAATTTGCATAAACCATGTACGTACATGTAACGTATATCTATTGAAAAACACAAGAAATGCATAGATCGTGGACTCGGAAAATATCTACTTTTTCTTAAAATGAAATTTTCTTCTTTTGATCTTTCGACTATTTTCTCACCAAACTATAGTTTGGCCTAACACTGAAAAAATACCGATGTGAAAATGTAGTGTGAAAAATTTTGCAGTGTAAAAAAGGTCGTGAATTTTGAATATGCAAATTTTCTACACCTTGTTCATTTCACATACACGAAAAGTATATATAAGTTGGCCAGCTACTATCTTTAAGCGAAAAACTTTCGCGTTTATTTTTGACTCTATTAATAGAGAGAACACGAGGTGTTGCTTCTAAAATAGACTTGCAACTTGAGATCCTCGTCCGAACTTGCCCGCTGTTTCAAGCCTAGTTGGCCCTCATGTTCCTGGTTTATTAAAAAGGCCTATCCAAAATATTTACTTGTTTTAAGACAAACCATCGTGCGACATCCCTTTCTACTATGACGTCACATTTAAACAAAACTACGAGTTGGTTTTTATTTGACACATTCAAACACTGGAGGTTGGAGAAGGCAAATCAAAAGTGCCATGTCTCCTAGATATGTAGGACATTGACTGTGTAGATCTTTATGTTTTGTTTGTGATTCTTAGTATTGTTTTTGGTTTTCTTAACTACAATCATTAGATCTTTTGATATATTTGACTTGAGGAACCTGCAAACATGTCCAATTAAACGTAAAGGAGCACCCCGAATATAAATCACAATCGGCGTTTTTCCATTTATTTTCATTAATTTTTGGCACTTACGGGTTTAAAATAATATTTTCAAATCAAATAGAGGAATAGATGTTGTACACCTTGTTATATTTTCTTATTTTCCGTGAGCAACCAATGTTTGAAAAGTTGAATCTAGGGTTCGCCAATAAAGTTCAGGATCAGAATATCCAAATTTGAGCGACGTCAACCCAAGTTGAAACAATCGTAAGTCAGCTTTTTATTATATTGGATAGTTTAAAAGTTTTGTGTAATATGGGTGATTAAGTTCAATATACCCCGTTACGAGTATTCGAACAGCATCACATTTGTGCTAAACCAAAGATGTCAAACAACTACTTTATTGTAGATAAGCATTGTGTGTACGACTGGATTTTGTGTTTGTTTGATTTTTCGAAATTCCTATCGGTACTACATGTTTTATAAAAATACACATTTTACTTTTGTCTTTAAATTATGAAGGTCATGCTTATTTTTCAATCTGAAACAAAATGAACTTTTCATTGTCCTTTTTTTTTCGGGGGGTCGAAAATATAAGGCTCCCTTGCATATGTTGGAAAACATTTTTCGGCTACCATTCAGTTTACACTTTTTGTGTGCTGCATTGCATGTTCCCACGACAGTGGAAAAATGTTCTTATCAAATGTGGATTAATTCATTTTCGTGGGGGTCAAATTTTCATGATTTTCCTTAAAAATTACTTTCGTCCGAATTACTCCTCGTCATTGTCGTCTCATGTTCATCACTTCGATATAGCTAGATTAATGCTAATTTGTTGTAAAACACTAATTTGATTTGGTGACTTGCATCGACTCTTAAAAAAAACCACGAACATTTGAAACCCACGAAAACTAGTGACACCACTGTTTGCATGTATCAAAGAATTTGCAACTAAGAAAATCATCAACCCGTGAAGAAAAAAGATTACATACACTGCATGGTGGTAGAATCTAAACCAAAGTGAAACAAAAATATCCCGGTAGTGGATAAAGATATACAATAGTGTTTGCGAGTCAAATTTATTTAAAACCACCTTTGTTCATGATTTTCTCAAGTCGGTATAGATAATTTGCATAAACCATGTACGTACATGTAACGTATATCTATTGAAAAACACAAGAAATGCATAGATCGTGGACTCGGAAAATATCTACTTTTTCTTAAAATGAAATTTTCTTCTTTTGATCTTTCGACTATTTTCTCACCAAACTATAGTTTGGCCTAACACTGAAAAAATACCGATGTGAAAATGTAGTGTGAAAAATTTTGCAGTGTAAAAAAGGTCGTGAATTTTGAATATGCAAATTTTCTACACCTTGTTCATTTCACATACACGAAAAGTATATATAAGTTGGCCAGCTACTATCTTTAAGCGAAAAACTTTCGCGTTTATTTTTGACTCTATTAATAGAGAGAACACGAGGTGTTGCTTCTAAAATAGACTTGCAACTTGAGATCCTCGTCCGAACTTGCCCGCTGTTTCAAGCCTAGTTGGCCCTCATGTTCCTGGTTTATTAAAAAGGCCTATCCAAAATATTTACTTGTTTTAAGAGAGTATGTAATGACAAACCATCGTGCGACATCCCTTTCTACTATGACGTCACATTTAAACAAAACTACGAGTTGGTTTTTATTTGACACATTCAAACACTGGAGGTTGGAGAAGGCAAATCAAAAGTGCCATGTATCCTAGATATGTAGGACATTGACTGTGTAGATCTTTATGTTTTGTTTGTGATTCTTAGTATTGTTTTTGGTTTTCTTAACTACAATCATTAGATCTTTTGATATATTTGACTTGAGGAACCTGCAAACATGTCCAATTACACGTAAAGGAGCAACCCCGAATATAAATCACAATCGGCGTTTTTCCATTTATTTTCATTAATTTTTGGCACTTACGGGTTTAAAATAATATTTTCAAATTAAATAGAGGAATAGATGTTGTACACCTTGTTATATTTTCTTATTTTCCGTGAGCAACCAATGTTTGAAAAGTTGAATCTAGGGTTCGCCAATAAAGTTCAGGATCAGAATATCCAAATTTGAGCGACGTCAACCCAAGTTGAAACAATCGTAAGTCAGCTTTTTATTATATTGGATAGTTTAAAAGTTTTGTGTAATATGGGTGATTAAGTTCAATATACCCCGTTACGAGTATTCGAACAGCATCACATTTGTGCTAAACCAAAGATGTCAAACAACTACTTTATTGTAGATAAGCATTGTGTGTACGACTGGATTTTGTGTTTGTTTGATTTTTCGAAATTCCTATCGGTACTACATGTTTTATAAAAATACACATTTTACTTTTGTCTTTAAATTATGAAGGTCATGCTTATTTTTCAATCTGAAACAAAATGAACTTTTCATTGTCCTTTTTTTTTCGGGGGGTCGAAAATATAAGGCTCCCTTGCTTATGTTGGAAAACATTTTTCGGCTACCATTCAGTTTACACTTTTTGTGTGCTGCATTGCATGTTCCCACGACAGTGGAAAAATGTTCTTATCAAATGTGGATTAATTCATTTTCGTGGGGGTCAAATTTTCATGATTTTCCTTAAAAATTACTTTCGTCCGAATTACTCCTCGTCATTGTCGTCTCATGTTCATCACTTCGATATAGCTAGATTAATGCTAATTTGTTGTAAAACACTAATTTGATTTGGTGACTTGCATCGACTCTTAAAAAAAACCACGAACATTTGAAACCCACGAAAACTAGTGACACCACTGTTTGCATGTATCAAAGAATTTGCAACTAAGAAAATCATCAACCCGTGAAGAAAAAAGATTACATACACTGCATGGTAGTAGAATCTAAACCAAAGTGAAACAAAAATATCCCGGCAGTGGATAAAGATATACAATAGTGTTTGCGAGTCAAATTTATTTAAAACCACCTTTGTTCATGATTTTCTCAAGTCGGTATAGATAATTTGCATAAACCATGTACGTACATGTAACGTATATCTATTGAAAAACACAAGAAATGCATAGATCGTGGACTCGGAAAATATCTACTTTTTCTTAAAATGAAATTTTCTTCTTTTGATCTTTCGACTATTTTCTCACCAAACTATAGTTTGGCCTAACACTGAAAAAATACCGATGTGAAAATGTAGTGTGAAAAATTTTGCAGTGTAAAAAAGGTCGTGAATTTTGAATATGCAAATTTTCTACACCTTGTTCATTTCACATACACGAAAAGTATATATAAGTTGGCCAGCTACTATCTTTAAGCGAAAAACTTTCGCGTTTATTTTTGACTCTATTAATAGAGAGAACACGAGGTGTTGCTTCTAAAATAGACTTGCAACTTGAGATCCTCGTCCGAACTTGCCCGCTGTTTCAAGCCTAGTTGGCCCTCATGTTCCTGGTTTATTAAAAAGGCCTATCCAAAATATTTACTTGTTTTAAGAGAGTATGTAATGACAAACCATCGTGCGACATCCCTTTCTACTATGACGTCACATTTAAACAAAACTACGAGTTGGTTTTTATTTGACACATTCAAACACTGGAGGTTGGAGAAGGCAAATCAAAAGTGCCATGTATCCTAGATATGTAGGACATTGACTGTGTAGATCTTTATGTTTTGTTTGTGATTCTTAGTATTGTTTTTGGTTTTCTAAATGAATAAATGTTGTATATGGTATATGTATAATATTTAGAGATAATAGAATGGCGTGCAATTCTATTATCTCTATATATTTTTCATATACCATATGTACTACCATGGCAACCACCATACCTTGTGTATCTTCGAGTCCGCCGAGGAATGATACCGATTCTACACTTATTTTAAAGCAGTGTAAAAAAGGTCGTGAATTTTGAATATGCAAATTTTCTACACCTTGTTCATTTCACATACACGAAAAGTATATATAAGTTGGCCAGCTACTATCTTTAAGCGAAAAACTTTCGCGTTTATTTTTGACTCTATTAATAGAGAGAACACGAGGTGTTGCTTCTAAAATAGACTTGCAACTTGAGATCCTCGTCCGAACTTGCCCGCTGTTTCAAGCCTAGTTGGCCCTCATGTTCCTGGTTTATTAAAAAGGCCTATCCAAAATATTTACTTGTTTTAAGAGAGTATGTAATGACAAACCATCGTGCGACATCCCTTTCTACTATGACGTCACATTTAAACAAAACTACGAGTTGGTTTTTATTTGACACATTCAAACACTGGAGGTTTGAGAAGGCAAATCAAAAGTGCCATGTATCCTAGATATGTAGGACATTGACTGTGTAGATCTTTATGTTTTGTTTGTGATTCTTAGTATTGTTTTTGGTTTTCTTAACTACAATCATTAGATCTTTTGATATATTTGACTTGAGGAACCTGCAAACATGTCCAATTAAACGTAAAGGAGCAACCCCGAATATAAATCACAATCGGCGTTTTTCCATTTATTTTCATTAATTTTTGGCACTTACGGGTTTAAAATAATATTTTCAAATTAAATAGAGGAATATATGTTGTACACCTTGTTATATTTTCTTATTTTCCGTGAGCAACCAATGTTTGAAAAGTTGAATCTAGGGTTCGCCAATAAAGTTCAGGATCAGAATATCCAAATTTGAGCGACGTCAACCCAAGTTGAAACAATCGTAAGTCAGCTTTTTATTATATTGGATAGTTTAAAAGTTTTGTGTAATATGGGTGATTAAGTTCAATATACCCCGTTACGAGTATTCGAACAGCATCACATTTGTGCTAAACCAAAGATGTCAAACAACTACTTTATTGTAGATAAGCATTGTGTGTACGACTGGATTTTGTGTTTGTTTGATTTTTCGAAATTCCTATCGGTACTACATGTTTTATAAAAATACACATTTTACTTTTGTCTTTAAATTATGAAGGTCATGCTTATTTTTCAATCTGAAACAAAATGAACTTTTCATTGTCCTTTTTTTTTCGGGGGGTCGAAAATATAAGGCTCCCTTGCTTATGTTGGAAAACATTTTTCGGCTACCATTCAGTTTACACTTTTTGTGTGCTGCATTGCATGTTCCCACGACAGTGGAAAAATGTTCTTATCAAATGTGGATTAATTCATTTTCGTGGGGGTCAAATTTTCATGATTTTCCTTAAAAATTACTTTCGTCCGAATTACTCCTCGTCATTGTCGTCTCATGTTCATCACTTCGATATAGCTAGATTAATGCTAATTTGTTGTAAAACACTAATTTGATTTGGTGACTTGCATCGACTCTTAAAAAAAACCACGAACATTTGAAACCCACGAAAACTAGTGACACCACTGTTTGCATGTATCAAAGAATTTGCAACTAAGAAAATCATCAACCCGTGAAGAAAAAAGATTACATACACTGCATGGTAGTAGAATCTAAACCAAAGTGAAACAAAAATATCCCGGCAGTGGATAAAGATATACAATAGTGTTTGCGAGTCAAATTTATTTAAAACCACCTTTGTTCATGATTTTCTCAAGTCGGTATAGATAATTTGCATAAACCATGTACGTACATGTAACGTATATCTATTGAAAAACACAAGAAATGCATAGATCGTGGACTCGGAAAATATCTACTTTTTCTTAAAATGAAATTTTCTTCTTTTGATCTTTCGACTATTTTCTCACCAAACTATAGTTTGGCCTAACACTGAAAAAATACCGATGTGAAAATGTAGTGTGAAAAATTTTGCAGTGTAAAAAAGGTCGTGAATTTTGAATATGCAAATTTTCTACACCTTGTTCATTTCACATACACGAAAAGTATATATAAGTTGGCCAGCTACTATCTTTAAGCGAAAAACTTTCGCGTTTATTTTTGACTCTATTAATAGAGAGAACACGAGGTGTTGCTTCTAAAATAGACTTGCAACTTGAGATCCTCGTCCGAACTTGCCCGCTGTTTCAAGCCTAGTTGGCCCTCATGTTCCTGGTTTATTAAAAAGGCCTATCCAAAATATTTACTTGTTTTAAGAGAGTATGTAATGACAAACCATCGTGCGACATCCCTTTCTACTATGACGTCACATTTAAACAAAACTACGAGTTGGTTTTTATTTGACACATTCAAACACTGGAGGTTGGAGAAGGCAAATCAAAAGTGCCATGTATCCTAGATATGTAGGACATTGACTGTGTAGATCTTTATGTTTTGTTTGTGATTCTTAGTATTGTTTTTGGTTTTCTTAACTACAATCATTAGATCTTTTGATATATTTGACTTGAGGAACCTGCAAACATGTCCAATTAAACGTAAAGGAGCAACCCCGAATATAAATCACAATCGGCGTTTTTCCATTTATTTTCATTAATTTTTGGCACTTACGGGTTTAAAATAATATTTTCAAATTAAATAGAGGAATAGATGTTGTACACCTTGTTATATTTTCTTATTTTCCGTGAGCAACCAATGTTTGAAAAGTTGAATCTAGGGTTCGCCAATAAAGTTCAGGATCAGAATATCCAAATTTGAGCGACGTCAACCCAAGTTGAAACAATCGTAAGTCAGCTTTTTATTATATTGGATAGTTTAAAAGTTTTGTGTAATATGGGTGATTAAGTTCAATATACCCCGTTACGAGTATTCGAACAGCATCACATTTGTGCTAAACCAAAGATGTCAAACAACTACTTTATTGTAGATAAGCATTGTGTGTACGACTGGATTTTGTGTTTGTTTGATTTTTCGAAATTCCTATCGGTACTACATGTTTTATAAAAATACACATTTTACTTTTGTCTTTAAATTATGAAGGTCATGCTTATTTTTCAATCTGAAACAAAATGAACTTTTCATTGTCCTTTTTTTTTCGGGGGGTCGAAAATATAAGGCTCCCTTGCTTATGTTGGAAAACATTTTTCGGCTACCATTCAGTTTACACTTTTTGTGTGCTGCATTGCATGTTCCCACGACAGTGGAAAAATGTTCTTATCAAATGTGGATTAATTCATTTTCGTGGGGGTCAAATTTTCATGATTTTCCTTAAAAATTACTTTCGTCCGAATTACTCCTCGTCATTGTCGTCTCATGTTCATCACTTCGATATAGCTAGATTAATGCTAATTTGTTGTAAAACACTAATTTGATTTGGTGACTTGCATCGACTCTTAAAAAAAACCACGAACATTTGAAACCCACGAAAACTAGTGACACCACTGTTTGCATGTATCAAAGAATTTGCAACTAAGAAAATCATCAACCCGTGAAGAAAAAAGATTACATACACTGCATGGTAGTAGAATCTAAACCAAAGTGAAACAAAAATATCCCGGCAGTGGATAAAGATATACAATAGTGTTTGCGAGTCAAATTTATTTAAAACCACCTTTGTTCATGATTTTCTCAAGTCGGTATAGATAATTTGCATAAACCATGTACGTACATGTAACGTATATCTATTGAAAAACACAAGAAATGCATAGATCGTGGACTCGGAAAATATCTACTTTTTCTTAAAATGAAATTTTCTTCTTTTGATCTTTCGACTATTTTCTCACCAAACTATAGTTTGGCCTAACACTGAAAAAATACCGATGTGAAAATGAAGTGTGAAAAATTTTGCAGTGTAAAAAAGGTCGTGAATTTTGAATATGCAAATTTTCTACACCTTGTTCATTTCACATACACGAAAAGTATATATAAGTTGGCCAGCTACTATCTTTAAGCGAAAAACTTTCGCGTTTATTTTTGACTCTATTAATAGAGAGAACACGAGGTGTTGCTTCTAAAATAGACTTGCAACTTGAGATCCTCGTCCGAACTTGCCCGCTGTTTCAAGCCTAGTTGGCCCTCATGTTCCTGGTTTATTAAAAAGGCCTATCCAAAATATTTACTTGTTTTAAGAGAGTATGTAATGACAAACCATCGTGCGACATCCCTTTCTACTATGACGTCACATTTAAACAAAACTACGAGTTGGTTTTTATTTGACACATTCAAACACTGGAGGTTGGAGAAGGCAAATCAAAAGTGCCATGTATCCTAGATATGTAGGACATTGACTGTGTAGATCTTTATGTTTTGTTTGTGATTCTTAGTATTGTTTTTGGTTTTCTTAACTACAATCATTAGATCTTTTGATATATTTGACTTGAGGAACCTGCAAACATGTCCAATTAAACGTAAAGGAGCAACCCCGAATATAAATCACAATCGGCGTTTTTCCATTTATTTTCATTAATTTTTGGCACTTACGGGTTTAAAATAATATTTTCAAATTAAATAGAGGAATAGATGTTGTACACCTTGTTATATTTTCTTATTTTCCGTGAGCAACCAATGTTTGAAAAGTTGAATCTAGGGTTCGCCAATAAAGTTCAGGATCAGAATATCCAAATTTGAGCGACGTCAACCCAAGTTGAAACAATCGTAAGTCAGCTTTTTATTATATTGGATAGTTTAAAAGTTTTGTGTAATATGGGTGATTAAGTTCAATATACCCCGTTACGAGTATTCGAACAGCATCACATTTGTGCTAAATCAAAGATGTCAAACAACTACTTTATTGTAGATAAGCATTGTGTGTACGACTGGATTTTGTGTTTGTTTGATTTTTCGAAATTCCTATCGGTACTACATGTTTTATAAAAATACACATTTTACTTTTGTCTTTAAATTATGAAGGTCATGCTTATTTTTCAATCTGAAACAAAATGAACTTTTCATTGTCCTTTTTTTTTCGGGGGGTCGAAAATATAAGGCTCCCTTGCTTATGTTGGAAAACATTTTTCGGCTACCATTCAGTTTACACTTTTTGTGTGCTGCATTGCATGTTCCCACGACAATGGAAAAATGTTCTTATCAAATGTGGATTAATTCATTTTCGTGGGGGTCAAATTTTCATGATTTTCCTTAAAAATTACTTTCGTCCGAATTACTCCTCGTCATTGTCGTCTCATGTTCATCACTTCGATATAGCTAGATTAATGCTAATTTGTTGTAAAACACTAATTTGATTTGGTGACTTGCATCGACTCTTAAAAAAAACCACGAACATTTGAAACCCACGAAAACTAGTGACACCACTGTTTGCATGTATCAAAGAATTTGCAACTAAGAAAATCATCAACCCGTGAAGAAAAAAGATTACATACACTGCATGGTAGTAGAATCTAAACCAAAGTGAAACAAAAATATCCCGGCAGTGGATAAAGATATACAATAGTGTTTGCGAGTCAAATTTATTTAAAACCACCTTTGTTCATGATTTTCTCAAGTCGGTATAGATAATTTGCATAAACCATGTACGTACATGTAACGTATATCTATTGAAAAACACAAGAAATGCATAGATCGTGGACTCGGAAAATATCTACTTTTTCTTAAAATGAAATTTTCTTCTTTTGATCTTTCGACTATTTTCTCACCAAACTATAGTTTGGCCTAACACTGAAAAAATACCGATGTGAAAATGTAGTGTGAAAAATTTTGCAGTGTAAAAAAGGTCGTGAATTTTGAATATGCAAATTTTCTACACCTTGTTCATTTCACATACACGAAAAGTATATATAAGTTGGCCAGCTACTATCTTTAAGCGAAAAACTTTCGCGTTTATTTTTGACTCTATTAATAGAGAGAACACGAGGTGTTGCTTCTAAAATAGACTTGCAACTTGAGATCCTCGTCCGAACTTGCCCGCTGTTTCAAGCCTAGTTGGCCCTCATGTTCCTGGTTTATTAAAAAGGCCTATCCAAAATATTTACTTGTTTTAAGAGAGTATGTAATGACAAACCATCGTGCGACATCCCTTTCTACTATGACGTCACATTTAAACAAAACTACGAGTTGGTTTTTATTTGACACATTCAAACACTGGAGGTTGGAGAAGGCAAATCAAAAGTGCCATGTATCCTAGATATGTAGGACATTGACTGTGTAGATCTTTATGTTTTGTTTGTGATTCTTAGTATTGTTTTTGGTTTTCTTAACTACAATCATTAGATCTTTTGATATATTTGACTTGAGGAACCTGCAAACATGTCCAATTAAACGTAAAGGAGCAACCCCGAATATAAATCACAATCGGCGTTTTTCCATTTATTTTCATTAATTTTTGGCACTTACGGGTTTAAAATAATATTTTCAAATTAAATAGAGGAATAGATGTTGTACACCTTGTTATATTTTCTTATTTTCCGTGAGCAACCAATGTTTGAAAAGTTGAATCTAGGGTTCGCCAATAAAGTTCAGGATCAGAATATCCAAATTTGAGCGACGTCAACCCAAGTTGAAACAATCGTAAGTCAGCTTTTTATTATATTGGATAGTTTAAAAGTTTTGTGTAATATGGGTGATTAAGTTCAATATACCCCGTTACGAGTATTCGAACAGCATCACATTTGTGCTAAATCAAAGATGTCAAACAACTACTTTATTGTAGATAAGCATTGTGTGTACGACTGGATTTTGTGTTTGTTTGATTTTTCGAAATTCCTATCGGTACTACATGTTTTATAAAAATACACATTTTACTTTTGTCTTTAAATTATGAAGGTCATGCTTATTTTTCAATCTGAAACAAAATGAACTTTTCATTGTCCTTTTTTTTTCGGGGGGTCGAAAATATAAGGCTCCCTTGCTTATGTTGGAAAACATTTTTCGGCTACCATTCAGTTTACACTTTTTGTGTGCTGCATTGCATGTTCCCACGACAATGGAAAAATGTTCTTATCAAATGTGGATTAATTCATTTTCGTGGGGGTCAAATTTTCATGATTTTCCTTAAAAATTACTTTCGTCCGAATTACTCCTCGTCATTGTCGTCTCATGTTCATCACTTCGATATAGCTAGATTAATGCTAATTTGTTGTAAAACACTAATTTGATTTGGTGACTTGCATCGACTCTTAAAAAAAACCACGAACATTTGAAACCCACGAAAACTAGTGACACCACTGTTTGCATGTATCAAAGAATTTGCAACTAAGAAAATCATCAACCCGTGAAGAAAAAAGATTACATACACTGCATGGTAGTAGAATCTAAACCAAAGTGAAACAAAAATATCCCGGCAGTGGATAAAGATATACAATAGTGTTTGCGAGTCAAATTTATTTAAAACCACCTTTGTTCATGATTTTCTCAAGTCGGTATAGATAATTTGCATAAACCATGTACGTACATGTAACGTATATCTATTGAAAAACACAAGAAATGCATAGATCGTGGACTCGGAAAATATCTACTTTTTCTTAAAATGAAATTTTCTTCTTTTGATCTTTCGACTATTTTCTCACCAAACTATAGTTTGGCCTAACACTGAAAAAATACCGATGTGAAAATGTAGTGTGAAAAATTTTGCAGTGTAAAAAAGGTCGTGAATTTTGAATATGCAAATTTTCTACACCTTGTTCATTTCACATACACGAAAAGTATATATAAGTTGGCCAGCTACTATCTTTAAGCGAAAAACTTTCGCGTTTATTTTTGACTCTATTAATAGAGAGAACACGAGGTGTTGCTTCTAAAATAGACTTGCAACTTGAGATCCTCGTCCGAACTTGCCCCCTGTTTCAAGCCTAGTTGGCCCTCATGTTCCTGGTTTATTAAAAAGGCCTATCCAAAATATTTACTTGTTTTAAGAGAGTATGTAATGACAAACCATCGTGCGACATCCCTTTCTACTATGACGTCACATTTAAACAAAACTACGAGTTGGTTTTTATTTGACACATTCAAACACTGGAAGTTGTAGAAGGCAAATCAAAAGTGCCATGTATCCTAGATATGTAGGACATTGACTGTGTAGATCTTTATGTTTTGTTTGTGATTCTTAGTATTGTTTTTGGTTTTCTTAACTACAATCATTAGATCTTTTGATATATTTGACTTGAGGAACCTGCAAACATGTCCAATTAAACGTAAAGGAGCAACCCCGAATATAAATCACAATCGGCGTTTTTCCATTTATTTTCATTAATTTTTGGCACTTACGGGTTTAAAATAATATTTTCAAATTAAATAGAGGAATAGATGTTGTACACCTTGTTATATTTTCTTATTTTCCGTGAGCAACCAATGTTTGAAAAGTTGAATCTAGGGTTCGCCAATAAAGTTCAGGATCAGAATATCCAAATTTGAGCGACGTCAACCCAAGTTGAAACAATCGTAAGTCAGCTTTTTATTATATTGGATAGTTTAAAAGTTTTGTGTAATATGGGTGATTAAGTTCAATATACCCCGTTACGAGTATTCGAACAGCATCACATTTGTGCTAAACCAAAGATGTCAAACAACTACTTTATTGTAGATAAGCATTGTGTGTACGACTGGATTTTGTGTTTGTTTGATTTTTCGAAATTCCTATCGGTACTACATGTTTTATAAAAATACACATTTTACTTTTGTCTTTAAATTATGAAGGTCATGCTTATTTTTCAATCTGAAACAAAATGAACTTTTCATTGTCCTTTTTTTTCGGGGGGTCGAAAATATAAGGCTCCCTTGCTTATGTTTGAAAACATTTTTCGGCTACCATTCAGTTTACACTTTTTGTGTGCTGCATTGCATGTTCCCACGACAATGGAAAAATGTTCTTATCAAATGTGGATTAATTCATTTTCGTGGGGGTCAAATTTTCATGATTTTCCTTAAAAATTACTTTCGTCCGAATTACTCCTCGTCATTGTCGTCTCATGTTCATCACTTCGATATAGCTAGATTAATGCTAATTTGTTGTAAAACACTAATTTGATTTGGTGACTTGCATCGACTCTTAAAAAAAACCACGAACATTTGAAACCCACGAAAACTAGTGACACCACTGTTTGCATGTATCAAAGAATTTGCAACTAAGAAAATCATCAACCCGTGAAGAAAAAAGATTACATACACTGCATGGTAGTAGAATCTAAACCAAAGTGAAACAAAAATATCCCGGCAGTGGATAAAGATATACAATAGTGTTTGCGAGTCAAATTTATTTAAAACCACCTTTGTTCATGATTTTCTCAAGTCGGTATAGATAATTTGCATAAACCATGTACGTACATGTAACGTATATCTATTGAAAAACACAAGAAATGCATAGATCGTGGACTCGGAAAATATCTACTTTTTTTTAAAATGAAATTTTCTTCTTTTGATCTTTCGACTATTTTCTCACCAAACTATAGTTTGGCCTACCACTGAAAAAATACCGATGTGAAAATGTAGTGTGAAAAATTTTGCAGTGTAAAAAAGGTCGTGAATTTTGAATATGCAAATTTTCTACACCTTGTTCATTTCACATACACGAAAAGTATATATAAGTTGGCCAGCTACTATCTTTAAGCGAAAAACTTTCGCGTTTATTTTTGACTCTATTAATAGAGAGAACACGAGGTGTTGCTTCTAAAATAGACTTGCAACTTGAGATCCTCGTCCGAACTTGCCCCCTGTTTCAAGCCTAGTTGGCCCTCATGTTCCTGGTTTATTAAAAAGGCCTATCCAAAATATTTACTTGTTTTAAGAGAGTATGTAATGACAAACCATCGTGCGACATCCCTTTCTACTATGACGTCACATTTAAACAAAACTACGAGTTGGTTTTTATTTGACACATTCAAACACTGGAAGTTGGAGAAGGCAAATCAAAAGTGCCATGTATCCTAGATATGTAGGACATTGACTGTGTAGATCTTTATGTTTTGTTTGTGATTCTTAGTATTGTTTTTGGTTTTCTTAACTACAATCATTAGATCTTTTGATATATTTGACTTGAGGAACCTGCAAACATGTCCAATTAAACGTAAAGGAGCAACCCCGAATATAAATCACAATCGGCGTTTTTCCATTTATTTTCATTAATTTTTGGCACTTACGGGTTTAAAATAATATTTTCAAATTAAATAGAGGAATAGATGTTGTACACCTTGTTATATTTTCTTATTTTCCGTGAGCAACCAATGTTTGAAAAGTTGAATCTAGGGTTCGCCAATAAAGTTCAGGATCAGAATATCCAAATTTGAGCGACGTCAACCCAAGTTGAAACAATCGTAAGTCAGCTTTTTATTATATTGGATAGTTTAAAAGTTTTGTGTAATATGGGTGATTAAGTTCAATATACCCCGTTACGAGTATTCGAACAGCATCACATTTGTGCTAAACCAAAGATGTCAAACAACTACTTTATTGTAGATAAGCATTGTGTGTACGACTGGATTTTGTGTTTGTTTGATTTTTCGAAATTCCTATCGGTACTACATGTTTTATAAAAATACACATTTTACTTTTGTCTTTAAATTATGAAGGTCATGCTTATTTTTCAATCTGAAACAAAATGAACTTTTCATTGTCCTTTTTTTTTCGGGGGGTCGAAAATATAAGGCTCCCTTGCTTATGTTTGAAAACATTTTTCGGCTACCATTCAGTTTACACTTTTTGTGTGCTGCATTGCATGTTCCCACGACAATGGAAAAATGTTCTTATCAAATGTGGATTAATTCATTTTCGTGGGGGTCAAATTTTCATGATTTTCCTTAAAAATTACTTTCGTCCGAATTACTCCTCGTCATTGTCGTCTCATGTTCATCACTTCGATATAGCTAGATTAATGCTAATTTGTTGTAAAACACTAATTTGATTTGGTGACTTGCATCGACTCTTAAAAAAAACCACGAACATTTGAAACCCACGAAAACTAGTGACACCACTGTTTGCATGTATCAAAGAATTTGCAACTAAGAAAATCATCAACCCGTGAAGAAAAAAGATTACATACACTGCATGGTAGTAGAATCTAAACCAAAGTGAAACAAAAATATCCCGGCAGTGGATAAAGATATACAATAGTGTTTGCGAGTCAAATTTATTTAAAACCACCTTTGTTCATGATTTTCTCAAGTCGGTATAGATAATTTGCATAAACCATGTACGTACATGTAACGTATATCTATTGAAAAACACAAGAAATGCATAGATCGTGGACTCGGAAAATATCTACTTTTTTTTAAAATGAAATTTTCTTCTTTTGATCTTTCGACTATTTTCTCACCAAACTATAGTTTGGCCTACCACTGAAAAAATACCGATGTGAAAATGTAGTGTGAAAAATTTTGCAGTGTAAAAAAGGTCGTGAATTTTGAATATGCAAATTTTCTACACCTTGTTCATTTCACATACACGAAAAGTATATATAAGTTGGCCAGCTACTATCTTTAAGCGAAAAACTTTCGCGTTTATTTTTGACTCTATTAATAGAGAGAACACGAGGTGTTGCTTCTAAAATAGACTTGCAACTTGAGATCCTCGTCCGAACTTGCCCCCTGTTTCAAGCCTAGTTGGCCCTCATGTTCCTGGTTTATTAAAAAGGCCTATCCAAAATATTTACTTGTTTTAAGAGAGTATGTAATGACAAACCATCGTGCGACATCCCTTTCTACTATGACGTCACATTTAAACAAAACTACGAGTTGGTTTTTATTTGACACATTCAAACACTGGAAGTTGGAGAAGGCAAATCAAAAGTGCCATGTATCCTAGATATGTAGGACATTGACTGTGTAGATCTTTATGTTTTGTTTGTGATTCTTAGTATTGTTTTTGGTTTTCTTAACTACAATCATTAGATCTTTTGATATATTTGACTTGAGGAACCTGCAAACATGTCCAATTAAACGTAAAGGAGCAACCCCGAATATAAATCACAATCGGCGTTTTTCCATTTATTTTCATTAATTTTTGGCACTTACGGGTTTAAAATAATATTTTCAAATTAAATAGAGGAATAGATGTTGTACACCTTGTTATATTTTCTTATTTTCCGTGAGCAACCAATGTTTGAAAAGTTGAATCTAGGGTTCGCCAATAAAGTTCAGGATCAGAATATCCAAATTTGAGCGACGTCAACCCAAGTTGAAACAATCGTAAGTCAGCTTTTTATTATATTGGATAGTTTAAAAGTTTTGTGTAATATGGGTGATTAAGTTCAATATACCCCGTTACGAGTATTCGAACAGCATCACATTTGTGCTAAACCAAAGATGTCAAACAACTACTTTATTGTAGATAAGCATTGTGTGTACGACTGGATTTTGTGTTTGTTTGATTTTTCGAAATTCCTATCGGTACTACATGTTTTATAAAAATACACATTTTACTTTTGTCTTTAAATTATGAAGGTCATGCTTATTTTTCAATCTGAAACAAAATGAACTTTTCATTGTCCTTTTTTTTTTCGGGGGGTCGAAAATATAAGGCTCCCTTGCTTATGTTGGAAAACATTTTTCGGCTACCATTCAGTTTACACTTTTTGTGTGCTGCATTGCATGTTCCCACGACAGTGGAAAAATGTTCTTATCAAATGTGGATTAATTCATTTTCGTGGGGGTCAAATTTTCATGATTTTCCTTAAAAATTACTTTCGTCCGAATTACTCCTCGTCATTGTCGTCTCATGTTCATCACTTCGATATAGCTAGATTAATGCTAATTTGTTGTAAAACACTAATTTGATTTGGTGACTTGCATCGACTCTTAAAAAAAACCACGAACATTTGAAACCCACGAAAACTAGTGACACCACTGTTTGCATGTATCAAAGAATTTGCAACTAAGAAAATCATCAACCCGTGAAGAAAAAAGATTACATACACTGCATGGTAGTAGAATCTAAACCAAAGTGAAACAAAAATATCCCGGCAGTGGATAAAGATATACAATAGTGTTTGCGAGTCAAATTTATTTAAAACCACCTTTGTTCATGATTTTCTCAAGTCGGTATAGATAATTTGCATAAACCATGTACGTACATGTAACGTATATCTATTGAAAAACACAAGAAATGCATAGATCGTGGACTCGGAAAATATCTACTTTTTCTTAAAATGAAATTTTCTTCTTTTGATCTTTCGACTATTTTCTCACCAAACTATAGTTTGGCCTAACACTGAAAAAATACCGATGTGAAAATGAAGTGTGAAAAATTTTGCAGTGTAAAAAAGGTCGTGAATTTTGAATATGCAAATTTTCTACACCTTGTTCATTTCACATACACGAAAAGTATGTATAAGTTGGCCAGCTACTATCTTTAAGCGAAAAACTTTCGCGTTTATTTTTGACTCTATTAATAGAGAGAACACGAGGTGTTGCTTCTAAAATAGACTTGCAACTTGAGATCCTCGTCCGAACTTGCCCGCTGTTTCAAGCCTAGTTGGCCCTCATGTTCCTGGTTTATTAAAAAGGCCTATCCAAAATATTTACTTGTTTTAAGAGAGTATGTAATGACAAACCATCGTGCGACATCCCTTTCTACTATGACGTCACATTTAAACAAAACTACGAGTTGGTTTTTATTTGACACATTCAAACACTGGAGGTTGGAGAAGGCAAATCAAAAGTGCCATGTATCCTAGATATGTAGGACATTGACTGTGTAGATCTTTATGTTTTGTTTGTGATTCTTAGTATTGTTTTTGGTTTTCTTAACTACAATCATTAGATCTTTTGATATATTTGACTTGAGGAACCTGCAAACATGTCCAATTAAACGTAAAGGAGCAACCCCGAATATAAATCACAATCGGCGTTTTTCCATTTATTTTCATTAATTTTTGGCACTTACGGGTTTAAAATAATATTTTCAAATTAAATAGAGGAATAGATGTTGTACACCTTGTTATATTTTCTTATTTTCCGTGAGCAACCAATGTTTGAAAAGTTGAATCTAGGGTTCGCCAATAAAGTTCAGGATCAGAATATCCAAATTTGAGCGACGTCAACCCAAGTTGAAACAATCGTAAGTCAGCTTTTTATTATATTGGATAGTTTAAAAGTTTTGTGTAATATGGGTGATTAAGTTCAATATACCCCGTTACGAGTATTCGAACAGCATCACATTTGTGCTAAACCAAAGATGTCAAACAACTACTTTATTGTAGATAAGCATTGTGTGTACGACTGGATTTTGTGTTTGTTTGATTTTTCGAAATTCCTATCGGTACTACATGTTTTATAAAAATACACATTTTACTTTTGTCTTTAAATTATGAAGGTCATGCTTATTTTTCAATCTGAAACAAAATGAACTTTTCATTGTCCTTTTTTTTTCGGGGGGTCGAAAATATAAGGCTCCCTTGCTTATGTTGGAAAACATTTTTCGGCTACCATTCAGTTTACACTTTTTGTGTGCTGCATTGCATGTTCCCACGACAGAGAAAATGTTCTTATCAAATGTGGATTAATTCATTTTCGTGGGGGTCAAATTTTCATGATTTTCCTTAACAATTACTTTCGTCCGAATTACTCCTCGTCATTGTCGTCTCATGTTCATCACTTCGATATAGCTAGATTAATGCTAATTTGTTGTAAAACACTAATTTGATTTGGCGACTTGCATCGACTCTTAAAAAAACCACGAACATTTGAAACCCACGAAAACTAGTGACACCACTGTTTGCATGTATCAAAGAATTTGCAACTAAGAAAATCATCAACCCGTGAAGAAAAAAGATTACATACACTGCATGGTAGTAGAATCTAAACCAAAGTGAAACAAAAATATCCCGGCAGTGGATAAAGATATACAATAGTGTTTGCGAGTCAAATTTATTTAAAACCACCTTTGTTCATGATTTTCTCAAGTCGGTATAGATAATTTGCATAAACCATGTACGTACATGTAACGTATATCTATTGAAAAACACAAGAAATGCATAGAACGTGGACTCGGAAAATATCTACTTTTTCTTAAAATGAAATTTTCTTCTTTTGATCTTTCGACTATTTTCTCACCAAACTATAGTTTGGCCTAACACTGAAAAAATACCGATGTGAAAATGTAGTGTGAAAAATTTTGCAGTGTAAAAAAGGTCGTGAATTTTGAATATGCAAATTTTCTACACCTTGTTCATTTCACATACACGAAAAGTATATATAAGTTGGCCAGCTACTATCTTTAAGCGAAAAACTTTCGCGTTTATTTTTGACTCTATTAATAGAGAGAACACGAGGTGTTGCTTCTAAAATAGACTTGCAACTTGAGATCCTCGTCCGAACTTGCCCGCTGTTTCAAGCCTAGTTGGCCCTCATGTTCCTGGTTTATTAAAAAGGCCTATCCAAAATATTTACTTGTTTTAAGAGAGTATGTAATGACAAACCATCGTGCGACATCCCTTTCTACTATGACGTCACATTTAAACAAAACTACGAGTTGGTTTTTATTTGACACATTCAAACACTGGAGGTTGGAGAAGGCAAATCAAAAGTGCCATGTATCCTAGATATGTAGGACATTGACTGTGTAGATCTTTATGTTTTGTTTGTGATTCTTAGTATTGTTTTTGGTTTTCTAAATGAATAAATGTTGTATATGGTATATGTATATTATTTAGAGATAATAGAATGGCGTGCAATTCTATTATCTCTATATATTTTACATATACCATATGTACTACCATGGCAACCACCATACCTTGTGTATCTTCGAGTCCGCCGAGGAATGATACCGATTCTACACTTATTTTAAAGCAGTATAAAAAAGGTCGTGAATTTTGAATATACAAATTTTCTACACCTTGTTCATTTCACATACACGAAAAGTATATATAAGTTGGCCAGCTACTATCTTTAAGCGAAAAACTTTCGCGTTTATTTTTGACTCTATTAATAGAGAGAACACGAGGTGTTGCTTCTAAAATAGACTTGCAACTTGAGATCCTCGTCCGAACTTGCCCGCTGTTTCAAGCCTAGTTGGCCCTCATGTTCCTGGTTTATTAAAAAGGCCTATCCAAAATATTTACTTGTTTTAAGAGAGTATGTAATGACAAACCATCGTGCGACATCCCTTTCTACTATGACGTCACATTTAAACAAAACTACGAGTTGGTTTTTATTTGACACATTCAAACACTGGAGGTTGGAGAAGGCAAATCAAAAGTGCCATGTATCCTAGATATGTAGGACATTGACTGTGTAGATCTTTATGTTTTGTTTGTGATTCTTAGTATTGTTTTTGGTTTTCTTAACTACAATCATTAGATCTTTTGATATATTTGACTTGAGGAACCTGCAAACATGTCCAATTACACGTAAAGGAGCAACCCCGAATATAAATCACAATCGGCGTTTTTCCATTTATTTTCATTAATTTTTGGCACTTACGGGTTTAAAATAATATTTTCAAATTAAATAGAGGAATAGATGTTGTACACCTTGTTATATTTTCTTATTTTCCGTGAGCAACCAATGTTTGAAAAGTTGAATCTAGGGTTCGCCAATAAAGTTCAGGATCAGAATATCCAAATTTGAGCGACGTCAACCCAAGTTGAAACAATCTTAAGTCAGCTTTTTATTATATTGGATAGTTTAAAAGTTTTGTGTAATATGGGTGATTAAGTTCAATATACCCCGTTACGAGTATTCGAACAGCATCACATTTGTGCTAAACCAAAGATGTCAAACAACTACTTTATTGTAGATAAGCATTGTGTGTACGACTGGATTTTGTGTTTGTTTGATTTTTCGAAATTCCTATCGGTACTACATGTTTTATAAAAATACACATTTTACTTTTGTCTTTAAATTATGAAGGTCATGCTTATTTTTCAATCTGAAACAAAATGAACTTTTCATTGTCCTTTTTTTTTCGGGGGGTCGAAAATATAAGGCTCCCTTGCTTATGTTGGAAAACATTTTTCGGCTACCATTCAGTTTACACTTTTTGTGTGCTGCATTGCATGTTCCCACGACAGTGGAAAAATGTTCTTATCAAATGTGGATTAATTCATTTTCGTGGGGGTCAAATTTTCATGATTTTCCTTAAAAATTACTTTCGTCCGAATTACTCCTCGTCATTGTCGTCTCATGTTCATCACTTCGATATAGCTAGATTAATGCTAATTTGTTGTAAAACACTAATTTGATTTGGTGACTTGCATCGACTCTTAAAAAAAACCACGAACATTTGAAACCCACGAAAACTAGTGACACCACTGTTTGCATGTATCAAAGAATTTGCAACTAAGAAAATCATCAACCCGTGAAGAAAAAAGATTACATACACTGCATGGTAGTAGAATCTAAACCAAAGTGAAACAAAAATATCCCGGCAGTGGATAAAGATATATAATAGTGTTTGCGAGTCAAATTTATTTAAAACCACCTTTGTTCATGATTTTCTCAAGTCGGTATAGATAATTTGCATAAACCATGTACGTACATGTAACGTATATCTATTGAAAAACACAAGAAATGCATAGATCGTGGACTCGGAAAATATCTACTTTTTCTTAAAATGAAATTTTCTTCTTTTGATCTTTCGACTATTTTCTCACCAAACTATAGTTTGGCCTAACACTGAAAAAATACCGATGTGAAAATGTAGTGTGAAAAATTTTGCAGTGTAAAAAAGGTCGTGAATTTTGAATATGCAAATTTTCTACACCTTGTTCATTTCACATACACGAAAAGTATATATAAGTTGGCCAGCTACTATCTTTAAGCGAAAAACTTTCGCGTTTATTTTTGACTCTATTAATAGAGAGAACACGAGGTGTTGCTTCTAAAATAGACTTGCAACTTGAGATCCTCGTCCGAACTTGCCCGCTGTTTCAAGCCTAGTTGGCCCTCATGTTCCTGGTTTATTAAAAAGGCCTATCCAAAATATTTACTTGTTTTAAGAGAGTATGTAATGACAAACCATCGTGCGACATCCCTTTCTACTATGACGTCACATTTAAACAAAACTACGAGTTGGTTTTTATTTGACACATTCAAACACTGGAGGTTGGAGAAGGCAAATCAAAAGTGCCATGTATCCTAGATATGTAGGACATTGACTGTGTAGATCTTTATGTTTTGTTTGTGATTCTTAGTATTGTTTTTGGTTTTCTTAACTACAATCATTAGATCTTTTGATATATTTGACTTGAGGAACCTGCAAACATGTCCAATTACACGTAAAGGAGCAACCCCGAATATAAATCACAATCGGCGTTTTTCCATTTATTTTCATTAATTTTTGGCACTTACGGGTTTAAAATAATATTTTCAAATTAAATAGAGGAATAGATGTTGTACACCTTGTTATATTTTCTTATTTTCCGTGAGCAACCAATGTTTGAAAAGTTGAATCTAGGGTTCGCCAATAAAGTTCAGGATCAGAATATCCAAATTTGAGCGACGTCAACCCAAGTTGAAACAATCGTAAGTCAGCTTTTTATTATATTGGATAGTTTAAAAGTTTTGTGTAATATGGGTGATTAAGTTCAATATACCCCGTTACGAGTATTCGAACAGCATCACATTTGTGCTAAACCAAAGATGTCAAACAACTACTTTATTGTAGATAAGCATTGTGTGTACGACTGGATTTTGTGTTTGTTTGATTTTTCGAAATTCCTATCGGTACTACATGTTTTATAAAAATACACATTTTACTTTTGTCTCTAAATTATGAAGGTCATGCTTATTTTTCAATCTGAAACAAAATGAACTTTTCATTGTCCTTTTTTTTTCGGGGGGTCGAAAATATAAGGCTCCCTTGCTTATGTTGGAAAACATTTTTCGGCTACCATTCAGTTTACACTTTTTGTGTGCTGCATTGCATGTTCCCACGACAGTGGAAAAATGTTCTTATCAAATGTGGATTAATTCATTTTCGTGGGGGTCAAATTTTCATGATTTTCCTTAAAAATTACTTTCGTCCGAATTACTCCTCGTCATTGTCGTCTCATGTTCATCACTTCGATATAGCTAGATTAATGCTAATTTGTTGTAAAACACTAATTTGATTTGGTGACTTGCATCGACTCTTAAAAAAAACCACGAACATTTGAAACCCACGAAAACTAGTGACACCACTGTTTGCATGTATCAAAGAATTTGCAACTAAGAAAATCATCAACCCGTGAAGAAAAAAGATTACATACACTGCATGGTAGTAGAATCTAAACCAAAGTGAAACAAAAATATCCCAGCAGTGGATAAAGATATATAATAGTGTTTGCGAGTCAAATTTATTTAAAACCACCTTTGTTCATGATTTTCTCAAGTCGGTATAGATAATTTGCATAAACCATGTACGTACATGTAACGTATATCTATTGAAAAACACAAGAAATGCATAGATCGTGGACTCGGAAAATATCTACTTTTTCTTAAAATGAAATTTTCTTCTTTTGATCTTTCGACTATTTTCTCACCAAACTATAGTTTGGCCTAACACTGAAAAAATACCGATGTGAAAATGTAGTGTGAAAAATTTTGCAGTGTAAAAAAGGTCGTGAATTTTGAATATGCAAATTTTCTACACCTTGTTCATTTCACATACACGAAAAGTATATATAAGTTGGCCAGCTACTATCTTTAAGCGAAAAACTTTCGCGTTTATTTTTGACTCTATTAATAGAGAGAACACGAGGTGTTGCTTCTAAAATAGACTTGCAACTTGAGATCCTCGTCCGAACTTGCCCGCTGTTTCAAGCCTAGTTGGCCCTCATGTTCCTGGTTTATTAAAAAGGCCTATCCAAAATATTTACTTGTTTTAAGAGAGTATGTAATGACAAACCATCGTGCGACATCCCTTTCTACTATGACGTCACATTTAAACAAAACTACGAGTTGGTTTTTATTTGACACATTCAAACACTGGAGGTTGGAGAAGGCAAATCAAAAGTGCCATGTATCCTAGATATGTAGGACATTGACCGTGTAAATCTTTATGTTTTGTTTGTGATTCTTAGTATTGTTTTTGGTTTTCTTAACTACAATCATTAGATCTTTTGATATATTTGACTTGAGGAACCTGCAAACATGTCCAATTAAACGTAAAGGAGCAACCCCGAATATAAATCACAATCGGCGTTTTTCCATTTATTTTCATTAATTTTTGGCACTTACGGGTTTAAAATAATATTTTCAAATTAAATAGAGGAATAGATGTTGTACATCTTGTTATATTTTCTTATTTTCCGTGAGCAACCAATGTTTGAAAAGTTGAATCTAGGGTTCGCCAATAAAGTTAAGGATCAGAATATCCAAATTTGAGCGACGTCAACCCAAGTTGAAACAATCGTAAGTCAGCTTTTTATTATATTGGATAGTTTAAAAGTTTTGTGTAATATGGGTGATTAAGTTCAATATACCCCGTTACGAGTATTCGAACAGCATCACATTTGTGCTAAACCAAAGATGTCAAACAACTACTTTATTGTAGATAAGCATTGTGTGTACGACTGGATTTTGTGTTTGTTTGATTTTTCGAAATTCCTATCGGTACTACATGTTTTATAAAAATACACATTTTACTTTTGTCTTTAAATTATGAAGGTCATGCTTATTTTTCAATCTGAAACAAAATGAACTTTTCATTGTCCTTTTTTTTTCGGGGGGTCGAAAATATAAGGCTCCCTTGCTTATGTTGGAAAACATTTTTCGGCTACCATTCAGTTTACACTTTTTGTGTGCTGCATTGCATGTTCCCACGACAGTGGAAAAATGTTCTTATCAAATGTGGATTAATTCATTTTCGTGGGGGTCAAATTTTCATGATTTTCCTTAAAAATTACTTTCGTCCGAATTACTCCTCGTCATTGTCGTCTCATGTTCATCACTTCGATATAGCTAGATTAATGCTAATTTGTTGTAAAACACTAATTTGATTTGGTGACTTGCATCGACTCTTAAAAAAAACCACGAACATTTGAAACCCACGAAAACTAGTGACACCACTGTTTGCATGTATCAAAGAATTTGCAACTAAGAAAATCATCAACCCGTGAAGAAAAAAGATTACATACACTGCATGGTAGTAGAATCTAAACCAAAGTGAAACAAAAATATCCCGGCAGTGGATAAAGATATATAATAGTGTTTGCGAGTCAAATTTATTTAAAACCACCTTTGTTCATGATTTTCTCAAGTCGGTATAGATAATTTGCATAAACCATGTACGTACATGTAACGTATATCTATTGAAAAACACAAGAAATGCATAGATCGTGGACTCGGAAAATATCTACTTTTTCTTAAAATGAAATTTTCTTCTTTTGATCTTTCGACTATTTTCTCACCAAACTATAGTTTGGCCTAACACTGAAAAAATACCGATGTGAAAATGTAGTGTGAAAAATTTTGCAGTGTAAAAAAGGTCGTGAATTTTGAATATGCAAATTTTCTACACCTTGTTCATTTCACATACACGAAAAGTATATATAAGTTGGCCAGCTACTATCTTTAAGCGAAAAACTTTCGCGTTTATTTTTGACTCTATTAATAGAGAGAACACGAGGTGTTGCTTCTAAAATAGACTTGCAACTTGAGATCCTCGTCCGAACTTGCCCGCTGTTTCAAGCCTAGTTGGCCCTCATGTTCCTGGTTTATTAAAAAGGCCTATCCAAAATATTTACTTGTTTTAAGAGAGTATGTAATGACAAACCATCGTGCGACATCCCTTTCTACTATGACGTCACATTTAAACAAAACTACGAGTTGGTTTTTATTTGACACATTCAAACACTGGAGGTTGGAGAAGGCAAATCAAAAGTGCCATGTATCCTAGATATGTAGGACATTGACTGTGTAGATCTTTATGTTTTGTTTGTGATTCTTAGTATTGTTTTTGGTTTTCTTAACTACAATCATTAGATCTTTTGATATATTTGACTTGAGGAACCTGCAAACATGTCCAATTACACGTAAAGGAGCAACCCCGAATATAAATCACAATCGGCGTTTTTCCATTTATTTTCATTAATTTTTGGCACTTACGGGTTTAAAATAATATTTTCAAATTAAATAGAGGAATAGATGTTGTACACCTTGTTATATTTTCTTATTTTCCGTGAGCAACCAATGTTTGAAAAGTTGAATCTAGGGTTCGCCAATAAAGTTCAGGATCAGAATATCCAAATTTGAGCGACGTCAACCCAAGTTGAAACAATCGTAAGTCAGCTTTTTATTATATTGGATAGTTTAAAAGTTTTGTGTAATATGGGTGATTAAGTTCAATATACCCCGTTACGAGTATTCGAACAGCATCACATTTGTGCTAAACCAAAGATGTCAAACAACTACTTTATTGTAGATAAGCATTGTGTGTACGACTGGATTTTGTGTTTGTTTGATTTTTCGAAATTCCTATCGGTACTACATGTTTTATAAAAATACACATTTTACTTTTGTCTTTAAATTATGAAGGTCATGCTTATTTTTCAATCTGAAACAAAATGAACTTTTCATTGTCCTTTTTTTTTCGGGGGGTCGAAAATATAAGGCTCCCTTGCTTATGTTGGAAAACATTTTTCGGCTACCATTCAGTTTACACTTTTTGTGTGCTGCATTGCATGTTCCCACGACAGTGGAAAAATGTTCTTATCAAATGTGGATTAATTCATTTTCGTGGGGGTCAAATTTTCATGATTTTCCTTAAAAATTACTTTCGTCCGAATTACTCCTCGTCATTGTCGTCTCATGTTCATCACTTCGATATAGCTAGATTAATGCTAATTTGTTGTAAAACACTAATTTGATTTGGTGACTTGCATCGACTCTTAAAAAAAACCACGAACATTTGAAACCCACGAAAACTAGTGACACCACTGTTTGCATGTATCAAAGAATTTGCAACTAAGAAAATCATCAACCCGTGAAGAAAAAAGATTACATACACTGCATGGTAGTAGAATCTAAACCAAAGTGAAACAAAAATATCCCAGCAGTGGATAAAGATATATAATAGTGTTTGCGAGTCAAATTTATTTAAAACCACCTTTGTTCATGATTTTCTCAAGTCGGTATAGATAATTTGCATAAACCATGTACGTACATGTAACGTATATCTATTGAAAAACACAAGAAATGCATAGATCGTGGACTCGGAAAATATCTACTTTTTCTTAAAATGAAATTTTCTTCTTTTGATCTTTCGACTATTTTCTCACCAAACTATAGTTTGCAGGGGGTCCAATGTAATTGGTAAGTGCAGAGCGTAATTTGGTAAGTGACGTCAAATATGGCGGATAAACACCGCTTCGATCGTCAACGGTGAGTTTTCTTTTCGATTTTATATGAGTTGTGTATATCTAAGGAATAAACTTACCTTGCCTTTCGGCAACTATGAGTTATGAGAAGTAGTTCATATCAAAACTTCGAAGCAGGTTTTGCATTTTAAAAAGCTATTGAACAAAAACCGACCGCTTGACACGCACTTTTTTTGTCACGTCAACTACAAAGCCTTTGTTTCAGTAACTTGTACCACAAACCTTATGTTTGATGGGTTTTTTCTGTCAGTCTACACACATGGATTTTTCCAAATATCGTTTTCTGTAATAATGACACGTCATTTTTGACATATTTATAATTATTTAATTTTTTGGTAAGTGCAAGTCGGTGTACACAACGAAATTGGTAATGTTTACTTAACGTTATAAATCACATGTACATTCGAATGTACAAATAAACAAGCTTGAGTATTTTGCATT
This sequence comes from Arcuatula senhousia, assembly GCA_963971305.1. Lineage (NCBI taxonomy): Eukaryota > Metazoa > Mollusca > Bivalvia > Mytilida > Mytilidae > Arcuatula > Arcuatula senhousia. Next base: position 16,085,201 of record OZ020311.1, on the reverse strand, counting down.
TCATTTTATATCGCCTGCAACGTGTTGCAGATGCGACAAATACAGGGTTACTTTGGCACCATCCGTCGTCTTGCGTTGTCGTCCTGCGACGTCACAAAAATTTTCGTCACAGTTTTCCATGCAACTCATGCCACAACATGTTGATATTTGGTATGTAGCTTCATCCCATTGTACTATAAGGTGGGGGGCATAAGGTGTAAAGCAATCTTATGCCGGAAACATTGCTACTTCTTTAAACACGCAGGTGACATACGTCTTCCATTGAAGTTTTTATATTATACTCCTTTAAAACCATCTATGCTAAGGCTGCTGGCGGTCGTCCATTGTGCATGTTTTTCTAAATTGCCGTTTAATTGTGGGTTGTTTCGCGTACACTTATTCCACATCTCATTTTTTTCTATTAAACCAATTAATTTGATATTTTCCGACAATGACTAATGTATTGTATATATATAATGCTTTAATTTATCAGTTTCATGCCAGTTTTATTTTATGATATGATTAATTTAATACCCTTCGCCTTCGTCAATAAAATAAGATGCTTAATATCATAGTGTGTCATATACATCAGCAGGAAAATGAGGATGCAACATTTATATGTAGATTCAGTTTAATAAGTTTTTTCGTACAGTCATGACAGTGGCTACGACTAATGCGATAGTTTTCCCTCAACGAAAGTACAACTTACTGCTCTACTCATGCGAATTCAAAAATTTTAAACTAAAGGGCTATTTAACTTAGAGGGGGCCCTGAAAATATGTTTGTGAAATGTAATAAAAAATGTTGTTGGCAATAGAGGGTACGAAAAAAATCACGTCTGAAGAAGGATTTCTGCTGTAATGAAAAACATATTCTGTCGCGACGCCTTCAAAAAATAAAGTTTGAAAACATTAATATTTTTTCCGCGAAAAAAAAATCTGGTTAAAGGTTAAACCCACCCCCTTTAAAGTTGAATGGTCCGTCCCTAGCTGCCTTTTTCCTTTACGTGCAAATAAATCTCAACACTTTGCAAATTAAACATATTTCACATCTTCATAAATACTTTGTCCCTTTTAATAATCTGAAAGTGAATATATACTTATTTCTTTTTTCAATAGGGCTCAAGACCAAACAAATTATATATACTAAGTATATATTACTGTTTTTTTTTTCTTTTGCAGCAAAATGAATGTATGTGATGTGTGTGGACTTGGTTTTGCCTCTAAATTCTCTTTAAATAGACACGGGACAATTCACATCAATGAAAAGAAGTATACATGCGATCAGTGTGGAATATCCTACACAAATAAAGATTCCCTTGAAGGGCATCTTACCTCTAGTCACGAGGAACCAAAACGTTTCAAGTGTAGCCATTGCTTGAAGGGTTTTGTTTTTAAAAAGAATCTGCGGTATCATTTAAATAATAATGTGTGTCGCAAAGAAGGTGCTTCATTGATAAGGTCATTTCAGTGCGACCACTGTAACAAAAACTTTAGAAGAAGGGCTGAGCTGAAACAACACATGACAATGCATCGGGAGCCTACTTTGATGTGTGAGCATTGTGCCGCCACTTTTAAATGGCGATCGTCGTGGAGGATTCATCAAAGGAATTGCGTTAAAAAACAAGCTGACTGATTCATAACAGAGTTATTTATGTATTAATTGTGCGTGCTGAGATGCATTTTATATGATCTACCTTGTTTTTTATTCTTTTTTTAAAATTCATTTATGTTTTTATTGTGCTAAGATGCATTTAACATGATTTATCTCGTTTTTTTTTTACATTTTTTTAAATGTTATGCCAAGATATGGTACTTTGTTGATTATTTTGAGATTAATAAAAGATTATTGATTCATTTTTTTTCATGACTTAACGTCTTTGTGTATCCTTATATAAGTTATATACCCGAATGATCACCAACATCAACAATGGTGAGCACAGGATGCCCTCCCTTCCCTTTCCCTTATGAGAGACGAAATTGCTGTGTCCAAAAAAATACTGATTTGGAATATTCAGTGCAAAAATGCCCTTCCCAAACAAACAAAAAAAGAAAATAAAAACAGGTTATCATGTTTAATCTGTTTGTGTATGGATACTATTTTTGTATACATACAAGAATTATTTTAAAGATTGGATTTCCATTTACTTAATACATAACATAACAACTCAAATAAATATTTAGGCTGGGTTGCTTTGCTGCTGAATATATACACAAGCAATACGTAAAAAGATGTATACTATTTTTTTTTCAAATTGGCTCCATTTCTCCGTCATTTGCAGTTACCCATGACATGTAATACTTTTCCAGCTTATAGCTTTTGACATTTTCCTTTGTATGTCACATAGTTTGTTAGCGAAACTCCTTCCTTTAACTAATGTAAAGAATTCCACGAGAAACTTATATATAGAAAGTATACTATATGTATTTGTCCACAGTAAATTCAAAGAAGCAAAAAGGTACTAATGAGGCATTCGAATGTCAAAAGTCAAAACTGACGAAGACAAAACCAGTAAATACGAACGAGAACAACATTAAGAAACATACAACATTAACACAAAACAACTGAATGCCAATCAACGACACACGAAATCTGCAAGTCTTAATGACAGTGAACTCAGGCCCCACATTAGGGTAAGCGATCCCTGCTTGCTATGGCACACGCATTGCCACTGGGCAATTTGGCTAGTCAAATCCGATAAAGGAGGAAAAACAAGACCCTATGACAAACCAACATCTGCTCTCTCCTTAGAGAGATAGAAATCCCATATCTGTCTTGTACTGTTGAATGTTGTAGAAGTAATTATTTTGATCAGAATTTTCATGTAAGTTCTAATTTTTCAACATTTTCAAAAACTGATCAATTGGATTCCATGAAACTTGGTATGTTGCTCAGACTAGTGTTATTATCCAGTCTGAAATAAAAAAATAGGGCAAACTGTTCAGTCTATCTATTTTAAATACAACAGATATAATAAAAAGTTATATCAAATCGTCTTCTGTTAAACCCATTCTAAGTGACGGCAAAATTCTCGACTCGTCTACTTTATAGTGAAATCGAACTGGTTGCACCCCTTTCGGTTTCTCGTGGAGACTGGATATCTTTCCTTTCTTTTTTGATGAAGCTGCAATTTCATCAAACAAATGATTCCTGAAAAATACGTTAACGTTAATTTATTATTTTGTTAAATATTTTATCTGTTCTATATGAGCAATAGAAACTAATATTTTCGCATCTTTGATAGTTTGATGCTTGTAGTACCTTGCATTGACCTTGATTGCAAAACCATTATAAATATTCATAGGGCAAGGGATTAAAAAGTAGCCTCAAGTTTATGGGAGAATTTTGACCGTGTTGTTGCGTTTGTTGCTTTGTTGTCGTAGGACTGTGCTAGTCTTGTCTCTGAATAAAAAAAAAAGTGATAAATGCTACAGAATTATTATTAAGACAATGAGATGTATTACTCTATTTTATTCGCAAGGTTGGGCGGAGCTTAATTTTCTCTATCTTTTAGGTAAGATTTAAACGAAGAAGGCCGAAATAATTGACCCGTGACCAACCCGGTCAATAAAATAGAGTAACAAGGTCAAAACATGTTACCTTGGCACGATATCTGAAATGCACATTTGCTCTATAATTCCAGTATTGTTGTTGTATTCTCTTGTGACTGAAGCTGTTTGCATTTCGTATGCTCGAGCTTTTGAAGTTTGCATCTGAAACTTTCTAAAAAAAAATAATAAACCTTAATCACGAATCATCGCAACGGTAATGTGATGACTAGTAATCCAAAGCAAAAATAACCACAGCAAAATTCAAATCATTCACTTTGTGTAAAGTGTTGTACCGGACTTAAAAACGATAGATTTGATTTGTTTTACATCAGTCGATAGTTGGTTCGATTCTTTGCGAGCTGTAAGTTTCTTCAGTTTATTTTGACTTTTGGCCAATCTCGAACACTGGCCTCTTCAAGGCTGTTGGCGATTTACATCGTGGTTTAAATTTATGATTGTTTATGTGGGCTGTTTCGCGTGCAAAAAATCCACATCTCATTTTGTTTATTTACAAAATAAGACTGTTAATTTGATTTAAGTACGTTTGACGGAAATTAATTTAATACCTCAATTCATTTTTTAATTAAAAAAAAAGTCTTAATATAAAGACTGTTCTTTTTATAAAAAAAGGTTTTAAAAAATCTATTTTTTTAGGATTCAGATTTGCACTGCATTTTAGGGTTGTATAAAAAAAATACAAAAAATATATCAATTAAAATCAAATTGAAATATTCATTTTGGCCGATGGTTAAAGTTCATCATTAAAAATAATATGTACTTTTTTTAATAGGCCATAATTGTTTTACAAATTATTTAACAGATTAAATCTAACAAAATTTGCTCTAAATACAAGCTCTTTGTAAATAGGACTTATCAATAAATCCTTTTAATTCAACTTCACCTATTAACATTCCGAAACCTAGAACTTTTCTAAGGCAGCAACTGTTTGGAATTCTGGGGGGGGGGATTTTAGCCCCTCGACAATTTTTTTTTCAAAATTTTTCGAAGACGAGAATTTTTTTTTGAACGACACCAAAAACAATTTTTTTATTCGCAATTTTGTTTACGCTGTGTAGCCCAGGCCCACAAAAACCATTTATTTTTTTTTCTTTCTGGGCCAAAAAATTGAAAACAATTTTTTTCTTCAAAAAATCCATACCCCCATACCCCCACATAATTTCAAATGGTTGCTGCCTAAGCTTAAACATACCTATTTGGATTGAAACGCATCCCATGAAGATGTGAAATCTTTGCCATGTCGTTCCTTAGACTTGTTCCGTTAGGGACTCCATTATTAGTCTGTGCATATTCAGCCAGCTCACCCATGAAGTTTTCTGCTACCAAAGTAGATACTGATCTCCAATTATATGATCCTCCTTTAGTTAATGCATACAACAATATATGAGCGTCTATACTGCATACGAGACCTTCGTAAGTAACTCTTGGGATTCCTCTCACGTACATAGTTGGCGGCGGAAAACGATAAAAACTGTAATTTTCAAGCAGCCATTCTCTAAGCATTAAACTTCTCTTGCACCTTTCAAACGCAGATAAGCCAGGATTATCTTCTGCCTCGTGCCAATGTCTAAAGACACGACAAAAGCGTGCTTCTTCCGTATCCCCGTTTTCAATCATTTGTAATTCAACATCTTCGTCAAACATTGTTCTAACGTATGCATCACTCTGCTGGTGCATTATTTTGCCATCGTCTTGAACAGAAAGAAGTGCAAGTGATAAGTTGGTCTTATTTGATTTAGCAACTTTTATCCATGCTGAAATTTTGATTCTCTCTAACCCATTACGAATCAGCTTCGCTTTAATGTTCGTCCTGATGTGAGTGCCATCCATAACTCGAACTTCTAGCTGCTTTCTTGGCTCACTATACATAGGTTTATATAAAGGTTTGAATTTAATGTGTTGCTGACCATCAATGCTACTTAAACTTATCACTTCTGTGACAGTTGAATTTTCATAAAATTGTTTGTTGTAAACAGGCCAAACACTTTGGCAATATGCTACAGCTAAAACATGTTTGGGATACTTTTTGCTTTTGATTACAGATTTACACATATCCTGCAATGATTGAATTTTCCTTGGTCTACTTTTTCTTTGAGTCGTTGGAAGTTTATCACATAGACCCAAAATACTACACAATTCGTTTATCTTTTCTGCTTTTGGAAGAGACTGAGGAATGTTAGGTATTTCATACGATGCCGACTTGAATCTTATATTAAGATATTTAATTATGTCTCGAAGCTCATATGCAGTAGTTTCTTTGTTAATTTCTGTTGCTGAAGAGAATATCTTTTTGATAAAATCTTCATCGTGTTTCTCCCATTTTGATTTTCTTTTTCCATCAAGTAGAAGGTTAAACATTACACGAAAGTCTTCTGTTGTCAGTAGAAAAATCCTTCCATTTGTCGAAATATCACCACCGTTCATCTGATGGTCGGTTTCGACTGAATGATCGATTTCTAACGCCGTACTAGTTTCATCGGTTTCTTGTTCAGTTCCTTGTGGTTGTGATGATGCTTCACCAATTTCAAATTCCCGCTCAACAAAACTGTCATTTTCTGTATTGTCGTTTATCATTTCTGTCAAAGCCTCCACAGTTTCTTCCCCAAGATTTTCAAACTGACATTGTATCATTGATTCATTGCTTGAACTTTTTCTGCCTTATCTGTCGCGCTCTTTTGCTTAAAAAGAGAAATGGGTGTGGAAAGTGGGCCATATTCCTGGTTTTTATATTCAACAACTATTCTGTTACTTGCTGCAGTTTCTAAAATATTGTCCACGGAGAGTAAGCAATCACTTACATAATAATAGTTACATTGTCCAAACATTTCTAGAAGTATGGCAAGGAGGTCATTTTTGGATTTGTGTTTTACTTCAGACCACAGTTTTCGCTGCATTTCGAACAAAGTCAAAGGGTCACCATTGTCATTAGTGTCTTTAAGATGGGCAAACTGACCATCAAATGTTACACATGGTACATGAGCTTTCTTTTCATAACACGCATCTAATACCCTTTCTAATAAGCGTCTGGCAGTTGATATTGTCAAACTGTAACCTTTGATCAAGTAGGCGATTGGTAACCCATGACATATTTCTCTGTTCCAATACCTATTCATGTCACTCATAAGATAAACCAGAACCTCGGCTGCAGTCGGTTTAAGAAGAGCATATGCCTTGGCTACAGCGCTCAGTGTTTTCAGTATAGAATTTATCAAAAATGCAATAGCCAAATCACTGTATTCTTCCTCATTTTGACCTTTAGAAGTACCTATCATAAAAGGTGACAACGAATCTTGTCCTGCAATTGAAAAACTGCCCGATTTTCGAAATAATGATGAAAATTCGGCTACTAATTTAGCTGATAAACGATGTTCATTTAACAATTTTTCAAGTTCTTTAACATCTTCTTGAATCTTAGATGGACATCTAGGTGTAGTGCTGTAATAAAGCTCAGATACTTTATCCACTATTCTTTTGACCAAATCTTTGTTTGGCATAAGCTTGAAAACGGTCGTACTGTCAGCACTCCAACTTATGTATAAATGTTCCGAGGCATCTAATGCTTCTAATTCAAGTAAACTCTGGACAATATGTCTTTTCATTATCTCATAGTAGACCGGAGTGGATCCAATATATGCTGGTAAAGGACACTTTATTTCAACCGAAATAGTTTTGTTTTCAGATTTGATACTACCGTCAGGTGAAATAACCATAATTTTCTTGCAGTTTCTATCCTTGATGATATAAGATCCCTCCTCATAAAACTTACACCCTGGGAAGAACACTGGAAGCACTTTTCCAACAATTGTTGCTACACCATTTTCCTCGTTTTCTGTGCCATGAGCCATGGCTTTTTTCTGAGACTCTCCTGGTTCATTTTCTTTTTTCCCACCAATTACACAGTTAAAATACTCCTTCTGAGCTGAAAGTGTTTCTAGACCAAGAGCTTTATATGCACGACTTCCTGTAACCTTAACTGTATTTCGTAAATCAAACCATTCGGCACTGCGTTGTTTGATCAAGTTCGACGGAATACACTCTTTTTGGTTAAATATCTTAACCATTTCGTCCGGATTTTTAAGTTCATGATAATTGTCAAAATTTTCAAGTCTACAATATCTTGTGTTGAAACAATACGATTTTCCTGTTCCGTTACGAATAGAGAGAGCGAAACCAAAACAATCGATTCCTTTTATGATGTCATCTGTACAAATTCCTACTTCGTGTAAAAATGTTCTTAGTCTGTTCATTGCAAATTTGTATTTAGAATCGGGTGATTTGTTATATTGTTTAATTAGTCTTTCGATTGCTACGTTCCTTTTTGCTTTTGCTTGTCGTAGCATTTGAGTACATTTACTTAGCTTGGAGATAATAGTAGTTAGTAAATCGGCAAATCCTTCATGGGTTATATCACTTATATTTCTCTTTTCTTGGTCTTGACATTTATACAAAATTTGTAACATTTCGTTTAACAGATTTGTTAATTCTTCTTCTTCTAATTTAGCTTTACTAAGTTTTGGTTCTTCCTCTAGGTCCATAAGGTAGACATCAGCAGACTTGGGTATTATCTTTTTTCCATCAAACATTACTACGTGAGACACGTCACTCATCTTTTCAGCATACATGGAAATATTCTCTTCGATGATTCCTGGTTCAATTGAATGACCCATTTCAATATTCAATGGCTTATAATCATCTAGAACAGTGTCACTAGGAACGGCAAAGTTAATATCACTCATTTGAGGGTCAAAATGACCCTTCTCACTTTCTGAAAGCTTTACAAAATCCCTGTGAGCAAATCCTCTCATAAACCGTATAAATTTGCCACCTAGTAGCATCCTGCCTGTCCAAAAGAAATCTTTAGTTGCTTCTGAATACTGCATTTGTGTCGTGGACTTTTTACTGTACCATTTGAGCGTATCCTTAAATACAGAAAAAGATATTGTTTGTTTGAAATTTATTTTCATTTACAAGAGCATGAAGTAAATGTGTTACCTCTTCGACATCTCTATCTGATTTTTTTCCACCAAGATCGGAACATTCGTCTGACTTTTCCTTAATATCTTGATCTTGAAAAGACTTTGAAGTTGACTTCCTGATCAAATTAGGAATAACTCGATTTATTCCTAATTGCGGTGAATCCAAAATGCATGGCGAAGACCGTCCAACAAATCTAGGAGATGTAAATATTTTACATTCCTTTGGTGTCAAAAGGAGACCCAGCCTTTTGGGTGTACTTCTGAAGCATCCTCTCTTTACATTGTCGAGCTTGAAAGGAGATATGCTAGGGCGCTTTCTTGATCTATAGATACTCAATGCTGGGCCCTTTTTCTTGTATCTTCCCATATTGTTAATGGCATCTAAACAAAAAAAATGATGTAGAATGGGCAAATAAAATGCATACATCCAAACACACTGAACCATATTAGTTCAATAAAAAGATTGCAAATGTATTTATTCGTGTTACAAACGGAAAAGCGATGCCCGGATTAGGTGTTTCTTTACAAAAATGTTCATTAAAAAGGTACCCTGACATAGACCTTTAAACAAATAGTTTTTTCACAACTTTTTAAGCACTTACCAATTTTTAAAGTACACAAATTTCACTTACCAATTTTGCGTACACCGACTTGCACTTACCAAAAAATTAAATAATTATAAATATGTCAAAAATGACGTGTCATTATTACAGAAAACGATATTTGGAAAAATCCATGTGTGTAGACTGACAGAAAAAACCCATCAAACAAAAGGTTTGTGGTACAAGTTACTGAAACAAAGGCTTTGTAGTTGACGTGACAAAAAAAGTGCGTGTCAAGCGGTCGGTTTTTGTTCAATAGCTTTTTAAAATGCAAAACCTGCTTCGAAGTTTTGATATGAACTACTTCTCATAACTCATAGTTGCCGAAAGGCAAGGTAAGTTTATTCCTTAGATATACACAACTCATATAAAATCGAAAAGAAAACTCACCGTTGACGATCGAAGCGGTGTTTATCCGCCATATTTGACGTCACTTACCAAATTACGCTCTGCACTTACCAATTACATTGGACCCCCTGGTTTGGCCTAACACTGAAAAAATACCGATGTGAAAATGTAGTGTGAAAAATTTTGCAGTGTAAAAAAGGTCGTGAATTTTGAATATGCAAATTTTCTACACCTTGTTCATTTCACATACACGAAAAGTATATATAAGTTGGCCAGCTACTATCTTTAAGCGAAAAACTTTCGCGTTTATTTTTGACTCTATTAATAGAGAGAACACGAGGTGTTGCTTCTAAAATAGACTTGCAACTTGAGATCCTCGTCCGAACTTGCCCGCTGTTTCAAGCCTAGTTGGCCCTCATGTTCCTGGTTTATTAAAAAGGCCTATCCAAAATATTTACTTGTTTTAAGAGAGTATGTAATGACAAACCATCGTGCGACATCCCTTTCTACTATGACGTCACATTTAAACAAAACTACGAGTTGGTTTTTATTTGACACATTCAAACACTGGAGGTTGGAGAAGGCAAATCAAAAGTGCCATGTATCCTAGATATGTAGGACATTGACCGTGTAGATCTTTATGTTTTGTTTGTGATTCTTAGTATTGTTTTTGGTTTTCTTAACTACAATCATTAGATCTTTTGATATATTTGACTTGAGGAACCTGCAAACATGTCCAATTAAACGTAAAGGAGCAACCCCGAATATAAATCACAATCGGCGTTTTTCCATTTATTTTCATTAATTTTTGGCACTTACGGGTTTAAAATAATATTTTCAAATTAAATAGAGGAATAGATGTTGTACATCTTGTTATATTTTCTTATTTTCCGTGAGCAACCAATGTTTGAAAAGTTGAATCTAGGGTTCGCCAATAAAGTTCAGGATCAGAATATCCAAATTTGAGCGACGTCAACCCAAGTTGAAACAATCGTAAGTCAGCTTTTTATTATATTGGATAGTTTAAAAGTTTTGTGTAATATGGGTGATTAAGTTCAATATACCCCGTTACGAGTATTCGAACAGCATCACATTTGTGCTAAACCAAAGATGTCAAACAACTACTTTATTGTAGATAAGCATTGTGTGTACGACTGGATTTTGTGTTTGTTTGATTTTTCGAAATTCCTATCGGTACTACATGTTTTATAAAAATACACATTTTACTTTTGTCTTTAAATTATGAAGGTCATGCTTATTTTTCAATCTGAAACAAAATGAACTTTTCATTGTCCTTTTTTTTTCGGGGGGTCGAAAATATAAGGCTCCCTTGCTTATGTTGGAAAACATTTTTCGGCTACCATTCAGTTTACACTTTTTGTGTGCTGCATTGCATGTTCCCACGACAGTGGAAAAATGTTCTTATCAAATGTGGATTAATTCATTTTCGTGGGGGTCAAATTTTCATGATTTTCCTTAAAAATTACTTTCGTCCGAATTACTCCTCGTCATTGTCGTCTCATGTTCATCACTTCGATATAGCTAGATTAATGCTAATTTGTTGTAAAACACTAATTTGATTTGGTGACTTGCATCGACTCTTAAAAAAAACCACGAACATTTGAAACCCACGAAAACTAGTGACACCACTGTTTGCATGTATCAAAGAATTTGCAACTAAGAAAATCATCAACCCGTGAAGAAAAAAGATTACATACACTGCATGGTAGTAGAATCTAAACCAAAGTGAAACAAAAATATCCCGGCAGTGGATAAAGATATACAATAGTGTTTGCGAGTCAAATTTATTTAAAACCACCTTTGTTCATGATTTTCTCAAGTCGGTATAGATAATTTGCATAAACCATGTACGTACATGTAACGTATATCTATTGAAAAACACAAGAAATGCATAGATCGTGGACTCGGAAAATATCTACTTTTTCTTAAAATGAAATTTTCTTCTTTTGATCTTTCGACTATTTTCTCACCAAACTATAGTTTGGCCTAACACTGAAAAAATACCGATGTGAAAATGTAGTGTGAAAAATTTTGCAGTGTAAAAAAGGTCGTGAATTTTGAATATGCAAATTTTCTACACCTTGTTCATTTCACATACACGAAAAGTATATATAAGTTGGCCAGCTACTATCTTTAAGCGAAAAACTTTCGCGTTTATTTTTGACTCTATTAATAGAGAGAACACGAGGTGTTGCTTCTAAAATAGACTTGCAACTTGAGATCCTCGTCCGAACTTGCCCGCTGTTTCAAGCCTAGTTGGCCCTCATGTTCCTGGTTTATTAAAAAGGCCTATCCAAAATATTTACTTGTTTTAAGAGAGTATGTAATGACAAACCATCGTGCGACATCCCTTTCTACTATGACGTCACATTTAAACAAAACTACGAGTTGGTTTTTATTTGACACATTCAAACACTGGAGGTTGGAGAAGGCAAATCAAAAGTGCCATGTATCCTAGATATGTAGGACATTGACTGTGTAGATCTTTATGTTTTGTTTGTGATTCTTAGTATTGTTTTTGGTTTTCTTAACTACAATCATTAGATCTTTTGATATATTTGACTTGAGGAACCTGCAAACATGTCCAATTAAACGTAAAGGAGCAACCCCGAATATAAATCACAATCGGCGTTTTTCCATTTATTTTCATTAATTTTTGGCACTAACGGGTTTAAAATAATATTTTCAAATTAAATAGAGGAATAGATGTTGTACACCTTGTTATATTTTCTTATTTTCCGTGAGCAACCAATGTTTGAAAAGTTGAATCTAGGGTTCGCCAATAAAGTTCAGGATCAGAATATCCAAATTTGAGCGACGTCAACCCAAGTTGAAACAATCGTAAGTCAGCTTTTTATTATATTGGATAGTTTAAAAGTTTTGTGTAATATGGGTGATTAAGTTCAATATACCCCGTTACGAGTATTCGAACAGCATCACATTTGTGCTAAACCAAAGATGTCAAACAACTACTTTATTGTAGATAAGCATTGTGTGTACGACTGGATTTTGTGTTTGTTTGATTTTTCGAAATTCCTATCGGTACTACATGTTTTATAAAAATACACATTTTACTTTTGTCTTTAAATTATGAAGGTCATGCTTATTTTTCAATCTGAAACAAAATGAACTTTTCATTGTCCTTTTTTTTTCGGGGGGTCGAAAATATAAGGCTCCCTTGCTTATGTTGGAAAACATTTTTCGGCTACCATTCAGTTTACACTTTTTGTGTGCTGCATTGCATGTTCCCACGACAGTGGAAAAATGTTCTTATCAAATGTGGATTAATTCATTTTCGTGGGGGTCAAATTTTCATGATTTTCCTTAAAAATTACTTTCGTCCGAATTACTCCTCGTCATTGTCGTCTCATGTTCATCACTTCGATATAGCTAGATTAATGCTAATTTGTTGTAAAACACTAATTTGATTTGGTGACTTGCATCGACTCTTAAAAAAAACCACGAACATTTGAAACCCACGAAAACTAGTGACACCACTGTTTGCATGTATCAAAGAATTTGCAACTAAGAAAATCATCAACCCGTGAAGAAAAAAGATTACATACACTGCATGGTAGTAGAATCTAAACCAAAGTGAAACAAAAATATCCCGGCAGTGGATAAAGATATACAATAGTGTTTGCGAGTCAAATTTATTTAAAACCACCTTTGTTCATGATTTTCTCAAGTCGGTATAGATAATTTGCATAAACCATGTACGTACATGTAACGTATATCTATTGAAAAACACAAGAAATGCATAGATCGTGGACTCGGAAAATATCTACTTTTTCTTAAAATGAAATTTTCTTCTTTTGATCTTTCGACTATTTTCTCACCAAACTATAGTTTGGCCTAACACTGAAAAAATACCGATTAGAAAATGTAGTGTGAAAAATTTTGCAGTGTAAAAAAGGTCGTGAATTTTGAATATGCAAATTTTCTACACCTTGTTCATTTCACATACACGAAAAGTATATATAAGTTGGCCAGCTACTATCTTTAAGCGAAAAACTTTCGCGTTTATTTTTGACTCTATTAATAGAGAGAACACGAGGTGTTGCTTCTAAAATAGACTTGCAACTTGAGATCCTCGTCCGAACTTGCCCGCTGTTTCAAGCCTAGTTGGCCCTCATGTTCCTGGTTTATTAAAAAGGCCTATCCAAAATATTTACTTGTTTTAAGAGAGTATGTAATGACAAACCATCGTGCGACATCCCTTTCTACTATGACGTCACATTTAAACAAAACTACGAGTTGGTTTTTATTTGACACATTCAAACACTGGAGGTTGGAGAAGGCAAATCAAAAGTGCCATGTATCCTAGATATGTAGGACATTGACCGTGTAGATCTTTATGTTTTGTTTGTGATTCTTAGTATTGTTTTTGGTTTTCTTAACTACAATCATTAGATCTTTTGATATATTTGACTTGAGGAACCTGCAAACATGTCCAATTAAACGTAAAGGAGCAACCCCGAATATAAATCACAATCGGCGTTTTTCCATTTATTTTCATTAATTTTTGGCACTTACGGGTTTAAAATAATATTTTCAAATTAAATAGAGGAATAGATGTTGTACATCTTGTTATATTTTCTTATTTTCCGTGAGCAACCAATGTTTGAAAAGTTGAATCTAGGGTTCGCCAATAAAGTTCAGGATCAGAATATCCAAATTTGAGCGACGTCAACCCAAGTTGAAACAATCGTAAGTCAGCTTTTTATTATATTGGATAGTTTAAAAGTTTTGTGTAATATGGGTGATTAAGTTCAATATACCCCGTTACGAGTATTCGAACAGCATCACATTTGTGCTAAACCAAAGATGTCAAACAACTACTTTATTGTAGATAAGCATTGTGTGTACGACTGGATTTTGTGTTTGTTTGATTTTTCGAAATTCCTATCGGTACTACATGTTTTATAAAAATACACATTTTACTTTTGTCTTTAAATTATGAAGGTCATGCTTATTTTTCAATCTGAAACAAAATGAACTTTTCATTGTCCTTTTTTTTTCGGGGGGTCGAAAATATAAGGCTCCCTTGCTTATGTTGGAAAACATTTTTCGGCTACCATTCAGTTTACACTTTTTGTGTGCTGCATTGCATGTTCCCACGACAGTGGAAAAATGTTCTTATCAAATGTGGATTAATTCATTTTCGTGGGGGTCAAATTTTCATGATTTTCCTTAAAAATTACTTTCGTCCGAATTACTCCTCGTCATTGTCGTCTCATGTTCATCACTTCGATATAGCTAGATTAATGCTAATTTGTTGTAAAACACTAATTTGATTTGGTGACTTGCATCGACTCTTAAAAAAAACCACGAACATTTGAAACCCACGAAAACTAGTGACACCACTGTTTGCATGTATCAAAGAATTTGCAACTAAGAAAATCATCAACCCGTGAAGAAAAAAGATTACATACACTGCATGGTAGTAGAATCTAAACCAAAGTGAAACAAAAATATCCCGGCAGTGGATAAAGATATACAATAGTGTTTGCGAGTCAAATTTATTTAAAACCACCTTTGTTCATGATTTTCTCAAGTCGGTATAGATAATTTGCATAAACCATGTACGTACATGTAACGTATATCTATTGAAAAACACAAGAAATGCATAGATCGTGGACTCGGAAAATATCTACTTTTTCTTAAAATGAAATTTTCTTCTTTTGATCTTTCGACTATTTTCTCACCAAACTATAGTTTGGCCTAACACTGAAAAAATACCGATGTGAAAATGTAGTGTGAAAAATTTTGCAGTGTAAAAAAGGTCGTGAATTTTGAATATGCAAATTTTCTACACCTTGTTCATTTCACATACACGAAAAGTATATATAAGTTGGCCAGCTACTATCTTTAAGCGAAAAACTTTCGCGTTTATTTTTGACTCTATTAATAGAGAGAACACGAGGTGTTGCTTCTAAAATAGACTTGCAACTTGAGATCCTCGTCCGAACTTGCCCGCTGTTTCAAGCCTAGTTGGCCCTCATGTTCCTGGTTTATTAAAAAGGCCTATCCAAAATATTTACTTGTTTTAAGAGAGTATGTAATGACAAACCATCGTGCGACATCCCTTTCTACTATGACGTCACATTTAAACAAAACTACGAGTTGGTTTTTATTTGACACATTCAAACACTGGAGGTTGGAGAAGGCAAATCAAAAGTGCCATGTATCCTAGATATGTAGGACATTGACTGTGTAGATCTTTATGTTTTGTTTGTGATTCTTAGTATTGTTTTTGGTTTTCTTAACTACAATCATTAGATCTTTTGATATATTTGACTTGAGGAACCTGCAAACATGTCCAATTAAACGTAAAGGAGCAACCCCGAATATAAATCACAATCGGCGTTTTTCCATTTATTTTCATTAATTTTTGGCACTAACGGGTTTAAAATAATATTTTCAAATTAAATAGAGGAATAGATGTTGTACACCTTGTTATATTTTCTTATTTTCCGTGAGCAACCAATGTTTGAAAAGTTGAATCTAGGGTTCGCCAATAAAGTTCAGGATCAGAATATCCAAATTTGAGCGACGTCAACCCAAGTTGAAACAATCGTAAGTCAGCTTTTTATTATATTGGATAGTTTAAAAGTTTTGTGTAATATGGGTGATTAAGTTCAATATACCCCGTTACGAGTATTCGAACAGCATCACATTTGTGCTAAACCAAAGATGTCAAACAACTACTTTATTGTAGATAAGCATTGTGTGTACGACTGGATTTTGTGTTTGTTTGATTTTTCGAAATTCCTATCGGTACTACATGTTTTATAAAAATACACATTTTACTTTTGTCTTTAAATTATGAAGGTCATGCTTATTTTTCAATCTGAAACAAAATGAACTTTTCATTGTCCTTTTTTTTTCGGGGGGTCGAAAATATAAGGCTCCCTTGCTTATGTTGGAAAACATTTTTCGGCTACCATTCAGTTTACACTTTTTGTGTGCTGCATTGCATGTTCCCACGACAGTGGAAAAATGTTCTTATCAAATGTGGATTAATTCATTTTCGTGGGGGTCAAATTTTCATGATTTTCCTTAAAAATTACTTTCGTCCGAATTACTCCTCGTCATTGTCGTCTCATGTTCATCACTTCGATATAGCTAGATTAATGCTAATTTGTTGTAAAACACTAATTTGATTTGGTGACTTGCATCGACTCTTAAAAAAAACCACGAACATTTGAAACCCACGAAAACTAGTGACACCACTGTTTGCATGTATCAAAGAATTTGCAACTAAGAAAATCATCAACCCGTGAAGAAAAAAGATTACATACACTGCATGGTAGTAGAATCTAAACCAAAGTGAAACAAAAATATCCCGGCAGTGGATAAAGATATACAATAGTGTTTGCGAGTCAAATTTATTTAAAACCACCTTTGTTCATGATTTTCTCAAGTCGGTATAGATAATTTGCATAAACCATGTACGTACATGTAACGTATATCTATTGAAAAACACAAGAAATGCATAGATCGTGGACTCGGAAAATATCTACTTTTTCTTAAAATGAAATTTTCTTCTTTTGATCTTTCGACTATTTTCTCACCAAACTATAGTTTGGCCTAACACTGAAAAAATACCGATGTGAAAATGTAGTGTGAAAAATTTTGCAGTGTAAAAAAGGTCGTGAATTTTGAATATGCAAATTTTCTACACCTTGTTCATTTCACATACACGAAAAGTATATATAAGTTGGCCAGCTACTATCTTTAAGCGAAAAACTTTCGCGTTTATTTTTGACTCTATTAATAGAGAGAACACGAGGTGTTGCTTCTAAAATAGACTTGCAACTTGAGATCCTCGTCCGAACTTGCCCGCTGTTTCAAGCCTAGTTGGCCCTCATGTTCCTGGTTTATTAAAAAGGCCTATCCAAAATATTTACTTGTTTTAAGAGAGTATGTAATGACAAACCATCGTGCGACATCCCTTTCTACTATGACGTCACATTTAAACAAAACTACGAGTTGGTTTTTATTTGACACATTCAAACACTGGAGGTTGGAGAAGGCAAATCAAAAGTGCCATGTATCCTAGATATGTAGGACATTGACTGTGTAGATCTTTATGTTTTGTTTGTGATTCTTAGTATTGTTTTTGGTTTTCTTACCTACAATCATTAGATCTTTTGATATATTTGACTTGAGGAACCTGCAAACATGTCCAATTAAACGTAAAGGAGCAACCCCGAATATAAATCACAATCGGCGTTTTTCCATTTATTTTCATTAATTTTTGGCACTTACGGGTTTAAAATAATATTTTCAAATTAAATAGAGGAATAGATGTTGTACACCTTGTTATATTTTCTTATTTTCCGTGAGCAACCAATGTTTGAAAAGTTGAATCTAGGGTTCGCCAATAAAGTTCAGGATCAGAATATCCAAATTTGAGCGACGTCAACCCAAGTTGAAACAATCGTAAGTCAGCTTTTTATTATATTGGATAGTTTAAAAGTTTTGTGTAATATGGGTGATTAAGTTCAATATACCCCGTTACGAGTATTCGAACAGCATCACATTTGTGCTAAACCAAAGATGTCAAACAACTACTTTATTGTAGATAAGCATTGTGTGTACGACTGGATTTTGTGTTTGTTTGATTTTTCGAAATTCCTATCGGTACTACATGTTTTATAAAAATACACATTTTACTTTTGTCTTTAAATTATGAAGGTCATGCTTATTTTTCAATCTGAAACAAAATGAACTTTTCATTGTCCTTTTTTTTTCGGGGGGTCGAAAATATAAGGCTCCCTTGCTTATGTTGGAAAACATTTTTCGGCTACCATTCAGTTTACACTTTTTGTGTGCTGCATTGCATGTTCCCACGACAGTGGAAAAATGTTCTTATCAAATGTGGATTAATTCATTTTCGTGGGGGTCAAATTTTCATGATTTTCCTTAAAAATTACTTTCGTCCGAATTACTCCTCGTCATTGTCGTCTCATGTTCATCACTTCGATATAGCTAGATTAATGCTAATTTGTTGTAAAACACTAATTTGATTTGGTGACTTGCATCGACTCTTAAAAAAAACCACGAACATTTGAAACCCACGAAAACTAGTGACACCACTGTTTGCATGTATCAAAGAATTTGCAACTAAGAAAATCATCAACCCGTGAAGAAAAAAGATTACATACACTGCATGGTAGTAGAATCTAAACCAAAGTGAAACAAAAATATCCCGGCAGTGGATAAAGATATACAATAGTGTTTGCGAGTCAAATTTATTTAAAACCACCTTTGTTCATGATTTTCTCAAGTCGGTATAGATAATTTGCATAAACCATGTACGTACATGTAACGTATATCTATTGAAAAACACAAGAAATGCATAGATCGTGGACTCGGAAAATATCTACTTTTTCTTAAAATGAAATTTTCTTCTTTTGATCTTTCGACTATTTTCTCACCAAACTATAGTTTGGCCTAACACTGAAAAAATACCGATGTGAAAATGTAGTGTGAAAAATTTTGCAGTGTAAAAAAGGTCGTGAATTTTGAATATGCAAATTTTCTACACCTTGTTCATTTCACATACACGAAAAGTATATATAAGTTGGCCAGCTACTATCTTTAAGCGAAAAACTTTCGCGTTTATTTTTGACTCTATTAATAGAGAGAACACGAGGTGTTGCTTCTAAAATAGACTTGCAACTTGAGATCCTCGTCCGAACTTGCCCGCTGTTTCAAGCCTAGTTGGCCCTCATGTTCCTGGTTTATTAAAAAGGCCTATCCAAAATATTTACTTGTTTTAAGAGAGTATGTAATGACAAACCATCGTGCGACATCCCTTTCTACTATGACGTCACATTTAAACAAAACTACGAGTTGGTTTTTATTTGACACATTCAAACACTGGAGGTTGGAGAAGGCAAATCAAAAGTGCCATGTATCCTAGATATGTAGGACATTGACTGTGTAGATCTTTATGTTTTGTTTGTGATTCTTAGTATTGTTTTTGGTTTTCTTAACTACAATCATTAGATCTTTTGATATATTTGACTTGAGGAACCTGCAAACATGTCCAATTAAACGTAAAGGAGCAACCCCGAATATAAATCACAATCGGCGTTTTTCCATTTATTTTCATTAATTTTTGGCACTAACGGGTTTAAAATAATATTTTCAAATTAAATAGAGGAATAGATGTTGTACACCTTGTTATATTTTCTTATTTTCCGTGAGCAACCAATGTTTGAAAAGTTGAATCTAGGGTTCGCCAATAAAGTTCAGGATCAGAATATCCAAATTTGAGCGACGTCAACCCAAGTTGAAACAATCGTAAGTCAGCTTTTTATTATATTGGATAGTTTAAAAGTTTTGTGTAATATGGGTGATTAAGTTCAATATACCCCGTTACGAGTATTCGAACAGCATCACATTTGTGCTAAACCAAAGATGTCAAACAACTACTTTATTGTAGATAAGCATTGTGTGTACGACTGGATTTTGTGTTTGTTTGATTTTTCGAAATTCCTATCGGTACTACATGTTTTATAAAAATACACATTTTACTTTTGTCTTTAAATTATGAAGGTCATGCTTATTTTTCAATCTGAAACAAAATGAACTTTTCATTGTCCTTTTTTTTTCGGGGGGTCGAAAATATAAGGCTCCCTTGCTTATGTTGGAAAACATTTTTCGGCTACCATTCAGTTTACACTTTTTGTGTGCTGCATTGCATGTTCCCACGACAGTGGAAAAATGTTCTTATCAAATGTGGATTAATTCATTTTCGTGGGGGTCAAATTTTCATGATTTTCCTTAAAAATTACTTTCGTCCGAATTACTCCTCGTCATTGTCGTCTCATGTTCATCACTTCGATATAGCTAGATTAATGCTAATTTGTTGTAAAACACTAATTTGATTTGGTGACTTGCATCGACTCTTAAAAAAAACCACGAACATTTGAAACCCACGAAAACTAGTGACACCACTGTTTGCATGTATCAAAGAATTTGCAACTAAGAAAATCATCAACCCGTGAAGAAAAAAGATTACATACACTGCATGGTAGTAGAATCTAAACCAAAGTGAAACAAAAATATCCCGGCAGTGGATAAAGATATACAATAGTGTTTGCGAGTCAAATTTATTTAAAACCACCTTTGTTCATGATTTTCTCAAGTCGGTATAGATAATTTGCATAAACCATGTACGTACATGTAACGTATATCTATTGAAAAACACAAGAAATGCATAGATCGTGGACTCGGAAAATATCTACTTTTTCTTAAAATGAAATTTTCTTCTTTTGATCTTTCGACTATTTTCTCACCAAACTATAGTTTGGCCTAACACTGAAAAAATACCGATGTGAAAATGTAGTGTGAAAAATTTTGCAGTGTAAAAAAGGTCGTGAATTTTGAATATGCAAATTTTCTACACCTTGTTCATTTCACATACACGAAAAGTATATATAAGTTGGCCAGCTACTATCTTTAAGCGAAAAACTTTCGCGTTTATTTTTGACTCTATTAATAGAGAGAACACGAGGTGTTGCTTCTAAAATAGACTTGCAACTTGAGATCCTCGTCCGAACTTGCCCGCTGTTTCAAGCCTAGTTGGCCCTCATGTTCCTGGTTTATTAAAAAGGCCTATCCAAAATATTTACTTGTTTTAAGAGAGTATGTAATGACAAACCATCGTGCGACATCCCTTTCTACTATGACGTCACATTTAAACAAAACTACGAGTTGGTTTTTATTTGACACATTCAAACACTGGAGGTTGGAGAAGGCAAATCAAAAGTGCCATGTATCCTAGATATGTAGGACATTGACTGTGTAGATCTTTATGTTTTGTTTGTGATTCTTAGTATTGTTTTTGGTTTTCTTAACTACAATCATTAGATCTTTTGATATATTTGACTTGAGGAACCTGCAAACATGTCCAATTAAACGTAAAGGAGCAACCCCGAATATAAATCACAATCGGCGTTTTTCCATTTATTTTCATTAATTTTTGGCACTTACGGGTTTAAAATAATATTTTCAAATTAAATAGAGGAATAGATGTTGTACACCTTGTTATATTTTCTTATTTTCCGTGAGCAACCAATGTTTGAAAAGTTGAATCTAGGGTTCGCCAATAAAGTTCAGGATCAGAATATCCAAATTTGAGCGACGTCAACCCAAGTTGAAACAATCGTAAGTCAGCTTTTTATTATATTGGATAGTTTAAAAGTTTTGTGTAATATGGGTGATTAAGTTCAATATACCCCGTTACGAGTATTCGAACAGCATCACATTTGTGCTAAACCAAAGATGTCAAACAACTACTTTATTGTAGATAAGCATTGTGTGTACGACTGGATTTTGTGTTTGTTTGATTTTTCGAAATTCCTATCGGTACTACATGTTTTATAAAAATACACATTTTACTTTTGTCTTTAAATTATGAAGGTCATGCTTATTTTTCAATCTGAAACAAAATGAACTTTTCATTGTCCTTTTTTTTTCGGGGGGTCGAAAATATAAGGCTCCCTTGCTTATGTTGGAAAACATTTTTCGGCTACCATTCAGTTTACACTTTTTGTGTGCTGCATTGCATGTTCCCACGACAGTGGAAAAATGTTCTTATCAAATGTGGATTAATTCATTTTCGTGGGGGTCAAATTTTCATGATTTTCCTTAAAAATTACTTTCGTCCGAATTACTCCTCGTCATTGTCGTCTCATGTTCATCACTTCGATATAGCTAGATTAATGCTAATTTGTTGTAAAACACTAATTTGATTTGGTGACTTGCATCGACTCTTAAAAAAAACCACGAACATTTGAAACCCACGAAAACTAGTGACACCACTGTTTGCATGTATCAAAGAATTTGCAACTAAGAAAATCATCAACCCGTGAAGAAAAAAGATTACATACACTGCATGGTAGTAGAATCTAAACCAAAGTGAAACAAAAATATCCCGGTGTCGCATAATTATAGGTCCGGGTCCGGCCGGACCCGTAATGTTAACATTTTGGGTCCGCCTTTGGATTATTTTTGTCTATAAGTATTGGTCCGGGCTTGAAAAAATATACATGCTTCTATTTCAAGATAGCAATAGAAACTATTTTAGTTCATTTTACAATTACAAACAGTTTCAAGATAAGATATAATCAAACCCAATTTTATAGTTTGAGTTTTGTCATTTTCAATCAATTTTTGATAGTCTCAGTAGAGTTCATAAACGACTTGTACGCCCGTTTGTGCGTCATTTTGTCTTTTTTCTCATATTTGAATGTTAACATATATATACAAGTTTCTCTTTATTTTATATACAAATTTGTATTGAATGATATAAATTTTATTCATTTGATTTTAATTCAATTTTTAGTCGTTTGCTGAAATAAAACGTATTTTTTCTTGTTAAAATCTTGTTCTGAAATTGAACCTATGTAAGTAATAAGTGACAATAGGAGTTGACTCATCAATACATGTATTTATAAAAAAATAGTAATAAATCAAATGCATTTACCTGCTTTACCTATTCCATAGACCCAATATACCTGTCTCAAATAATTCACACCTATTACACAGCTGATAAATTGGACCTCCAGCTGGCTATTTCAAACTATTCGGCAATCAGTTACATATAACAGTCCGACATTTTTTTTAAATGGGAAGTGCCGAAATTGCCAGGGCGTGACGAAAATTTCGGATATCAACAGTACATATATTTTAATCATTATTTCATGCATTTTTACTAGATACTGTATAACTTTTTAGAAAGTATGAGATGATTATTTTTCAATTATTATAATAATAATAACTTTATTTGCAAATTACACCCATGGGGGGTCAAGCAAACACAATACAACATAAAACATATTTACATTCAAACAATGACATGTATAATTAATTATATAAGAACTTTGACCGATATGGACCCTATCTTCGCAGTTCCAAGGACTGCTTTATAAAGTCATTTATAAATGATACAAGTTCATTTTCAGCAGATAAGATAACAAGTAGTTGCTGGGCAGGTTCTAATTCTAAAAAGTTTGATTTAATATTAGATATATACTCTTCAAAAAAAGTTACGCATAGATAAAAATTTCCCCGTAGGTTTTATGCAAATCGAAACAATTTTAAAGCATTATTGCCGATCTGTTCTTCAACCGATTTTCACGAAATAAAATTCAGTAAAAAGAAAACAAAATAGAGATTGTTTGTTTAATTTTGAGTAAAATCGTAACATCACTGCTTTTTAAGATATTGTAAGTGGAACTCAAGTGTACATTTTTCGATTCAATTTCCCGTTTAAATCAATGCAAAATGTTCCGCGAAAAACATTAGTCGTGTTCTACTCACAATGTCTTAAAAACCATTGAAGTTAGGCTTTTGGTCTAAATTAATCAAACAATCTTCATTTTGTTTTCTTTTTACTTGATTTTATTTCGTGAAAATCGGTTGCAGAACAGCTTTGCAATAATGTTTTGAAATTGTTTCGATTAACATTAAACCTACGGGGAATTTTCTATCTATGCGTAACTTTTTTTGCAGAGTATATTATTATAAAGAGTAGATCGAAAAACTGAATATTTTGAGCAGTGTGTAAAGAAATGAAGCTCATCTTCAACTTTCTATTCTCATGACAATATCTACAAAAACGTTGATTTCTGGGAATATTTTTGTATCTGCCCATTTCAATTTCTAGGGAATGGTCACTAACTCTGTATTTAGTGATCTGCTGTCCTATTTTAAAATGTTGATTAACTATGTAGTCTTCAATCTTAATTTCTTTCTTTATCTGACCATATAAAAATAATTTAGAATTTTCAGAGGTTGCTGATAATTTATCTTGTGTTTTTACTTTATAGTGCTCATTAATAATATTATTTAAAAAAGATTATATTATTCTTTATTTTGTTAAATGGTTTATCAAAGGATTCATAATCTTTAGAATCAATTCCCAACTCCTGAAAAATAGACGTGGAAAAGCTGTACCATGTATAACATCCACCATTATGCATATGTTTACATAATTCATATGCTTCCTTATATCATTTTGGTTTAGTCTACAAAAATATAATAAGACTTGTCTTTTTATGAAAGATGCCACTGAAAATCTACCAAGTTCAGATTTAGCTGATATATTACAAGATGTCTTTTTAAGACCCAATACAGATTTGCAAAATCTGTTGTGGATAGTTTCATAACAGAGTTTATCTTCTAGAGATAGGAGATCAAAAATAGAGTCATTTTAGCTGCCCTATCTCTAGACCTTATAATACTAAAATAGTCTTCCATATTTCAGAATTGTATAATAAAATTGGTTGAATTAAAGTGTCAAAAAGTTTACACGATAATTCAATTGGTATGGATTGAAAATTTGTGAATCTGCTTCTGAGAGCAAAAAGTACTTTTAGTCCCTTCTTTGACAATTCATGTATTGCATTTTTAAAGCTTCCTCTATAGTTAATAGTGATACCAAGAAAGGATGAGTGGCATTAAGACCCATAATTGGCCCAAGAAAATAAAGTTGGTTCAAATGTTATAATATTTATAAGAAATATAAGCTTATATGTGGTAACAAAGAAAACACATCAAATTAGGCAAATTTCGTTAATTGTGACCTATTATGACATCATATTTAGTTGTCTTATTTGACAAATAACGAAAATCTGCAGTTTTGAAAGGTTTCGATGCATATTTTCCTTAAGAAAACATTGGGCGCATGAAAACAACAACTCGAAACATTCAGAAATGATGGATTTTATCATTTTACACATTTTCGCCAAGTATGGAGTTGTTGTTTTGATGCGCCCATCTTTCTTTCAGACCAAAAGGTGTATGAAAATTAGCATAAATCAATTAAATTATGACAATTTCTTTAATATACAGCTTTTTGAGTTAACTGATTGGCATGAAAGCTTAACTGATATGGCAAAAGCTTATCATTTTCTTTAAGCCCAATAATTTATCAATGTTTTATCAACTCAAGGCATCTGTATGCTCAGTTTTAATTTCTTGGTAAATCTTGGGCCAAAAATGGGTCTTACTGACACTCATCCTTTGTATTCTTTTGTTTCTGTTAATGGACAGCAGTTGAAATACAGTTTTGTATATCAATATAATTGTGTTGAAAGGTCATTACCTTTGTTTTGCTTGTATTGACTGTCAACAATATTTTTCAAGTTTATGCAATGCATTTTGAAGACCATTATGAGTACTGGACACAAGAACAAGATCATCAGCAAAACTTAAGCTAGAAATTTTGGAGTTTTGAATAGTCAAAGGATCACATGTGTTATCAAAAATCTGGTGCAAGTCATTAATAAAACAGTTAAATATTGTTGGGCTTAAACTATCTCCTTGTTTCACTCCTCTGTGTAAAGTAAAATACTCTGAAATTTTATTATTAAGCTTTACAGAAGATTGAGTAGAATTGTACATATCACTTATAATAGTAAATAATTTAATTCCCAATCCACTCTGGATCAGTTTAAATTTCAGTCCATTGTGCCATACAGAATCAAATGTTTTTCTAAGATCCACAAAGCATGTATCTTTTTCTTATTTTTATGTAGATATTTAGTAATTAAAGACTTTAAAATAAAAATACTATCAGAAGTTCTATGATTTTTTCTGAAACCAAATTGTTCGTTGGCAAATAAATCTCCATAGAAGCTGGAAAGTCGACCATTAAGCACAGAGCTGAAAAGTTTTGTTATGCAGTTTTGTAACGAAATCCCCCTATAATTATTTAAATCCGAAGTGTCTTCTGACTTAAATATTTAAACCGTGTAGGACTTTCTCCATTCTGTATGATACTTTCCTACTTCAAGTATAAGGTTAAAGAGTTTAGTTATAGATTTACCAGTTAGAGCACTACTATATTTTATTATTTCATTTGCAATAAGATCAGGACCTGCACTTTTTCCATTTTTAAGTTCTCATATACATCTTTTAATTTCAGTAATTGTGAACGGTTTATCTGTAATATCATTTTCAGATAAAATATCATTATAATTTTTTAAAACAGGTGTTTTTTCTTTTTAATTAATTTTTTTAATTGTTTGCAATGTTTGAAAAAAATATTCTTTATTTGCATTGTTCAAAAGGAAAAAAAATGCATTTAAATGAACAAAATTACCCATTAAAGGTCTAAATGGTCTGCAGCAAACATATCTTTTGCAAAATAGTTCGTGCAGCCGCGGGTCAAAACATAGCAAAAATGAAGGTAAGAAAAAAGTTGGGTTTTTTTTACATTTTGGCTCAATACCAGAGCATATTCTTAAAGACACATCAGCGGCGCTCTAGCCAAACTTTATATAAATATGAAGAGCAAATTTAAATACCAATAAACCTCAAATTGTTGAATTGGAGTCCAAATTATGACCGAGACAGTATAAAGAACCTTGTGCTTAGACAATTTAAAATCCATACCTTTGAAGTACCTTAACGTGATTTTGAAATGCCTCTAAATACATTTTATTCTACATTTTCAAGTTCTTGTTTGAGGTCATGATTAAGAAATTTCAATATATTTTATTAATCAAACTCAACATCAAGAATGTACATGCATCAACATTGACATAGGACTTGTATGGAAACATGGAAGGTGTTGAATACATATTCAGCAACAATTTATAGATTAAACAGGCTTCTTATGTGAGCTTTTGTAAACACTGGGCGTCTGTCGTCCGTGTGTGTACTGTTAAAATGATTCTTGATTTTTTTTTCAAAACTTTCCATTTGCTAGTATTTGCTAGTATTAACAGCAGCCTTCAATGTGAACATTGGTCGTTGCTCGCCATCTTGCATTGGCCCTGGATTGAAAATATAACACACAAGATTCAATATATACCAATCCTAAAATTATCAACGAAAACATTTTTCTAGATGTAGAACAATTATAAGCTTTTCAGTATCTTGACTGAAACAATAAAAGATATTTAAACACTTTATTGATAAGCAAGTCAAGATCAGCAAAATATTCAACTGCATAGAATTCATTTTATTAGATGACCTCTCATTTAGCATATGGTTCTTAAAATATGGAAAAAAAAATGTTTTCGTCTAATAGTTTTAGAATTCAAACGATCAAATTAGGCGTTTCAGTATCATGTGAGCCTCTTGTATTAATAAAATAGGGGTTGAGCTTTCATGAGTTAACACAATTGCTTGTGATAGTAGAGTTAAAGTAAAAACTATACTTATAAAAAGGTGTAATTCTTTTTGGAGAAAAACAGATTCCGTGGAAATAATAGTGAGATAAATCAAAGAAATCTAAAATCAGTTTGGAAAAAAAGAACCTGACCATAAACATGTTAAAAACTTCAGGGCCAGGAATTTCATACAAAATTTAGCACAAGTGCCTACGATGGACTAGTCAGAGATAATCATAAGAATAAAAGAATCTGAAAATTATGTTCAAAATTGTGCTGTTGCAGATGAATGTCATTTCTTTATACATTGAAAAGCTTAACGATCATGATGAATGAATGACAAAAACAAACCTGTTGAAATTTCAACAATCTTAAAACTAATCAGACCGTAAGTTCATATGACTAACTGCTATCAAGTGAAGAATTAATTTGTACCGAATTATCATCATTCATTTTTAATAGCATTGATTAAAGACATTTAAAGCTAAACTAGGCAGTAAAGATATATTTTTTTCATCAGTGGCTTTGCTTTATTTATCTAAAATGGTTGATATTTTTTTTCTAATTATAGTAATTGCATACATGTATTATTCAAATCTATTCGGTTCCATAATATCAACATCTTAAGAGAGCTTCGAACCTATAGCATGCATAGGTTTGACAGTTTACTGGTCCACCTTTCTTTATATGAATAGACCCGGACCTTTAAGTTTGACGGTTTACTTGTCCGCCTTTCTTCATATAAATAGACCCGGACCTTTAAGTTTGACCGTTTACCGGTCCATCTTTCTTTATATGAATAGCTCTGGAACTTTAAGTTTGACAGTTTACCGGTTCCCCTTTCTTTATATGAATAGCCCGGACCTTTAAGCTTGACAGATAAAAGTCCGCCTGTCTTTATATTAATAGCCCCGGACCTTTAAGTTCGACAGTTAACTGG
The DNA here is from genome assembly GCA_963971305.1 of Arcuatula senhousia. NCBI lineage: Eukaryota > Metazoa > Mollusca > Bivalvia > Mytilida > Mytilidae > Arcuatula > Arcuatula senhousia. Next base: position 16,056,623 of record OZ020311.1, on the reverse strand, counting down.
TCCGCGTTTCTTCATATGAATAGATCCGGACCTTTAAATTTGACAGGTAACTGGTCCGCGTTTTTTCATATGAATAGATCCGGACTTTTAATATTAAAAGCCCGGACCTTTAAGTTCGACAGTTAACTAGTCCGCGTTTCTTCATATGAATAGATCCGGACCTCTAAATTTGACAGGTAACTGGTCCGCATTTTTTATATCAATAGACCAAGACCTTTAAGTTTGACAGTTTACCGGTCCACCTTGTATTATAAATGAATAGCCCTGGACCTTTAAGTTTGACAGTTTACTGGTTCCCCTTTTTTTATACGAATTGCCCCGGACCTTTAAGCTTGACAGTTAACTGGTCCGCCTGTCTTTATATTGATAGCCCCGGACCTTTAAGTTGGACAGTTAACTGGTCCGCGTTTCTTCATATGAATAGATCCGGACTTTTAAATTTGACAGGTAACTGGTCCGCATATTTATATATCAATAGACCCAGACCTTTAAGATTGACAGTTTACCGGTCCACCTTGTTTTATAAATGAATAGTCATTGACCTATAAGTTTGACAGTTTGCTGCTTCAACTTAAGACCCGGACCTTTAAGTTTGACAGTTTACTGGTCCACCTATCTTTCTAAATAAATAGCCCTGGACCTTTAAGTTTGACAGTTTACTGGTTCCCCTTTCTTTATACGAATAGCCCCGGACCTTTAAGCTTGACAGTAAACTGGTCCGCGTTTCTTCATATGAATAGATCCGGACTTTTAAATTTGACAGGTAACTGGTCCGCATATTTATATATCAATAGACCCAGACCTTTAAGATTGACAGTTTACCGGTCCACCTTGTTTTATAAATGAATAGTCATTGACCTATAAGTTTGACAGTTTGCTGCTTCAACTTAAGACCCGGACCTTTAAGTTTGACAGTTTACTGGTCCACCTATCTTTATAAATAAATAGCCCTGGACCTTTAAGTTTGACAGATTACTGGCCCGCCATTTGTAGTATGATAGTCTCAGATCTTCATGTATAAGTTTGTCACTTTACCGATTCCTCTTTCTTGAAATATGAATAGCCCCGGACCTATAAATTTGACAGTTTACTGGTCCGCCTTTCTATATATGAATAGCCCCGGACCTATAGAATTGACGGTTTACTGATCCGCCTTCTTTATACAAATAACTCGTGCGGGTTTCGGGAGGCGCCTAAGGCCAGCAACAGAGCTAAGCTTGTCGATAAAAGTCCACTAAAGAGCGCTTGAAAACCTGACATCAGGTCGGGTCGCTTTGCCCAGGTTGTTAAATTGGACAGCCCTACGACCTGCAGTGGAGATCTGTTCTAACATCTCTACTGTCAAGCTCTACTGACAGTTCTAGAACTGTTCTAACCAAGGACACTAACTGTCATAAACTGTTCTGGGCCAGACCTGCCATAAACTGTCCCAGCCCCTAACACATCTAGAATTGTCCAAGGCCCTGACAGCTTAGAACTCCTCTAGTCCATGACAATTCTGAGCCCTGACAGTTCTGCGCTCTGACAGGTCCTGACAGTTCTATATGACGTCATGTATTGTTTATTGTAATGTTCCGTCAGTTATGTTAAAATTTTGTTTTTAAATTTATTATCTATCTGTTAAAAATGTATCCTCGATAGTCATGCAACTTTTAATGAACCAGAAAAGTACTTAAACTGGCAGGGTTTGGAATTTTCATGAGCTGTCGGGAGTTGTCATGGGCTGTCAGGTGCTGTCAGCGGCTGTCAGGGATTAGAACTGTCAGGGCGCAGAACAGTAGAGCTGTAAGAGCGTAAGACAGCGTAGAACTGTCAGACACTAGAATAGTTCTAAATATGTTTTGGGATAAAACTGTCAAGAAATGTTCTATTAGAGAACACGACTTGTCATAAACTGTCCTAGAACTGTCAGCAGAACATAATTAGAACCAATCCTGACAGTTTCTGACAGTTCTAAAGGGATGTTAGAACTGGTCTCAACTGTACATATGCATCCTCCGCGATCACTACGATCGTTTTACACTTTCATTACGCTTGTATTATGCTCGGTACGATTCTATTACAAAGACTGTTCTACCATCCCCCGAACTTAAACATTAGAACTTAAAAGTGGGATGCATTTAGGTTAGGTGTGCATGCACCACACTAGTCAAGAAATGTTAAATGATGTGAAAATATAAATGAATTTCCTTATACATGTTAAGCAACACGAATTTTATATGTGCAAGTACGTTCTGTAAATTCATTTTATTTTACCGTATTTTTTGTCACCGCTTACAATTATTCCACAACTCATTATTTTCTATTTAGTCCCAATATACTTGGTGTCATATATACCACTTCAAATCATACATGTAAGATTTGCATGTGAAAACTGGAAGCAAGGGGTGCAAGGTTTATTGCTCGGAATTACATGTCAAGAGAAGACGGTACTCTCACAAAGATGCTTAAAGAGCTGGACCAACGCTCCAAACTAGACGGACAACGACTGATCACACCCCAATGCAGAGGATGAAGCTCAAAATAAAAGCAGCAAAGACTTTGTAACCAAAACATTGTTGACAAACAAGTATATTAAACAACAAGCATATGTCTAAAGCTGCTATTGTACCAAATTATAAAAAAAACCAATTTACTAGTCAGAGCAGTGATTGATTTGGAACCATCTGACAGGATATCGTTTGCCCTCAAAGTATTAGGGGGCCCTCCCCAATCAGCGCGACTAGATCCCGAGGAGTCTATCCCCGCCAACAAAGATAATTTATGGCATACAGATAATAAAAATCTCTATATATGAATACTTATCTTATATTTAAGGTGAAAACCTACTTGTCGTCACTGATTGATATTCTCAGCTGGAGCTCCCCTTAAAAAAGTTGCGTTATCAGGTATGAAATACCACGGTATCAATATGTTATCAATTAAATGGAATCAGAATACTAGTGCTTTTCTTAATTTTTTTTTCGCCACTGGCTTAAAAATCGTATAAGAGTTTTAATCTCAATAATATAATATAATGAAATAAAACATAGCACAACATATTATAAAATAGATAGAATTAAATAATAAAATGAAAATTAGATTAAAAATAAAATAGAAAGCAACATAAAATTAAACTAAAGTAAATCAAGCAATTAAAATATAATATAAAAAAAATAGAATGAAATGAAACAAAATGAAAGAAAAGAAATGTTATAAAATTCAAATTATTTTTTACACTAATATTACGTTTATTTTTTTACTGTACTGAGCGTGTGCACAATAAAACACAGTTTCGAAATGTTAATTATGATTAATTATCAAAACCTACTTATTCACAACTTAAAATGTGTTATTAAATGAAAAATTCGTGGACCCGGATACGTAGATAGGGCGGACCTATTCTTATACGGGCGGACCTTAAATTATAGAGACCCGGACCCAAAATGTTAATTTTACGTATCCGGCCGGATACGTAAATTTGGTGGACCCATAATTATACGACACCGGCAGTGGATAAAGATATACAATAGTGTTTGCGAGTCAAATTTATTTAAAACCACCTTTGTTCATGATTTTCTCAAGTCGGTATAGATAATTTGCATAAACCATGTACGTACATGTAACGTATATCTATTGAAAAACACAAGAAATGCATAGATCGTGGACTCGGAAAATATCTACTTTTTCTTAAAATGAAATTTTCTTCTTTTGATCTTTCGACTATTTTCTCACCAAACTATAGTTTGGCCTAACACTGAAAAAATACCGATGTGAAAATGTAGTGTGAAAAATTTTGCAGTGTAAAAAAGGTCGTGAATTTTGAATATGCAAATTTTCTACACCTTGTTCATTTCACATACACGAAAAGTATATATAAGTTGGCCAGCTACTATCTTTAAGCGAAAAACTTTCGCGTTTATTTTTGACTCTATTAATAGAGAGAACACGAGGTGTTGCTTCTAAAATAGACTTGCAACTTGAGATCCTCGTCCGAACTTGCCCGCTGTTTCAAGCCTAGTTGGCCCTCATGTTCCTGGTTTATTAAAAAGGCCTATCCAAAATATTTACTTGTTTTAAGAGAGTATGTAATGACAAACCATCGTGCGACATCCCTTTCTACTATGACGTCACATTTAAACAAAACTACGAGTTGGTTTTTATTTGACACATTCAAACACTGGAGGTTGGAGAAGGCAAATCAAAAGTGCCATGTATCCTAGATATGTAGGACATTGACTGTGTAGATCTTTATGTTTTGTTTGTGATTCTTAGTATTGTTTTTGGTTTTCTTAACTACAATCATTAGATCTTTTGATATATTTGACTTGAGGAACCTGCAAACATGTCCAATTAAACGTAAAGGAGCAACCCCGAATATAAATCACAATCGGCGTTTTTCCATTTATTTTCAAATTAAATAGAGGAATAGATGTTGTACACCTTGTTATATTTTCTTATTTTCCGTGAGCAACCAATGTTTGAAAAGTTGAATCTAGGGTTCGCCAATAAAGTTCAGGATCAGAATATCCAAATTTGAGCGACGTCAACCCAAGTTGAAACAATCGTAAGTCAGCTTTTTATTATATTGGATAGTTTAAAAGTTTTGTGTAATATGGGTGATTAAGTTCAATATACCCCGTTACGAGTATTCGAACAGCATCACATTTGTGCTAAACCAAAGATGTCAAACAACTACTTTATTGTAGATAAGCATTGTGTGTACGACTGGATTTTGTGTTTGTTTGATTTTTCGAAATTCCTATCGGTACTACATGTTTTATAAAAATACACATTTTACTTTTGTCTTTAAATTATGAAGGTCATGCTTATTTTTCAATCTGAAACAAAATGAACTTTTCATTGTCCTTTTTTTTTCGGGGGGTCGAAAATATAAGGCTCCCTTGCTTATGTTGGAAAACATTTTTCGGCTACCATTCAGTTTACACTTTTTGTGTGCTGCATTGCATGTTCCCACGACAGTGGAAAAATGTTCTTATCAAATGTGGATTAATTCATTTTCGTGGGGGTCAAATTTTCATGATTTTCCTTAAAAATTACTTTCGTCCGAATTACTCCTCGTCATTGTCGTCTCATGTTCATCACTTCGATATAGCTAGATTAATGCTAATTTGTTGTAAAACACTAATTTGATTTGGTGACTTGCATCGACTCTTAAAAAAAACCACGAACATTTGAAACCCACGAAAACTAGTGACACCACTGTTTGCATGTATCAAAGAATTTGCAACTAAGAAAATCATCAACCCGTGAAGAAAAAAGATTACATACACTGCATGGTAGTAGAATCTAAACCAAAGTGAAACAAAAATATCCCGGCAGTGGATAAAGATATACAATAGTGTTTGCGAGTCAAATTTATTTAAAACCACCTTTGTTCATGATTTTCTCAAGTCGGTATAGATAATTTGCATAAACCATGTACGTACATGTAACGTATATCTATTGAAAAACACAAGAAATGCATAGATCGTGGACTCGGAAAATATTTTACTTTTTCTTAAAATGAAATTTTCTTCTTTTGATCTTTCGACTATTTTCTCACCAAACTATAGTTTGGCCTAACACTGAAAAAATACCGATGTGAAAATGTAGTGTGAAAAATTTTGCAGTGTAAAAAAGGTCGTGAATTTTGAATATGCAAATTTTCTACACCTTGTTCATTTCACATACACGAAAAGTATATATAAGTTGGCCAGCTACTATCTTTAAGCGAAAAACTTTCGCGTTTATTTTTGACTCTATTAATAGAGAGAACACGAGGTGTTGCTTCTAAAATAGACTTGCAACTTGAGATCCTCGTCCGAACTTGCCCGCTGTTTCAAGCCTAGTTGGCCCTCATGTTCCTGGTTTATTAAAAAGGCCTATCCAAAATATTTACTTGTTTTAAGAGAGTATGTAATGACAAACCATCGTGCGACATCCCTTTCTACTATGACGTCACATTTAAACAAAACTACGAGTTGGTTTTTATTTGACACATTCAAACACTGGAGGTTGGAGAAGGCAAATCAAAAGTGCCATGTATCCTAGATATGTAGGACATTGACTGTGTAGATCTTTATGTTTTGTTTGTGATTCTTAGTATTGTTTTTGGTTTTCTAAATGAATAAATGTTGTATATGGTATATGTATAATATTTAGAGATAATAGAATGGCGTGCAATTCTATTATCTCTATATATTTTACATATACCATATGTACTACCATGGCAACCACCATACCTTGTGTATCTTCGAGTCCGCCGAGGAATGATACCGATTCTACACTTATTTTAAAGCAGTGTAAAAAAGGTCGTGAATTTTGAATATGCAAATTTTCTACACCTTGTTCATTTCACATACACGAAAAGTATATATAAGTTGGCCAGCTACTATCTTTAAGCGAAAAACTTTCGCGTTTATTTTTGACTCTATTAATAGAGAGAACACGAGGTGTTGCTTCTAAAATAGACTTGCAACTTGAGATCCTCGTCCGAACTTGCCCGCTGTTTCAAGCCTAGTTGGCCCTCATGTTCCTGGTTTATTAAAAAGGCCTATCCAAAATATTTACTTGTTTTAAGAGAGTATGTAATGACAAACCATCGTGCGACATCCCTTTCTACTATGACGTCACATTTAAACAAAACTACGAGTTGGTTTTTATTTGACACATTCAAACACTGGAGGTTGGAGAAGGCAAATCAAAAGTGCCATGTATCCTAGATATGTAGGACATTGACTGTGTAGATCTTTATGTTTTGTTTGTGATTCTTAGTATTGTTTTTGGTTTTCTTAACTACAATCATTAGATCTTTTGATATATTTGACTTGAGGAACCTGCAAACATGTCCAATTACACGTAAAGGAGCAACCCCGAATATAAATCACAATCGGCGTTTTTCCATTTATTTTCATTAATTTTTGGCACTTACGGGTTTAAAATAATATTTTCAAATTAAATAGAGGAATAGATGTTGTACACCTTGTTATATTTTCTTATTTTCCGTGAGCAACCAATGTTTGAAAAGTTGAATCTAGGGTTCGCCAATAAAGTTCAGGATCAGAATATCCAAATTTGAGCGACGTCAACCCAAGTTGAAACAATCGTAAGTCAGCTTTTTATTATATTGGATAGTTTAAAAGTTTTGTGTAATATGGGTGATTAAGTTCAATATACCCCGTTACGAGTATTCGAACAGCATCACATTTGTGCTAAACCAAAGATGTCAAACAACTACTTTATTGTAGATAAGCATTGTGTGTACGACTGGATTTTGTGTTTGTTTGATTTTTCGAAATTCCTATCGGTACTACATGTTTTATAAAAATACACATTTTACTTTTGTCTTTAAATTATGAAGGTCATGCTTATTTTTCAATCTGAAACAAAATGAACTTTTCATTGTCCTTTTTTTTTCGGGGGGTCGAAAATATAAGGCTCCCTTGCTTATGTTGGAAAACATTTTTCGGCTACCATTCAGTTTACACTTTTTGTGTGCTGCATTGCATGTTCCCACGACAGTGGAAAAATGTTCTTATCAAATGTGGATTAATTCATTTTCGTGGGGGTCAAATTTTCATGATTTTCCTTAAAAATTACTTTCGTCCGAATTACTCCTCGTCATTGTCGTCTCATGTTCATCACTTCGATATAGCTAGATTAATGCTAATTTGTTGTAAAACACTAATTTGATTTGGTGACTTGCATCGACTCTTAAAAAAAACCACGAACATTTGAAACCCACGAAAACTAGTGACACCACTGTTTGCATGTATCAAAGAATTTGCAACTAAGAAAATCATCAACCCGTGAAGAAAAAAGATTACATACACTGCATGGTAGTAGAATCTAAACCAAAGTGAAACAAAAATATCCCGGCAGTGGATAAAGATATACAATAGTGTTTGCGAGTCAAATTTATTTAAAACCACCTTTGTTCATGATTTTCTCAAGTCGGTATAGATAATTTGCATAAACCATGTACGTACATGTAACGTATATCTATTGAAAAACACAAGAAATGCATAGATCGTGGACTCGGAAAATATTTTACTTTTTCTTAAAATGAAATTTTCTTCTTTTGATCTTTCGACTATTTTCTCACCAAACTATAGTTTGGCCTAACACTGAAAAAATACCGATGTGAAAATGTAGTGTGAAAAATTTTGCAGTGTAAAAAAGGTCGTGAATTTTGAATATGCAAATTTTCTACACCTTGTTCATTTCACATACACGAAAAGTATATATAAGTTGGCCAGCTACTATCTTTAAGCGAAAAACTTTCGCGTTTATTTTTGACTCTATTAATAGAGAGAACACGAGGTGTTGCTTCTAAAATAGACTTGCAACTTGAGATCCTCGTCCGAACTTGCCCGCTGTTTCAAGCCTAGTTGGCCCTCATGTTCCTGGTTTATTAAAAAGGCCTATCCAAAATATTTACTTGTTTTAAGAGAGTATGTAATGACAAACCATCGTGCGACATCCCTTTCTACTATGACGTCACATTTAAACAAAACTACGAGTTGGTTTTTATTTGACACATTCAAACACTGGAGGTTGGAGAAGGCAAATCAAAAGTGCCATGTATCCTAGATATGTAGGACATTGACTGTGTAGATCTTTATGTTTTGTTTGTGATTCTTAGTATTGTTTTTGGTTTTCTAAATGAATAAATGTTGTATATGGTATATGTATAATATTTAGAGATAATAGAATGGCGTGCAATTCTATTATCTCTATATATTTTACATATACCATATGTACTACCATGGCAACCACCATACCTTGTGTATCTTCGAGTCCGCCGAGGAATGATACCGATTCTACACTTATTTTAAAGCAGTGTAAAAAAGGTCGTGAATTTTGAATATGCAAATTTTCTACACCTTGTTCATTTCACATACACGAAAAGTATATATAAGTTGGCCAGCTACTATCTTTAAGCGAAAAACTTTCGCGTTTATTTTTGACTCTATTAATAGAGAGAACACGAGGTGTTGCTTCTAAAATAGACTTGCAACTTGAGATCCTCGTCCGAACTTGCCCGCTGTTTCAAGCCTAGTTGGCCCTCATGTTCCTGGTTTATTAAAAAGGCCTATCCAAAATATTTACTTGTTTTAAGAGAGTATGTAATGACAAACCATCGTGCGACATCCCTTTCTACTATGACGTCACATTTAAACAAAACTACGAGTTGGTTTTTATTTGACACATTCAAACACTGGAGGTTGGAGAAGGCAAATCAAAAGTGCCATGTATCCTAGATATGTAGGACATTGACTGTGTAGATCTTTATGTTTTGTTTGTGATTCTTAGTATTGTTTTTGGTTTTCTTAACTACAATCATTAGATCTTTTGATATATTTGACTTGAGGAACCTGCAAACATGTCCAATTACACGTAAAGGAGCAACCCCGAATATAAATCACAATCGGCGTTTTTCCATTTATTTTCATTAATTTTTGGCACTTACGGGTTTAAAATAATATTTTCAAATTAAATAGAGGAATAGATGTTGTACACCTTGTTATATTTTCTTATTTTCCGTGAGCAACCAATGTTTGAAAAGTTGAATCTAGGGTTCGCCAATAAAGTTCAGGATCAGAATATCCAAATTTGAGCGACGTAAACCCAAGTTGAAACAATCGTAAGTCAGCTTTTTATTATATTGGATAGTTTAAAAGTTTTGTGTAATATGGGTGATTAAGTTCAATATACCCCGTTACGAGTATTCGAACAGCATCACATTTGTGCTAAACCAAAGATGTCAAACAACTACTTTATTGTAGATAAGCATTGTGTGTACGACTGGATTTTGTGTTTGTTTGATTTTTCGAAATTCCTATCGGTACTACATGTTTTATAAAAATACACATTTTACTTTTGTCTTTAAATTATGAAGGTCATGCTTATTTTTCAATCTGAAACAAAATGAACTTTTCATTGTCCTTTTTTTTTCGGGGGGTCGAAAATATAAGGCTCCCTTGCTTATGTTGGAAAACATTTTTCGGCTACCATTCAGTTTACACTTTTTGTGTGCTGCATTGCATGTTCCCACGACAGTGGAAAAATGTTCTTATCAAATGTGGATTAATTCATTTTCGTGGGGGTCAAATTTTCATGATTTTCCTTAAAAATTACTTTCGTCCGAATTACTCCTCGTCATTGTCGTCTCATGTTCATCACTTCGATATAGCTAGATTAATGCTAATTTGTTGTAAAACACTAATTTGATTTGGTGACTTGCATCGACTCTTAAAAAAAACCACGAACATTTGAAACCCACGAAAACTAGTGACACCACTGTTTGCATGTATCAAAGAATTTGCAACTAAGAAAATCATCAACCCGTGAAGAAAAAAGATTACATACACTGCATGGTAGTAGAATCTAAACCAAAGTGAAACAAAAATATCCCGGCAGTGGATAAAGATATACAATAGTGTTTGCGAGTCAAATTTATTTAAAACCACCTTTGTTCATGATTTTCTCAAGTCGGTATAGATAATTTGCATAAACCATGTACGTACATGTAACGTATATCTATTGAAAACACAAGAAATGCATAGATCGTGGACTCGGAAAATATCTACTTTTTCTTAAAATGAAATTTTCTTCTTTTGATCTTTCGACTATTTTCTCACCAAACTATAGTTTGGCCTAACACTGAAAAAATACCGATGTGAAAATGTAGTGTGAAAAATTTTGCAGTGTAAAAAAGGTCGTGAATTTTGAATATGCAAATTTTCTACACCTTGTTCATTTCACATACACGAAAAGTATATATAAGTTGGCCAGCTACTATCTTTAAGCGAAAAACTTTCGCGTTTATTTTTGACTCTATTAATAGAGAGAACACGAGGTGTTGCTTCTAAAATAGACTTGCAACTTGAGATCCTCGTCCGAACTTGCCCGCTGTTTCAAGCCTAGTTGGCCCTCATGTTCCTGGTTTATTAAAAAGGCCTATCCAAAATATTTACTTGTTTTAAGAGAGTATGTAATGACAAACCATCGTGCGACATCCCTTTCTACTATGACGTCACATTTAAACAAAACTACGAGTTGGTTTTTATTTGACACATTCAAACACTGGAGGTTGGAGAAGGCAAATCAAAAGTGCCATGTATCCTAGATATGTAGGACATTGACTGTGTAGATCTTTATGTTTTGTTTGTGATTCTTAGTATTGTTTTTGGTTTTCTAAATGAATAAATGTTGTATATGGTATATGTATAATATTTAGAGATAATAGAATGGCGTGCAATTCTATTATCTCTATATATTTTACATATACCATATGTACTACCATGGCAACCACCATACCTTGTGTATCTTCGAGTCCGCCGAGGAATGATACCGATTCTACACTTATTTTAAAGCAGTGTAAAAAAGGTCGTGAATTTTGAATATGCAAATTTTCTACACCTTGTTCATTTCACATACACGAAAAGTATATATAAGTTGGCCAGCTACTATCTTTAAGCGAAAAACTTTCGCGTTTATTTTTGACTCTATTAATAGAGAGAACACGAGGTGTTGCTTCTAAAATAGACTTGCAACTTGAGATCCTCGTCCGAACTTGCCCGCTGTTTCAAGCCTAGTTGGCCCTCATGTTCCTGGTTTATTAAAAAGGCCTATCCAAAATATTTACTTGTTTTAAGAGAGTATGTAATGACAAACCATCGTGCGACATCCCTTTCTACTATGACGTCACATTTAAACAAAACTACGAGTTGGTTTTTATTTGACACATTCAAACACTGGAGGTTGGAGAAGGCAAATCAAAAGTGCCATGTATCCTAGATATGTAGGACATTGACTGTGTAGATCTTTATGTTTTGTTTGTGATTCTTAGTATTGTTTTTGGTTTTCTTAACTACAATCATTAGATCTTTTGATATATTTGACTTGAGGAACCTGCAAACATGTCCAATTACACGTAAAGGAGCAACCCCGAATATAAATCACAATCGGCGTTTTTCCATTTATTTTCATTAATTTTTGGCACTTACGGGTTTAAAATAATATTTTCAAATTAAATAGAGGAATAGATGTTGTACACCTTGTTATATTTTCTTATTTTCCGTGAGCAACCAATGTTTGAAAAGTTGAATCTAGGGTTCGCCAATAAAGTTCAGGATCAGAATATCCAAATTTGAGCGACGTCAACCCAAGTTGAAACAATCGTAAGTCAGCTTTTTATTATATTGGATAGTTTAAAAGTTTTGTGTAATATGGGTGATTAAGTTCAATATACCCCGTTACGAGTATTCGAACAGCATCACATTTGTGCTAAACCAAAGATGTCAAACAACTACTTTATTGTAGATAAGCATTGTGTGTACGACTGGATTTTGTGTTTGTTTGATTTTTCGAAATTCCTATCGGTACTACATGTTTATAAAAATACACATTTTACTTTTGTCTTTAAATTATGAAGGTCATGCTTATTTTTCAATCTGAAACAAAATGAACTTTTCATTGTCCTTTTTTTTTCGGGGGGTCGAAAATATAAGGCTCCCTTGCTTATGTTGGAAAACATTTTTCGGCTACCATTCAGTTTACACTTTTTGTGTGCTGCATTGCATGTTCCCACGACAGTGGAAAAATGTTCTTATCAAATGTGGATTAATTCATTTTCGTGGAGGTCAAATTTTCATGATTTTCCTTAAAAATTACTTTCGTCCGAATTACTCCTCGTCATTGTCGTCTCATGTTCATCACTTCGATATAGCTAGATTAATGCTAATTTGTTGTAAAACACTAATTTGATTTGGTGACTTGCATCGACTCTTAAAAAAAACCACGAACATTTGAAACCCACGAAAACTAGTGACACCACTGTTTGCATGTATCAAAGAATTTGCAACTAAGAAAATCATCAACCCGTGAAGAAAAAAGATTACATACACTGCATGGTAGTAGAATCTAAACCAAAGTGAAACAAAAATATCCCGGCAGTGGATAAAGATATACAATAGTGTTTGCGAGTCAAATTTATTTAAAACCACCTTTGTTCATGATTTTCTCAAGTCGGTATAGATAATTTGCATAAACCATGTACGTACATGTAACGTATATCTATTGAAAAACACAAGAAATGCATAGATCGTGGACTCGGAAAATATCTACTTTTTCTTAAAATGAAATTTTCTTCTTTTGATCTTTCGACTATTTTCTCACCAAACTATAGTTTGGCCTAACACTGAAAAAATACCGATGTGAAAATGTAGTGTGAAAAATTTTGCAGTGTAAAAAAGGTCGTGAATTTTGAATATGCAAATTTTCTACACCTTGTTCATTTCACATACACGAAAAGTATAAAGTATATATAAGTTGGCCAGCTACTATCTTTAAGCGAAAAACTTTCGCGTTTATTTTTGACTCTATTAATAGAGAGAACACGAGGTGTTGCTTCTAAAATAGACTTGCAACTTGAGATCCTCGTCCGAACTTGCCCGCTGTTTCAAGCCTAGTTGGCCCTCATGTTCCTGGTTTATTAAAAAGGCCTATCCAAAATATTTACTTGTTTTAAGAGAGTATGTAATGACAAACCATCGTGCGACATCCCTTTCTACTATGACGTCACATTTAAACAAAACTACGAGTTGGTTTTTATTTGACACATTCAAACACTGGAGGTTGGAGAAGGCAAATCAAAAGTGCCATGTATCCTAGATATGTAGGACATTGACTGTGTAGATCTTTATGTTTTGTTTGTGATTCTTAGTATTGTTTTTGGTTTTCTTAACTACAATCATTAGATCTTTTGATATATTTGACTTGAGGAACCTGCAAACATGTCCAATTACACGTAAAGGAGCAACCCCGAATATAAATCACAATCGGCGTTTTTCCATTTATTTTCATTAATTTTTGGCACTTACGGGTTTAAAATAATATTTTCAAATTAAATAGAGGAATAGATGTTGTACACCTTGTTATATTTTCTTATTTTCCGTGAGCAACCAATGTTTGAAAAGTTGAATCTAGGGTTCGCCAATAAAGTTCAGGATCAGAATATCCAAATTTGAGCGACGTCAACCCAAGTTGAAACAATCGTAAGTCAGCTTTTTATTATATTGGATAGTTTAAAAGTTTTGTGTAATATGGGTGATTAAGTTCAATATACCCCGTTACGAGTATTCGAACAGCATCACATTTGTGCTAAACCAAAGATGTCAAACAACTACTTTATTGTAGATAAGCATTGTGTGTACGACTGGATTTTGTGTTTGTTTGATTTTTCGAAATTCCTATCGGTACTACATGTTTTATAAAAATACACATTTTACTTTTGTCTTTAAATTATGAAGGTCATGCTTATTTTTCAATCTGAAACAAAATGAACTTTTCATTGTCCTTTTTTTTTCGGGGGGTCGAAAATATAAGGCTCCCTTGCTTATGTTGGAAAACATTTTTCGGCTACCATTCAGTTTACACTTTTTGTGTGCTGCATTGCATGTTCCCACGACAGTGGAAAAATGTTCTTATCAAATGTGGATTAATTCATTTTCGTGGGGGTCAAATTTTCATGATTTTCCTTAAAAATTACTTTCGTCCGAATTACTCCTCGTCATTGTCGTCTCATGTTCATCACTTCGATATAGCTAGATTAATGCTAATTTGTTGTAAAACACTAATTTGATTTGGTGACTTGCATCGACTCTTAAAAAAAACCACGAACATTTGAAACCCACGAAAACTAGTGACACCACTGTTTGCATGTATCAAAGAATTTGCAACTAAGAAAATCATCAACCCGTGAAGAAAAAAGATTACATACACTGCATGGTAGTAGAATCTAAACCAAAGTGAAACAAAAATATCCCGGCAGTGGATAAAGATATACAATAGTGTTTGCGAGTCAAATTTATTTAAAACCACCTTTGTTCATGATTTTCTCAAGTCGGTATAGATAATTTGCATAAACCATGTACGTACATGTAACGTATATCTATTGAAAAACACAAGAAATGCATAGATCGTGGACTCGGAAAATATCTACTTTTTCTTAAAATGAAATTTTCTTCTTTTGATCTTTCGACTATTTTCTCACCAAACTATAGTTTGGCCTAACACTGAAAAAATACCGATGTGAAAATGTAGTGTGAAAAATTTTGCAGTGTAAAAAAGGTCGTGAATTTTGAATATGCAAATTTTCTACACCTTGTTCATTTCACATACACGAAAAGTATATATAAGTTGGCCAGCTACTATCTTTAAGCGAAAAACTTTCGCGTTTATTTTTGACTCTATTAATAGAGAGAACACGAGGTGTTGCTTCTAAAATAGACTTGCAACTTGAGATCCTCGTCCGAACTTGCCCGCTGTTTCAAGCCTAGTTGGCCCTCATGTTCCTGGTTTATTAAAAAGGCCTATCCAAAATATTTACTTGTTTTAAGAGAGTATGTAATGACAAACCATCGTGCGACATCCCTTTCTACTATGACGTCACATTTAAACAAAACTACGAGTTGGATTTTATTTGACACATTCAAACACTGGAGGTTGGAGAAGGCAAATCAAAAGTGCCATGTATCCTAGATATGTAGGACATTGACTGTGTAGATCTTTATGTTTTGTTTGTGATTCTTAGTATTGTTTTTGGTTTTCTTAACTACAATCATTAGATCTTTTGATATATTTGACTTGAGGAAGCTGCAAACATGTCCAATTACACGTAAAGGAGCAACCCCGAATATAAATCACAATCGGCGTTTTTCCATTTATTTTCATTAATTTTTGGCACTTACGGGTTTAAAATAATATTTTCAAATTAAATAGAGGAATAGATGTTGTACACCTTGTTATATTTTCTTATTTTCCGTGAGCAACCAATGTTTGAAAAGTTGAATCTAGGGTTCGCCAATAAAGTTCAGGATCAGAATATCCAAATTTGAGCGACGTCAACCCAAGTTGAAACAATCGTAAGTCAGCTTTTTATTATATTGGATAGTTTAAAAGTTTTGTGTAATATGGGTGATTAAGTTCAATATACCCCGTTACGAGTATTCGAACAGCATCACATTTGTGCTAAACCAAAGATGTCAAACAACTACTTTATTGTAGATAAGCATTGTGTGTACGACTGGATTTTGTGTTTGTTTGATTTTTCGAAATTCCTATCGGTACTACATGTTTTATAAAAATACACATTTTACTTTTGTCTTTAAATTATGAAGGTCATGCTTATTTTTCAATCTGAAACAAAATGAACTTTTCATTGTCCTTTTTTTTTCGGGGGGTCGAAAATATAAGGCTCCCTTGCTTATGTTGGAAAACATTTTTCGGCTACCATTCAGTTTACACTTTTTGTGTGCTGCATTGCATGTTCCCACGACAGTGGAAAAATGTTCTTATCAAATGTGGATTAATTCATTTTCGTGGGGGTCAAATTTTCATGATTTTCCTTAAAAATTACTTTCGTCCGAATTACTCCTCGTCATTGTCGTCTCATGTTCATCACTTCGATATAGCTAGATTAATGCTAATTTGTTGTAAAGCACTAATTTGATTTGGTGACTTGCATCGACTCTTAAAAAAAACCACGAACATTTGAAACCCACGAAAACTAGTGACATCACTGTTTGCATGTATCAAAGAATTTGCAACTAAGAAAATCATCAACCCGTGAAGAAAAAAGATTACATACACTGCATGGTAGTAGAATCTAAACCAAAGTGAAACAAAAATATCCCGGCAGTGGATAAAGATATACAATAGTGTTTGCGAGTCAAATTTATTTAAAACCACCTTTGTTCATGATTTTCTCAAGTCGGTATAGATAATTTGCATAAACCATGTACGTACATGTAACGTATATCTATTGAAAAACACAAGAAATGCATAGATCGTGGACTCGGAAAATATCTACTTTTTCTTAAAATGAAATTTTCTTCTTTTGATCTTTCGACTATTTTCTCACCAAACTATAGTTTGGCCTAACACTGAAAAAATACCGATGTGAAAATGTAGTGTGAAAAATTTTGCAGTGTAAAAAAGGTCGTGAATTTTGAATATGCAAATTTTCTACACCTTGTTCATTTCACATACACGAAAAGTATATATAAGTTGGCCAGCTACTATCTTTAAGCGAAAAACTTTCGCGTTTATTTTTGACTCTATTAATAGAGAGAACACGAGGTGTTGCTTCTAAAATAGACTTGCAACTTGAGATCCTCGTCCGAACTTGCCCGCTGTTTCAAGCCTAGTTGGCCCTCATGTTCCTGGTTTATTAAAAAGGCCTATCCAAAATATTTACTTGTTTTAAGAGAGTATGTAATGACAAACCATCGTGCGACATCCCTTTCTACTATGACGTCACATTTAAACAAAACTACGAGTTGGTTTTTATTTGACACATTCAAACACTGGAGGTTGGAGAAGGCAAATCAAAAGTGCCATGTATCCTAGATATGTAGGACATTGACTGTGTAGATCTTTATGTTTTGTTTGTGATTCTTAGTATTGTTTTTGGTTTTCTTAACTACAATCATTAGATCTTTTGATATATTTGACTTGAGGAAGCTGCAAACATGTCCAATTACACGTAAAGGAGCAACCCCGAATATAAATCACAATCGGCGTTTTTCCATTTATTTTCATTAATTTTTGGCACTTACGGGTTTAAAATAATATTTTCAAATTAAATAGAGGAATAGATGTTGTACACCTTGTTATATTTTCTTATTTTCCGTGAGCAACCAATGTTTGAAAAGTTGAATCTAGGGTTCGCCAATAAAGTTCAGGATCAGAATATCCAAATTTGAGCGACGTCAACCCAAGTTGAAACAATCGTAAGTCAGCTTTTTATTATATTGGATAGTTTAAAAGTTTTGTGTAATATGGGTGATTAAGTTCAATATACCCCGTTACGAGTATTCGAACAGCATCACATTTGTGCTAAACCAAAGATGTCAAACAACTACTTTATTGTAGATAAGCATTGTGTGTACGACTGGATTTTGTGTTTGTTTGATTTTTCGAAATTCCTATCGGTACTACATGTTTTATAAAAATACACATTTTACTTTTGTCTTTAAATTATGAAGGTCATGCTTATTTTTCAATCTGAAACAAAATGAACTTTTCATTGTCCTTTTTTTTTCGGGGGGTCGAAAATATAAGGCTCCCTTGCTTATGTTGGAAAACATTTTTCGGCTACCATTCAGTTTACACTTTTTGTGTGCTGCATTGCATGTTCCCACGACAGTGGAAAAATGTTCTTATCAAATGTGGATTAATTCATTTTCGTGGGGGTCAAATTTTCATGATTTTCCTTAAAAATTACTTTCGTCCGAATTACTCCTCGTCATTGTCGTCTCATGTTCATCACTTCGATATAGCTAGATTAATGCTAATTTGTTGTAAAACACTAATTTGATTTGGTGACTTGCATCGACTCTTAAAAAAAACCACGAACATTTGAAACCCACGAAAACTAGTGACACCACTGTTTGCATGTATCAAAGAATTTGCAACTAAGAAAATCATCAACCCGTGAAGAAAAAAGATTACATACACTGCATGGTAGTAGAATCTAAACCAAAGTGAAACAAAAATATCCCGGCAGTGGATAAAGATATACAATAGTGTTTGCGAGTCAAATTTATTTAAAACCACCTTTGTTCATGATTTTCTCAAGTCGGTATAGATAATTTGCATAAACCATGTACGTACATGTAACGTATATCTATTGAAAAACACAAGAAATGCATAGATCGTGGACTCGGAAAATATCTACTTTTTCTTAAAATGAAATTTTCTTCTTTTGATCTTTCGACTATTTTCTCACCAAACTATAGTTTGGCCTAACACTGAAAAAATACCGATGTGAAAATGTAGTGTGAAAAATTTTGCAGTGTAAAAAAGGTCGTGAATTTTGAATATGCAAATTTTCTACACCTTGTTCATTTCACATACACGAAAAGTATATATAAGTTGGCCAGCTACTATCTTTAAGCGAAAAACTTTCGCGTTTATTTTTGACTCTATTAATAGAGAGAACACGAGGTGTTGCTTCTAAAATAGACTTGCAACTTGAGATCCTCGTCCGAACTTGCCCGCTGTTTCAAGCCTAGTTGGCCCTCATGTTCCTGGTTTATTAAAAAGGCCTATCCAAAATATTTACTTGTTTTAAGAGAGTATGTAATGACAAACCATCGTGCGACATCCCTTTCTACTATGACGTCACATTTAAACAAAACTACGAGTTGGATTTTATTTGACACATTCAAACACTGGAGGTTGGAGAAGGCAAATCAAAAGTGCCATGTATCCTAGATATGTAGGACATTGACTGTGTAGATCTTTATGTTTTGTTTGTGATTCTTAGTATTGTTTTTGGTTTTCTTAACTACAATCATTAGATCTTTTGATATATTTGACTTGAGGAAGCTGCAAACATGTCCAATTACACGTAAAGGAGCAACCCCGAATATAAATCACAATCGGCGTTTTTCCATTTATTTTCATTAATTTTTGGCACTTACGGGTTTAAAATAATATTTTCAAATTAAATAGAGGAATAGATGTTGTACACCTTGTTATATTTTCTTATTTTCCGTGAGCAACCAATGTTTGAAAAGTTGAATCTAGGGTTCGCCAATAAAGTTCAGGATCAGAATATCCAAATTTGAGCGACGTCAACCCAAGTTGAAACAATCGTAAGTCAGCTTTTTATTATATTGGATAGTTTAAAAGTTTTGTGTAATATGGGTGATTAAGTTCAATATACCCCGTTACGAGTATTCGAACAGCATCACATTTGTGCTAAACCAAAGATGTCAAACAACTACTTTATTGTAGATAAGCATTGTGTGTACGACTGGATTTTGTGTTTGTTTGATTTTTCGAAATTCCTATCGGTACTACATGTTTTATAAAAATACACATTTTACTTTTGTCTTTAAATTATGAAGGTCATGCTTATTTTTCAATCTGAAACAAAATGAACTTTTCATTGTCCTTTTTTTTCGGGGGGTCGAAAATATAAGGCTCCCTTGCTTATGTTGGAAAACATTTTTCGGCTACCATTCAGTTTACACTTTTTGTGTGCTGCATTGCATGTTCCCACGACAGTGGAAAAATGTTCTTATCAAATGTGGATTAATTCATTTTCGTGGGGGTCAAATTTTCATGATTTTCCTTAAAAATTACTTTCGTCCGAATTACTCCTCGTCATTGTCGTCTCATGTTCATCACTTCGATATAGCTAGATTAATGCTAATTTGTTGTAAAGCACTAATTTGATTTGGTGACTTGCATCGACTCTTAAAAAAAACCACGAACATTTGAAACCCACGAAAACTAGTGACATCACTGTTTGCATGTATCAAAGAATTTGCAACTAAGAAAATCATCAACCCGTGAAGAAAAAAGATTACATACACTGCATGGTAGTAGAATCTAAACCAAAGTGAAACAAAAATATCCCGGCAGTGGATAAAGATATACAATAGTGTTTGCGAGTCAAATTTATTTAAAACCACCTTTGTTCATAATTTTCTCAAGTCGGTATAGATAATTTGCATAAACCATGTACGTACATGTAACGTATATCTATTGAAAAACACAAGAAATGCATAGATCGTGGACTCGGAAAATATCTACTTTTTCTTAAAATGAAATTTTCTTCTTTTGATCTTTCGACTATTTTCTCACCAAACTATAGTTTGGCCTAACACTGAAAAAATACCGATGTGAAAATGTAGTGTGAAAAATTTTGCAGTGTAAAAAAGGTCGTGAATTTTGAATATGCAAATTTTCTACACCTTGTTCATTTCACATACACGAAAAGTATATATAAGTTGGCCAGCTACTATCTTTAAGCGAAAAACTTTCGCGTTTATTTTTGACTCTATTAATAGAGAGAACACGAGGTGTTGCTTCTAAAATAGACTTGCAACTTGAGATCCTCGTCCGAACTTGCCCGCTGTTTCAAGCCTAGTTGGCCCTCATGTTCCTGGTTTATTAAAAAGGCCTATCCAAAATATTTACTTGTTTTAAGAGAGTATGTAATGACAAACCATCGTGCGACATCCCTTTCTACTATGACGTCACATTTAAACAAAACTACGAGTTGGTTTTTATTTGACACATTCAAACACTGGAGGTTGGAGAAGGCAAATCAAAAGTGCCATGTATCCTAGATATGTAGGACATTGACTGTGTAGATCTTTATGTTTTGTTTGTGATTCTTAGTATTGTTTTTGGTTTTCTTAACTACAATCATTAGATCTTTTGATATATTTGACTTGAGGAAGCTGCAAACATGTCCAATTACACGTAAAGGAGCAACCCCGAATATAAATCACAATCGGCGTTTTTCCATTTATTTTCATTAATTTTTGGCACTTACGGGTTTAAAATAATATTTTCAAATTAAATAGAGGAATAGATGTTGTACACCTTGTTATATTTTCTTATTTTCCGTGAGCAACCAATGTTTGAAAAGTTGAATCTAGGGTTCGCCAATAAAGTTCAGGATCAGAATATCCAAATTTGAGCGACGTCAACCCAAGTTGAAACAATCGTAAGTCAGCTTTTTATTATATTGGATAGTTTAAAAGTTTTGTGTAATATGGGTGATTAAGTTCAATATACCCCGTTACGAGTATTCGAACAGCATCACATTTGTGCTAAACCAAAGATGTCAAACAACTACTTTATTGTAGATAAGCATTGTGTGTACGACTGGATTTTGTGTTTGTTTGATTTTTTGAAATTCCTATCGGTACTACATGTTTTATAAAAATACACATTTTACTTTTGTCTTTAAATTATGAAGGTCATGCTTATTTTTCAATCTGAAACAAAATGAACTTTTCATTGTCCTTTTTTTTTTCGGGGGGTCGAAAATATAAGGCTCCCTTGCTTATGTTGGAAAACATTTTTCGGCTACCATTCAGTTTACACTTTTTGTGTGCTGCATTGCATGTTCCCACGACAGTGGAAAAATGTTCTTATCAAATGTGGATTAATTCATTTTCGTGGGGGTCAAATTTTCATGATTTTCCTTAAAAATTACTTTCGTCCGAATTACTCCTCGTCATTGTCGTCTCATGTTCATCACTTCGATATAGCTAGATTAATGCTAATTTGTTGTAAAGCACTAATTTGATTTGGTGACTTGCATCGACTCTTAAAAAAAACCACGAACATTTGAAACCCACGAAAACTAGTGACATCACTGTTTGCATGTATCAAAGAATTTGCAACTAAGAAAATCATCAACCCGTGAAGAAAAAAGATTACATACACTGCATGGTAGTAGAATCTAAACCAAAGTGAAACAAAAATATCCCGGCAGTGGAGAAAGATATACAATAGTGTTTGCGAGTCAAATTTATTTAAAACCACCTTTGTTCATGATTTTCTCAAGTCGGTATAGATAATTTGCATAAACCATGTACGTACATGTAACGTATATCTATTGAAAAACACAAGAAATGCATAGATCGTGGACTCGGAAAATATCTACTTTTTCTTAAAATGAAATTTTCTTCTTTTGATCTTTCGACTATTTTCTCACCAAACTATAGTTTGGCCTAACACTGAAAAAATACCGATGTGAAAATGTAGTGTGAAAAATTTTGCAGTGTAAAAAAGGTCGTGAATTTTGAATATGCAAATTTTCTACACCTTGTTCATTTCACATACACGAAAAGTATATATAAGTTGGCCAGCTACTATCTTTAAGCGAAAAACTTTCGCGTTTATTTTTGACTCTATTAATAGAGAGAACACGAGGTGTTGCTTCTAAAATAGACTTGCAACTTGAGATCCTCGTCCGAACTTGCCCGCTGTTTCAAGCCTAGTTGGCCCTCATGTTCCTGGTTTATTAAAAAGGCCTATCCAAAATATTTACTTGTTTTAAGAGAGTATGTAATGACAAACCATCGTGCGACATCCCTTTCTACTATGACGTCACATTTAAACAAAACTACGAGTTGGTTTTTATTTGACACATTCAAACACTGGAGGTTGGAGAAGGCAAATCAAAAGTGCCATGTATCCTAGATATGTAGGACATTGACTGTGTAGATCTTTATGTTTTGTTTGTGATTCTTAGTATTGTTTTTGGTTTTCTTAACTACAATGATTAGATCTTTTGATATATTTGACTTGAGGAAGCTGCAAACATGTCCAATTACACGTAAAGGAGCAACCCCGAATATAAATCACAATCGGCGTTTTTCCATTTATTTTCATTAATTTTTGGCACTTACGGGTTTAAAATAATATTTTCAAATTAAATAGAGGAATAGATGTTGTACACCTTGTTATATTTTCTTATTTTCCGTGAGCAACCAATGTTTGAAAAGTTGAATCTAGGGTTCGCCAATAAAGTTCAGGATCAGAATATCCAAATTTGAGCGACGTCAACCCAAGTTGAAACAATCGTAAGTCAGCTTTTTATTATATACTCACTCAAAAAAGTTACGCAACAATACAAAATTTCCCTATATATTTTAAATAAACCTATCTAAGTTTATTTTTGTATTGCAAAGCCATTTCTTAACCGATTTTAATGAAATAAAAACCAAGAGAACGAAAAATGATTGAAATCTATTTTCATGATTTTAGAAAAATCGTCACTTCACCGGTCTTGAAAATATCACAAGTATAAATCAACTGTTAATTTTATGCGTCAACATTCCGTTTAAATCAACCAACATTTTCCGTTAAAAAACATTGGTTTTGTTCGACTCGTGTTCTATCCAAAACCGTAACAGCTAGGATTTTGCACAAATCATAAAAAATAAACTTCACTTGTATGTCTTTTTCTTGGTTTTTATTTCATAAAAAACGATTGAAAAACGGCTTGGCAATATCAATTTATAATAAGGTAAGTTTACTTCAAACATATAGGGAAATTTTCCACTGTTGCGTAACTTTTTTGAGAGAGTATATTGGATAGTTTAAAAGTTTTGTGTAATATGGGTGATTAAGTTCAATATACCCCGTTACGAGTATTCGAACAGCATCACATTTGTGCTAAACCAAAGATGTCAAACAACTACTTTATTGTAGATAAGCATTGTGTGTACGACTGGATTTTGTGTTTGTTTGATTTTTTCGAAATTCCTATCGGTACTACATGTTTTATAAAAATACACATTTTACTTTTGTCTTTAAATTATGAAGGTCATGCTTATTTTTCAATCTGAAACAAAATGAACTTTTCATTGTCCTTTTTTTTTTCGGGGGGTCGAAAATATAAGGCTCCCTTGCTTATGTTGGAAAACATTTTTCGGCTACCATTCAGTTTACACTTTTTGTGTGCTGCATTGCATGTTCCCACGACAGTGGAAAAATGTTCTTATCAAATGTGGATTAATTCATTTTCGTGGGGGTCAAATTTTCATGATTTTCCTTAAAAATTACTTTCGTCCGAATTACTCCTCGTCATTGTCGTCTCATGTTCATCACTTCGATATAGCAAGATTAATGCTAATTTGTTGTAAAGCACTAATTTGATTTGGTGACTTGCATCGACTCTTAAAAAAAACCACGAACATTTGAAACCCACGAAAACTAGTGACATCACTGTTTGCATGTATCAAAGAATTTGCAACTAAGAAAATCATCAACCCGTGAAGAAAAAAGATTACATACACTGCATGGTAGTAGAATCTAAACCAAAGTGAAACAAAAATATCCCGGCAGTGGATAAAGATATACAATAGTGTTTGCGAGTCAAATTTATTTAAAACCACCTTTGTTCATGATTTTCTCAAGTCGGTATAGATAATTTGCATAAACCATGTACGTACATGTAACGTATATCTATTGAAAAACACAAGAAATGCATAGATCGTGGACTCGGAAAATATCTACTTTTTCTTAAAATGAAATTTTCTTCTTTTAATCTTTCGACTATTTTCTCACCAAACTATAGTTTGGCCTAACACTGAAAAAATACCGATGTGAAAATGTAGTGTGAAAAATTTTGCAGTGTAAAAAAGGTCGTGAATTTTGAATATGCAAATTTTCTACACCTTGTTCATTTCACATACACGAAAAGTATATATAAGTTGGCCAGCTACTATCTTTAAGCGAAAAACTTTCGCGTTTATTTTTGACTCTATTAATAGAGAGAACACGAGGTGTTGCTTCTAAAATAGACTTGCAACTTGAGATCCTCGTCCGAACTTGCCCGCTGTTTCAAGCCTAGTTGGCCCTCATGTTCCTGGTTTATTAAAAAGGCCTATCCAAAATATTTACTTGTTTTAAGAGAGTATGTAATGACAAACCATCGTGCGACATCCCTTTCTACTATGACGTCACATTTAAACAAAACTACGAGTTGGTTTTTATTTGACACATTCAAACACTGGAGGTTGGAGAAGGCAAATCAAAAGTGCCATGTATCCTAGATATGTAGGACATTGACTGTGTAGATCTTTATGTTTTGTTTGTGATTCTTAGTATTGTTTTTGGTTTTCTTAACTACAATCATTAGATCTTTTGATATATTTGACTTGAGGAACCTGCAAACATGTCCAATTAAACGTAAAGGAGCAACCCCGAATATAAATCACAATCGGCGTTTTTCCATTTATTTTCATTAATTTTTGGCACTTACGGGTTTAAAATAATATTTTCAAATTAAATAGAGGAATATATGTTGTACACCTTGTTATATTTTCTTATTTTCCGTGAGCAACCAATGTTTGAAAAGTTGAATCTAGGGTTCGCCAATAAAGTTCAGGATCAGAATATCCAAATTTGAGCGACGTCAACCCAAGTTGAAACAATCGTAAGTCAGCTTTTTATTATATTGGATAGTTTAAAAGTTTTGTGTAATATGGGTGATTAAGTTCAATATACCCCGTTACGAGTATTCGAACAGCATCACATTTGTGCTAAACCAAAGATGTCAAACAACTACTTTATTGTAGATAAGCATTGTGTGTACGACTGGATTTTGTGTTTGTTTGATTTTTCGAAATTCCTATCGGTACTACATGTTTTATAAAAATACACATTTTACTTTTGTCTTTAAATTATGAAGGTCATGCTTATTTTTCAATCTGAAACAAAATGAACTTTTCATTGTCCTTTTTTTTTCGGGGGGTCGAAAATATAAGGCTCCCTTGCTTATGTTGGAAAACATTTTTCGGCTACCATTCAGTTTACACTTTTTGTGTGCTGCATTGCATGTTCCCACGACAGTGGAAAAATGTTCTTATCAAATGTGGATTAATTCATTTTCGTGGGGGTCAAATTTTCATGATTTTCCTTAAAAATTACTTTCGTCCGAATTACTCCTCGTCATTGTCGTCTCATGTTCATCACTTCGATATAGCTAGATTAATGCTAATTTGTTGTAAAACACTAATTTGATTTGGTGACTTGCATCGACTCTTAAAAAAAACCACGAACATTTGAAACCCACGAAAACTAGTGACACCACTGTTTGCATGTATCAAAGAATTTGCAACTAAGAAAATCATCAACCCGTGAAGAAAAAAGATTACATACACTGCATGGTAGTAGAATCTAAACCAAAGTGAAACAAAAATATCCCGGCAGTGGATAAAGATATACAATAGTGTTTGCGAGTCAAATTTATTTAGAACCACCTTTGTTCATGATTTTCTCAAGTCGGTATAGATAATTTGCATAAACCATGTACGTACATGTAACGTATATCTATTGAAAAACACAAGAAATGCATAGATCGTGGACTCGGAAAATATCTACTTTTTCTTAAAATGAAATTTTCTTCTTTTGATCTTTCGACTATTTTCTCACCAAACTATAGTTTGGCCTAACACTGAAAAAATACCGATGTGAAAATGTAGTGTGAAAAATTTTGCAGTGTAAAAAAGGTCGTGAATTTTGAATATGCAAATTTTCTACACCTTGTTCATTTCACATACACGAAAAGTATATATAAGTTGGCCAGCTACTATCTTTAAGCGAAAAACTTTCGCGTTTATTTTTGACTCTATTAATAGAGAGAACACGAGGTGTTGCTTCTAAAATAGACTTGCAACTTGAGATCCTCGTCCGAACTTGCCCGCTGTTTCAAGCCTAGTTGGCCCTCATGTTACTGGTTTATTAAAAAGGCCTATCCAAAATATTTACTTGTTTTAAGAGAGTATGTAATGACAAACCATCGTGCGACATCCCTTTCTACTATGACGTCACATTTAAACAAAACTACGAGTTGGTTTTTATTTGACACATTCAAACACTGGAGGTTGGAGAAGGCAAATCAAAAGTGCCATGTATCCTAGATATGTAGGACATTGACTGTGTAGATCTTTATGTTTTGTTTGTGATTCTTAGTATTGTTTTTGGTTTTCTTAACTACAATCATTAGATCTTTTGATATATTTGACTTGAGGAACCTGCAAACATGTCCAATTAAACGTAAAGGAGCAACCCCGAATATAAATCACAATCGGCGTTTTTCCATTTATTTTCATTAATTTTTGGCACTTACGGGTTTAAAATAATATTTTCAAATTAAATAGAGGAATATATGTTGTACACCTTGTTATATTTTCTTATTTTCCGTGAGCAACCAATGTTTGAAAAGTTGAATCTAGGGTTCGCCAATAAAGTTCAGGATCAGAATATCCAAATTTGAGCGACGTCAACCCAAGTTGAAACAATCGTAAGTCAGCTTTTTATTATATTGGATAGTTTAAAAGTTTTGTGTAATATGGGTGATTAAGTTCAATATACCCCGTTACGAGTATTCGAACAGCATCACATTTGTGCTAAACCAAAGATGTCAAACAACTACTTTATTGTAGATAAGCATTGTGTGTACGACTGGATTTTGTGTTTGTTTGATTTTTCGAAATTCCTATCGGTACTACATGTTTTATAAAAATACACATTTTACTTTTGTCTTTAAATTATGAAGGTCATGCTTATTTTTCAATCTGAAACAAAATGAACTTTTCATTGTCCTTTTTTTTTCGGGGGGTCGAAAATATAAGGCTCCCTTGCTTATGTTGGAAAACATTTTTCGGCTACCATTCAGTTTACACTTTTTGTGTGCTGCATTGCATGTTCCCACGACAGTGGAAAAATGTTCTTATCAAATGTGGATTAATTCATTTTCGTGGGGGTCAAATTTTCATGATTTTCCTTAAAAATTACTTTCGTCCGAATTACTCCCCGTCATTGTCGTCTCATGTTCATCACTTCGATATAGCTAGATTAATGCTAATTTGTTGTAAAACACTAATTTGATTTGGTGACTTGCATCGACTCTTAAAAAAAACCACGAACATTTGAAACCCACGAAAACTAGTGACACCACTGTTTGCATGTATCAAAGAATTTGCAACTAAGAAAATCATCAACCCGTGAAGAAAAAAGATTACATACACTGCATGGTAGTAGAATCTAAACCAAAGTGAAACAAAAATATCCCGGCAGTGGATAAAGATATACAATAGTGTTTGCGAGTCAAATTTATTTAAAACCACCTTTGTTCATGATTTTCTCAAGTCGGTATAGATAATTTGCATAAACCATGTACGTACATGTAACGTATATCTATTGAAAAACACAAGAAATGCATAGATCGTGGACTCGGAAAATATCTACTTTTTCTTAAAATGAAATTTTCTTCTTTTGATCTTTCGACTATTTTCTCACCAAACTATAGTTTGGCCTAACACTGAAAAAATACCGATGTGAAAATGTAGTGTGAAAAATTTTGCAGTGTAAAAAAGGTCGTGAATTTTGAATATGCAAATTTTCTACACCTTGTTCATTTCACATACACGAAAAGTATATATAAGTTGGCCAGCTACTATCTTTAAGCGAAAAACTTTCGCGTTTATTTTTGACTCTATTAATAGAGAGAACACGAGGTGTTGCTTCTAAAATAGACTTGCAACTTGAGATCCTCGTCCGAACTTGCCCGCTGTTTCAAGCCTAGTTGGCCCTCATGTTCCTGGTTTATTAAAAAGGCCTATCCAAAATATTTACTTGTTTTAAGACAAACCATCGTGCGACATCCCTTTCTACTATGACGTCACATTTAAACAAAACTACGAGTTGGTTTTTATTTGACACATTCAAACACTGGAGGTTGGAGAAGGCAAATCAAAAGTGCCATGTATCCTAGATATGTAGGACATTGACTGTGTAGATCTTTATGTTTTGTTTGTGATTCTTAGTATTGTTTTTGGTTTTCTTAACTACAATCATTAGATCTTTTGATATATTTGACTTGAGGAACCTGCAAACATGTCCAATTAAACGTAAAGGAGCAACCCCGAATATAAATCACAATCGGCGTTTTTCCATTTATTTTCATTAATTTTTGGCACTTACGGGTTTAAAATAATATTTTCAAATTAAATAGAGGAATATATGTTGTACACCTTGTTATATTTTCTTATTTTCCGTGAGCAACCAATGTTTGAAAAGTTGAATCTAGGGTTCGCCAATAAAGTTCAGGATCAGAATATCCAAATTTGAGCGACGTCAACCCAAGTTGAAACAATCGTAAGTCAGCTTTTTATTATATTGGATAGTTTAAAAGTTTTGTGTAATATGGGTGATTAAGTTCAATATACCCCGTTACGAGTATTCGAACAGCATCACATTTGTGCTAAACCAAAGATGTCAAACAACTACTTTATTGTAGATAAGCATTGTGTGTACGACTGGATTTTGTGTTTGTTTGATTTTTCGAAATTCCTATCGGTACTACATGTTTTATAAAAATACACATTTTACTTTTGTCTTTAAATTATGAAGGTCATGCTTATTTTTCAATCTGAAACAAAATGAACTTTTCATTGTCCTTTTTTTTCGGGGGGTCGAAAATATAAGGCTCCCTTGCTTATGTTGGAAAACATTTTTCGGCTACCATTCAGTTTACACTTTTTGTGTGCTGCATTGCATGTTCCCACGACAGTGGAAAAATGTTCTTATCAAATGTGGATTAATTCATTTTCGTGGGGGTCAAATTTTCATGATTTTCCTTAAAAATTACTTTCGTCCGAATTACTCCTCGTCATTGTCGTCTCATGTTCATCACTTCGATATAGCAAGATTAATGCTAATTTGTTGTAAAGCACTAATTTGATTTGGTGACTTGCATCGACTCTTAAAAAAAACCACGAACATTTGAAACCCACGAAAACTAGTGACATCACTGTTTGCATGTATCAAAGAATTTGCAACTAAGAAAATCATCAACCCGTGAAGAAAAAAGATTACATACACTGCATGGTAGTAGAATCTAAACCAAAGTGAAACAAAAATATCCCGGCAGTGGATAAAGATATACAATAGTGTTTGCGAGTCAAATTTATTTAAAACCACCTTTGTTCATGATTTTCTCAAGTCGGTATAGATAATTTGCATAAACCATGTACGTACATGTAACGTATATCTATTGAAAAACACAAGAAATGCATAGATCGTGGACTCGGAAAATATCTACTTTTTCTTAAAATGAAATTTTCTTCTTTTAATCTTTCGACTATTTTCTCACCAAACTATAGTTTGGCCTAACACTGAAAAAATACCGATGTGAAAATGTAGTGTGAAAAATTTTGCAGTGTAAAAAAGGTCGTGAATTTTGAATATGCAAATTTTCTACACCTTGTTCATTTCACATACACGAAAAGTATATATAAGTTGGCCAGCTACTATCTTTAAGC
This sequence comes from Arcuatula senhousia, assembly GCA_963971305.1. Lineage (NCBI taxonomy): Eukaryota > Metazoa > Mollusca > Bivalvia > Mytilida > Mytilidae > Arcuatula > Arcuatula senhousia. Next base: position 16,025,985 of record OZ020311.1, on the reverse strand, counting down.
GAAAAACTTTCGCGTTTATTTTTGACTCTATTAATAGAGAGAACACGAGGTGTTGCTTCTAAAATAGACTTGCAACTTGAGATCCTCGTCCGAACTTGCCCGCTGTTTCAAGCCTAGTTGGCCCTCATGTTCCTGGTTTATTAAAAAGGCCTATCCAAAATATTTACTTGTTTTAAGAGAGTATGTAATGACAAACCATCGTGCGACATCCCTTTCTACTATGACGTCACATTTAAACAAAACTACGAGTTGGTTTTTATTTGACACATTCAAACACTGGAGGTTGGAGAAGGCAAATCAAAAGTGCCATGTATCCTAGATATGTAGGACATTGACTGTGTAGATCTTTATGTTTTGTTTGTGATTCTTAGTATTGTTTTTGGTTTTCTTAACTACAATCATTAGATCTTTTGATATATTTGACTTGAGGAACCTGCAAACATGTCCAATTAAACGTAAAGGAGCAACCCCGAATATAAATCACAATCGGCGTTTTTCCATTTATTTTCATTAATTTTTGGCACTTACGGGTTTAAAATAATATTTTCAAATTAAATAGAGGAATATATGTTGTACACCTTGTTATATTTTCTTATTTTCCGTGAGCAACCAATGTTTGAAAAGTTGAATCTAGGGTTCGCCAATAAAGTTCAGGATCAGAATATCCAAATTTGAGCGACGTCAACCCAAGTTGAAACAATCGTAAGTCAGCTTTTTATTATATTGGATAGTTTAAAAGTTTTGTGTAATATGGGTGATTAAGTTCAATATACCCCGTTACGAGTATTCGAACAGCATCACATTTGTGCTAAACCAAAGATGTCAAACAACTACTTTATTGTAGATAAGCATTGTGTGTACGACTGGATTTTGTGTTTGTTTGATTTTTCGAAATTCCTATCGGTACTACATGTTTTATAAAAATACACATTTTACTTTTGTCTTTAAATTATGAAGGTCATGCTTATTTTTCAATCTGAAACAAAATGAACTTTTCATTGTCCTTTTTTTTTCGGGGGGTCGAAAATATAAGGCTCCCTTGCTTATGTTGGAAAACATTTTTCGGCTACCATTCAGTTTACACTTTTTGTGTGCTGCATTGCATGTTCCCACGACAGTGGAAAAATGTTCTTATCAAATGTGGATTAATTCATTTTCGTGGGGGTCAAATTTTCATGATTTTCTTTAAAAATTACTTTCGTCCGAATTACTCCTCGTCATTGTCGTCTCATGTTCATCACTTCGATATAGCTAGATTAATGCTAATTTGTTGTAAAACACTAATTTGATTTGGTGACTTGCATCGACTCTTAAAAAAAACCACGAACATTTGAAACCCACGAAAACTAGTGACACCACTGTTTGCATGTATCAAAGAATTTGCAACTAAGAAAATCATCAACCCGTGAAGAAAAAAGATTACATACACTGCATGGTAGTAGAATCTAAACCAAAGTGAAACAAAAATATCCCAGCAGTGGATAAAGATATACAATAGTGTTTGCGAGTCAAATTTATTTAAAACCACCTTTGTTCATGATTTTCTCAAGTCGGTATAGATAATTTGCATAAACCATGTACGTACATGTAACGTATATCTATTGAAAAACACAAGAAATGCATAGATCGTGGACTCGGAAAATATCTACTTTTTCTTAAAATGAAATTTTCTTCTTTTGATCTTTCGACTATTTTCTCACCAAACTATAGTTTGGCCTAACACTGAAAAAATACCGATGTGAAAATGTAGTGTGAAAAATTTTGCAGTGTAAAAAAGGTCGTGAATTTTGAATATGCAAATTTTCTACACCTTGTTCATTTCACATACACGAAAAGTATATATAAGTTGGCCAGCTACTATCTTTAAGCGAAAAACTTTCGCGTTTATTTTTGACTCTATTAATAGAGAGAACACGAGGTGTTGCTTCTAAAATAGACTTGCAACTTGAGATCCTCGTCCGAACTTGCCCGCTGTTTCAAGCCTAGTTGTCCCTCATGTTCCTGGTTTATTAAAAAGGCCTATCCAAAATATTTACTTGTTTTAAGACAAACCATCGTGCGACATCCCTTTCTACTATGACGTCACATTTAAACAAAACTACGAGTTGGTTTTTATTTGACACATTCAAACACTGGAGGTTGGAGAAGGCAAATCAAAAGTGCCATGTATCCTAGATATGTAGGACATTGACTGTGTAGATCTTTATGTTTTGTTTGTGATTCTTAGTATTGTTTTTGGTTTTCTTAACTACAATCATTAGATCTTTTGATATATTTGACTTGAGGAACCTGCAAACATGTCCAATTAAACGTAAAGGAGCAACCCCGAATATAAATCACAATCGGCGTTTTTCCATTTATTTTCATTAATTTTTGGCACTTACGGGTTTAAAATAATATTTTCAAATCAAATAGAGGAATAGATGTTGTACACCTTGTTATATTTTCTTATTTTCCGTGAGCAACCAATGTTTGAAAAGTTGAATCTAGGGTTCGCCAATAAAGTTCAGGATCAGAATATCCAAATTTGAGCGACGTCAACCCAAGTTGAAACAATCGTAAGTCAGCTTTTTATTATATTGGATAGTTTAAAAGTTTTGTGTAATATGGGTGATTAAGTTCAATATACCCCGTTACGAGTATTCGAACAGCATCACATTTGTGCTAAACCAAAGATGTCAAACAACTACTTTATTGTAGATAAGCATTGTGTGTACGACTGGATTTTGTGTTTGTTTGATTTTTCGAAATTCCTATCGGTACTACATGTTTTATAAAAATACACATTTTACTTTTGTCTTTAAATTATGAAGGTCATGCTTATTTTTCAATCTGAAACAAAATGAACTTTTCATTGTCCTTTTTTTTTCGGGGGGTCGAAAATATAAGGCTCCCTTGCTTATGTTGGAAAACATTTTTCGGCTACCATTCAGTTTACACTTTTTGTGTGCTGCATTGCATGTTCCCACGACAGTGGAAAAATGTTCTTATCAAATGTGGATTAATTCATTTTCGTGGGGGTCAAATTTTCATGATTTTCCTTAACAATTACTTTCGTCCGAATTACTCCTCGTCATTGTCGTCTCATGTTCATCACTTCGATATAGCTAGATTAATGCTAATTTGTTGTAAAACACTAATTTGATTTGGTGACTTGCATCGACTCTTAAAAAAAACCACGAACATTTGAAACCCACGAAAACTAGTGACACCACTGTTTGCATGTATCAAAGAATTTGCAACTAAGAAAATCATCAACCCGTGAAGAAAAAAGATTACATACACTGCATGGTAGTAGAATCTAAACCAAAGTGAAACAAAAATATCCCGGCAGTGGATAAAGATATACAATAGTGTTTGCGAGTCAAATTTATTTAAAACCACCTTTGTTCATGATTTTCTCAAGTCGGTATAGATAATTTGCATAAACCATGTACGTACATGTAACGTATATCTATTGAAAAACACAAGAAATGCATAGATCGTGGACTCGGAAAATATCTACTTTTTCTTAAAATGAAATTTTCTTCTTTTGATCTTTCGACTATTTTCTCACCAAACTATAGTTTGGCCTAACACTGAAAAAATACCGATGTGAAAATGTAGTGTGAAAAATTTTGCAGTGTAAAAAAGGTCGTGAATTTTAAATATGCAAATTTTCTACACCTTGTTCATTTCACATACACGAAAAGTATATATAAGTTGGCCAGCTACTATCTTTAAGCGAAAAACTTTTGCGTTTATTTTTGACTCTATTAATAGAGAGAACACGAGGTGTTGCTTCTAAAATAGACTTGCAACTTGAGATCCTCGTCCGAACTTGCCCGCTGTTTCAAGCCTAGTTGGCCCTCATGTTCCTGGTTTATTAAAAAGGCCTATCCAAAATATTTACTTGTTTTAAGAGAGTATGTAATGACAAACCATCGTGCGACATCCCTTTCTACTATGACGTCACATTTAAACAAAACTACGAGTTGGTTTTTATTTGACACATTCAAACACTGGAGGTTGGAGAAGGCAAATCAAAAGTGCCATGTATCCTAGATATGTAGGACATTGACTGTGTAGATCTTTATGTTTTGTTTGTGATTCTTAGTATTGTTTTTGGTTTTCTTAACTACAATCATTAGATCTTTTGATATATTTGACTTGAGGAACCTGCAAACATGTCCAATTAAACGTAAAGGAGCAACCCCGAATATAAATCACAATCTGCGTTTTTCCATTTATTTTCATTAATTTTTGGCACTTACGGGTTTAAAATAATATTTTCAAATTAAATAGAGGAATAGATGTTGTACACCTTGTTATATTTTCTTATTTTCCGTGAGCAACCAATGTTTGAAAAGTTGAATCTAGGGTTCGCCAATAAAGTTCAGGATCAGAATATCCAAATTTGAGCGACGTCAACCCAAGTTGAAACAATCGTAAGTCAGCTTTTTATTATATTGGATAGTTTAAAAGTTTTGTGTAATATGGGTGATTAAGTTCAATATACCCCGTTACGAGTATTCGAACAGCATCACATTTGTGCTAAACCAAAGATGTCAAACAACTACTTTATTGTAGATAAGCATTGTGTGTACGACTGGATTTTGTGTTTGTTTGATTTTTCGAAATTCCTATCGGTACTACATGTTTTATAAAAATACACATTTTACTTTTGTCTTTAAATTATGAAGGTCATGCTTATTTTTCAATCTGAAACAAAATGAACTTTTCATTGTCCTTTTTTTTTCGGGGGGTCGAAAATATAAGGCTCCCTTGCTTATGTTGGAAAACATTTTTCGGCTACCATTCAGTTTACACTTTTTGTGTGCTGCATTGCATGTTCCCACGACAGTGGAAAAATGTTCTTATCAAATGTGGATTAATTCATTTTCGTGGGGGTCAAATTTTCATGATTTTCCTTAACAATTACTTTCGTCCGAATTACTCCCCGTCATTGTCGTCTCATGTTCATCACTTCGATATAGCTAGATTAATGCTAATTTGTTGTAAAACACTAATTTGATTTGGTGACTTGCATCGACTCTTAAAAAAAACCACGAACATTTGAAACCCACGAAAACTAGTGACACCACTGTTTGCATGTATCAAAGAATTTGCAACTAAGAAAATCATCAACCCGTGAAGAAAAAAGATTACATACACTGCATGGTAGTAGAATCTAAACCAAAGTGAAACAAAAATATCCCGGCAGTGGATAAAGATATACAATAGTGTTTGCGAGTCAAATTTATTTAAAACCACCTTTGTTCATGATTTTCTCAAGTCGGTATAGATAATTTGCATAAACCATGTACGTACATGTAACGTATATCTATTGAAAAACACAAGAAATGCATAGATCGTGGACTCGGAAAATATCTACTTTTTCTTAAAATGAAATTTTCTTCTTTTGATCTTTCGACTATTTTCTCACCAAACTATAGTTTGGCCTAACACTGAAAAAATACCGATGTGAAAATGTAGTGTGAAAAATTTTGCAGTGTAGAAAAGGTCGTGAATTTTAAATATGCAAATTTTCTACACCTTGTTCATTTCACATACACGAAAAGTATATATAAGTTGGCCAGCTACTATCTTTAAGCGAAAAACTTTTGCGTTTATTTTTGACTCTATTAATAGAGAGAACACGAGGTGTTGCTTCTAAAATAGACTTGCAACTTGAGATCCTCGTCCGAACTTGCCCGCTGTTTCAAGCCTAGTTGGCCCTCATGTTCCTGGTTTATTAAAAAGGCCTATCCAAAATATTTACTTGTTTTAAGAGAGTATGTAATGACAAACCATCGTGCGACATCCCTTTCTACTATGACGTCACATTTAAACAAAACTACGAGTTGGTTTTTATTTGACACATTCAAACACTGGAGGTTGGAGAAGGCAAATCAAAAGTGCCATGTATCCTAGATATGTAGGACATTGACTGTGTAGATCTTTATGTTTTGTTTGTGATTCTTAGTATTGTTTTTGGTTTTCTTAACTACAATCATTAGATCTTTTGATATATTTGACTTGAGGAACCTGCAAACATGTCCAATTAAACGTAAAGGAGCAACCCCGAATATAAATCACAATCTGCGTTTTTCCATTTATTTTCATTAATTTTTGGCACTTACGGGTTTAAAATAATATTTTCAAATTAAATAGAGGAATAGATGTTGTACACCTTGTTATATTTTCTTATTTTCCGTGAGCAACCAATGTTTGAAAAGTTGAATCTAGGGTTCGCCAATAAAGTTCAGGATCAGAATATCCAAATTTGAGCGACGTCAACCCAAGTTGAAACAATCGTAAGTCAGCTTTTTATTATATTGGATAGTTTAAAAGTTTTGTGTAATATGGGTGATTAAGTTCAATATACCCCGTTACGAGTATTCGAACAGCATCACATTTGTGCTAAACCAAAGATGTCAAACAACTACTTTATTGTAGATAAGCATTGTGTGTACGACTGGATTTTGTGTTTGTTTGATTTTTCGAAATTCCTATCGGTACTACATGTTTTATAAAAATACACATTTTACTTTTGTCTTTAAATTATGAAGGTCATGCTTATTTTTCAATCTGAAACAAAATGAACTTTTCATTGTCCTTTTTTTTTCGGGGGGTCGAAAATATAAGGCTCCCTTGCTTATGTTGGAAAACATTTTTCGGCTACCATTCAGTTTACACTTTTTGTGTGCTGCATTGCATGTTCCCACGACAGTGGAAAAATGTTCTTATCAAATGTGGATTAATTCATTTTCGTGGGGGTCAAATTTTCATGATTTTCCTTAAAAATTACTTTCGTCCGAATTACTCCCCGTCATTGTCGTCTCATGTTCATCACTTCGATATAGCTAGATTAATGCTAATTTGTTGTAAAACACTAATTTGATTTGGTGACTTGCATCGACTCTTAAAAAAAACCACGAACATTTGAAACCCACGAAAACTAGTGACACCACTGTTTGCATGTATCAAAGAATTTGCAACTAAGAAAATCATCAACCCGTGAAGAAAAAAGATTACATACACTGCATGGTAGTAGAATCTAAACCAAAGTGAAACAAAAATATCCCGGCAGTGGATAAAGATATACAATAGTGTTTGCGAGTCAAATTTATTTAAAACCACCTTTGTTCATGATTTTCTCAAGTCGGTATAGATAATTTGCATAAACCATGTACGTACATGTAACGTATATCTATTGAAAAACACAAGAAATGCATAGATCGTGGACTCGGAAAATATCTACTTTTTCTTAAAATGAAATTTTCTTCTTTTGATCTTTCGACTATTTTCTCACCAAACTATAGTTTGGCCTAACACTGAAAAAATACCGATGTGAAAAATTTTGCAGTGTAAAAAAGGTCGTGAATTTTGAATATGCAAATTTTCTACACCTTGTTCATTTCACATACACGAAAAGTATATATAAGTTGGCCAGCTACTATCTTTAAGCGAAAAACTTTCGCGTTTATTTTTGACTCTATTAATAGAGAGAACACGAGGTGTTGCTTCTAAAATAGACTTGCAACTTGAGATCCTCGTCCGAACTTGCCCGCTGTTTCAAGCCTAGTTGGCCCTCATGTTCCTGGTTTATTAAAAAGGCCTATCCAAAATATTTACTTGTTTTAAGAGAGTATGTAATGACAAACCATCGTGCGACATCCCTTTCTACTATGACGTCACATTTAAACAAAACTACGAGTTGGTTTTTATTTGACACATTCAAACACTGGAGGTTGGAGAAGGCAAATCAAAAGTGCCATGTATCCTAGATATGTAGGACATTGACTGTGTAGATCTTTATGTTTTGTTTGTGATTCTTAGTATTGTTTTTGGTTTTCTTAACTACAATCATTAGATCTTTTGATATATTTGACTTGAGGAACCTGCAAACATGTCCAATTAAACGTAAAGGAGCAACCCCGAATATAAATCACAATCTGCGTTTTTCCATTTATTTTCATTAATTTTTGGCACTTACGGGTTTAAAATAATATTTTCAAATTAAATAGAGGAATAGATGTTGTACACCTTGTTATATTTTCTTATTTTCCGTGAGCAACCAATGTTTGAAAAGTTGAATCTAGGGTTCGCCAATAAAGTTCAGGATCAGAATATCCAAATTTGAGCGACGTCAACCCAAGTTGAAACAATCGTAAGTCAGCTTTTTATTATATTGGATAGTTTAAAAGTTTTGTGTAATATGGGTGATTAAGTTCAATATACCCCGTTACGAGTATTCGAACAGCATCACATTTGTGCTAAACCAAAGATGTCAAACAACTACTTTATTGTAGATAAGCATTGTGTGTACGACTGGATTTTGTGTTTGTTTGATTTTTCGAAATTCCTATCGGTACTACATGTTTTATAAAAATACACATTTTACTTTTGTCTTTAAATTATGAAGGTCATGCTTATTTTTCAATCTGAAACAAAATGAACTTTTCATTGTCCTTTTTTTTTCGGGGGGTCGAAAATATAAGGCTCCCTTGCTTATGTTGGAAAACATTTTTCGGCTACCATTCAGTTTACACTTTTTGTGTGCTGCATTGCATGTTCCCACGACAGTGGAAAAATGTTCTTATCAAATGTGGATTAATTCATTTTCGTGGGGGTCAAATTTTCATGATTTTCCTTAAAAATTACTTTCGTCCGAATTACTCCCCGTCATTGTCGTCTCATGTTCATCACTTCGATATAGCTAGATTAATGCTAATTTGTTGTAAAACACTAATTTGATTTGGTGACTTGCATCGACTCTTAAAAAAAACCACGAACATTTGAAACCCACGAAAACTAGTGACACCACTGTTTGCATGTATCAAAGAATTTGCAACTAAGAAAATCATCAACCCGTGAAGAAAAAAGATTACATACACTGCATGGTAGTAGAATCTAAACCAAAGTGAAACAAAAATATCCCGGCAGTGGATAAAGATATACAATAGTGTTTGCGAGTCAAATTTATTTAAAACCACCTTTGTTCATGATTTTCTCAAGTCGGTATAGATAATTTGCATAAACCATGTACGTACATGTAACGTATATCTATTGAAAAACACAAGAAATGCATAGATCGTGGACTCGGAAAATATCTACTTTTTCTTAAAATGAAATTTTCTTCTTTTGATCTTTCGACTATTTTCTCACCAAACTATAGTTTGGCCTAACACTGAAAAAATACCGATGTGAAAAATTTTGCAGTGTAAAAAAGGTCGTGAATTTTGAATATGCAAATTTTCTACACCTTGTTCATTTCACATACACGAAAAGTATATATAAGTTGGCCAGCTACTATCTTTAAGCGAAAAACTTTCGCGTTTATTTTTGACTCTATTAATAGAGAGAACACGAGGTGTTGCTTCTAAAATAGACTTGCAACTTGAGATCCTCGTCCGAACTTGCCCGCTGTTTCAAGCCTAGTTGGCCCTCATGTTCCTGGTTTATTAAAAAGGCCTATCCAAAATATTTACTTGTTTTAAGAGAGTATGTAATGACAAACCATCGTGCGACATCCCTTTCTACTATGACGTCACATTTAAACAAAACTACGAGTTGGTTTTTATTTGACACATTCAAACACTGGAGGTTGGAGAAGGCAAATCAAAAGTGCCATGTATCCTAGATATGTAGGACATTGACTGTGTAGATCTTTATGTTTTGTTTGTGATTCTTAGTATTGTTTTTGGTTTTCTTAACTACAATCATTAGATCTTTTGATATATTTGACTTGAGGAACCTGCAAACATGTCCAATTAAACGTAAAGGAGCAACCCCGAATATAAATCACAATCTGCGTTTTTCCATTTATTTTCATTAATTTTTGGCACTTACGGGTTTAAAATAATATTTTCAAATTAAATAGAGGAATATATGTTGTACACCTTGTTATATTTTCTTATTTTCCGTGAGCAACCAATGTTTGAAAAGTTGAATCTAGGGTTCGCCAATAAAGTTCAGGATCAGAATATCCAAATTTGAGCGACGTCAACCCAAGTTGAAACAATCGTAAGTCAGCTTTTTATTATATTGGATAGTTTAAAAGTTTTGTGTAATATGGGTGATTAAGTTCAATATACCCCGTTACGAGTATTCGAACAGCATCACATTTGTGCTAAACCAAAGATGTCAAACAACTACTTTATTGTAGATAAGCATTGTGTGTACGACTGGATTTTGTGTTTGTTTGATTTTTCGAAATTCCTATCGGTACTACATGTTTTATAAAAATACACATTTTACTTTTGTCTTTAAATTATGAAGGTCATGCTTATTTTTCAATCTGAAACAAAATGAACTTTTCATTGTCCTTTTTTTTTCGGGGGGTCGAAAATATAAGGCTCCCTTGCTTATGTTGGAAAACATTTTTCGGCTACCATTCAGTTTACACTTTTTGTGTGCTGCATTGCATGTTCCCACGACAGTGGAAAAATGTTCTTATCAAATGTGGATTAATTCATTTTCGTGGGGGTCAAATTTTCATGATTTTCCTTAAAAATTACTTTCGTCCGAATTACTCCTCGTCATTGTCGTCTCATGTTCATCACTTCGATATAGCTAGATTAATGCTAATTTGTTGTAAAACACTAATTTGATTTGGTGACTTGCATCGACTCTTAAAAAAAACCATGAACATTTGAAACCCACGAAAACTAGTGACACCACTGTTTGCATGTATCAAAGAATTTGCAACTAAGAAAATCATCAACCCGTGAAGAAAAAAGATTACATACACTGCATGGTGGTAGAATCTAAACCAAAGTGAAACAAAAATATCCCGGTAGTGGATAAAGATATACAATAGTGTTTGCGAGTCAAATTTATTTAAAACCACCTTTGTTCATGATTTTCTCAAGTCGGTATAGATAATTTGCATAAACCATGTACGTACATGTAACGTATATCTATTGAAAAACACAAGAAATGCATAGATCGTGGACTCGGAAAATATCTACTTTTTCTTAAAATGAAATTTTCTTCTTTTGATCTTTCGACTATTTTCTCACCAAACTATAGTTTGGCCTAACACTGAAAAAATACCGATGTGAAAATGTAGTGTGAAAAATTTTGCAGTGTAAAAAAGGTCGTGAATTTTGAATATGCAAATTTTCTACACCTTGTTCATTTCACATACACGAAAAGTATATATAAGTTGGCCAGCTACTATCTTTAAGCGAAAAACTTTCGCGTTTATTTTTGACTCTATTAATAGAGAGAACACGAGGTGTTGCTTCTAAAATAGACTTGCAACTTGAGATCCTCGTCCGAACTTGCCCGCTGTTTCAAGCCTAGTTGGCCCTCATGTTCCTGGTTTATTAAAAAGGCCTATCCAAAATATTTACTTGTTTTAAGAGAGTATGTAATGACAAACCATCGTGCGACATCCCTTTCTACTATGACGTCACATTTAAACAAAACTACGAGTTGGTTTTTATTTGACACATTCAAACACTGGAGGTTGGAGAAGGCAAATCAAAAGTGCCATGTATCCTAGATATGTAGGACATTGACTGTGTAGATCTTTATGTTTTGTTTGTGATTCTTAGTATTGTTTTTGGTTTTCTTAACTACAATCATTAGATCTTTTGATATATTTGACTTGAGGAACCTGCAAACATGTCCAATTAAACGTAAAGGAGCAACCCCGAATATAAATCACAATCGGCGTTTTTCCATTTATTTTCATTAATTTTTGGCACTTACGGGTTTAAAATAATATTTTCAAATTAAATAGAGGAATATATGTTGTACACCTTGTTATATTTTCTTATTTTCCGTGAGCAACCAATGTTTGAAAAGTTGAATCTAGGGTTCGCCAATAAAGTTCAGGATCAGAATATCCAAATTTGAGCGACGTCAACCCAAGTTGAAACAATCGTAAGTCAGCTTTTTAGCTCACCTGGACCGAAGGTCCATGTGAGCTATTACCATCACTTGGCGTCCGTCGTCGTCGTCTGTCGTCTGTCGTCGTCTGTCGTCGTCGTCGTCTGTTAACAATTTTTCAAAAATCTTCTCCTCTGAAACTACCAAACAGAATTTAATGAAACTTGGTATGAATGATCCTTAGGGTGTCCTGCACCAAACTTGTGTTTTGATTTTTGATCCGATAAAAAACATGGCCGCCGTTACTAAAAATAGACTAGGGGGGTCAGACTACTGTTTTTGGCTTATAAATCAAAAAGTATAAGAGATAGAGGAAATCTGAGGCCACGCTACTGATTCAGCATCAAAAGCTCTACAAAAGTCTCCATTTGGTCAAAGTTGTCAGATGACCCCTTATAGGGGTTACGGCCCTTTAAAGGTGAAAAATAGCATTTTTTCATGTTTTTGGCCTACAGAATGAAAACTATTGCAGATAGAGATTAGCTGTTGCTTGCTTAAATGTTCAGCTCATTTAACTCTACAAAAGTCTCCATAGGGTCGAAGTTGTCAGATGACCCCTTATAGGGGTTACGGCCCCTTAAAGGTGAAAAATAGCCATTTTTCATGTTTTTGGCCTACAGAATGAAAACTATTGCAGATAGAGATTAGCTGTTGCTTGCTTAAATGTTCAGCTCATTTAGCTCTACGAAATTCTCCATAGGGTTGAAGTTGTCAGATTACTCCTTATAGGAGTTACGACCCCTGAAAAATAGCGATTTTTCATGTTTTTGGCCTACAGAATGAAAACTATTGCAGATAGAGATAAGTTGTTGCTTGCTTAAATGTTCAGCTCATTTAGCTTTACAAAATTCTCCATAGGGTCGAAGTTGTCAGATGACCCCTTATAGGGGTTACGGCCCCTGAAAAATAGCGATTTTTCATGTTTTTGTCCTACAGAATGAAAACTATTGCAGATAGAGATTAGCTGTTGCTTGCTCAAATGTTCAGCCCATTTAGCTCTACAAAATTCTTCATAGGGTCGAAGTTGTCAGATGACCCCTTATAGGGGTTACGGCCCCTGAAAAATAGCCATTTTTCATGTTTTTGGCCTACAGAATGAAAACTATTGCAGATAGAGATTAGCTGTTGCTTGCTTAAATGTTCAGCTCATTTAGCTCTACAAAATTCTCCACAGGGTCGAAGTTGTCAGATGACCCCTTATAGGGGTTACGGCCCCTGAAAAAAGTGATTTTTCATGTTTTTGGCCTACAGAATGAAAACTATTGCAGATAGAGATTAGCTGTTGCTTGCTTAAATGTTCAGCCCATTTAGCTCTACAAAATTCTTCATAGGGTCGAAGTTGTCAGATGACCCCTTATAGGGGTTACGGCCCCTGAAAAATAGCCATTTTTCATGTTTTTGGCCTACAGAATGAAAACTATTGCAGATAGAGATTAGCTGTTGCTTGCTTAAATGTTCAGCTCATTTAGCTCTACAAAATTCTCCACAGGGTCGAAGTTGTCAGATGACCCCTTATAGGGGTTACGGCCCCTGAAAAAAGTGATTTTTCATGTTTTTGGCCTACAGAATGAAAACTATTGCAGATAGAGATTAGCTGTTGCTTGCTTAAATGTTCAGCTCATTTAGCTCTACAAAAGTATAGGGTCAACATCAAGACCAGGTGAGCGATTCAGGCTCCTGGGAGCCTCTTGTTTCAGATGTAACTCAGATGTAACTGTTTTATATACATGTAACCTATTTGTAACCATTCTGGGATAAGGCCTTCATATTTTATATAAATAATGTTTGTAACCCTTTTTATTATACGACTGCAAAAAATTTGCGGACGTATAATGGTATGATGCTGTCGTTGTCGTTGTTGTCGTCGTCGTCGTCGTCGTCTGGGGACATTTGGTTTCCGTGCAATAACTTGAGTAAATATGGACCAATTGTTATGAAATTTTCATATGATGTTTGTAACCACTAGAGGAAGGTTCCTATTGTATTTGGGGTTGGTGGCCCCTACCGTTTTAGAAAAAAGGGCCAAAAGGGGCTAATACGTGTGTATTGACAAAACTGTTGTATAATGTTTATTATTCATTTGATTTTGAAAATTCTTTTTTTATTGAATTCCTTATTAAATTCTGTCAACAAAATGTCTAAATGGTTTTGATGTATATTGAACCGTTACATTGCTACAGGGGGCCAAAGACGGGCCACACCCAAAAAATCAACTTTTTTATTTGTGGTCCGATTTTCAAAATCTTTTTTTCATTGGAATCCTTGTGAAAATCCCTGCTTGCATTTTTATGGCCCGACCACGTATGTGGATCGGACATATAGTTTTACCCTTGTCCGTCCATCCGTCCGTATGTCCGTACGTCCGTACGTCCGTCCGTAACACTTTGGTTAAGTTCTTGGTTAAGGTCCATTACTCGGATACTAGATGTTGGGGGTCAATGATATTTCACCACCAGATGGGTCTTGGGTAGGGCTACACCACCCACTAGAAATTAGGTCACTGTGACCTATATTTTATGCATGAACAACTTCGGTTAAGTTCTTGGTTAAGGTCCATAACTTGGATACTAGATGTTGGGGGTCAATGATATTTCACTACTAGATGTGTCTTAGATAATGTGACACCACCCAATAGAAATTAGGTCACTGTGACCTATTTTTCACGCATGAATGACTTTGGTTAAGTTCTTGGTTAAGGTCCATATCTCAGATACTGCATGCTGATGGTCAATGGTATTTCACCACTAGATGTGTCTTGGGTAACATGACACCACCCAATAAAAATTAAGTCACTGTGATCTATATTTTATGCATGATTCATTTACAACTTCGGTTAAGTTCTTGGTTAAGGTTCATAACTTGGATACTAGATGTTGGGGGTCATTGATATTTCACCACTAGATGTGTCTTGGGTAAGGTGACACCATCCACTAGAAATGAGGTGACTGTGACCTATAATTTATGCATGAATGACTTTGGTTAAGTTCTTGGTTAGGGGTCAATAATATTTCACTCTTCGATGAGTCTTGGTAACATGGCACCACCCGCCAGAAATAAGGTCACAGCGACCTATATTTTACACATGAACACTTTTGATCAATTTCTTGTTAAAGGTCCATATCCCAGGTAATACACGTTGAGGGTCAATGATATTTCAAGAACGGGAGGGCCATCCTGTGGCTCATAGACACATTTTCTAGTTCAATCAGATTTGAAATATCTCTTACTGTTTTTGTCTCGCCTGCGACGAATAGTCGCGGAAGGCGAGACATAGGTATTACTTTCCGGCGACGGCGGCGGCGACGGCGGCGGCGTAAACTTTTTTGTAAGACTTTTGTGGACGATGAATTGCTTGAAAAGTATAATAGCTAGGCATCTGATATTTGGTATACAAATAGTTCAGGTTATGGTCTACGCAATTGCCACCATGCCGTTTGACCCTGACCCCATTTTCACGCTCCAGTGACTCTGTGAACTTAGGTCTTTTTTCAGGCCGTAAACTTTTTTGTAAGACTTTTGTGGACGATCAATTGCTTGAAAAGTATAATAGCTAGGCATCTGATATTTGGTATACAGACAGTTCAGGTTATGGTCTACGCAACTGTCACCATGCCATGTGACCCTGACCTCATTTTCACACTCCAGTGACTCTGTGAACTTAGGTCTTTTTTCAGGCTGTAAACTTTTTTGTAAGACTTTTGTGGACGATGAATTGCTTGAAAAGTATAATAGCTAGGCATCTGATATTTAGTATACAGACAGTTCAGGTTATGGTTTACGCAACTGTCACCATGCCGTGTGACCCTGACCTCATTTTCACGCTCCAGTGACTCTGTGAACTTAGGTCTTTTTTCAGGCTGTAAACTTTTTTGTAAGACTTTTGTGGACGATGAATTGCTTGAAAAGTATAATAGCTAGGCATCTGATATTTAGTATACAGACATTTCAGGTTATGGTCTATGCAACTGTCACCATGCCGTGTGACCCTGACCCCATTTTCACGCTCCAGTGAATCTGTGAACTTAGGTCTTTTTCAGGCCGAAAAACTTTTTTGTAAGACTTTTATGGACAATGAATTGCTGGAAAGTTATAATAGCTAGGCATCTGATATTGGGTAAACAGACAGTTGCGGTTATGGACAATGCAACTGTCACCATGCCATGTGACCATGACCCAATTTTTAGGCTCCAGTGACTCTGTGAACTTAGGTCTTTTTTCAGACAGAAAACTTTTTGTAATACTTGTGTGGACAATGGATTTCTTGAATAGTATAATAACTAGGCATCTGTTATTAGGTATACTGACACTTTTTATGTTTATATCAAGAAATGAAAGCTTAGGTAGTTGATTTTAGCGATGGTGCCGGCAGGCGAGACATACTTTTAGTGGCCACACTTGTTGTGGATTCTATCTTAATTTTTATATGGTTTTCCAATATTGCATATTAAATAATATATAAATAATACATTTTTTTCACTGATTGTGGACATTGCAAAAGTTACTACTTTATGAAAATTGTTATGTTAACAGTATATGATTTTACAAATTTATAGTTTGAAAGTGTTGACCAATGCTCATGCCAATTTGGATTTTTGTTTTTTGAAGATTCCAAACATCTACCTATAGGATATGTTGGTAAAGTCTTAGAAGGTTTCAAGTTGTCAGACAAGCCATTACATCAAAAGAAAGTATTTAAGCCACCAGATTTACCTAGGCATTTTAAACCTGTACATGTTTTTAAAAAGCCCAAAGACACAGATTTTGACCCCAAGCAATCTCAACAGAGTGCAATCACAAGAAGTCTCGCTCTTGGTGAAGTTGGTATGTAAAATTGAAAATAATGAAATAAGAATTAAATTCTTATGATCTTATATGTCTTCTTAGTTTAATGATCCTGTAAGATATTAAATGGACTACTTCATTTTGGTTAAAGTAGATTGTACTCATTTAGAATTAAACAACAAAAAATCCTCTATTACCAGTTCTTGAGTCACACTAGATTGCTGCCCTGTAGATGCAGAAACAAATGAAATTATGAAAACCAATTATAAATACTACATTGGAAAAAAAAAATCCTAATGTGTAAAGAACTATTATCACAACCAAGGATGCTATTACACGTATTAAGAAACAGCAAAAATTAAAAGAATTTTCTCAAGACTTGCCAGACATTTTGTGCTCTATTGAAAATGGTGTATTTATTTGTTTTTTTTTCTAAATAGAAAATAATTTTCTTTTAATTCCAACTTAAAATTATAACTGGCATTCTTTAAATTGATTAATGAAACATTTTCATTACTTTTATGTTACAGGATCTGTGTTTGATCTGGTTTCAACAAAAGACAAACAAAATATGGAAAGAGCAAGGAAAGGAACAGATCAATCTGTTGTCCAGTCATCACCACAGTCCTCAGAGCCAGCATCAGATGGAAGACCTGGGACCAGTTTTCAAGCAAACAGGGAACCATCATCTTCTCACTTGCAGCTGGTTCCCAGACAAACTAGCACCACTTCAACAGGACCAGATGCGCCTAGTTCTGCTTCATTAGTTCAGACTGGTAGTTTGACCTTTAAACCATTTGCTAAAGATGAAAGGAAGCAAGCTAGATATGAGAAATATTTGTCTTTGGTCAAACAAGGAAACAAAGGTAGATATTGTGCAGAAACTTTATTTATAATTTTCCATTAAAATTTACCAACCAAAATGACAACCCAGCATAACCATAGGTATCCACTTAATTGGCATCTACATAAACCTAAGATTCGCGAAGTTGGTTCTCCTGTTTCTCATAAAAACATCTTAGCTGACTTAAGTCAATATATAATTGCTTTTTGATTTTTTTAAGTTCAAAATTTATTGCAGTCTTAAGTCACCAAGATTTTTGCTATAAAATATAGAAACCGTTTCAGCATTCAGTTTCTACATTACATGGACATTAACCACCCACAAATATATGTGAGCAATTTAATAAAATCATGTTACACAACCATTTTCAATAAATGACACAATGAACATGTATCTGTATTTTTAGAAGTACCTTTTGGTAAATATTGAAACATGTTGTTGAACCTAAAACTGGTCATGGAGGTAGAACAGAAAAAAAACAACTTTAAAGCAGCATATAAATCAACTGAAAAAAATGTATATTCTTTGCATGAATTTTTGTGGATTTGAAAAACATTCTTATTCATGGATTCATTAACTCATTGTTTTGATAAATTCATTATAGAAATTAGAATGTGGAATTTCTTAATACATCAGGAATCCCATTTTGTGGTTTGATGGACTTATAAAAACCCTGAAAATTAGTATCCCACAAAATATTACTGACAGCTAGCTAAAAAGCATTTATCGACTGATGTAAAAAAATCAAACATATCGATGTTAGGTAACTTAGGTCACAGTACATGTTTTATGAAGTACAAAACAATTGATATTTTCACGTTTCAGATGCTTATGATGAGGTAACAGAAGGACACATGACTGAATGGGAACGAGAGCATGAAAAAGAAGAATTTATAAAGGCAGCAAAGATGTACAAACCACTGCCGGGAATGATAGCATCAAGGTTTACTAGGGCCAAGTTTGATGATCAGGATGACACTGTTGATGTGCCTGCTGAAGATGGGGTTAGCCTGAAGAATATTGGTTTCTTATATCTACTGCTTCAGTATATTACCCATTTCATGCTTGCTGTTTTATGGTTCAAGACATTTACATGGTTGTTCCACTTTATTCAAGACCCCCACCCCATCATTACAAAAAAATTATCACCCACCCACAATGTAATTCGACCCCCACCAAGAGAAAAAAAAATTAAAAACTGCATCACTCATCACATGTCGATTTAAATGAAACATCCCATAACTGTTTATGAATGAACAGTTAAACCTTTTTTGATTTGATAAATAAGTAGAAATATTTTGAATATTCAACTTATGAAATAAATGAATAATTATCAATAATTTTGTCAAATCTACTTTGTCACCCTATATATGTGATCAATATAATGTAATAAGTGTAGATTTAGAAGAGGGACTGAAGGCTTGCAGCTACCTAAAAGGGCTAAATTTATATAGTTTGCATAGATATCATGTAAAAAAACAAACACTAAAAATACTTGATCTGCCCCTGTGTAAAACCAGACATAGTATATTGGAAAACATTTCTAATGCTGACAAAATAATTTGTGTTATGGTTTTGATTGTTTTATTAAAATTTATAAGGAAAAAAGTCAAATATAATATTTTATTGTAATTCTCAAGGTGAACAAAGATGACAGAGTAAAGGCAGCAGAGATGAAGATGTATGGTAAACTAACCCGGGATGTGTTTGAGTGGCACCCTGACAGACTTCTGTGTAGGAGGTTTAATGTTCAAGATCCTTACCCACAGTAAGTGAAGAAAAGTTTGAGCATATTTAGATTTCGGTTTGAAAGTAGAAGACAGAAGTATAAAATTAATTATTCATTGCAAAAACATTCTAAATATGCCAACCTTACACAGAGGATACCACCAATATACAATAAGGAAAAAAACTTGAGTGTTGTAAGCAGTTTTGAATTAAAAAAGACAGAAAAAAAAATAAAACAACTTCAGATTAAATTTAATAAGATTTAATTTAATTTGAAAATGCAAATTTATTGCCAAAAGTTAATATTCACTGGACAAAGTATTTTACAACACCCTGCATCTAAAATTATGATTTCTTCACATTATGGCCCTAGGTTAAACTGCTTCTGATTGTTGACATTATTTATTATACCCCACGCAACAAAGTTGCGACGGGTATAATGTTTTTGACTGGTCCGTCAGTCAGTCAGTCAGTCTGTCAGTCTGTCCGTGATCAAAATTTTCGTAACAGATATCTCAACTATTAGTAATTGTAGGCTTTTGATACATGTATTTGGTATGTTGCTTCTAGTGGGGGTCCCACATGGTGGGATACGTTGTAAGGTTTGTCGATCATCTATTTCCTGTTTAACAAGCCAACTTAAGACTTTTTCACTAAATTTTCAGGGTTGAAAATATTCGTCACAGATTTCTCAGTCACTATTAATCATAGGCTTTTGATATGTTGTATGTAGCTTCAGGTAGGAGTCCCATATGGTGGGATACATGTTCAGGTCTGTCAATCATTTACTTACTGTTTAACAAGCTGACTTGGAAAGACAACAACTCTGACTTTTTATTCCTAACTCAAAATAGATAATCTCTGTCCATAATGTGGACGTGTGGGGTATGTGAGCGTGCTCACTATGGTTCTTTCATTTATTAAGATAAAAATCCATGGAACATTATCCATTTACAAATGTCATTCCAGTTCCAGTATCATTGGGCTTCCTACAGTAAAAAGAGACAAATTCTCAGTGTACAACTTCCTGACATTCCCCAGTACAGAAGCCTCAACTGAGAATGAACCAAGTACTGAAAGTAGGTAAAACACATGTATGTTAATCACTGATAAAGAAATAAAGTAACAGGCAAAGCATTTACAGGAACTCCTTATAGATTTAATATATGAAACATTTCATGACAAGTTCTAAATTAAACTTACATGTACAATCGGTTACATAGTTTGGAAAATCTTGCCATTAACAGTATCTTTGTTCTACCAATATTCTGAAATACTTTGTACTTTTATTGTATTGGCACATATGTCCTTTTATTTAAAGGCTATTCCAAAAAAAGTCCCACAGGGGCAGAACTAACTTGAATTAAAAGTCTGTTGGTGGGGAATATTCAATATTTGTATATAACACAATTCAAATGTGTTTAAAAATGATAGGCATTCTTCCCTCAGGTACATTATTTTATGGAATAGCCCTAATTCATCTACACACATATTTAGATGAGATAATAATATGGTCATAAGAATGAAATCCAAATAAAAGAATTTGAATTTTGGTAAACACATGTATTAACATTGAAAAAATGCAATGCAGTTTTACTTTTTACAAGCTTTGGTATCTACTTCTAGTTTCAGAGTCCTTGAAAGCTTCAGATTCTTCAGGAAGCATAAAGGATCAGAGAGAGACAGCTAAATCACATGACAAACCAGTTTCTATATTTAGTCATTTGGGAAAACCAAACACAGAGAAATCTAAGTCAGTGTCCTTTTCCTTAACAAAACCAAAGTCTATTTTTAGCCATTTGGTGGAAGACAAAAAGGACAAATCACCCAATAAAATTTCTTCAACACCATCAGATGGAGGGGCAAGAATAAAGGAAGAGCAAATTGTTGAAGAAGTAAATAAGGTACAGCTTTGTCGGGTATTTATACGCATCGTGTATTTATACGCACATGGTAATTTTTAAACACAAACATGAGATTGTTTTCATTTCTTTTTCTTAGATTGAAGAAAAGTATTTTAAAATGAGATTTTATTTTTGTTTTGAAACAATATTTCTTAATTTTGAATAATATTGGTACTTTTATATAGCTTACATTACTTCTGCAATGACAAAGTACCACCTTGTCGGTAAAACTAAATTTTACCAAGCACACTTTTTGGAAACAGCCTATATTTTAAAGGGGGATAAACTATGATGACCTAATTTTTGACTGCGTACAAAAAGCCGACATATTTATGTTGACAAAAAAGTAGGGTGCTCCTGTTCAGTACCATTTATTAGAGCTTTATGTTATGCAATTCAAAAAATGAAAATTATGCAAAATAGAGGAAACATTCAGCTATATGGTCGTGAACTTTTATCAAACAATAATTGTTGTTAAAGAAGATTTTGGCAATTATAACCCTTAGGTGCGTATAAAAGGCCGACAGCATTGTAATAATAATAAGGGCTATTCCAGAATTAATTGTATGGGGGATGTGAAAGGTACTTTAATTAAAATTTTATGGGTGGTGGTATTTTTAGATATTTCTCAAATGCAACATAAAGGGAAAAAAATTAGAATTTTATGCATGGTGGGTAAAAAAAAAGTGCCTTCCGACCCCCCCCCCCCCATACATTTATTTCTGGAATAGCCCTAACAATGTTTTTTTAGATAGCAGTTATTTTTGCTAACTTTGACTTTTAAGATGAATGATTAACAAAATAACAAACACAGCCTTTGCTTTAGTTTTTAAAGATTTCATGACTATAGGATAAGTAATCGGTGTAAAAAAAAAATTTTAAATAATCATGAGCGACTTATATAATGCAATGCTACTAAGTTATTCATTGGCCAAAAAAATGTCCAATTAGAAGTTAAATGCATGCAGTTGATATGTATGATAATTCAATGCCTTATACAGGGTTCCCACATGACCAGAAATTGGGAATAGGCAGGGAATTTCCTTTGTTATTTTCCTGGTCTGACAAGTCTGTGAATTTTATTGATATTGGCAAAATCCAGGAAAACACTGGGAAACTTACATTAACTCCAACTTTAATCTGCTTTTACAGTGGGTTTTTGTCTCGCCTGCGAAGCAGAGCGGGACATAGGTGTTACTTAACTTTTTGGAAAAGTTTTATGAGCACCTCCATATCTCAAGAACTATAGGTCCTGGGTTGATGAAACTTGGTATGCATATGCCCCAGTAGTAGCTTAGCACAGTTGCATCCCCATCTTTTGACCTTGACCTTGATTTTCCGGTTGAGTTACTTTGACAATGTTCAATACATGTAATAGCAATGGAAAAGTTTTGCGAGCACCTCCATTTCTCAAGAACTATAGGTCCTAGGTTGATCAAACTTGGTATGAATATGCCCCAGTAGTAGATTAGCACAGATGCATCCCCATCTTTTGACCTTGACCTTGATTTTCTGGTTGAGTGACTTTGACAATTTTTAATACATATAATAGCAATGGAAAAGTTTTGCGAGCACCTCCATATCTCAAGAACTATAAGTCCTAGGTTGATGAAACTTGGTATGCATATGTCCCAGTAGTAGCTTAGCACCGTTGCATCCCCATCTTTTGACCTTGACCTTGATTTTCCGGTTGAGTGACTTTGACAATTTTCAATACATAAAATAGCAATGGAAAAGTTTTGCGAGCACCTCCATATCTCAAGAACTATAGGTCCTAGGTTGATGAAACTTGGTATGCATATGGGCCAGTAGTAGCTTAGCACAGTTACATCCTAATCTTTTGACCTTGGCCTTGATTTTCCGGTTGAGTTACTTTGATTATTTTTATTGCATATATTTGCAATGTTTAAGTTCTATAAATATCTTTTGATCTCAGAAACTGAAAATCCATGTAAATTCAAAATATAGTGGAAGTAATAAATAATAATTGTTTCTGATGGTGCCGGCAGGCGAGACATACTTTAGTGTTAACTCTTGTTGAGGTATAAGGGGTCGAAGGGGCAAAAAACGCCATTTTTTAAAGTTGGTCAAGGCAAATGGTTTTACACAAGAAATTTAGCTGTAGTGGGCCAGCCAATTGTTATGAAGTTTAAATATGATGATTAAATACACTGAAGGAAGCTTTTTATTGCATTTTGTGGTCCTAACCTTTTTAGCTCACCTGACCCGAAGGGTCATGTGAGCTATTGCCATCACTTGGCGTCCGTCGTCCGTCCGTCGTCCGTCGTCCAACTTTTCAAAAATCTTCTTCTCTGAAACCGCATGGCCAAATGTAACTAAACTTGGTAGGGTTGTTCTATAGTATGTCCTTTACAAAACCATCGTTCGGATTTTTGATTGGATGAACAACATGGCCGCTGTAGCTAAAAATAGAACATAGGGGTAAACTGCAGTTTTTATACGACCGCAATTTTTTTGCGATCGCATTATGTTATGGCGATGTCGGCGTTGGCGTTGTCGTCGTCGTCTGTAGACACTTTGGTTTCCGTGCAATAACTTTAGTTGCAGTTAACCAATTGTTATAAAATTTTGATATGATGTTTTTAACCACTAAAGGAAGGTTGGTATTGCATTTGGGGTTTCTGGCCCTTACCGTTTTAGAAAAAAGGGCCAAAAGGGGCTTAAATGGATGTATTGACAAAACGTCTGTAGAATGTTTTATTTTCATCCGATTTTGATCATTCTTTTTTAATTGTATTCCTCAATAAATTCTGTCAACAAAATGTAACAACACCTTTGATGTATCTTGTACCGTTACATTGCTATATGGGATCAAAAAGGGGCCACACCCAAAAAATCGTCTTTTTTATTTATTGTCCGATTTTCAAAATCTTTTTTTCATTGGAATCCTTGTAAAAATCCCTGCCTGCGTTTTTCAATCAGATTTGCAATATCTCATACCGTTTTCGAGAAAGAAGGGGTCAAAGGGGCCAAAAACGCCATTTATAAGCTCCCGCTGTGCGGGAGCTAAATTGACTGAGTATGATGCCTTAAACCGGAAGACGTATAAGCTAGTCAGAAATCCGCACCCAATAACACGGAATGCAAAATTAAATTCCTTTTTTGAAATTTCCAATTTAAAAAATAATAAACATAGTTATTGTATTAATATAAATTATTTCAAGTAATTCCAGCTATGAAATGCTTTAGATGTAAAGAATTTAAATAAAAAAATAGGACTTCAGGCATATTTTAATTATTGGCCTCTATTCTATCACTAGAGGGCGCGTCCATCAAAACGACAGAAGCGCGGGAACCTGTCATTCTAATTTTCTCGAAACAAGACCCCAAAATAAAAGCGGTGCATTGTCAACCAAACAAATAACTTGAATACTGCAGCGGACGAATTTCATTCCCAAAAGCCATATATACTTTGTCCTCAGTAAACAAATTTGTTTTTGTTATTTTCATCAATTTGAAAATGAAAGTAGAATTATTCTTGAAAAAGGGTGCGTTCTGCGAGGTCCGCGTTCGAAGCAATTCACTTCCTTGTTCTATTTGCAGGTTCGTTCTTTTTTCAAAATTATGGGTATGAGGCACCATATTTATATAAGTAAGTTACTTTATATGTGGGAGCTTATCAGGTTTAACCTGTATCATATTAAAAGTTTGTCCAGGCAAATAGTTTTTTACCAATATTAAGTTGTATTGGGCCAGCCAAATGTTATGAAGTTTGAATATGATGATTATATCCACAAAAGGAATGTTGGTTTTGTATCTGGGGTTTGTGGCCCCTACTGTTTTAGAAAAAAAGGGCCAAAGGGGCTAAAACGGGTGTATTGACAAAACTGTTGTAGAATGTTCATTATTCATTCAATTTTGAAAATTCTTTTTTTGTTGAAATGCTCATAAAATTCTGTCTGCTAAATGTGTCAATAGTTTTGACATGTATTTCACCACTACATTGCTACAGGGGGCTAAAGACAGACCACGCCCATAAAATCAACTTTTTTTATTTTTGGTCCGATTTTCAAAATCTTTTTTTCATTTAAATCCTTGTGAAAATTCCTTGCTGCATTTTTCAATCAGATTTGCAATATCTCTTACCGTTTTCGAGAAATAAGGGGTCAAAGGGGTCAAAAACACCAATTTTAAAAGTTGTCAAGGCAAATAGTTTTATACTTAAAATTAAGTTGTAGTTATTACATGTATATAAATAAGGCTTTTTGTATTAGATGTTATGTGTCAAAAATGCATTTTTAAGTCCACCACAGGATGCATGTGTCAAAAAGCTTTGTAAGTCCACCATGGGCTTCATGTGACCAAAGCAATGGACTATCCATATTAGGCCTCCAATGTACAGAGTTAAACTTGTTGCGCTCGGCGTAGCTTTTTATTTGCAAATAACTCAAAAACGGTAACAGATATCAAAATTCTGGCATAGGGTAAAAGTGATCAGCACCTCAAGATCTACCTGCCCAGAAATTTTCAAGAAGATCCAACAACCGATGTAGGAGTTATTGCCCTTTTTCTGGATTTTTTCAAAATTTTGCACTTATTTAGCCCTATATCTTGAAAACTATACAAGATGTTTAAAATATTCAAATTGCATATGATTGAGTACATCAAGATCTACATTTCATGTAATTAGGTCAAAGCTGTAGAATGATTTCTTTTAGGAGTTATGGCCCTTAAAGCGTAAAAATTTACTGTTTTTCATTACTTTTCCGCCTGAATTTCAAAGATTTACTTGTCTAACACCATATATCCAACTTCAACCAAACTTGGCACAGTTGTTAAATAGCATATATGCTACAATTCTATCGTTCAGATTTTTGATTCGTCAAAAAATATGGCAGCCATGGCTAAAAATAGAACATAGGTGTAAATTGCAGTTTTTTGCTAATAACTCAAAAATGGTTACAGATATCAAAATTCTGATGGGAGACAAAAGTGATCAGCATCTCAAGGTCTACCTGCTGTGAAAGTTTCAAGAAGATCTAACAACTGATGTAGGAGTTATTGCCCTTTTTCTGGATTTTTTCAATTTTTTTCACTTGTTTAGCCATATATCTTGAAAACTATACAAGATATTTCAAGAATTTAAATTGCATATGATTGAGCACATCAAGATCTACATTTCATGTATTTAGATCAAATCTGTAGGATCATTTCTTTTAGGAGTTATTGTCCTTAAAACAATAAAATTTACCATTTTTCATTACTTTTTCCCAAAATTTCAAAGATTAACTTGTCTGACACCGTAAGACCAACTGCATTTTAACTTGGCACACTTGTTTAATAGCTTATATACTACAACTCTATTGTTCAGATTTTTGATTCGTCAAAAAATATGGCCGCCATGGCTAAAAATAGAACATAGGGGTAAATTGCATTTTTTTGCTAATAACTCAAAAATGGTTTCAGATATCAAAATTGTGCAAGATTCAAAAAAGATCAGCATATTAAGATCTACCTGTGCTGAAATTTTAGGAAAGATCTGACTGCTGATGTGGGAGTTATTGCCCTTTTTCCTAATTTTTGCCAAATCTTGCACTTATTAAGCCCAATATCATGAAAACTAACCAAGATATTTCAGAAATTTAAATCACATATGGTTATTCACAATGATATCTTCAAAATATATGTGTCTGTGTGGTTCAGGTGAGCGATTCAGGCTCCTGGGAGCCTCTTGTTATTATATTGGATAGTTTAAAAGTTTTGTGTAATATGGGTGATTAAGTTCAATATACCCCGTTACGAGTATTCGAACAGCATCACATTTGTGCTAAACCAAAGATGTCAAACAACTACTTTATTGTAGATAAGCATTGTGTGTACGACTGGATTTTGTGTTTGTTTGATTTTTCGAAATTCCTATCGGTACTACATGTTTTATAAAAATACACATTTTACTTTTGTCTTTAAATTATGAAGGTCATGCTTATTTTTCAATCTGAAACAAAATGAACTTTTCATTGTCCTTTTTTTTTCGGGGGGTCGAAAATATAAGGCTCCCTTGCTTATGTTGGAAAACATTTTTCGGCTACCATTCAGTTTACACTTTTTGTGTGCTGCATTGCATGTTCCCACGACAGTGGAAAAATGTTCTTATCAAATGTGGATTAATTCATTTTCGTGGGGGTCAAATTTTCATGATTTTCCTTAAAAATTACTTTCGTCCGAATTACTCCTCGTCATTGTCGTCTCATGTTCATCACTTCGATATAGCTAGATTAATGCTAATTTGTTGTAAAACACTAATTTGATTTGGTGACTTGCATCGACTCTTAAAAAAAACCACGAACATTTGAAACCCACGAAAACTAGTGACACCACTGTTTGCATGTATCAAAGAATTTGCAACTAAGAAAATCATCAACCCGTGAAGAAAAAAGATTACATACACTGCATGGTGGTAGAATCTAAACCAAAGTGAAACAAAAATATCCCGGTAGTGGATAAAGATATACAATAGTGTTTGCGAGTCAAATTTATTTAAAACCACCTTTGTTCATGATTTTCTCAAGTCGGTATAGATAATTTGCATAAACCATGTACGTACATGTAACGTATATCTATTGAAAAACACAAGAAATGCATAGATCGTGGACTCGGAAAATATCTACTTTTTCTTAAAATGAAATTTTCTTCTTTTGATCTTTCGACTATTTTCTCACCAAACTATAGTTTGGCCTAACACTGAAAAAATACCGATGTGAAAATGTAGTGTGAAAAATTTTGCAGTGTAAAAAAGGTCGTGAATTTTGAATATGCAAATTTTCTACACCTTGTTCATTTCACATACACGAAAAGTATATATAAGTTGGCCAGCTACTATCTTTAAGCGAAAAACTTTCGCGTTTATTTTTGACTCTATTAATAGAGAGAACACGAGGTGTTGCTTCTAAAATAGACTTGCAACTTGAGATCCTCGTCCGAACTTGCCCGCTGTTTCAAGCCTAGTTGGCCCTCATGTTCCTGGTTTATTAAAAAGGCCTATCCAAAATATTTACTTGTTTTAAGACAAACCATCGTGCGACATCCCTTTCTACTATGACGTCACATTTAAACAAAACTACGAGTTGGTTTTTATTTGACACATTCAAACACTGGAGGTTGGAGAAGGCAAATCAAAAGTGCCATGTATCCTAGATATGTAGGACATTGACTGTGTAGATCTTTATGTTTTGTTTGTGATTCTTAGTATTGTTTTTGGTTTTCTTAACTACAATCATTAGATCTTTTGATATATTTGACTTGAGGAACCTGCAAACATGTCCAATTAAACGTAAAGGAGCAACCCCGAATATAAATCACAATCGGCGTTTTTCCATTTATTTTCATTAATTTTTGGCACTTACGGGTTTAAAATAATATTTTCAAATCAAATAGAGGAATAGATGTTGTACACCTTGTTATATTTTCTTATTTTCCGTGAGCAACCAATGTTTGAAAAGTTGAATCTAGGGTTCGCCAATAAAGTTCAGGATCAGAATATCCAAATTTGAGCGACGTCAACCCAAGTTGAAACAATCGTAAGTCAGCTTTTTATTATATTGGATAGTTTAAAAGTTTTGTGTAATATGGGTGATTAAGTTCAATATACCCCGTTACGAGTATTCGAACAGCATCACATTTGTGCTAAACCAAAGATGTCAAACAACTACTTTATTGTAGATAAGCATTGTGTGTACGACTGGATTTTGTGTTTGTTTGATTTTTCGAAATTCCTATCGGTATTACATGTTTTATAAAAATACACATTTTACTTTTGTCTTTAAATTATGAAGGTCATGCTTATTTTTCAATCTGAAACAAAATGAACTTTTCATTGTCCTTTTTTTTTCGGGGGGTCGAAAATATAAGGCTCCCTTGCTTATGTTGGAAAACATTTTTCGGCTACCATTCAGTTTACACTTTTTGTGTGCTGCATTGCATGTTCCCACGACAGTGGAAAAATGTTCTTATCAAATGTGGATTAATTCATTTTCGTGGGGGTCAAATTTTCATGATTTTCCTTAACAATTACTTTCGTCCGAATTACTCCTCGTCATTGTCGTCTCATGTTCATCACTTCGATATAGCTAGATTAATGCTAATTTGTTGTAAAACACTAATTTGATTTGGTGACTTGCATCGACTCTTAAAAAAAACCACGAACATTTGAAACCCACGAAAACTAGTGACACCACTGTTTGCATGTATCAAAGAATTTGCAACTAAGAAAATCATCAACCCGTGAAGAAAAAAGATTACATACACTGCATGGTAGTAGAATCTAAATCAAAGTGAAACAAAAATATCCCGGCAGTGGATAAAGATATACAATAGTGTTTGCGAGTCAAATTTATTTAAAACCACCTTTGTTCATGATTTTCTCAAGTCGGTATAGATAATTTGCATAAACCATGTACGTACATGTAACGTATATCTATTGAAAAACACAAGAAATGCATAGATCGTGGACTCGGAAAATATCTACTTTTTCTTAAAATGAAATTTTCTTCTTTTGATCTTTCGACTATTTTCTCACCAAACTACAGTTTGGCCTAACACTGAAAAAATACCGATGTGAAAATGTAGTGTGAAAAATTTTGCAGTGTAAAAAAGGTCGTGAATTTTAAATATGCAAATTTTCTACACCTTGTTCATTTCACATACACGAAAAGTATATATAAGTTGGCCAGCTACTATCTTTAAGCGAAAAACTTTTGCGTTTATTTTTGACTCTATTAATAGAGAGAACACGAGGTGTTGCTTCTAAAATAGACTTGCAACTTGAGATCCTCGTCCGAACTTGCCCGCTGTTTCAAGCCTAGTTGGCCCTCATGTTCCTGGTTTATTAAAAAGGCCTATCCAAAATATTTACTTGTTTTAAGAGAGTATGTAATGACAAACCATCGTGCGACATCCCTTTCTACTATGACGTCACATTTAAACAAAACTACGAGTTGGTTTTTATTTGACACATTCAAACACTGGAGGTTGGAGAAGGCAAATCAAAAGTGCCATGTATCCTAGATATGTAGGACATTGACTGTGTAGATCTTTATGTTTTGTTTGTGATTCTTAGTATTGTTTTTGGTTTTCTTAACTACAATCATTAGATCTTTTGATATATTTGACTTGAGGAACCTGCAAACATGTCCAATTAAACGTAAAGGAGCAACCCCGAATATAAATCACAATCTGCGTTTTTCCATTTATTTTCATTAATTTTTGGCACTTACGGGTTTAAAATAATATTTTCAAATTAAATAGAGGAATAGATGTTGTACACCTTGTTATATTTTCTTATTTTCCGTGAGCAACCAATGTTTGAAAAGTTGAATCTAGGGTTCGCCAATAAAGTTCAGGATCAGAATATCCAAATTTGAGCGACGTCAACCCAAGTTGAAACAATCGTAAGTCAGCTTTTTATTATATTGGATAGTTTAAAAGTTTTGTGTAATATGGGTGATTAAGTTCAATATACCCCGTTACGAGTATTCGAACAGCATCACATTTGTGCTAAACCAAAGATGTCAAACAACTACTTTATTGTAGATAAGCATTGTGTGTACGACTGGATTTTGTGTTTGTTTGATTTTTCGAAATTCCTATCGGTACTACATGTTTTATAAAAATACACATTTTACTTTTGTCTTTAAATTATGAAGGTCATGCTTATTTTTCAATCTGAAACAAAATGAACTTTTCATTGTCCTTTTTTTTCGGGGGGTCGAAAATATAAGGCTCCCTTGCTTATGTTGGAAAACATTTTTCGGCTACCATTCAGTTTACACTTTTTGTGTGCTGCATTGCATGTTCCCACGACAGTGGAAAAATGTTCTTATCAAATGTGGATTAATTCATTTTCGTGGGGGTCAAATTTTCATGATTTTCCTTAAAAATTACTTTCGTCCGAATTACTCCCCGTCATTGTCGTCTCATGTTCATCACTTCGATATAGCTAGATTAATGCTAATTTGTTGTAAAACACTAATTTGATTTGGTGACTTGCATCGACTCTTAAAAAAAACCACGAACATTTGAAACCCACGAAAACTAGTGACACCACTGTTTGCATGTATCAAAGAATTTGCAACTAAGAAAATCATCAACCCGTGAAGAAAAAAGATTACATACACTGCATGGTAGTAGAATCTAAACCAAAGTGAAACAAAAATATCCCGGCAGTGGATAAAGATATACAATAGTGTTTGCGAGTCAAATTTATTTAAAACCACCTTTGTTCATGATTTTCTCAAGTCGGTATAGATAATTTGCATAAACCATGTACGTACATGTAACGTATATCTATTGAAAAACACAAGAAATGCATAGATCGTGGACTAGGAAAATATCCACTTTTTCTTAAAATGAAATTTTCTTCTTTTGATCTTTCGACTATTTTCTCACCAAACTATAGTTTGGCCTAACACTGAAAAAATACCGATGTGAAAATGTAGTGTGAAAAATTTTGCAGTGTAAAAAAGGTCGTGAATTTTGAATATGCAAATTTTCTACACCTTGTTCATTTCACATACACGAAAAGTATATATAAGTTGGCCAGCTACTATCTTTAAGCGAAAAACTTTCGCGTTTATTTTTGACTCTATTAATAGAGAGAACACGAGGTGTTGCTTCTAAAATAGACTTGCAACTTGAGATCCTCGTCCGAACTTGCCCGCTGTTTCAAGCCTAGTTGGCCCTCATGTTCCTGGTTTATTAAAAAGGCCTATCCAAAATATTTACTTGTTTTAAGAGAGTATGTAATGACAAACCATCGTGCGACATCCCTTTCTACTATGACGTCACATTTAAACAAAACTACGAGTTGGTTTTTATTTGACACATTCAAACACTGGAGGTTGGAGAAGGCAAATCAAAAGTGCCATGTATCCTAGATATGTAGGACATTGACTGTGTAGATCTTTATGTTTTGTTTGTGATTCTTAGTATTGTTTTTGGTTTTCTTAACTACAATCATTAGATCTTTTGATATATTTGACTTGAGGAACCTGCAAACATGTCCAATTAAACGTAAAGGAGCAACCCCGAATATAAATCACAATCGGCGTTTTTCCATTTATTTTCATTAATTTTTGGCACTTACGGGTTTAAAATAATATTTTCAAATTAAATAGAGGAATATATGTTGTACACCTTGTTATATTTTCTTATTTTCCGTGAGCAACCAATGTTTGAAAAGTTGAATCTAGGGTTCGCCAATAAAGTTCAGGATCAGAATATCCAAATTTGAGCGACGTCAACCCAAGTTGAAACAATCGTAAGTCAGCTTTTTATTATATTGGATAGTTTAAAAGTTTTGTGTAATATGGGTGATTAAGTTCAATATACCCCGTTACGAGTATTCGAACAGCATCACATTTGTGCTAAACCAAAGATGTCAAACAACTACTTTATTGTAGATAAGCATTGTGTGTACGACTGGATTTTGTGTTTGTTTGATTTTTCGAAATTCCTATCGGTACTACATGTTTTATAAAAATACACATTTTACTTTTGTCTTTAAATTATGAAGGTCATGCTTATTTTTCAGTCTGAAACAAAATGAACTTTTCATTGTCCTTTTTTTTTCGGGGGGTCGAAAATATAAGGCTCCCTTGCTTATGTTGGAAAACATTTTTCGGCTACCATTCAGTTTACACTTTTTGTGTGCTGCATTGCATGTTCCCACGACAGTGGAAAAATGTTCTTATCAAATGTGGATTAATTCATTTTCGTGGGGGTCAAATTTTCATGATTTTCCTTAAAAATTACTTTCGTCCGAATTACTCCTCGTCATTGTCGTCTCATGTTCATCACTTCGATATAGCTAGATTAATGCTAATTTGTTGTAAAACACTAATTTGATTTGGTGACTTGCATCGACTCTTAAAAAAAACCACGAACATTTGAAACCCACGAAAACTAGTGACACCACTGTTTGCATGTATCAAAGAATTTGCAACTAAGAAAATCATCAACCCGTGAAGAAAAAAGATTACATACACTGCATGGTAGTAGAATCTAAACCAAAGTGAAACAAAAATATCCCGGCAGTGGATAAAGATATACAATAGTGTTTGCGAGTCAAATTTATTTAAAACCACCTTTGTTCATGATTTTCTCAAGTCGGTATAGATAATTTGCATAAACCATGTACGTACATGTAACGTATATCTATTGAAAAACACAAGAAATGCATAGATCGTGGACTCGGAAAATATCTACTTTTTCTTAAAATGAAATTTTCTTCTTTTGATCTTTCGACTATTTTCTCACCAAACTATAGTTTGGCCTAACACTGAAAAAATACCGATGTGAAAATGTAGTGTGAAAAATTTTGCAGTGTAAAAAAGGTCGTGAATTTTGAATATGCAAATTTTCTACACCTTGTTCATTTCACATACACGAAAAGTATATATAAGTTGGCCAGCTACTATCTTTAAGCGAAAAACTTTCGCGTTTATTTTTGACTCTATTAATAGAGAGAACACGAGGTGTTGCTTCTAAAATAGACTTGCAACTTGAGATCCTCGTCCGAACTTGCCCGCTGTTTCAAGCCTAGTTGGCCCTCATGTTCCTGGTTTATTAAAAAGGCCTATCCAAAATATTTACTTGTTTTAAGACAAACCATCGTGCGACATCCCTTTCTACTATGACGTCACATTTAAACAAAACTACGAGTTGGTTTTTATTTGACACATTCAAACACTGGAGGTTGGAGAAGGCAAATCAAAAGTGCCATGTATCCTAGATATGTAGGACATTGACTGTGTAGATCTTTATGTTTTGTTTGTGATTCTTAGTATTGTTTTTGGTTTTCTTAACTACAATCATTAGATCTTTTGATATATTTGACTTGAGGAACCTGCAAACATGTCCAATTAAACGTAAAGGAGCAACCCCGAATATAAATCACAATCGGCGTTTTTCCATTTATTTTCATTAATTTTTGGCACTTACGGGTTTAAAATAATATTTTCAAATCAAATAGAGGAATAGATGTTGTACACCTTGTTATATTTTCTTATTTTCCGTGAGCAACCAATGTTTGAAAAGTTGAATCTAGGGTTCGCCAATAAAGTTCAGGATCAGAATATCCAAATTTGAGCGACGTCAACCCAAGTTGAAACAATCGTAAGTCAGCTTTTTATTATATTGGATAGTTTAAAAGTTTTGTGTAATATGGGTGATTAAGTTCAATATACCCCGTTACGAGTATTCGAACAGCATCACATTTGTGCTAAACCAAAGATGTCAAACAACTACTTTATTGTAGATAAGCATTGTGTGTACGACTGGATTTTGTGTTTGTTTGATTTTTCGAAATTCCTATCGGTACTACATGTTTTATAAAAATACACATTTTACTTTTGTCTTTAAATTATGAAGGTCATGCTTATTTTTCAATCTGAAACAAAATGAACTTTTCATTGTCCTTTTTTTTTCGGGGGGTCGAAAATATAAGGCTCCCTTGCTTATGTTGGAAAACATTTTTCGGCTACCATTCAGTTTACACTTTTTGTGTGCTGCATTGCATGTTCCCACGACAGTGGAAAAATGTTCTTATCAAATGTGGATTAATTCATTTTCGTGGGGGTCAAATTTTCATGATTTTCCTTAAAAATTACTTTCGTCCGAATTACTCCTCGTCATTGTCGTCTCATGTTCATCACTTCGATATAGCTAGATTAATGCTAATTTGTTGTAAAACACTTATTTGATTTGGTGACTTGCATCGACTCTTAAAAAAAACCACGAACATTTGAAACCCACGAAAACTAGTGACACCACTGTTTGCATGTATCAAAGAATTTGCAACTAAGAAAATCATCAACCCGTGAAGAAAAAAGATTACATACACTGCATGGTAGTAGAATCTAAACCAAAGTGAAACAAAAATATCCCGGCAGTGGATAAAGATATACAATAGTGTTTGCGAGTCAAATTTATTTAAAACCACCTTTGTTCATGATTTTCTCAAGTCGGTATAGATAATTTGCATAAACCATGTACGTACATGTAACGTATATCTATTGAAAAACACAAGAAATGCATAGATCGTGGACTCGGAAAATATCTACTTTTTCTTAAAATGAAATTTTCTTCTTTTGATCTTTCGACTATTTTCTCACCAAACTATAGTTTGGCCTAACACTGAAAAAATACCGATGTGAAAATGTAGTGTGAAAAATTTTGCAGTGTAAAAAAGGTCGTGAATTTTGAATATGCAAATTTTCTACACCTTGTTCATTTCACATACACGAAAAGTATATATAAGTTGGCCAGCTACTATCTTTAAGCGAAAAACTTTCGCGTTTATTTTTGACTCTATTAATAGAGAGAACACGAGGTGTTGCTTCTAAAATAGACTTGCAACTTGAGATCCTCGTCCGAACTTGCCCGCTGTTTCAAGCCTAGTTGGCCCTCATGTTCCTGGTTTATTAAAAAGGCCTATCCAAAATATTTACTTGTTTTAAGACAAACCATCGTGCGACATCCCTTTCTACTATGACGTCACATTTAAACAAAACTACGAGTTGGTTTTTATTTGACACATTCAAACACTGGAGGTTGGAGAAGGCAAATCAAAAGTGCCATGTATCCTAGATATGTAGGACATTGACTGTGTAGATCTTTATGTTTTGTTTGTGATTCTTAGTATTGTTTTTGGTTTTCTTAACTACAATCATTAGATCTTTTGATATATTTGACTTGAGGAACCTGCAAACATGTCCAATTAAACGTAAAGGAGCAACCCCGAATATAAATCACAATCGGCGTTTTTCCATTTATTTTCATTAATTTTTGGCACTTACGGGTTTAAAATAATATTTTCAAATTAAATAGAGGAATATATGTTGTACACCTTGTTATATTTTCTTATTTTCCGTGAGCAACCAATGTTTGAAAAGTTGAATCTAGGGTTCGCCAATAAAGTTCAGGATCAGAATATCCAAATTTGAGCGACGTCAACCCAAGTTGAAACAATCGTAAGTCAGCTTTTTATTATATTGGATAGTTTAAAAGTTTTGTGTAATATGGGTGATTAAGTTCAATATACCCCGTTACGAGTATTCGAACAGCATCACATTTGTGCTAAACCAAAGATGTCAAACAACTACTTTATTGTAGATAAGCATTGTGTGTACGACTGGATTTTGTGTTTGTTTGATTTTTCGAAATTCCTATCGGTACTACATGTTTTATAAAAATACACATTTTACTTTTGTCTTTAAATTATGAAGGTCATGCTTATTTTTCAGTCTGAAACAAAATGAACTTTTCATTGTCCTTTTTTTTTCGGGGGGTCGAAAATATAAGGCTCCCTTGCTTATGTTGGAAAACATTTTTCGGCTACCATTCAGTTTACACTTTTTGTGTGCTGCATTGCATGTTCCCACGACAGTGGAAAAATGTTCTTATCAAATGTGGATTAATTCATTTTCGTGGGGGTCAAATTTTCATGATTTTCCTTAAAAATTACTTTCGTCCGAATTACTCCTCGTCATTGTCGTCTCATGTTCATCACTTCGATATAGCTAGATTAATGCTAATTTGTTGTAAAACACTAATTTGATTTGGTGACTTGCATCGACTCTTAAAAAAAACCACGAACATTTGAAACCCACGAAAACTAGTGACACCACTGTTTGCATGTATCAAAGAATTTGCAACTAACACTACAAAATCCAAAAAGTCTGAAATGGCAGTTTATTTGGCTGAAAAGTCTGAATTCTGTCTTAACGTTCTAAAATGTATGAAATCTTCTGAAAAATTCTTAACATTGTATGAAACAGTCTTAATCAAGTCTGAATAATTCTTAACGCTGTCTGAATTGTCTGAATGGTGTCTGGATTTGTCTTAACTAGATTCTTAACATTCTTAACGCTGTCTGAATTGTCTGAATGGTGTCTGAGTTTGTCTTAACAGATTCTTAACATTCTTAACGCTATCTGAATTGTCTGAATGGTGTCTGGATTTGTCTTAACAGATTCTTAACATTCTGACTAGTCAAGATTGTCTAAATGTTGTCTGAATTATTCTGAATTGATTCTTAATATTCTTAACATTAATTTACACTTGATAAAATAAAATTGTTAATAGTTTCGCTCTTTTTTGTGAAGCAGTTTAATCAAATCATAGGGACTTAATTTTGTGCTTAATTTTGTAAGCAAATTTTTTAAAGGTGAGGGGTTGGTGTTTTTTTAATATTATTATTTATAGGTGTTTTATGTTTTTGTTTGAATGTCCGTTTGTTAAGTTGTTACTATTGTACAAAAGTATTCGATTTCGATTTGATTATCGTTATAATTTACAAAAAAACATTTAATTCAGGAGAAAGTTGTCTCGAAAGTGAAGAAATTCAGAGCCAAAAAAAAAAAAAACGAAAAGAAACATTTGGAACCGCAAGTTTTAAAGAAACCGTACCTGAGTATAATAACAGATACATTTCGTTTTTAAGCCGACGTGCACGGTAAAGGATGTAGGCTACATATTAATTGGCATTGAGATGTTCCTCTGTGGGGGACAATTCAGTTTAAATTACAGTAATAAGTGCTCATTTCATGTCAAAGAGCATTATATATTGAAATGGTATAGTTTATTTAGCAAATTATTATTAAAACAATAGTTTTCAGGGTGATTTCAAAAGGCAGACCATTATAATACAATAGTAATCTGAATAAACATCACTTAGTTCTACCTCTGCTTCCTACGAGTTTTACAGGAGACTTTTAAATAGTCATAGCCAGCACAACAAATGTTATAAAGACATTTTTTCCGCATCTCTTTATAACGAGTACATGTAATGTACGCAACACAGCTGGCATAAACAGGGGGAACTTAAATAAATAACAAAACCAGCCAGCAGCCTTAAAAGTCGGGCAATAAGGTGCTTACACCAGAAGAAATTTCAAGAACAAGGGAAGACGCATATCAGCACAAAATTAAAAAAAAACAATGCTGACGATTCACACAACTCATAAAAATGGATATAAAAGGGTATTTTAAACATACAGGTTT
Source organism: Arcuatula senhousia (assembly GCA_963971305.1). Classification (NCBI taxonomy): domain Eukaryota; kingdom Metazoa; phylum Mollusca; class Bivalvia; order Mytilida; family Mytilidae; genus Arcuatula; species Arcuatula senhousia. The sequence goes on along the minus strand of OZ020311.1, from coordinate 15,987,825 downwards.
TAGCTAAAGGTATATATTTAAAAACCGGTAAGTAAAAATGAATTATTTAATTCGATTCAATTAGGGTGGCCCTCGTTCGCGGGGATTGCAGGTTTATAATACGGAAACCCTGACCGCTGACCATAGCGGGCCAACGTGTGTGGAGAGTGCCACGCTTTATGCACGTAAAAGATCCCTTTGTGGACAACACCAAATAGTACACCACATAAGCTAAATTTTCAGCCCCTATTCACCTCTCTCCTTTTTCCCTGTGGTTCTTCGAAATGTACCCTTTCCTTTGTTTCCCACCCCACCCCATATTTCATACCATCATTTCATGTTCATTTTATCATCATTTCATGTTCATTGCCTTCAAATAACCTTAATACTGTTGCGAGGGCGTAAAAACTAACTCGCTAACTCACTCACTCAAGACATTTAGTTCCAAGCGAAAGCAAAGCGACATGTGATCTTTTACATGAAACCATTGAGGTATCAAACTAGCAGGAGTGTGTATCTATGTTAAAAAAACGAAAATAAAAGCTGTACCGTTCTAATTCTTTAGTTATTATTTAGAACAAATTATCTTTAAATATACATCAATACACAGACAAACAAGCTAAATCACTGTTCTACTTTAAACGGTTTTATAAGTAATAGAACATTTTAATATTAAGATTTAAATTATACTTTATTTGTTTGCAGTGGCATGCATTAATTTTGCAATCAAAAATATTTTAAAGAAATTCGCTGTTTGTAAATTCTTTATCAAACCTTCACCGGTTTATTTTATGCATTTTCATTTTGTCCATACATTTTGTGGAAGCTCTGCATATTTTTGTGCAGTATTATTTTGCCTCAAAAAGTTTCCTGGTACAAATATCTTAAAAGAAATAAGAAGTACACGTAAGAATCTTAACGTCTTCTCACAAAACTACAAGGTTTAATGCAGTTAAAGGTTGTTGGATATCAATAGCTTGAATAAATTATGGGGTTTTACCAGTTATCGTAAACGCTGACAAACTAAAGACAATCCATATAATTACACTTGCGGGACTTTAAACAAAGAAATGATGGAAAGCAGTCTGTTCATACCTCTTTCCCCTATCGTCCTCTAGCTTATTTGTCAAAAATTACACACTGTTGTTTTTTTTACCGTTTCCAGTCTGTTGGGGATAAACTCTATATATAGCCGGTAAAGTAAAATCTGAGTCATTTGAGTAATGTAAAATGGTTTTGGTAATAACTATAAGACTATCTATTTAACACGAGGGATTTCATTGGATTTACCTTGGTTTTGGGATTTCCTGCAACAACCTACGCGGTTTCGAAACATGCAACAGGGAAGATGTTTAATTGTTTGTTGTTTTTATTTAAGAACGTATGTTTTTACCTGCGTTGCCGAAGGCGAAAGCAGGTCTAGTAGTCGGGTCACTCCGTCCGTCCGTCCGTCCGTCTGTCCGTCCGTCCCGCTATGGGGTGCCTGTCTTGTGTAATCTGAATCTCAAAAACCAAACGCTAGATCTTTCTGAAATTTTACACAGTGATTACAGATATATTGAAGATGTGCACTTCCCCTTTTGGGTTCATTTTATAATTTCGTTTAGAAATTAGGGGCCCAAAAGGGGCTAAAAAAAATTACACTAATGATACTTACCGTAAAAGGAAGGGTTGGGCTGATTTTGGGTGTCCCCTCTTTTATTGTTAAGAAATTAGAGGCCCAAAGGGGGCAAAAAAAACCGCCTTTTTAAATTTTTTCCACAATAACTTTTGTTCTGGTTTACCAAATGCTATGAAACTTTACAGTAATGTTACTTACCATAAAAGGACGGGTTGGGCTGATTTTGGGTGTCCCCTCTTTGTTTGTTTAGAAACTAAGGGCCCTAAAGGGGCCAAAAAAGCTTTTTTATTTGTTTCCACAATAACTTGTTTTGGTTGACCAAATGCTATGAAACTTTACAGTAGTGTTACTCACCATAAATTAAGGGGTGGGGATTATTTTAGGGTCCCCTCTCTTTTTGTTTAGGAACGAGGGGCCCAAAAGGGTAAAAAATGTGACATTTTTTATTTATGGTCCGATTTAGAATTTTTTTTTTAAGTTGATTTTGTTCATATATTGGATACAAAATGGAGGATACAATTTTTTCTTGACCCACCGTTTCTGTTTAGCAATAAGGGGACCAAAAGGGAAAAAAATAGAAACTATTTTTTTGTCTATTTTTACAATATTGGGTGGCATGTGACAAATATGCTTTGTAAGTCCACCATAGGATGCAAGTGTCAAAATATTTTGACTGTCCATATTGGGCCTAGAACGTACAGGGTTCAATGTTTTGCCGTGCGACGCAGGGCCAGACATCGATTGGTCTTGTTATGACATGGAAAAGACCAATATTAAAGTATTCACAGTTTTGAAAATACTTTTTTTTACCAATTTCTTCAATCTTTAGTAGATAGTAAATAGTAGAAGCTTTGGCCTACATGTAAATGTATGTAAAGTCTCAGGTGGGACCGTATCCTTATTAATAAGGTAAATGATAAGGCAACCGATAGTTAACATTTTATCTTAAAAATCTGGTGGAGATAAAACACAGGCCATCTTCAAGCGTGTTAACACCTACTTGCCAAACTGAGTCGGTGTTTTTATTATAATAGAAACCCAGCGGGGAATTAATTGTGTTAATCTTTTTTAATTGCTGATAATTTGATACTTCTATGGTGTTCATGTAAATTTATAAACATTATTCCGAACTTTTGATAATAAGTGAAAATTTATGCATATATGCTGATATCAACTTAAATTATTGAAGCAGTTGATTGCTTGTAGTTTATACACGTTCCACTTGTGTTATTAACTATAGCATGTAAAACCTGTAATGAATATTCAGAACTAGATATTTTTAAAATAAATGGCATTCAAATCATAGCAAATCTTAATGTAGATTCATTAGAATAAATAATTAAATAAATAAATATAAATAAATATTATAATTGATAAATTAAATGTAAGAAAACTTGATTATTCAACTTGATTTTTTAAAAGCTGTTTCGTTGAAGAATATTTATCATTAATTTAAAACGATTTTAAAAAATAATGTTAAAAACTGTTTTATAAACAAATCGATTAATAGTTCAATCTATTTTCTTTGAGGTTATCTTAGCCTAAAATTGTAATGAAATTAAGGTTCAGAATAATTTTTTTTTAAAAATATAAGTATAATATCAAAATAATCTGCTCAGGAAAAGATCAATGTTCCGAGAGGATTTTTATCATTTAGAATGTAAAGAATATATTCAGACAATTTCAGGCTGTTAAGAATGTGTTAAGAATATTCAGAATATTAAGAATCCGTTCAGACAATTTCAGAATGTTAAGAATGTTAAGAATCCGTTCAGACAATTTCAGAATGTTAAGAATATGTTAAGAATGTTAAGATTGTTAAGAATCTATTCAGACTGTTTTCAGAATGTTAAGAATTTGTTAAGAATGTTAAGAATGTTAAGACAATATTCAGACTTTTCAGCCAAAAAAACTGCCATTTCAGACTTTTTGGATCTTGTAGTGTAAGAAAATCATCAACCCGTGAAGAAAAAAGATTACATACACTGCATGGTAGTAGAATCTAAACCAAAGTGAAACAAAAATATCCCGGCAGTGGATAAAGATATACAATAGTGTTTGCGAGTCAAATTTATTTAAAACCACCTTTGTTCATGATTTTCTCAAGTCGGTATAGATAATTTGCATAAACCATGTACGTACATGTAACGTATATCTATTGAAAAACACAAGAAATGCATAGATCGTGGACTCGGAAAATATCTACTTTTTCTTAAAATGAAATTTTCTTCTTTTGATCTTTCGACTATTTTCTCACCAAACTATAGTTTGGCCTAACACTGAAAAAATACCGATGTGAAAATGTAGTGTGAAAAATTTTGCAGTGTAAAAAAGGTCGTGAATTTTGAATATGCAAATTTTCTACACCTTGTTCATTTCACATACACGAAAAGTATATATAAGTTGGCCAGCTACTATCTTTAAGCGAAAAACTTTCGCGTTTATTTTTGACTCTATTAATAGAGAGAACACGAGGTGTTGCTTCTAAAATAGACTTGCAACTTGAGATCCTCGTCCGAACTTGCCCGCTGTTTCAAGCCTAGTTGGCCCTCATGTTCCTGGTTTATTAAAAAGGCCTATCCAAAATATTTACTTGTTTTAAGACAAACCATCGTGCGACATCCCTTTCTACTATGACGTCACATTTAAACAAAACTACGAGTTGGTTTTTATTTGACACATTCAAACACTGGAGGTTGGAGAAGGCAAATCAAAAGTGCCATGTCTCCTAGATATGTAGGACATTGACTGTGTAGATCTTTATGTTTTGTTTGTGATTCTTAGTATTGTTTTTGGTTTTCTTAACTACAATCATTAGATCTTTTGATATATTTGACTTGAGGAACCTGCAAACATGTCCAATTAAACGTAAAGGAGCAACCCCGAATATAAATCACAATCGGCGTTTTTCCATTTATTTTCATTAATTTTTGGCACTTACGGGTTTAAAATAATATTTTCAAATCAAATAGAGGAATAGATGTTGTACACCTTGTTATATTTTCTTATTTTCCGTGAGCAACCAATGTTTGAAAAGTTGAATCTAGGGTTCGCCAATAAAGTTCAGGATCAGAATATCCAAATTTGAGCGACGTCAACCCAAGTTGAAACAATCGTAAGTCAGCTTTTTATTATATTGGATAGTTTAAAAGTTTTGTGTAATATGGGTGATTAAGTTCAATATACCCCGTTACGAGTATTCGAACAGCATCACATTTGTGCTAAACCAAAGATGTCAAACAACTACTTTATTGTAGATAAGCATTGTGTGTACGACTGGATTTTGTGTTTGTTTGATTTTTCGAAATTCCTATCGGTACTACATGTTTTATAAAAATACACATTTTACTTTTGTCTTTAAATTATGAAGGTCATGCTTATTTTTCAATCTGAAACAAAATGAACTTTTCATTGTCCTTTTTTTTTCGGGGGGTCGAAAATATAAGGCTCCCTTGCTTATGTTGGAAAACATTTTTCGGCTACCATTCAGTTTACACTTTTTGTGTGCTGCATTGCATGTTCCCACGACAGTGGAAAAATGTTCTTATCAAATGTGGATTAATTCATTTTCGTGGGGGTCAAATTTTCATGATTTTCCTTAAAAATTACTTTCGTCCGAATTACTCCTCGTCATTGTCGTCTCATGTTCATCACTTCGATATAGCTAGATTAATGCTAATTTGTTGTAAAACACTTATTTGATTTGGTGACTTGCATCGACTCTTAAAAAAAACCACGAACATTTGAAACCCACGAAAACTAGTGACACCACTGTTTGCATGTATCAAAGAATTTGCAACTAAGAAAATCATCAACCCGTGAAGAAAAAAGATTACATACACTGCATGGTAGTAGAATCTAAACCAAAGTGAAACAAAAATATCCCGGCAGTGGATAAAGATATACAATAGTGTTTGCGAGTCAAATTTATTTAAAACCACCTTTGTTCATGATTTTCTCAAGTCGGTATAGATAATTTGCATAAACCATGTACGTACATGTAACGTATATCTATTGAAAAACACAAGAAATGCATAGATCGTGGACTCGGAAAATATCTACTTTTTCTTAAAATGAAATTTTCTTCTTTTGATCTTTCGACTATTTTCTCACCAAACTATAGTTTGGCCTAACACTGAAAAAATACCGATGTGAAAATGTAGTGTGAAAAATTTTGCAGTGTAAAAAAGGTCGTGAATTTTGAATATGCAAATTTTCTACACCTTGTTCATTTCACATACACGAAAAGTATATATAAGTTGGCCAGCTACTATCTTTAAGCGAAAAACTTTCGCGTTTATTTTTGACTCTATTAATAGAGAGAACACGAGGTGTTGCTTCTAAAATAGACTTGCAACTTGAGATCCTCGTCCGAACTTGCCCGCTGTTTCAAGCCTAGTTGGCCCTCATGTTCCTGGTTTATTAAAAAGGCCTATCCAAAATATTTACTTGTTTTAAGACAAACCATCGTGCGACATCCCTTTCTACTATGACGTCACATTTAAACAAAACTACGAGTTGGTTTTTATTTGACACATTCAAACACTGGAGGTTGGAGAATGCAAATCAAAAGTGCCATGTCTCCTAGATATGTAGGACATTGACTGTGTAGATCTTTATGTTTTGTTTGTGATTCTTAGTATTGTTTTTGGTTTTCTTAACTACAATCATTAGATCTTTTGATATATTTGACTTGAGGAACCTGCAAACATGTCCAATTAAACGTAAAGGAGCACCCCGAATATAAATCACAATCGGCGTTTTTCCATTTATTTTCATTAATTTTTGGCACTTACGGGTTTAAAATAATATTTTCAAATCAAATAGAGGAATAGATGTTGTACACCTTGTTATATTTTCTTATTTTCCGTGAGCAACCAATGTTTGAAAAGTTGAATCTAGGGTTCGCCAATAAAGTTCAGGATCAGAATATCCAAATTTGAGCGACGTCAACCCAAGTTGAAACAATCGTAAGTCAGCTTTTTATTATATTGGATAGTTTAAAAGTTTTGTGTAATATGGGTGATTAAGTTCAATATACCCCGTTACGAGTATTCGAACAGCATCACATTTGTGCTAAACCAAAGATGTCAAACAACTACTTTATTGTAGATAAGCATTGTGTGTACGACTGGATTTTGTGTTTGTTTGATTTTTCGAAATTCCTATCGGTACTACATGTTTTATAAAAATACACATTTTACTTTTGTCTTTAAATTATGAAGGTCATGCTTATTTTTCAATCTGAAACAAAATGAACTTTTCATTGTCCTTTTTTTTTCGGGGGGTCGAAAATATAAGGCTCCCTTGCATATGTTGGAAAACATTTTTCGGCTACCATTCAGTTTACACTTTTTGTGTGCTGCATTGCATGTTCCCACGACAGTGGAAAAATGTTCTTATCAAATGTGGATTAATTCATTTTCGTGGGGGTCAAATTTTCATGATTTTCCTTAAAAATTACTTTCGTCCGAATTACTCCTCGTCATTGTCGTCTCATGTTCATCACTTCGATATAGCTAGATTAATGCTAATTTGTTGTAAAACACTAATTTGATTTGGTGACTTGCATCGACTCTTAAAAAAAACCACGAACATTTGAAACCCACGAAAACTAGTGACACCACTGTTTGCATGTATCAAAGAATTTGCAACTAAGAAAATCATCAACCCGTGAAGAAAAAAGATTACATACACTGCATGGTAGTAGAATCTAAACCAAAGTGAAACAAAAATATCCCGGCAGTGGATAAAGATATATAATAGTGTTTGCGAGTCAAATTTATTTAAAACCACCTTTGTTCATGATTTTCTCAAGTCGGTATAGATAATTTGCATAAACCATGTACGTACATGTAACGTATATCTATTGAAAAACACAAGAAATGCATAGATCGTGGACTCGGAAAATATCTACTTTTTCTTAAAATGAAATTTTCTTCTTTTGATCTTTCGACTATTTTCTCACCAAACTATAGTTTGGCCTAACACTGAAAAAATACCGATGTGAAAATGTAGTGTGAAAAATTTTGCAGTGTAAAAAAGGTCGTGAATTTTGAATATGCAAATTTTCTACACCTTGTTCATTTCACATACACGAAAAGTATATATAAGTTGGCCAGCTACTATCTTTAAGCGAAAAACTTTCGCGTTTATTTTTGACTCTATTAATAGAGAGAACACGAGGTGTTGCTTCTAAAATAGACTTGCAACTTGAGATCCTCGTCCGAACTTGCCCGCTGTTTCAAGCCTAGTTGGCCCTCATGTTCCTCGTTTTTTAAAAAGGCCTATCCAAAATATTTACTTGTTTTAAGAGAGTATGTAATGACAAACCATCGTGCGACATCCCTTTCTACTATGACGTCACATTTAAACAAAACTACGAGTTGGTTTTTATTTGACACATTCAAACACTGGAGGTTGGAGAAGGCAAATCAAAAGTGCCATGTATCCTAGATATGTAGGACATTGACTGTGTAGATCTTTATGTTTTGTTTGTGATTCTTAGTATTGTTTTTGGTTTTCTTAACTACAATCATTAGATCTTTTGATATATTTGACTTGAGGAACCTGCAAACATGTCCAATTACACGTAAAGGAGCAACCCCGAATATAAATCACAATCGGCGTTTTTCCATTTATTTTCATTAATTTTTGGCACTTACGGGTTTAAAATAATATTTTCAAATTAAATAGAGGAATAGATGTTGTACACCTTGTTATATTTTCTTATTTTCCGTGAGCAACCAATGTTTGAAAAGTTGAATCTAGGGTTCGCCAATAAAGTTCAGGATCAGAATATCCAAATTTGAGCGACGTCAACCCAAGTTGAAACAATCGTAAGTCAGCTTTTTATTATATTGGATAGTTTAAAAGTTTTGTGTAATATGGGTGATTAAGTTCAATATACCCCGTTACGAGTATTCGAACAGCATCACATTTGTGCTAAACCAAAGATGTCAAACAACTACTTTATTGTAGATAAGCATTGTGTGTACGACTGGATTTTGTGTTTGTTTGATTTTTCGAAATTCCTATCGGTACTACATGTTTTATAAAAATACACATTTTACTTTTGTCTTTAAATTATGAAGGTCATGCTTATTTTTCAATCTGAAACAAAATGAACTTTTCATTGTCCTTTTTTTTTCGGGGGGTCGAAAATATAAGGCTCCCTTGCTTATGTTGGAAAACATTTTTCGGCTACCATTCAGTTTACACTTTTTGTGTGCTGCATTGCATGTTCCCACGACAGTGGAAAAATGTTCTTATCAAATGTGGATTAATTCATTTTCGTGGGGGTCAAATTTTCATGATTTTCCTTAAAAATTACTTTCGTCCGAATTACTCCTCGTCATTGTCGTCTCATGTTCATCACTTCGATATAGCTAGATTAATGCTAATTTGTTGTAAAACACTAATTTGATTTGGTGACTTGCATCGACTCTTAAAAAAAACCACGAACATTTGAAACCCACGAAAACTAGTGACACCACTGTTTGCATGTATCAAAGAATTTGCAACTAAGAAAATCATCAACCCGTGAAGAAAAAAGATTACATACACTGCATGGTAGTAGAATCTAAACCAAAGTGAAACAAAAATATCCCGGCAGTGGATAAAGATATACAATAGTGTTTGCGAGTCAAATTTATTTAAAACCACCTTTGTTCATGATTTTTTCAAGTCGGTATAGATAATTTGCATAAACCATGTACGTACATGTAACGTATATCTATTGAAAAACACAAGAAATGCATAGATCGTGGACTCGGAAAATATCTACTTTTTCTTAAAATGAAATTTTCTTCTTTTGATCTTTCGACTATTTTCTCACCAAACTATAGTTTGGCCTAACACTGAAAAAATACCGATGTGAAAATGTAGTGTGAAAAATTTTGCAGTGTAAAAAAGGTCGTGAATTTTGAATATGCAAATTTTCTACACCTTGTTCATTTCACATACACGAAAAGTATATATAAGTTGGCCAGCTACTATCTTTAAGCGAAAAACTTTCGCGTTTATTTTTGACTCTATTAATAGAGAGAACACGAGGTGTTGCTTCTAAAATAGACTTGCAACTTGAGATCCTCGTCCGAACTTGCCCGCTGTTTCAAGCCTAGTTGGCCCTCATGTTCCTGGTTTATTAAAAAGGCCTATCCAAAATATTTACTTGTTTTAAGAGAGTATGTAATGACAAACCATCGTGCGACATCCCTTTCTACTATGACGTCACATTTAAACAAAACTACGAGTTGGTTTTTATTTTACACATTCAAACACTGGAGGTTGGAGAAGGCAAATCAAAAGTGCCATGTATCCTAGATATGTAGGACATTGACTGTGTAGATCTTTATGTTTTGTTTGTGATTCTTAGTATTGTTTTTGGTTTTCTAAATGAATAAATGTTGTATATGGTATATGTATAATATTTAGAGATAATAGAATGGCGTGCAATTCTATTATCTCTATATATTTTACATATACCATATGTACTACCATGGCAACCACCATACCTTGTGTATCTTCGAGTCCGCCGAGGAATGATACCGATTCTACACTTATTTTAAAGCAGTGTAAAAAAGGTCGTGAATTTTGAATATGCAAATTTTCTACACCTTGTTCATTTCACATACACGAAAAGTATATATAAGTTGGCCAGCTACTATCTTTAAGCGAAAAACTTTCGCGTTTATTTTTGACTCTATTAATAGAGAGAACACGAGGTGTTGCTTCTAAAATAGACTTGCAACTTGAGATCCTCGTCCGAACTTGCCCGCTGTTTCAAGACTAGTTGGCCCTCATGTTCCTGGTTTATTAAAAAGGCCTATCCAAAATATTTACTTGTTTTAAGAGAGTATGTAATGACAAACCATCGTGCGACATCCCTTTCTACTATGACGTCACATTTAAACAAAACTACGAGTTGGTTTTTATTTGACACATTCAAACACTGGAGGTTTGAGAAGGCAAATCAAAAGTGCCATGTATCCTAGATATGTAGGACATTGACTGTGTAGATCTTTATGTTTTGTTTGTGATTCTTAGTATTGTTTTTGGTTTTCTTAACTACAATCATTAGATCTTTTGATATATTTGACTTGAGGAACCTGCAAACATGTCCAATTAAACGTAAAGGAGCAACCCCGAATATAAATCACAATCGGCGTTTTTCCATTTATTTTCATTAATTTTTGGCACTTACGGGTTTAAAATAATATTTTCAAATTAAATAGAGGAATAGATGTTGTACACCTTGTTATATTTTCTTATTTTCCGTGAGCAACCAATGTTTGAAAAGTTGAATCTAGGGTTCGCCAATAAAGTTCAGGATCAGAATATCCAAATTTGAGCGACGTCAACCCAAGTTGAAACAATCGTAAGTCAGCTTTTTATTATATTGGATAGTTTAAAAGTTTTGTGTAATATGGGTGATTAAGTTCAATATACCCCGTTACGAGTATTCGAACAGCATCACATTTGTGCTAAACCAAAGATGTCAAACAACTACTTTATTGTAGATAAGCATTGTGTGTACGACTGGATTTTGTGTTTGTTTGATTTTTCGAAATTCCTATCGGTACTACATGTTTTATAAAAATACACATTTTACTTTTGTCTTTAAATTATGAAGGTCATGCTTATTTTTCAATCTGAAACAAAATGAACTTTTCATTGTCCTTTTTTTTTTCGGGGGGTCGAAAATATAAGGCTCCCTTGCTTATGTTGGAAAACATTTTTCGGCTACCATTCAGTTTACACTTTTTGTGTGCTGCATTGCATGTTCCCACGACAGTGGAAAAATGTTCTTATCAAATGTGGATTAATTCATTTTCGTGGGGGTCAAATTTTCATGATTTTCCTTAAAAATTACTTTCGTCCGAATTACTCCTCGTCATTGTCGTCTCATGTTCATCACTTCGATATAGCTAGATTAATGCTAATTTGTTGTAAAACACTAATTTGATTTGGTGACTTGCATCGACTCTTAAAAAAAACCACGAACATTTGAAACCCACGAAAACTAGTGACACCACTGTTTGCATGTATCAAAGAATTTGCAACTAAGAAAATCATCAACCCGTGAAGAAAAAAGATTACATACACTGCATGGTAGTAGAATCTAAACCAAAGTGAAACAAAAATATCCCGGCAGTGGATAAAGATATATAATAGTGTTTGCGAGTCAAATTTATTTAAAACCACCTTTGTTCATGATTTTCTCAAGTCGGTATAGATAATTTGCATAAACCATGTACGTACATGTAACGTATATCTATTGAAAAACACAAGAAATGCATAGATCGTGGACTCGGAAAATATCTACTTTTTCTTAAAATGAAATTTTCTTCTTTTGATCTTTCGACTATTTTCTCACCAAACTATAGTTTGGCCTAACACTGAAAAAATACCGATGTGAAAATGAAGTGTGAAAAATTTTGCAGTGTAAAAAAGGTCGTGAATTTTGAATATGCAAATTTTCTACACCTTGTTCATTTCACATACACGAAAAGTATATATAAGTTGGCCAGCTACTATCTTTAAGCGAAAAACTTTCGCGTTTATTTTTGACTCTATTAATAGAGAGAACACGAGGTGTTGCTTCTAAAATAGACTTGCAACTTGAGATCCTCGTCCGAACTTGCCCCCTGTTTCAAGCCTAGTTGGCCCTCATGTTCCTGGTTTATTAAAAAGGCCTATCCAAAATATTTACTTGTTTTAAGAGAGTATGTAATGACAAACCATCGTGCGACATCCCTTTCTACTATGACGTCACATTTAAACAAAACTACGAGTTGGTTTTTATTTGACACATTCAAACACTGGAAGTTGTAGAAGGCAAATCAAAAGTGCCATGTATCCTAGATATGTAGGACATTGACTGTGTAGATCTTTATGTTTTGTTTGTGATTCTTAGTATTGTTTTTGGTTTTCTTAACTACAATCATTAGATCTTTTGATATATTTGACTTGAGGAACCTGCAAACATGTCCAATTAAACGTAAAGGAGCAACCCCGAATATAAATCACAATCGGCGTTTTTCCATTTATTTTCATTAATTTTTGGCACTTACGGGTTTAAAATAATATTTTCAAATTAAATAGAGGAATAGATGTTGTACACCTTGTTATATTTTCTTATTTTCCGTGAGCAACCAATGTTTGAAAAGTTGAATCTAGGGTTCGCCAATAAAGTTCAGGATCAGAATATCCAAATTTGAGCGACGTCAACCCAAGTTGAAACAATCGTAAGTCAGCTTTTTATTATATTGGATAGTTTAAAAGTTTTGTGTAATATGGGTGATTAAGTTCAATATACCCCGTTACGAGTATTCGAACAGCATCACATTTGTGCTAAACCAAAGATGTCAAACAACTACTTTATTGTAGATAAGCATTGTGTGTACGACTGGATTTTGTGTTTGTTTGATTTTTCGAAATTCCTATCGGTACTACATGTTTTATAAAAATACACATTTTACTTTTGTCTTTAAATTATGAAGGTCATGCTTATTTTTCAATCTGAAACAAAATGAACTTTTCATTGTCCTTTTTTTTTTCGGGGGGTCGAAAATATAAGGCTCCCTTGCTTATGTTGGAAAACATTTTTCGGCTACCATTCAGTTTACACTTTTTGTGTGCTGCATTGCATGTTCCCACGACAGTGGAAAAATGTTCTTATCAAATGTGGATTAATTCATTTTCGTGGGGGTCAAATTTTCATGATTTTCCTTAAAAATTACTTTCGTCCGAATTACTCCTCGTCATTGTCGTCTCATGTTCATCACTTCGATATAGCTAGATTAATGCTAATTTGTTGTAAAACACTAATTTGATTTGGTGACTTGCATCGACTCTTAAAAAAAACCACGAACATTTGAAACCCACGAAAACTAGTGACACCACTGTTTGCATGTATCAAAGAATTTGCAACTAAGAAAATCATCAACCCGTGAAGAAAAAAGATTACATACACTGCATGGTAGTAGAATCTAAACCAAAGTGAAACAAAAATATCCCGGCAGTGGATAAAGATATACAATAGTGTTTGCGAGTCAAATTTATTTAAAACCACCTTTGTTCATGATTTTCTCAAGTCGGTATAGATAATTTGCATAAACCATGTACGTACATGTAACGTATATCTATTGAAAAACACAAGAAATGCATAGATCGTGGACTCGGAAAATATCTACTTTTTCTTAAAATGAAATTTTCTTCTTTTGATCTTTCGACTATTTTCTCACCAAACTATAGTTTGGCCTAACACTGAAAAAATACCGATGTGAAAATGTAGTGTGAAAAATTTTGCAGTGTAAAAAAGGTCGTGAATTTTGAATATGCAAATTTTCTACACCTTGTTCATTTCACATACACGAAAAGTATATATAAGTTGGCCAGCTACTATCTTTAAGCGAAAAACTTTCGCGTTTATTTTTGACTCTATTAATAGAGAGAACACGAGGTGTTGCTCTTAAAATAGACTTGCAACTTGAGATCCTCGTCCGAACTTGCCCCCTGTTTCAAGCCTAGTTGGCCCTCATGTTCCTGGTTTATTAAAAAGGCCTATCCAAAATATTTACTTGTTTTAAGAGAGTATGTAATGACAAACCATCGTGCGACATCCCTTTCTACTATGACGTCACATTTAAACAAAACTACGAGTTGGTTTTTATTTGACACATTCAAACACTGGAGGTTGGAGAAGGCAAATCAAAAGTGCCATGTCTCCTAGATATGTAGGACATTGACTGTGTAGATCTTTATGTTTTGTTTGTGATTCTTAGTATTGTTTTTGGTTTTCTTAACTACAATCATTAGATCTTTTGATATATTTGACTTGAGGAACCTGCAAACATGTCCAATTAAACGTAAAGGAGCAACCCCGAATATAAATCACAATCGGCGTTTTTCCATTTATTTTCATTAATTTTTGGCACTTACGGGTTTAAAATAATATTTTCAAATTAAATAGAGGAATAGATGTTGTACACCTTGTTATATTTTCTTATTTTCCGTGAGCAACCAATGTTTGAAAAGTTGAATCTAGGGTTCGCCAATAAAGTTCAGGATCAGAATATCCAAATTTGAGCGACGTCAACCCAAGTTGAAACAATCGTAAGTCAGCTTTTTATTATATTGGATAGTTTAAAAGTTTTGTGTAATATGGGTGATTAAGTTCAATATACCCCGTTACGAGTATTCGAACAGCATCACATTTGTGCTAAACCAAAGATGTCAAACAACTACTTTATTGTAGATAAGCATTGTGTGTACGACTGGATTTTGTGTTTGTTTGATTTTTCGAAATTCCTATCGGTACTACATGTTTTATAAAAATACACATTTTACTTTTGTCTTTAAATTATGAAGGTCATGCTTATTTTTCAATCTGAAACAAAATGAACTTTTCATTGTCCTTTTTTTTTTCGGGGGGTCGAAAATATAAGGCTCCCTTGCTTATGTTGGAAAACATTTTTCGGCTACCATTCAGTTTACACTTTTTGTGTGCTGCATTGCATGTTCCCACGACAGTGGAAAAATGTTCTTATCAAATGTGGATTAATTCATTTTCGTGGGGGTCAAATTTTCATGATTTTCCTTAAAAATTACTTTCGTCCGAATTACTCCTCGTCATTGTCGTCTCATGTTCATCACTTCGATATAGCTAGATTAATGCTAATTTGTTGTAAAACACTAATTTGATTTGGTGACTTGCATCGACTCTTAAAAAAAACCACGAACATTTGAAACCCACGAAAACTAGTGACACCACTGTTTGCATGTATCAAAGAATTTGCAACTAAGAAAATCATCAACCCGTGAAGAAAAAAGATTACATACACTGCATGGTAGTAGAATCTAAACCAAAGTGAAACAAAAATATCCCGGCAGTGGATAAAGATATACAATAGTGTTTGCGAGTCAAATTTATTTAAAACCACCTTTGTTCATGATTTTCTCAAGTCGGTATAGATAATTTGCATAAACCATGTACGTACATGTAACGTATATCTATTGAAAAACACAAGAAATGCATAGATCGTGGACTGGGAAAATATCTACTTTTTCTTAAAATGAAATTTTCTTCTTTTGATCTTTCGACTATTTTCTCACCAAACTATAGTTTGGCCTAACACTGAAAAAATACCGATGTGAAAATGAAGTGTGAAAAATTTTGCAGTGTAAAAAAGGTCGTGAATTTTGAATATGCAAATTTTCTACACCTTGTTCATTTCACATACACGAAAAGTATGTATAAGTTGGCCAGCTACTATCTTTAAGCGAAAAACTTTCGCGTTTATTTTTGACTCTATTAATAGAGAGAACACGAGGTGTTGCTTCTAAAATAGACTTGCAACTTGAGATCCTCGTCCGAACTTGCCCGCTGTTTCAAGCCTAGTTGGCCCTCATGTTCCTGGTTTATTAAAAAGGCCTATCCAAAATATTTACTTGTTTTAAGAGAGTATGTAATGACAAACCATCGTGCGACATCCCTTTCTACTATGACGTCACATTTAAACAAAACTACGAGTTGGTTTTTATTTGACACATTCAAACACTGGAGGTTGGAGAAGGCAAATCAAAAGTGCCATGTATCCTAGATATGTAGGACATTGACTGTGTAGATCTTTATGTTTTGTTTGTGATTCTTAGTATTGTTTTTGGTTTTCTTAACTACAATCATTAGATCTTTTGATATATTTGACTTGAGGAACCTGCAAACATGTCCAATTAAACGTAAAGGAGCAACCCCGAATATAAATCACAATCGGCGTTTTTCCATTTATTTTCATTAATTTTTGGCACTTACGGGTTTAAAATAATATTTTCAAATTAAATAGAGGAATAGATGTTGTACACCTTGTTATATTTTCTTATTTTCCGTGAGCAACCAATGTTTGAAAAGTTGAATCTAGGGTTCGCCAATAAAGTTCAGGATCAGAATATCCAAATTTGAGCGACGTCAACCCAAGTTGAAACAATCGTAAGTCAGCTTTTTATTATATTGGATAGTTTAAAAGTTTTGTGTAATATGGGTGATTAAGTTCAATATACCCCGTTACGAGTATTCGAACAGCATCACATTTGTGCTAAACCAAAGATGTCAAACAACTACTTTATTGTAGATAAGCATTGTGTGTACGACTGGATTTTGTGTTTGTTTGATTTTTCGAAATTCCTATCGGTACTACATGTTTTATAAAAATACACATTTTACTTTTGTCTTTAAATTATGAAGGTCATGCTTATTTTTCAATCTGAAACAAAATGAACTTTTCATTGTCCTTTTTTTTTCGGGGGGTCGAAAATATAAGGCTCCCTTGCTTATGTTGGAAAACATTTTTCGGCTACCATTCAGTTTACACTTTTTGTGTGCTGCATTGCATGTTCCCACGACAGAGAAAATGTTCTTATCAAATGTGGATTAATTCATTTTCGTGGGGGTCAAATTTTCATGATTTTCCTTAACAATTACTTTCGTCCGAATTACTCCTCGTCATTGTCGTCTCATGTTCATCACTTCGATATAGCTAGATTAATGCTAATTTGTTGTAAAACACTAATTTGATTTGGCGACTTGCATCGACTCTTAAAAAAACCACGAACATTTGAAACCCACGAAAACTAGTGACACCACTGTTTGCATGTATCAAAGAATTTGCAACTAAGAAAATCATCAACCCGTGAAGAAAAAAGATTACATACACTGCATGGTAGTAGAATCTAAACCAAAGTGAAACAAAAATATCCCGGCAGTGGATAAAGATATACAATAGTGTTTGCGAGTCAAATTTATTTAAAACCACCTTTGTTCATGATTTTCTCAAGTCGGTATAGATAATTTGCATAAACCATGTACGTACATGTAACGTATATCTATTGAAAAACACAAGAAATGCATAGATCGTGGACTCGGAAAATATCTACTTTTTCTTAAAATGAAATTTTCTTCTTTTGATCTTTCGACTATTTTCTCACCAAACTATAGTTTGGCCTAACACTGAAAAAATACCGATGTGAAAATGTAGTGTGAAAAATTTTGCAGTGTAAAAAAGGTCGTGAATTTTGAATATGCAAATTTTCTACACCTTGTTCATTTCACATACACGAAAAGTATATATAAGTTGGCCAGCTACTATCTTTAAGCGAAAAACTTTCGCGTTTATTTTTGACTCTATTAATAGAGAGAACACGAGGTGTTGCTTCTAAAATAGACTTGCAACTTGAGATCCTCGTCCGAACTTGCCCGCTGTTTCAAGCCTAGTTGGCCCTCATGTTCCTGGTTTATTAAAAAGGCCTATCCAAAATATTTACTTGTTTTAAGAGAGTATGTAATGACAAACCATCGTGCGACATCCCTTTCTACTATGACGTCACATTTAAACAAAACTACGAGTTGGTTTTTATTTGACACATTCAAACACTGGAGGTTGGAGAAGGCAAATCAAAAGTGCCATGTATCCTAGATATGTAGGACATTGACTGTGTAGATCTTTATGTTTTGTTTGTGATTCTTAGTATTGTTTTTGGTTTTCTAAATGAATAAATGTTGTATATGGTATATGTATATTATTTAGAGATAATAGAATGGCGTGCAATTCTATTATCTCTATATATTTTACATATACCATATGTACTACCATGGCAACCACCATACCTTGTGTATCTTCGAGTCCGCCGAGGAATGATACCGATTCTACACTTATTTTAAAGCAGTATAAAAAAGGTCGAGAATTTTGAATATACAAATTTTCTACACCTTGTTCATTTCACATACACGAAAAGTATATATAAGTTGGCCAGCTACTATCTTTAAGCGAAAAACTTTCGCGTTTATTTTTGACTCTATTAATAGAGAGAACACGAGGTGTTGCTTCTAAAATAGACTTGCAACTTGAGATCCTCGTCCGAACTTGCCCGCTGTTTCAAGCCTAGTTGGCCCTCATGTTCCTGGTTTATTAAAAAGGCCTATCCAAAATATTTACTTGTTTTAAGAGAGTATGTAATGACAAACCATCGTGCGACATCCCTTTCTACTATGACGTCACATTTAAACAAAACTACGAGTTGGTTTTTATTTGACACATTCAAACACTGGAGGTTGGAGAAGGCAAATCAAAAGTGCCATGTATCCTAGATATGTAGGACATTGACTGTGTAGATCTTTATGTTTTGTTTGTGATTCTTAGTATTGTTTTTGGTTTTCTTAACTACAATCATTAGATCTTTTGATATATTTGACTTGAGGAACCTGCAAACATGTCCAATTACACGTAAAGGAGCAACCCCGAATATAAATCACAATCGGCGTTTTTCCATTTATTTTCATTAATTTTTGGCACTTACGGGTTTAAAATAATATTTTCAAATTAAATAGAGGAATAGATGTTGTACACCTTGTTATATTTTCTTATTTTCCGTGAGCAACCAATGTTTGAAAAGTTGAATCTAGGGTTCGCCAATAAAGTTCAGGATCAGAATATCCAAATTTGAGCGACGTCAACCCAAGTTGAAACAATCTTAAGTCAGCTTTTTATTATATTGGATAGTTTAAAAGTTTTGTGTAATATGGGTGATTAAGTTCAATATACCCCGTTACGAGTATTCGAACAGCATCACATTTGTGCTAAACCAAAGATGTCAAACAACTACTTTATTGTAGATAAGCATTGTGTGTACGACTGGATTTTGTGTTTGTTTGATTTTTCGAAATTCCTATCGGTACTACATGTTTTATAAAAATACACATTTTACTTTTGTCTTTAAATTATGAAGGTCATGCTTATTTTTCAATCTGAAACAAAATGAACTTTTCATTGTCCTTTTTTTTTCGGGGGGTCGAAAATATAAGGCTCCCTTGCTTATGTTGGAAAACATTTTTCGGCTACCATTCAGTTTACACTTTTTGTGTGCTGCATTGCATGTTCCCACGACAGTGGAAAAATGTTCTTATCAAATGTGGATTAATTCATTTTCGTGGGGGTCAAATTTTCATGATTTTCCTTAAAAATTACTTTCGTCCGAATTACTCCTCGTCATTGTCGTCACATGTTCATCACTTCGATATAGCTAGATTAATGCTAATTTGTTGTAAAACACTAATTTGATTTGGTGACTTGCATCGACTCTTAAAAAAAACCACGAACATTTGAAACCCACGAAAACTAGTGACACCACTGTTTGCATGTATCAAAGAATTTGCAACTAAGAAAATCATCAACCCGTGAAGAAAAAAGATTACATACACTGCATGGTAGTAGAATCTAAACCAAAGTGAAACAAAAATATCCCGGCAGTGGATAAAGATATATAATAGTGTTTGCGAGTCAAATTTATTTAAAACCACCTTTGTTCATGATTTTCTCAAGTCGGTATAGATAATTTGCATAAACCATGTACGTACATGTAACGTATATCTATTGAAAAACACAAGAAATGCATAGATCGTGGACTCGGAAAATATCTACTTTTTCTTAAAATGAAATTTTCTTCTTTTGATCTTTCGACTATTTTCTCACCAAACTATAGTTTGGCCTAACACTGAAAAAATACCGATGTGAAAATGTAGTGTGAAAAATTTTGCAGTGTAAAAAAGGTCGTGAATTTTGAATATGCAAATTTTCTACACCTTGTTCATTTCACATACACGAAAAGTATATATAAGTTGGCCAGCTACTATCTTTAAGCGAAAAACTTTCGCGTTTATTTTTGACTCTATTAATAGAGAGAACACGAGGTGTTGCTTCTAAAATAGACTTGCAACTTGAGATCCTCGTCCGAACTTGCCCGCTGTTTCAAGCCTAGTTGGCCCTCATGTTCCTGGTTTATTAAAAAGGCCTATCCAAAATATTTACTTGTTTTAAGAGAGTATGTAATGACAAACCATCGTGCGACATCCCTTTCTACTATGACGTCACATTTAAACAAAACTACGAGTTGGTTTTTATTTGACACATTCAAACACTGGAGGTTGGAGAAGGCAAATCAAAAGTGCCATGTATCCTAGATATGTAGGACATTGACTGTGTAGATCTTTATGTTTTGTTTGTGATTCTTAGTATTGTTTTTGGTTTTCTTAACTACAATCATTAGATCTTTTGATATATTTGACTTGAGGAACCTGCAAACATGTCCAATTACACGTAAAGGAGCAACCCCGAATATAAATCACAATCGGCGTTTTTCCATTTATTTTCATTAATTTTTGGCACTTACGGGTTTAAAATAATATTTTCAAATTAAATAGAGGAATAGATGTTGTACACCTTGTTATATTTTCTTATTTTCCGTGAGCAACCAATGTTTGAAAAGTTGAATCTAGGGTTCGCCAATAAAGTTCAGGATCAGAATATCCAAATTTGAGCGACGTCAACCCAAGTTGAAACAATCGTAAGTCAGCTTTTTATTATATTGGATAGTTTAAAAGTTTTGTGTAATATGGGTGATTAAGTTCAATATACCCCGTTACGAGTATTCGAACAGCATCACATTTGTGCTAAACCAAAGATGTCAAACAACTACTTTATTGTAGATAAGCATTGTGTGTACGACTGGATTTTGTGTTTGTTTGATTTTTCGAAATTCCTATCGGTACTACATGTTTTATAAAAATACACATTTTACTTTTGTCTTTAAATTATGAAGGTCATGCTTATTTTTCAATCTGAAACAAAATGAACTTTTCATTGTCCTTTTTTTTTCGGGGGGTCGAAAATATAAGGCTCCCTTGCTTATGTTGGAAAACATTTTTCGGCTACCATTCAGTTTACACTTTTTGTGTGCTGCATTGCATGTTCCCACGACAGTGGAAAAATGTTCTTATCAAATGTGGATTAATTCATTTTCGTGGGGGTCAAATTTTCATGATTTTCCTTAAAAATTACTTTCGTCCGAATTACTCCTCGTCATTGTCGTCTCATGTTCATCACTTCGATATAGCTAGATTAATGCTAATTTGTTGTAAAACACTAATTTGATTTGGTGACTTGCATCGACTCTTAAAAAAAACCACGAACATTTGAAACCCACGAAAACTAGTGACACCACTGTTTGCATGTATCAAAGAATTTGCAACTAAGAAAATCATCAACCCGTGAAGAAAAAAGATTACATACACTGCATGGTAGTAGAATCTAAACCAAAGTGAAACAAAAATATCCCGGCAGTGGATAAAGATATATAATAGTGTTTGCGAGTCAAATTTATTTAAAACCACCTTTGTTCATGATTTTCTCAAGTCGGTATAGATAATTTGCATAAACCATGTACGTACATGTAACGTATATCTATTGAAAAACACAAGAAATGCATAGATCGTGGACTCGGAAAATATCTACTTTTTCTTAAAATGAAATTTTCTTCTTTTGATCTTTCGACTATTTTCTCACCAAACTATAGTTTGGCCTAACACTGAAAAAATACCGATGTGAAAATGTAGTGTGAAAAATTTTGCAGTGTAAAAAAGGTCGTGAATTTTGAATATGCAAATTTTCTACACCTTGTTCATTTCACATACACGAAAAGTATATATAAGTTGGCCAGCTACTATCTTTAAGCGAAAAACTTTCGCGTTTATTTTTGACTCTATTAATAGAGAGAACACGAGGTGTTGCTTCTAAAATAGACTTGCAACTTGAGATCCTCGTCCGAACTTGCCCGCTGTTTCAAGCCTAGTTGGCCCTCATGTTCCTGGTTTATTAAAAAGGCCTATCCAAAATATTTACTTGTTTTAAGAGAGTATGTAATGACAAACCATCGTGCGACATCCCTTTCTACTATGACGTCACATTTAAACAAAACTACGAGTTGGTTTTTATTTGACACATTCAAACACTGGAGGTTGGAGAAGGCAAATCAAAAGTGCCATGTATCCTAGATATGTAGGACATTGACTGTGTAGATCTTTATGTTTTGTTTGTGATTCTTAGTATTGTTTTTGGTTTTCTAAATGAATAAATGTTGTATATGGTATATGTATATTATTTAGAGATAATAGAATGGCGTGCAATTCTATTATCTCTATATATTTTACATATACCATATGTACTACCATGGCAACCACCATACCTTGTGTATCTTCGAGTCCGCCGAGGAATGATACCGATTCTACACTTATTTTAAAGCAGTATAAAAAAGGTCGTGAATTTTGAATATACAAATTTTCTACACCTTGTTCATTTCACATACACGAAAAGTATATATAAGTTGGCCAGCTACTATCTTTAAGCGAAAAACTTTCGCGTTTATTTTTGACTCTATTAATAGAGAGAACACGAGGTGTTGCTTCTAAAATAGACTTGCAACTTGAGATCCTCGTCCGAACTTGCCCGCTGTTTCAAGCCTAGTTGGCCCTCATGTTCCTGGTTTATTAAAAAGGCCTATCCAAAATATTTACTTGTTTTAAGAGAGTATGTAATGACAAACCATCGTGCGACATCCCTTTCTACTATGACGTCACATTTAAACAAAACTACGAGTTGGTTTTTATTTGACACATTCAAACACTGGAGGTTGGAGAAGGCAAATCAAAAGTGCCATGTATCCTAGATATGTAGGACATTGACTGTGTAGATCTTTATGTTTTGTTTGTGATTCTTAGTATTGTTTTTGGTTTTCTTAACTACAATCATTAGATCTTTTGATATATTTGACTTGAGGAACCTGCAAACATGTCCAATTACACGTAAAGGAGCAACCCCGAATATAAATCACAATCGGCGTTTTTCCATTTATTTTCATTAATTTTTGGCACTTACGGGTTTAAAATAATATTTTCAAATTAAATAGAGGAATAGATGTTGTACACCTTGTTATATTTTCTTATTTTCCGTGAGCAACCAATGTTTGAAAAGTTGAATCTAGGGTTCGCCAATAAAGTTCAGGATCAGAATATCCAAATTTGAGCGACGTCAACCCAAGTTGAAACAATCTTAAGTCAGCTTTTTATTATATTGGATAGTTTAAAAGTTTTGTGTAATATGGGTGATTAAGTTCAATATACCCCGTTACGAGTATTCGAACAGCATCACATTTGTGCTAAACCAAAGATGTCAAACAACTACTTTATTGTAGATAAGCATTGTGTGTACGACTGGATTTTGTGTTTGTTTGATTTTTCGAAATTCCTATCGGTACTACATGTTTTATAAAAATACACATTTTACTTTTGTCTTTAAATTATGAAGGTCATGCTTATTTTTCAATCTGAAACAAAATGAACTTTTCATTGTCCTTTTTTTTTCGGGGGGTCGAAAATATAAGGCTCCCTTGCTTATGTTGGAAAACATTTTTCGGCTACCATTCAGTTTACACTTTTTGTGTGCTGCATTGCATGTTCCCACGACAGTGGAAAAATGTTCTTATCAAATGTGGATTAATTCATTTTCGTGGGGGTCAAATTTTCATGATTTTCCTTAAAAATTACTTTCGTCCGAATTACTCCTCGTCATTGTCGTCTCATGTTCATCACTTCGATATAGCTAGATTAATGCTAATTTGTTGTAAAACACTAATTTGATTTGGTGACTTGCATCGACTCTTAAAAAAAACCACGAACATTTGAAACCCACGAAAACTAGTGACACCACTGTTTGCATGTATCAAAGAATTTGCAACTAAGAAAATCATCAACCCGTGAAGAAAAAAGATTACATACACTGCATGGTAGTAGAATCTAAACCAAAGTGAAACAAAAATATCCCGGCAGTGGATAAAGATATATAATAGTGTTTGCGAGTCAAATTTATTTAAAACCACCTTTGTTCATGATTTTCTCAAGTCGGTATAGATAATTTGCATAAACCATGTACGTACATGTAACGTATATCTATTGAAAAACACAAGAAATGCATAGATCGTGGACTCGGAAAATATCTACTTTTTCTTAAAATGAAATTTTCTTCTTTTGATCTTTCGACTATTTTCTCACCAAACTATAGTTTGGCCTAACACTGAAAAAATACCGATGTGAAAATGTAGTGTGAAAAATTTTGCAGTGTAAAAAAGGTCGTGAATTTTGAATATGCAAATTTTCTACACCTTGTTCATTTCACATACACGAAAAGTATATATAAGTTGGCCAGCTACTATCTTTAAGCGAAAAACTTTCGCGTTTATTTTTGACTCTATTAATAGAGAGAACACGAGGTGTTGCTTCTAAAATAGACTTGCAACTTGAGATCCTCGTCCGAACTTGCCCGCTGTTTCAAGCCTAGTTGGCCCTCATGTTCCTGGTTTATTAAAAAGGCCTATCCAAAATATTTACTTGTTTTAAGAGAGTATGTAATGACAAACCATCGTGCGACATCCCTTTCTACTATGACGTCACATTTAAACAAAACTACGAGTTGGTTTTTATTTGACACATTCAAACACTGGAGGTTGGAGAAGGCAAATCAAAAGTGCCATGTATCCTAGATATGTAGGACATTGACTGTGTAGATCTTTATGTTTTGTTTGTGATTCTTAGTATTGTTTTTGGTTTTCTTAACTACAATCATTAGATCTTTTGATATATTTGACTTGAGGAACCTGCAAACATGTCCAATTACACGTAAAGGAGCAACCCCGAATATAAATCACAATCGGCGTTTTTCCATTTATTTTCATTAATTTTTGGCACTTACGGGTTTAAAATAATATTTTCAAATTAAATAGAGGAATAGATGTTGTACACCTTGTTATATTTTCTTATTTTCCGTGAGCAACCAATGTTTGAAAAGTTGAATCTAGGGTTCGCCAATAAAGTTCAGGATCAGAATATCCAAATTTGAGCGACGTCAACCCAAGTTGAAACAATCGTAAGTCAGCTTTTTATTATATTGGATAGTTTAAAAGTTTTGTGTAATATGGGTGATTAAGTTCAATATACCCCGTTACGAGTATTCGAACAGCATCACATTTGTGCTAAACCAAAGATGTCAAACAACTACTTTATTGTAGATAAGCATTGTGTGTACGACTGGATTTTGTGTTTGTTTGATTTTTCGAAATTCCTATCGGTACTACATGTTTTATAAAAATACACATTTTACTTTTGTCTTTAAATTATGAAGGTCATGCTTATTTTTCAATCTGAAACAAAATGAACTTTTCATTGTCCTTTTTTTTTCGGGGGGTCGAAAATATAAGGCTCCCTTGCTTATGTTGGAAAACATTTTTCGGCTACCATTCAGTTTACACTTTTTGTGTGCTGCATTGCATGTTCCCACGACAGTGGAAAAATGTTCTTATCAAATGTGGATTAATTCATTTTCGTGGGGGTCAAATTTTCATGATTTTCCTTAAAAATTACTTTCGTCCGAATTACTCCTCGTCATTGTCGTCTCATGTTCATCACTTCGATATAGCTAGATTAATGCTAATTTGTTGTAAAACACTAATTTGATTTGGTGACTTGCATCGACTCTTAAAAAAAACCACGAACATTTGAAACCCACGAAAACTAGTGACACCACTGTTTGCATGTATCAAAGAATTTGCAACTAAGAAAATCATCAACCCGTGAAGAAAAAAGATTACATACACTGCATGGTAGTAGAATCTAAACCAAAGTGAAACAAAAATATCCCGGCAGTGGATAAAGATATATAATAGTGTTTGCGAGTCAAATTTATTTAAAACCACCTTTGTTCATGATTTTCTCAAGTCGGTATAGATAATTTGCATAAACCATGTACGTACATGTAACGTATATCTATTGAAAAACACAAGAAATGCATAGATCGTGGACTCGGAAAATATCTACTTTTTCTTAAAATGAAATTTTCTTCTTTTGATCTTTCGACTATTTTCTCACCAAACTATAGTTTGGCCTAACACTGAAAAAATACCGATGTGAAAATGTAGTGTGAAAAATTTTGCAGTGTAAAAAAGGTCGTGAATTTTGAATATGCAAATTTTCTACACCTTGTTCATTTCACATACACGAAAAGTATATATAAGTTGGCCAGCTACTATCTTTAAGCGAAAAACTTTCGCGTTTATTTTTGACTCTATTAATAGAGAGAACACGAGGTGTTGCTTCTAAAATAGACTTGCAACTTGAGATCCTCGTCCGAACTTGCCCGCTGTTTCAAGCCTAGTTGGCCCTCATGTTCCTGGTTTATTAAAAAGGCCTATCCAAAATATTTACTTGTTTTAAGAGAGTATGTAATGACAAACCATCGTGCGACATCCCTTTCTACTATGACGTCACATTTAAACAAAACTACGAGTTGGTTTTTATTTGACACATTCAAACACTGGAGGTTGGAGAAGGCAAATCAAAAGTGCCATGTATCCTAGATATGTAGGACATTGACTGTGTAGATCTTTATGTTTTGTTTGTGATTCTTAGTATTGTTTTTGGTTTTCTTAACTACAATCATTAGATCTTTTGATATATTTGACTTGAGGAACCTGCAAACATGTCCAATTACACGTAAAGGAGCAACCCCGAATATAAATCACAATCGGCGTTTTTCCATTTATTTTAATTAATTTTTGGCACTTACGGGTTTAAAATAATATTTTCAAATTAAATAGAGGAATAGATGTTGTACACCTTGTTATATTTTCTTATTTTCCGTGAGCAACCAATGTTTGAAAAGTTGAATCTAGGGTTCGCCAATAAAGTTCAGGATCAGAATATCCAAATTTGAGCGACGTCAACCCAAGTTGAAACAATCGTAAGTCAGCTTTTTATTATATTGGATAGTTTAAAAGTTTTGTGTAATATGGGTGATTAAGTTCAATATACCCCGTTACGAGTATTCGAACAGCATCACATTTGTGCTAAACCAAAGATGTCAAACAACTACTTTATTGTAGATAAGCATTGTGTGTACGACTGGATTTTGTGTTTGTTTGATTTTTCGAAATTCCTATCGGTACTACATGTTTTATAAAAATACACATTTTACTTTTGTCTTTAAATTATGAAGGTCATGCTTATTTTTCAATCTGAAACAAAATGAACTTTTCATTGTCCTTTTTTTTTTCGGGGGGTCGAAAATATAAGGCTCCCTTGCTTATGTTGGAAAACATTTTTCGGCTACCATTCAGTTTACACTTTTTGTGTGCTGCATTGCATGTTCCCACGACAGTGGAAAAATGTTCTTATCAAATGTGGATTAATTCATTTTCGTGGGGGTCAAATTTTCATGATTTTCCTTAAAAAATACTTTCGTCCGAATTACTCCTCGTCATTGTCGTCTCATGTTCATCACTTCGATATAGCTAGATTAATGCTAATTTGTTGTAAAACACTAATTTGATTTGGTGACTTGCATCGACTCTTAAAAAAAACCACGAACATTTGAAACCCACGAAAACTAGTGACACCACTGTTTGCATGTATCAAAGAATTTGCAACTAAGAAAATCATCAACCCGTGAAGAAAAAAGATTACATACACTGCATGGTAGTAGAATCTAAACCAAAGTGAAACAAAAATATCCCGGCAGTGGATAAAGATATATAATAGTGTTTGCGAGTCAAATTTATTTAAAACCACCTTTGTTCATGATTTTCTCAAGTCGGTATAGATAATTTGCATAAACCATGTACGTACATGTAACGTATATCTATTGAAAAACACAAGAAATGCATAGATCGTGGACTCGGAAAATATCTACTTTTTCTTAAAATGAAATTTTCTTCTTTTGATCTTTCGACTATTTTCTCACCAAACTATAGTTTGGCCTAACACTGAAAAAATACCGATGTGAAAATGTAGTGTGAAAAATTTTGCAGTGTAAAAAAGGTCGTGAATTTTGAATATGCAAATTTTCTACACCTTGTTCATTTCACATACACGAAAAGTATATATAAGTTGGCCAGCTACTATCTTTAAGCGAAAAACTTTCGCGTTTATTTTTGACTCTATTAATAGAGAGAACACGAGGTGTTGCTTCTAAAATAGACTTGCAACTTGAGATCCTCGTCCGAACTTGCCCGCTGTTTCAAGCCTAGTTGGCCCTCATGTTCCTGGTTTATTAAAAAGGCCTATCCAAAATATTTACTTGTTTTAAGAGAGTATGTAATGACAAACCATCGTGCGACATCCCTTTCTACTATGACGTCACATTTAAACAAAACTACGAGTTGGTTTTTATTTGACACATTCAAACACTGGAGGTTGGAGAAGGCAAATCAAAAGTGCCATGTATCCTAGATATGTAGGACATTGACCGTGTAGATCTTTATGTTTTGTTTGTGATTCTTAGTATTGTTTTTGGTTTTCTTAACTACAATCATTAGATCTTTTGATATATTTGACTTGAGGAACCTGCAAACATGTCCAATTAAACGTAAAGGAGCAACCCCGAATATAAATCACAATCGGCGTTTTTCCATTTATTTTCATTAATTTTTGGCACTTACGGGTTTAAAATAATATTTTCAAATTAAATAGAGGAATAGATGTTGTACATCTTGTTATATTTTCTTATTTTCCGTGAGCAACCAATGTTTGAAAAGTTGAATCTAGGGTTCGCCAATAAAGTTAAGGATCAGAATATCCAAATTTGAGCGACGTCAACCCAAGTTGAAACAATCGTAAGTCAGCTTTTTATTATATTGGATAGTTTAAAAGTTTTGTGTAATATGGGTGATTAAGTTCAATATACCCCGTTACGAGTATTCGAACAGCATCACATTTGTGCTAAACCAAAGATGTCAAACAACTACTTTATTGTAGATAAGCATTGTGTGTACGACTGGATTTTGTGTTTGTTTGATTTTTCGAAATTCCTATCGGTACTACATGTTTTATAAAAATACACATTTTACTTTTGTCTTTAAATTATGAAGGTCATGCTTATTTTTCAATCTGAAACAAAATGAACTTTTCATTGTCCTTTTTTTTTCGGGGGGTCGAAAATATAAGGCTCCCTTGCTTATGTTGGAAAACATTTTTCGGCTACCATTCAGTTTACACTTTTTGTGTGCTGCATTGCATGTTCCCACGACAGTGAAAAAATGTTCTTATCAAATGTGGATTAATTCATTTTCGTGGGGGTCAAATTTTCATGATTTTCCTTAAAAATTACTTTCGTCCGAATTACTCCTCGTCATTGTCGTCTCATGTTCATCACTTCGATATAGCTAGATTAATGCTAATTTGTTGTAAAACACTAATTTGATTTGGTGACTTGCATCGACTCTTAAAAAAAACCACGAACATTTGAAACCCACGAAAACTAGTGACACCACTGTTTGCATGTATCAAAGAATTTGCAACTAAGAAAATCATCAACCCGTGAAGAAAAAAGATTACATACACTGCATGGTAGTAGAATCTAAACCAAAGTGAAACAAAAATATCCCGGCAGTGGATAAAGATATATAATAGTGTTTGCGAGTCAAATTTATTTAAAACCACCTTTGTTCATGATTTTCTCAAGTCGGTATAGATAATTTGCATAAACCATGTACGTACATGTAACGTATATCTATTGAAAAACACAAGAAATGCATAGATCGTGGACTCGGAAAATATCTACTTTTTCTTAAAATGAAATTTTCTTCTTTTGATCTTTCGACTATTTTCTCACCAAACTATAGTTTGGCCTAACACTGAAAAAATACCGATGTGAAAATGTAGTGTGAAAAATTTTGCAGTGTAAAAAAGGTCGTGAATTTTGAATATGCAAATTTTCTACACCTTGTTCATTTCACATACACGAAAAGTATATATAAGTTGGCCAGCTACTATCTTTAAGCGAAAAACTTTCGCGTTTATTTTTGACTCTATTAATAGAGAGAACACGAGGTGTTGCTTCTAAAATAGACTTGCAACTTGAGATCCTCGTCCGAACTTGCCCGCTGTTTCAAGCCTAGTTGGCCCTCATGTTCCTGGTTTATTAAAAAGGCCTATCCAAAATATTTACTTGTTTTAAGAGAGTATGTAATGACAAACCATCGTGCGACATCCCTTTCTACTATGACGTCACATTTAAACAAAACTACGAGTTGGTTTTTATTTGACACATTCAAACACTGGAGGTTGGAGAAGGCAAATCAAAAGTGCCATGTATCCTAGATATGTAGGACATTGACTGTGTAGATCTTTATGTTTTGTTTGTGATTCTTAGTATTGTTTTTGGTTTTCTTAACTACAATCATTAGATCTTTTGATATATTTGACTTGAGGAACCTGCAAACATGTCCAATTACACGTAAAGGAGCAACCCCGAATATAAATCACAATCGGCGTTTTTCCATTTATTTTCATTAATTTTTGGCACTTACGGGTTTAAAATAATATTTTCAAATTAAATAGAGGAATAGATGTTGTACACCTTGTTATATTTTCTTATTTTCCGTGAGCAACCAATGTTTGAAAAGTTGAATCTAGGGTTCGCCAATAAAGTTCAGGATCAGAATATCCAAATTTGAGCGACGTCAACCCAAGTTGAAACAATCGTAAGTCAGCTTTTTATTATATTGGATAGTTTAAAAGTTTTGTGTAATATGGGTGATTAAGTTCAATATACCCCGTTACGAGTATTCGAACAGCATCACATTTGTGCTAAACCAAAGATGTCAAACAACTACTTTATTGTAGATAAGCATTGTGTGTACGACTGGATTTTGTGTTTGTTTGATTTTTCGAAATTCCTATCGGTACTACATGTTTTATAAAAATACACATTTTACTTTTGTCTTTAAATTATGAAGGTCATGCTTATTTTTCAATCTGAAACAAAATGAACTTTTCATTGTCCTTTTTTTTTCGGGGGGTCGAAAATATAAGGCTCCCTTGCTTATGTTGGAAAACATTTTTCGGCTACCATTCAGTTTACACTTTTTGTGTGCTGCATTGCATGTTCCCACGACAGTGGAAAAATGTTCTTATCAAATGTGGATTAATTCATTTTCGTGGGGGTCAAATTTTCATGATTTTCCTTAAAAATTACTTTCGTCCGAATTACTCCTCGTCATTGTCGTCTCATGTTCATCACTTCGATATAGCTAGATTAATGCTAATTTGTTGTAAAACACTAATTTGATTTGGTGACTTGCATCGACTCTTAAAAAAAACCACGAACATTTGAAACCCACGAAAACTAGTGACACCACTGTTTGCATGTATCAAAGAATTTGCAACTAAGAAAATCATCAACCCGTGAAGAAAAAAGATTACATACACTGCATGGTAGTAGAATCTAAACCAAAGTGAAACAAAAATATCCCGGCAGTGGATAAAGATATATAATAGTGTTTGCGAGTCAAATTTATTTAAAACCACCTTTGTTCATGATTTTCTCAAGTCGGTATAGATAATTTGCATAAACCATGTACGTACATGTAACGTATATCTATTGAAAAACACAAGAAATGCATAGATCGTGGACTCGGAAAATATCTACTTTTTCTTAAAATGAAATTTTCTTCTTTTGATCTTTCGACTATTTTCTCACCAAACTATAGTTTGGCCTAACACTGAAAAAATACCGATGTGAAAATGTAGTGTGAAAAATTTTGCAGTGTAAAAAAGGTCGTGAATTTTGAATATGCAAATTTTCTACACCTTGTTCATTTCACATACACGAAAAGTATATATAAGTTGGCCAGCTACTATCTTTAAGCGAAAAACTTTCGCGTTTATTTTTGACTCTATTAATAGAGAGAACACGAGGTGTTGCTTCTAAAATAGACTTGCAACTTGAGATCCTCGTCCGAACTTGCCCGCTGTTTCAAGCCTAGTTGGCCCTCATGTTCCTGGTTTATTAAAAAGGCCTATCCGAAATATTTACTTGTTTTAAGAGAGTATGTAATGACAAACCATCGTGCGACATCCCTTTCTACTATGACGTCACATTTAAACAAAACTACGAGTTGGTTTTTATTTGACACATTCAAACACTGGAGGTTGGAGAAGGCAAATCAAAAGTGCCATGTATCCTAGATATGTAGGACATTGACTGTGTAGATCTTTATGTTTTGTTTGTGATTCTTAGTATTGTTTTTGGTTTTCTTAACTACAATCATTAGATCTTTTGATATATTTGACTTGAGGAACCTGCAAACATGTCCAATTACACGTAAAGGAGCAACCCCGAATATAAATCACAATCGGCGTTTTTCCATTTATTTTCATTAATTTTTGGCACTTACGGGTTTAAAATAATATTTTCAAATTAAATAGAGGAATAGATGTTGTACACCTTGTTATATTTTCTTATTTTCCGTGAGCAACCAATGTTTGAAAAGTTGAATCTAGGGTTCGCCAATAAAGTTCAGGATCAGAATATCCAAATTTGAGCGACGTCAACCCAAGTTGAAACAATCGTAAGTCAGCTTTTTATTATATTGGATAGTTTAAAAGTTTTGTGTAATATGGGTGATTAAGTTCAATATACCCCGTTACGAGTATTCGAACAGCATCACATTTGTGCTAAACCAAAGATGTCAAACAACTACTTTATTGTAGATAAGCATTGTGTGTACGACTGGATTTTGTGTTTGTTTGATTTTTCGAAATTCCTATCGGTACTACATGTTTTATAAAAATACACATTTTACTTTTGTCTTTAAATTATGAAGGTCATGCTTATTTTTCAATCTGAAACAAAATGAACTTTTCATTGTCCTTTTTTTTTCGGGGGGTCGAAAATATAAGGCTCCCTTGCTTATGTTGGAAAACATTTTTCGGCTACCATTCAGTTTACACTTTTTGTGTGCTGCATTGCATGTTCCCACGACAGTGGAAAAATGTTCTTATCAAATGTGGATTAATTCATTTTCGTGGGGGTCAAATTTTCATGATTTTCCTTAAAAATTACTTTCGTCCGAATTACTCCTCGTCATTGTCGTCTCATGTTCATCACTTCGATATAGCTAGATTAATGCTAATTTGTTGTAAAACACTAATTTGATTTGGTGACTTGCATCGACTCTTAAAAAAAACCACGAACATTTGAAACCCACGAAAACTAGTGACACCACTGTTTGCATGTATCAAAGAATTTGCAACTAAGAAAATCATCAACCCGTGAAGAAAAAAGATTACATACACTGCATGGTAGTAGAATCTAAACCAAAGTGAAACAAAAATATCCCAGCAGTGGATAAAGATATATAATAGTGTTTGCGAGTCAAATTTATTTAAAACCACCTTTGTTCATGATTTTCTCAAGTCGGTATAGATAATTTGCATAAACCATGTACGTACATGTAACGTATATCTATTGAAAAACACAAGAAATGCATAGATCGTGGACTCGGAAAATATCTACTTTTTCTTAAAATGAAATTTTCTTCTTTTGATCTTTCGACTATTTTCTCACCAAACTATAGTTTGCAGGGGGTCCAATGTAATTGGTAAGTGCAGAGCGTAATTTGGTAAGTGACGTCAAATATGGCGGATAAACACCGCTTCGATCGTCAACGGTGAGTTTTCTTTTCGATTTTATATGAGTTGTGTATATCTAAGGAATAAACTTACCTTGCCTTTCGGCAACTATGAGTTATGAGAAGTAGTTCATATCAAAACTTCGAAGCAGGTTTTGCATTTTAAAAAGCTATTGAACAAAAACCGACCGCTTGACACGCACTTTTTTTGTCACGTCAACTACAAAGCCTTTGTTTCAGTAACTTGTACCACAAACCTTATGTTTGATGGGTTTTTTCTGTCAGTCTACACACATGGATTTTTCCAAATATCGTTTTCTGTAATAATGACACGTCATTTTTGACATATTTATAATTATTTAATTTTTTGGTAAGTGCAAGTCGGTGTACACAACGAAATTGGTAATGTTTACTTAACGTTATAAATCACATGTACATTCGAATGTACAAATAAACAAGCTTGAGTATTTTGCATTTCATTTTATATCGCCTGCAACGTGTTGCAGATGCGACAAATACAGGGTTACTTTGGCACCATCCGTCGTCTTGCGTTGTCGTCCTGCGACGTCACAAAAATTTTCGTCACAGTTTTCCATGCAACTCATGCCACAACATGTTGATATTTGGTATGTAGCTTCATCCCATTGTACTATAAGGTGGGGGGCATAAGGTGTAAAGCAATCTTATGCCGGAAACATTGCTACTTCTTTAAACACGCAGGTGACATACGTCTTCCATTGAAGTTTTTATATTATACTCCTTTAAAACCATCTATGCTAAGGCTGCTGGCGGTCGTCCATTGTGCATGTTTTTCTAAATTGCCGTTTAATTGTGGGTTGTTTCGCGTACACTTATTCCACATCTCATTTTTTTCTATTAAACCAATTAATTTGATATTTTCCGACAATGACTAATGTATTGTATATATATAATGCTTTAATTTATCAGTTTCATGCCAGTTTTATTTTATGATATGATTAATTTAATACCCTTCGCCTTCGTCAATAAAATAAGATGCTTAATATCATAGTGTGTCATATACATCAGCAGGAAAATGAGGATGCAACATTTATATGTAGATTCAGTTTAATAAGTTTTTTCGTACAGCCATGACAGTGGCTACGACTAATGCGATAGTTTTCCCTCAACGAAAGTACAACTTACTGCTCTACTCATGCGAATTCAAAAATTTTAAACTAAAGGGCTATTTAACTTAGAGGGGGCCCTGAAAATATGTTTGTGAAATGTAATAAAAAATGTTGTTGGCAATAGAGGGTACGAAAAAAATCACGTCTGAAGAAGGATTTCTGCTGTAATGAAAAACATATTCTGTCGCGACGCCTTCAAAAAATAAAGTTTGAAAACATTAATATTTTTTCCGCGAAAAAAAAATCTGGTTAAAGGTTAAACCCACCCCCTTTAAAGTTGAATGGTCCGTCCCTAGCTGCCTTTTTCCTTTACGTGCAAATAAATCTCAACACTTTGCAAATTAAACATATTTCACATCTTCATAAATACTTTGTCCCTTTTAATAATCTGAAAGTGAATATATACTTATTTCTTTTTTCAATAGGGCTCAAGACCAAACAAATTATATATACTAAGTATATATTACTGTTTTTTTTTCTTTTGCAGCAAAATGAATGTATGTGATGTGTGTGGACTTGGTTTTGCCTCTAAATTCTCTTTAAATAGACACGGGACAATTCACATCAATGAAAAGAAGTATACATGCGATCAGTGTGGAATATCCTACACAAATAAAGATTCCCTTGAAGGGCATCTTACCTCTAGTCACGAGGAACCAAAACGTTTCAAGTGTAGCCATTGCTTGAAGGGTTTTGTTTTTAAAAAGAATCTGCGGTATCATTTAAATAATAATGTGTGTCGCAAAGAAGGTGCTTCATTGATAAGGTCATTTCAGTGCGACCACTGTAACAAAAACTTTAGAAGAAGGGCTGAGCTGAAACAACACATGACAATGCATCGGGAGCCTACTTTGATGTGTGAGCATTGTGCCGCCACTTTTAAATGGCGATCGTCGTGGAGGATTCATCAAAGGAATTGCGTTAAAAAACAAGCTGACTGATTCATAACAGAGTTATTTATGTATTAATTGTGCGTGCTGAGATGCATTTTATATGATCTACCTTGTTTTTTATTCTTTTTTTAAAATTCATTTATGTTTTTATTGTGCTAAGATGCATTTTACATGATTTATCTCGTTTTTTTTTTACATTTTTTTAAATGTTATGCCAAGATATGGTACTTTGTTGATTATTTTGAGATTAATAAAAGATTATTGATTCATTTTTTTTCATGACTTTACGTCTTTGTGTATCCTTATATAAGTTATATACCCGAATGATCACCAACATCAACAATGGTGAGCACAGGATGCCCTCCCTTCCCTTTCCCTTATGAGAGACGAAATTGCTGTGTCCAAAAAAATACTGATTTGGAATATTCAGTGCAAAAATGCCCTTCCCAAACAAACAAAAAAAGAAAATAAAAACAGGTTATCATGTTTAATCTGTTTGTGTATGGATACTATTTTTGTATACATACAAGAATTATTTTAAAGATTGGATTTCCATTTACTTAATACATAACATAACAACTCAAATAAATATTTAGGCTGGGTTGCTTTGCTGCTGAATATATACACAAGCAATACGTAAAAAGATGTATACTATTTTTTTTTCAAATTGGCTCCATTTCTCCGTCATTTGCAGTTACCCATGACATGTAATACTTTTCCAGCTTATAGCTTTTGACATTTTCCTTTGTATGTCACATAGTTTGTTAGCGAAACTCCTTCCTTTAACTAATGTAAAGAATTCCACGAGAAACTTATATATAGAAAGTATACTATATGTATTTGTCCACAGTAAATTCAAAGAAGCAAAAAGGTACTAATGAGGCATTCGAATGTCAAAAGTCAAAACTGACGAAGACAAAACCAGTAAATACGAACGAGAACAACATTAAGAAACATACAACATTAACACAAAACAACTGAATGCCAATCAACGACACACGAAATCTGCAAGTCTTAATGACAGTGAACTCAGGCCCCACATTAGGGTAAGCGATCCCTGCTTGCTATGGCACACGCATTGCCACTGGGCAATTTGGCTAGTCAAATCCGATAAAGGAGGAAAAACAAGACCCTATGACAAACCAACATCTGCTCTCTCCTTAGAGAGATAGAAATCCCATATCTGTCTTGTACTGTTGAATGTTGTAGAAGTAATTATTTTGATCAGAATTTTCATGTAAGTTCTAATTTTTCAACATTTTCAAAAACTGATCAATTGGATTCCATGAAACTTGGTATGTTGCTCAGACTAGTGTTATTATCCAGTCTGAAATAAAAAAATAGGGCAAACTGTTCAGTCTATCTATTTTAAATACAACAGATATAATAAAAAGTTATATCAAATCGTCTTCTGTTAAACCCATTCTAAGTGACGGCAAAATTCTCGACTCGTCTACTTTATAGTGAAATCGAACTGGTTGCACCCCTTTCGGTTTCTCGTGGAGACTGGATATCTTTCCTTTCTTTTTTGATGAAGCTGCAATTTCATCAAACAAATGATTCCTGAAAAATACGTTAACGTTAATTTATTATTTTGTTAAATATTTTATCTGTTCTATATGAGCAATAGAAACTAATATTTTCGCATCTTTGATAGTTTGATGCTTGTAGTACCTTGCATTGACCTTGATTGCAAAACCATTATAAATATTCATAGGGCAAGGGATTAAAAAGTAGCCTCAAGTTTATGGGAGAATTTTGACCGTGTTGTTGCGTTTGTTGCTTTGTTGTCGTAGGACTGTGCTAGTCTTGTCTCTGAATAAAAAAAAAAGTGATAAATGCTACAGAATTATTATTAAGACAATGAGATGTATTACTCTATTTTATTCGCAAGGTTGGGCGGAGCTTAATTTTCTCTATCTTTTAGGTAAGATTTAAACGAAGAAGGCCGAAATAATTGACCCGTGACCAACCCGGTCAATAAAATAGAGTAACAAGGTCAAAACATGTTACCTTGGCACGATATCTGAAATGCACATTTGCTCTATAATTCCAGTATTGTTGTTGTATTCTCTTGTGACTGAAGCTGTTTGCATTTCGTATGCTCGAGCTTTTGAAGTTTGCATCTGAAACTTTCTAAAAAAAAATAATAAACCTTAATCACGAATCATCGCAACGGTAATGTGATGACTAGTAATCCAAAGCAAAAATAACCACAGCAAAATTCAAATCATTCACTTTGTGTAAAGTGTTGTACCGGACTTAAAAACGATAGATTTGATTTGTTTTACATCAGTCGATAGTTGGTTCGATTCTTTGCGAGCTGTAAGTTTCTTCAGTTTATTTTGACTTTTGGCCAATCTCGAACACTGGCCTCTTCAAGGCTGTTGGCGATTTACATCGTGGTTTAAATTTATGATTGTTTATGTGGGCTGTTTCGCGTGCAAAAAATCCACATCTCATTTTGTTTATTTACAAAATAAGACTGTTAATTTGATTTAAGTACGTTTGACGGAAATTAATTTAATACCTCAATTCATTTTTTAATTAAAAAAAAAGTCTTAATATAAAGACTGTTCTTTTTATAAAAAAAGGTTTTAAAAAATCTATTTTTTTAGGATTCAGATTTGCACTGCATTTTAGGGTTGTATAAAAAAAATACAAAAAATATATCAATTAAAATCAAATTGAAATATTCATTTTGGCCGATGGTTAAAGTTCATCATTAAAAATAATATGTACTTTTTTTAATAGGCCATAATTGTTTTACAAATTATTTAACAGATTAAATCTAACAAAATTTGCTCTAAATACAAGCTCTTTGTAAATAGGACTTATCAATAAATCCTTTTAATTCAACTTCACCTATTAACATTCCGAAACCTAGAACTTTTCTAAGGCAGCAACTGTTTGGAATTCTGGGGGGGGTGGATTTTAGCCCCTCGACAATTTTTTTTTCAAAATTTTTCGAAGACGAGAATTTTTTTTTGAACGACACCAAAAACAATTTTTTTATTCGCAATTTTGTTTACGCTGTGTAGCCCAGGCCCACAAAAACCATTTATTTTTTTTTCTTTCTGGGCCAAAAAATTGAAAACAATTTTTTTCTTCAAAAAATCCATACCCCCATACCCCCACATAATTTCAAATGGTTGCTGCCTAAGCTTAAACATACCTATTTGGATTGAAACGCATCCCATGAAGATGTGAAATCTTTGCCATGTCGTTCCTTAGACTTGTTCCGTTAGGGACTCCATTATTAGTCTGTGCATATTCAGCCAGCTCACCCATGAAGTTTTCTGCTACCAAAGTAGATACTGATCTCCAATTATATGATCCTCCTTTAGTTAATGCATACAACAATATATGAGCGTCTATACTGCATACGAGACCTTCGTAAGTAACTCTTGGGATTCCTCTCACGTACATAGTTGGCGGCGGAAAACGATAAAAACTGTAATTTTCAAGCAGCCATTCTCTAAGCATTAAACTTCTCTTGCACCTTTCAAACGCAGATAAGCCAGGATTATCTTCTGCCTCGTGCCAATGTCTAAAGACACGACAAAAGCGTGCTTCTTCCGTATCCCCGTTTTCAATCATTTGTAATTCAACATCTTCGTCAAACATTGTTCTAACGTATGCATCACTCTGCTGGTGCATTATTTTGCCATCGTCTTGAACAGAAAGAAGTGCAAGTGATAAGTTGGTCTTATTTGATTTAGCAACTTTTATCCATGCTGAAATTTTGATTCTCTCTAACCCATTACGAATCAGCTTCGCTTTAATGTTCGTCCTGATGTGAGTGCCATCCATAACTCGAACTTCTAGCTGCTTTCTTGGCTCACTATACATAGGTTTATATAAAGGTTTGAATTTAATGTGTTGCTGACCATCAATGCTACTTAAACTTATCACTTCTGTGACAGTTGAATTTTCATAAAATTGTTTGTTGTAAACAGGCCAAACACTTTGGCAATATGCTACAGCTAAAACATGTTTGGGATACTTTTTGCTTTTGATTACAGATTTACACATATCCTGCAATGATTGAATTTTCCTTGGTCTACTTTTTCTTTGAGTCGTTGGAAGTTTATCACATAGACCCAAAATACTACACAATTCGTTTATCTTTTCTGCTTTTGGAAGAGACTGAGGAATGTTAGGTATTTCATACGATGCCGACTTGAATCTTATATTAAGATATTTAATTATGTCTCGAAGCTCATATGCAGTAGTTTCTTTGTTAATTTCTGTTGCTGAAGAGAATATCTTTTTGATAAAATCTTCATCGTGTTTCTCCCATTTTGATTTTCTTTTTCCATCAAGTAGAAGGTTAAACATTACACGAAAGTCTTCTGTTGTCAGTAGAAAAATCCTTCCATTTGTCGAAATATCACCACCGTTCATCTGATGGTCGGTTTCGACTGAATGATCGATTTCTAACGCCGTACTAGTTTCATCGGTTTCTTGTTCAGTTCCTTGTGGTTGTGATGATGCTTCACCAATTTCAAATTCCCGCTCAACAAAACTGTCATTTTCTGTATTGTCGTTTATCATTTCTGTCAAAGCCTCCACAGTTTCTTCCCCAAGATTTTCAAACTGACATTGTATCATTGATTCATTGCTTGAACTTTTTTCTGCCTTATCTGTCGCGCTCTTTTGCTTAAAAAGAGAAATGGGTGTGGAAAGTGGGCCATATTCCTGGTTTTTATATTCAACAACTATTCTGTTACTTGCTGCAGTTTCTAAAATATTGTCCACGGAGAGTAAGCAATCACTTACATAATAATAGTTACATTGTCCAAACATTTCTAGAAGTATGGCAAGGAGGTCATTTTTGGATTTGTGTTTTACTTCAGACCACAGTTTTCGCTGCATTTCGAACAAAGTCAAAGGGTCACCATTGTCATTAGTGTCTTTAAGATGGGCAAACTGACCATCAAATGTTACACATGGTACATGAGCTTTCTTTTCATAACACGCATCTAATACCCTTTCTAATAAGCGTCTGGCAGTTGATATTGTCAAACTGTAACCTTTGATCAAGTAGGCGATTGGTAACCCATGACATATTTCTCTGTTCCAATACCTATTCATGTCACTCATAAGATAAACCAGAACCTCGGCTGCAGTCGGTTTAAGAAGAGCATATGCCTTGGCTACAGCGCTCAGTGTTTTCAGTATAGAATTTATCAAAAATGCAATAGCCAAATCACTGTATTCTTCCTCATTTTGACCTTTAGAAGTACCTATCATAAAAGGTGACAACGAATCTTGTCCTGCAATTGAAAAACTGCCCGATTTTCGAAATAATGATGAAAATTCGGCTACTAATTTAGCTGATAAACGATGTTCATTTAACAATTTTTCAAGTTCTTTAACATCTTCTTGAATCTTAGATGGACATCTAGGTGTAGTGCTGTAATAAAGCTCAGATACTTTATCCACTATTCTTTTGACCAAATCTTTGTTTGGCATAAGCTTGAAAACGGTCGTACTGTCAGCACTCCAACTTATGTATAAATGTTCCGAGGCATCTAATGCTTCTAATTCAAGTAAACTCTGGACAATATGTCTTTTCATTATCTCATAGTAGACCGGAGTGGATCCAATATATGCTGGTAAAGGACACTTTATTTCAACCGAAATAGTTTTGTTTTCAGATTTGATACTACCGTCAGGTGAAATTACCATAATTTTCTTGCAGTTTCTATCCTTGATGATATAAGATCCCTCCTCATAAAACTTACACCCTGGGAAGAACACTGGAAGCACTTTTCCAACAATTGTTGCTACACCATTTTCCTCGTTTTCTGTGCCATGAGCCATGGCTTTTTTCTGAGACTCTCCTGGTTCATTTTCTTTTTTCCCACCAATTACACAGTTAAAATACTCCTTCTGAGCTGAAAGTGTTTCTAGACCAAGAGCTTTATATGCACGACTTCCTGTAACCTTAACTGTATTTCGTAAATCAAACCATTCGGCACTGCGTTGTTTGATCAAGTTCGACGGAATACACTCTTTTTGGTTAAATATCTTAACCATTTCGTCCGGATTTTTAAGTTCATGATAATTGTCAAAATTTTCAAGTCTACAATATCTTGTGTTGAAACAATACGATTTTCCTGTTCCGTTACGAATAGAGAGAGCGAAACCAAAACAATCGATTCCTTTTATGATGTCATCTGTACAAATTCCTACTTCGTGTAAAAATGTTCTTAGTCTGTTCATTGCAAATTTGTATTTAGAATCGGGTGATTTGTTATATTGTTTAATTAGTCTTTCGATTGCTACGTTCCTTTTTGCTTTTGCTTGTCGTAGCATTTGAGTACATTTACTTAGCTTGGAGATAATAGTAGTTAGTAAATCGGCAAATCCTTCATGGGTTATATCACTTATATTTCTCTTTTCTTGGTCTTGACATTTATACAAAATTTGTAACATTTCGTTTAACAGATTTGTTAATTCTTCTTCTTCTAATTTAGCTTTACTAAGTTTTGGTTCTTCCTCTAGGTCCATAAGGTAGACATCAGCAGACTTGGGTATTATCTTTTTTCCATCAAACATTACTACGTGAGACACGTCACTCATCTTTTCAGCATACATGGAAATATTCTCTTCGATGATTCCTGGTTCAATTGAATGACCCATTTCCATATTCAATGGCTTATAATCATCTAGAACAGTGTCACTAGGAACGGCAAAGTTAATATCACTCATTTGAGGGTCAAAATGACCCTTCTCACTTTCTGAAAGCTTTACAAAATCCCTGTGAGCAAATCCTCTCATAAACCGTATAAATTTGCCACCTAGTAGCATCCTGCCTGTCCAAAAGAAATCTTTAGTTGCTTCTGAATACTGCATTTGTGTCGTGGACTTTTTACTGTACCATTTGAGCGTATCCTTAAATACAGAAAAAGATATATTGTTTGTTTGAAATTTATTTTCATTTACAAGAGCATGAAGTAAATGTGTTACCTCTTCGACATCTCTATCTGATTTTTTTCCACCAAGATCGGAACATTCGTCTGACTTTTCCTTAATATCTTGATCTTGAAAAGCTAATTTTTTCCTAGACTTTGAAGTTGACTTCCTGATCAAATTAGGAATAACTCGATTTATTCCTAATTGCGGTGAATCCAAAATGCATGGCGAAGACCGTCCAACAAATCTAGGAGATGTAAATATTTTACATTCCTTTGGTGTCAAAAGGAGACCCAGCCTTTTGGGTGTACTTCTGAAGCATCCTCTCTTTACATTGTCGAGCTTGAAAGGAGATATGCTAGGGCGCTTTCTTGATCTATAGATACTCAATGCTGGGCCCTTTTTCTTGTATCTTCCCATATTGTTAATGGCATCTAAACAAAAAAAAATGATGTAGAATGGGCAAATAAAATGCATACATCCAAACACACTGAACCATATTAGTTCAATAAAAAGATTGCAAATGTATTTATTCGTGTTACAAACGGAAAAGCGATGCCCGGATTAGGTGTTTCTTTACAAAAATGTTCATTAAAAAGGTACCCTGACATAGACCTTTAAACAAATAGTTTTTTCACAACTTTTTAAGCACTTACCAATTTTTAAAGTACACAAATTTCACTTACCAATTTTGCGTACACCGACTTGCACTTACCAAAAAATTAAATAATTATAAATATGTCAAAAATGACGTGTCATTATTACAGAAAACGATATTTGGAAAAATCCATGTGTGTAGACTGACAGAAAAAACCCATCAAACAAAAGGTTTGTGGTACAAGTTACTGAAACAAAGGCTTTGTAGTTGACGTGACAAAAAAAGTGCGTGTCAAGCGGTCGGTTTTTGTTCAATAGCTTTTTAAAATGCAAAACCTGCTTCGAAGTTTTGATATGAACTACTTCTCATAACTCATAGTTGCCGAAAGGCAAGGTAAGTTTATTCCTTAGATATACACAACTCATATAAAATCGAAAAGAAAACTCACCGTTGACGATCGAAGCGGTGTTTATCCGCCATATTTGACGTCACTTACCAAATTACGCTCTGCACTTACCAATTACATTGGACCCCCTGGTTTGGCCTAACACTGAAAAAATACCGATGTGAAAATGTAGTGTGAAAAATTTTGCAGTGTAAAAAAGGTCGTGAATTTTGAATATGCAAATTTTCTACACCTTGTTCATTTCACATACACGAAAAGTATATATAAGTTGGCCAGCTACTATCTTTAAGCGAAAAACTTTCGCGTTTATTTTTGACTCTATTAATAGAGAGAACACGAGGTGTTGCTTCTAAAATAGACTTGCAACTTGAGATCCTCGTCCGAACTTGCCCGCTGTTTCAAGCCTAGTTGGCCCTCATGTTCCTGGTTTATTAAAAAGGCCTATCCAAAATATTTACTTGTTTTAAGAGAGTATGTAATGACAAACCATCGTGCGACATCCCTTTCTACTATGACGTCACATTTAAACAAAACTACGAGTTGGTTTTTATTTGACACATTCAAACACTGGAGGTTGGAGAAGGCAAATCAAAAGTGCCATGTATCCTAGATATGTAGGACATTGACCGTGTAGATCTTTATGTTTTGTTTGTGATTCTTAGTATTGTTTTTGGTTTTCTTAACTACAATCATTAGATCTTTTGATATATTTGACTTGAGGAACC
This sequence comes from Arcuatula senhousia, assembly GCA_963971305.1. Classification (NCBI taxonomy): domain Eukaryota; kingdom Metazoa; phylum Mollusca; class Bivalvia; order Mytilida; family Mytilidae; genus Arcuatula; species Arcuatula senhousia. The sequence goes on along the minus strand of OZ020311.1, from coordinate 15,943,188 downwards.
TGCAAACATGTCCAATTAAACGTAAAGGAGCAACCCCGAATATAAATCACAATCGGCGTTTTTCCATTTATTTTCATTAATTTTTGGCACTTACGGGTTTAAAATAATATTTTCAAATTAAATAGAGGAATAGATGTTGTACATCTTGTTATATTTTCTTATTTTCCGTGAGCAACCAATGTTTGAAAAGTTGAATCTAGGGTTCGCCAATAAAGTTCAGGATCAGAATATCCAAATTTGAGCGACGTCAACCCAAGTTGAAACAATCGTAAGTCAGCTTTTTATTATATTGGATAGTTTAAAAGTTTTGTGTAATATGGGTGATTAAGTTCAATATACCCCGTTACGAGTATTCGAACAGCATCACATTTGTGCTAAACCAAAGATGTCAAACAACTACTTTATTGTAGATAAGCATTGTGTGTACGACTGGATTTTGTGTTTGTTTGATTTTTCGAAATTCCTATCGGTACTACATGTTTTATAAAAATACACATTTTACTTTTGTCTTTAAATTATGAAGGTCATGCTTATTTTTCAATCTGAAACAAAATGAACTTTTCATTGTCCTTTTTTTTTCGGGGGGTCGAAAATATAAGGCTCCCTTGCTTATGTTGGAAAACATTTTTCGGCTACCATTCAGTTTACACTTTTTGTGTGCTGCATTGCATGTTCCCACGACAGTGGAAAAATGTTCTTATCAAATGTGGATTAATTCATTTTCGTGGGGGTCAAATTTTCATGATTTTCCTTAAAAATTACTTTCGTCCGAATTACTCCTCGTCATTGTCGTCTCATGTTCATCACTTCGATATAGCTAGATTAATGCTAATTTGTTGTAAAACACTAATTTGATTTGGTGACTTGCATCGACTCTTAAAAAAAACCACGAACATTTGAAACCCACGAAAACTAGTGACACCACTGTTTGCATGTATCAAAGAATTTGCAACTAAGAAAATCATCAACCCGTGAAGAAAAAAGATTACATACACTGCATGGTAGTAGAATCTAAACCAAAGTGAAACAAAAATATCCCGGCAGTGGATAAAGATATACAATAGTGTTTGCGAGTCAAATTTATTTAAAACCACCTTTGTTCATGATTTTCTCAAGTCGGTATAGATAATTTGCATAAACCATGTACGTACATGTAACGTATATCTATTGAAAAACACAAGAAATGCATAGATCGTGGACTCGGAAAATATCTACTTTTTCTTAAAATGAAATTTTCTTCTTTTGATCTTTCGACTATTTTCTCACCAAACTATAGTTTGGCCTAACACTGAAAAAATACCGATGTGAAAATGTAGTGTGAAAAATTTTGCAGTGTAAAAAAGGTCGTGAATTTTGAATATGCAAATTTTCTACACCTTGTTCATTTCACATACACGAAAAGTATATATAAGTTGGCCAGCTACTATCTTTAAGCGAAAAACTTTCGCGTTTATTTTTGACTTTATTAATAGAGAGAACACGAGGTGTTGCTTCTAAAATAGACTTGCAACTTGAGATCCTCGTCCGAACTTGCCCGCTGTTTCAAGCCTAGTTGGCCCTCATGTTCCTGGTTTATTAAAAAGGCCTATCCAAAATATTTACTTGTTTTAAGAGAGTATGTAATGACAAACCATCGTGCGACATCCCTTTCTACTATGACGTCACATTTAAACAAAACTACGAGTTGGTTTTTATTTGACACATTCAAACACTGGAGGTTGGAGAAGGCAAATCAAAAGTGCCATGTATCCTAGATATGTAGGACATTGACTGTGTAGATCTTTATGTTTTGTTTGTGATTCTTAGTATTGTTTTTGGTTTTCTTAACTACAATCATTAGATCTTTTGATATATTTGACTTGAGGAACCTGCAAACATGTCCAATTAAACGTAAAGGAGCAACCCCGAATATAAATCACAATCGGCGTTTTTCCATTTATTTTCATTAATTTTTGGCACTAACGGGTTTAAAATAATATTTTCAAATTAAATAGAGGAATAGATGTTGTACACCTTGTTATATTTTCTTATTTTCCGTGAGCAACCAATGTTTGAAAAGTTGAATCTAGGGTTCGCCAATAAAGTTCAGGATCAGAATATCCAAATTTGAGCGACGTCAACCCAAGTTGAAACAATCGTAAGTCAGCTTTTTATTATATTGGATAGTTTAAAAGTTTTGTGTAATATGGGTGATTAAGTTCAATATACCCCGTTACGAGTATTCGAACAGCATCACATTTGTGCTAAACCAAAGATGTCAAACAACTACTTTATTGTAGATAAGCATTGTGTGTACGACTGGATTTTGTGTTTGTTTGATTTTTCGAAATTCCTATCGGTACTACATGTTTTATAAAAATACACATTTTACTTTTGTCTTTAAATTATGAAGGTCATGCTTATTTTTCAATCTGAAACAAAATGAACTTTTCATTGTCCTTTTTTTTTCGGGGGGTCGAAAATATAAGGCTCCCTTGCTTATGTTGGAAAACATTTTTCGGCTACCATTCAGTTTACACTTTTTGTGTGCTGCATTGCATGTTCCCACGACAGTGGAAAAATGTTCTTATCAAATGTGGATTAATTCATTTTCGTGGGGGTCAAATTTTCATGATTTTCCTTAAAAATTACTTTCGTCCGAATTACTCCTCGTCATTGTCGTCTCATGTTCATCACTTCGATATAGCTAGATTAATGCTAATTTGTTGTAAAACACTAATTTGATTTGGTGACTTGCATCGACTCTTAAAAAAAACCACGAACATTTGAAACCCACGAAAACTAGTGACACCACTGTTTGCATGTATCAAAGAATTTGCAACTAAGAAAATCATCAACCCGTGAAGAAAAAAGATTACATACACTGCATGGTAGTAGAATCTAAACCAAAGTGAAACAAAAATATCCCGGCAGTGGATAAAGATATACAATAGTGTTTGCGAGTCAAATTTATTTAAAACCACCTTTGTTCATGATTTTCTCAAGTCGGTATAGATAATTTGCATAAACCATGTACGTACATGTAACGTATATCTATTGAAAAACACAAGAAATGCATAGATCGTGGACTCGGAAAATATCTACTTTTTCTTAAAATGAAATTTTCTTCTTTTGATCTTTCGACTATTTTCTCACCAAACTATAGTTTGGCCTAACACTGAAAAAATACCGATGTGAAAATGTAGTGTGAAAAATTTTGCAGTGTAAAAAAGGTCGTGAATTTTGAATATGCAAATTTTCTACACCTTGTTCATTTCACATACACGAAAAGTATATATAAGTTGGCCAGCTACTATCTTTAAGCGAAAAACTTTCGCGTTTATTTTTGACTCTATTAATAGAGAGAACACGAGGTGTTGCTTCTAAAATAGACTTGCAACTTGAGATCCTCGTCCGAACTTGCCCGCTGTTTCAAGCCTAGTTGGCCCTCATGTTCCTGGTTTATTAAAAAGGCCTATCCAAAATATTTACTTGTTTTAAGAGAGTATGTAATGACAAACCATCGTGCGACATCCCTTTCTACTATGACGTCACATTTAAACAAAACTACGAGTTGGTTTTTATTTGACACATTCAAACACTGGAGGTTGGAGAAGGCAAATCAAAAGTGCCATGTATCCTAGATATGTAGGACATTGACTGTGTAGATCTTTATGTTTTGTTTGTGATTCTTAGTATTGTTTTTGGTTTTCTTAACTACAATCATTAGATCTTTTGATATATTTGACTTGAGGAACCTGCAAACATGTCCAATTAAACGTAAAGGAGCAACCCCGAATATAAATCACAATCGGCGTTTTTCCATTTATTTTCATTAATTTTTGGCACTTACGGGTTTAAAATAATATTTTCAAATTAAATAGAGGAATAGATGTTGTACACCTTGTTATATTTTCTTATTTTCCGTGAGCAACCAATGTTTGAAAAGTTGAATCTAGGGTTCGCCAATAAAGTTCAGGATCAGAATATCCAAATTTGAGCGACGTCAACCCAAGTTGAAACAATCGTAAGTCAGCTTTTTATTATATTGGATAGTTTAAAAGTTTTGTGTAATATGGGTGATTAAGTTCAATATACCCCGTTACGAGTATTCGAACAGCATCACATTTGTGCTAAACCAAAGATGTCAAACAACTACTTTATTGTAGATAAGCATTGTGTGTACGACTGGATTTTGTGTTTGTTTGATTTTTCGAAATTCCTATCGGTACTACATGTTTTATAAAAATACACATTTTACTTTTGTCTTTAAATTATGAAGGTCATGCTTATTTTTCAATCTGAAACAAAATGAACTTTTCATTGTCCTTTTTTTTTCGGGGGGTCGAAAATATAAGGCTCCCTTGCTTATGTTGGAAAACATTTTTCGGCTACCATTCAGTTTACACTTTTTGTGTGCTGCATTGCATGTTCCCACGACAGTGGAAAAATGTTCTTATCAAATGTGGATTAATTCATTTTCGTGGGGGTCAAATTTTCATGATTTTCCTTAAAAATTACTTTCGTCCGAATTACTCCTCGTCATTGTCGTCTCATGTTCATCACTTCGATATAGCTAGATTAATGCTAATTTGTTGTAAAACACTAATTTGATTTGGTGACTTGCATCGACTCTTAAAAAAAACCACGAACATTTGAAACCCACGAAAACTAGTGACACCACTGTTTGCATGTATCAAAGAATTTGCAACTAAGAAAATCATCAACCCGTGAAGAAAAAAGTTTACATACACTGCATGGTAGTAGAATCTAAACCAAAGTGAAACAAAAATATCCCGGCAGTGGATAAAGATATACAATAGTGTTTGCGAGTCAAATTTATTTAAAACCACCTTTGTTCATGATTTTCTCAAGTCGGTATAGATAATTTGCATAAACCATGTACGTACATGTAACGTATATCTATTGAAAAACACAAGAAATGCATAGATCGTGGACTCGGAAAATATCTACTTTTTCTTAAAATGAAATTTTCTTCTTTTGATCTTTCGACTATTTTCTCACCAAACTATAGTTTGGCCTAACACTGAAAAAATACCGATGTGAAAATGTAGTGTGAAAAATTTTGCAGTGTAAAAAAGGTCGTGAATTTTGAATATGCAAATTTTCTACACCTTGTTCATTTCACATACACGAAAAGTATATATAAGTTGGCCAGCTACTATCTTTAAGCGAAAAACTTTCGCGTTTATTTTTGACTCTATTAATAGAGAGAACACGAGGTGTTGCTTCTAAAATAGACTTGCAACTTGAGATCCTCGTCCGAACTTGCCCGCTGTTTCAAGCCTAGTTGGCCCTCATGTTCCTGGTTTATTAAAAAGGCCTATCCAAAATATTTACTTGTTTTAAGAGAGTATGTAATGACAAACCATCGTGCGACATCCCTTTCTACTATGACGTCACATTTAAACAAAACTACGAGTTGGTTTTTATTTGACACATTCAAACACTGGAGGTTGGAGAAGGCAAATCAAAAGTGCCATGTATCCTAGATATGTAGGACATTGACTGTGTAGATCTTTATGTTTTGTTTGTGATTCTTAGTATTGTTTTTGGTTTTCTTAACTACAATCATTAGATCTTTTGATATATTTGACTTGAGGAACCTGCAAACATGTCCAATTAAACGTAAAGGAGCAACCCCGAATATAAATCACAATCGGCGTTTTTCCATTTATTTTCATTAATTTTTGGCACTAACGGGTTTAAAATAATATTTTCAAATTAAATAGAGGAATAGATGTTGTACACCTTGTTATATTTTCTTATTTTCCGTGAGCAACCAATGTTTGAAAAGTTGAATCTAGGGTTCGCCAATAAAGTTCAGGATCAGAATATCCAAATTTGAGCGACGTCAACCCAAGTTGAAACAATCGTAAGTCAGCTTTTTATTATATTGGATAGTTTAAAAGTTTTGTGTAATATGGGTGATTAAGTTCAATATACCCCGTTACGAGTATTCGAACAGCATCACATTTGTGCTAAACCAAAGATGTCAAACAACTACTTTATTGTAGATAAGAAAAGTTGAATCTAGGGTTCGCCAATAAAGTTCAGGATCAGAATATCCAAATTTGAGCGACGTCAACCCAAGTTGAAACAATCGTAAGTCAGCTTTTTATTATATTGGATAGTTTAAAAGTTTTGTGTAATATGGGTGATTAAGTTCAATATACCCCGTTACGAGTATTCGAACAGCATCACATTTGTGCTAAACCAAAGATGTCAAACAACTACTTTATTGTAGATAAGCATTGTGTGTACGACTGGATTTTGTGTTTGTTTGATTTTTCGAAATTCCTATCGGTACTACATGTTTTATAAAAATACACATTTTACTTTTGTCTTTAAATTATGAAGGTCATGCTTATTTTTCAATCTGAAACAAAATGAACTTTTCATTGTCCTTTTTTTTTCGGGGGGTCGAAAATATAAGGCTCCCTTGCTTATGTTGGAAAACATTTTTCGGCTACCATTCAGTTTACACTTTTTGTGTGCTGCATTGCATGTTCCCACGACAGTGGAAAAATGTTCTTATCAAATGTGGATTAATTCATTTTCGTGGGGGTCAAATTTTCATGATTTTCCTTAAAAATTACTTTCGTCCGAATTACTCCTCGTCATTGTCGTCTCATGTTCATCACTTCGATATAGCTAGATTAATGCTAATTTGTTGTAAAACACTAATTTGATTTGGTGACTTGCATCGACTCTTAAAAAAAACCACGAACATTTGAAACCCACGAAAACTAGTGACACCACTGTTTGCATGTATCAAAGAATTTGCAACTAAGAAAATCATCAACCCGTGAAGAAAAAAGATTACATACACTGCATGGTAGTAGAATCTAAACCAAAGTGAAACAAAAATATCCCGGCAGTGGATAAAGATATACAATAGTGTTTGCGAGTCAAATTTATTTAAAACCACCTTTGTTCATGATTTTCTCAAGTCGGTATAGATAATTTGCATAAACCATGTACGTACATGTAACGTATATCTATTGAAAAACACAAGAAATGCATAGATCGTGGACTCGGAAAATATCTACTTTTTCTTAAAATGAAATTTTCTTCTTTTGATCTTTCGACTATTTTCTCACCAAACTATAGTTTGGCCTAACACTGAAAAAATACCGATGTGAAAATGTAGTGTGAAAAATTTTGCAGTGTAAAAAAGGTCGTGAATTTTGAATATGCAAATTTTCTACACCTTGTTCATTTCACATACACGAAAAGTATATATAAGTTGGCCAGCTACTATCTTTAAGCGAAAAACTTTCGCGTTTATTTTTGACTCTATTAATAGAGAGAACACGAGGTGTTGCTTCTAAAATAGACTTGCAACTTGAGATCCTCGTCCGAACTTGCCCGCTGTTTCAAGCCTAGTTGGCCCTCATGTTCCTGGTTTATTAAAAAGGCCTATCCAAAATATTTACTTGTTTTAAGAGAGTATGTAATGACAAACCATCGTGCGACATCCCTTTCTACTATGACGTCACATTTAAACAAAACTACGAGTTGGTTTTTATTTGACACATTCAAACACTGGAGGTTGGAGAAGGCAAATCAAAAGTGCCATGTATCCTAGATATGTAGGACATTGACTGTGTAGATCTTTATGTTTTGTTTGTGATTCTTAGTATTGTTTTTGGTTTTCTTAACTACAATCATTAGATCTTTTGATATATTTGACTTGAGGAACCTGCAAACATGTCCAATTAAACGTAAAGGAGCAACCCCGAATATAAATCACAATCGGCGTTTTTCCATTTATTTTCATTAATTTTTGGCACTTACGGGTTTAAAATAATATTTTCAAATTAAATAGAGGAATAGATGTTGTACACCTTGTTATATTTTCTTATTTTCCGTGAGCAACCAATGTTTGAAAAGTTGAATCTAGGGTTCGCCAATAAAGTTCAGGATCAGAATATCCAAATTTGAGCGACGTCAACCCAAGTTGAAACAATCGTAAGTCAGCTTTTTATTATATTGGATAGTTTAAAAGTTTTGTGTAATATGGGTGATTAAGTTCAATATACCCCGTTACGAGTATTCGAACAGCATCACATTTGTGCTAAACCAAAGATGTCAAACAACTACTTTATTGTAGATAAGCATTGTGTGTACGACTGGATTTTGTGTTTGTTTGATTTTTCGAAATTCCTATCGGTACTACATGTTTTATAAAAATACACATTTTACTTTTGTCTTTAAATTATGAAGGTCATGCTTATTTTTCAATCTGAAACAAAATGAACTTTTCATTGTCCTTTTTTTTTCGGGGGGTCGAAAATATAAGGCTCCCTTGCTTATGTTGGAAAACATTTTTCGGCTACCATTCAGTTTACACTTTTTGTGTGCTGCATTGCATGTTCCCACGACAGTGGAAAAATGTTCTTATCAAATGTGGATTAATTCATTTTCGTGGGGGTCAAATTTTCATGATTTTCCTTAAAAATTACTTTCGTCCGAATTACTCCTCGTCATTGTCGTCTCATGTTCATCACTTCGATATAGCTAGATTAATGCTAATTTGTTGTAAAACACTAATTTGATTTGGTGACTTGCATCGACTCTTAAAAAAAACCACGAACATTTGAAACCCACGAAAACTAGTGACACCACTGTTTGCATGTATCAAAGAATTTGCAACTAAGAAAATCATCAACCCGTGAAGAAAAAAGATTACATACACTGCATGGTAGTAGAATCTAAACCAAAGTGAAACAAAAATATCCCGGTGTCGCATAATTATAGGTCCGGGTCCGGCCGGACCCGTAATGTTAACATTTTGGGTCCGCCTTTGGATTATTTTTGTCTATAAGTATTGGTCCGGGCTTGAAAAAATATACATGCTTCTATTTCAAGATAGCAATAGAAACTATTTTAGTTCATTTTACAATTACAAACAGTTTCAAGATAAGATATAATCAAACCCAATTTTATAGTTTGAGTTTTGTCATTTTCAATCAATTTTTGATAGTCTCAGTAGAGTTCATAAACGACTTGTACGCCCGTTTGTGCGTCATTTTGTCTTTTTTCTCATATTTGAATGTTAACATATATATACAAGTTTCTCTTTATTTTATATACAAATTTGTATTGAATGATATAAATTTTATTCATTTGATTTTAATTCAATTTTTAGTCGTTTGCTGAAATAAAACGTATTTTTTCTTGTTAAAATCTTGTTCTGAAATTGAACCTATGTAAGTAATAAGTGACAATAGGAGTTGACTCATCAATACATGTATTTATAAAAAAATAGTAATAAATCAAATGCATTTACCTGCTTTACCTATTCCATAGACCCAATATACCTGTCTCAAATAATTCACACCTATTACACAGCTGATAAATTGGACCTCCAGCTGGCTATTTCAAACTATTCGGCAATCAGTTACATATAACAGTCCGACATTTTTTTTAAATGGGAAGTGCCGAAATTGCCAGGGCGTGACGAAAATTTCGGATATCAACAGTACATATATTTTAATCATTATTTCATGCATTTTTACTAGATACTGTATAACTTTTTAGAAAGTATGAGATGATTATTTTTCAATTATTATAATAATAATAACTTTATTTGCAAATTACACCCATGGGGGGTCAAGCAAACACAATACAACATAAAACATATTTACATTCAAACAATGACATGTATAATTAATTATATAAGAACTTTGACCGATATGGACCCTATCTTCGCAGTTCCAAGGACTGCTTTATAAAGTCATTTATAAATGATACAAGTTCATTTTCAGCAGATAAGATAACAAGTAGTTGCTGGGCAGGTTCTAATTCTAAAAAGTTTGATTTAATATTAGATATATACTCTTCAAAAAAAGTTACGCATAGATAAAAATTTCCCCGTAGGTTTTATGCAAATCGAAACAATTTTAAAGCATTATTGCCGATCTGTTCTTCAACCGATTTTCACGAAATAAAATTCAGTAAAAAGAAAACAAAATAGAGATTGTTTGTTTAATTTTGAGTAAAATCGTAACATCACTGCTTTTTAAGATATTGTAAGTGGAACTCAAGTGTACATTTTTCGATTCAATTTCCCGTTTAAATCAATGCAAAATGTTCCGCGAAAAACATTAGTCGTGTTCTACTCACAATGTCTTAAAAACCATTGAAGTTAGGCTTTTGGTCTAAATTAATCAAACAATCTTCATTTTGTTTTCTTTTTACTTGATTTTATTTCGTGAAAATCGGTTGCAGAACAGCTTTGCAATAATGTTTTGAAATTGTTTCGATTAACATTAAACCTACGGGGAATTTTCTATCTATGCGTAACTTTTTTTGCAGAGTATATTATTATAAAGAGTAGATCGAAAAACTGAATATTTTGAGCAGTGTGTAAAGAAATGAAGCTCATCTTCAACTTTCTATTCTCATGACAATATCTACAAAAACGTTGATTTCTGGGAATATTTTTGTATCTGCCCATTTCAATTTCTAGGGAATGGTCACTAACTCTGTATTTAGTGATCTGCTGTCCTATTTTAAAATGTTGATTAACTATGTAGTCTTCAATCTTAATTTCTTTCTTTATCTGACCATATAAAAATAATTTAGAATTTTCAGAGGTTGCTGATAATTTATCTTGTGTTTTTACTTTATAGTGCTCATTAATAATATTATTTAAAAAAGATTATATTATTCTTTATTTTGTTAAATGGTTTATCAAAGGATTCATAATCTTTAGAATCAATTCCCAACTCCTGAAAAATAGACGTGGAAAAGCTGTACCATGTATAACATCCACCATTATGCATATGTTTACATAATTCATATGCTTCCTTATATCATTTTGGTTTAGTCTACAAAAATATAATAAGACTTGTCTTTTTATGAAAGATGCCACTGAAAATCTACCAAGTTCAGATTTAGCTGATATATTACAAGATGTCTTTTTAAGACCCAATACAGATTTGCAAAATCTGTTGTGGATAGTTTCATAACAGAGTTTATCTTCTAGAGATAGGAGATCAAAAATGGAGTCATTTTAGCTGCCCTATCTCTAGACCTTATAATACTAAAATAGTCTTCCATATTTCAGAATTGTATAATAAAATTGGTTGAATTAAAGTGTCAAAAAGTTTACACGATAATTCAATTGGTATGGATTGAAAATTTGTGAATCTGCTTCTGAGAGCAAAAAGTACTTTTAGTCCCTTCTTTGACAATTCATGTATTGCATTTTTAAAGCTTCCTCTATAGTTAATAGTGATACCAAGAAAGGATGAGTGGCATTAAGACCCATAATTGGCCCAAGAAAATAAAGTTGGTTCAAATGTTATAATATTTATAAGAAATATAAGCTTATATGTGGTAACAAAGAAAACACATCAAATTAGGCAAATTTCGTTAATTGTGACCTATTATGACATCATATTTAGTTGTCTTATTTGACAAATAACGAAAATCTGCAGTTTTGAAAGGTTTCGATGCATATTTTCCTTAAGAAAACATTGGGCGCATGAAAACAACAACTCGAAACATTCAGAAATGATGGATTTTATCATTTTACACATTTTCGCCAAGTATGGAGTTGTTGTTTTGATGCGCCCATCTTTCTTTCAGACCAAAAGGTGTATGAAAATTAGCATAAATCAATTAAATTATGACAATTTCTTTAATATACAGCTTTTTGAGTTAACTGATTGGCATGAAAGCTTAACTGATATGGCAAAAGCTTATCATTTTCTTTAAGCCCAATAATTTATCAATGTTTTATCAACTCAAGGCATCTGTATGCTCAGTTTTAATTTCTTGGTAAATCTTGGGCCAAAAATGGGTCTTACTGACACTCATCCTTTGTATTCTTTTGTTTCTGTTAATGGACAGCAGTTGAAATACAGTTTTGTATATCAATATAATTGTGTTGAAAGGTCATTACCTTTGTTTTGCTTGTATTGACTGTCAACAATATTTTTCAAGTTTATGCAATGCATTTTGAAGACCATTATGAGTACTGGACACAAGAACAAGATCATCAGCAAAACTTAAGCTAGAAATTTTGGAGTTTTGAATAGTCAAAGGATCACATGTGTTATCAAAAATCTGGTGCAAGTCATTAATAAAACAGTTAAATATTGTTGGGCTTAAACTATCTCCTTGTTTCACTCCTCTGTGTAAAGTAAAATACTCTGAAATTTTATTATTAAGCTTTACAGAAGATTGAGTAGAATTGTACATATCACTTATAATAGTAAATAATTTAATTCCCAATCCACTCTGGATCAGTTTAAATTTCAGTCCATTGTGCCATACAGAATCAAATGTTTTTCTAAGATCCACAAAGCATGTATCTTTTTCTTATTTTTATGTAGATATTTAGTAATTAAAGACTTTAAAATAAAAATACTATCAGAAGTTCTATGATTTTTTCTGAAACCAAATTGTTCGTTGGCAAATAAATCTCCATAGAAGCTGGAAAGTCGACCATTAAGCACAGAGCTGAAAAGTTTTGTTATGCAGTTTTGTAACGAAATCCCCCTATAATTATTTAAATCCGAAGTGTCTTCTGACTTAAATATTTAAACCGTGTAGGACTTTCTCCATTCTGTATGATACTTTCCTACTTCAAGTATAAGGTTAAAGAGTTTAGTTATAGATTTACCAGTTAGAGCACTACTATATTTTATTATTTCATTTGCAATAAGATCAGGACCTGCACTTTTTCCATTTTTAAGTTCTCATATACATCTTTTAATTTCAGTAATTGTGAACGGTTTATCTGTAATATCATTTTCAGATAAAATATCATTATAATTTTTTAAAACAGGTGTTTTTTCTTTTTAATTAATTTTTTTAATTGTTTGCAATGTTTGAAAAAAATATTCTTTATTTGCATTGTTCAAAAGGAAAAAAAATGCATTTAAATGAACAAAATTACCCATTAAAGGTCTAAATGGTCTGCAGCAAACATATCTTTTGCAAAATAGTTCGTGCAGCCGCGGGTCAAAACATAGCAAAAATGAAGGTAAGAAAAAAGTTGGGTTTTTTTTACATTTTGGCTCAATACCAGAGCATATTCTTAAAGACACATCAGCGGCGCTCTAGCCAAACTTTATATAAATATGAAGAGCAAATTTAAATACCAATAAACCTCAAATTGTTGAATTGGAGTCCAAATTATGACCGAGACAGTATAAAGAACCTTGTGCTTAGACAATTTAAAATCCATACCTTTGAAGTACCTTAACGTGATTTTGAAATGCCTCTAAATACATTTTATTCTACATTTTCAAGTTCTTGTTTGAGGTCATGATTAAGAAATTTCAATATATTTTATTAATCAAACTCAACATCAAGAATGTACATGCATCAACATTGACATAGGACTTGTATGGAAACATGGAAGGTGTTGAATACATATTCAGCAACAATTTATAGATTAAACAGGCTTCTTATGTGAGCTTTTGTAAACACTGGGCGTCTGTCGTCCGTGTGTGTACTGTTAAAATGATTCTTGATTTTTTTTTCAAAACTTTCCATTTGCTAGTATTTGCTAGTATTAACAGCAGCCTTCAATGTGAACATTGGTCGTTGCTCGCCATCTTGCATTGGCCCTGGATTGAAAATATAACACACAAGATTCAATATATACCAATCCTAAAATTATCAACGAAAACATTTTTCTAGATGTAGAACAATTATAAGCTTTTCAGTATCTTGACTGAAACAATAAAAGATATTTAAACACTTTATTGATAAGCAAGTCAAGATCAGCAAAATATTCAACTGCATAGAATTCATTTTATTAGATGACCTCTCATTTAGCATATGGTTCTTAAAATATGGAAAAAAAAATGTTTTCGTCTAATAGTTTTAGAATTCAAACGATCAAATTAGGCGTTTCAGTATCATGTGAGCCTCTTGTATTAATAAAATAGGGGTTGAGCTTTCATGAGTTAACACAATTGCTTGTGATAGTAGAGTTAAAGTAAAAACTATACTTATTAAAAGGTGTAATTCTTTTTGGAGAAAAACAGATTCCGTGGAAATAATAGTGAGATAAATCAAAGAAATCTAAAATCAGTTTGGAAAAAAAGAACCTGACCATAAACATGTTAAAAACTTCAGGGCCAGGAATTTCATACAAAATTTAGCACAAGTGCCTACGATGGACTAGTCAGAGATAATCATAAGAATAAAAGAATCTGAAAATTATGTTCAAAATTGTGCTGTTGCAGATGAATGTCATTTCTTTATACATTGAAAAGCTTAACGATCATGATGAATGAATGACAAAAACAAACCTGTTGAAATTTCAACAATCTTAAAACTAATCAGACCGTAAGTTCATATGACTAACTGCTATCAAGTGAAGAATTAATTTGTACCGAATTATCATCATTCATTTTTAATAGCATTGATTAAAGACATTTAAAGCTAAACTAGGCAGTAAAGATATATTTTTTTCATCAGTGGCTTTGCTTTATTTATCTAAAATGGTTGATATTTTTTTTCTAATTATAGTAATTGCATACATGTATTATTCAAATCTATTCGGTTCCATAATATCAACATCTTAAGAGAGCTTCGAACCTATAGCATGCATAGGTTTGACAGTTTACTGGTCCACCTTTCTTTATATGAATAGACCCGGACCTTTAAGTTTGACGGTTTACTTGTCCGCCTTTCTTCATATAAATAGACCCGGACCTTTAAGTTTGACCGTTTACCGGTCCATCTTTCTTTATATGAATAGCTCTGGAACTTTAAGTTTGACAGTTTACCGGTTCCCCTTTCTTTATATGAATAGCCCGGACCTTTAAGCTTGACAGATAAAAGTCCGCCTGTCTTTATATTAATAGCCCCGGACCTTTAAGTTCGACAGTTAACTGGTCCGCGTTTCTTCATATGAATAGATCCGGACCTTTAAATTTGACAGGTAACTGGTCCGCGTTTTTTCATATGAATAGATCCGGACTTTTAATATTAAAAGCCCGGACCTTTAAGTTCGACAGTTAACTAGTCCGCGTTTCTTCATATGAATAGATCCGGACCTCTAAATTTGACAGGTAACTGGTCCGCATTTTTTATATCAATAGACCAAGACCTTTAAGTTTGACAGTTTACCGGTCCACCTTGTATTATAAATGAATAGCCCTGGACCTTTAAGTTTGACAGTTTACTGGTTCCCCTTTCTTTATACGAATTGCCCCGGACCTTTAAGCTTGACAGTTAACTGGTCCGCCTGTCTTTATATTGATAGCCCCGGACCTTTAAGTTGGACAGTTAACTGGTCCGCGTTTCTTCATATGAATAGATCCGGACTTTTAAATTTGACAGGTAACTGGTCCGCATATTTATATATCAATAGACCCAGACCTTTAAGATTGACAGTTTACCGGTCCACCTTGTTTTATAAATGAATAGTCATTGACCTATAAGTTTGACAGTTTGCTGCTTCAACTTAAGACCCGGACCTTTAAGTTTGACAGTTTACCGGTCCACCTTGTTTTATAAATGAATAGTCATTGACCTATAAGTTTGACAGTTTGCTGCTTCAACTTAAGACCCGGACCTTTAAGTTTGACAGTTTACTGGTCCACCTATCTTTATAAATAAATAGCCCTGGACCTTTAAGTTTGACAGTTTACTGGTTCCCCTTTCTTTATACGAATAGCCCCGGACCTTTAAGCTTGACAGTTAACTGGTCCGCGTTTCTTCATATGAATAGATCCGGACTTTTAAATTTGACAGGTAACTGGTCCGCACATTTTTATATCAATAGACCCAGACTTTTAAGGGTCCACCTTGTTTTATAAATGAATAGTCATTGACCTATAAGTTTGACAGTTTGCTGCTTCAACTTAAGACCCGGACCTTTAAGTTTGACAGTTTACTGGTCCACCTATTTTTAAAAATGAATAGCCCCGGGCCTTAAAGTTTGACAGATTACTGGCCCGCCATTTGTAGTATGATAGTCTCAGATCTTCATGTATAAGTTTGTCACTTTACCGATTCCTCTTTCTTGAAATATGAATAGCCCCGGACCTATAAATTTGACAGTTTACTGGTCCGCCTTTCTATATATGAATAGCCCCGGACCTATAGAATTGACGGTTTACTGATCCGCCTTCTTTATACAAATAACTCGTGCGGGTTTCGGGAGGCGCCTAAGGCCAGCAACAGAGCTAAGCTTGTCGATAAAAGTCCACTAAAGAGCGCTTGAAAACCTGACATCAGGTCGGGTCGCTTTGCCCAGGTTGTTAAATTGGACAGCCCTACGACCTGCAGTGGAGATCTGTTCTAACATCTCTACTGTCAGGCTCTACTGACAGTTCTAGAACTGTTCTAACCAAGGACACTAACTGTCATAAACTGTTCTGGGCCAGACCTGCCATAAACTGTCCCAGCCCCTAACACATCTAGAATTGTCCAAGGCCCTGACAGCTTAGAACTCCTCTAGTCCATGACAATTCTGAGCCCTGACAGTTCTGCGCTCTGACAGGTCCTGACAGTTCTATATGACGTCATGTATTGTTTATTGTAATGTTCCGTCAGTTATGTTAAAATTTTGTTTTTAAATTTATTATCTATCTGTTAAAAATGTATCCTCGATAGTCATGCAACTTTTAATGAACCAGAAAAGTACTTAAACTGGCAGGGTTTGGAATTTTCATGAGCTGTCGGGAGTTGTCATGGGCTGTCAGGTGCTGTCAGCGGCTGTCAGGGATTAGAACTGTCAGGGCGCAGAACAGTAGAGCTGTAAGAGCGTAAGACAGCGTAGAACTGTCAGACACTAGAATAGTTCTAAATATGTTTTGGGATAAAACTGTCAAGAAATGTTCTATTAGAGAACACGACTTGTCATAAACTGTCCTAGAACTGTCAGCAGAACATAATTAGAACCAATCCTGACAGTTTCTGACAGTTCTAAAGGGATGTTAGAACTGGTCTCAACTGTACATATGCATCCTCCGCGATCACTACGATCGTTTTACACTTTCATTACGCTTGTATTATGCTCGGTACGATTCTATTACAAAGACTGTTCTACCATCCCCCGAACTTAAACATTAGAACTTAAAAGTGGGATGCATTTAGGTTAGGTGTGCATGCACCACACTAGTCAAGAAATGTTAAATGATGTGAAAATATAAATGAATTTCCTTATACATGTTAAGCAACACGAATTTTATATGTGCAAGTACGTTCTGTAAATTCATTTTATTTTACCGTATTTTTTGTCACCGCTTACAATTATTCCACAACTCATTATTTTCTATTTAGTCCCAATATACTTGGTGTCATATATACCACTTCAAATCATACATGTAAGATTTGCATGTGAAAACTGGAAGCAAGGGGTGCAAGGTTTATTGCTCGGAATTACATGTCAAGAGAAGACGGTACTCTCACAAAGATGCTTAAAGAGCTGGACCAACGCTCCAAACTAGACGGACAACGACTGATCACACCCCAATGCAGAGGATGAAGCTCAAAATAAAAGCAGCAAAGACTTTGTAACCAAAACATTGTTGACAAACAAGTATATTAAACAACAAGCATATGTCTAAAGCTGCTATTGTACCAAATTATAAAAAAAACCAATTTACTAGTCAGAGCAGTGATTGATTTGGAACCATCTGACAGGATATCGTTTGCCCTCAAAGTATTAGGGGGCCCTCCCCAATCAGCGCGACTAGATCCCGAGGAGTCTATCCCCGCCAACAAAGATAATTTATGGCATACAGATAATAAAAATCTCTATATATGAATACTTATCTTATATTTAAGGTGAAAACCTACTTGTCGTCACTGATTGATATTCTCAGCTGGAGCTCCCCTTAAAAAAGTTGCGTTATCAGGTATGAAATACCACGGTATCAATATGTTATCAATTAAGTGGAATCAGAATACTAGTGCTTTTCTTAATTTTTTTTTCGCCACTGGCTTAAAAATCGTATAAGAGTTTTAATCTCAATAATATAATATAATGAAATAAAACATAGCACAACATATTATAAAATAGATAGAATTAAATAATAAAATGAAAATTAGATTAAAAATAAAATAGAAAGCAACATAAAATTAAACTAAAGTAAATCAAGCAATTAAAATATAATATAAAAAAAATAGAATGAAATGAAACAAAATGAAAGAAAAGAAATGTTATAAAATTCAAATTATTTTTTACACTAATATTACGTTTATTTTTTTACTGTACTGAGCGTGTGCACAATAAAACACAGTTTCGAAATGTTAATTATGATTAATTATCAAAACCTACTTATTCACAACTTAAAATGTGTTATTAAATGAAAAATTCGTGGACCCGGATACGTAGATAGGGCGGACCTATTCTTATACGGGCGGACCTTAAATTATAGAGACCCGGACCCAAAATGTTAATTTTACGTATCCGGCCGGATACGTAAATTTGGTGGACCCATAATTATACGACACCGGCAGTGGATAAAGATATACAATAGTGTTTGCGAGTCAAATTTATTTAAAACCACCTTTGTTCATGATTTTCTCAAGTCGGTATAGATAATTTGCATAAACCATGTACGTACATGTAACGTATATCTATTGAAAAACACAAGAAATGCATAGATCGTGGACTCGGAAAATATCTACTTTTTCTTAAAATGAAATTTTCTTCTTTTGATCTTTCGACTATTTTCTCACCAAACTATAGTTTGGCCTAACACTGAAAAAATACCGATGTGAAAATGTAGTGTGAAAAATTTTGCAGTGTAAAAAAGGTCGTGAATTTTGAATATGCAAATTTTCTACACCTTGTTCATTTCACATACACGAAAAGTATATATAAGTTGGCCAGCTACTATCTTTAAGCGAAAAACTTTCGCGTTTATTTTTGACTCTATTAATAGAGAGAACACGAGGTGTTGCTTCTAAAATAGACTTGCAACTTGAGATCCTCGTCCGAACTTGCCCGCTGTTTCAAGCCTAGTTGGCCCTCATGTTCCTGGTTTATTAAAAAGGCCTATCCAAAATATTTACTTGTTTTAAGAGAGTATGTAATGACAAACCATCGTGCGACATCCCTTTCTACTATGACGTCACATTTAAACAAAACTACGAGTTGGTTTTTATTTGACACATTCAAACACTGGAGGTTGGAGAAGGCAAATCAAAAGTGCCATGTATCCTAGATATGTAGGACATTGACTGTGTAGATCTTTATGTTTTGTTTGTGATTCTTAGTATTGTTTTTGGTTTTCTTAACTACAATCATTAGATCTTTTGATATATTTGACTTGAGGAACCTGCAAACATGTCCAATTAAACGTAAAGGAGCAACCCCGAATATAAATCACAATCGGCGTTTTTCCATTTATTTTCAAATTAAATAGAGGAATAGATGTTGTACACCTTGTTATATTTTCTTATTTTCCGTGAGCAACCAATGTTTGAAAAGTTGAATCTAGGGTTCGCCAATAAAGTTCAGGATCAGAATATCCAAATTTGAGCGACGTCAACCCAAGTTGAAACAATCGTAAGTCAGCTTTTTATTATATTGGATAGTTTAAAAGTTTTGTGTAATATGGGTGATTAAGTTCAATATACCCCGTTACGAGTATTCGAACAGCATCACATTTGTGCTAAACCAAAGATGTCAAACAACTACTTTATTGTAGATAAGCATTGTGTGTACGACTGGATTTTGTGTTTGTTTGATTTTTCGAAATTCCTATCGGTACTACATGTTTTATAAAAATACACATTTTACTTTTGTCTTTAAATTATGAAGGTCATGCTTATTTTTCAATCTGAAACAAAATGAACTTTTCATTGTCCTTTTTTTTTCGGGGGGTCGAAAATATAAGGCTCCCTTGCTTATGTTGGAAAACATTTTTCGGCTACCATTCAGTTTACACTTTTTGTGTGCTGCATTGCATGTTCCCACGACAGTGGAAAAATGTTCTTATCAAATGTGGATTAATTCATTTTCGTGGGGGTCAAATTTTCATGATTTTCCTTAAAAATTACTTTCGTCCGAATTACTCCTCGTCATTGTCGTCTCATGTTCATCACTTCGATATAGCTAGATTAATGCTAATTTGTTGTAAAACACTAATTTGATTTGGTGACTTGCATCGACTCTTAAAAAAAACCACGAACATTTGAAACCCACGAAAACTAGTGACACCACTGTTTGCATGTATCAAAGAATTTGCAACTAAGAAAATCATCAACCCGTGAAGAAAAAAGATTACATACACTGCATGGTAGTAGAATCTAAACCAAAGTGAAACAAAAATATCCCGGCAGTGGATAAAGATATACAATAGTGTTTGCGAGTCAAATTTATTTAAAACCACCTTTGTTCATGATTTTCTCAAGTCGGTATAGATAATTTGCATAAACCATGTACGTACATGTAACGTATATCTATTGAAAAACACAAGAAATGCATAGATCGTGGACTCGGAAAATATTTTACTTTTTCTTAAAATGAAATTTTCTTCTTTTGATCTTTCGACTATTTTCTCACCAAACTATAGTTTGGCCTAACACTGAAAAAATACCGATGTGAAAATGTAGTGTGAAAAATTTTGCAGTGTAAAAAAGGTCGTGAATTTTGAATATGCAAATTTTCTACACCTTGTTCATTTCACATACACGAAAAGTATATATAAGTTGGCCAGCTACTATCTTTAAGCGAAAAACTTTCGCGTTTATTTTTGACTCTATTAATAGAGAGAACACGAGGTGTTGCTTCTAAAATAGACTTGCAACTTGAGATCCTCGTCCGAACTTGCCCGCTGTTTCAAGCCTAGTTGGCCCTCATGTTCCTGGTTTATTAAAAAGGCCTATCCAAAATATTTACTTGTTTTAAGAGAGTATGTAATGACAAACCATCGTGCGACATCCCTTTCTACTATGACGTCACATTTAAACAAAACTACGAGTTGGTTTTTATTTGACACATTCAAACACTGGAGGTTGGAGAAGGCAAATCAAAAGTGCCATGTATCCTAGATATGTAGGACATTGACTGTGTAGATCTTTATGTTTTGTTTGTGATTCTTAGTATTGTTTTTGGTTTTCTAAATGAATAAATGTTGTATATGGTATATGTATAATATTTAGAGATAATAGAATGGCGTGCAATTCTATTATCTCTATATATTTTACATATACCATATGTACTACCATGGCAACCACCATACCTTGTGTATCTTCGAGTCCGCCGAGGAATGATACCGATTCTACACTTATTTTAAAGCAGTGTAAAAAAGGTCGTGAATTTTGAATATGCAAATTTTCTACACCTTGTTCATTTCACATACACGAAAAGTATATATAAGTTGGCCAGCTACTATCTTTAAGCGAAAAACTTTCGCGTTTATTTTTGACTCTATTAATAGAGAGAACACGAGGTGTTGCTTCTAAAATAGACTTGCAACTTGAGATCCTCGTCCGAACTTGCCCGCTGTTTCAAGCCTAGTTGGCCCTCATGTTCCTGGTTTATTAAAAAGGCCTATCCAAAATATTTACTTGTTTTAAGAGAGTATGTAATGACAAACCATCGTGCGACATCCCTTTCTACTATGACGTCACATTTAAACAAAACTACGAGTTGGTTTTTATTTGACACATTCAAACACTGGAGGTTGGAGAAGGCAAATCAAAAGTGCCATGTATCCTAGATATGTAGGACATTGACTGTGTAGATCTTTATGTTTTGTTTGTGATTCTTAGTATTGTTTTTGGTTTTCTTAACTACAATCATTAGATCTTTTGATATATTTGACTTGAGGAACCTGCAAACATGTCCAATTACACGTAAAGGAGCAACCCCGAATATAAATCACAATCGGCGTTTTTCCATTTATTTTCATTAATTTTTGGCACTTACGGGTTTAAAATAATATTTTCAAATTAAATAGAGGAATAGATGTTGTACACCTTGTTATATTTTCTTATTTTCCGTGAGCAACCAATGTTTGAAAAGTTGAATCTAGGGTTCGCCAATAAAGTTCAGGATCAGAATATCCAAATTTGAGCGACGTAAACCCAAGTTGAAACAATCGTAAGTCAGCTTTTTATTATATTGGATAGTTTAAAAGTTTTGTGTAATATGGGTGATTAAGTTCAATATACCCCGTTACGAGTATTCGAACAGCATCACATTTGTGCTAAACCAAAGATGTCAAACAACTACTTTATTGTAGATAAGCATTGTGTGTACGACTGGATTTTGTGTTTGTTTGATTTTTCGAAATTCCTATCGGTACTACATGTTTTATAAAAATACACATTTTACTTTTGTCTTTAAATTATGAAGGTCATGCTTATTTTTCAATCTGAAACAAAATGAACTTTTCATTGTCCTTTTTTTTTCGGGGGGTCGAAAATATAAGGCTCCCTTGCTTATGTTGGAAAACATTTTTCGGCTACCATTCAGTTTACACTTTTTGTGTGCTGCATTGCATGTTCCCACGACAGTGGAAAAATGTTCTTATCAAATGTGGATTAATTCATTTTCGTGGGGGTCAAATTTTCATGATTTTCCTTAAAAATTACTTTCGTCCGAATTACTCCTCGTCATTGTCGTCTCATGTTCATCACTTCGATATAGCTAGATTAATGCTAATTTGTTGTAAAACACTAATTTGATTTGGTGACTTGCATCGACTCTTAAAAAAAACCACGAACATTTGAAACCCACGAAAACTAGTGACACCACTGTTTGCATGTATCAAAGAATTTGCAACTAAGAAAATCATCAACCCGTGAAGAAAAAAGATTACATACACTGCATGGTAGTAGAATCTAAACCAAAGTGAAACAAAAATATCCCGGCAGTGGATAAAGATATACAATAGTGTTTGCGAGTCAAATTTATTTAAAACCACCTTTGTTCATGATTTTCTCAAGTCGGTATAGATAATTTGCATAAACCATGTACGTACATGTAACGTATATCTATTGAAAACACAAGAAATGCATAGATCGTGGACTCGGAAAATATCTACTTTTTCTTAAAATGAAATTTTCTTCTTTTGATCTTTCGACTATTTTCTCACCAAACTATAGTTTGGCCTAACACTGAAAAAATACCGATGTGAAAATGTAGTGTGAAAAATTTTGCAGTGTAAAAAAGGTCGTGAATTTTGAATATGCAAATTTTCTACACCTTGTTCATTTCACATACACGAAAAGTATATATAAGTTGGCCAGCTACTATCTTTAAGCGAAAAACTTTCGCGTTTATTTTTGACTCTATTAATAGAGAGAACACGAGGTGTTGCTTCTAAAATAGACTTGCAACTTGAGATCCTCGTCCGAACTTGCCCGCTGTTTCAAGCCTAGTTGGCCCTCATGTTCCTGGTTTATTAAAAAGGCCTATCCAAAATATTTACTTGTTTTAAGAGAGTATGTAATGACAAACCATCGTGCGACATCCCTTTCTACTATGACGTCACATTTAAACAAAACTACGAGTTGGTTTTTATTTGACACATTCAAACACTGGAGGTTGGAGAAGGCAAATCAAAAGTGCCATGTATCCTAGATATGTAGGACATTGACTGTGTAGATCTTTATGTTTTGTTTGTGATTCTTAGTATTGTTTTTGGTTTTCTAAATGAATAAATGTTGTATATGGTATATGTATAATATTTAGAGATAATAGAATGGCGTGCAATTCTATTATCTCTATATATTTTACATATACCATATGTACTACCATGGCAACCACCATACCTTGTGTATCTTCGAGTCCGCCGAGGAATGATACCGATTCTACACTTATTTTAAAGCAGTGTAAAAAAGGTCGTGAATTTTGAATATGCAAATTTTCTACACCTTGTTCATTTCACATACACGAAAAGTATATATAAGTTGGCCAGCTACTATCTTTAAGCGAAAAACTTTCGCGTTTATTTTTGACTCTATTAATAGAGAGAACACGAGGTGTTGCTTCTAAAATAGACTTGCAACTTGAGATCCTCGTCCGAACTTGCCCGCTGTTTCAAGCCTAGTTGGCCCTCATGTTCCTGGTTTATTAAAAAGGCCTATCCAAAATATTTACTTGTTTTAAGAGAGTATGTAATGACAAACCATCGTGCGACATCCCTTTCTACTATGACGTCACATTTAAACAAAACTACGAGTTGGTTTTTATTTGACACATTCAAACACTGGAGGTTGGAGAAGGCAAATCAAAAGTGCCATGTATCCTAGATATGTAGGACATTGACTGTGTAGATCTTTATGTTTTGTTTGTGATTCTTAGTATTGTTTTTGGTTTTCTTAACTACAATCATTAGATCTTTTGATATATTTGACTTGAGGAACCTGCAAACATGTCCAATTACACGTAAAGGAGCAACCCCGAATATAAATCACAATCGGCGTTTTTCCATTTATTTTCATTAATTTTTGGCACTTACGGGTTTAAAATAATATTTTCAAATTAAATAGAGGAATAGATGTTGTACACCTTGTTATATTTTCTTATTTTCCGTGAGCAACCAATGTTTGAAAAGTTGAATCTAGGGTTCGCCAATAAAGTTCAGGATCAGAATATCCAAATTTGAGCGACGTAAACCCAAGTTGAAACAATCGTAAGTCAGCTTTTTATTATATTGGATAGTTTAAAAGTTTTGTGTAATATGGGTGATTAAGTTCAATATACCCCGTTACGAGTATTCGAACAGCATCACATTTGTGCTAAACCAAAGATGTCAAACAACTACTTTATTGTAGATAAGCATTGTGTGTACGACTGGATTTTGTGTTTGTTTGATTTTTCGAAATTCCTATCGGTACTACATGTTTTATAAAAATACACATTTTACTTTTGTCTTTAAATTATGAAGGTCATGCTTATTTTTCAATCTGAAACAAAATGAACTTTTCATTGTCCTTTTTTTTTCGGGGGGTCGAAAATATAAGGCTCCCTTGCTTATGTTGGAAAACATTTTTCGGCTACCATTCAGTTTACACTTTTTGTGTGCTGCATTGCATGTTCCCACGACAGTGGAAAAATGTTCTTATCAAATGTGGATTAATTCATTTTCGTGGGGGTCAAATTTTCATGATTTTCCTTAAAAATTACTTTCGTCCGAATTACTCCTCGTCATTGTCGTCTCATGTTCATCACTTCGATATAGCTAGATTAATGCTAATTTGTTGTAAAACACTAATTTGATTTGGTGACTTGCATCGACTCTTAAAAAAAACCACGAACATTTGAAACCCACGAAAACTAGTGACACCACTGTTTGCATGTATCAAAGAATTTGCAACTAAGAAAATCATCAACCCGTGAAGAAAAAAGATTACATACACTGCATGGTAGTAGAATCTAAACCAAAGTGAAACAAAAATATCCCGGCAGTGGATAAAGATATACAATAGTGTTTGCGAGTCAAATTTATTTAAAACCACCTTTGTTCATGATTTTCTCAAGTCGGTATAGATAATTTGCATAAACCATGTACGTACATGTAACGTATATCTATTGAAAACACAAGAAATGCATAGATCGTGGACTCGGAAAATATCTACTTTTTCTTAAAATGAAATTTTCTTCTTTTGATCTTTCGACTATTTTCTCACCAAACTATAGTTTGGCCTAACACTGAAAAAATACCGATGTGAAAATGTAGTGTGAAAAATTTTGCAGTGTAAAAAAGGTCGTGAATTTTGAATATGCAAATTTTCTACACCTTGTTCATTTCACATACACGAAAAGTATATATAAGTTGGCCAGCTACTATCTTTAAGCGAAAAACTTTCGCGTTTATTTTTGACTCTATTAATAGAGAGAACACGAGGTGTTGCTTCTAAAATAGACTTGCAACTTGAGATCCTCGTCCGAACTTGCCCGCTGTTTCAAGCCTAGTTGGCCCTCATGTTCCTGGTTTATTAAAAAGGCCTATCCAAAATATTTACTTGTTTTAAGAGAGTATGTAATGACAAACCATCGTGCGACATCCCTTTCTACTATGACGTCACATTTAAACAAAACTACGAGTTGGTTTTTATTTGACACATTCAAACACTGGAGGTTGGAGAAGGCAAATCAAAAGTGCCATGTATCCTAGATATGTAGGACATTGACTGTGTAGATCTTTATGTTTTGTTTGTGATTCTTAGTATTGTTTTTGGTTTTCTAAATGAATAAATGTTGTATATGGTATATGTATAATATTTAGAGATAATAGAATGGCGTGCAATTCTATTATCTCTATATATTTTACATATACCATATGTACTACCATGGCAACCACCATACCTTGTGTATCTTCGAGTCCGCCGAGGAATGATACCGATTCTACACTTATTTTAAAGCAGTGTAAAAAAGGTCGTGAATTTTGAATATGCAAATTTTCTACACCTTGTTCATTTCACATACACGAAAAGTATATATAAGTTGGCCAGCTACTATCTTTAAGCGAAAAACTTTCGCGTTTATTTTTGACTCTATTAATAGAGAGAACACGAGGTGTTGCTTCTAAAATAGACTTGCAACTTGAGATCCTCGTCCGAACTTGCCCGCTGTTTCAAGCCTAGTTGGCCCTCATGTTCCTGGTTTATTAAAAAGGCCTATCCAAAATATTTACTTGTTTTAAGAGAGTATGTAATGACAAACCATCGTGCGACATCCCTTTCTACTATGACGTCACATTTAAACAAAACTACGAGTTGGTTTTTATTTGACACATTCAAACACTGGAGGTTGGAGAAGGCAAATCAAAAGTGCCATGTATCCTAGATATGTAGGACATTGACTGTGTAGATCTTTATGTTTTGTTTGTGATTCTTAGTATTGTTTTTGGTTTTCTTAACTACAATCATTAGATCTTTTGATATATTTGACTTGAGGAACCTGCAAACATGTCCAATTACACGTAAAGGAGCAACCCCGAATATAAATCACAATCGGCGTTTTTCCATTTATTTTCATTAATTTTTGGCACTTACGGGTTTAAAATAATATTTTCAAATTAAATAGAGGAATAGATGTTGTACACCTTGTTATATTTTCTTATTTTCCGTGAGCAACCAATGTTTGAAAAGTTGAATCTAGGGTTCGCCAATAAAGTTCAGGATCAGAATATCCAAATTTGAGCGACGTAAACCCAAGTTGAAACAATCGTAAGTCAGCTTTTTATTATATTGGATAGTTTAAAAGTTTTGTGTAATATGGGTGATTAAGTTCAATATACCCCGTTACGAGTATTCGAACAGCATCACATTTGTGCTAAACCAAAGATGTCAAACAACTACTTTATTGTAGATAAGCATTGTGTGTACGACTGGATTTTGTGTTTGTTTGATTTTTCGAAATTCCTATCGGTACTACATGTTTTATAAAAATACACATTTTACTTTTGTCTTTAAATTATGAAGGTCATGCTTATTTTTCAATCTGAAACAAAATGAACTTTTCATTGTCCTTTTTTTTTCGGGGGGTCGAAAATATAAGGCTCCCTTGCTTATGTTGGAAAACATTTTTCGGCTACCATTCAGTTTACACTTTTTGTGTGCTGCATTGCATGTTCCCACGACAGTGGAAAAATGTTCTTATCAAATGTGGATTAATTCATTTTCGTGGGGGTCAAATTTTCATGATTTTCCTTAAAAATTACTTTCGTCCGAATTACTCCTCGTCATTGTCGTCTCATGTTCATCACTTCGATATAGCTAGATTAATGCTAATTTGTTGTAAAACACTAATTTGATTTGGTGACTTGCATCGACTCTTAAAAAAAACCACGAACATTTGAAACCCACGAAAACTAGTGACACCACTGTTTGCATGTATCAAAGAATTTGCAACTAAGAAAATCATCAACCCGTGAAGAAAAAAGATTACATACACTGCATGGTAGTAGAATCTAAACCAAAGTGAAACAAAAATATCCCGGCAGTGGATAAAGATATACAATAGTGTTTGCGAGTCAAATTTATTTAAAACCACCTTTGTTCATGATTTTCTCAAGTCGGTATAGATAATTTGCATAAACCATGTACGTACATGTAACGTATATCTATTGAAAACACAAGAAATGCATAGATCGTGGACTCGGAAAATATCTACTTTTTCTTAAAATGAAATTTTCTTCTTTTGATCTTTCGACTATTTTCTCACCAAACTATAGTTTGGCCTAACACTGAAAAAATACCGATGTGAAAATGTAGTGTGAAAAATTTTGCAGTGTAAAAAAGGTCGTGAATTTTGAATATGCAAATTTTCTACACCTTGTTCATTTCACATACACGAAAAGTATATATAAGTTGGCCAGCTACTATCTTTAAGCGAAAAACTTTCGCGTTTATTTTTGACTCTATTAATAGAGAGAACACGAGGTGTTGCTTCTAAAATAGACTTGCAACTTGAGATCCTCGTCCGAACTTGCCCGCTGTTTCAAGCCTAGTTGGCCCTCATGTTCCTGGTTTATTAAAAAGGCCTATCCAAAATATTTACTTGTTTTAAGAGAGTATGTAATGACAAACCATCGTGCGACATCCCTTTCTACTATGACGTCACATTTAAACAAAACTACGAGTTGGTTTTTATTTGACACATTCAAACACTGGAGGTTGGAGAAGGCAAATCAAAAGTGCCATGTATCCTAGATATGTAGGACATTGACTGTGTAGATCTTTATGTTTTGTTTGTGATTCTTAGTATTGTTTTTGGTTTTCTAAATGAATAAATGTTGTATATGGTATATGTATAATATTTAGAGATAATAGAATGGCGTGCAATTCTATTATCTCTATATATTTTACATATACCATATGTACTACCATGGCAACCACCATACACTACTGGCAAAATAAACGACTGTCTGTACCATAGTCAGGCGTTATGCAACTGATAATTTAAAATAATAACCGTAAAGTACTGTCAAAAAGACTGTTTGCATTTGTCAGGGTTGGGACAGCAGTTTCAGTCGACTGCATCAAGCATATTTTATTTGCTTCTTTTAAACAAGGACTGACCCAACGTTTTTTTAGTTGTGTCAGTCGTTTAACAACTAATTCAACTTAATTTAAGTTGGTTCAGTCCTTTTACAGTTGTTCCAACTTATTATGCGTTGGGTCAAACATTTCACAACTGATTCAACTTAGGTTGCGTTGGTACAGTCCTTTCACAATTGCCCCAACTTAATATGTGTTGGGTCAAACGCCTAACAACTGATTCAACTTAAATCGCGTTGGGTTAGTCCTTTTACAACTTTTAAAACTTCCGTCAAGTTGGGACAGTCATTGTACACCTAATGCAACTATTTTGCGTTTGATCAGTAATTTAAGAAACATCCAAACTTTATCAAAGTTAAGTAAGTCCTTTATAACTATTTCAACTTAGTGTCTGGTGAGTCTTATTTATAAGGAGTGTCATTTTATTTTTTATAGGGATGGACATTTCTTTTTTATCCTGCGGTTCATCAAAAATCGTTTTGAGTTTGAGCAATGCAAATAGAAAAAAATAGAAATGCTTTATTTTGTTGTTGTTTATTTTTACTTTGCTTGGAGATTAAGTCTGTAAACAGTAGGTTCTGTAAATATGTGATCAGATGTGCTTAAATCCGTAGTTTGCGATACCGGACCCTTTACTTACTTAAGTCATATACCAATATCGGAATATAAGAAAATAAAAACAATTTAGACAAGAAGCACAGGTACCAATGGGGTATCCGAATGTCAAAAGTCCGAAAGGGCAGAGACAAAACCAGTAAACACCAACAAGAACGGGACAAAAACAGACAACACGCAAAAAATGGAAACACAAAAATCACTGAATATCAGTCAACAACGCGACTCCAGTCGAACCGAGAGTAAACTCATGAGCCCCGGAAGAGTAAGCAGTACCTGCTTGCTATAGCACACCCGTCGCGATTCCAACAGTCAATTCAGTGTGTCAAATCCGGTAAAGGAAGACAAAACAAAACCCTATGTATACGTTTTCGTGGCTTTTAAAAAGAAAAATGTCAGGCTAATTTTTGTTAAAATAACGAAAACATAGGTTTACACGGCATTAAGGTTTCTATTCTATGGAAAAAAAACACATACTATTTCTTGGTGTTTCACGTTTTTTTTTGTAACCGTCTTATACGCTTCGGTTCTGTCATCCGATTTTAGTTTTCCGTCTGAACCTAAGGTTTCATTATTGCACACGAGTAAATTATAATTGCTCATAATTAAATAATATTTTGTCTCCACACCTTTAAACGATAGATATTTTGTCTGATCAAAACAAAAAACCAAGCCCATCCCCAAATTCAATAATCCATCTATTTTTTATGGCTTCAGTGCACAAAGCCCGATCTATTTATATATGAAGCCGCTGATTAAGACTTAACAAATTGTAGATCTATAAACCCCCCGTGGTTGTCCCGCTGAGTATGACCACATACATGTAGTAGCTGACAGGATGTTTATTGTGATCGACTTGTATATTATCTACCACATGTCTGGGTAGAAGGCTACATGTAATTAGCCACACCTGTACTTGAAACAGATTACAACCCTGAAAAATCATCACTTTAATCATTTGAAACGGAAAACACGAATTTTTAAAAAGAAATGAAAGTTTATAACATGTATACACACACATTATTTCTATAAACCAAAAAAGTTTTATCAGCAGATTGATAATACACGACTTGAATCATTTTAAATACAAATGTTGTCATTGCAATTTAGTATATTCATCTGTTACAGATGGTCACTTAACGTGTAACAGTAGACGGAATTAAACACCTTAAACTTACGGCCACACTATTATCATTTGGTCTACTTATTTTTCTAAGCTATATACTTCGTACATGTTGCAGAAACCGGATCATCATTGTTCATCGCCTGTAAATAACCTATATAGCGTTGCACGGGCGTAAAACACCAACTCGCTCACTCACTCACGCGTACCGCCCCCCCCCCCCCCCCCATTTGAAAATTTCTGGATCCGCCACATATACATGTACCCTATTGTGCATATATGTAGCAACTCAATACATCTACTTCCTGTTTGAAAAATATTGATGATATAACTCAATGCATAAAAGCATGACGCTATTAAAATGTATCGTTTTGTCTTATCTGTGTGTAAAAATGCTAGTATAATATCAATTTTCATAATTTCGTATCTTTCATCAGTTTATACAATACACTTGCAGGCGGATGTAGGACCGGAATACCGAGCGCCATTTCCCCCCTCCCCCCCCGTTTGAAAATTTCTGGATCCGCCACAGATACATGTACCCTATTGTGCATGTATGTAGCAACTCAATACACCTACTTAATATTTAGAAGATATTCTTGATAAAACTCAATGCATAAAAGCATGACGCTGTAATGTATCGTTTATGTATAACAAAATGTTAGACTAAGTATAATATCATTTTTTCATAATTTCTTAACTTTCTACACAAGATTCCAAATTTCAAAGGTCGAAAACAGAAACAGTTGGTCGGTGTTTCCGTGCAGAACACATCATCGCTAAAGAATACTTTTTGGGGTGTGGTTTCTAAAAAATATCTCACAGAGAGACAGACATTCATACATTGTAGCTTGTACTGAGAAAACATCTTCTACCCGAGGGACAGACGACTGGGGCTTCAACGGAAAAACATTTTCCTTCCTTTCAACTGAGATAACTAAACTAAGTTTTAATTTTCTCAGCTTTCAATTACAAAAAAAAATTAATGGATTTTGTTTTAATATTGTTATTTTGATGAAAATGCATTAAATTTAGTACTTTTAATTACAAATGGACAAGTGCAACACATGGTCTCATTCAGCATCGAAATGAAAAACACGCCGCAAATTTTAATTTTGCAAAGACTTTTTCGAGGGGGGGGTGAACCAGTTATATTCAGAGATATTCATCACATGACTTTCTAAAAAAAACCCCAGTTAATATGCTATATCGCTTGCAAATTGAAGATTCTAAAAAAAAAAATGAAAGCACGATTTATAACAAGAGGAGGATAATAGGAACATGCACGCTATGATTAGACTGCTGTCCACCACTTCCACCCACTTCAATAGTCACGCTGTTTTCAGGTTGCCGGTGGTAACAATAACCCATGAATGACATGTTAAAGTACATCTTACCTTTCTAACATTAACCGATATAAACATTCCAATTTGGATGTGTATTGGTAATGAAAGGATCGGCCTTGAACAACATTCAGAAACATCAGGAAATGTTTAAGGTGTCAACATGTCTATTAAGTTGCAAAAATACTTAATATTCTTGAAAATCATTTAAATTTTTCTTTTCATGCAAGAAATAATATATTTTTCAAAGGAAATAATATAAAGTTTAATGAATTTGTAACGTATTAGATAACAAATTAATTGATCAAAAATAAAAAAGGGAGGCAAAATTATAAACACACTGAAGTTCGGTTCTACGTGTGTGTTAAGTTGCAAAAAATTAGTTGTATATACAAATATATGTAATGTTTTCCTCTCATACAAGAAAATAATAAAAAATTAAAAGTAAATGATATTAAAGTTTTATGAATTTGCAATTTATTAGATAAGTAATTAATTGATCAAAAATAAAAAGGGAGACAAGAAATATTACCACACGCAAGTTCGCTTCCACTTGTATAAATGTAATATGCAACAAGCTAGGATAAGATAAAAGATGTTTCTAGCTCATATGTTTTACATGCAAATTTCAAAACAGATCAAGATATTACAGTTTATTTGAAACAAAGCACATAAAGAATGCAAACAAGAAGTATATTATAGAAGTAGAGAAAGTTAAAATTGCTACTAACATGGATTCATAGACCTGTATATTAGCCTTAATGTTAGAATAATATATATACACTGTAAAGGTCTATGATTGATTGCAAAAATATAGTAACTATAAAAAAAAATAAATAGATAATTTTTTTATTTATTTATATAATACCGTAGCTCATTTTAAAACAGTTTATACTACTTCTAAATATACTTTTTTAATTGTAAATGATTTATTTTCTTGAGATAAAAGTTAACTTTCTATTTAATTGCCTAACGATGCCGTATCCATGGTATTACACTTGTCTTGTTTATTGTATATTGTACCTCGATTCTATGCTATTTTGAATTTCCGTGCATGACTGGACAGGTCTCAGTGGGATATGTTCCGGCCATAGTGTATAATGAACTAAATGTTTTGACATGTTTATTGTACTTACCAACAATCAACATGCTGTGTATTCTGGTTCTTAAATGCACCCAAGGGCACACATTATTTTCTAAACTTAATATATTGTTAAACATTTTAATTATGATCCTTTATATTAAAAAGCCTTTGTTTGTTATATTAAACGGAAATTAACGGTTTTGGGTGTGGATTAAATTCTTTACTATCCTACTAAATTTTCTTTATAAAAAAGTTAATTAAGGATGTCAGAAAATTAAAGCATGCACAGGATAACAGTTTTCTAAAAAATCTTCTGTTAAAATTGATGAACAGGATAACAGTTTTCTAAAACAATCTTCTGTTAAAATTGATAAATATTCCAAAAAAAGCAATATTGTCCCTTTTTGACACACTTTTAAACTTCGTTATGAAAAAACTAGAATTTACGGATTATGGAACATGTTCCTGAGAAACACGGCGATGTAAAAAATGTTAACGTGATAA
This sequence comes from Arcuatula senhousia, assembly GCA_963971305.1. NCBI lineage: Eukaryota > Metazoa > Mollusca > Bivalvia > Mytilida > Mytilidae > Arcuatula > Arcuatula senhousia. The sequence continues at coordinate 15,909,566 of OZ020311.1, read as the reverse complement.
GAAATCGGGCTGTAAAAAACCTACCAGATTTTCAGCGGCGAATCTGACGAACTTGGAATTAATTGGTTTGAAAGTACTTATTAAGACATCTATATAAAAACATGAGACACATGCGAGACATGAACCACCGCGTAGACTGATAAAACACTGAACACAGGTGGGCCAAAAGGTTAAGCAGTTCTTGTTTCAAGACACCCGCGAACCTGCGAGTCCTGGTTGCGGCAAGCGAGTTACACAAGGTTTGTCGTATTTATAAACTAAACTACATGTATATCATTTTAGATATGCATCTCAATTTATAGCCATTTTTAAACGGACGAAAAAAAATTGCCGACGTATTATGGTATGATGCTTTCGTCGTGGTCGTCGTCGTTGTCGACGTTGTCTGTTTACTTGAGTGTTCTAACAATAACTTTAGTCCTAGTTATCCGATTGTTATGTAATTTGACAATGATGTTCCTTACAATAAAACAGGTATATGGGATTGATTTTGGAAGTCCCTCTTTCATGTCTTTATTCGTTTAGAAATTATTGGCCCCAAAGGGGCAAAAGATTTTAAAATTTTATTTGTTCCCACAACTTAGTTTCTGGCTAGCTAATTGCTATAAATTTGACAATAATATGCCTTACCATTAGCCATATATGGTATTGACTTTGAGGATCCCTTTTTTACATAAAGAATAAGGGACCCAAAAAGGGGCAAAAATGATTTTTTTAATTTGTGACCTGATTTTGATTTTTGTCGTCAAGTAGTGAATACAAAAGGCAGGATTAATTATTGGGCTGGCCGTTTTTTCTTTATGAATTTAGAGACCAAAAGGGTCCAAAATCGATTTTTTTGTTATTTATTGTCCGATTTCAAAAATGTTTTTGGTTATTATTTTTTGTCAAGTATTAAATTTACTAAATTGAGGATTAATTTTGTGACATCCCTTTCCCAAAAGTGTCCCAAAAAGTAGCAGATCCCCATAAGTAGGGACCGAAAGGGGTAATGTCTTTTGTAACTTTAATTTATTTTGTTCCGTCTTGGAAAAAAATTGAAATTCCTCGTAAAACGTAGGTGAAAACTTTACTAAAGACTGCATGTGTCAAAAACTTTGTCAGTCCACCATGGGCTGCATGTGTCCAGAGCAATTGACTATCCATATTGGGCAATCGCCAAGGGTTCGACATGTTGTGGTAGTATCATGCTACGCTGTGCATAGCTTTTTTATTAAAAGAAGGAGAAGGATAATATCGGGTATTTTCAACTCTTCCGGTCGTGCTCCGTTAGTTTTAGAGCTTTACTTTCAACCAGCACAAATTCAGGTCTACTGGGGAGACGGCCACGAAAGGGAAATAACATGAACATGAATTGATGTCGAAGTCGAGGGTATGGCACCTGTTGTAGTCATGGCGGCCAACCAGATAAGCCAGTTTTGACTGCTTCTGGAAAAGCCAGCCATTAGAACTGACAACGGAATACTTATGATAACATATTATTTAAAAATTAATAAATCATCTAATTTGTTTTTTGTACAATAATCAATTATTGTCTTTTTCCATTCCGTGATGAATGAGTAATTTGTGATGTGGGCTTCCCTGTTCGAATTGTTTGGTCTTGAGTACCTTTTCGTTCAATATTTTTGGTTTTGATCTTCCAATGTTTTGATTCAAATGCTGCTGATGAGAGGTTACTCCTTGAAATATCGACATATATCATAACCAAATTAACCGTTTTTGGTATTGTATTTTCCATCTTTATTTATTATGAATATTTTTTTCTGCATGTATTAAGAGTTATAATATTAAAAACGAAAGAATATGGAATATGTGCCAGAAAGACACGATCCACATATTGACATGATTTTGATAAATGTACCAATATATATCCTTTTGAATGAAAAAGTTCTGAGAAAATAAGTTCAATCATCTTAGAGTAAAAAGGTCGAGGGACTACAGACACACACAAAAGCAAACAAACGAAAAGTCTTTCTTTTCATATGAACTGCCAGCAACAGATGGACACTCCATATAATATGACTTGCATGTTTAAAGCTGAAATAGTGGTCAAATGACTAACTAAACTTTTATGAAGTTTTCATGTGTCTAAAATTACAGTAACTGATCAAACGCAAAATAGTTGTATTAGGTGTACAATGACTGATCCAACTCAGAGTTTTAAAAAGACTGACTAATCAGTTGTCAGGCGTTTGCCCCAACGCATTTTAAGTTGGAACACATGGTAAAGGACTGTACCAACGCAACATAAGTTGAATCAGTTGTGAAGTGTTTGACCCAACGCTTATTAAGTTGGAACAAATGGAAAAGGACTGAACCAACTTTATTTAAGTTGAAATAGTTGTTAAACGACTGACACAACTAAGAAAACGTTGGGTCAGTCATTATTTAACAGAAAGAAGTAAAATATGTTTGATGCAGTCGATAGAAACTGCTGTCCCAACTCTGACAAATGCAAACAGTCTTTTTGACAGTACTTTACGGTTAATATTTTAAATTATCAGTTGCATAACGCCTGACTATGGTACAGACAGTCGTTTATTTTGCCAGTAGTGATACCTTGTGTATCTTCGAGTCCGCCGAGGAATGATACCGATTCTACACTTATTTTAAAGCAGTGTAAAAAAGGTCGTGAATTTTGAATATGCAAATTTTCTACACCTTGTTCATTTCACATACACGAAAAGTATATATAAGTTGGCCAGCTACTATCTTTAAGCGAAAAACTTTCGCGTTTATTTTTGACTCTATTAATAGAGAGAACACGAGGTGTTGCTTCTAAAATAGACTTGCAACTTGAGATCCTCGTCCGAACTTGCCCGCTGTTTCAAGCCTAGTTGGCCCTCATGTTCCTGGTTTATTAAAAAGGCCTATCCAAAATATTTACTTGTTTTAAGAGAGTATGTAATGACAAACCATCGTGCGACATCCCTTTCTACTATGACGTCACATTTAAACAAAACTACGAGTTGGTTTTTATTTGACACATTCAAACACTGGAGGTTGGAGAAGGCAAATCAAAAGTGCCATGTATCCTAGATATGTAGGACATTGACTGTGTAGATCTTTATGTTTTGTTTGTGATTCTTAGTATTGTTTTTGGTTTTCTTAACTACAATCATTAGATCTTTTGATATATTTGACTTGAGGAACCTGCAAACATGTCCAATTACACGTAAAGGAGCAACCCCGAATATAAATCACAATCGGCGTTTTTCCATTTATTTTCATTAATTTTTGGCACTTACGGGTTTAAAATAATATTTTCAAATTAAATAGAGGAATAGATGTTGTACACCTTGTTATATTTTCTTATTTTCCGTGAGCAACCAATGTTTGAAAAGTTGAATCTAGGGTTCGCCAATAAAGTTCAGGATCAGAATATCCAAATTTGAGCGACGTCAACCCAAGTTGAAACAATCGTAAGTCAGCTTTTTATTATATTGGATAGTTTAAAAGTTTTGTGTAATATGGGTGATTAAGTTCAATATACCCCGTTACGAGTATTCGAACAGCATCACATTTGTGCTAAACCAAAGATGTCAAACAACTACTTTATTGTAGATAAGCATTGTGTGTACGACTGGATTTTGTGTTTGTTTGATTTTTCGAAATTCCTATCGGTACTACATGTTTTATAAAAATACACATTTTACTTTTGTCTTTAAATTATGAAGGTCATGCTTATTTTTCAATCTGAAACAAAATGAACTTTTCATTGTCCTTTTTTTTTCGGGGGGTCGAAAATATAAGGCTCCCTTGCTTATGTTGGAAAACATTTTTCGGCTACCATTCAGTTTACACTTTTTGTGTGCTGCATTGCATGTTCCCACGACAGTGGAAAAATGTTCTTATCAAATGTGGATTAATTCATTTTCGTGGGGGTCAAATTTTCATGATTTTCCTTAAAAATTACTTTCGTCCGAATTACTCCTCGTCATTGTCGTCTCATGTTCATCACTTCGATATAGCTAGATTAATGCTAATTTGTTGTAAAACACTAATTTGATTTGGTGACTTGCATCGACTCTTAAAAAAAACCACGAACATTTGAAACCCACGAAAACTAGTGACACCACTGTTTGCATGTATCAAAGAATTTGCAACTAAGAAAATCATCAACCCGTGAAGAAAAAAGATTACATACACTGCATGGTAGTAGAATCTAAACCAAAGTGAAACAAAAATATCCCGGCAGTGGATAAAGATATACAATAGTGTTTGCGAGTCAAATTTATTTAAAACCACCTTTGTTCATGATTTTCTCAAGTCGGTATAGATAATTTGCATAAACCATGTACGTACATGTAACGTATATCTATTGAAAACACAAGAAATGCATAGATCGTGGACTCGGAAAATATCTACTTTTTCTTAAAATGAAATTTTCTTCTTTTGATCTTTCGACTATTTTCTCACCAAACTATAGTTTGGCCTAACACTGAAAAAATACCGATGTGAAAATGTAGTGTGAAAAATTTTGCAGTGTAAAAAAGGTCGTGAATTTTGAATATGCAAATTTTCTACACCTTGTTCATTTCACATACACGAAAAGTATATATAAGTTGGCCAGCTACTATCTTTAAGCGAAAAACTTTCGCGTTTATTTTTGACTCTATTAATAGAGAGAACACGAGGTGTTGCTTCTAAAATAGACTTGCAACTTGAGATCCTCGTCCGAACTTGCCCGCTGTTTCAAGCCTAGTTGGCCCTCATGTTCCTGGTTTATTAAAAAGGCCTATCCAAAATATTTACTTGTTTTAAGAGAGTATGTAATGACAAACCATCGTGCGACATCCCTTTCTACTATGACGTCACATTTAAACAAAACTACGAGTTGGTTTTTATTTGACACATTCAAACACTGGAGGTTGGAGAAGGCAAATCAAAAGTGCCATGTATCCTAGATATGTAGGACATTGACTGTGTAGATCTTTATGTTTTGTTTGTGATTCTTAGTATTGTTTTTGGTTTTCTAAATGAATAAATGTTGTATATGGTATATGTATAATATTTAGAGATAATAGAATGGCGTGCAATTCTATTATCTCTATATATTTTACATATACCATATGTACTACCATGGCAACCACCATACCTTGTGTATCTTCGAGTCCGCCGAGGAATGATACCGATTCTACACTTATTTTAAAGCAGTGTAAAAAAGGTCGTGAATTTTGAATATGCAAATTTTCTACACCTTGTTCATTTCACATACACGAAAAGTATATATAAGTTGGCCAGCTACTATCTTTAAGCGAAAAACTTTCGCGTTTATTTTTGACTCTATTAATAGAGAGAACACGAGGTGTTGCTTCTAAAATAGACTTGCAACTTGAGATCCTCGTCCGAACTTGCCCGCTGTTTCAAGCCTAGTTGGCCCTCATGTTCCTGGTTTATTAAAAAGGCCTATCCAAAATATTTACTTGTTTTAAGAGAGTATGTAATGACAAACCATCGTGCGACATCCCTTTCTACTATGACGTCACATTTAAACAAAACTACGAGTTGGTTTTTATTTGACACATTCAAACACTGGAGGTTGGAGAAGGCAAATCAAAAGTGCCATGTATCCTAGATATGTAGGACATTGACTGTGTAGATCTTTATGTTTTGTTTGTGATTCTTAGTATTGTTTTTGGTTTTCTTAACTACAATCATTAGATCTTTTGATATATTTGACTTGAGGAACCTGCAAACATGTCCAATTACACGTAAAGGAGCAACCCCGAATATAAATCACAATCGGCGTTTTTCCATTTATTTTCATTAATTTTTGGCACTTACGGGTTTAAAATAATATTTTCAAATTAAATAGAGGAATAGATGTTGTACACCTTGTTATATTTTCTTATTTTCCGTGAGCAACCAATGTTTGAAAAGTTGAATCTAGGGTTCGCCAATAAAGTTCAGGATCAGAATATCCAAATTTGAGCGACGTCAACCCAAGTTGAAACAATCGTAAGTCAGCTTTTTATTATATTGGATAGTTTAAAAGTTTTGTGTAATATGGGTGATTAAGTTCAATATACCCCGTTACGAGTATTCGAACAGCATCACATTTGTGCTAAACCAAAGATGTCAAACAACTACTTTATTGTAGATAAGCATTGTGTGTACGACTGGATTTTGTGTTTGTTTGATTTTTCGAAATTCCTATCGGTACTACATGTTTTATAAAAATACACATTTTACTTTTGTCTTTAAATTATGAAGGTCATGCTTATTTTTCAATCTGAAACAAAATGAACTTTTCATTGTCCTTTTTTTTTCGGGGGGTCGAAAATATAAGGCTCCCTTGCTTATGTTGGAAAACATTTTTCGGCTACCATTCAGTTTACACTTTTTGTGTGCTGCATTGCATGTTCCCACGACAGTGGAAAAATGTTCTTATCAAATGTGGATTAATTCATTTTCGTGGGGGTCAAATTTTCATGATTTTCCTTAAAAATTACTTTCGTCCGAATTACTCCTCGTCATTGTCGTCTCATGTTCATCACTTCGATATAGCTAGATTAATGCTAATTTGTTGTAAAACACTAATTTGATTTGGTGACTTGCATCGACTCTTAAAAAAAACCACGAACATTTGAAACCCACGAAAACTAGTGACACCACTGTTTGCATGTATCAAAGAATTTGCAACTAAGAAAATCATCAACCCGTGAAGAAAAAAGATTACATACACTGCATGGTAGTAGAATCTAAACCAAAGTGAAACAAAAATATCCCGGCAGTGGATAAAGATATACAATAGTGTTTGCGAGTCAAATTTATTTAAAACCACCTTTGTTCATGATTTTCTCAAGTCGGTATAGATAATTTGCATAAACCATGTACGTACATGTAACGTATATCTATTGAAAAACACAAGAAATGCATAGATCGTGGACTCGGAAAATATCTACTTTTTCTTAAAATGAAATTTTCTTCTTTTGATCTTTCGACTATTTTCTCACCAAACTATAGTTTGGCCTAACACTGAAAAAATACCGATGTGAAAATGTAGTGTGAAAAATTTTGCAGTGTAAAAAAGGTCGTGAATTTTGAATATGCAAATTTTCTACACCTTGTTCATTTCACATACACGAAAAGTATATATAAGTTGGCCAGCTACTATCTTTAAGCGAAAAACTTTCGCGTTTATTTTTGACTCTATTAATAGAGAGAACACGAGGTGTTGCTTCTAAAATAGACTTGCAACTTGAGATCCTCGTCCGAACTTGCCCGCTGTTTCAAGCCTAGTTGGCCCTCATGTTCCTGGTTTATTAAAAAGGCCTATCCAAAATATTTACTTGTTTTAAGAGAGTATGTAATGACAAACCATCGTGCGACATCCCTTTCTACTATGACGTCACATTTAAACAAAACTACGAGTTGGATTTTATTTGACACATTCAAACACTGGAGGTTGGAGAAGGCAAATCAAAAGTGCCATGTATCCTAGATATGTAGGACATTGACTGTGTAGATCTTTATGTTTTGTTTGTGATTCTTAGTATTGTTTTTGGTTTTCTTAACTACAATCATTAGATCTTTTGATATATTTGACTTGAGGAAGCTGCAAACATGTCCAATTACACGTAAAGGAGCAACCCCGAATATAAATCACAATCGGCGTTTTTCCATTTATTTTCATTAATTTTTGGCACTTACGGGTTTAAAATAATATTTTCAAATTAAATAGAGGAATAGATGTTGTACACCTTGTTATATTTTCTTATTTTCCGTGAGCAACCAATGTTTGAAAAGTTGAATCTAGGGTTCGCCAATAAAGTTCAGGATCAGAATATCCAAATTTGAGCGACGTCAACCCAAGTTGAAACAATCGTAAGTCAGCTTTTTATTATATTGGATAGTTTAAAAGTTTTGTGTAATATGGGTGATTAAGTTCAATATACCCCGTTACGAGTATTCGAACAGCATCACATTTGTGCTAAACCAAAGATGTCAAACAACTACTTTATTGTAGATAAGCATTGTGTGTACGACTGGATTTTGTGTTTGTTTGATTTTTCGAAATTCCTATCGGTACTACATGTTTTATAAAAATACACATTTTACTTTTGTCTTTAAATTATGAAGGTCATGCTTATTTTTCAATCTGAAACAACATGAACTTTTCATTGTCCTTTTTTTTTCGGGGGGTCGAAAATATAAGGCTCCCTTGCTTATGTTGGAAAACATTTTTCGGCTACCATTCAGTTTACACTTTTTGTGTGCTGCATTGCATGTTCCCACGACAGTGGAAAAATGTTCTTATCAAATGTGGATTAATTCATTTTCGTGGGGGTCAAATTTTCATGATTTTCCTTAAAAATTACTTTCGTCCGAATTACTCCTCGTCATTGTCGTCTCATGTTCATCACTTCGATATAGCTAGATTAATGCTAATTTGTTGTAAAGCACTAATTTGATTTGGTGACTTGCATCGACTCTTAAAAAAAACCACGAACATTTGAAACCCACGAAAACTAGTGACATCACTGTTTGCATGTATCAAAGAATTTGCAACTAAGAAAATCATCAACCCGTGAAGAAAAAAGATTACATACACTGCATGGTAGTAGAATCTAAACCAAAGTGAAACAAAAATATCCCGGCAGTGGATAAAGATATACAATAGTGTTTGCGAGTCAAATTTATTTAAAACCACCTTTGTTCATGATTTTCTCAAGTCGGTATAGATAATTTGCATAAACCATGTACGTACATGTAACGTATATCTATTGAAAAACACAAGAAATGCATAGATCGTGGACTCGGAAAATATCTACTTTTTCTTAAAATGAAATTTTCTTCTTTTGATCTTTCGACTATTTTCTCACCAAACTATAGTTTGGCCTAACACTGAAAAAATACCGATGTGAAAATGTAGTGTGAAAAATTTTGCAGTGTAAAAAAGGTCGTGAATTTTGAATATGCAAATTTTCTACACCTTGTTCATTTCACATACACGAAAAGTATATATAAGTTGGCCAGCTACTATCTTTAAGCGAAAAACTTTCGCGTTTATTTTTGACTCTATTAATAGAGAGAACACGAGGTGTTGCTTCTAAAATAGACTTGCAACTTGAGATCCTCGTCCGAACTTGCCCGCTGTTTCAAGCCTAGTTGGCCCTCATGTTCCTGGTTTATTAAAAAGGCCTATCCAAAATATTTACTTGTTTTAAGAGAGTATGTAATGACAAACCATCGTGCGACATCCCTTTCTACTATGACGTCACATTTAAACAAAACTACGAGTTGGTTTTTATTTGACACATTCAAACACTGGAGGTTGGAGAAGGCAAATCAAAAGTGCCATGTATCCTAGATATGTAGGACATTGACTGTGTAGATCTTTATGTTTTGTTTGTGATTCTTAGTATTGTTTTTGGTTTTCTTAACTACAATCATTAGATCTTTTGATATATTTGACTTGAGGAAGCTGCAAACATGTCCAATTACACGTAAAGGAGCAACCCCGAATATAAATCACAATCGGCGTTTTTCCATTTATTTTCATTAATTTTTGGCACTTACGGGTTTAAAATAATATTTTCAAATTAAATAGAGGAATAGATGTTGTACACCTTGTTATATTTTCTTATTTTCCGTGAGCAACCAATGTTTGAAAAGTTGAATCTAGGGTTCGCCAATAAAGTTCAGGATCAGAATATCCAAATTTGAGCGACGTCAACCCAAGTTGAAACAATCGTAAGTCAGCTTTTTATTATATTGGATAGTTTAAAAGTTTTGTGTAATATGGGTGATTAAGTTCAATATACCCCGTTACGAGTATTCGAACAGCATCACATTTGTGCTAAACCAAAGATGTCAAACAACTACTTTATTGTAGATAAGCATTGTGTGTACGACTGGATTTTGTGTTTGTTTGATTTTTCGAAATTCCTATCGGTACTACATGTTTTATAAAAATACACATTTTACTTTTGTCTTTAAATTATGAAGGTCATGCTTATTTTTCAATCTGAAACAAAATGAACTTTTCATTGTCCTTTTTTTTTTCGGGGGGTCGAAAATATAAGGCTCCCTTGCTTATGTTGGAAAACATTTTTCGGCTACCATTCAGTTTACACTTTTTGTGTGCTGCATTGCATGTTCCCACGACAGTGGAAAAATGTTCTTATCAAATGTGGATTAATTCATTTTCGTGGGGGTCAAATTTTCATGATTTTCCTTAAAAATTACTTTCGTCCGAATTACTCCTCGTCATTGTCGTCTCATGTTCATCACTTCGATATAGCTAGATTAATGCTAATTTGTTGTAAAGCACTAATTTGATTTGGTGACTTGCATCGACTCTTAAAAAAAACCACGAACATTTGAAACCCACGAAAACTAGTGACATCACTGTTTGCATGTATCAAAGAATTTGCAACTAAGAAAATCATCAACCCGTGAAGAAAAAAGATTACATACACTGCATGGTAGTAGAATCTAAACCAAAGTGAAACAAAAATATCCCGGCAGTGGATAAAGATATACAATAGTGTTTGCGAGTCAAATTTATTTAAAACCACCTTTGTTCATGATTTTCTCAAGTCGGTATAGATAATTTGCATAAACCATGTACGTACATGTAACGTATATCTATTGAAAAACACAAGAAATGCATAGATCGTGGACTCGGAAAATATCTACTTTTTCTTAAAATGAAATTTTCTTCTTTTGATCTTTCGACTATTTTCTCACCAAACTATAGTTTGGCCTAACACTGAAAAAATACCGATGTGAAAATGTAGTGTGAAAAATTTTGCAGTGTAAAAAAGGTCGTGAATTTTGAATATGCAAATTTTCTACACCTTGTTCATTTCACATACACGAAAAGTATATATAAGTTGGCCAGCTACTATCTTTAAGCGAAAAACTTTCGCGTTTATTTTTGACTCTATTAATAGAGAGAACACGAGGTGTTGCTTCTAAAATAGACTTGCAACTTGAGATCCTCGTCCGAACTTGCCCGCTGTTTCAAGCCTAGTTGGCCCTCATGTTCCTGGTTTATTAAAAAGGCCTATCCAAAATATTTACTTGTTTTAAGAGAGTATGTAATGACAAACCATCGTGCGACATCCCTTTCTACTATGACGTCACATTTAAACAAAACTACGAGTTGGTTTTTATTTGACACATTCAAACACTGGAGGTTGGAGAAGGCAAATCAAAAGTGCCATGTATCCTAGATATGTAGGACATTGACTGTGTAGATCTTTATGTTTTGTTTGTGATTCTTAGTATTGTTTTTGGTTTTCTTAACTACAATCATTAGATCTTTTGATATATTTGACTTGAGGAAGCTGCAAACATGTCCAATTACACGTAAAGGAGCAACCCCGAATATAAATCACAATCGGCGTTTTTCCATTTATTTTCATTAATTTTTGGCACTTACGGGTTTAAAATAATATTTTCAAATTAAATAGAGGAATAGATGTTGTACACCTTGTTATATTTTCTTATTTTCCGTGAGCAACCAATGTTTGAAAAGTTGAATCTAGGGTTCGCCAATAAAGTTAAGGATCAGAATATCCAAATTTGAGCGACGTCAACCCAAGTTGAAACAATCGTAAGTCAGCTTTTTATTATATTGGATAGTTTAAAAGTTTTGTGTAATATGGGTGATTAAGTTCAATATACCCCGTTACGAGTATTCGAACAGCATCACATTTGTGCTAAACCAAAGATGTCAAACAACTACTTTATTGTAGATAAGCATTGTGTGTACGACTGGATTTTGTGTTTGTTTGATTTTTCGAAATTCCTATCGGTACTACATGTTTTATAAAAATACACATTTTACTTTTGTCTTTAAATTATGAAGGTCATGCTTATTTTTCAATCTGAAACAAAATGAACTTTTCATTGTCCTTTTTTTTTTCGGGGGGTCGAAAATATAAGGCTCCCTTGCTTATGTTGGAAAACATTTTTCGGCTACCATTCAGTTTACACTTTTTGTGTGCTGCATTGCATGTTCCCACGACAGTGGAAAAATGTTCTTATCAAATGTGGATTAATTCATTTTCGTGGGGGTCAAATTTTCATGATTTTCCTTAAAAATTACTTTCGTCCGAATTACTCCTCGTCATTGTCGTCTCATGTTCATCACTTCGATATAGCTAGATTAATGCTAATTTGTTGTAAAGCACTAATTTGATTTGGTGACTTGCATCGACTCTTAAAAAAAACCACGAACATTTGAAACCCACGAAAACTAGTGACATCACTGTTTGCATGTATCAAAGAATTTGCAACTAAGAAAATCATCAACCCGTGAAGAAAAAAGATTACATACACTGCATGGTAGTAGAATCTAAACCAAAGTGAAACAAAAATATCCCGGCAGTGGATAAAGATATACAATAGTGTTTGCGAGTCAAATTTATTTAAAACCACCTTTGTTCATGATTTTCTCAAGTCGGTATAGATAATTTGCATAAACCATGTACGTACATGTAACGTATATCTATTGAAAAACACAAGAAATGCATAGATCGTGGACTCGGAAAATATCTACTTTTTCTTAAAATGAAATTTTCTTCTTTTAATCTTTCGACTATTTTCTCACCAAACTATAGTTTGGCCTAACACTGAAAAAATACCGATGTGAAAATGTAGTGTGAAAAATTTTGCAGTGTAAAAAAGGTCGTGAATTTTGAATATGCAAATTTTCTACACCTTGTTCATTTCACATACACGAAAAGTATATATAAGTTGGCCAGCTACTATCTTTAAGCGAAAAACTTTCGCGTTTATTTTTGACTCTATTAATAGAGAGAACACGAGGTGTTGCTTCTAAAATAGACTTGCAACTTGAGATCCTCGTCCGAACTTGCCCGCTGTTTCAAGCCTAGTTGGCCCTCATGTTCCTGGTTTATTAAAAAGGCCTATCCAAAATATTTACTTGTTTTAAGAGAGTATGTAATGACAAACCATCGTGCGACATCCCTTTCTACTATGACGTCACATTTAAACAAAACTACGAGTTGGTTTTTATTTGACACATTCAAACACTGGAGGTTGGAGAAGGCAAATCAAAAGTGCCATGTATCCTAGATATGTAGGACATTGACTGTGTAGATCTTTATGTTTTGTTTGTGATTCTTAGTATTGTTTTTGGTTTTCTTAACTACAATCATTAGATCTTTTGATATATTTGACTTGAGGAAGCTGCAAACATGTCCAATTACACGTAAAGGAGCAACCCCGAATATAAATCACAATCGGCGTTTTTCCATTTATTTTCATTAATTTTTGGCACTTACGGGTTTAAAATAATATTTTCAAATTAAATAGAGGAATAGATGTTGTACACCTTGTTATATTTTCTTATTTTCCGTGAGCAACCAATGTTTGAAAAGTTGAATCTAGGGTTCGCCAATAAAGTTCAGGATCAGAATATCCAAATTTGAGCGACGTCAACCCAAGTTGAAACAATCGTAAGTCAGCTTTTTATTATATTGGATAGTTTAAAAGTTTTGTGTAATATGGGTGATTAAGTTCAATATACCCCGTTACGAGTATTCGAACAGCATCACATTTGTGCTAAACCAAAGATGTCAAACAACTACTTTATTGTAGATAAGCATTGTGTGTACGACTGGATTTTGTGTTTGTTTGATTTTTCGAAATTCCTATCGGTACTACATGTTTTATAAAAATACACATTTTACTTTTGTCTTTAAATTATGAAGGTCATGCTTATTTTTCAATCTGAAACAAAATGAACTTTTCATTGTCCTTTTTTTTTCGGGGGGTCGAAAATATAAGGCTCCCTTGCTTATGTTGGAAAACATTTTTCGGCTACCATTCAGTTTACACTTTTTGTGTGCTGCATTGCATGTTCCCACGACAGTGGAAAAATGTTCTTATCAAATGTGGATTAATTCATTTTCGTGGGGGTCAAATTTTCATGATTTTCCTTAAAAATTACTTTCGTCCGAATTACTCCTCGTCATTGTCGTCTCATGTTCATCACTTCGATATAGCTAGATTAATGCTAATTTGTTGTAAAGCACTAATTTGATTTGGTGACTTGCATCGACTCTTAAAAAAAACCACGAACATTTGAAACCCACGAAAACTAGTGACATCACTGTTTGCATGTATCAAAGAATTTGCAACTAAGAAAATCATCAACCCGTGAAGAAAAAAGATTACATACACTGCATGGTAGTAGAATCTAAACCAAAGTGAAACAAAAATATCCCGGCAGTGGATAAAGATATACAATAGTGTTTGCGAGTCAAATTTATTTAAAACCACCTTTGTTCATGATTTTCTCAAGTCGGTATAGATAATTTGCATAAACCATGTACGTACATGTAACGTATATCTATTGAAAAACACAAGAAATGCATAGATCGTGGACTCGGAAAATATCTACTTTTTCTTAAAATGAAATTTTCTTCTTTTGATCTTTCGACTATTTTCTCACCAAACTATAGTTTGGCCTAACACTGAAAAAATACCGATGTGAAAATGTAGTGTGAAAAATTTTGCAGTGTAAAAAAGGTCGTGAATTTTGAATATGCAAATTTTCTACACCTTGTTCATTTCACATACACGAAAAGTATATATAAGTTGGCCAGCTACTATCTTTAAGCGAAAAACTTTCGCGTTTATTTTTGACTCTATTAATAGAGAGAACACGAGGTGTTGCTTCTAAAATAGACTTGCAACTTGAGATCCTCGTCCGAACTTGCCCGCTGTTTCAAGCCTAGTTGGCCCTCATGTTCCTGGTTTATTAAAAAGGCCTATCCAAAATATTTACTTGTTTTAAGAGAGTATGTAATGACAAACCATCGTGCGACATCCCTTTCTACTATGACGTCACATTTAAACAAAACTACGAGTTGGTTTTTATTTGACACATTCAAACACTGGAGGTTGGAGAAGGCAAATCAAAAGTGCCATGTATCCTAGATATGTAGGACATTGACTGTGTAGATCTTTATGTTTTGTTTGTGATTCTTAGTATTGTTTTTGGTTTTCTTAACTACAATCATTAGATCTTTTGATATATTTGACTTGAGGAACCTGCAAACATGTCCAATTAAACGTAAAGGAGCAACCCCGAATATAAATCACAATCGGCGTTTTTCCATTTATTTTCATTAATTTTTGGCACTTACGGGTTTAAAATAATATTTTCAAATTAAATAGAGGAATAGATGTTGTACACCTTGTTATATTTTCTTATTTTCCGTGAGCAACCAATGTTTGAAAAGTTGAATCTAGGGTTTGCCAATAAAGTTCAGGATCAGAATATCCAAATTTGAGCGACGTCAACCCAAGTTGAAACAATCGTAAGTCAGCTTTTTATTATATTGGATAGTTTAAAAGTTTTGTGTAATATGGGTGATTAAGTTCAATATACCCCGTTACGAGTATTCGAACAGCATCACATTTGTGCTAAACCAAAGATGTCAAACAACTACTTTATTGTAGATAAGCATTGTGTGTACGACTGGATTTTGTGTTTGTTTGATTTTTCGAAATTCCTATCGGTACTACATGTTTTATAAAAATACACATTTTACTTTTGTCTTTAAATTATGAAGGTCATGCTTATTTTTCAATCTGAAACAAAATGAACTTTTCATTGTCCTTTTTTTTTCGGGGGGTCGAAAATATAAGGCTCCCTTGCTTATGTTGGAAAACATTTTTCGGCTACCATTCAGTTTACACTTTTTGTGTGCTGCATTGCATGTTCCCACGACAGTGGAAAAATGTTCTTATCAAATGTGGATTAATTCATTTTCGTGGGGGTCAAATTTTCATGATTTTCCTTAAAAATTACTTTCGTCCGAATTACTCCTCGTCATTGTCGTCTCATGTTCATCACTTCGATATAGCTAGATTAATGCTAATTTGTTGTAAACACTAATTTGATTTGGTGACTTGCATCGACTCTTAAAAAAACCACGAACATTTGAAACCCACGAAAACTAGTGACACCACTGTTTGCATGTATCAAAGAATTTGCAACTAAGAAAATCATCAACCCGTGAAGAAAAAAGATTACATACACTGCATGGTAGTAGAATCTAAACCAAAGTGAAACAAAAATATCCCGGCAGTGGATAAAGATATACAATAGTGTTTGCGAGTCAAATTTATTTAAAACCACCTTTGTTCATGATTTTCTCAAGTCGGTATAGATAATTTGCATAAACCATGTACGTACATGTAACGTATATCTATTGAAAAACACAAGAAATGCATAGATCGTGGACTCGGAAAATATCTACTTTTTCTTAAAATGAAATTTTCTTCTTTTGATCTTTCGACTATTTTCTCACCAAACTATAGTTTGGCCTAACACTGAAAAAATACCGATGTGAAAATGTAGTGTGAAAAATTTTGCAGTGTAAAAAAGGTCGTGAATTTTGAATATGCAAATTTTCTACACCTTGTTCATTTCACATACACGAAAAGTATATATAAGTTGGCCAGCTACTATCTTTAAGCGAAAAACTTTCGCGTTTATTTTTGACTCTATTAATAGAGAGAACACGAGGTGTTGCTTCTAAAATAGACTTGCAACTTGAGATCCTCGTCCGAACTTGCCCGCTGTTTCAAGCCTAGTTGGCCCTCATGTTCCTGGTTTATTAAAAAGGCCTATCCAAAATATTTACTTGTTTTAAGAGAGTATGTAATGACAAACCATCGTGCGACATCCCTTTCTACTATGACGTCACATTTAAACAAAACTACGAGTTGGTTTTTATTTGACACATTCAAACACTGGAGGTTGGAGAAGGCAAATCAAAAGTGCCATGTATCCTAGATATGTAGGACATTGACTGTGTAGATCTTTATGTTTTGTTTGTGATTCTTAGTATTGTTTTTGGTTTTCTTAACTACAATCATTAGATCTTTTGATATATTTGACTTGAGGAACCTGCAAACATGTCCAATTAAACGTAAAGGAGCAACCCCGAATATAAATCACAATCGGCGTTTTTCCATTTATTTTCATTAATTTTTGGCACTTACGGGTTTAAAATAATATTTTCAAATTAAATAGAGGAATAGATGTTGTACACCTTGTTATATTTTCTTATTTTCCGTGAGCAACCAATGTTTGAAAAGTTGAATCTAGGGTTCGCCAATAAAGTTCAGGATCAGAATATCCAAATTTGAGCGACGTCAACCCAAGTTGAAACAATCGTAAGTCAGCTTTTTATTATATTGGATAGTTTAAAAGTTTTGTGTAATATGGGTGATTAAGTTCAATATACCCCGTTACGAGTATTCGAACAGCATCACATTTGTGCTAAACCAAAGATGTCAAACAACTACTTTATTGTAGATAAGCATTGTGTGTACGACTGGATTTTGTGTTTGTTTGATTTTTCGAAATTCCTATCGGTACTACATGTTTTATAAAAATACACATTTTACTTTTGTCTTTAAATTATGAAGGTCATGCTTTTTTTTCAATCTGAAACAAAATGAACTTTTCATTGTCCTTTTTATTTCGGGGGGTCGAAAATATAAGGCTCCCTTGCTTATGTTGGAAAACATTTTTCGGCTACCATTCAGTTTACACTTTTTGTGTGCTGCATTGCATGTTCCCACGACAGTGGAAAAATGTTCTTATCAAATGTGGATTAATTCATTTTCGTGGGGGTCAAATTTTCATGATTTTCCTTAAAAATTACTTTCGTCCGAATTACTCCTCGTCATTGTCGTCTCATGTTCATCACTTCGATATAGCTAGATTAATGCTAATTTGTTGTAAAACACTAATTTGATTTGGTGACTTGCATCGACTCTTAAAAAAACCACGAACATTTGAAACCCACGAAAACTAGTGACACCACTGTTTGCATGTATCAAAGAATTTGCAACTAAGAAAATCATCAACCCGTGAAGAAAAAAGATTACATACACTGCATGGTAGTAGAATCTAAACCAAAGTGAAACAAAAATATCCCGGCAGTGGATAAAGATATACAATAGTGTTTGCGAGTCAAATTTATTTAAAACCACCTTTGTTCATGATTTTCTCAAGTCGGTATAGATAATTTGCATAAACCATGTACGTACATGTAACGTATATCTATTGAAAAACACAAGAAATGCATAGATCGTGGACTCGGAAAATATCTACTTTTTCTTAAAATGAAATTTTCTTCTTTTGATCTTTCGACTATTTTCTCACCAAACTATAGTTTGGCCTAACACTGAAAAAATACCGATGTGAAAATGTAGTGTGAAAAATTTTGCAGTGTAAAAAAGGTCGTGAATTTTGAATATGCAAATTTTCTACACCTTGTTCATTTCACATACACGAAAAGTATATATAAGTTGGCCAGCTACTATCTTTAAGCGAAAAACTTTCGCGTTTATTTTTGACTCTATTAATAGAGAGAACACGAGGTGTTGCTTCTAAAATAGACTTGCAACTTGAGATCCTCGTCCGAACTTGCCCGCTGTTTCAAGCCTAGTTGGCCCTCATGTTCCTGGTTTATTAAAAAGGCCTATCCAAAATATTTACTTGTTTTAAGAGAGTATGTAATGACAAACCATCGTGCGACATCCCTTTCTACTATGACGTCACATTTAAACAAAACTACGAGTTGGTTTTTATTTGACACATTCAAACACTGGAGGTTGGAGAAGGCAAATCAAAAGTGCCATGTATCCTAGATATGTAGGACATTGACTGTGTAGATCTTTATGTTTTGTTTGTGATTCTTAGTATTGTTTTTGGTTTTCTTAACTACAATCATTAGATCTTTTGATATATTTGACTTGAGGAACCTGCAAACATGTCCAATTAAACGTAAAGGAGCAACCCCGAATATAAATCACAATCGGCGTTTTTCCATTTATTTTCATTAATTTTTGGCACTTACGGGTTTAAAATAATATTTTCAAATTAAATAGAGGAATAGATGTTGTACACCTTGTTATATTTTCTTATTTTCCGTGAGCAACCAATGTTTGAAAAGTTGAATCTAGGGTTCGCCAATAAAGTTCAGGATCAGAATATCCAAATTTGAGCGACGTCAACCCAAGTTGAAACAATCGTAAGTCAGCTTTTTATTATATTGGATAGTTTAAAAGTTTTGTGTAATATGGGTGATTAAGTTCAATATACCCCGTTACGAGTATTCGAACAGCATCATATTTGTGCTAAACCAAAGATGTCAAACAACTACTTTATTGTAGATAAGCATTGTGTGTACGACTGGATTTTGTGTTTGTTTGATTTTTCGAAATTCCTATCGGTACTACATGTTTTATAAAAATACACATTTTACTTTTGTCTTTAAATTATGAAGGTCATGCTTATTTTTCAATCTGAAACAAAATGAACTTTTCATTGTCCTTTTTTTTTCGGGGGGTCGAAAATATAAGGCTCCCTTGCTTATGTTGGAAAACATTTTTCGGCTACCATTCAGTTTACACTTTTTGTGTGCTGCATTGCATGTTCCCACGACAGTGGAAAAATGTTCTTATCAAATGTGGATTAATTCATTTTCGTGGGGGTCAAATTTTCATGATTTTCCTTAAAAATTACTTTCGTCCGAATTACTCCTCGTCATTGTCGTCTCATGTTCATCACTTCGATATAGCTAGATTAATGCTAATTTGTTGTAAAACACTAATTTGATTTGGTGACTTGCATCGACTCTTAAAAAAAACCACGAACATTTGAAACCCACGAAAACTAGTGACACCACTGTTTGCATGTATCAAAGAATTTGCAACTAAGAAAATCATCAACCCGTGAAGAAAAAAGATTACATACACTGCATGGTAGTAGAATCTAAACCAAAGTGAAACAAAAATATCCCGGCAGTGGATAAAGATATACAATAGTGTTTGCGAGTCAAATTTATTTAAAACCACCTTTGTTCATGATTTTCTCAAGTCGGTATAGATAATTTGCATAAACCATGTACGTACATGTAACGTATATCTATTGAAAAACACAAGAAATGCATAGATCGTGGACTCGGAAAATATTTTACTTTTTCTTAAAATGAAATTTTCTTCTTTTGATCTTTCGACTATTTTCTCACCAAACTATAGTTTGGCCTAACACTGAAAAAATACCGATGTGAAAATGTAGTGTGAAAAATTTTGCAGTGTAAAAAAGGTCGTGAATTTTGAATATGCAAATTTTCTACACCTTGTTCATTTCACATACACGAAAAGTATATATAAGTTGGCCAGCTACTATCTTTAAGCGAAAAACTTTCGCGTTTATTTTAGACTCTATTAATAGAGAGAACACGAGGTGTTGCTTCTAAAATAGACTTGCAACTTGAGATCCTCGTCCGAACTTGCCCGCTGTTTCAAGCCTAGTTGGCCCTCATGTTCCTGGTTTATTAAAAAGGCCTATCCAAAATATTTACTTGTTTTAAGAGAGTATGTAATGACAAACCATCGTGCGACATCCCTTTCTACTATGACGTCACATTTAAACAAAACTACGAGTTGGTTTTTATTTGACACATTCAAACACTGGAGGTTGGAGAAGGCAAATCAAAAGTGCCATGTATCCTAGATATGTAGGACATTGACTGTGTAGATCTTTATGTTTTGTTTGTGATTCTTAGTATTGTTTTTGGTTTTCTAAATGAATAAATGTTGTATATGGTATATGTATAATATTTAGAGATAATAGAATGGCGTGCAATTCTATTATCTCTATATATTTTACATATACCATATGTACTACCATGGCAACCACCATACCTTGTGTATCTTCGAGTCCGCCGAGGAATGATACCGATTCTACACTTATTTTAAAGCAGTGTAAAAAAGGTCGTGAATTTTGAATATGCAAATTTTCTACACCTTGTTCATTTCACATACACGAAAAGTATATATAAGTTGGCCAGCTACTATCTTTAAGCGAAAAACTTTCGCGTTTATTTTTGACTCTATTAATAGAGAGAACACGAGGTGTTGCTTCTAAAATAGACTTGCAACTTGAGATCCTCGTCCGAACTTGCCCGCTGTTTCAAGCCTAGTTGGCCCTCATGTTCCTGGTTTATTAAAAAGGCCTATCCAAAATATTTACTTGTTTTAAGAGAGTATGTAATGACAAACCATCGTGCGACATCCCTTTCTACTATGACGTCACATTTAAACAAAACTACGAGTTGGTTTTTATTTGACACATTCAAACACTGGAGGTTGGAGAAGGCAAATCAAAAGTGCCATGTATCCTAGATATGTAGGACATTGACTGTGTAGATCTTTATGTTTTGTTTGTGATTCTTAGTATTGTTTTTGGTTTTCTTAACTACAATCATTAGATCTTTTGATATATTTGACTTGAGGAACCTGCAAACATGTCCAATTAAACGTAAAGGAGCAACCCCGAATATAAATCACAATCGGCGTTTTTCCATTTATTTTCATTAATTTTTGGCACTTACGGGTTTAAAATAATATTTTCAAATTAAATAGAGGAATAGATGTTGTACACCTTGTTATATTTTCTTATTTTCCGTGAGCAACCAATGTTTGAAAAGTTGAATCTAGGGTTCGCCAATAAAGTTCAGGATCAGAATATCCAAATTTGAGCGACGTCAACCCAAGTTGAAACAATCGTAAGTCAGCTTTTTATTATATTGGATAGTTTAAAAGTTTTGTGTAATATGGGTGATTAAGTTCAATATACCCCGTTACGAGTATTCGAACAGCATCACATTTGTGCTAAACCAAAGATGTCAAACAACTACTTTATTGTAGATAAGCATTGTGTGTACGACTGGATTTTGTGTTTGTTTGATTTTTCGAAATTCCTATCGGTACTACATGTTTTATAAAAATACACATTTTACTTTTGTCTTTAAATTATGAAGGTCATGCTTATTTTTCAATCTGAAACAAAATGAACTTTTCATTGTCCTTTTTTTTTCGGGGGGTCGAAAATATAAGGCTCCCTTGCTTATGTTGGAAAACATTTTTCGGCTACCATTCAGTTTACACTTTTTGTGTGCTGCATTGCATGTTCCCACGACAGTGGAAAAATGTTCTTATCAAATGTGGATTAATTCATTTTCGTGGGGGTCAAATTTTCATGATTTTCCTTAAAAATTACTTTCGTCCGAATTACTCCTCGTCATTGTCGTCTCATGTTCATCACTTCGATATAGCTAGATTAATGCTAATTTGTTGTAAAACACTAATTTGATTTGGTGACTTGCATCGACTCTTAAAAAAAACCACGAACATTTGAAACCCACGAAAACTAGTGACACCACTGTTTGCATGTATCAAAGAATTTGCAACTAAGAAAATCATCAACCCGTGAAGAAAAAAGATTACATACACTGCATGGTAGTAGAATCTAAACCAAAGTGAAACAAAAATATCCCGGCAGTGGATAAAGATATACAATAGTGTTTGCGAGTCAAATTTATTTAAAACCACCTTTGTTCATGATTTTCTCAAGTCGGTATAGATAATTTGCATAAACCATGTACGTACATGTAACGTATATCTATTGAAAAACACAAGAAATGCATAGATCGTGGACTCGGAAAATATTTTACTTTTTCTTAAAATGAAATTTTCTTCTTTTGATCTTTCGACTATTTTCTCACCAAACTATAGTTTGGCCTAACACTGAAAAAATACCGATGTGAAAATGTAGTGTGAAAAATTTTGCAGTGTAAAAAAGGTCGTGAATTTTGAATATGCAAATTTTCTACACCTTGTTCATTTCACATACACGAAAAGTATATATAAGTTGGCCAGCTACTATCTTTAAGCGAAAAACTTTCGCGTTTATTTTAGACTCTATTAATAGAGAGAACACGAGGTGTTGCTTCTAAAATAGACTTGCAACTTGAGATCCTCGTCCGAACTTGCCCGCTGTTTCAAGCCTAGTTGGCCCTCATGTTCCTGGTTTATTAAAAAGGCCTATCCAAAATATTTACTTGTTTTAAGAGAGTATGTAATGACAAACCATCGTGCGACATCCCTTTCTACTATGACGTCACATTTAAACAAAACTACGAGTTGGTTTTTATTTGACACATTCAAACACTGGAGGTTGGAGAAGGCAAATCAAAAGTGCCATGTATCCTAGATATGTAGGACATTGACTGTGTAGATCTTTATGTTTTGTTTGTGATTCTTAGTATTGTTTTTGGTTTTCTAAATGAATAAATGTTGTATATGGTATATGTATAATATTTAGAGATAATAGAATGGCGTGCAATTCTATTATCTCTATATATTTTACATATACCATATGTACTACCATGGCAACCACCATACCTTGTGTATCTTCGAGTCCGCCGAGGAATGATACCGATTCTACACTTATTTTAAAGCAGTGTAAAAAAGGTCGTGAATTTTGAATATGCAAATTTTCTACACCTTGTTCATTTCACATACACGAAAAGTATATATAAGTTGGCCAGCTACTATCTTTAAGCGAAAAACTTTCGCGTTTATTTTTGACTCTATTAATAGAGAGAACACGAGGTGTTGCTTCTAAAATAGACTTGCAACTTGAGATCCTCGTCCGAACTTGCCCGCTGTTTCAAGCCTAGTTGGCCCTCATGTTCCTGGTTTATTAAAAAGGCCTATCCAAAATATTTACTTGTTTTAAGAGAGTATGTAATGACAAACCATCGTGCGACATCCCTTTCTACTATGACGTCACATTTAAACAAAACTACGAGTTGGTTTTTATTTGACACATTCAAACACTGGAGGTTGGAGAAGGCAAATCAAAAGTGCCATGTATCCTAGATATGTAGGACATTGACTGTGTAGATCTTTATGTTTTGTTTGTGATTCTTAGTATTGTTTTTGGTTTTCTTAACTACAATCATTAGATCTTTTGATATATTTGACTTGAGGAACCTGCAAACATGTCCAATTAAACGTAAAGGAGCAACCCCGAATATAAATCACAATCGGCGTTTTTCCATTTATTTTCATTAATTTTTGGCACTTACGGGTTTAAAATAATATTTTCAAATTAAATAGAGGAATAGATGTTGTACACCTTGTTATATTTTCTTATTTTCCGTGAGCAACCAATGTTTGAAAAGTTGAATCTAGGGTTCGCCAATAAAGTTCAGGATCAGAATATCCAAATTTGAGCGACGTCAACCCAAGTTGAAACAATCGTAAGTCAGCTTTTTATTATATTGGATAGTTTAAAAGTTTTGTGTAATATGGGTGATTAAGTTCAATATACCCCGTTACGAGTATTCGAACAGCATCACATTTGTGCTAAACCAAAGATGTCAAACAACTACTTTATTGTAGATAAGCATTGTGTGTACGACTGGATTTTGTGTTTGTTTGATTTTTCGAAATTCCTATCGGTACTACATGTTTTATAAAAATACACATTTTACTTTTGTCTTTAAATTATGAAGGTCATGCTTATTTTTCAATCTGAAACAAAATGAACTTTTCATTGTCCTTTTTTTTTCGGGGGGTCGAAAATATAAGGCTCCCTTGCTTATGTTGGAAAACATTTTTCGGCTACCATTCAGTTTACACTTTTTGTGTGCTGCATTGCATGTTCCCACGACAGTGGAAAAATGTTCTTATCAAATGTGGATTAATTCATTTTCGTGGGGGTCAAATTTTCATGATTTTCCTTAAAAATTACTTTCGTCCGAATTACTCCTCGTCATTGTCGTCTCATGTTCATCACTTCGATATAGCTAGATTAATGCTAATTTGTTGTAAAACACTAATTTGATTTGGTGACTTGCATCGACTCTTAAAAAAAACCACGAACATTTGAAACCCACGAAAACTAGTGACACCACTGTTTGCATGTATCAAAGAATTTGCAACTAAGAAAATCATCAACCCGTGAAGAAAAAAGATTACATACACTGCATGGTAGTAGAATCTAAACCAAAGTGAAACAAAAATATCCCGGCAGTGGATAAAGATATACAATAGTGTTTGCGAGTCAAATTTATTTAAAACCACCTTTGTTCATGATTTTCTCAAGTCGGTATAGATAATTTGCATAAACCATGTACGTACATGTAACGTATATCTATTGAAAAACACAAGAAATGCATAGATCGTGGACTCGGAAAATATTTTACTTTTTCTTAAAATGAAATTTTCTTCTTTTGATCTTTCGACTATTTTCTCACCAAACTATAGTTTGGCCTAACACTGAAAAAATACCGATGTGAAAATGTAGTGTGAAAAATTTTGCAGTGTAAAAAAGGTCGTGAATTTTGAATATGCAAATTTTCTACACCTTGTTCATTTCACATACACGAAAAGTATATATAAGTTGGCCAGCTACTATCTTTAAGCGAAAAACTTTCGCGTTTATTTTAGACTCTATTAATAGAGAGAACACGAGGTGTTGCTTCTAAAATAGACTTGCAACTTGAGATCCTCGTCCGAACTTGCCCGCTGTTTCAAGCCTAGTTGAGGCTTGTTTAGGGTATATTGGGATATGGGATATTCACACATTTTCTTAGTGGGATACGGGATATTTGAGGCAAAACTTGTTGGGATATGGGATATTTTTGTCAATTTTATTTACAGGGATATGGGATACTGGAAAAACACTTTTTGGGATACAGGATATTTAATGAAAAATTTATGGGGATATGGGATATTGGTACCCTCCCTAAACAAGCCCCCTAGTTGGCCCTCATGTTCCTGGTTTATTAAAAAGGCCTATCCAAAATATTTACTTGTTTTAAGAGAGTATGTAATGACAAACCATCGTGCGACATCCCTTTCTACTATGACGTCACATTTAAACAAAACTACGAGTTGGTTTTTATTTGACACATTCAAACACTGGAGGTTGGAGAAGGCAAATCAAAAGTGCCATGTATCCTAGATATGTAGGACATTGACTGTGTAGATCTTTATGTTTTGTTTGTGATTCTTAGTATTGTTTTTGGTTTTCTTAACTACAATCATTAGATCTTTTGATATATTTGACTTGAGGAAGCTGCAAACATGTCCAATTACACGTAAAGGAGCAACCCCGAATATAAATCACAATCGGTGTTTTTCCATTTATTTTCATTAATTTTTGGCACTTACGGGTTTAAAATAATATTTTCAAATTAAATAGAGGAATAGATGTTGTACACCTTGTTATATTTTCTTATTTTCCGTGAGCAACCAATGTTTGAAAAGTTGAATCTAGGGTTCGCCAATAAAGTTCAGGATCAGAATATCCAAATTTGAGCGACGTCAACCCAAGTTGAAACAATCGTAAGTCAGCTTTTTATTATATTGGATAGTTTAAAAGTTTTGTGTAATATGGGTGATTAAGTTCAATATACCCAGTTACGAGTATTCGAACAGCATCACATTTGTGCTAAACCAAAGATGTCAAACAACTACTTTATTGTAGATAAGCATTGTGTGTACGACTGGATTTTGTGTTTGTTTGATTTTTCGAAATTCCTATCGGTACTACATGTTTTATAAAAATACACATTTTACTTTTGTCTTTAAATTATGAAGGTCATGCTTATTTTTCAATCTGAAACAAAATGAACTTTTCATTGTCCTTTTTTTTTCGGGGGGTCGAAAATATAAGGCTCCCTTGCTTATGTTGGAAAACATTTTTCGGCTACCATTCAGTTTACACTTTTTGTGTGCTGCATTGCATGTTCCCACGACAGTGGAAAAATGTTCTTATCAAATGTGGATTAATTCATTTTCGTGGGGGTCAAATTTTCATGATTTTCCTTAAAAATTACTTTCGTCCGAATTACTCCTCGTCATTGTCGTCTCATGTTCATCACTTCGATATAGCTAGATTAATGCTAATTTGTTGTAAAACACTAATTTGATTTGGTGACTTGCATCGACTCTTAAAAAAAACCACGAACATTTGAAACCCACGAAAACTAGTGACACCACTGTTTGCATGTATCAAAGAATTTGCAACTAAGAAAATCATCAACCCGTGAAGAAAAAAGATTACATACACTGCATGGTAGTAGAATCTAAACCAAAGTGAAACAAAAATATCCCGGCAGTGGATAAAGATATACAATAGTGTTTGCGAGTCAAATTTATTTAAAACCACCTTTGTTCATGATTTTCTCAAGTCGGTATAGATAATTTGCATAAACCATGTACGTACATGTAACGTATATCTATTGAAAAACACAAGAAATGCATAGATCGTGGACTCGGAAAATATCTACTTTTTCTTAAAATGAAATTTTCTTCTTTTGATCTTTCGACTATTTTCTCACCAAACTATAGTTTGGCCTAACACTGAAAAAATACCGATGTGAAAATGTAGTGTGAAAAATTTTGCAGTGTAAAAAAGGTCGTGAATTTTGAATATTCAAATTTTCTACACCTTGTTCATTTCACATACACGAAAAGTATATATAAGTTGGCCAGCTACTATCTTTAAGCGAAAAACTTTCGCGTTTATTTTTGACTCTATTAATAGAGAGAACACGAGGTGTTGCTTCTAAAATAGACTTGCAACTTGAGATCCTCGTCCGAACTTGCCCGCTGTTTCAAGCCTAGTTGGCCCTCATGTTCCTGGTTTATTAAAAAGGCCTATCCAAAATATTTACTTGTTTTAAGAGAGTATGTAATGACAAACCATCGTGCGACATCCCTTTCTACTATGACGTCACATTTAAACAAAACTACGAGTTGGTTTTTATTTGACACATTCAAACACTGGAGGTTGGAGAAGGCAAATCAAAAGTGCCATGTATCCTAGATATGTAGGACATTGACTGTGTAGATCTTTATGTTTTGTTTGTGATTCTTAGTATTGTTTTTGGTTTTCTTAACTACAATCATTAGATCTTTTGATATATTTGACTTGAGGAAGCTGCAAACATGTCCAATTACACGTAAAGGAGCAACCCCGAATATAAATCACAATCGGCGTTTTTCCATTTATTTTCATTAATTTTTGGCACTTACGGGTTTAAAATAATATTTTCAAATTAAATAGAGGAATAGATGTTGTACACCTTGTTATATTTTCTTATTTTCCGTGAGCAACCAATGTTTGAAAAGTTGAATCTAGGGTTCGCCAATAAAGTTCAGGATCAGAATATCCAAATTTGAGCGACGTCAACCCAAGTTGAAACAATCGTAAGTCAGCTTTTTATTATATTGGATAGTTTAAAAGTTTTGTGTAATATGGGTGATTAAGTTCAATATACCCCGTTACGAGTATTCGAACAGCATCACATTTGTGCTAAACCAAAGATGTCAAACAACTACTTTATTGTAGATAAGCATTGTGTGTACGACTGGATTTTGTGTTTGTTTGATTTTTCGAAATTCCTATCGGTACTACATGTTTTATAAAAATACACATTTTACTTTTGTCTTTAAATTATGAAGGTCATGCTTATTTTTCAATCTGAAACAAAATGAACTTTTCATTGTCCTTTTTTTTTCGGGGGGTCGAAAATATAAGGCTCCCTTGCTTATGTTGGAAAACATTTTTCGGCTACCATTCAGTTTACACTTTTTGTGTGCTGCATTGCATGTTCCCACGACAGTGGAAAAATGTTCTTATCAAATGTGGATTAATTCATTTTCGTGGGGGTCAAATTTTCATGATTTTCCTTAAAAATTACTTTCGTCCGAATTACTCCTCGTCATTGTCGTCTCATGTTCATCACTTCGATATAGCTAGATTAATGCTAATTTGTTGTAAAACACTAATTTGATTTGGTGACTTGCATCGACTCTTAAGAATTACAAATACCAAAACGCGGGTACAAACGGTTAATTTTGATATGCTATATATCGATATTTCAAGGAGTAACCTCTCATCAGTAGCATTTAAACCAAAACATTGGAAGGTCAAAATCCAAAACAGTTGAAAACGAAAAGTACTCAAAACCAAAACGTTCGAACAAGGAAGCCAAATCCAGCACCGAGGATATCGACCATGTGCATTACAAGGAAAAAACCTGGTGTTTTTATCAATTTTGAATTTAACAATCGGAAATTTCATTTTTTTATATTTTTATAAAACATGTAGTACCGATAGGAATTTCGAAAAATCAAACAAACACAAAATCCAGTCGTACACACAATGCTTATCTACAATAAAGTAGTTGTTTGACATCTTTGGTTTAGCACAAATGTGATGCTGTTCGAATACTCGTAACGGGGTATATTGAACTTAATCACCCATATTACACAAAACTTTTAAACTATCCAATATAATAAAAAGCTGACTTACGATTGTTTCAACTTGGGTTGACGTCGCTCAAATTTGGATATTCTGATCCTGAACTTTATTGGCGAACCCTAGATTCAACTTTTCAAACATTGGTTGCTCACGGAAAATAAGAAAATATAACAAGGTGTACAACATCTATTCCTCTATTTAATTTGAAAATATTATTTTAAACCCGTAAGTGCCAAAAATTAATGAAAATAAATGGAAAAACGCCGATTGTGATTTATATTCGGGGTTGCTCCTTTACGTGTAATTGGACATGTTTGCAGCTTCCTCAAGTCAAATATATCAAAAGATCTAATGATTGTAGTTAAGAAAACCAAAAACAATACTAAGAATCACAAACAAAACATAAAGATCTACACAGTCAATGTCCTACATATCTAGGATACATGGCACTTTTGATTTGCCTTCTCCAACCTCCAGTGTTTGAATGTGTCAAATAAAAACCAACTCGTAGTTTTGTTTAAATGTGACGTCATAGTAGAAAGGGATGTCGCACGATGGTTTGTCATTACATACTCTCTTAAAACAAGTAAATATTTTGGATAGGCCTTTTTAATAAACCAGGAACATGAGGGCCAACTAGGCTTGAAACAGCGGGCAAGTTCGGACGAGGATCTCAAGTTGCAAGTCTATTTTAGAAGCAACACCTCGTGTTCTCTCTATTAATAGAGTCAAAAATAAACGCGAAAGTTTTTCGCTTAAAGATAGTAGCTGGCCAACTTATATATACTTTTCGTGTATGTGAAATGAACAAGGTGTAGAAAATTTGAATATTCAAAATTCACGACCTTTTTTACACTGCAAAATTTTTCACACTACATTTTCACATCGGTATTTTTTCAGTGTTAGGCCAAACTATAGTTTGGTGAGAAAATAGTCGAAAGATCAAAAGAAGAAAATTTCATTTTAAGAAAAAGTAGATATTTTCCGAGTCCACGATCTATGCATTTCTTGTGTTTTTCAATAGATATACGTTACATGTACGTACATGGTTTATGCAAATTATCTATACCGACTTGAGAAAATCATGAACAAAAGTGGTTTTAAATAAATTTGACTCGCAAACACTATTGTATATCTTTATCCACTGCCGGGATATTTTTGTTTCACTTTGGTTTAGATTCTACTACCATGCAGTGTATGTAATCTTTTTTCTTCACGGGTTGATGATTTTCTTAGTTGCAAATTCTTTGATACATGCAAACAGTGGTGTCACTAGTTTTCGTGGGTTTCAAATGTTCGTGGTTTTTTTTAAGAGTCGATGCAAGTCACCAAATCAAATTAGTGTTTTACAACAAATTAGCATTAATCTAGCTATATCGAAGTGATGAACATGAGACGACAATGACGAGGAGTAATTCGGACGAAAGTAATTTTTAAGGAAAATCATGAAAATTTGACCCCCACGAAAATGAATTAATCCACATTTGATAAGAACATTTTTCCACTGTCGTGGGAACATGCAATGCAGCACACAAAAAGTGTAAACTGAATGGTAGCCGAAAAATGTTTTCCAACATAAGCAAGGGAGCCTTATATTTTCGACCCCCCGAAAAAAAAAGGACAATGAAAAGTTCATTTTGTTTCAGATTGAAAAATAAGCATGACCTTCATAATTTAAAGACAAAAGTAAAATGTGTATTTTTATAAAACATGTAGTACCGATAGGAATTTCGAAAAATCAAACAAACACAAAATCCAGTCGTACACACAATGCTTATCTACAATAAAGTAGTTGTTTGACATCTTTGGTTTAGCACAAATGTGATGCTGTTCGAATACTCGTAACGGGGTATATTGAACTTAATCACCCATATTACACAAAACTTTTAAACTATCCAATATAATAAAAAGCTGACTTACGATTGTTTCAACTTGGGTTGACGTCGCTCAAATTTGGATATTCTGATCCTGAACTTTATTGGCGAACCCTAGATTCAACTTTTCAAACATTGGTTGCTCACGGAAAATAAGAAAATATAACAAGGTGTACAACATCTATTCCTCTATTTAATTTGAAAATATTATTTTAAACCCGTAAGTGCCAAAAATTAATGAAAATAAATGGAAAAACGCCGATTGTGATTTATATTCGGGGTTGCTCCTTTACGTTTAATTGGACATGTTTGCAGGTTCCTCAAGTCAAATATATCAAAAGATCTAATGATTGTAGTTAAGAAAACCAAAAACAATACTAAGAATCACAAACAAAACATAAAGATCTACACAGTCAATGTCCTACATATCTAGGATACATGGCACTTTTGATTTGCCTTCTCCAACCTCCAGTGTTTGAATGTGTCAAATAAAAACCAACTCGTAGTTTTGTTTAAATGTGACGTCATAGTAGAAAGGGATGTCGCACGATGGTTTGTCATTACATACTCTCTTAAAACAAGTAAATATTTTGGATAGGCCTTTTTAATAAACCAGGAACATGAGGGCCAACTAGGCTTGAAACAGCGGGCAAGTTCGGACGAGGATCTCAAGTTGCAAGTCTATTTTAGAAGCAACACCTCGTGTTCTCTCTATTAATAGAGTCAAAAATAAACGCGAAAGTTTTTCGCTTAAAGATAGTAGCTGGCCAACTTATATATACTTTTCGTGTATGTGAAATGAACAAGGTGTAGAAAATTTGCATATTCAAAATTCACGACCTTTTTTACACTGCAAAATTTTTCACACTACATTTTCACATCGGTATTTTTTCAGTGTTAGGCCAAACTATAGTTTGGTGAGAAAATAGTCGAAAGATCAAAAGAAGAAAATTTCATTTTAAGAAAAAGTAGATATTTTCCGAGTCCACGATCTATGCATTTCTTGTGTTTTTCAATAGATATACGTTACATGTACGTACATGGTTTATGCAAATTATCTATACCGACTTGAGAAAATCATGAACAAAGGTGGTTTTAAATAAATTTGACTCGCAAACACTATTGTATATCTTTATCCACTGCCGGGATATTTTTGTTTCACTTTGGTTTAGATTCTACTACCATGCAGTGTATGTAATCTTTTTTCTTCACGGGTTGATGATTTTCTTAGTTGCAAATTCTTTGATACATGCAAACAGTGGTGTCACTAGTTTTCGTGGGTTTCAAATGTTCGTGGTTTTTTTAAGAGTCGATGCAAGTCACCAAATCAAATTAGTGTTTTACAACAAATTAGCATTAATCTAGCTATATCGAAGTGATGAACATGAGACGACAATGACGAGGAGTAATTCGGACGAAAGTAATTTTTAAGGAAAATCATGAAAATTTGACCCCCACGAAAATGAATTAATCCACATTTGATAAGAACATTTTTCCACTGTCGTGGGAACATGCAATGCAGCACACAAAAAGTGTAAACTGAATGGTAGCCGAAAAATGTTTTCCAACATAAGCAAGGGAGCCTTATATTTTCGACCCCCCGAAAAAAAAAGGACAATGAAAAGTTCATTTTGTTTCAGATTGAAAAATAAGCATGACCTTCATAATTTAAAGACAAAAGTAAAATGTGTATTTTTATAAAACATGTAGTACCGATAGGAATTTCGAAAAATCAAACAAACACAAAATCCAGTCGTACACACAATGCTTATCTACAATAAAGTAGTTGTTTGACATCTTTGGTTTAGCACAAATGTGATGCTGTTCGAATACTCGTAACGGGGTATATTGAACTTAATCACCCATATTACACAAAACTTTTAAACTATCCAATATAATAAAAAGCTGACTTACGATTGTTTCAACTTGGGTTGACGTCGCTCAAATTTGGATATTCTGATCCTGAACTTTATTGGCGAACCCTAGATTCAACTTTTCAAACATTGGTTGCTCACGGAAAATAAGAAAATATAACAAGGTGTACAACATCTATTCCTCTATTTAATTTGAAAATATTATTTTAAACCCGTAAGTGCCAAAAATTAATGAAAATAAATGGAAAAACGCCGATTGTGATTTATATTCGGGGTTGCTCCTTTACGTTTAATTGGACATGTTTGCAGGTTCCTCAAGTCAAATATATCAAAAGATCTAATGATTGTAGTTAAGAAAACCAAAAACAATACTAAGAATCACAAACAAAACATAAAGATCTACACAGTCAATGTCCTACATATCTAGGATACATGGCACTTTTGATTTGCCTTCTCCAACCTCCAGTGTTTGAATGTGTCAAATAAAAACCAACTCGTAGTTTTGTTTAAATGTGACGTCATAGTAGAAAGGGATGTCGCACGATGGTTTGTCATTACATACTCTCTTAAAACAAGTAAATATTTTGGATAGGCCTTTTTAATAAACCAGGAACATGAGGGCCAACTAGGCTTGAAACAGCGGGCAAGTTCGGACGAGGATCTCAAGTTGCAAGTCTATTTTAGAAGCAACACCTAGTGTTCTCTCTATTAATAGAGTCAAAAATAAACGCGAAAGTTTTTCGCTTAAAGATAGTAGCTGGCCAACTTATATATACTTTTCGTGTATGTGAAATGAACAAGGTGTAGAAAATTTGCATATTCAAAATTCACGACCTTTTTTACACTGCAAAATTTTTCACACTACATTTTCACATCGGTATTTTTTCAGTGTTAGGCCAAACTATAGTTTGGTGAGAAAATAGTCGAAAGATCAAAAGAAGAAAATTTCATTTTAAGAAAAAGTAGATATTTTCCGAGTCCACGATCTATGCATTTCTTGTGTTTTTCAATAGATATACGTTACATGTACGTACATGGTTTATGCAAATTATCTATACCGACTTGAGAAAATCATGAACAAAGGTGGTTTTAAATAAATTTGACTCGCAAACACTATTGTATATCTTTATCCACTGCCGGGATATTTTTGTTTCACTTTGGTTTAGATTCTACTACCATGCAGTGTATGTAATCTTTTTTCTTCACGGGTTGATGATTTTCTTAGTTGCAAATTCTTTGATACATGCAAACAGTGGTGTCACTAGTTTTCGTGGGTTTCAAATGTTCGTGGTTTTTTTAAGAGTCGATGCAAGTCACCAAATCAAATTAGTGTTTTACAACAAATTAGCATTAATCTAGCTATATCGAAGTGATGAACATGAGACGACAATGACGAGGAGTAATTCGGACGAAAGTAATTTTTAAGGAAAATCATGAAAATTTGACCCCCACGAAAATGAATTAATCCACATTTGATAAGAACATTTTTCCACTGTCGTGGGAACATGCAATGCAGCACACAAAAAGTGTAAACTGAATGGTAGCCGAAAAATGTTTTCCAACATAAGCAAGGGAGCCTTATATTTTCGACCCCCCGAAAAAAAAAGGACAATGAAAAGTTCATTTTGTTTCAGATTGAAAAATAAGCATGACCTTCATAATTTAAAGACAAAAGTAAAATGTGTATTTTTATAAAACATGTAGTACCGATAGGAATTTCGAAAAATCAAACAAACACAAAATCCAGTCGTACACACAATGCTTATCTACAATAAAGTAGTTGTTTGACATCTTTGGTTTAGCACAAATGTGATGCTGTTCGAATACTCGTAACGGGGTATATTGAACTTAATCACCCATATTACACAAAACTTTTAAACTATCCAATATAATAAAAAGCTGACTTACGATTGTTTCAACTTGGGTTGACGTCGCTCAAATTTGGATATTCTGATCCTGAACTTTATTGGCGAACCCTAGATTCAACTTTTCAAACATTGGTTGCTCACGGAAAATAAGAAAATATAACAAGGTGTACAACATCTATTCCTCTATTTAATTTGAAAATATTATTTTAAACCCGTAAGTGCCAAAAATTAATGAAAATAAATGGAAAAACGCCGATTGTGATTTATATTCGGGGTTGCTCCTTTACGTTTAATTGGACATGTTTGCAGGTTCCTCAAGTCAAATATATCAAAAGATCTAATGATTGTAGTTAAGAAAACCAAAAACAATACTAAGAATCACAAACAAAACATAAAGATCTACACAGTCAATGTCCTACATATCTAGGATACATGGCACTTTTGATTTGCCTTCTCCAACCTCCAGTGTTTGAATGTGTCAAATAAAAACCAACTCGTAGTTTTGTTTAAATGTGACGTCATAGTAGAAAGGGATGTCGCACGATGGTTTGTCATTACATACTCTCTTAAAACAAGTAAATATTTTGGATAGGCCTTTTTAATAAACCAGGAACATGAGGGCCAACTAGGCTTGAAACAGCGGGCAAGTTCGGACGAGGATCTCAAGTTGCAAGTCTATTTTAGAAGCAACACCTCGTGTTCTCTCTATTAATAGAGTCAAAAATAAACGCGAAAGTTTTTCGCTTAAAGATAGTAGCTGGCCAACTTATATATACTTTTCGTGTATGTGAAATGAACAAGGTGTAGAAAATTTGCATATTCAAAATTCACGACCTTTTTTACACTGCAAAATTTTTCACACTACATTTTCACATCGGTATTTTTTCAGTGTTAGGCCAAACTATAGTTTGGTGAGAAAATAGTCGAAAGATCAAAAGAAGAAAATTTCATTTTAAGAAAAAGTAGATATTTTCCGAGTCCACGATCTATGCATTTCTTGTGTTTTTCAATAGATATACGTTACATGTACGTACATGGTTTATGCAAATTATCTATACCGACTTGAGAAAATCATGAACAAAGGTGGTTTTAAATAAATTTGACTCGCAAACACTATTGTATATCTTTATCCACTGCCGGGATATTTTTGTTTCACTTTGGTTTAGATTCTACTACCATGCAGTGTATGTAATCTTTTTTCTTCACGGGTTGATGATTTTCTTAGTTGCAAATTCTTTGATACATGCAAACAGTGGTGTCACTAGTTTTCGTGGGTTTCAAATGTTCGTGGTTTTTTTAAGAGTCGATGCAAGTCACCAAATCAAATTAGTGTTTTACAACAAATTAGCATTAATCTAGCTATATCGAAGTGATGAACATGAGACGACAATGACGAGGAGTAATTCGGACGAAAGTAATTTTTAAGGAAAATCATGAAAATTTGACCCCCACGAAAATGAATTAATCCACATTTGATAAGAACATTTTTCCACTGTCGTGGGAACATGCAATGCAGCACACAAAAAGTGTAAACTGAATGGTAGCCGAAAAATGTTTTCCAACATAAGCAAGGGAGCCTTATATTTTCGACCCCCCGAAAAAAAAAGGACAATGAAAAGTTCATTTTGTTTCAGATTGAAAAATAAGCATGACCTTCATAATTTAAAGACAAAAGTAAAATGTGTATTTTTATAAAACATGTAGTACCGATAGGAATTTCGAAAAATCAAACAAACACAAAATCCAGTCGTACACACAATGCTTATCTACAATAAAGTAGTTGTTTGACATCTTTGGTTTAGCACAAATGTGATGCTGTTCGAATACTCGTAACGGGGTATATTGAACTTAATCACCCATATTACACAAAACTTTTAAACTATCCAATATAATAAAAAGCTGACTTACGATTGTTTCAACTTGGGTTGACGTCGCTCAAATTTGGATATTCTGATCCTGAACTTTATTGGCAAACCCTAGATTCAACTTTTCAAACATTGGTTGCTCACGGAAAATAAGAAAATATAACAAGGTGTACAACATCTATTCCTCTATTTAATTTGAAAATATTATTTTAAACCCGTAAGTGCCAAAAATTAATGAAAATAAATGGAAAAACGCCGATTGTGATTTATATTCGGGGTTGCTCCTTTACGTTTAATTGGACATGTTTGCAGGTTCCTCAAGTCAAATATATCAAAAGATCTAATGATTGTAGTTAAGAAAACCAAAAACAATACTAAGAATCACAAACAAAACATAAAGATCTACACAGTCAATGTCCTACATATCTAGGATACATGGCACTTTTGATTTGCCTTCTCCAACCTCCAGTGTTTGAATGTGTCAAATAAAAACCAACTCGTAGTTTTGTTTAAATGTGACGTCATAGTAGAAAGGGATGTCGCACGATGGTTTGTCATTACATACTCTCTTAAAACAAGTAAATATTTTGGATAGGCCTTTTTAATAAACCAGGAACATGAGGGCCAACTAGGCTTGAAACAGCGGGCAAGTTCGGACGAGGATCTCAAGTTGCAAGTCTATTTTAGAAGCAACACCTCGTGTTCTCTCTATTAATAGAGTCAAAAATAAACGCGAATGTTTTTCGCTTAAAGATAGTAGCTGGCCAACTTATATATACTTTTCGTGTATGTGAAATGAACAAGGTGTAGAAAATTTGCATATTCAAAATTCACGACCTTTTTTACACTGCAAAATTTTTCACACTACATTTTCACATCGGTATTTTTTCAGTGTTAGGCCAAACTATAGTTTGGTGAGAAAATAGTCGAAAGATCAAAAGAAGAAAATTTCATTTTAAGAAAAAGTAGATATTTTCCGAGTCCACGATCTATGCATTTCTTGTGTTTTTCAATAGATATACGTTACATGTACGTACATGGTTTATGCAAATTATCTATACCGACTTGAGAAAATCATGAACAAAGGTGGTTTTAAATAAATTTGACTCGCAAACACTATTGTATATCTTTATCCACTGCCGGGATATTTTTGTTTCACTTTGGTTTAGATTCTACTACCATGCAGTGTATGTAATCTTTTTTCTTCACGGGTTGATGATTTTCTTAGTTGCAAATTCTTTGATACATGCAAACAGTGATGTCACTAGTTTTCGTGGGTTTCAAATGTTCGTGGTTTTTTTTAAGAGTCGATGCAAGTCACCAAATCAAATTAGTGCTTTACAACAAATTAGCATTAATCTAGCTATATCGAAGTGATGAACATGAGACGACAATGACGAGGAGTAATTCGGACGAAAGTAATTTTTAAGGAAAATCATGAAAATTTGACCCCCACGAAAATGAATTAATCCACATTTGATAAGAACATTTTTCCACTGTCGTGGGAACATGCAATGCAGCACACAAAAAGTGTAAACTGAATGGTAGCCGAAAAATGTTTTCCAACATAAGCAAGGGAGCCTTATATTTTCGACCCCCCGAAAAAAAAAGGACAATGAAAAGTTCATTTTGTTTCAGATT
Organism: Arcuatula senhousia; assembly: GCA_963971305.1. Lineage (NCBI taxonomy): Eukaryota > Metazoa > Mollusca > Bivalvia > Mytilida > Mytilidae > Arcuatula > Arcuatula senhousia. Next base: position 15,871,301 of record OZ020311.1, on the reverse strand, counting down.
GAAAAATAAGCATGACCTTCATAATTTAAAGACAAAAGTAAAATGTGTATTTTTATAAAACATGTAGTACCGATAGGAATTTCGAAAAATCAAACAAACACAAAATCCAGTCGTACACACAATGCTTATCTACAATAAAGTAGTTGTTTGACATCTTTGGTTTAGCACAAATGTGATGCTGTTCGAATACTCGTAACGGGGTATATTGAACTTAATCACCCATATTACACAAAACTTTTAAACTATCCAATATAATAAAAAGCTGACTTACGATTGTTTCAACTTGGGTTGACGTCGCTCAAATTTGGATATTCTGATCCTGAACTTTATTGGCGAACCCTAGATTCAACTTTTCAAACATTGGTTGCTCACGGAAAATAAGAAAATATAACAAGGTGTACAACATCTATTCCTCTATTTAATTTGAAAATATTATTTTAAACCCGTAAGTGCCAAAAATTAATGAAAATAAATGGAAAAACGCCGATTGTGATTTATATTCGGGGTTGCTCCTTTACGTGTAATTGGACATGTTTGCAGCTTCCTCAAGTCAAATATATCAAAAGATCTAATGATTGTAGTTAAGAAAACCAAAAACAATACTAAGAATCACAAACAAAACATAAAGATCTACACAGTCAATGTCCTACATATCTAGGATACATGGCACTTTTGATTTGCCTTCTCCAACCTCCAGTGTTTGAATGTGTCAAATAAAAACCAACTCGTAGTTTTGTTTAAATGTGACGTCATAGTAGAAAGGGATGCCGCACGATGGTTTGTCATTACATACTCTCTTAAAACAAGTAAATATTTTGGATAGGCCTTTTAAATAAACCAGGAACATGAGGGCCAACTAGGCTTGAAACAGCGGGCAAGTTCGGACGAGGATCTCAAGTTGCAAGTCTATTTTAGAAGCAACACCTCGTGTTCTCTCTATTAATAGAGTCAAAAATAAACGCGAAAGTTTTTCGCTTAAAGATAGTAGCTGGCCAACTTATATATACTTTTCGTGTATGTGAAATGAACAAGGTGTAGAAAATTTGCATATTCAAAATTCACGACCTTTTTTACACTGCAAAATTTTTCACACTACATTTTCACATCGGTATTTTTTCAGTGTTAGGCCAAACTATAGTTTGGTGAGAAAATAGTCGAAAGATTAAAAGAAGAAAATTTCATTTTAAGAAAAAGTAGATATTTTCCGAGTCCACGATCTATGCATTTCTTGTGTTTTTCAATAGATATACGTTACATGTACGTACATGGTTTATGCAAATTATCTATACCGACTTGAGAAAATCATGAACAAAGGTGGTTTTAAATAAATTTGACTCGCAAACACTATTGTATATCTTTATCCACTGCCGGGATATTTTTGTTTCACTTTGGTTTAGATTCTACTACCATGCAGTGTATGTAATCTTTTTTCTTCACGGGTTGATGATTTTCTTAGTTGCAAATTCTTTGATACATGCAAACAGTGATGTCACTAGTTTTCGTGGGTTTCAAATGTTCGTGGTTTTTTTTAAGAGTCGATGCAAGTCACCAAATCAAATTAGTGCTTTACAACAAATTAGCATTAATCTAGCTATATCGAAGTGATGAACATGAGACGACAATGACGAGGAGTAATTCGGACGAAAGTAATTTTTAAGGAAAATCATGAAAATTTGACCCCCACGAAAATGAATTAATCCACATTTGATAAGAACATTTTTCCACTGTCGTGGGAACATGCAATGCAGCACACAAAAAGTGTAAACTGAATGGTAGCCGAAAAATGTTTTCCAACATAAGCAAGGGAGCCTTATATTTTCGACCCCCCGAAAAAAAAAGGACAATGAAAAGTTCATTTTGTTTCAGATTGAAAAATAAGCATGACCTTCATAATTTAAAGACAAAAGTAAAATGTGTATTTTTATAAAACATGTAGTACCGATAGGAATTTCGAAAAATCAAACAAACACAAAATCCAGTCGTACACACAATGCTTATCTACAATAAAGTAGTTGTTTGACATCTTTGGTTTAGCACAAATGTGATGCTGTTCGAATACTCGTAACGGGGTATATTGAACTTAATCACCCATATTACACAAAACTTTTAAACTATCCAATATAATAAAAAGCTGACTTACGATTGTTTCAACTTGGGTTGACGTCGCTCAAATTTGGATATTCTGATCCTGAACTTTATTGGCGAACCCTAGATTCAACTTTTCAAACATTGGTTGCTCACGGAAAATAAGAAAATATAACAAGGTGTACAACATCTATTCCTCTATTTAATTTGAAAATATTATTTTAAACCCGTAAGTGCCAAAAATTAATGAAAATAAATGGAAAAACGCCGATTGTGATTTATATTCGGGGTTGCTCCTTTACGTGTAATTGGACATGTTTGCAGCTTCCTCAAGTCAAATATATCAAAAGATCTAATGATTGTAGTTAAGAAAACCAAAAACAATACTAAGAATCACAAACAAAACATAAAGATCTACACAGTCAATGTCCTACATATCTAGGATACATGGCACTTTTGATTTGCCTTCTCCAACCTCCAGTGTTTGAATGTGTCAAATAAAAACCAACTCGTAGTTTTGTTTAAATGTGACGTCATAGTAGAAAGGGATGTCGCACGATGGTTTGTCATTACATACTCTCTTAAAACAAGTAAATATTTTGGATAGGCCTTTTTAATAAACCAGGAACATGAGGGCCAACTAGGCTTGAAACAGCGGGCAAGTTCGGACGAGGATCTCAAGTTGCAAGTCTATTTTAGAAGCAACACCTCGTGTTCTCTCTATTAATAGAGTCAAAAATAAACGCGAAAGTTTTTCGCTTAAAGATAGTAGCTGGCCAACTTATATATACTTTTCGTGTATGTGAAATGAACAAGGTGTAGAAAATTTGCATATTCAAAATTCACGACCTTTTTTACACTGCAAAATTTTTCACACTACATTTTCACATCGGTATTTTTTCAGTGTTAGGCCAAACTATAGTTTGGTGAGAAAATAGTCGAAAGATCAAAAGAAGAAAATTTCATTTTAAGAAAAAGTAGATATTTTCCGAGTCCACGATCTATGCATTTCTTGTGTTTTTCAATAGATATACGTTACATGTACGTACATGGTTTATGCAAATTATCTATACCGACTTGAGAAAATCATGAACAAAGGTGGTTTTAAATAAATTTGACTCGCAAACACTATTGTATATCTTTATCCACTGCCGGGATATTTTTGTTTCACTTTGGTTTAGATTCTACTACCATGCAGTGTATGTAATCTTTTTTCTTCACGGGTTGATGATTTTCTTAGTTGCAAATTCTTTGATACATGCAAACAGTGATGTCACTAGTTTTCGTGGGTTTCAAATGTTCGTGGTTTTTTTTAAGAGTCGATGCAAGTCACCAAATCAAATTAGTGCTTTACAACAAATTAGCATTAATCTAGCTATATCGAAGTGATGAACATGAGACGACAATGACGAGGAGTAATTCGGACGAAAGTAATTTTTAAGGAAAATCATGAAAATTTGACCCCCACGAAAATGAATTAATCCACATTTGATAAGAACATTTTTCCACTGTCGTGGGAACATGCAATGCAGCACACAAAAAGTGTAAACTGAATGGTAGCCGAAAAATGTTTTCCAACATAAGCAAGGGAGCCTTATATTTTCGACCCCCCGAAAAAAAAAGGACAATGAAAAGTTCATTTTGTTTCAGATTGAAAAATAAGCATGACCTTCATAATTTAAAGACAAAAGTAAAATGTGTATTTTTATAAAACATGTAGTACCGATAGGAATTTCGAAAAATCAAACAAACACAAAATCCAGTCGTACACACAATGCTTATCTACAATAAAGTAGTTGTTTGACATCTTTGGTTTAGCACAAATGTGATGCTGTTCGAATACTCGTAACGGGGTATATTGAACTTAATCACCCATATTACACAAAACTTTTAAACTATCCAATATAATAAAAAGCTGACTTACGATTGTTTCAACTTGGGTTGACGTCGCTCAAATTTGGATATTCTGATCCTGAACTTTATTGGCGAACCCTAGATTCAACTTTTCAAACATTGGTTGCTCACGGAAAATAAGAAAATATAACAAGGTGTACAACATCTATTCCTCTATTTAATTTGAAAATATTATTTTAAACCCGTAAGTGCCAAAAATTAATGAAAATAAATGGAAAAACGCCGATTGTGATTTATATTCGGGGTTGCTCCTTTACGTTTAATTGGACATGTTTGCAGGTTCCTCAAGTCAAATATATCAAAAGATCTAATGATTGTAGTTAAGAAAACCAAAAACAATACTAAGAATCACAAACAAAACATAAAGATCTACACAGTCAATGTCCTACATATCTAGGATACATGGCACTTTTGATTTGCCTTCTCCAACCTCCAGTGTTTGAATGTGTCAAATAAAATCCAACTCGTAGTTTTGTTTAAATGTGACGTCATAGTAGAAAGGGATGTCGCACGATGGTTTGTCATTACATACTCTCTTAAAACAAGTAAATATTTTGGATAGGCCTTTTTAATAAACCAGGAACATGAGGGCCAACTAAGCTTGAAACAGCGGGCAAGTTCGGACGAGGATCTCAAGTTGCAAGTCTATTTTAGAAGCAACACCTCGTGTTCTCTCTATTAATAGAGTCAAAAATAAACGCGAAAGTTTTTCGCTTAAAGATAGTAGCTGGCCAACTTATATATACTTTTCGTGTATGTGAAATGAACAAGGTGTAGAAAATTTGCATATTCAAAATTCACGACCTTTTTTACACTGCAAAATTTTTCACACTACATTTTCACATCGGTATTTTTTCAGTGTTAGGCCAAACTATAGTTTGGTGAGAAAATAGTCGAAAGATCAAAAGAAGAAAATTTCATTTTAAGAAAAAGTAGATATTTTCCGAGTCCACGATCTATGCATTTCTTGTGTTTTTCAATAGATATACGTTACATGTACGTACATGGTTTATGCAAATTATCTATACCGACTTGAGAAAATCATGAACAAAGGTGGTTTTAAATAAATTTGACTCGCAAACACTATTGTATATCTTTATCCACTGCCGGGATATTTTTGTTTCACTTTGGTTTAGATTCTACTACCATGCAGTGTATGTAATCTTTTTTCTTCACGGGTTGATGATTTTCTTAGTTGCAAATTCTTTGATACATGCAAACAGTGGTGTCACTAGTTTTCGTGGGTTTCAAATGTTCGTGGTTTTTTTTAAGAGTCGATGCAAGTCACCAAATCAAATTAGTGTTTTACAACAAATTAGCATTAATCTAGCTATATCGAAGTGATGAACATGAGACGACAATGACGAGGAGTAATTCGGACGAAAGTAATTTTTAAGGAAAATCATGAAAATTTGACCCCCACGAAAATGAATTAATCCACATTTGATAAGAACATTTTTCCACTGTCGTGGGAACATGCAATGCAGCACACAAAAAGTGTAAACTGAATGGTAGCCGAAAAATGTTTTCCAACATAAGCAAGGGAGCCTTATATTTTCGACCCCCCGAAAAAAAAAGGACAATGAAAAGTTCATTTTGTTTCAGATTGAAAAATAAGCATGACCTTCATAATTTAAAGACAAAAGTAAAATGTGTATTTTTATAAAACATGTAGTACCGATAGGAATTTCGAAAAATCAAACAAACACAAAATCCAGTCGTACACACAATGCTTATCTACAATAAAGTAGTTGTTTGACATCTTTGGTTTAGCACAAATGTGATGCTGTTCGAATACTCGTAACGGGGTATATTGAACTTAATCACCCATATTACACAAAACTTTTAAACTATCCAATATAATAAAAAGCTGACTTACGATTGTTTCAACTTGGGTTGACGTCGCTCAAATTTGGATATTCTGATCCTGAACTTTATTGGCGAACCCTAGATTCAACTTTTCAAACATTGGTTGCTCACGGAAAATAAGAAAATATAACAAGGTGTACAACATCTATTCCTCTATTTAATTTGAAAATATTATTTTAAACCCGTAAGTGCCAAAAATTAATGAAAATAAATGGAAAAACGCCGATTGTGATTTATATTCGGGGTTGCTCCTTTACGTGTAATTGGACATGTTTGCAGGTTCCTCAAGTCAAATATATCAAAAGATCTAATGATTGTAGTTAAGAAAACCAAAAACAATACTAAGAATCACAAACAAAACATAAAGATCTACACAGTCAATGTCCTACATATCTAGGATACATGGCACTTTTGATTTGCCTTCTCCAACCTCCAGTGTTTGAATGTGTCAAATAAAAACCAACTCGTAGTTTTGTTTAAATGTGACGTCATAGTAGAAAGGGATGTCGCACGATGGTTTGTCATTACATACTCTCTTAAAACAAGTAAATATTTTGGATAGGCCTTTTTAATAAACCAGGAACATGAGGGCCAACTAGGCTTGAAACAGCGGGCAAGTTCGGACGAGGATCTCAAGTTGCAAGTCTATTTTAGAAGCAACACCTCGTGTTCTCTCTATTAATAGAGTCAAAAATAAACGCGAAAGTTTTTCGCTTAAAGATAGTAGCTGGCCAACTTATATATACTTTATACTTTTCGTGTATGTGAAATGAACAAGGTGTAGAAAATTTGCATATTCAAAATTCACGACCTTTTTTACACTGCAAAATTTTTCACACTACATTTTCACATCGGTATTTTTTCAGTGTTAGGCCAAACTATAGTTTGGTGAGAAAATAGTCGAAAGATCAAAAGAAGAAAATTTCATTTTAAGAAAAAGTAGATATTTTCCGAGTCCACGATCTATGCATTTCTTGTGTTTTTCAATAGATATACGTTACATGTACGTACATGGTTTATGCAAATTATCTATACCGACTTGAGAAAATCATGAACAAAGGTGGTTTTAAATAAATTTGACTCGCAAACACTATTGTATATCTTTATCCACTGCCGGGATATTTTTGTTTCACTTTGGTTTAGATTCTACTACCATGCAGTGTATGTAATCTTTTTTCTTCACGGGTTGATGATTTTCTTAGTTGCAAATTCTTTGATACATGCAAACAGTGGTGTCACTAGTTTTCGTGGGTTTCAAATGTTCGTGGTTTTTTTTAAGAGTCGATGCAAGTCACCAAATCAAATTAGTGTTTTACAACAAATTAGCATTAATCTAGCTATATCGAAGTGATGAACATGAGACGACAATGACGAGGAGTAATTCGGACGAAAGTAATTTTTAAGGAAAATCATGAAAATTTGACCTCCACGAAAATGAATTAATCCACATTTGATAAGAACATTTTTCCACTGTCGTGGGAACATGCAATGCAGCACACAAAAAGTGTAAACTGAATGGTAGCCGAAAAATGTTTTCCAACATAAGCAAGGGAGCCTTATATTTTCGACCCCCCGAAAAAAAAAGGACAATGAAAAGTTCATTTTGTTTCAGATTGAAAAATAAGCATGACCTTCATAATTTAAAGACAAAAGTAAAATGTGTATTTTTATAAACATGTAGTACCGATAGGAATTTCGAAAAATCAAACAAACACAAAATCCAGTCGTACACACAATGCTTATCTACAATAAAGTAGTTGTTTGACATCTTTGGTTTAGCACAAATGTGATGCTGTTCGAATACTCGTAACGGGGTATATTGAACTTAATCACCCATATTACACAAAACTTTTAAACTATCCAATATAATAAAAAGCTGACTTACGATTGTTTCAACTTGGGTTGACGTCGCTCAAATTTGGATATTCTGATCCTGAACTTTATTGGCGAACCCTAGATTCAACTTTTCAAACATTGGTTGCTCACGGAAAATAAGAAAATATAACAAGGTGTACAACATCTATTCCTCTATTTAATTTGAAAATATTATTTTAAACCCGTAAGTGCCAAAAATTAATGAAAATAAATGGAAAAACGCCGATTGTGATTTATATTCGGGGTTGCTCCTTTACGTGTAATTGGACATGTTTGCAGGTTCCTCAAGTCAAATATATCAAAAGATCTAATGATTGTAGTTAAGAAAACCAAAAACAATACTAAGAATCACAAACAAAACATAAAGATCTACACAGTCAATGTCCTACATATCTAGGATACATGGCACTTTTGATTTGCCTTCTCCAACCTCCAGTGTTTGAATGTGTCAAATAAAAACCAACTCGTAGTTTTGTTTAAATGTGACGTCATAGTAGAAAGGGATGTCGCACGATGGTTTGTCATTACATACTCTCTTAAAACAAGTAAATATTTTGGATAGGCCTTTTTAATAAACCAGGAACATGAGGGCCAACTAGGCTTGAAACAGCGGGCAAGTTCGGACGAGGATCTCAAGTTGCAAGTCTATTTTAGAAGCAACACCTCGTGTTCTCTCTATTAATAGAGTCAAAAATAAACGCGAAAGTTTTTCGCTTAAAGATAGTAGCTGGCCAACTTATATATACTTTTCGTGTATGTGAAATGAACAAGGTGTAGAAAATTTGCATATTCAAAATTCACGACCTTTTTTACACTGCTTTAAAATAAGTGTAGAATCGGTATCATTCCTCGGCGGACTCGAAGATACACAAGGTATGGTGGTTGCCATGGTAGTACATATGGTATATGTAAAATATATAGAGATAATAGAATTGCACGCCATTCTATTATCTCTAAATATTATACATATACCATATACAACATTTATTCATTTAGAAAACCAAAAACAATACTAACAATCACAAACAAAACATAAAGATCTACACAGTCAATGTCCTACATATCTAGGATACATGGCACTTTTGATTTGCCTTCTCCAACCTCCAGTGTTTGAATGTGTCAAATAAAAACCAACTCGTAGTTTTGTTTAAATGTGACGTCATAGTAGAAATGGATGTCGCACGATGGTTTGTCATTACATACTCTCTTAAAACAAGTAAATATTTTGGATAGGCCTTTTTAATAAACCAGGAACATGAGGGCCAACTAGGCTTGAAACAGCGGGCAAGTTCGGACGAGGATCTCAAGTTGCAAGTCTATTTTAGAAGCAACACCTCGTGTTCTCTCTATTAATAGAGTCAAAAATAAACGCGAAAGTTTTTCGCTTAAAGATAGTAGCTGGCCAACTTATATATACTTTTCGTGTATGTGAAATGAACAAGGTGTAGAAAATTTGCATATTCAAAATTCACGACCTTTTTTACACTGCAAAATTTTTCACACTACATTTTCACATCGGTATTTTTTCAGTGTTAGGCCAAACTATAGTTTGGTGAGAAAATAGTCGAAAGATCAAAAGAAGAAAATTTCATTTTAAGAAAAAGTAAAATATTTTCCGAGTCCACGATCTATGCATTTCTTGTGTTTTTCAATAGATATACGTTACATGTACGTACATGGTTTATGCAAATTATCTATACCGACTTGAGAAAATCATGAACAAAGGTGGTTTTAAATAAATTTGACTCGCAAACACTATTGTATATCTTTATCCACTGCCGGGATATTTTTGTTTCACTTTGGTTTAGATTCTACTACCATGCAGTGTATGTAATCTTTTTTCTTCACGGGTTGATGATTTTCTTAGTTGCAAATTCTTTGATACATGCAAACAGTGGTGTCACTAGTTTTCGTGGGTTTCAAATGTTCGTGGTTTTTTTTAAGAGTCGATGCAAGTCACCAAATCAAATTAGTGTTTTACAACAAATTAGCATTAATCTAGCTATATCGAAGTGATGAACATGAGACGACAATGACGAGGAGTAATTCGGACGAAAGTAATTTCTAAGGAAAATCATGAAAATTTGACCCCCACGAAAATGAATTAATCCACATTTGATAAGAACATTTTTCCACTGTCGTGGGAACATGCAATGCAGCACACAAAAAGTGTAAACTGAATGGTAGCCGAAAAATGTTTTCCAACATAAGCAAGGGAGCCTTATATTTTCGACCCCCCGAAAAAAAAAGGACAATGAAAAGTTCATTTTGTTTCAGATTGAAAAATAAGCATGACCTTCATAATTTAAAGACAAAAGTAAAATGTGTATTTTTATAAAACATGTAGTACCGATAGGAATTTCGAAAAATCAAACAAACACAAAATCCAGTCGTACACACAATGCTTATCTACAATAAAGTAGTTGTTTGACATCTTTGGTTTAGCACAAATGTGATGCTGTTCGAATACTCGTAACGGGGTATATTGAACTTAATCACCCATATTACACAAAACTTTTAAACTATCCAATATAATAAAAAGCTGACTTACGATTGTTTCAACTTGGGTTGACGTCGCTCAAATTTGGATATTCTGATCCTGAACTTTATTGGCGAACCCTAGATTCAACTTTTCAAACATTGGTTGCTCACGGAAAATAAGAAAATATAACAAGGTGTACAACATCTATTCCTCTATTTAATTTGAAAATAAATGGAAAAACGCCGATTGTGATTTATATTCGGGGTTGCTCCTTTACGTTTAATTGGACATGTTTGCAGGTTCCTCAAGTCAAATATATCAAAAGATCTAATGATTGTAGTTAAGAAAACCAAAAACAATACTAAGAATCACAAACAAAACATAAAGATCTACACAGTCAATGTCCTACATATCTAGGATACATGGCACTTTTGATTTGCCTTCTCCAACCTCCAGTGTTTGAATGTGTCAAATAAAAACCAACTCGTAGTTTTGTTTAAATGTGACGTCATAGTAGAAAGGGATGTCGCACGATGGTTTGTCATTACATACTCTCTTAAAACAAGTAAATATTTTGGATAGGCCTTTTTAATAAACCAGGAACATGAGGGCCAACTAGGCTTGAAACAGCGGGCAAGTTCGGACGAGGATCTCAAGTTGCAAGTCTATTTTAGAAGCAACACCTCGTGTTCTCTCTATTAATAGAGTCAAAAATAAACGCGAAAGTTTTTCGCTTAAAGATAGTAGCTGGCCAACTTATATATACTTTTCGTGTATGTGAAATGAACAAGGTGTAGAAAATTTGCATATTCAAAATTCACGACCTTTTTTACACTGCAAAATTTTTCACACTACATTTTCACATCGGTATTTTTTCAGTGTTAGGCCAAACTATAGTTTGGTGAGAAAATAGTCGAAAGATCAAAAGAAGAAAATTTCATTTTAAGAAAAAGTAGATATTTTCCGAGTCCACGATCTATGCATTTCTTGTGTTTTTCAATAGATATACGTTACATGTACGTACATGGTTTATGCAAATTATCTATACCGACTTGAGAAAATCATGAACAAAGGTGGTTTTAAATAAATTTGACTCGCAAACACTATTGTATATCTTTATCCACTGCCGGTGTCGTATAATTATGGGTCCACCAAATTTACGTATCCGGCCGGATACGTAAAATTAACATTTTGGGTCCGGGTCTCTATAATTTAAGGTCCGCCCGTATAAGAATAGGTCCGCCCTATCTACGTATCCGGGTCCACGAATTTTTCATTTAATAACACATTTTAAGTTGTGAATAAGTAGGTTTTGATAATTAATCATAATTAACATTTCGAAACTGTGTTTTATTGTGCACACGCTCAGTACAGTAAAAAAATAAACGTAATATTAGTGTAAAAAATAATTTGAATTTTATAACATTTCTTTTCTTTCATTTTGTTTCATTTCATTCTATTTTTTTTATATTATATTTTAATTGCTTGATTTACTTTAGTTTAATTTTATGTTGCTTTCTATTTTATTTTTAATCTAATTTTCATTTTATTATTTAATTCTATCTATTTTATAATATGTTGTGCTATGTTTTATTTCATTATATTATATTATTGAGATTAAAACTCTTATACGATTTTTAAGCCAGTGGCGAAAAAAAAATTAAGAAAAGCACTAGTATTCTGATTCCACTTAATTGATAACATATTGATACCGTGGTATTTCATACCTGATAACGCAACTTTTTTAAGGGGAGCTCCAGCTGAGAATATCAATCAGTGACGACAAGTAGGTTTTCACCTTAAATATAAGATAAGTATTCATATATAGAGATTTTTATTATCTGTATGCCATAAATTATCTTTGTTGGCGGGGATAGACTCCTCGGGATCTAGTCGCGCTGATTGGGGAGGGCCCCCTAATACTTTGAGGGCAAACGATATCCTGTCAGATGGTTCCAAATCAATCACTGCTCTGACTAGTAAATTGGTTTTTTTTATAATTTGGTACAATAGCAGCTTTAGACATATGCTTGTTGTTTAATATACTTGTTTGTCAACAATGTTTTGGTTACAAAGTCTTTGCTGCTTTTATTTTGAGCTTCATCCTCTGCATTGGGGTGTGATCAGTCGTTGTCCGTCTAGTTTGGAGCGTTGGTCCAGCTCTTTAAGCATCTTTGTGAGAGTACCGTCTTCTCTTGACATGTAATTCCGAGCAATAAACCTTGCACCCCTTGCTTCCAGTTTTCACATGCAAATCTTACATGTATGATTTGAAGTGGTATATATGACACCAAGTATATTGGGACTAAATAGAAAATAATGAGTTGTGGAATAATTGTAAGCGGTGACAAAAAATACGGTAAAATAAAATGAATTTACAGAACGTACTTGCACATATAAAATTCGTGTTGCTTAACATGTATAAGGAAATTCATTTATATTTTCACATCATTTAACATTTCTTGACTAGTGTGGTGCATGCACACCTAACCTAAATGCATCCCACTTTTAAGTTCTAATGTTTAAGTTCGGGGGATGGTAGAACAGTCTTTGTAATAGAATCGTACCGAGCATAATACAAGCGTAATGAAAGTGTAAAACGATCGTAGTGATCGCGGAGGATGCATATGTACAGTTGAGACCAGTTCTAACATCCCTTTAGAACTGTCAGAAACTGTCAGGATTGGTTCTAATTATGTTCTGCTGACAGTTCTAGGACAGTTTATGACAAGTCGTGTTCTCTAATAGAACATTTCTTGACAGTTTTATCCCAAAACATATTTAGAACTATTCTAGTGTCTGACAGTTCTACGCTGTCTTACGCTCTTACAGCTCTACTGTTCTGCGCCCTGACAGTTCTAATCCCTGACAGCCGCTGACAGCACCTGACAGCCCATGACAACTCCCGACAGCTCATGAAAATTCCAAACCCTGCCAGTTTAAGTACTTTTCTGGTTCATTAAAAGTTGCATGACTATCGAGGATACATTTTTAACAGATAGATAATAAATTTAAAAACAAAATTTTAACATAACTGACGGAACATTACAATAAACAATACATGACGTCATATAGAACTGTCAGGACCTGTCAGAGCGCAGAACTGTCAGGGCTCAGAATTGTCATGGACTAGAGGAGTTCTAAGCTGTCAGGGCCTTGGACAATTCTAGATGTGTTAGGGGCTGGGACAGTTTATGGCAGGTCTGGCCCAGAACAGTTTATGACAGTTAGTGTCCTTGGTTAGAACAGTTCTAGAACTGTCAGTAGAGCCTGACAGTAGAGATGTTAGAACAGATCTCCACTGCAGGTCGTAGGGCTGTCCAATTTAACAACCTGGGCAAAGCGACCCGACCTGATGTCAGGTTTTCAAGCGCTCTTTAGTGGACTTTTATCGACAAGCTTAGCTCTGTTGCTGGCCTTAGGCGCCTCCCGAAACCCGCACGAGTTATTTGTATAAAGAAGGCGGATCAGTAAACCGTCAATTCTATAGGTCCGGGGCTATTCATATATAGAAAGGCGGACCAGTAAACTGTCAAATTTATAGGTCCGGGGCTATTCATATTTCAAGAAAGAGGAATCGGTAAAGTGACAAACTTATACATGAAGATCTGAGACTATCATACTACAAATGGCGGGCCAGTAATCTGTCAAACTTTAAGGCCCGGGGCTATTCATTTTTAAAAATAGGTGGACCAGTAAACTGTCAAACTTAAAGGTCCGGGTCTTAAGTTGAAGCAGCAAACTGTCAAACTTATAGGTCAATGACTATTCATTTATAAAACAAGGTGGACCCTTAAAAGTCTGGGTCTATTGATATAAAAATGTGCGGACCAGTTACCTGTCAAATTTAAAAGTCCGGATCTATTCATATGAAGAAACGCGGACCAGTTAACTGTCAAGCTTAAAGGTCCGGGGCTATTCGTATAAAGAAATGGGAACCAGTAAACTGTCAAACTTAAAGGTCCAGGGCTATTTATTTATAAAGATAGGTGGACCAGTAAACTGTCAAACTTAAAGGTCCGGGTCTTAAGTTGAAGCAGCAAACTGTCAAACTTATAGGTCAATGACTATTCATTTATAAAACAAGGTGGACCGGTAAACTGTCAATCTTAAAGGTCTGGGTCTATTGATATATAAATATGCGGACCAGTTACCTGTCAAATTTAAAAGTCCGGATCTATTCATATGAAGAAACGCGGACCAGTTAACTGTCCAACTTAAAGGTCCGGGGCTATCAATATAAAGACAGGCGGACCAGTTAACTGTCAAGCTTAAAGGTCCGGGGCAATTCGTATAAAGAAAGGGGAACCAGTAAACTGTCAAACTTAAAGGTCCAGGGCTATTCATTTATAATACAAGGTGGACCGGTAAACTGTCAAACTTAAAGGTCTTGGTCTATTGATATAAAAAATGCGGACCAGTTACCTGTCAAATTTAGAGGTCCGGATCTATTCATATGAAGAAACGCGGACTAGTTAACTGTCGAACTTAAAGGTCCGGGCTTTTAATATTAAAAGTCCGGATCTATTCATATGAAAAAACGCGGACCAGTTACCTGTCAAATTTAAAGGTCCGGATCTATTCATATGAAGAAACGCGGACCAGTTAACTGTCGAACTTAAAGGTCCGGGGCTATTAATATAAAGACAGGCGGACTTTTATCTGTCAAGCTTAAAGGTCCGGGCTATTCATATAAAGAAAGGGGAACCGGTAAACTGTCAAACTTAAAGTTCCAGAGCTATTCATATAAAGAAAGATGGACCGGTAAACGGTCAAACTTAAAGGTCCGGGTCTATTTATATGAAGAAAGGCGGACAAGTAAACCGTCAAACTTAAAGGTCCGGGTCTATTCATATAAAGAAAGGTGGACCAGTAAACTGTCAAACCTATGCATGCCTTAGGTTCGAAGCTCTCTTAAGATGTTGATATTATGGAACCGAATAGATTTGAATAATACATGTATGCAATTACTATAATTAGAAAAAAAATATCAACCATTTTAGATAAATAAAGCAAAGCCACTGATGAAAAAAATATATCTTTACTGCCTAGTTTAGCTTTAAATGTCTTTAATCAATGCTATTAAAAATGAATGATGATAATTCGGTACAAATTAATTCTTCACTTGATAGCAGTTAGTCATATGAACTTACGGTCTGATTAGTTTTAAGATTGTTGAAATTTCAACAGGTTTGTTTTTGTCATTCATTCATCATGATCGTTAAGCTTTTCAATGTATAAAGAAATGACATTCATCTGCAACAGCACAATTTTGAACATAATTTTCAGATTCTTTTATTCTTATGATTATCTCTGACTAGTCCATCGTAGGCACTTGTGCTAAATTTTGTATGAAATTCCTGGCCCTGAAGTTTTTAACATGTTTATGGTCAGGTTCTTTTTTTCCAAACTGATTTTAGATTTCTTTGATTTATCTCACTATTATTTCCACGGAATCTGTTTTTCTCCAAAAAGAATTACACCTTTTAATAAGTATAGTTTTTACTTTAACTCTACTATCACAAGCAATTGTGTTAACTCATGAAAGCTCAACCCCTATTTTATTAATACAAGAGGCTCACATGATACTGAAACGCCTAATTTGATCGTTTGAATTCTAAAACTATTAGACGAAAACATTTTTTTTTCCATATTTTAAGAACCATATGCTAAATGAGAGGTCATCTAATAAAATGAATTCTATGCAGTTGAATATTTTGCTGATCTTGACTTGCTTATCAATAAAGTGTTTAAATATCTTTTATTGTTTCAGTCAAGATACTGAAAAGCTTATAATTGTTCTACATCTAGAAAAATGTTTTCGTTGATAATTTTAGGATTGGTATATATTGAATCTTGTGTGTTATATTTTCAATCCAGGGCCAATGCAAGATGGCGAGCAACGACCAATGTTCACATTGAAGGCTGCTGTTAATACTAGCAAATACTAGCAAATGGAAAGTTTTGAAAAAAAAATCAATTCTTTGATACATGCAAACAGTGGTTTCACTAGTTTTCTTGGGTTTCAAATGTTCGTGGTTTTTTTGAAGAGTCGATGCAAGTCACCAAATCAAATTAGTGTTTTACAACAAATCAGCATTAATCTAGCTATATCGAAGTGATGAACATGAGACGACAATGACGAGGAGTAATTCGGACGAAAGTAATTTTTAAGGAAAATCATGAAAATTTGACCCCCACGAAAAATGAATTAATCCACATTTGATAAAACATTTTTCCACTGTCGTGGGAACATGCAATGCAGCACACAAAAAGTGTAAACTGAATGGTAGCCGAAAAATGTTTTCCAACATGAGCAAGGGAGCCTTATATTTTCGACCCCCCGAAAAAAAAAGGACAATGAAAAGTTCATTTTGTTTCAGATTGAAAAATAAGCATGACCTTCATAATTGAAAGACAAAAGTAAAATGTGTATTTTTATAAAACATGTAGTACCGATAGGAATTTCGAAAAATCAAACAAACACAAAATCCAGTCGTACACACAATGCTTATCTACAATAAAGTAGTTGTTTGACATCTTTGGTTTAGCACAAATGTGATGCTGTTCGAATACTCGTAACGGGGTATATTGAACTTAATCACCCATATTACACAAAACTTTTAAACGATCCAATATAATAAAAAGCTGACTTACGATTGTTTCAACTTGGGTTGACGTCGCTCAAATTTGGATATTCTGATCCTGAACTTTATTGGCGAACCCTAGATTCAACTTTTCAAACATTGGTTGCTCACGGAAAATAAGAAAATACAACAAGGTGTACAACATCTATTCCTCTATTTAATTTGAAAATATTATTTTAAACCCGTAAGTGCCAAAAATTAATGAAAATAAATGGGAAAACGCCCATTGTGATTTATATTCGGGGTTGCTCCTTTACGTGTAATTGGACATGTTTGCAGCTTCCTCAAGTCAAATATATCAAAAGATCTAATGATTGTAGTTAAGAAAACCAAAAACAATACTAAGAATCACAAACAAAACATAAAGATCTACACAGTCAATGTCCTACATATCTAGGATACATGGCACTTTTGATTTGCCTTCTCCAACCTCCAGTGTTTGAAAGTGTCAAATAAAAACCAGCTCGTAGTTTTGTTTAAATGTGACGTCATAGTAGAAAGGGATGTCGCACGATGGTTTGTCATTACATACTCTCTTAAAACAAGTAAATATTTTGGATAAGCCTTTTTAATAAACCAGGAACATGAGGGCCAACTAGGCTTGAAACAGCGGGAAAGTTCGGACGAGGATCTCAAGTTGCAAGTCTATTTTAGAAGCAACACCTCGTGTTCTCTCTATTAATAGAGTCAAAAATAAACGCGAAAGTTTTTCGCTTAAAGATAGTAGCTGGCCAACTTATATATACTTTTCGTGTATGTGAAATGAACAAGGTGTAGAAAATTTGCATATTCAAAATTCACGACCTTTTTTACACTGCAAAATTTTTCACACTACATTTTCACATCGGTATTTTTTCAGTGTTAGGCCAAACTATAGTTTGGTGAGAAAATAGTCGAAAGATCAAAAGAAGAAAATTTCATTTTAAGAAAAAGTAGATATTTTCCGAGTCCACGATCTATGCATTTCTTGTGTTTTTTCAATAGATATACGTTACATGTACGTACATGGTTTATGCAAATTATCTATACCGATTTGAGAAAATCATGAACAAAGGTGGTTTTAAATAAATTTGACTCGCAAACACTATTGTATATCTTTATCCACTACCGGGATATTTTTGTTTCACTTTGGTTTAGATTCTACTACCATGCAGTGTATGTAATCTTGTTTCTTCACGGGTTGATGATTTTCTTAGTTGCAAATTCTTTGATACATGCAAACAGTGGTTTCACTAGTTTTCGTGGGTTTCAAATGTTCGTGGTTTTTTTTAAGAGTCGATGCAAGTCACCAAATCAAATTAGTGTTTTACAACAAATTAGCATTAATCTAGCTATATCGAAGTGATGAACATGAGACGACAATGACGAGGAGTAATTCGGACGAAAGTAATTTTTAAGGAAAATCATGAAAATTTGACCCCCACGAAAATGAATTAATCCACATTTGATAAGAACATTTTTCCACTGTCGTGGGAACATGCAATGCAGCACACAAAAAGTGTAAACTGAATGGTAGCCGAAAAATGTTTTCCAACATAAGCAAGGGAGCCTTATATTTTCGACCCCCCGAAAAAAAAAGGACAATGAAAAGTTCATTTTGTTTCAGATTGAAAAATAAGCATGACCTTCATAATTGAAAGACAAAAGTAAAATGTGTATTTTTATAAAACATGTAGTACCGATAGGAATTTCGAAAAATCAAACAAACACAAAATCCAGTCGTACACACAATGCTTATCTACAATAAAGTAGTTGTTTGACATCTTTGGTTTAGCACAAATGTGATGCTGTTCGAATACTCGTAACGGGGTATATTGAACTTAATCACCCATATTACACAAAACTTTTAAACTATCCAATATAATAAAAAGCTGACTTACGATTGTTTCAACTTGGGTTGACGTCGCTCAAATTTGGATATTCTGATCCTGAACTTTATTGGCGAACCCTAGATTCAACTTTTCAAACATTGGTTGCTCACGGAAAATAAGAAAATACAACAAGGTGTACAACATCTATTCCTCTATTTAATTTGAAAATATTATTTTAAACCCGTAAGTGCCAAAAATTAATGAAAATAAATGGAAAAACGCCCATTGTGATTTATATTCGGGGTTGCTCCTTTGCGTGTAATTGGACATGTTTGCAGCTTCCTCAAGTCAAATATATCAAAAGATCTAATGATTGTAGTTAAGAAAACCAAAAACAATACTAAGAATCACAAACAAAACATAAAGATCTACACAGTCAATGTCCTACATATCTAGGATACATGGCACTTTTGATTTGCCTTCTCCAACCTCCAGTGTTTGAATGTGTCAAATAAAAACCAACTCGTAGTTTTGTTTAAATGTGACGTCATAGTAGAAAGGGATGTCGCACGATGGTTTGTCATTACATACTCTCTTAAAACAAGTAAATATTTTGGATAGGCCTTTTTAATAAACCAGGAACATGAGGGCCAACTAGGCTTGAAACAGCGGGCAAGTTCGGACGAGGATCTCAAGTTGCAAGTCTATTTTAGAAGCAACACCTCGTGTTCTCTCTATTAATAGAGTCAAAAATAAACGCGAAAGTTTTTCGCTTAAAGATAGTAGCTGGCCAACTTATATATACTTTTCGTGTATGTGAAATGAACAAGGTGTAGAAAATTTGCATATTCAAAATTCACGACCTTTTTTACACTGCAAAATTTTTCACACTACATTTTCACATCGGTATTTTTTCAGTGTTAGGCCAAACTATAGTTTGGTGAGAAAATAGTCGAAAGATCAAAAGAAGAAAATTTCATTTTAAGAAAAAGTAGATATTTTCCGAGTCCACGATCTATGCATTTCTTGTGTTTTTCAATAGATATACGTTACATGTACGTACATGGTTTATGCAAATTATCTATACCGACTTGAGAAAATCATGAACAAAGGTGGTTTTAAATAAATTTGACTCGCAAACACTATTGTATATCTTTATCCACTGCCGGGATATTTTTGTTTCACTTTGGTTGAGATTCTACTACCATGAAGTGTATGTAATCTTTTTTCTTCACGGGTTGATGATTTTCTTAGTTGCAAATTCTTTGATACATGCAAACAGTGGTGTCACTAGTTTTCGTGGGTTTCAAATGTTCGTGGTTTTTTTTAAGAGTCGATGCAAGTCACCAAATCAAATTAGTGTTTTACAACAAATTAGCATTAATCTAGCTATATCGAAGTGATGAACATGAGACGACAATGACGAGGAGTAATTCGGACGAAAGTAATTTTTAAGGAAAATCATGAAAATTTGACCCCCACGAAAATGAATTAATCCACATTTGATAAGAACATTTTTCCACTGTCGTGGGAACATGCAATGCAGCACACAAAAAGTGTAAACTGAATGGTAGCCGAAAAATGTTTTCCAACATAAGCAAGGGAGCCTTATATTTTCGACCCCCCCGAAAAAAAAGGACAATGAAAAGTTCATTTTGTTTCAGATTGAAAAATAAGCATGACCTTCATAATTTAAAGACAAAAGTAAAATGTGTATTTTTATAAAACATGTAGTACCGATAGGAATTTCGAAAAATCAAACAAACACAAAATCCAGTCGTACACACAATGCTTATCTACAATAAAGTAGTTGTTTGACATCTTTGGTTTAGCACAAATGTGATGCTGTTCGAATACTCGTAACGGGGTATATTGAACTTAATCACCCATATTACACAAAACTTTTAAACTATCCAATATAATAAAAAGCTGACTTACGATTGTTTCAACTTGGGTTGACGTCGCTCAAATTTGGATATTCTGATCCTGAACTTTATTGGCGAACCCTAGATTCAACTTTTCAAACATTGGTTGCTCACGGAAAATAAGAAAATACAACAAGGTGTACAACATCTATTCCTCTATTTAATTTGAAAATATTATTTTAAACCCGTAAGTGCCAAAAATTAATGAAAATAAATGGAAAAACGCCGATTGTGATTTATATTCGGGGTTGCTCCTTTACGTGTAATTGGACATGTTTGCAGCTTCCTCAAGTCAAAAATATCAAAAGATCTAATGATTGTAGTTAAGAAAACCAAAAACAATACTAAGAATCACAAACAAAACATAAAGATCTACACAATCAATGTCCTACATATCTAGGATACATGGCACTTTTGATTTGCCTTCTCCAACCTCCAGTGTTTGAATGTGTCAAATAAAAACCAACTCGTAGTTTTGTTTAAATGTGACGTCATAGTAGAAAGGGATGTCGCACGATGGTTTGTCATTACATACTCTCTTAAAACAAGTAAATATTTTGGATAAGCCTTTTTAATAAACCAGGAACATGAGGGCCAACTAGGCTTGAAACAGCGGGCAAGTTCGGACGAGGATCTCAAGTTGCAAGTCTATTTTAGAAGCAACACCTCGTGTTCTCTCTATTAATAGAGTCAAAAATAAACGCGAAAGTTTTTCGCTTAAAGATAGTAGCTGGCCAACTTATATATACTTTTCGTGTATGTGAAATGAACAAGGTGTAGAAAATTTGCATATTCAAAATTCACGACCTTTTTTACACTGCAAAATTTTTCACACTACATTTTCACATCGGTATTTTTTCAGTGTTAGGCCAAACTATAGTTTGGTGAGAAAATAGTCGAAAGATCAAAAGAAGAAAATTTCATTTTAAGAAAAAGTAGATATTTTCCGAGTCCACTATCTATGCATTTCTTGTGTTTTTCAATAGATATACGTTACATGTACGTACATGGTTTATGCAAATTATCTATACCGACTTGAGAAAATCATGAACAAAGGTGGTTTTAAATAAATTTGACTCGCAAACACTATTGTATATCTTTATCCACTGCCGGGATATTTTTGTTTCACTTTGGTTTAGATTCTACTACCATGCAGTGTATGTAATCTTTTTTCTTCACGGGTTGATGATTTTCTTAGTTGCAAATTCTTTGATACATGCAAACAGTGGTGTCACTAGTTTTCGTGGGTTTCAAATGTTCGTGGTTTTTTTTAAGAGTCGATGCAAGTCACCAAATCAAATTAGTGTTTTACAACAAATTAGCATTAATCTAGCTATATCGAAGTGATGAACATGAGACGACAATGACGAGGAGTAATTCGGACGAAAGTAATTTTTAAGGAAAATCATGAAAATTTGACCCCCACGAAAATGAATTAATCCACATTTGATAAGAACATTTTTCCACTGTCGTGGGAACATGCAATGCAGCACACAAAAAGTGTAAACTGAATGGTAGCCGAAAAATGTTTTCCAACATAAGCAAGGGAGCCTTATATTTTCGACCCCCCGAAAAAAAAAGGACAATGAAAAGTTCATTTTGTTTCAGATTGAAAAATAAGCATGACCTTCATAATTGAAAGACAAAAGTAAAATGTGTATTTTTATAAAACATGTAGTACCGATAGGAATTTCGAAAAATCAAACAAACACAAAATCCAGTCGTACACACAATGCTTATCTACAATAAAGTAGTTGTTTGACATCTTTGGTTTAGCACAAATGTGATGCTGTTCGAATACTCGTAACGGAGTATATTGAACTTAATCACCCATATTACACAAAACTTTTAAACTATCCAACATAATAAAAAGCTGACTTACGATTGTTTCAACTTGGGTTGACGTCGCTCAAATTTGGATATTCTGATCCTGCACTTTATTGGCGAACCCTAGATTCAACTTTTCAAACATTGGTTGCTCACGGAAAATAAGAAAATATAACAAGGTGTACAACATCTATTCCTCTATTTAATTTGAAAATATTATTTTAAACCCGTAAGTGCCAAAAATTAATGAAAATAAATGGAAAAACGCCGATTGTGATTTATATTCGGGGTTGCTCCTTTACGTGTAATTGGACATGTTTGCAGCTTCCTCAAGTCAAATATATCAAAAGATCTAATGATTGTAGTTAAGAAAACCAAAAACAATACAAAGAATCACAAACAAAACATAAAGATCTACACAGTCAATGTCCTACATATTTAGGATACATGGCACTTTTGATTTGCCTTCTCCAACCTCCAGTGTTTGAATGTGTCAAATAAAAACCAACTCGTAGTTTTGTTTAAATGTGACGTCATAGTAGAAAGGGATGTCGCACGATGGTTTGTCATTACATACTCTCTTAAAACAAGTAAATATTTTGGATAAGCCTTTTTAATAAACCAGGAACATGAGGGCCAACTAGGCTTGAAACAGCGGGCAAGTTCGGACGAGGATCTCAAGTTGCAAGTCTATTTTAGAAGCAACACCTCGTGTTCTCTCTATTAATAGAGTCAAAAATCGGTATTTTTTTCAGTGTTATGCCAAACTATAGTTTGATGAGAAAATAGTCGAAAGATCAAAAGAAGAAAATTTCATTTTAAGAAAAAGTAGATATTTTCCGAGTCCACGATCTATGCATTTCTTGTGTTTTTCAATAGATAAACGTTACATGTACGTACATGGTTTATGCAAATTATCTATACCGACTTGAGAAAATCATGAACAAAGGTGGTTTTAAATAAATTTGACTCGCAAACACTATTGTATATCTTTATCCACTGCCGGGATATTTTTGTTTCACTTTGGTTTAGATTCTACTACCATGCAGTGTATGTAATCTTTTTTCTTCACGGGTTGATGATTTTCTTAGTTGCAAATTCTTTGATACATGCAAACAGTGGTGTCACTAGTTTTCGTGGGTTTCAAATGTTCGTGGTTTTTTTTAAGAGTCGATGCAAGTCGCCAAATCAAATTAGTGTTTTACAACAAATTAGCATTAATCTAGCTATATCGAAGTGATGAACATGAGACGACAATGACGAGGAGTAATTCGGACGAAAGTAATTTTTAAGGAAAATCATGAAAATTTGACCCCCACGAAAATGAATTAATCCACATTTGATAAGAACATTTTTCCACTGTCGTGGGAACATGCAATGCAGCACACAAAAAGTGTAAACTGAATGGTAGCCGAAAAATGTTTTCCAACATAAGCAAGGGAGCCTTATATTTTCGACCCCCCGAAAAAAAAAGGACAATGAAAAGTTCATTTTGTTTCAGATTGAAAAATAAGCATGACCTTCATAATTTAAAGACAAAAGTAAAATGTGTATTTTTATAAAACATGTAGTACCGATAGGAATTTCGAAAAATCAAACAAACACAAAATCCAGTCGTACACACAATGCTTATCTACAATAAAGTAGTTGTTTGACATCTTTGGTTTAGTTTATTCCAACAATTTTGCCATGTATTGGTGTTTGCTAACCTACAACTGATCGTGTAGTAGTTCTGTTTTGTTTGTGCGTGTTTGTAAAAATATTTCTGACATTTTAAGTTATCAGTGGCAAGAACCTTCATCTAACAGCTGCATTCATTTTAATCTTTGAAAATTTATACAAAGAGTCCACCACTGATCAAATAAAATGTTTCATGTGCTAGTTTAGTATTGTTTCATCCAAGGATTTGAAACACCTTCAAAATCACATCTGGTGAGTTCCTATAAAAAAGTAATAACTTTGAAGCACCTCAAGTGCGTTAAACAATTTAGTGCCTCACCAAATATAAAGTTGAACGTATACGGCAAGTATTGGGAAAATTGACTGTAAATGTTAGCCACTATACAGTTTCCGCAAACTTTCTAACAAGCAGGCAAGTAAAGTATAAGTATAAAGTAAACACATTTATTTTAACTTCAAAACCCAATTAATTATCAATCTCAGTTACAAATAGTTTGGCCCTTGGGAAACACTCAGCAGAATTAAGGAGATTATAGGAGCTCATATAACCCCTTAACAAATTTTGGGTTTCCTGCTGAGCAAGCAGTCTCTGACCTCCCTGCTTATTCTTTTGCAGTTTGTATAGAGCGATGAAACTACCTGCTCAACAAACACGCCAGAAGGGAAAGTGAAGCGAGGGTTCTTCACTGGAAAGTAAGACACTGTGTGTCTAGGGGGGATAGCCCTTAACTGCGTAATTCTTTTCGCAGGGGGTCTATCACTGGCGCTGGAAAATTTTGAACGTTGCAAACTTCTAAAACTTTCCCCGAAATGCTTGGGGAAAAATGAAATTAAGTGAAAAATTTCATAAAGGTCGATACAAATGCTATGTTATAATTAATACAATCAATAAAGTATTGAAAATGACTGAAGTGTTTCCCATTTCATAACTCTTTGAAGGTGTTTGGAGGGGATGGTGGGAGGTAAATAAAAATACATCTTAAACTGTGATATTTTGATGCTGCTAATTGTCCAAGTTTTGCAGAAACTGATTAAGTGGCAAAAACAAATATAAATTTTTAGTCATTGCAATTTGGGAGGGGCTTACATAACTGACTTTATCAATTGAATTAAAACTGATGTTGTGTGTAACAGTTGACATTTAGGAATACAAATTATTGTTTTGACGATCTGTATCTCAAAATATGTATACACCCTTGAAGTGATGATAAACACATCCACAGTGACATTCTATTGTTCTAGCGTTACAACTGCACCTGTAACTGACTCAATGCTTATCAGAAAACAGTTAAAGTGCAAAGAAATTGTAATTCATAAACAAGTTCATATAATCAATATGAACTATAATTTATTCCAACAATTTTGCCATGTATTGGTGTTTGCTAACCTACAACTGATCGTGTAGTAGTTCTGTTTTGTTTGTGCGTGTTTGTAAAAATATTTCTGACATTTTAAGTTATCAGTGGCAAGAACCTTCATCTAACAGCTGCATTCATTTTAATCTTTGAAAATTTATACAAAGAGTCCACCACTGATCAAATAAAATGTTTCATGTGCTAGTTTAGTATTGTTTCATCCAAGGATTTGAAACACCTTCAAAATCACATCTGGTGAGTTCCTATAAAAAAGTAATAACTTTGAAGCACCTCAAGTGCGTTAAACAATTTAGTGCCTCACCAAATATAAAGTTGAACGTATACGGCAAGTATTGGGAAAATTGACTGTAAATGTTAGCCACTATACAGTTTCCGCAAACTTTCTAACAAGCAGGCAAGTAAAGTATAAGTATAAAGTAAACACATTTATTTTAACTTCAAAACCCAATTAATTATCAATCTCAGTTACAAATAGTTTGGCCCTTGGGAAACACTCAGCAGAATTAAGGAGATTATAGGAGCTCATATAACCCCTTAACAAATTTTGGGTTTCCTGCTGAGCAAGCAGTCTCTGACCTCCCTGCTTATTCTTTTGCAGTTTGTATAGAGCGATGAAACTACCTGCTCAACAAACACGCCAGAAGGGAAAGTGAAGCGAGGGTTCTTCACTGGAAAGTAAGACACTGTGTGTCTAGGGGGGATAGCCCTTAACTGCGTAATTCTTTTCGCAGGGGGTCTATCACTGGCGCTGGAAAATTTTGAACGTTGCAAACTTCTAAAACTTTCCCCGAAATGCTTGGGGAAAAATGAAATTAAGTGAAAAATTTCATAAAGGTCCAAAACAAAGATGGTAACATCTGAGTGTCCCCAAGGATTTCAATAGGGTATACCTTCAATAAGAGTTATAAGAAAATAATATTTAAAAAAAACAATAATTGTGTATTATGGGTTATTATAGTACAGAATATAACATAATCGTAAAGAGTAACAAATATATCCAATACAAAATAATAATAAAATATGAAAAAACATAAATTTTGAAACAAATGCAATACAGTGATATTAAAGTGACGCTAATAAGTTTTGTGCCGATTTAATTGATTTTGGGGTAACTCTGACATATCTACAGTAACTATCTGAAGACCACCTTCCCAAAACTTTGATCAAGTGATCTTCTATCTTAACTTTGCCAGCAGTTGTAGCGGCCCCAATACGTAAACTGTGTCCATTATACTGGTCGGCATTAAACCCACAAATATGTAAAACTTGTCTTATACATGAAATGAAATAGTGTCTTTCTAGAGCTTTGCCATTTTCATAAACAAACAGAGGGTCTGAATTGAAACTAGAACTTATCTTTCTCCTGACCTCACAATATTTAACCAAAGATTTGAATGGACAAATATCTTTTTGAACTTTGTATAACTGAATGTTCACACCTTTCCTGAAAGGATCTGTTTTTGACTGTTTAAGTTTTAAAATTACATGGTCATTATAAACAAATACATCCCCTACACACAAATTAGCAGTAGAGTCAAAAAATTTTGATTTACCCACTGTGAACTCTCCACACCTCAAAAATCCAAAGAACCCTACAGTACAAGCGGTCTCTAACATTAAATCAATAAAAGATGAAAACACTCCTTGTCGGAGTCGAAAAATAATTTTCTCTAAGATATCGTAGGTAATAGGTAGTCTGACATATTTGCTTGGTGTTTGCAGCTTTTTGACTGCGTTCAATATGTAGGCTAATCTATCTAAAGATGAATTATTATCAGACAGTAATGGGTCACGTCTACCACTTTGAATATATTTGTACCTTATGCCACACAAATACAATTTAATAGTAGAGTATTGAAGTTGCAAAACCTTATAACAATGAGCAGAAAAATAAATGAGAATATCTTCTGAAATTGGAGGTAAATTATTAAAGCTGATATTGTGCATTAACATGAACCTTTGATAATGTTTGTAACCAGTTTCATAAGCGTTTTTTGTATTATCCGCTAGTACCAAATCCCACAATTGATTCACAGTTCTATTCAACTCCACATTATTTCTGAGCTGTTTGGGCATGGGCAAGGATGTGGTGCTGCATTTGGGGCCAGTCGGCGAAAACGATCGATCTGAAAACGAGATAAAGAATCACTTAGTTCGTTCTGGTAACCCGGCACATGTCTAGAACTGAAGTAAAAGTTATATTTACAAGCACACCAAGTCAACTTTCGCATGAGTTGCATTATCTGTAGACATTTCGATCGTCCTTTTCTGACTATGGCTACGGTTGCCTCGTTATCACACCAGAACAGTATACGTTTTTTATTCCAAAAACAGCCCCAAAGAACCGCAGCTACCACTATCGGATACAATTCTAAAAATGCCATTGAGAACTGTTTTTCTGACGGGAGTTCTAATTCTTGCGGCCAAGCGGAATAGAACCAACGGCCTTGAAAGTATCCTCCAAAACCTTTAGTGGAAGACGCATCAGTGAAAAGTTGCATATGAAAACTTTCGGAAAATTCTTTTTCATAAAACATATTGACGCCATTCCAATTGTGAAGAAAACACAACCAAAAATTTAAATCTTCTCTGCATTCTTTGTTTAGATACACATAATGATGCAAATCATTGACGGTTGTGGATAATTTTATCAGATATGATACAAAAGATCGGCCCGGGAGAATTACTCTCGAGGCAAAATTAAAATGTCCTAATAGTTGAAGCAATTCCCTTTTCGTACATTTCTTTTTATTACATAGAAAAGAGATAAAATTACAAATACGTACAACTTTATCCCTTGGCAGTCGAGCTTCCATATTTTGCGAATCTAATACAATACCTAGGTATTCTAAACAATGGACAGGGCCTATGGTCTTATGAATAGCTATAGGTATATTAAGCTTGTCAAAAATATTCAACATGATTCTCATTGTTTTATGTCCGTCGCCTGTAGGAGGATCAATTGTCAAAAAATCGTCTAGTAAATGTAATATATTATTTATATTGTAATTATGTTCAGCAATATGGCAAATAGCTTGACTGACATGATCAAAAATTTTTGGACTACTGCGACAACCAAAGGTTAACCTAACAAAATAATAGTACAAGTCACGCCATTTCACACAAAATAATGGCCATTGATGGGGTGCAATCGGGCAGATTTTGAAAGCGTCTGAAATATCAAATTTACACAACAAGGATCCTCGTCCTAACCTCAAAATTATATCAATTGCATGATCTATTTTAACATAAGACATAGAGCAATTGTCTTTGTCAATTAGATCATTTATGCTTCTGTGTTTGTCATCATTGTGGGGAGATGACAGATCTAATATTAATCGCTTTTTAAGAGAATACTTCCCTTCTGCTACTCCTAAAGGACTCACTCTGTACGATTGAAAAGGGGGGCTCTTAAAAGGACCATACAAAAATCCTTTCTCTAACTCTTTCTCTATTAAATTTGTAGTTATATCTTCTTGTGTTCTTGCTGATAAACTGTTTTTGCATTCTTTTGTAGGTAAATTAGTTACTGACACCATTGTGTCAAACCCATATCTTAGACCATTACAAAGATAATGAACAAATTTCTTGTCTGGGTGACTAGCCAATTCAATTTCAAGCCTATCAACTTGGATGGGAGTAGTTGCTACGGTTGGAAAAACTTTTAGTCATTTGTTCCCCTGTTTACCGAAATTCTGAGAAATCGTTGGTATTGTTGCACCAATGGCTTTGTGTTCTACAGACTTTTGGGTAGATTGGGTAGTGAAACGTAACGAGCAATTATAATAGGAGTGACCTGGTGATTTACACCTTGCACAGTTGTGCTTGAAAGGGCAATTAGTCCTGGTACAACCCTTAGCATCATTATAGTTATTACATATCTCCTTTCCTTGATGCTGGATTCGAGGCCTGCCGAATTTATCTAAAGACCCCGTGGAAGACTCGATCTGCCGTGAATAAAGATCAACTTTATTTTGTTTTTGTACTGAATCCTGCATTGAACAGAAAGCTGTAGTATGATCAGCCATGTTACAATTTTTACAGAGATCAATCCGCGATCCTGCTGTCACCAAACTTAAGATATCTCTATCTCTTTTGCTCCAATCAATTTTGATTTGTCTTTCTCTTAACAAAGTAGCAGCTTTAGCAGAAAACAACTTATGATAATCATAGAATTTATCTCCAAAATAATTATATATGTCTATGATATCATCTTGATAGGCGTCCAATTCGGCACGTCTATCTGGAAAAGCTTTGGACATGACTCTCTTGTATTTTCCAAATGCTTTAATGAATTCTTGAAGGGTCAACTTTCTGTTCAACCTAGGATCAGGACGTCCAGATACATTTAACTGAATGCCATTAGCCATAATGGTATTTGTTTTAGGGGTATCAAAATTTGGAATCAAAAGGGAAGCTAGATTTATGTCCTTACCGTCAATGATTTGCCGTTGAATCAAAGGTGGTATGATATCCACGTTAGAGAATGAATCTGAACGGACTCCATGAAACGGTGTATCATGATTGTGCACTGATGAAGTATTCGGAGACATAGTCGTCATCGGTGGCTGTTCTGATTGATCCATGTGATCTGGTAGATCCCTGTTTTGGCGATTCGTGAATTGTTGATTGTACCACTGCTGCAAGCTGAAACCCTGATTTTCTTCTGTGTGTGAATTCTGTTGATGGTTTTTCGTCATTGATAAGTTCAGTTGATTGACTGTTTGTTGTAATCCCGTGAAACATTGTCCTATCATGTTGAAAAATGAAGTCATACTGTCAGTGTTTGCATTCGATTGATGCGCATTCCCGGGTAAACTATGTTCCGTTTCATCAACATTCGGGTTTCTGTCAATTCTTTGTTCCACAGGATCACACAAATTAGAGTTGTCTGTCCCAGAATCCTGGTTTTCATTTGGTACAACTACATGAATCTCTGCCGGTGTTGTATCACCGTTTATATTACCCATGTTCTCTGTATATAATTTTTCAAGTATCTGCTTAGATAAGCCGTTAGGTGTTCGTACTCCAAGGTTTTGTAGTTTCTCCTTGAGTCTGTGTACTGTCCAATTTGATGGGCTGTCAACGTCCCGCTCATTGGTTCTCGATTGATACGGAGTATTACGGTTCTTTCGCCTAGGGCGAACACTTTTCCCTCTTCCGGACATGGTGAAAATGCAACTTTAAAATCCAAAAAAGTACTATAAATTCCAGAATTATTTGAATAGATCTATTCCATATAAATCCGTTTTAATATGACGGGTATAATTGTAAAGTTTTTGAAAAACAAGTTAACTAACTAAATAAAAATACATCTTAAACTGTGATATTTTGATGCTGCTAATTGTCCAAGTTTTGCAGAAACTGATTAAGTGGCAAAAACAAATATAAATTTTTAGTCATTGCAATTTGGGAGGGGCTTACATAACTGACTTTATCAATTGAATTAAAACTGATGTTGTGTGTAACAGTTGACATTTAGGAATACAAATTATTGTTTTGACGATCTGTATCTCAAAATATGTATACACCCTTGAAGTGATGATAAACACATCCACAGTGACATTCTATTGTTCTAGCGTTACAACTGCACCTGTAACTGACTCAATGCTTATCAGAAAACAGTTAAAGTGCAAAGAAATTGTAATTCATAAACAAGTTCATATAATCAATATGAACTATAACACAAATGTGATGCTGTTCGAATACTTGTAACGGGGTATATTGAACTTAATCACCCATATTACACAAAACTTTTAAACTATCCAATATAATAAAAAGCTGACTTACGATTGTTTCAACTTGGGTTGACGTCGCTCAAATTTGGATATTCTGATCCTGCACTTTATTGGCGAACCCTAGATTCAACTTTTCAAACATTGGTTGCTCACGGAAAATAAGAAAATATAACAAGGTGTACAACATCTATTCCTCTATTTAATTTGAAAATATTATTTTAAACCCGTAAGTGCCAAAAATTAATGAAAATAAATGGAAAAACGCCGATTGTGATTTATATTCGGGGTTGCTCCTTTACGTGTAATTGGACATGTTTGCAGGTTCCTCAAGTCAAATATATCAAAAGATCTAATGATTGTAGTTAAGAAAACCAAAAACAATACTAAGAATCACAAACAAAACATAAAGATCTACACAGTCAATGTCCTACATATCTAGGATACATGGCACTTTTGATTTGCCTTCTCCAACCTCCAGTGTTTGAATGTGTCAAATAAAAACCAACTCGTAGTTTTGTTTAAATGTGACGTCATAGTAGAAAGGGATGTCGCACGATGGTTTGTCATTACATACTCTCTTAAAACAAGTAAATATTTTGGATAGGCCTTTTTAATAAACCAGGAACATGAGGGCCAACTAGGCTTGAAACAGCGGGCAAGTTCGGACGAGGATCTCAAGTTGCAAGTCTATTTTAAAAGCAACACCTCGTGTTCTCTCTATTAATAGAGTCAAAAATAAACGCGAAAGTTTTTCGCTTAAAGATAGTAGCTGGCCAACTTATATATACTTTTCGTGTATGTGAAATGAACAAGGTGTAGAAAATTTGCATATTCAAAATTCACGACCTTTTTTACACTGCAAAATTTTTCACACTACATTTTCACATCGGTATTTTTTCAGTGTTAGGCCAAACTATAGTTTGGTGAGAAAATAGTCGAAAGATCAAAAGAAGAAAATTTCATTTTAAGAAAAAGTAGATATTTTCCGAGTCCACGATCTATGCATTTCTTGTGTTTTTCAATAGATATACGTTACATGTACGTACATGGTTTATGCAAATTATCTATACCGACTTGAGAAAATCATGAACAAAGGTGGTTTTAAATAAATTTGACTCGCAAACACTATTGTATATCTTTATCCACTGCCGGGATATTTTTGTTTCACTTTGGTTTAGATTCTACTACCATGCAGTGTATGTAATCTTTTTTCTTCACGGGTTGATGATTTTCTTAGTTGCAAATTCTTTGATACATGCAAACAGTGGTGTCACTAGTTTTCGTGGGTTTCAAATGTTCGTGGTTTTTTTTAAGAGTCGATGCAAGTCACCAAATCAAATTAGTGTTTTACAACAAATTAGCATTAATCTAGCTATATCGAAGTGATGAACATGAGACGACAATGACGAGGAGTAATTCGGACGAAAGTAATTTTTAAGGAAAATCATGAAAATTTGACCCCCACGAAAATGAATTAATCCACATTTGATAAGAACATTTTTCCACTGTCGTGGGAACATGCAATGCAGCACACAAAAAGTGTAAACTGAATGGTAGCCGAAAAATGTTTTCCAACATAAGCAAGGGAGCCTTATATTTTCGACCCCCCGAAAAAAAAAGGACAATGAAAAGTTCATTTTGTTTCAGATTGAAAAATAAGCATGACCTTCATAATTTAAAGACAAAAGTAAAATGTGTATTTTTATAAAACATGTAGTACCGATAGGAATTTCGAAAAATCAAACAAACACAAAATCCAGTCGTACACACAATGCTTATCTACAATAAAGTAGTTGTTTGACATCTTTGGTTTAGCACAAATGTGATGCTGTTCGAATACTCGTAACGGGGTATATTGAACTTAATCACCCATATTACACAAAACTTTTAAACTATCCAATATAATAAAAAGCTGACTTACGATTGTTTCAACTTGGGTTGACGTCGCTCAAATTTGGATATTCTGATCCTGCACTTTATTGGCGAACCCTAGATTCAACTTTTCAAACATTGGTTGCTCACGGAAAATAAGAAAATATAACAAGGTGTACAACATCTATTCCTCTATTTAATTTGAAAATATTATTTTAAACCCGTAAGTGCCAAAAATTAATGAAAATAAATGGAAAAACGCCGATTGTGATTTATATTCGGGGTTGCTCCTTTACGTGTAATTGGACATGTTTGCAGGTTCCTCAAGTCAAATATATCAAAAGATCTAATGATTGTAGTTAAGAAAACCAAAAACAATACTAAGAATCACAAACAAAACATAAAGATCTACACAGTCAATGTCCTACATATCTAGGATACATGGCACTTTTGATTTGCCTTCTCCAACCTCCAGTGTTTGAATGTGTCAAATAAAAACCAACTCGTAGTTTTGTTTAAATGTGACGTCATAGTAGAAAGGGATGTCGCACGATGGTTTGTCATTACATACTCTCTTACAACAAGTAAATATTTTGGATAGGCCTTTTTAATAAACCAGGAACATGAGGGCCAACTAGGCTTGAAACAGCGGGCAAGTTCGGACGAGGATCTCAAGTTGCAAGTCTATTTTAGAAGCAACACCTCGTGTTCTCTCTATTAATAGAGTCAAAAATAAACGCGAAAGTTTTTCGCTTAAAGATAGTAGCTGGCCAACTTATATATACTTTTCGTGTATGTGAAATGAACAAGGTGTAGAAAATTTGCATATTCAAAATTCACGACCTTTTTTACACTGCAAAATTTTTCACACTACATTTTCACATCGGTATTTTTTCAGTGTTAGGCCAAACTATAGTTTGGTGAGAAAATAGTCGAAAGATCAAAAGAAGAAAATTTCA
The DNA here is from genome assembly GCA_963971305.1 of Arcuatula senhousia. Taxonomy (NCBI): domain Eukaryota; kingdom Metazoa; phylum Mollusca; class Bivalvia; order Mytilida; family Mytilidae; genus Arcuatula; species Arcuatula senhousia. Next base: position 15,837,241 of record OZ020311.1, on the reverse strand, counting down.
TTTTAAGAAAAAGTAGATATTTTCCGAGTCCACGATCTATGCATTTCTTGTGTTTTTCAATAGATATACGTTACATGTACGTACATGGTTTATGCAAATTATCTATACCGACTTGAGAAAATCATGAACAAAGGTGGTTTTAAATAAATTTGACTCGCAAACACTATTGTATATCTTTATCCACTGCCGGAATATTTTTGTTTCACTTTGGTTTAGATTCTACTACCATGCAGTGTATGTAATCTTTTTTCTTCACGGGTTGATGATTTTCTTAGTTGCAAATTCTTTGATACATGCAAACAGTGGTGTCACTAGTTTTCGTGGGTTTCAAATGTTCGTGGTTTTTTTTAAGAGTCGATGCAAGTCACCAAATCAAATTAGTGTTTTACAACAAATTAGCATTAATCTAGCTATATCGAAGTGATGAACATGAGACGACAATGACGAGGAGTAATTCGGACGAAAGTAATTTTTAAGGAAAATCATGAAAATTTGACCCCCACGAAAATGAATTAATCCACATTTGATAAGAACATTTTTCCACTGTCGTGGGAACATGCAATGCAGCACACAAAAAGTGTAAACTGAATGGTAGCCGAAAAATGTTTTCCAACATAAGCAAGGGAGCCTTATATTTTCGACCCCCCGAAAAAAAAAGGACAATGAAAAGTTCATTTTGTTTCAGATTGAAAAATAAGCATGACCTTCATAATTGAAAGACAAAAGTAAAATGTGTATTTTTATAAAACATGTAGTACCGATAGGAATTTCGAAAAATCAAACAAACACAAAATCCAGTCGTACACACAATGCTTATCTACAATAAAGTAGTTGTTTGACATCTTTGGTTTAGCACAAATGTGATGCTGTTCGAATACTCGTAACGGAGTATATTGAACTTAATCACCCATATTACACAAAACTTTTAAACTATCCAACATAATAAAAAGCTGACTTACGATTGTTTCAACTTGGGTTGACGTCGCTCAAATTTGGATATTCTGATCCTGCACTTTATTGGCGAACCCTAGATTCAACTTTTCAAACATTGGTTGCTCACGGAAAATAAGAAAATATAACAAGGTGTACAACATCTATTCCTCTATTTAATTTGAAAATATTATTTTAAACCCGTAAGTGCCAAAAATTAATGAAAATAAATGGAAAAACGCCGATTGTGATTTATATTCGGGGTTGCTCCTTTACGTGTAATTGGACATGTTTGCAGCTTCCTCAAGTCAAATATATCAAAAGATCTAATGATTGTAGTTAAGAAAACCAAAAACAATACAAAGAATCACAAACAAAACATAAAGATCTACACAGTCAATGTCCTACATATTTAGGATACATGGCACTTTTGATTTGCCTTCTCCAACCTCCAGTGTTTGAATGTGTCAAATAAAAACCAACTCGTAGTTTTGTTTAAATGTGACGTCATAGTAGAAAGGGATGTCGCACGATGGTTTGTCATTACATACTCTCTTAAAACAAGTAAATATTTTGGATAAGCCTTTTTAATAAACCAGGAACATGAGGGCCAACTAGGCTTGAAACAGCGGGCAAGTTCGGACGAGGATCTCAAGTTGCAAGTCTATTTTAGAAGCAACACCTCGTGTTCTCTCTATTAATAGAGTCAAAAATCGGTATTTTTTTCAGTGTTATGCCAAACTATAGTTTGATGAGAAAATAGTCGAAAGATCAAAAGAAGAAAATTTCATTTTAAGAAAAAGTAGATATTTTCCGAGTCCACGATCTATGCATTTCTTGTGTTTTTCAATAGATAAACGTTACATGTACGTACATGGTTTATGCAAATTATCTATACCGACTTGAGAAAATCATGAACAAAGGTGGTTTTAAATAAATTTGACTCGCAAACACTATTGTATATCTTTATCCACTGCCGGGATATTTTTGTTTCACTTTGGTTTAGATTCTACTACCATGCAGTGTATGTAATCTTTTTTCTTCACGGGTTGATGATTTTCTTAGTTGCAAATTCTTTGATACATGCAAACAGTGGTGTCACTAGTTTTCGTGGGTTTCAAATGTTCGTGGTTTTTTTTAAGAGTCGATGCAAGTCGCCAAATCAAATTAGTGTTTTACAACAAATTAGCATTAATCTAGCTATATCGAAGTGATGAACATGAGACGACAATGACGAGGAGTAATTCGGACGAAAGTAATTTTTAAGGAAAATCATGAAAATTTGACCCCCACGAAAATGAATTAATCCACATTTGATAAGAACATTTTTCCACTGTCGTGGGAACATGCAATGCAGCACACAAAAAGTGTAAACTGAATGGTAGCCGAAAAATGTTTTCCAACATAAGCAAGGGAGCCTTATATTTTCGACCCCCCGAAAAAAAAAGGACAATGAAAAGTTCATTTTGTTTCAGATTGAAAAATAAGCATGACCTTCATAATTTAAAGACAAAAGTAAAATGTGTATTTTTATAAAACATGTAGTACCGATAGGAATTTCGAAAAATCAAACAAACACAAAATCCAGTCGTACACACAATGCTTATCTACAATAAAGTAGTTGTTTGACATCTTTGGTTTAGCACAAATGTGATGCTGTTCGAATACTTGTAACGGGGTATATTGAACTTAATCACCCATATTACACAAAACTTTTAAACTATCCAATATAATAAAAAGCTGACTTACGATTGTTTCAACTTGGGTTGACGTCGCTCAAATTTGGATATTCTGATCCTGCACTTTATTGGCGAACCCTAGATTCAACTTTTCAAACATTGGTTGCTCACGGAAAATAAGAAAATATAACAAGGTGTACAACATCTATTCCTCTATTTAATTTGAAAATATTATTTTAAACCCGTAAGTGCCAAAAATTAATGAAAATAAATGGAAAAACGCCGATTGTGATTTATATTCGGGGTTGCTCCTTTACGTGTAATTGGACATGTTTGCAGGTTCCTCAAGTCAAATATATCAAAAGATCTAATGATTGTAGTTAAGAAAACCAAAAACAATACTAAGAATCACAAACAAAACATAAAGATCTACACAGTCAATGTCCTACATATCTAGGATACATGGCACTTTTGATTTGCCTTCTCCAACCTCCAGTGTTTGAATGTGTCAAATAAAAACCAACTCGTAGTTTTGTTTAAATGTGACGTCATAGTAGAAAGGGATGTCGCACGATGGTTTGTCATTACATACTCTCTTAAAACAAGTAAATATTTTGGATAGGCCTTTTTAATAAACCAGGAACATGAGGGCCAACTAGGCTTGAAACAGCGGGCAAGTTCGGACGAGGATCTCAAGTTGCAAGTCTATTTTAAAAGCAACACCTCGTGTTCTCTCTATTAATAGAGTCAAAAATAAACGCGAAAGTTTTTCGCTTAAAGATAGTAGCTGGCCAACTTATATATACTTTTCGTGTATGTGAAATGAACAAGGTGTAGAAAATTTGCATATTCAAAATTCACGACCTTTTTTACACTGCAAAATTTTTCACACTACATTTTCACATCGGTATTTTTTCAGTGTTAGGCCAAACTATAGTTTGGTGAGAAAATAGTCGAAAGATCAAAAGAAGAAAATTTCATTTTAAGAAAAAGTAGATATTTTCCGAGTCCACGATCTATGCATTTCTTGTGTTTTTCAATAGATATACGTTACATGTACGTACATGGTTTATGCAAATTATCTATACCGACTTGAGAAAATCATGAACAAAGGTGGTTTTAAATAAATTTGACTCGCAAACACTATTGTATATCTTTATCCACTGCCGGGATATTTTTGTTTCACTTTTGTTTAGATTCTACTACCATGCAGTGTATGTAATCTTTTTTCTTCACGGGTTGATGATTTTCTTAGTTGCAAATTCTTTGATACATGCAAACAGTGGTGTCACTAGTTTTCGTGGGTTTCAAATGTTCGTGGTTTTTTTTAAGAGTCGATGCAAGTCACCAAATCAAATTAGTGCTTTACAACAAATTAGCATTAATCTAGCTATATCGAAGTGATGAACATGAGACGACAATGACGAGGAGTAATTCGGACGAAAGTAATTTTTAAGGAAAATCATGAAAATTTGACCCCCACGAAAATGAATTAATCCACATTTGATAAGAACATTTTTCCACTGTCGTGGGAACATGCAATGCAGCACACAAAAAGTGTAAACTGAATGGTAGCCGAAAAATGTTTTCCAACATAAGCAAGGGAGCCTTATATTTTCGACCCCCCGAAAAAAAAAGGACAATGAAAAGTTCATTTTGTTTCAGATTGAAAAATAAGCATGACCTTCATAATTTAAAGACAAAAGTAAAATGTGTATTTTTATAAAACATGTAGTACCGATAGGAATTTCGAAAAATCAAACAAACACAAAATCCAGTCGTACACACAATGCTTATCTACAATAAAGTAGTTGTTTGACATCTTTGGTTTAGCACAAATGTGATGCTGTTCGAATACTCGTAACGGGGTATATTGAACTTAATCACCCATATTACACAAAACTTTTAAACTATCCAATATAATAAAAAGCTGACTTACGATTGTTTCAACTTGGGTTGACGTCGCTCAAATTTGGATATTCTGATCCTGCACTTTATTGGCGAACCCTAGATTCAACTTTTCAAACATTGGTTGCTCACGGAAAATAAGAAAATATAACAAGGTGTACAACATCTATTCCTCTATTTAATTTGAAAATATTATTTTAAACCCGTAAGTGCCAAAAATTAATGAAAATAAATGGAAAAACGCCGATTGTGATTTATATTCGGGGTTGCTCCTTTACGTGTAATTGGACATGTTTGCAGGTTCCTCAAGTCAAATATATCAAAAGATCTAATGATTGTAGTTAAGAAAACCAAAAACAATACTAAGAATCACAAACAAAACATAAAGATCTACACAGTCAATGTCCTACATATCTAGGATACATGGCACTTTTGATTTGCCTTCTCCAACCTCCAGTGTTTGAATGTGTCAAATAAAAACCAACTCGTAGTTTTGTTTAAATGTGACGTCATAGTAGAAAGGGATGTCGCACGATGGTTTGTCATTACATACTCTCTTACAACAAGTAAATATTTTGGATAGGCCTTTTTAATAAACCAGGAACATGAGGGCCAACTAGGCTTGAAACAGCGGGCAAGTTCGGACGAGGATCTCAAGTTGCAAGTCTATTTTAGAAGCAACACCTCGTGTTCTCTCTATTAATAGAGTCAAAAATAAACGCGAAAGTTTTTCGCTTAAAGATAGTAGCTGGCCAACTTATATATACTTTTCGTGTATGTGAAATGAACAAGGTGTAGAAAATTTGCATATTCAAAATTCACGACCTTTTTTACACTGCAAAATTTTTCACACTACATTTTCACATCGGTATTTTTTCAGTGTTAGGCCAAACTATAGTTTGGTGAGAAAATAGTCGAAAGATCAAAAGAAGAAAATTTCATTTTAAGAAAAAGTAGATATTTTCCGAGTCCACGATCTATGCATTTCTTGTGTTTTTCAATAGATATACGTTACATGTACGTACATGGTTTATGCAAATTATCTATACCGACTTGAGAAAATCATGAACAAAGGTGGTTTTAAATAAATTTGACTCGCAAACACTATTGTATATCTTTATCCACTGCCGGAATATTTTTGTTTCACTTTGGTTTAGATTCTACTACCATGCAGTGTATGTAATCTTTTTTCTTCACGGGTTGATGATTTTCTTAGTTGCAAATTCTTTGATACATGCAAACAGTGGTGTCACTAGTTTTCGTGGGTTTCAAATGTTCGTGGTTTTTTTTAAGAGTCGATGCAAGTCACCAAATCAAATTAGTGTTTTACAACAAATTAGCATTAATCTAGCTATATCGAAGTGATGAACATGAGACGACAATGACGAGGAGTAATTCGGACGAAAGTAATTTTTAAGGAAAATCATGAAAATTTGATCCCCACGAAAATGAATTAATCCACATTTGATAAGAACATTTTTCCACTGTCGTGGGAACATGCAATGCAGCACACAAAAAGTGTAAACTGAATGGTAGCCGAAAAATGTTTTCCAACATAAGCAAGGGAGCCTTATATTTTCGACCCCCCGAAAAAAAAAGGACAATGAAAAGTTCATTTTGTTTCAGATTGAAAAATAAGCATGACCTTCATAATTTAAAGACAAAAGTAAAATGTGTATTTTTATAAAACATGTAGTACCGATAGGAATTTCGAAAAATCAAACACAAAATCCAGTCGTACACACAATGCTTATCTACAATAAAGTAGTTGTTTGACATCTTTGGTTTAGCACAAATGTGATGCTGTTCGAATACTCGTAACGGGGTATATTGAACTTAATCACCCATATTACACAAAACTTTTAAACTATCCAATATAATAAAAAGCTGACTTACGATTGTTTCAACTTGGGTTGACGTCGCTCAAATTTGGATATTCTGATCCTGCACTTTATTGGCGAACCCTAGATTCAACTTTTCAAACATTGGTTGCTCACGGAAAATAAGAAAATATAACAAGGTGTACAACATCTATTCCTCTATTTAATTTGAAAATATTATTTTAAACCCGTAAGTGCCAAAAATTAATGAAAATAAATGGAAAAACGCCGATTGTGATTTATATTCGGGGTTGCTCCTTTACGTGTAATTGGACATGTTTTCAGGTTCCTCAAGTCAAATATATCAAAAGATCTAATGATTGTAGTTAAGAAAACCAAAAACAATACTAAGAATCACAAACAAAACATAAAGATCTACACAGTCAATGTCCTACATATCTAGGATACATGGCACTTTTGATTTGCCTTCTCCAACCTCCAGTGTTTGAATGTGTCAAATAAAAACCAACTCGTAGTTTTGTTTAAATGTGACGTCATAGTAGAAAGGGATGTCGCACGATGGTTTGTCATTACATACTCTCTTAAAACAAGTAAATATTTTGGATAGGCCTTTTTAATAAACCAGGAACATGAGGGCCAACTAGGCTTGAAACAGCGGGCAAGTTCGGACGAGGATCTCAAGTTGCAAGTCTATTTTAGAAGCAACACCTCGTGTTCTCTCTATTAATAGAGTCAAAAATAAACGCGAAAGTTTTTCGCTTAAAGATAGTAGCTGGCCAACTTATATATACTTTTCGTGTATGTGAAATGAACAAGGTGTAGAAAATTTGCATATTCAAAATTCACGACCTTTTTTACACTGCAAAATTTTTCACACTACATTTTCACATCGGTATTTTTTCAGTGTTAGGCCAAACTATAGTTTGGTGAGAAAATAGTCGAAAGATCAAAAGAAGAAAATTTCATTTTAAGAAAAAGTAGATATTTTCCGAGTCCACGATCTATGCATTTCTTGTGTTTTTCAATAGATATACGTTACATGTACGTACATGGTTTATGCAAATTATCTATACCGACTTGAGAAAATCATGAACAAAGGTGGTTTTAAATAAATTTGACTCGCAAACACTATTGTATATCTTTATCCACTGCCGGGATATTTTTGTTTCACTTTGGTTTAGATTCTACTACCATGCAGTGTATGTAATCTTTTTTCTTCACGGGTTGATGATTTTCTTAGTTGCAAATTCTTTGATACATGCAAACAGTGGTGTCACTAGTTTTCGTGGGTTTCAAATGTTCGTGGTTTTTTTTAAGAGTCGATGCAAGTCACCAAATCAAATTAGTGTTTTACAACAAATTAGCATTAATCTAGCTATATCGAAGTGATGAACATGAGACGACAATGACGAGGAGTAATTCGGACGAAAGTAATTTTTAAGGAAAATCATGAAAATTTGACCCCCACGAAAATGAATTAATCCACATTTGATAAGAACATTTTTCCACTGTCGTGGGAACATGCAATGCAGCACACAAAAAGTGTAAACTGAATGGTAGCCGAAAAATGTTTTCCAACATAAGCAAGGGAGCCTTATATTTTCGACCCCCCGAAAAAAAAAGGACAATGAAAAGTTCATTTTGTTTCAGATTGAAAAATAAGCATGACCTTCATAATTTAAAGACAAAAGTAAAATGTGTATTTTTATAAAACATGTAGTACCGATAGGAATTTCGAAAAATCAAACACAAAATCCAGTCGTACACACAATGCTTATCTACAATAAAGTAGTTGTTTGACATCTTTGGTTTAGCACAAATGTGATGCTGTTCGAATACTCGTAACGGGGTATATTGAACTTAATCACCCATATTACACAAAACTTTTAAACTATCCAATATAATAAAAAGCTGACTTACGATTGTTTCAACTTGGGTTGACGTCGCTCAAATTTGGATATTCTGATCCTGAACTTTATTGGCGAACCCTAGATTCAACTTTTCAAACATTGGTTGCTCATGGAAAATAAGAAAATATAACAAGGTGTACAACATCTATTCCTCTATTTAATTTGAAAATATTATTTTAAACCCGTAAGTGCCAAAAATTAATGAAAATAAATGGAAAAACGCCGATTGTGATTTATATTCGGGGTTGCTCCTTTACGTGTAATTGGACATGTTTGCAGGTTCCTCAAGTCAAATATATCAAAAGATATGAGTTAGTTACACTGCAAAATTTTTCACACTACATTTTCACATCGGTATTTTTTCAGTGTTAGGCCAAACTATAGTTTGGTGAGAAAATAGTCGAAAGATCAAAAGAAGAAAATTTCATTTTAAGAAAAAGTAGATATTTTCCGAGTCCACGATCTATGCATTTCTTGTGTTTTCAATAGATATACGTTACATGTACGTACATGGTTTATGCAAATTATCTATACCGACTTGAGAAAATCATGAACAAAGGTGGTTTTAAATAAATTTGACTCGCAAACACTATTGTATATCTTTATCCACTGCCGGGATATTTTTGTTTCACTTTGGTTTAGATTCTACTACCATGCAGTGTATGTAATCTTTTTTCTTCACGGGTTGAAGTTTAAGTTCAATATACCCCGTTACGAGTATTCGAACAGCATCACATTTGTGCTAAACCAAAGATGTCAAACAACTACTTTATTGTAGATAAGCATTGTGTGTACGACTGGATTTTGTGTTTGTTTGATTTTTCGAAATTCCTATCGGTACTACATGTTTTATAAAAATACACATTTTACTTTTGTCTTTAAATTATGAAGGTCATGCTTATTTTTCAATCTGAAACAAAATGAACTTTTCATTGTCCTTTTTTTTTCGGGGGGTCGAAAATATAAGGCTCCCTTGCTTATGTTGGAAAACATTTTTCGGCTACCATTCAGTTTACACTTTTTGTGTGCTGCATTGCATGTTCCCACGACAGTGGAAAAATGTTCTTATCAAATGTGGATTAATTCATTTTCGTGGGGGTCAAATTTTCATGATTTTCCTTAAAAATTACTTTCGTCCGAATTACTCCTCGTCATTGTCGTCTCATGTTCATCACTTCGATATAGCTAGATTAATGCTAATTTGTTGTAAAACACTAATTTGATTTGGTGACTTGCATCGACTCTTAAGAATTACAAATACCAAAACGCGGGTACAAACGGTTAATTTTGATATGCTATATATCGATATTTCAAGGAGTAACCTCTCATCAGTAGCATTTAAACCAAAACATTGGAAGGTCAAAATCCAAAACAGTTCAGATACAGTTAGTGTGAAAAATTTTGCAGTGTAAAAAAGGTCGTGAATTTTGAATATGCAAATTTTCTACACCTTGTTCATTTCACATACACGAAAAGTATATATAAGTTGGCCAGCTACTATCTTTAAGCGAAAAACTTTCGCGTTTATTTTTGACTCTATTAATAGAGAGAACACGAGGTGTTGCTTCTAAAATAGACTTGCAACTTGAGATCCTCGTCCGAACTTGCCCGCTGTTTCAAGCCTAGTTGGCCCTCATGTTCCTGGTTTATTAAAAAGGCTTATCCAAAATATTTACTTGTTTTAAGAGAGTATGTAATGACAAACCATCGTGCGACATCCCTTTCTACTATGACGTCACATTTAAACAAAACTACGAGTTGGTTTTTATTTGACACATTCAAACACTGGAGGTTGGAGAAGGCAAATCAAAAGTGCCATGTATCCTAGATATGTAGGACATTGATTGTGTAGATCTTTATGTTTTGTTTGTGATTCTTAGTATTGTTTTTGGTTTTCTTAACTACAATCATTAGATCTTTTGATATTTTTGACTTGAGGAAGCTGCAAACATGTCCAATTACACGTAAAGGAGCAACCCCGAATATAAATCACAATCGGCGTTTTTCCATTTATTTTCATTAATTTTTGGCACTTACGGGTTTAAAATAATATTTTCAAATTAAATAGAGGAATAGATGTTGTACACCTTGTTGTATTTTCTTATTTTCCGTGAGCAACCAATGTTTGAAAAGTTGAATCTAGGGTTCGCCAATAAAGTTCAGGATCAGAATATCCAAATTTGAGCGACGTCAACCCAAGTTGAAACAATCGTAAGTCAGCTTTTTATTATATTGGATAGTTTAAAAGTTTTGTGTAATATGGGTGATTAAGTTCAATATACCCCGTTACGAGTATTCGAACAGCATCACATTTGTGCTAAACCAAAGATGTCAAACAACTACTTTATTGTAGATAAGCATTGTGTGTACGACTGGATTTTGTGTTTGTTTGATTTTTCGAAATTCCTATCGGTACTACATGTTTTATAAAAATACACATTTTACTTTTGTCTTTAAATTATGAAGGTCATGCTTATTTTTCAATCTGAAACAAAATGAACTTTTCATTGTCCTTTTTTTTCGGGGGGTCGAAAATATAAGGCTCCCTTGCTTATGTTGGAAAACATTTTTCGGCTACCATTCAGTTTACACTTTTTGTGTGCTGCATTGCATGTTCCCACGACAGTGGAAAAATGTTCTTATCAAATGTGGATTAATTCATTTTCGTGGGGGTCAAATTTTCATGATTTTCCTTAAAAATTACTTTCGTCCGAATTACTCCTCGTCATTGTCGTCTCATGTTCATCACTTCGATATAGCTAGATTAATGCTAATTTGTTGTAAAACACTAATTTGATTTGGTGACTTGCATCGACTCTTAAAAAAAACCACGAACATTTGAAACCCACGAAAACTAGTGACACCACTGTTTGCATGTATCAAAGAATTTGCAACTAAGAAAATCATCAACCCGTGAAGAAAAAAGATTACATACACTTCATGGTAGTAGAATCTCAACCAAAGTGAAACAAAAATATCCCGGCAGTGGATAAAGATATACAATAGTGTTTGCGAGTCAAATTTATTTAAAACCACCTTTGTTCATGATTTTCTCAAGTCGGTATAGATAATTTGCATAAACCATGTACGTACATGTAACGTATATCTATTGAAAAACACAAGAAATGCATAGATCGTGGACTCGGAAAATATCTACTTTTTCTTAAAATGAAATTTTCTTCTTTTGATCTTTCGACTATTTTCTCACCAAACTATAGTTTGGCCTAACACTGAAAAAATACCGATGTGAAAATGTAGTGTGAAAAATTTTGCAGTGTAAAAAAGGTCGTGAATTTTGAATATGCAAATTTTCTACACCTTGTTCATTTCACATACACGAAAAGTATATATAAGTTGGCCAGCTACTATCTTTAAGCGAAAAACTTTCGCGTTTATTTTTGACTCTATTAATAGAGAGAACACGAGGTGTTGCTTCTAAAATAGACTTGCAACTTGAGATCCTCGTCCGAACTTGCCCGCTGTTTCAAGCCTAGTTGGCCCTCATGTTCCTGGTTTATTAAAAAGGCCTATCCAAAATATTTACTTGTTTTAAGAGAGTATGTAATGACAAACCATCGTGCGACATCCCTTTCTACTATGACGTCACATTTAAACAAAACTACGAGTTGGTTTTTATTTGACACATTCAAACACTGGAGGTTGGAGAAGGCAAATCAAAAGTGCCATGTATCCTAGATATGTAGGACATTGACTGTGTAGATCTTTATGTTTTGTTTGTGATTCTTAGTATTGTTTTTGGTTTTCTTAACTACAATCATTAGATCTTTTGATATATTTGACTTGAGGAAGCTGCAAACATGTCCAATTACACGCAAAGGAGCAACCCCGAATATAAATCACAATGGGCGTTTTTCCATTTATTTTCATTAATTTTTGGCACTTACGGGTTTAAAATAATATTTTCAAATTAAATAGAGGAATAGATGTTGTACACCTTGTTGTATTTTCTTATTTTCCGTGAGCAACCAATGTTTGAAAAGTTGAATCTAGGGTTCGCCAATAAAGTTCAGGATCAGAATATCCAAATTTGAGCGACGTCAACCCAAGTTGAAACAATCGTAAGTCAGCTTTTTATTATATTGGATAGTTTAAAAGTTTTGTGTAATATGGGTGATTAAGTTCAATATACCCCGTTACGAGTATTCGAACAGCATCACATTTGTGCTAAACCAAAGATGTCAAACAACTACTTTATTGTAGATAAGCATTGTGTGTACGACTGGATTTTGTGTTTGTTTGATTTTTCGAAATTCCTATCGGTACTACATGTTTTATAAAAATACACATTTTACTTTTGTCTTTCAATTATGAAGGTCATGCTTATTTTTCAATCTGAAACAAAATGAACTTTTCATTGTCCTTTTTTTTTCGGGGGGTCGAAAATATAAGGCTCCCTTGCTTATGTTGGAAAACATTTTTCGGCTACCATTCAGTTTACACTTTTTGTGTGCTGCATTGCATGTTCCCACGACAGTGGAAAAATGTTCTTATCAAATGTGGATTAATTCATTTTCGTGGGGGTCAAATTTTCATGATTTTCCTTAAAAATTACTTTCGTCCGAATTACTCCTCGTCATTGTCGTCTCATGTTCATCACTTCGATATAGCTAGATTAATGCTAATTTGTTGTAAAACACTAATTTGATTTGGTGACTTGCATCGACTCTTAAAAAAAACCACGAACATTTGAAACCCACGAAAACTAGTGAAACCACTGTTTGCATGTATCAAAGAATTTGCAACTAAGAAAATCATCAACCCGTGAAGAAACAAGATTACATACACTGCATGGTAGTAGAATCTAAACCAAAGTGAAACAAAAATATCCCGGTAGTGGATAAAGATATACAATAGTGTTTGCGAGTCAAATTTATTTAAAACCACCTTTGTTCATGATTTTCTCAAATCGGTATAGATAATTTGCATAAACCATGTACGTACATGTAACGTATATCTATTGAAAAAACACAAGAAATGCATAGATCGTGGACTCGGAAAATATCTACTTTTTCTTAAAATGAAATTTTCTTCTTTTGATCTTTCGACTATTTTCTCACCAAACTATAGTTTGGCCTAACACTGAAAAAATACCGATGTGAAAATGTAGTGTGAAAAATTTTGCAGTGTAAAAAAGGTCGTGAATTTTGAATATGCAAATTTTCTACACCTTGTTCATTTCACATACACGAAAAGTATATATAAGTTGGCCAGCTACTATCTTTAAGCGAAAAACTTTCGCGTTTATTTTTGACTCTATTAATAGAGAGAACACGAGGTGTTGCTTCTAAAATAGACTTGCAACTTGAGATCCTCGTCCGAACTTTCCCGCTGTTTCAAGCCTAGTTGGCCCTCATGTTCCTGGTTTATTAAAAAGGCTTATCCAAAATATTTACTTGTTTTAAGAGAGTATGTAATGACAAACCATCGTGCGACATCCCTTTCTACTATGACGTCACATTTAAACAAAACTACGAGCTGGTTTTTATTTGACACTTTCAAACACTGGAGGTTGGAGAAGGCAAATCAAAAGTGCCATGTATCCTAGATATGTAGGACATTGACTGTGTAGATCTTTATGTTTTGTTTGTGATTCTTAGTATTGTTTTTGGTTTTCTTAACTACAATCATTAGATCTTTTGATATATTTGACTTGAGGAAGCTGCAAACATGTCCAATTACACGTAAAGGAGCAACCCCGAATATAAATCACAATGGGCGTTTTCCCATTTATTTTCATTAATTTTTGGCACTTACGGGTTTAAAATAATATTTTCAAATTAAATAGAGGAATAGATGTTGTACACCTTGTTGTATTTTCTTATTTTCCGTGAGCAACCAATGTTTGAAAAGTTGAATCTAGGGTTCGCCAATAAAGTTCAGGATCAGAATATCCAAATTTGAGCGACGTCAACCCAAGTTGAAACAATCGTAAGTCAGCTTTTTATTATATTGGATCGTTTAAAAGTTTTGTGTAATATGGGTGATTAAGTTCAATATACCCCGTTACGAGTATTCGAACAGCATCACATTTGTGCTAAACCAAAGATGTCAAACAACTACTTTATTGTAGATAAGCATTGTGTGTACGACTGGATTTTGTGTTTGTTTGATTTTTCGAAATTCCTATCGGTACTACATGTTTTATAAAAATACACATTTTACTTTTGTCTTTCAATTATGAAGGTCATGCTTATTTTTCAATCTGAAACAAAATGAACTTTTCATTGTCCTTTTTTTTTCGGGGGGTCGAAAATATAAGGCTCCCTTGCTCATGTTGGAAAACATTTTTCGGCTACCATTCAGTTTACACTTTTTGTGTGCTGCATTGCATGTTCCCACGACAGTGGAAAAATGTTTTATCAAATGTGGATTAATTCATTTTCGTGGGGGTCAAATTTTCATGATTTTCCTTAAAAATTACTTTCGTCCGAATTACTCCTCGTCATTGTCGTCTCATGTTCATCACTTCGATATAGCTAGATTAATGCTGATTTGTTGTAAAACACTAATTTGATTTGGTGACTTGCATCGACTCTTCAAAAAAACCACGAACATTTGAAACCCAAGAAAACTAGTGAAACCACTGTTTGCATGTATCAAAGAATTTGCAACTAAGAAAATCATCAACCCGTGAAGAAAAAAGATTACATACACTGCATGGTAGTAGAATCTAAACAAAAGTGAAACAAAAATATCCCGGCAGTGGATAAAGATATACAATAGTGTTTGCGAGTCAAATTTATTTAAAACCACCTTTGTTCATGATTTTCTCAAGTCGGTATAGATAATTTGCATAAACCATGTACGTACATGTAACGTATATCTATTGAAAAACACAAGAAATGCATAGATCGTGGACTCGGAAAATATCTACTTTTTCTTAAAATGAAATTTTCTTCTTTTGATCTTTCGACTATTTTCTCACCAAACTATAGTTTGGCCTAACACTGAAAAAATACCGATGTGAAAATGTAGTGTGAAAAATTTTGCAGTGTAAAAAGGTCGTGAATTTTGAATATGCAAATTTTCTACACCTTGTTCATTTCACATACACGAAAAGTATATATAAGTTGGCCAGCTACTATCTTTAAGCGAAAAACTTTCGCGTTTATTTTTGACTCTATTAATAGAGAGAACACGAGGTGTTGCTTCTAAAATAGACTTGCAACTTGAGATCCTCGTCCGAACTTGCCCGCTGTTTCAAGCCTAGTTGGGCCTCATGTTCCTGGTTTATTAAAAAGGCTTATCCAAAATATTTACTTGTTTTAAGAGAGTATGTAATGACAAACCATCGTGCGACATCCCTTTCTACTATGACGTCACATTTAAACAAAACTACGAGTTGGTTTTTATTTGACACATTCAAACACTGGAGGTTGGAGAAGGCAAATCAAAAGTGCCATGTATCCTAAATATGTAGGACATTGACTGTGTAGATCTTTATGTTTTGTTTGTGATTCTTAGTATTGTTTTTGTTTTCTTAACTACAATCATGTAGATCTTTTGATATATTTGACTTGAGGAAGCTGCAAACATGTCCAATTACACGTAAAGGAGCAACCCCGAATATAAATCACAATCGGCGTTTTTCCATTTATTTTCATTAATTTTTGGCACTTACGGGTTTAAAATAATATTTTCAAATTAAATAGAGGAATAGATGTTGTACACCTTGTTATATTTTCTTATTTTCCGTGAGCAACCAATGTTTGAAAAGTTGAATCTAGGGTTCGCCAATAAAGTTCAGGATCAGAATATCCAAATTTGAGCGACGTCAACCCAAGTTGAAACAATCGTAAGTCAGCTTTTTATTATATTGGATAGTTTAAAAGTTTTGTGTAATATGGGTGATTAAGTTCAATATACCCCGTTACGAGTATTCGAACAGCATCACATTTGTGCTAAACCAAAGATGTCAAACAACTACTTTATTGTAGATAGCCTTGTGTGTACGACTGGGTTTTGTGTTTGTTTGATTTTTCGAAATTCATATCGGTACTTCATGTTTTATAAAAATACACATTTTACTTTTGTCTTTCAATTATGAATGTCATGTTTATTTTTCAATCTGAAATCAAAATGAACTTTTCATTGTCCCTTTTTTTTGGGGAGGGGGGGGTTCGAAAATATAAAGCACCGTTGTTTATGTTTGAAAACCTTTTTCCGTTACCATTCAGTTAACACTTTTTTGTGTGTTGCATGGCATGTTCCCACGACAGTGGAAAAATAATCTCACCAAATGTTGATTAATTCATTTTCGTGGGGATCAATTTTCATGATTTTCCTTAAAAATTACTTTCGTCCGAATTACTCCTCTTCATTATCGTCTCATGTTCATCACTTCGATAAAGCCAAATTAATGCTAATTTGTCGTAAAACACTAATTTGATTTGGTGACTTCCAACGACTTTTCACAAAAACCACGAACATTTGAACCCCACGAAAACTAATGAAACCACTGTTTGCATGTATCGAAGAATTTGCAAATGAGAAAATCATCAACCCGTGAAGAAAAAAGATTACATACACTGCATGGTAGTAGAATCTAAACCAAAGTGAAACAAAAAAAATCCCGGCAGTGGATAAAGATATACAATAGTGTTTGCGAGTCAAATTTATTTAAAACCACCTTTGTTCATGATTTTCTCAAAATGGTATAGATAATTTGCATAAACCATGTACGTACATGTAACGTATATCTATTGAAAAACACAAGAAATGTATAGAAACGTGGACTCGGAAAAAATCTACTTTTTCTTAAAATGAAATTTTTTACTTTTGATCTTTCGACTATTTTCTCACTAAACTATAGTTTGGCCAAACACTGAAAAAATACCGATGTGAAAATGTAGTGTGAAAAATTTTGCAGTGTAAAAAAGGTCGTGAATTTTAAATATGCAAATTTTCTACACCTTGTTCATTTCACATACACGAAATATATATATAAGTTGGCCAGCTACAATCTTTAAGCAAAATACTTTCGCGTTTATTTTTTACTCTTTTAATAGAGAGAACACGAGGTGTTGCTTCTAAAATAGACTTGCAACTTGATATCCTCGTCCAAACTTGCCCGCTGTTTCAAGCCTAGTAGGTCCTCTTGTTCCTGATTTATTAAAAAACCTATCCAAAATATTTACCTGTTTAGAGAAAGTATGTAATGACAAACCATCGTCCGATACCCCTTTCAACTATGACGTCACATTTAAACACAACTACGAGTTAGTTTTTATTTGACACATTCAAACACTGGAGGTTGGAGAAGGCAAATCAAAAGTGTCATGTATCCCAGATATGTAGATCATTGACTGTGTAGATCTTTATGTTTTGTTTGTGATTCTTAGTATTGTTTTTGTTTTCTTAACTACAATCATGTAGATCTTTTGATATATTTGACTTGAGGAAGCTGCAAACATGTCCAATTACACGTAAAGGAGCAACCCCGAATATAAGTCACAATGGGCGTTTTTCCATTTATTTTAATTAATTTTTGGTGCTTACGGGTTTAAAAAAATATTTTCAAATTAAATAGAGGAATAGATGCTGTACATTGAAAAGTTGAATCTAGGGTTCGACAATAAAGTTCAGGATCAGAATATCAAAATTTGAGAGACGTCAACCCAAGTTGAAACAATCGTAAGTCAGCTTTTTATTATAATGGATCGTTTTAAAGTTTTGTCTAACATGGGTGATTAAGTTCAATATAACCCGTTACGAGTATTCGAACCGCATCACAGTTGTGCTAAATCAAAGATGTCAAACAACTACTTTATTGTAGATAGCCTTGTGAGTACGACTGGGTTTTGTGTTTGTTTGATTTTTCG
The DNA here is from genome assembly GCA_963971305.1 of Arcuatula senhousia. Lineage (NCBI taxonomy): Eukaryota > Metazoa > Mollusca > Bivalvia > Mytilida > Mytilidae > Arcuatula > Arcuatula senhousia. The sequence goes on along the minus strand of OZ020311.1, from coordinate 15,819,131 downwards.
AAATTCCTATCGGTACTTCATGTTTTATAAAAATACACATTTTACTTTTGTCTTTCAATTATGAATGTCATGCTTATTTTTTCAATCTGAAATCAAAATGAACTTTTCATTGTCCCTTTTTTTTTGGGGGGGGGGGTCGAAAATTTAAGGCACCGTTGTTTATGTTTGAAAACCTTTTTCCGTTACCATTCAGTTTACACTTTTTTGTGTGTTGCATGGCATGTTCCCACGACACTGGAATAATGTTCTCACCAAATGTTGATTAATTCATTTTCGTGGGGATCAATTTTCATGATTTTCCTTAAAAATTACTTTCGTCCGAATTACTCCTCTTCATTATCGTCTCATGTTCATCTCTTCGATAAAGCCAAATTAATGCTAATTTGTCGTAAAACACTAATTTGATTTGGTGACTTCCAACGAATTTTCACAAAAACCATGAACATTTGAACCCCACGAAAACTAATGAAACCACTGTTTGCATGTATCGAAGATTTAATCCAGCGCCTTTGACCACTCTGCCATCCAGCCCCCCTGTTAGAACAATAGAGCTTTGATAAATAAAAAAACAATTAAAAAATTAATTTATAGCACCAATGTAAAATAAAAATGAACTTAATTTAATTTGCAAGTATTTCATATCTAAATTTCAAGTCATAGTCTTTCATTTCCTTTTCATATAAAGCATCAAATTGTTCGTTTTGCGCAACCGTAAACCAGTTTTTCCAGTCACCAATAATTCCTGAAATAAATAATTAACAAAGTGAAATTAAAAATAAAACAACATTCCTGACAATGAATTTTGCTACGCCTGAGGCGCGTTTCTTTTAATCAAGACTATGATACGCGTTTCTTCTTATCAAGACTCATCAGAGGTGCTCTACCAAAACAATTGAAAATACCAAACACTATATAAATATGCAGAGCATATAAGAATAATGACGAACTGAAACCCGTGATCAACCTATGCCTGGGATACCTTTAGTAGGGTTTAAACAATTTTTAAATTTACACGGATAATTTTATAGATTTAATATGATCTTAAAAATAAAAGTGCTAATATAGAAGTTCTATCTCTGGCACAGCTGCAGATGTTTCTCAAAGGCTTTTGATTTGTCCTACTCTACAGGAACTAAAAGCCATTAGTAATCTGACGCACGTGCTATAACAAGCAGGAACCGCCTACTTTTCTGGGGCACCTGAAATTGCTGGTTAAGACTCGAGTTTTTGATTGCTGTTTCAGTTGTTTTTGTGATTTTTATTGTCTGTTTCTTCGTTTTGTCATCGTTCGTGTTTACTGGTTTGGGTTCTCCAATGCGTTTTTTTACATTCGCGAAATTGTTGCCTTTTTTGCTTCTCGCAAAAAAAAACCCAGCAAACTTACCCTTCCTAAACAATGATTTGTTATCAGACGAAACGGTAACAGAGACATCTAGTTTGTTCTTTTTCAAGTTTTGAAAGCTGCATTTGTCTACCAGCTCATCAATGAATGCCTCGGTATACGGAACTTCTAAAAACTTAGCAAGCTCTGTGTAGTGTTTTTTGGGGTTCTGAAAAAAAGTATTACAATTATAGTATAATATCATCAGCTTTTTTTTAAGTTGTAAAATGGAAAGTTCAAAGGCATATCTTCACGTTAATTACCTTATTGAATACGTTGGAGAAAAATACAAAAAACAAAATGAGTTTCAAAATGTTGATCTCGTTGTGCTGTACACGCATTTTTCAAGGAGTTAAGCAGCATTTGAATCAAATTGATTGGAAATGATTGGAAGTTCTAAGGAGACACACTCAACAATAAAGCGTACCGAAAATATCGACCATGTAAATTGAACTTTACACAGGGTGCAGTGATACTTAATGTTACGTTTTGAAAATCCGGATTCAAATACATTTGTAAATAAAGTTAACTTTCTTGTAATTTTTTATCCATTGTTGAAATATGACTGGATCTCTGCAAACAAAAGGCTAAAATTAATATAAAGCTTCGCCGAGCGCAGCATGATACCACCCAACATGACAAACCCTGTACGTTTTAGGCCCAATATGGATAGTCAATTGTTCTGGACAAATCCAGCCCATAGTGGACTGTCATTTTTTTTTACTTATGCAGCCTTTGGTGGACTTTCCACCCACATTTCATAAGGAATTCGGGGTTTTTTTTCAAAAGCAGACCAAATTGATAGAAAATAATGAGATGTGGAATAAGTGTACGCGACACAGCCCTCAATTAAACGGCAATTTAGAAAAACCACAATGGACAACCGCCAGCAGCCTTCAGCGAGGCTATTTGGCACTGCTAGTGGTTCTGCAATTGGCCAATGGTCTAAATAAAATGCATATAATTCAAATCCAGCCCTTAAATAGTCACAGATAGACCCCTTTCTTAAACAAGAAACAGAAAACATCAAATAGACAAGTACAAACGAAAGCTTTGTCAAAGAAACCTGGCTTAGGACAGGCACATGTAATATGTGGCGGGGTTAAACTAGTTTTTTGGGCCCAACCTTCCCCCTATCAATATTCCTAGACAAAGCACAAAAACTAAACACACAATAAAAATCAAATCGATCAAAGTCCAATTCCACTAGAGAGAAACTAAGACAAAAAACAACAAGAACAAACAAAAGGACGATGAAGGAACTCTCAATAGAACACTCGCTGATACCGACAGCTAGCTGAGAATCATCAATCGACTGATGTAAAAAAATCAAACACATCGATTTTAAATCCAACACAACACTTCAAACAATAATGATTTAGTGAAGTGTCATCACACAAAACCGACATGCTTGATCGCTATAATGCTTAAAAATGACAATAGTAAAAACGTTTATGGAAGTTTTAAAGTAAGTATCAAGTTATCAATATTTCTGCCAAAACAACTAAATTCAAAGATTTAACCAAAATATTCAATTCTCATCCTTTCTGTAATAAATTTTGAAGCCAATTTTTCATTTCTAATGGATTGCTTTTAAATTTATGTGCTTTTTAAAAAAACATTACCATAAAATTCAGGATGTGATATTCCTTTCACTATCAGAAAACGACGTGTACAATTAAATTTTTCAATAAGAGATCGATACTTGTGGAAGAATTTAGAAAAAGATTTTACTAATTTGTGGTATCGATAACCTTGTTTTAATAATTTTTCAGTAATAAAACGGTTTTTATTATTTAAGGATGGTCACTCCTGAACTTTTTTATATCAAAGATTTTATGATATGTGGTGGAAATGATAGATAATTGTTTACTTAATCAAATAGCAAAAAGAAAATAATAGGTCCGTGTGCTCGTTTTTCGAGATAAATGACGTCAAAAATTTGGCGGGAAATCAGATTCCTCTAGATTTTACATAACTTTAACATTGTGACGTTTTTGCCCTAAAAAAACATGAAGTTGTATCAAGAATTTCAAGAAATTTTATACAGTTGGTTTATAAGGTCTATATAATCAGAAAATATCATAAAAAGTAGGGGTCAGTGTGCAAAAAAATTCTTCAATCTTTAAAGGCAAAGTCTAGAGGAGTTCCGAAATCAGACATGAACAGTGACCATCCTTAAATCAGAATCACCACTGCAGATCCGAGCATATCTTACTAACTGTGAAATGTAAACCCCGTATGACGGCGCTAATAGAAAATATCCTTTAAGAAAAGGGAAATGTATATTAGGGAAGGTAAAGTCCACCCCTAGTAAGGTGGATTCACGACGATCAGGAAAGTCCAGTGAAGGATTCGCGTAAAATTATATTTGGTGGGTTAAATTCGTCCCTTTTTCGATCGATATTGTTTACAAAACGCTCATGAAATACACACCTAAGCATTGTAAATAAACATTAAGCTATGTACTATTTTAATTTTTTTACATTAAGCAGTTTTGTATTGATTTCAATAAAATGTGAAAGTTTGGTAAATCTATGATAAACAGTTTCAAAGTTATGACGAAAAGGGTTACACATTTTCTAACTCTAAATTATAAGTTAATAAAACACTTTGAACTCATGATAAAGCATTCGATGTGTAGCCACGTTCTTTCCTAATCGTTATAGATTAAAACATGCAAGGAGGGTACTACCAACTGCTTAAGAAAAGCAAATTAGTTGATACACTAAAACGGTTATTTGTATCGCCATTTTAGAGGATTCGGTTTTGGTAATGTTTAGACTTCGGGTTTGGTAAATTGCGAGTACTGTTTTGTCGGGTTATATCATATATTTGTATGGTAAATTGCATAAGATAACTTAATTATTGGTTGCATTTTTGACCAATTTTGATGCAATTTATTTAGGGCCATTCATGAACATAACATTTAAATCATAAGATATTTAACTATGGAATTTCATAAGATACCCTACGTAAATTCCATATCTAATACTTTAAATAATCCGTAGTCAAAGATTTCGACTTTTATTCATAGTTATAGATTGGGTGTAAAACTTTCTAAGGTGATATTAAATCGCAGTCAAAATAAATGAATTCAAGATATACAACATTCATTTCATTTGTTCAAGGACTGTCATAACTTTTTAGCTCGCCTTGCCAAAGGCCACTGTGCGTACGAAGTAGTCTGTCGTTGTAAATGTCCGTCCGTCGTCATTTCAAAAAACTTCTCCACTGCATCGATTTGACGGAAACTTTGCAGTAACGATTTATGATATGTTGGCAACAAACGATCGTCTTTTGTAAAGATTCGATAAATAACATGATATCAAACATATGATAAATTCACTAAAAGTGGCTTATAACTCAGAAACAACAACAAAATGGCCGCGTTAAATAAAATCCTGATTTTGTCCTATAGAATGAAAACTATTGCGAATAGAGGAAAGCTGTTGTTTGCTTTAAAACCTCCAGTTCTTTGAACTCTCCAAAAGTCTACATTGGTCCGAAGATTTTAGATGACACTTATAAGGGTAAGTCCATGTATAATTTTGAAAAGGCAAACATATATTTTCTCATGTTTTGCCCGATCGAATACTATTGCAGATAGAGAAAAGCTGTTGCTTGCTTAAATCATCCGCTCAGTTAGCTCTTCAAAAGGGTTCGAAGATGTCAATTAACCTGTATAGGGGTTAAAGCTCTTAAAAGGGCAAAAATTGATTTTTTTTTAATGTTTTGCACTATAGAATAGTAAAAAAACCTATCGCTTGATCCATCAGATCATTAAGCTTTATAGAAGTCTTTAGTTGGTGGATTTTCCAAGATGACCCCTTCAAGGGCTATTATAGCTTATAGAAGCGACACTTATAGCCTAAGGACGAGGATAGCGATTAAGGCCCCTGTGAGCTTCTTGCTTTTTTCTAATTAATTTGTACACATCAAAACCAAAACTTAACACATTAGGGTCTAAAGAAAACCAGAAAACTCTTACTAAACCGTCGAGAAGCAGACTGGATCGAAAACGATGCAAATTTATTAAAAAACTGGTACACTAAAATCGGAGAATAACAAAACAGTCGGACGATAAGGTGTTAATATTGGGAGAATCTTTCCACAAAGGAATTTTCAAGCACTTTAGGAGGGCGTAGATCATTGAAATATATAAAGTTAAACAAGGCCGGAGATGAACACGACGAACATGAAATGACGTGAAAAAAAATACATACAGGTTTTTACTTTATAAATCATCCAATTTACTTATTATATATTATCAAATATAGAAGTCAAAAGTCAAAAGTCGAAAGAGAAAGCAAAGCAAAAGTGAGGAGCTACGGCAATTCAGATGCTCCATATTCGAGAATTTATCTCATCTTCAGTGAAGCTAGGATCTATAAAGTGTTGGAAGTCCAAATTTAATTTTGAATAACAAATCAATGACGTACGCCCTCCTTTGATGGACAATGTGCTTCATAAATGTTGGGGTGAGCAATATTTAAAAAAGGTTACATTTCAGACGAATGCCGTACATGTAATATTAAAACTAAATATGAAATAGAAAATTTTCTTAAGAAAAATCAAAAATAGAAATGTATTCTAATTCCCGGCAACGTTCTGCTGCCTCATGACTTTTTGACCCCACATTTGATTCTTTGGATTTCTTTGTATTAAACAGAAGTTCTTGTACAAAAACAGGTTAATTTGGAACACAAAAGTTTATTTCAAAACCAACGGGTAAAGAGATTGTTTCTATCCTTTGGACGAGTTGACCAGCACATTAATGCCGCTTTTAGCGCCCATGAAACATTTTTGCCAACCTTCCAAAACCTTAGGGTTTTCGGACACTTGTACCTCATTTCAAATTGATTAAATCAGAGTAAGAAAAAACTCAACATCATCTAAAACCAGAAAATGAGAAATATGACGAGATATCAACAGATATTAAAAGTTTGTGAAGTAGAATCAACTACTTTATAAAATGCCGATGGTGCGTATTTTTCTGGTGTTTCATTTGAACAAACAAAAGAAGACTTTTCATGAATCCAAACACTAAATATTGATCATCGTTTATCTATAATGAATAGATAGTCTTTAGCACTATTTTCTTCAGATTTAATTGTAGCCGGAGTATAGTAATAGCTAATTAAAAGTTTAATCATCACATAAAAGATCTCGAAATTTTAAATTTTCTTTTTTAATGGTTGATAAATTTACTACTTTTGACTGCACAAACATAACATGTATTGGCTTGAAAAGTTTTGTCAAGTTTACAAAAAATAAAAAGATTCTTGATTAATGTATTGATTTTCAAACAACAGACAATATAAAACTTGTAAACAACTTTTTTTCAAGAAGTCTGTGATTGGTCTGGTCTTATTCCTTTTTGTTATATTATATAATGATTCGAGTAACTTGAGATTCTCATTGTTTCTCTTAATGTACATGATGTTGTGATTTGTCTCTAGTCGTCGAGTAAAACCATTTTAATTGGCCTCAATTAACTAAGTAAGTATGATTTTGTTTTGAAATACAGCGTTTGCCCACAAATATTAATACATATGAATTGAAATTTATTTTTTTAAACCGAGACAAAACCGAACTCCACACATTACCAAATCAGAATCCTCTCATTACCAAACCATTATCCACCAATTTTTACATCTCTTTCTTTTAGATAAACTGAATGTTTTCGATAAAAATTTTCTACGTGTCTTTAGTACATATGATATTCTTGCTTTGGTGAAAAATATAGACACTTTATGTATCTACACGATGAAATACTTTTCGTCTAGAACATTATTTAACTTTGATGTTTTTCGTGAATATTTTCTTTATTTCTCAACAGATTGATTTATTCTTTTACGACTTTTTAGTTATTTGTGCAACAAATGAAGAGACAAAATCATTACACTCATCTACAATTCGAAAGACATAAATTTTGCAAAAAACAAAGTTGTTTACTTTTTTCTTTAACCCGACAGAACTGAACCCTCTTACCAAATACAACTTTACGTGAATCCTTCACTGGACTTTCCCGATCGTCGTGAATCCACCTTACTAGGGGTGAAGTCGTCACGTTTATTTCTTAAATTCTTAAATCTAAATCTAGAAAAGGACATCTATCACCGGTGACGTAAGATTTGTTGTAGGTTAATTCAGAAATAGATATCTGTAATAAAATTAGAAAATGAAGGATTGTTGAGTGCAAGAATGTCGTCTAAATATCTAAAAGTATAATTGAAAGTTTCGATTAGGTTCTGTTTGTTGGGTTCTTTTTGTAATTTATAACAGTATAGGAAAAGGTCGGCTATAAGTGGCGCACAATTAGTACCCATAGGAATACCAATGATTTGGCGATAAATTTGTTTACCAAAACGTATGTAAATATTATCTAACAAATAATTTAGAGCAGTAATAGTTTCTGCATCAGTCCAGTTAATGTAACCTTTTTGAGTCTCGTTACTAAAAAATGATTTACTAAATGATTTTGTAACTCTAGAATAGATATCATCACTATTAGATTTGTCAAAACACCAGTTAACCAAATAAGTTACGATTACAAAAATACTACCCATTTCTGTCCCTAATTAAGGATATCTGCTACCTTTCATTTTTTGCCCCTTTTGGTCACTAACAGCAATTAGGGGGGGATGTCACAAATTCATCCTAAATTGTGATTCATAACAGTATAGGAAAAGGTCGGCTATAAGTGGCGCACAATTAGTACCCATAGGAATACCAATGATTTGGCGATAAATTTGTTTACCAAAACGTATGTAAATATTATCTAACAAATAATTTAGAGCAGTAATAGTTTCTGCATCAGTCCAGTTAATGTAACCTTTTTGAGTCTCGTTACTAAAAAATGATTTACTAAATGATTTTGTAACTCTAGAATAGATATCATCACTATTAGATTTGTCAAAACACCAGTTAACCAAATAAGTTACGATTACAAAAATACTACCCATTTCTGTCCCTAATTAAGGATATCTGCTACCTTTCATTTTTTGCCCCTTTTGGTCACTAACAGCAATTAGGGGGGATGTCACAAATTCATCCTAAATTGTGATTCATAACAGTATAGGAAAAGGTCGGCTATAAGTGGCGCACAATTAGTACCCATAGGAATACCAATGATTTGGCGATAAATTTGTTTACCAAAACGTATGTAAATATTATCTAACAAATAATTTAGAGCAGTAATAGTTTCTGCATCAGTCCAGTTAATGTAACCTTTTTGAGTCTCGTTACTAAAAAAATGATTTACTAAATGATTTTGTAACTCTAGAATAGATATCATCACTATTAGATTTGTCAAAACACCAGTTAACCAAATAAGTTACGATTACAAAAATACTACCCATTTCTGTCCCTAATTAAGGATATCTGCTACCTTTCATTTTTTGCCCCTTTTGGTCACTAACAGCAATTAGGGGGGGATGTCACAAATTCATCCTAAATTTTGTAAATTCACTACAGGACAAGAATTAATTAGCAAAAGAATTGAGATCAGACAATAAATAAAAAAAATCAAAATCGGTCCAGAAATAGAAAAAGTTGCATTTTCCCCTTTTGGAACCCTAATTTCTAAAAGAATAAAAGGGGGCCCAAAAATCATTCCCATTCAACCTTTTATGGTATAAAACATTATTGTAAAATTTCACAGCATTTGGTAAAAAGGAATAAAAGTTGTTGTGGTAACAAACAAAAAAGTTGCAATTTTGGCCCCTTTTTGGTCCCGAATTTCTAAACGAAAAAAGGGGAGACCCCCAAAATCAATCCCATCAATTCTTTGATGGTAAGAAATATCATTGTCAAATGTCATTGCATTCGGACAACTAGAACTTAAATTATACTGTATACACTAAAGTTAACAGACAACGACGACAACGACAACGACGACAGTCGTTTAAAAAAAAAACTAATTACTCTTCCGTAGCACCTGAATTCACTCTTGGTGCGATTTAAGTTCGCGTTGTTGGTTGTTGTTCTTTTTTTTTTTTTTTTGTTGTATTTCTGTTTTATGTTATCTTCTTTTTAGTCCCGCACTGGTTTTCTCTCTACCATTTCGGACTTTTGACATTCGAATGCCCCATTGGTACCTCTGCTTCTTGTAGTTTAATGAGATTTGTTTAAAATAAAGGATCGATGTGCTAATTAGATGCCCAATCTACGAAAGTAAATGGGCATATAGTGTTCGGGTCCGTTGGTCCGTCCCAAATGTTGCGAGTTGGGGAATTGTGTCTTTTGGACATGTTCTTGTTTAAGATACTTAAAAACAATGTTTGGGTTTTTTAATTTATGTCATGTAACATTTCTTCCTATTATAGACGGCTTATCTTCCTGAGTATCCACTTAAATGAAAAACGCTTTCATGTTCTAAATTATTGGTCCATATTACTTTACCACAAGTGTTTGCAAAACACTTACCAAAATGAGATCTTCATACATTACTGGGAAAATATTATAGCTGCCACTTTTGACTGCAGATGTCATTTCCTTAGTGTAATGAAACCATCCAGTATACAGCTTGTCTATCATATAAAAAATACAGAAGTCGGGAGATCTCCTCAACATATTTTAACTTGCAACAAATGATTTATATCTTTTTCGGTAGCAGTGTAAAAAAAGAGAAATTCAATTGGCTCATCTTTCCATGAAGGATAAAAATTGTGGCTGCATTATGCAAATGAACCTGGTGTATTTAGGTTTTTTGTGGGGATTGTTTATGCAGTCATATCTTTTTCCCACATTATGTTTTTTTTATTTTCATTTTTGTGCCTTAAGTGAAAAAATTCTAACTCACCATTTAGAACAAACTTTTCAAAGAACTCGTTCCACGACCAGTTCGGCATTCCTAACTTCCCTTCAAAGAATGACTTTAAGGAGGCATATCTATCTTTTGGATTTCTATTCAAATACACAATCTTGTAGCCATTTCGAATATGGGATTTGGGGAAAAAGCTGATAGGTAAATGTGTGCTAAGCACTCGTGGTCCGTTAATGTGTTGGATATCATCTAAGTGATTGAGAACTTCTAAATTTAGTTCCCACCACGGACCGAGAGAGTTATATTCCGTCGTTTGCATCAGCAACATTGACATCACCTCGTGAACCCAATGTGTACCTGAATAATTTCCAAAAATAATAGTCATAAAAGTTTTCACGATTCAATCGTGGTCTTAACGCGCTTTCGTTCATTACAACTAATGGAGCTTTTAATATTCAATATTAAACCGCTTTAAATATTTAATATTAAACCAAATAAAATTATTTTCAAATATTTCTCAAAATTAACATATATTCTTTATTGGTAATAAGTGTTAAAAACTGAAAAAAAAATCTTGCTTTTTTCAAATAAAAATATATATGTATACCCGTTTTCATTGCCGAGCATAAGATGACATCAGAACTTCTAGTTTCATACTCCAGTATATCCCTGAAGTGCCTGTCAGCTCCCTTAGAGAGTATCGTTGTCGTGGGTGTAAACTCAAATCCATTATACTCAACAAATGGGTACAAAGGCTCTGGCACGACTTCTTCTGTTTGACTTGATGTAAAGCAAATTAATACAATTTATTCGTTTATAATTCGGAATTTGTTGGACTTTCATTAATTTCCTTGGTAGAACGTCGCGTCTAACACAAAAAATGATAACACGAGTTTACATTGCCTCTCAGTTGTTGTGTTCACTGAAGAAATATGAAAGACACCATGCACTCATAGACAGTTATTGGTTTCCATTTCCCAGATGAGTGCAGATGTTGGTTTGTCAGAGGGTTTAGTTTTGTCTTTCTTAAGCGGATTTAACACGCAAAGTTGACCATTAGCAGCGGTACGGGTGTGCTAGAGCAAACAGGAACTGCATACTCTCCCGGAGCACATGAGTTCACTCTCGTCACTCTCTTTACGACATGAGTTCGCATTGTTGATTGCTATTCAGTTGATTTTGTATTTTTGTGTTTTATGTTTTCTGTTTCTTCGTGCTGTTATCGTTCGTCTTTTCAGTAGTCTTATTTAAATGTAGCTGCCTGCTAGATGTAAGTCATAAAAATAAAATGCGTAATACTTGAACTCACTCTGCTAATTGCTGTTTAATTGTTTGTTTGTTTGAAAGTCAAATGGGATTTTTTTATGTTTGTTTGATTGTTTTGTTTTTGTTTTTGTTTTTGTTTTTGTTTTTGTTTTTGTTTTTTTTTTTTTTTTGTTTGATGCCCAATGCACGATACTCCTCTGCTTCCTCGCTTTTGTCATTTTTTTATTATGTCTCCCCTTCCCAGAGGGGGGGGCATATTGTGTTGTGTCAGTTCTTCTTCTTCTTCTTCTTCTTCTTCTTCTTCTTCTTCTTCTTCTCATACAAAGCGTGTCCGGGCCATAACTTTTTTATCCTTTGTGATAGGGCTTTGATATTTGGCATGTAGATGTATCACCATGAGGAGATGTGTCGTGTACCAGAATGACCTTCATATGACCTTGACCTTTGATTCCAAGGTCAAATTAATTTTACATTAAAGTGTGTCAGGGCCATAATTTTTTTGTTCTTTGACATAGGGCTTTGATATTTGACATGAAGATGTATCATCATGAGGAGATGTTTTGTGTATCAGAATGACCTTCATATGACCTGATCTTCGACCTCAGGGTAAAATTAATGCTAATTTTACATGCAAAGTTAGTCAGGGTAATAACGTTTTTGTTTTTTGACATAGAGCTTTATTATTTGACATGTGGATGTATCACCATGAGACAATGTGTCGTGTACCAGAATGACCTTAATATGACCTTGACCTTTGACCTCAAGATCTTATTAATGCTAATTTTATATGTAAAACATGTCTGGTCCATAACTTTTTTGTTCTTTGACATAGGGCTTTAATATTTGACTTGTTGATGTATCACTCTGAGAAGATGTGTTGCGGACCAGAATGACCTTCATATGGACTTGACCTTTGACCTCAAGATCAAATTAATGCTAATTTTACTATTTTATTAACATGGTGGTGTGTCATCATGGGAACAATGTGTCACCACCTTAATGACCTTGACCTGTGACTTCAAGGTCAAATAAATGCTAATTTTACATGCAAAACCTTCCAGACCATTACTTATTTATCCTTTGACATAGGGCTTTAGAATGTAGATGTATCATTATTGAGCAGGGTTTTTTTGTACAATGTATGTCTGTTACTTTGACCTCTTGACCTCAAGGTTGAACTTAAGTTATTTTTGGCAAATTTGGGAAGGGGAGACATCCGTTTTAGTGCGCTAAAACAGTTTTTCCTAGTTAGTATTTTGAAGCCAGCCAACAAAAGTTATGGGCAAATAGGTTTTTTTTTCAGTCTGTCCTTTGTTCGTCTGCCCATCAAACCTTAAGTTTACATTCGTGTTTCAGCGGATTCCTAGGAAACTGTTAGTACAACGTTCAAAATTGTGTACATGAATTCAAAAGAGCACAACACATAAAACTACAGATAATAGAATTCCAAGTATGTTCAAAAACATGCATTTTTCTCTTAAACATTGTATTGCTGGGGGTTGTTTCTTTCGATTTTTTTTCCTATTAACAAAAGAAGGAAAGACAATTTAGCAAAGGATACTGGTAAAGGGACCGCCAATTAACCTTGAAAGGATATATTCAAATAAAGTTGTAATTTGAAGTTTTGGCACAAGATATGATAGAACTTTGGCATCAGAGGTGACAAAAGTATGCTGATGATGGAAATCTGCTTTTTTAGAATATTTGATATTAATTAGAATTATTTGTCGTGAGTTCTTACCAGTATAAAATGCCTAAGTGAATCCAAAAGCTATGATGAATACTAGTTGGTACATCTATTGCATTTCTAGGGGCGGATCCAGTGAGAGGCCCAATCTAGAAATTTCGAAAGGGGGCACTGACTGGCTTAAAGGGGGCTACTCTGGTCATGCTTCAATGTGTTCCTATTCAAAAGGGCGGCTGCACCCTGGGCCTCTCACTGGATCTTGTGCACTGATTTTTATTTTCTTGTGTTGGCTGACTGATGGGTTTTTATAGTCGTGACTATAGGCTAAAGAGCCGTCTTCACGTCGCTGCAGACCTATATATAGGTATAGTCACGACGTTAAACTCCCCAGTCAGCTAAAGAGCCTCTGCAGCGACTTTTTAATACTCACTATGTGCCATGGGTCGTCCAGCCCATTACACACCACCGCCAGTGTTAGCTGCTCCAGAGTATCCTTTGTTATCGCTGGAGCAGGGCCCGTCTTCCACCACGGGGAGATACTGGTCCGAATTCTGGAAGACTTTAAGTTGGAGTGTCTGTCTTGTTTTTTTACTGCATTATTAAAAACTTTAAACAATTGGTAAAAATAAATATTAAATATTAAATAACTACTCCTTCTCTGTATAAAACAAACAACTGACCTTATTTTGCTCATCTTATATTTTAAGGTAAACAAGTGTAGTGTGCACATAAACCAAGATAACCCACTGCCCTAACAAAGGTACAAGGTCATCGAAATATAATGACATCTGTGATGAGATGTGTATGTTTATACATAATACCTAATTCATTAAAAGTGACGTAATTTTGGCAAATATCAAATGACTACAAACATATAAGGGAGAGTGAGTGAGTGAGTTGGTGTTTTACGCCCGTGCAAGGCTATATAGGTTATTTACATGCGATGAACATGAAAAAGATGATAAAATGAACATGAAATGATGATGATAAAAGAAATATGGGGGTGGGGTGGGAAACAAAGGACCGGTAAATTTTGAAGAACCACCGGAAAAGGGGAGAGGTGGGTAGGGATGGAAATACTTGGCGGTCCACAAAGGGGTCTTTTACGTGCATGAAGCGTGGCACTCTCCACACACGTTGGCCCACTATGGTCGGCGGTCAGGGTTTCCGTATTATAGACCTGACAACCCCCGCGGACGGGCGGCCACCCTATTCAGCCAGCTAGGGAACACACTTGGTCACTCTGTGGGCTGAGCACTGACCCGACGTCAGAATCCCAATACCCTCCCTTAGTCGCCTTTTACAACAAGCTAGGCTCTGCTGCGGGCCTATTCGCCACCCGGACCCCGCACGGGACAATTCTAAGGGAGCGACCATTTAAATTTAATGTGGGGCGAAGGCTTTGATGGAATTTGAAATAAAAAGACAGGATAGAAGAAACCAAGAAATAACAAGAGGCTCACAGGAGCCTAAATCGCTCACCTGGTCTTGATGTCAACCCTATATTTTGTAGAGCTAAATGAGCTGAACATTTAAGCAAGCAATAGTTTTTTCTTTATCTACTATAGTTTTCATTCTATATGCCAAAAACACGAAAAATCGTTATTTTAGGGGCCGTAACCCCTATAAGGGGTCACCTGACAACTTCAACCCTATGGAGACTTTTGTAGAGCTTTATGCGCCGAACATTTAAGCAAGCAACAGCTTTTCTCTATCTGCTATAGTTTTCATTCTAAAGGCCAAAAACATGAAAAAGGTTATTTTTAGGGGCTGTAACCCCTATTAAGGGTCATCTGACAACTTAGACCCTATGGAGACTTTTGTAGAGCTAAATGAACTGAACATTTAAGCAAGCAACAGCTTTTCTATATCTGCTATAGTTTTCATTCTAAAGGCCAAAAACATGAAAAAGGTTATTTTAGGAGCTAAAACCCCTATTAAGGGTCATCTGACAACTTCAACCCTATGGAGACTTTTGTACGGCTAAATTAGCTGAACATTTAAGCAAGCAACAGCTTCTCTCTATCTGCAATAGTTTTCATTCAATGGGCCAAAAACATGAAAAAACATTATTTCAGGAGCTGTAAACCCTATAAGGGGTCATCTGACAACTTCGACCCTATGGAGACTTTTGTAGAGCTAAATGAGCTGAACATTTAAGCAAGCAACAGCTTTTCTCTATCTGCAATAGTTTTCTTTCTATAGGCCAAAAACATGAAAAAACATCATTTCAGGGGCTGTAACCCCTATAAGGGGTCATCTGACAACTTCGACCCTATGGAGACTTTAGTAGAGCTAAATGAGCTGAACATTTAAGCAAGCAACAGCTTTTCTCTATCTGCAATAGTTTTCATACTATAGGGCAAAAACATGAAATAACGCTATTTTTCACCTTTAAGGTGCTGAAACCCCTATAAGGGGTCATCTGACAACTTGTACCAAATGGAGACTTTCGTAGAGCTTTTAATGCTGAAACTAAATAAGCTGAACATTTAAGCAAGCAACAGCTTTTTCTCTTTCAGCAATAGTTTTCATTCTGTAGGCCAAAATCTATAGAGACCTTTGTTTAGAGCTTAATGAACTGAACACTAAAGCAAGCAACCAATTTTCTTTTTCTGCTATAGTTTTCATTAAATAAACCAATGAATGCTTTTGTTGAGCTAAATGAGCTGAACATTTAAGCAAGCAACAGCTTTTCTCTATCTGCAATAGTTTTCATTCTACAGGCCAAAAACACTATTTTTCGCCTTTAAGGGGCTGTAACCCCTATAAAAGGTCATCAGACAACTTCAACCCTTTAGAGACTTTTGTAGAGCTAATTAAGCTGAACATTTAAGCAAGCAAAAACTTTTTTGACATTTGGATACCCCATTGGTACCTCTGCTTCTCTCTATCTGCAATAGTTTTCATTCAACAGGTCAAAAACACTCTTTTTCGCCTTTAAGGGGATGTAACCCCTATAAGGGGTCATCTGACAACTTCGACCTTATGGAGACTTATGTAGAGCTAATTGAGCTGAACATTTAAGCAAGCAAAAGCTTTTCTCTATCTGCAATAGTTTTCATTCTACAGACCAAATACACGAATTTTTGCCTTTAAGGGGCTGTAACCCCTATAAGGGGTCATCTGACAACTTCGACCCTATGGACACTTTTGTAGAGCTAATTGAGCTGAACATTTAAGCAAGCAAAAGCTTTTCTCTATCTGCAATAGTTTTCATTCTACAGATCAAAAACACTATTTTTTGCCTTTAAGGGGCTGTAACCCATATAAGGGGTCATCTGACAACTTCGACCTTATAGAGACTTATGTAGAGCTAATTGAGCTGAACATTTAAGCAAGCAAAAGCTTGACCTCAAGGTCAAATTAATGCTAATTTTACATGCAAAGTGTGTCCGGGTCATAACTTTGTTATCCTTTGATATAGGGCTTTGATATTTAGCATGTTAATGTATCAGCATGAGGAGATGTGTCGTGTACCAGAAAGACCTTCATATGACCTTGACCTTTGATTCCAAGGTCAAATTAATTTTACATTAAAGTGTGTCAGGGTCATAATTTTTTTGTTCTTTGACATAGGGCTTTGATATTTGACATGGAGATGTATCATCATGAGGAGATGTTTTGTGTATCAGAATGACCTTCATATGACCTGACCTTCGACCTCAGGGTAAAATTAATGCTAATTTTACATGCAAAGTTAGTCAGGGTAATAACGTTTTTGTTTTTTGACATAGAGCTTTATTATTTGACATGTGGATGTATCACCATGAGACAATGTGTCGTGTACCAGAATGACCTTAATATGACCTTGACCTTTGACCTCAAGATCTTATTAATGCTAATTTTATATGTAAAACATGTCTGGTCCATAACTTTTTTGTTCTTTAACATAGGGCTTTAATATTTGACTTGTTAATGTATCACTCTGAGAAGATGTGTTGCGGACCAGAATGACCTTCATATGGACTTGACCTTTGACCTCATGATCAAAATAATGCTAATTTTACTATTTTATTAACATGATGGTGTGTCATCATGGGAACAATGTGTCACCACCTTAATGACCTTGACCTGTGACTTCAAGGTCAAATAAATGCTAATTTTACATGAAAAACCTTCCAGACCATTACTTATTTATCCTTTGACATAGGGCTTTAGAATGTAGATGTATCATTATTGAGCAGGGTTTTTTTTGTACAATGTATGTCTGTTACTTTGACCTCTTGACCTCAAGGTTGAACTTAAGTTATTTTTGGCAAATTTGCGAAGGGGAGACATCCGTTTTAGTGCGCTAAAACAGTTTTTCCTAGTTAGTATTTTGAAGCCAGCCAAAAAAGTTATGGGACAAAAAGGTTTTTTTTCAGTCTGTCCTTTGTTCGTCTGCCCATCAAACCTTAAGTTTACATTCGTTTTTCAGCGAATTCCTAGGAAACTGTAAGTGCAACGTTCAAGATTGTGTACATGAATTCAAAAGAGCACAACACATAAAACAACAGATAATAAAATTTCAAGTATGTTCCAAAACATGCATTTTTCTCTTAGACATTGTATTGCTGGGGGTTGTTTCTTTCGATTTTTTTTTCCTATTAACAAAAGAAGGAAAGAAAATTTAGCAAAGGATACTGGTAAAGGGGCCGCCAATTAACCTTGAAAGGATATATTCAAATAAAGTTGTAATTTGAAGTTTTGGCACAAGATATGATAGAACTTTGAAATCTGCTTTTTTAGAATATTTGATATTAATTAGAATTATTTGTCGTGAATTCTTACCAGTATAAAATGCCTAAGTGAATCCAAAAGCTATGATGAATACTAGTTGGTACATCTATTGCATTTCTAGGGGCGGATCCAGTGAGAGGCCCAATCTAGAAATTTCGAAAGGGGGCACTGACTGGCTTAAAGGGGGCTACTCTGGTCATGCTTCAATGTGTTCCTATTCAAAAGGGCGGCTGCACCCTGGGCCTCTCACTGGATCTTGTGCACTGATTTTTATTTTCTTGTGTTGGCTGACTGATGGGTTTTTATAGTCGTGACTATAGGCTAAAGAGCCGTCTTCACGTCGCTGCAGACCTATATATAGGTATAGTCACGACGTTAAACTTCCCAGTCAGCTAAAGAGCCTCTGCAGCGACTTTTTAAGACTCACTATGTGCCATGGGTCGTCCAGCCCATTACACACCACCGCCAGTGTTAGCTGCTCCAGAGTATCCTTTGTTATCGCTGGAGCAGGGCCCGTCTTCCACCACGGGGAGATACTGGTCCGAATTCTGGAAGACTTTAAGTTGGAGTGTCTGTCTTGTTTTTTTACTGCATTATTAAAAACTTTAAACAATTGGTAAAAATAAATATTAAATATTAAATAACTACTCCTTCTCTGTATAAAACAAACAACTGACCTTATTTTGCTCATCTTATATTTTAAGGTAAACAAGTGTAGTGTGCACATAAACCAAGATAACCCACTGCCCTAACAAAGGTACAAGGTCATCGAAATATAATGACATCTGTGATGAGATGTGTATGTTTATACATAATACCTAATTCATTAAAAGTGACGTAATTTTGGCAAATATCAAATGACTACAAACATATAAGGGAGAGTGAGTGAGTGAGTTGGTGTTTTACGCCCGTGCAAGGCTATATAGGTTATTTACATGCGATGAACATGAAAAAGATGATAAAATGAACATGAAATGATGATGATAAAAGAAATATGGGGGTGGGGTGGGAAACAAAGGACCGGTAAATTTTGAAGAACCACCGGAAAAGGGGAGAGGTGGGTAGGGATGGAAATACTTGGCGGTCCACAAAGGGGTCTTTTACGTGCATGAAGCGTGGCACTCTCCACACACGTTGGCCCACTATGGTCGGCGGTCAGGGTTTCCGTATTATAGACCTGACAACCCCCGCGGACGGGCGGCCACCCTATTCAGCCACCTAGGGAACACACTTGGTCACTCTGTGGGCTGAGCACTGACCCGACGTCAGAATCCCAATACCCTCCCTTAGTCGCCTTTTACAACAAGCTAGGCTCTGCTGCGGGCCTATTCGCCACCCGGACCCCGCACGGGACAATTCTAAGGGAGCGACCATTTAAATTTAATGTGGGGCGAAGGCTTTGATGGAATTTGAAATAAAAAGACAGGATAGAAGAAACCAAGAAATAACAAGAGGCTCACAGGAGCCTAAATCGCTCACCTGGTCTTGATGTCAACCCTATATTTTGTAGAGCTAAATGAGCTGAACATTTAAGCAAGCAATAGTTTTTTCTTTATCTACTATAGTTTTCATTCTATATGCCAAAAACACGAAAAATCGTTATTTTAGGGGCCGTAACCCCTATAAGGGGTCATCTGACAACTTCAACCCTATGGAGACTTTTGTAGAGCTTTATGCGCCGAACATTTAAGCAAGCAACAGCTTTTCTCTATCTGCTATAGTTTTCATTCTAAAGGCCAAAAACATGAAAAAGGTTATTTTTAGGGGCTGTAACCCCTATTAAGGGTCATCTGACAACTTAGACCCTATGGAGACTTTTGTAGAGCTAAATGAACTGAACATTTAAGCAAGCAACAGCTTTTCTATATCTGCTATAGTTTTCATTCTAAAGGCCAAAAACATGAAAAAGGTTATTTTAGGGGCTAAAACCCCTATTAAGGGTCATCTGACAACTTCAACCCTATGGAGACTTTTGTACGGCTAAATTAGCTGAACATTTAAGCAAGCAACAGCTTCTCTCTATCTGCAATAGTTTTCATTCAATGGGCCAAAAACATGAAAAAACATTATTTCAGGAGCTGTAAACCCTATAAGGGGTCATCTGACAACTTCGACCCTATGGAGACTTTTGTAGAGCTAAATGAGCTGAACATTTAAGCAAGCAACAGCTTTTCTCTATCTGCAATAGTTTTCTTTCTATAGGCCAAAAACATGAAAAAACATCATTTCAGGGGCTGTAACCCCTATAAGGGGTCATCTGACAACTTCGACCCTATGGAGACTTTAGTAGAGCTAAATGAGCTGAACATTTAAGCAAGCAACAGCTTTTCTCTATCTGCAATAGTTTTCATACTATAGGGCAAAAACATGAAATAACGCTATTTTTCACCTTTAAGGTGCTGAAACCCCTATAAGGGGTCATCTGACAACTTGTACCAAATGGAGACTTTCGTAGAGCTTTTAATGCTGAAACTAAATAAGCTGAACATTTAAGCAAGCAACAGCTTTTTCTCTTTCAGCAATAGTTTTCATTCTGTAGGCCAAAATCTATAGAGACCTTTGTTTAGAGCTTAATGAACTGAACACTAAAGCAAGCAACCAATTTTCTTTTTCTGCTATAGTTTTCATTAAATAAACCAATGAATGCTTTTGTTGAGCTAAATGAGCTGAACATTTAAGCAAGCAACAGCTTTTCTCTATCTGCAATAGTTTTCATTCTACAGGCCAAAAACACTATTTTTCGCCTTTAAGGGGCTGTAACCCCTATAAAAGGTCATCAGACAACTTCAACCCTTTAGAGACTTTTGTAGAGCTAATTAAGCTGAACATTTAAGCAAGCAAAAGCTTTTTTGACATTTGGATACCCCATTGGTACCTCTGCTTCTCTCTATCTGCAATAGTTTTCATTCAACAGGTCAAAAACACTCTTTTTCGCCTTTAAGGGGATGTAACCCCTATAAGGGGTCATCTGACAACTTCGACCTTATGGAGACTTATGTAGAGCTAATTGAGCTGAACATTTAAGCAAGCAAAAGCTTTTCTCTATCTGCAATAGTTTTCATTCTACAGACCAAATACACGAATTTTTGCCTTTAAGGGGCTGTAACCCCTATAAGGGGTCATCTGACAACTTCGACCCTATGGACACTTTTGTAGAGCTAATTGAGCTGAACATTTAAGCAAGCAAAAGCTTTTCTCTATCTGCAATAGTTTTCATTCTACAGATCAAAAACACTATTTTTTGCCTTTAAGGGGCTGTAACCCATATAAGGGGTCATCTGACAACTTCGACCTTATAGAGACTTATGTAGAGCTAATTGAGCTGAACATTTAAGCAAGCAAAAGCTTGACCTCAAGGTCAAATTAATGCTAATTTTACATGCAAAGTGTGTCCGGGTCATAACTTTGTTATCCTTTGATATAGGGCTTTGATATTTAGCATGTTAATGTATCAGCATGAGGAGATGTGTCGTGTACCAGAAAGACCTTCATATGACCTTGACCTTTGATTCCAAGGTCAAATTAATTTTACATTAAAGTGTGTCAGGGTCATAATTTTTTTGTTCTTTGACATAGGGCTTTGATATTTGACATGGAGATGTATCATCATGAGGAGATGTTTTGTGTATCAGAATGACCTTCATATGACCTGACCTTCGACCTCAGGGTAAAATTAATGCTAATTTTACATGCAAAGTTAGTCAGGGTAATAACGTTTTTGTTTTTTGACATAGAGCTTTATTATTTGACATGTGGATGTATCACCATGAGACAATGTGTCGTGTACCAGAATGACCTTAATATGACCTTGACCTTTGACCTCAAGATCTTATTAATGCTAATTTTATATGTAAAACATGTCTGGTCCATAACTTTTTTGTTCTTTAACATAGGGCTTTAATATTTGACTTGTTAATGTATCACTCTGAGAAGATGTGTTGCGGACCAGAATGACCTTCATATGGACTTGACCTTTGACCTCATGATCAAAATAATGCTAATTTTACTATTTTATTAACATGATGGTGTGTCATCATGGGAACAATGTGTCACCACCTTAATGACCTTGACCTGTGACTTCAAGGTCAAATAAATGCTAATTTTACATGAAAAACCTTCCAGACCATTACTTATTTATCCTTTGACATAGGGCTTTAGAATGTAGATGTATCATTATTGAGCAGGGTTTTTTTTGTACAATGTATGTCTGTTACTTTGACCTCTTGACCTCAAGGTTGAACTTAAGTTATTTTTGGCAAATTTGCGAAGGGGAGACATCCGTTTTAGTGCGCTAAAACAGTTTTTCCTAGTTAGTATTTTGAAGCCAGCCAAAAAAGTTATGGGACAAAAAGGTTTTTTTTCAGTCTGTCCTTTGTTCGTCTGCCCATCAAACCTTAAGTTTACATTCGTTTTTCAGCGAATTCCTAGGAAACTGTAAGTGCAACGTTCAAGATTGTGTACATGAATTCAAAAGAGCACAACACATAAAACAACAGATAATAAAATTTCAAGTATGTTCCAAAACATGCATTTTTCTCTTAGACATTGTATTGCTGGGGGTTGTTTCTTTCGATTTTTTTTTCCTATTAACAAAAGAAGGAAAGAAAATTTAGCAAAGGATACTGGTAAAGGGGCCGCCAATTAACCTTGAAAGGATATATTCAAATAAAGTTGTAATTTGAAGTTTTGGCACAAGATATGATAGAACTTTGAAATCTGCTTTTTTAGAATATTTGATATTAATTAGAATTATTTGTCGTGAATTCTTACCAGTATAAAATGCCTAAGTGAATCCAAAAGCTATGATGAATACTAGTTGGTACATCTATTGCATTTCTAGGGGCGGATCCAGTGAGAGGCCCAATCTAGAAATTTCGAAAGGGGGCACTGACTGGCTTAAAGGGGGCTACTCTGGTCATGCTTCAATGTGTTCCTATTCAAAAGGGCGGCTGCACCCTGGGCCTCTCACTGGATCTTGTGCACTGATTTTTATTTTCTTGTGTTGGCTGACTGATGGGTTTTTATAGTCGTGACTATAGGCTAAAGAGCCGTCTTCACGTCGCTGCAGACCTATATATAGGTATAGTCACGACGTTAAACTTCCCAGTCAGCTAAAGAGCCTCTGCAGCGACTTTTTAAGACTCACTATGTGCCATGGGTCGTCCAGCCCATTACACACCACCGCCAGTGTTAGCTGCTCCAGAGTATCCTTTGTTATCGCTGGAGCAGGGCCCGTCTTCCACCACGGGGAGATACTGGTCCGAATTCTGGAAGACTTTAAGTTGGAGTGTCTGTCTTGTTTTTTTACTGCATTATTAAAAACTTTAAACAATTGGTAAAAATAAATATTAAATATTAAATAACTACTCCTTCTCTGTATAAAACAAACAACTGACCTTATTTTGCTCATCTTATATTTTAAGGTAAACAAGTGTAGTGTGCACATAAACCAAGATAACCCACTGCCCTAACAAAGGTACAAGGTCATCGAAATATAATGACATCTGTGATGAGATGTGTATGTTTATACATAATACCTAATTCATTAAAAGTGACGTAATTTTGGCAAATATCAAATGACTACAAACATATAAGGGAGAGTGAGTGAGTGAGTTGGTGTTTTACGCCCGTGCAAGGCTATATAGGTTATTTACATGCGATGAACATGAAAAAGATGATAAAATGAACATGAAATGATGATGATAAAAGAAATATGGGGGTGGGGTGGGAAACAAAGGACCGGTAAATTTTGAAGAACCACCGGAAAAGGGGAGAGGTGGGTAGGGGTGGAAATACTTGGCGGTCCACAAAGGGGTCTTTTACGTGCATGAAGCGTGGCACTCTCCACACACGTTGGCCCACTATGGTCGGCGGTCAGGGTTTCCGTATTATAGACCTGACAACCCCCGCGGACGGGCGGCCACCCTATTCAGCCACCTAGGGAACACACTTGGTCACTCTGTGGGCTGAGCACTGACCCGACGTCAGAATCCCAATACCCTCCCTTAGTCGCCTTTTACAACAAGCTAGGCTCTGCTGCGGGCCTATTCGCCACCCGGACCCCGCACGGGACAATTCTAAGGGAGCGACCATTTAAATTTAATGTGGGGCGAAGGCTTTGATGGAATTTGAAATAAAAAGACAGGATAGAAGAAACCAAGAAATAACAAGAGGCTCACAGGAGCCTAAATCGCTCACCTGGTCTTGATGTCAACCCTATATTTTGTAGAGCTAAATGAGCTGAACATTTAAGCAAGCAACAGCTTTTCTCTATCTGCTATAGTTTTCATTCTAAAGGCCAAAAACATGAAAAAGGTTATTTTTAGGGGCTGTAACCCCTATTAAGGGTCATCTGACAACTTAGACCCTATGGAGACTTTTGTAGAGCTAAATGAACTGAACATTTAAGCAAGCAACAGCTTTTCTATATCTGCTATAGTTTTCATTCTAAAGGCCAAAAACATGAAAAAGGTTATTTTAGGGGCTAAAACCCCTATTAAGGGTCATCTGACAACTTCAACCCTATGGAGACTTTTGTACGGCTAAATTAGCTGAACATTTAAGCAAGCAACAGCTTCTCTCTATCTGCAATAGTTTTCATTCAATAGGCCAAAAACATGAAAAAACATTATTTCAGGAGCTGTAAACCCTATAAGGGGTCATCTGACAACTTCGACCCTATGGAGACTTTTGTAGAGCTAAATGAGCTGAACATTTAAGCAAGCAACAGCTTTTCTCTATCTGCAATAGTTTTCTTTCTATAGGCCAAAAACATGAAAAAACATCATTTCAGGGGCTGTAACCCCTATAAGGGGTCATCTGACAACTTCGACCCTATGGAGACTTTTGTAGAGCTAAATGAGCTGAACATTTAAGCAAGCAACAGCTTTTCTCTATCTGCAATAGTTTTCATACTATAGGGCAAAAACATGAAATAACGCTATTTTTCACCTTTAAGGTGCTGAAACCCCTATAAGGGGTCATCTGACAACTTGTACCAAATGGAGACTTTCGTAGAGCTTTTAATGCTGAAACTAAATAAGCTGAACATTTAAGCAAGCAACAGCTTTTTCTCTTTCAGCAATAGTTTTCATTAAATAAACCAATGAATGCTTTTGTTGAGCTAAATGAGCTGAACATTTAAGCAAGCAACAGCTTTTCTCTATCTGCAATAGTTTTCATTCTACAGGCCAAAAACACTATTTTTCGCCTTTAAGGGGCTGTAACCCCAATAAAAGGTCATCAGACAACTTCAACCCTTTAGAGACTTTTGTAGAGCTAATTAAGCTGAACATTTAAGCAAGCAAAAGCTTTTTTGACATTTGGATACCCCATTGGTACCTCTGCTTCTCTCTATCTGCAATAGTTTTCATTCAACAGGTCAAAAACACTCTTTTTCGCCTTTAAGGGGATGTAACCCCTATAAGGGGTCATCTGACAACTTCGACCTTATGGAGACTTATGTAGAGCTAATTGAGCTGAACATTTAAGCAAGCAAAAGCTTTTCTCTATCTGCAATAGTTTTCATTCTACAGACCAAATACACGAATTTTTGCCTTTAAGGGGCTGTAACCCCTATAAGGGGTCATCTGACAACTTCGACCCTATGGACACTTTTGTAGAGCTAATTGAGCTGAACATTTAAGCAAGCAAAAGCTTTTCTCTATCTGCAATAGTTTTCATTCTACAGATCAAAAACACTATTTTTTGCCTTTAAGGGGCTGTAACCCATATAAGGGGTCATCTGACAACTTCGACCTTATAGAGACTTATGTAGAGCTAATTGAGCTGAACATTTAAGCAAGCAAAAGCTTTTCTCTATCTGCAATAATTTTCATTCTATTGGCCAAAAACACTATTTTTCACCTTTAAGGGGCTGTAACCCCTAAAAGGGGTCATCTGAAAACTTCGACCTTATGGAGACTTTTGTAGAGCTAATTGAGCTGAACATTTAAGCAAGCAACAGCTTTTCTCTATCTGCAATAGTTCCCATTCTACAGACCAAAAACACGAATTTTTGCCTTTAAGGGGCTGTAACCCCTATAAGGGGTCATCTGACAACTTCGACCCTATGGACACTTTAATAGAGCTAATTGAGCTGAACATTTAAGCAAGCAACAACTTTTTTCTATCTGTATTAGTTTTTATTTTAGAAACCCAAAACATGAAAAAATGCTATTTTTCACCTTTAAAGGGTAGTAACTCCTATAAGGGGTCATCTGACAACTTCGACTCAATGAAGACTTTTGTAGTGCTTTTGATGCTGTAGCAGTAATGTGGCATCAGATTTCATCTGTCTTTTATACTTTTTGATTTACAAGCCGAAAACAGTAGTCTGACCCCCCTGGTCTATTTTTAGTAACAGTGGCCATGTTTTTTGATCGATCAAAAATCGAAACACAAGATTGGTGCAGGACACCCTAAGGATCAATCATACTAAGTTTCATTGAATTCTGTTCAGTAGTTTCAGAGGAGAAGATTTTTGAAAAATTGTTAACGGACGACGACGACGACGACGACGGACGCCAAGTGATGGTAATAGCTCACCTGGACCTTTGGTCCAGGTGAGCTAAAAAGGCATGACAGCTGCCAAAATAACCTCAAAGGAGAAAGTGCACTTTTGCGCCTGAATCATCACTTTTGTCCTACAGCGTTTCCAAATTTGTTGGAATAAAGTTAATAACAAAACTGGTATATAATCAATCGCGCTTATGGTTCATCAGGACAGTTTGAACTTTTTAAAAGAAAATCTTAGTATATGTTCATTATCAGGACAAATAAAGTATAGTAGGACCTAGATATGGACACACCTTATTACAATGACGCATTTATATAGTTGAAAATACCAGGTTTTTTTACGGTATGAATTTTTGGCGTTCAAATAGAAAATAATGAGATGTTGGATAAGTGTACGCGACACAGCCGACAATCAAGCGTCAATTCAGATAAACCACAATGGACAACCGCCAGCAGCCTTCAACGAGTCCAGTAGGTGCTGCTTGCGATTTTGCATTTGGCCCATGGTCTAAATAAAATGTATAACAAGGAACAGAAAGCATCAAAATGACAAGTACAAACGAAAGCTTTGTCAAAGATTCCTGGCTTAGGACAGGCACATATGATATGTGGCGGGGTTCAACTATTTTTTTTTTGGAGGGGGGGCCCAACCTTTCTTTCCAAGTCAAGAAGGGGAGGACGATCTAGGCTTATGAGTTGTAATGGAAAACTCTTTCCAAGTCAAGAAGGGGAGGACGATCTAGGCTCATGAGTTATAATGGAAAACTCTTATGCACAGCCATTATTTAAAACTGTTGACTTTTGAAATAACATAAAATCATTAAATTAAGTTTTATAAACAAAAGTGTATATGTGTAGACCTGTTAATTCTTGTTTATTTGAAAAACTCTATCACCAAACATACGATAAATATTGCTATAAATAATTTTTGTAATAACTCCGTTTATACATTGCATCAAACACAACGAGTATGTCTTTAAAGCACCAATTACAAAAATGGTATAAAACAAATTTTATCTAAAGTTTCTGAATTCTTTCGCTCCATTTGGAGTCATGCTTAGTCGTGATTGGGTCCCTGATTTCACATAACCGCCTAAATGATCGTTTTGTGGACGTCTCTGACGGCTTCACGAAGCCACTGTGCTCCTTGTGAGTCTGTGAATTATATTATTAAGTTCTCGCTTGCTGACAAGCTTCCACATATTTTGATATGGCTTGCTGAGTTCGGGAAAGTTGTGGTCCATATATGGCTGCTTATAGAATGACGACATAGTTCCAAAGTGATGAGATATGTATCGGTTTGGTGACGGGCTTTCGTAGAACGATAAATGATCATGATCTGGTGAGCTTGAGTTTAAACTCTCGTCTGACCAAACTCTGATATAAGAAATTTTATAAAATACTTCTGCCTCTTGAAAAATAGGATGAGCGAGTTCGGGCATTTTAACCCACTGCATTAGATCATTAGATACTACAGTAATCTTTCACGTACGAGGATCGTGACATTTTTGCCAACACGATGTACCACTATTGTTTGCGATTAGGTTTTCTCATTATCGTCTGACAATTCCCACTTAATATGATCTTTGATTTACGGTGTGTGAAAGGGGAACGTGTAGCTGTAGAGGTCGAATTGAGCCATTACTTTTCGAAGTGAAAATTTGATTTTAATGCTCTTGAAGTACACCATCCTAAAAAAAACAGGGGTTCGCTTACCCATTCCATCTTCGGAAAAACAGGGTTTCTTCTATTGCATACTGATTCAATCGTAATGAATGAAGCGGGAGAAGAACCCCTGGGTTTCCGAGGATGTAATAAATGAGTAAGCAAAAGAAGAGCCCCTGGGTTTCAGAGGATGGAACTACACAAGTCATCTATTTTTTCCTCCCTTCTTAAGGACTAGCGTCGTTTCGTGAGAATATTCTCGTAGATAGTTTCAAAAGAAACACATAGTATGGTCATTTTGTATTCATATACCAAAATCAGATGGAATTTCTATCATTTCTAAAATGTACATTAGCACGCAGTTTAAATGATGATCACCATTCGCAAGCAACGGTTTTTTTTTCAGCATTGAAGATGCATTAGTTCTTTGGTTTTCATTTGGTATCTTAAAAAAAACAACTACAGATTGTGCTGTCATTTTAGACATAACTGTGTATAAACTCATACGTTACTACAAAAATTTAATTAAAAGAACAAATAGAAAGTAAATATCAAAAATCTGTCAAAGCCAAGAAGGGTCGGGTTTTGTTAAACAAAGGTAATAACAAAATTATCCAATTTTGAGGATCTATCTACAATGTCCAAGAGAAAAGACAAAACAAGGAAGACATTCTTGAGAAATTAAAGATCACAATGGTCCTGACGTTGTACAGGCATTTCAAAGGAAATTGCGGGTTCAACCAGGTTTTATGGCGCGCCAAAACTCCCCCTTAAAATTGCGAAACAGAATGGAGGTGAAAGCTGGGGTGACAGAACTTGTCCGTATCATGACTGAAAATCTTTTCGGCCACTGATCACAAGCATAAAAGCAACCAATTGCCGTCCTTTCATACAACATAAAGGTTATTTATAATGTTAAAGAATAGCAAAAATTAGTTAATGGTTAAAATTGAAAATACCGTAAAACGACAAATATGAGAAATGACGCTTGAACGATGCTGACTTGTCAAAACAATGGTACCATAATAACTGTAGTTAAATACTTGTACTCACATTTCTAACATTTCCGAAGATGTCATCTTTAGATTCGTTTATAAAACGACACAATAAAACACTTTCGATTGTAAATTAGTTGTATTTACATTCGTTCAATTATTGGTCTTTATAGACTAGCAATATATCTTCTCAAGTTTCGTTTTAAACATATTGAAAAATTCTGTAACCCAAGATCCCGTAATAAGTATATATATGACAAAGATATTGTTACGCCTATCATATTTTTATTCTTTTGACTTCTATTGAAACTTTATGGGCCTATCCTTTCACCACGTTTTAAATAAACAATACATGGGTATTAATTTCGTGCTAATCTGATCAAGGGTTCATTGTAAATATGAAATTCATATCCAAATATTTTTATTTAATAATCCCATTATATAAAAGATAATCTTTTGTTTTTAAACATGTTGTTTTATTTCATAAAGGATTTTTGAACTGCTTGCAATTTATTTTTTGGCTTGAAATGAATGGACGGATGAAATTCGAACTGGTCGTGAAAATATTGAGAAGGCACATTTTTTTTAAAGTACATTTTTGCATCAAAAACGTTAACTAATACTCTGAAATCAAATTAAAAAAGTAAACGATAAGTGATTTTCTCTATTAAATTGTTCTTTAAAGGTAATGAAAGATAGAAATCTTTGCACCAAGTTTCATTAAAATGCTGCTGATGAAATTTATCCTCGAATTAATAGTCGTAATGGCATCTGCCTTAATGTTTTAACCACTATCTAAATTTATGTAAATTCTAAAACCTAAGGTTCAACTTCCTCCATCGTAGTTTTACCCTTTAGCTATATATATTGGGATTTCATTTGGTTTTATGCATTTTGAATATATTTTGAATTTTGGATTTCCTTTATTTGGAATGCTGATGAGGAATAATTTTCTGAAATGGCCATACAGCTCATAAAGTTAATTGCAGTGTGTTGTGGTCTCAGGTTCATTTACTCCATATCCTTTCTTAAATTATTTACGTTTGTCGTCTTGACTGTATATTAAGAAAATAATAATAAAATACCAACAACACAATCTCACGAAATATATATTAGTGTTTGGCTGGTTGTTGTACTGAGACGATCACCTTAGTATCTATCCCTTTTATGTCTTCACAACGGCGTTGTGTTATGTGTTACTACCCGTAACCGGACCCTAAGATCGCAATGGAAGAGGGAGCTTTGGCGCGCCATAAAACCTGGTTTGACCCATCATTTCTTTTGGAATTTCTGTACCAAGTCAGTAACTCGAATGATACAAGCCCTATCCGTCTTCGCATACTTCGGTGGGACAGTAATGTAGCGACTGAAAGGAGCGAAATATAACGACTGTTTTATTCGGGTTACCAAGTCAGTGGTGTCAATCATAAGTGGATTTCCAGAATGTCTTCCTTTTATTTCCTTTTTCTTATGGACAATTGGGATTGATCCTCCAAGTTCGATAATTATGTTATTACCTTTATCAGGTAAAACACAGTACCAATATATTATATTATTAACAGAATTGTAATGATCAATGTTGGAGGAAGTTAAAAAGATTTCTGGTAAAGGACTTTGATGCGATTTATCAGCGTTAATTCAAGAGTGAACTATTGCAATCACTTATAGCGTTCGTCGTATGTCCGTTCAACTTTTCAATAATATTCTTCTCTGAAACAACTTGACCAAAATGCAACTAAACTAAGTACATGTAGTTCCTTTTTTGTCCTTTTCAGAAGCAAAGAGGCACCAATGGGGCATTCGTCAAACGTCCGAAAGTGCAACGACGAAAGAACATCACGAAGAACACTAAACACAAAACCAACCGAACGGAAATCAACAACGCGAACTCAAGTCAGAACTTTTTTTGTTTGGATTTTTGAATCGTAAAAACCAGAATGGAAGATGTATGTCACCTGTATTTTTCAAATCAGTAGATGAGTTACGGCTATAAAGTTCAGATCGACGTAATGTTAATTTTTGTGCCCTGGTGCAGGCAAGACGAAGCACAGCGAAGCAGCGCTAAGCATGTGGGTAAAAGTCCATTTAAGAGCACTCAAACCCAGAACGACAGAGATATGCGTTTTAGTTGGTATGAAATAATAGGGTGTGTATCATATCGATATCACACTGCATGCTGAGGTCGTCAGGCGATAATGCGAAATTAAACCTAATCGCAAATAATATTGGTACATCGTGTTGGCAAAAAAAATGTCACGACCCTCGTACGTGAAAGATCGCTGTTGTATCTAATGATCTAATGCAGTGGGTTAAAAAGCCCGAACTCAATCATCCTATTTTTCAAGAGTCAGAACTTTATTCCGTCGATTGGTCTTGTTGCAGGTTCGTTGCCCTGAAATAGCCGCATTTGTGCTGCTTGCGAGTAAAGCAACAACTAAGTAACGTTAATGTGGTGGTCGAGTGACGAGGATTAGCAAAACCGATATGAATCAATAGGGTGGCTATCATTGTTAGAGAAAGTTGAAATTTTTGTAGAGAAGAAAGTTGATGAAGTTAATAAAATTTAGACCTGGGTCATACCTGAAAGGTTTTATTTTTGCTTTTTTTTTTTTTTTTTTTTTTTTTTTTTTTTTTTTAATTTATTTTTTATTGTTTTAGTATAACTGTATTGCTGAGCACCATGTGGAAAAATGAAAAGTTACTCGCACGTTAAAGAACTTTGCTACAGGTTTCAATGTGAGACGGACCCTGCAGTAGGCTGAATTGTCTATCTATCTCACAACTTTTTAAGTAGCAGTCAAAACTCGTTTTCCACGAAAATGTACAACCAAATGTACCACTATGCCTTTTCAGTTCTGTTGACTTCAATACTGACGGCAATAATATCCGACCTCCAGAAATATTACGATTGTTGTTATTCTAGAAATGGTGTCAATCATATATTTGGATTCTGAAGAATTCGAAAGAACTGAAAGAGATTCTTAACTCTAAATCAGTTTCATCTTGCAACAGTTTCAAAACTCGATTTCTCAACGCTTAACACTTTAACACTTCTTTTCCACATTAACAACTGAAATTGCGATTGGCACAAATGATTAAACACAGCTTTTTCAAAAATAATGGACAACACAGGTACAGATATCTGGTATTCGATTATACTTAGACTTGCTTTGTCATCAACGAGTCTATGAAAAGGAACAAATCTACAGAAGACCAAATAATCGACATGCTCAACTTTCTTATAGACAACATATTTGTTCAGTTTAGTCGACGTGTTTTTCATCAAACAATAGGCATTCCAATGGGCACTGATTGTACACCTTTGCTTTCTGATTTGTTTCTTCATTCAAATGGAGCAAACTTCTTACAATGACTTATAGACACACACAAAAATCGTAGAATGGCTCTCTTTTTTAACATCACTTTCCGTTATATTGAAGATGTCCTTTTATTAAACAATAGTCGTTTTGGTGACTTTCTCCATCTTACTAGTGTATATCCTCAGTAATTTGAGATAAAGACCACAACGGCTACTAGAAAGTCTGCTTCATATTTAAATCTACATTTCGAAACAGACTCTTGTCAATTCTGGTTTTTCTGAACTGTCGCTTGATTGTGGGCCGTGTCGCGTACACTTATTCCACATCTCATTATTTTCTATCTCAAGGAAAACTTTCAACAAAGCTCTATGACAAACGTCATGAATTCAACTTTCCAATTGTCAACTTTCCCTTCTTGTGACGCAACATTCCGTCCACTCTAGATTATGGAGTTTACGTATCACAATTGATTCGTTATTCCAGAGCTTGCGGGACTTACATCGATTTTTTGTCTGAAACAACAAAAATTGCTTACGCAGGGTTATGTTACTACTCGGTTGCTGTTTTCACTCAAGAAATGTTACGAAGACATCATGCACTCATAGACAAATACTGGATTTAAATCTCTCAGATGAGTGCGCCAGATGTTTGTTTGTCATAGGGTTTGTTATGTCTTCCTATACCTGATTTGACACACAGAATTGATCATTGACGGTGCGACGGGTGTGCTGTAGCAAGCAAGAACTTCTTATTGTTTCAGAGTTCACTCGTTACGACTTGAGTTCATGTTGTTGATTGCTATTCAGGTGTTTTTGTATTTCCGTGTTTTATGTTGTCTGTTTTTTCTTCCTGTTCTCGTTTGGTGTTAACTGGTTTTGTCTCTGTCCTTTCGGACTTTTGACATTCACATGTCCCATTGGTATCTCTGCTTCTTACCATAAAGGCATTAAGTGACCATGTGACTTTCTTCTCACTTTTTCATCACTTCATTTTCATTTTATTACCCCTTTAATATTCATCATGCTGAAATATCCTTATTCGCTTTTGAATAAAAAAAATACTATCAAAGAGCCTCAAGTATTACGAGGCACAAAAATCCACAACTCTGTATTTCAAACAATGAGACACGTTTTGACTAAGTCACTAATGCTGGAAATTACCAGTATTAGTTAAATAGGCCCACAGCAGAGCCTAGCTTGGCGACTGGTCTTGGGGTTCTTATATCGGGTTGATGCTCAATCATCAGATCGACCAGAGTGTGTACCATTAGTGGCTAAATAGGTGGCTGTCGACCGCGGGGTTGTCAATTCTATATTACGGACAGCCTTGCCAAAGAGCATAGTGAAGGGGGCGGACAGGGGGTATGGGGGTTGAGGAGACGGAGAGCGGAGAGCGGGTGTAGAAGGGGCGGTGAGCAGGGTAGAGGGGGCGGGGAGCGGGGGTTGAGGGGAGCGGAGCGGGGTAAGAGAACCCCCCTGTCCATCTGCATAGTGGGTCAACGTGGGTGGAAAGTTCTACGCTTTATACATGTAAAGGAAGTAATGTATCCCATAGGCTTAATTTTCCGCCCTTACACTCTTCTCCCCCTTTTGAAATTTCAGTGGTCTATTTGCTGTGGTTTCCACACTGCTCCTTTGTTTCTTATCCTACTCATATATATCTGATCATCATTTCATGTTCATTTTCCTACCTCTTCGTGTGCATCGCCCTTATATAAACTTTGCAGTGTTGATAGGGAGTAAAACAACAAATCACTGTAAAAAGTATTTTTATTAATACGTACATGTATGTATTTAAATCTTAAGCGATTTCACCGATGACAATAAACATGAATAACAAAATTCATCTTGATATAAACAATGAATGTGCTGTTAGTTCAATTATGTTATCATATTTGCACTGAAAACAAATACTTGAAATGTTAATTTAGAACTTAAAACAAAAACACAAACGAATTTTCTCTTTCTATAGTTCCATTTGGGTGTTAGTTTGTAAATTTCACCTCTTTTAGCTTTAAAATCACAAGTTTGACCCTGAAAACAGTTAAATTGTATTGGATGTAAGGGGTCGCCTTGTCAGAGCGCTACGTTTGTAATTTATTGGAACGGTTGGTGGCGCAGACTGAATTCTTCTCCGGCTCTGTACACTGGCGGAAGTAGGCGCTGGGTTTGTAGTAAGTCTTTTGGTTATTTTTACCAGTTCTTCTTTTGAGGCTAGCCGCCATGTTCCTGGGTAATGTTTCATTAATTCCGGGTAATGTTTTGTCATGTATGGTTTGTCTTTGAATTCTTCCAATCTTTGTTTGCTCTGGGCCTCGTACAATCTTCTCTCTTTTGACCATAAAACTGACCGTCTGCAGCTTGCCGTGGTAGGTCGCCAAACCGCATACTCCACAGCTACAAAACTCCTTTCGTGCAGAGGTATTCCGAATACGCTTTTTCGAATTTCATCTTCGCTAACTTTTGCCTAAAAAGTTATTATAATTAGTTGTTAATACTCATGATTCTAGTAGTTAATGATTAAACCGTACTAATTTTATGCTTGGGTTCTAGTGCTGCTGATGAGGAATAATTTCCGAAATGGCCATACAGCTCATAAAAAATAATTGCAGTTGGAGTTAACATATGTGTTGTGGTCTCATGTTCATTTAGTTCATGTCCTTTCATGAATTAACATTAACTTACGACTACTGGTAGTATTTTTTATATGACATGGAAATGTATGGATTGTTAATGTGTGTTTACTAGTATGCTCCATGTTTTAGCTTAAATATCCACGTAAACTATAGAAAGGTTCATTCAACTTTGTGTTTTATATTTAAGTTTTGTTCAAAAATATGAGTCATTTCTAACATTCAAAATGAACATAGTAAACAAATGAGGAACCTCTGTCTCTTATAGGAGTACAGACATGACAGATGTTAATTGGTTTCCTATATTGAATTTGACCCAATTAAATCAATACGTTTTGCAACAAACAGGAACTGCTAATCTTTAATCTGGAGCACTTGATTTAACAATATGACTCTCATTTTGACTTGAATTCCCTTTCATTTTGCTGTTTTCTCCATTCGTCGTATTGTCTTAATAATCTACCAGTTTTGTTCTGAATCTTTTTGAATTAAAGTTACGAACTTTTATGTTTAATTTCAAATCCTTTCGATATCTATATGTACCTCTTTGATTTCAGCTTCATCCAAAAGTGCTGTTGGGAAATGGTATTTTATAGACTGGCGTCTGGCTATGGCGTCGGCGTCTGCATTCCTGTAATCGAAACTTTGGTTCCTTGTCCGTCTCGTCTGTCCAGGAAATGTATCGAAAGAAATGGATAATTGGCGTTGAACAACATCACCCGTCATTTTTATGGCATCGCTTCAGCTATACCATACAAACTAAAAGATCGAAAAAATCTAAAGAGGAAAAGTTTTATTTAAAAATCTTACAATTGTACAACATGTAAACATGTTTTGAATGCAAGCGGGTTTTGTAAGACTTTTATTAAACAAAAGGAGCGAGACAGTTGTACTTTAATAATGCTTTCTTGATGCTTTGTTTTGTTTATTTAATTTTCCCTTATGTTACCGAATTCGTGGTGCTTGGGAGTCAAGCAATAACTAACTAACTAACTGTTGTTGTTTTTTTCTGAGAAAAGAAGAATATAATTATGTTACATTTATTGAGCTCTAAATCACAATTACAGCAAATTTTCAAGCAGTAATTTTTACCACGCCTGACGCATATTTCGTCTAATCAACACTCAACAGATGCGCTCTTCCCAAAGATTGAAAATGCCAAGCACTATATGAATATGCAGAGCATAACAATAAAACTAAAAAAGCCAAACTAGGGAACCAAAATGTGACTATGATCAATCTATATACTTAAGGACCTTAAGGTTTTATCAATTATAAAATTTAAACGCATTGTTTCATAGCTTTGGTGTGATCTTCAACACAGAAGTGTTGAGGCCGAAGCGGGCTTACCCCGGGGATTATAAAAACTTCAACAGCATCCCTAACCATGACGGATGTTAAAAATCACAAATGGATTCCTTTGATATATCCTCTAGAGTCAGAGATTAAGGAAACCACCGAATCCAATTGCTTCACATCATTCTTGGATTTGCATCTCGAATATGACAAGGATGATCATCTCAGTACAAAAAATTACGATAAAAGAGACTTTAATTTTCAAATTAATAATTTCCCTTACCTTGAAAGCAACATATCTTCTTAGCCTGCTTACGGTGTTTATATTTCACAACTCATTCGATATGCCAGGGCTTGTACATTTTTTTATGATTTTTTTATATGACACTGATATCTTTGTGACCGACTCTTAGACCGAGGTTACAAGAAAACACGTCTCATACGGTCCCTCAAAAAATTCAAGGCTTCCTTCGTTATCAGCCACTGGTGGAAAAATTCAAAATTAAGTTGAACTAACGTATTGGTTACTAGTGATTGTTTTGATAATTGTTTTTGCTGATTGTTGTACTGAGATGATCATCTTATAATCCCTATTATGTCTTCACAACCGTGTTGAGTTGTGTGTTACTATCGGTCCATAAGATCGCAATGGAAGAGGGAGGTTTGGCGCGCCATAAAACCTGGTTTATCCACCATTTCATTTGAAATATCTGTACCAAGTCAGGATTGCAATCTATAACGATTGCGGTGTGTCTTCCATGTTTTGTCTTTTTTCTTTATTTACAGACAATAAATATTACCACTCCTTATGCGCGTGTTATCTATTCAAGACTCATCAGAGGCGCTCTTTCCAAAGATTGAAAATACCAAAAACTATATGAATATACTCCGTAACATGCAAATCATAACAAAAATTACAACAAGAACTTCAAATGTATTTTTATTATATTTCAAAGCATGTAGATACTTTAAGGTTGAACAAATTGAATGTTGATTAAACGTCACATGGAACATGAGATTTATTGCAACATAAATCAGTAAAAAAACTGACTCGCATCAGCTGTAGGCATAAATCCCATCTTAAAACATACAAAAATATATAAATGGCTTTTGACTTACCAGTAAAGATGATAGCAATTTTATACCAAATTTACATTTCATGCATGATTTTTAAAAAACTTCGTAGTATAAAATTTGGAGCACTTATAAAATGATATAAAATCTAAAACAAAAGACACTAGATGATTTAAATTGATAACATTCAACATTTCTGATATCAATACTTTAATTACAAATTTTAAAGGATGGCATCGCGACTAATATTTTAAATGAAATAATATCTGGGTATAGATATTAAATCAGAACAAAAAGATTATCACGATTAAAAGCTCCACAATTAAAAAACGCCATGAACGTCATGCCGTGATACGCTGGTTCAACTAATGTCAAGGTCAAAGGTCATGCCGACAGGATGATGCAGAATAATTTATGCATATTTTTGAAACGTCATATTATATTTCTAGACGGATCGAGAGGCTTCAAGGTTCACTGAATCACCCTTAAATTTCAAAGCTTCAAAATTATTGTACAGGCTATGGTGAAATTTGAAATAACAAGAGGCTCCCAGGAGCCTGAATCGCTCACCTGGTCTTAATGTCAACCCTTTAAAGACTTTTGTATAGCTAAATGAGCTGAATGTTTAAGCAATAAAAAGCTTTTCTCTATCTGCAATAGTTTTCATTCCAAAGCAAAAAACACTATTTTTCACCTTTAAAGGGCCATAACCCCTTAAAGGGGTCATCTGACAAATTCGATCCTAAAAAGACTTTTGTAGAGCTAATTAAGCTGAACATTTAAGAAAGCAACATCTTTTCTCTATCTGCAAAAATTTTCTTTATTTAGGCCAAAAACACTATTTTTTGCCTTTAAGGGGCTGTAACCCCTATAGGGGGTCATCTGACAACTTCGACCATATGGCCTGGAGACTTGTGTAGAGCTAAATGAGCTGAACATTTAAGCCAGCAACAGCTTTTCTCTATCTGCAATAGTTTTCATTCTATAGGCCAAAAACTCTATTTTTTGCCTTTAAGGGGCCATAACCCCTATAAGGGGTCATCTGACAACTTTGACCCTATGGAGACTTTTGTAGAGCTAAATGAGCTGAACATTGAATCAAGCAACAGCTTTTCTCTATCTGCAATAGTTTTCATTCTATAGGCCAAAAACACTATTTTTTGCCTTTAAGGGGCCGTAACCCTTATAAGGGGTCATCTGACTACTACGACCCTGTGGAGGCTTGTGTAGAGCTAAACGAGCTGAACATTTAAGCAA
This sequence comes from Arcuatula senhousia, assembly GCA_963971305.1. Lineage (NCBI taxonomy): Eukaryota > Metazoa > Mollusca > Bivalvia > Mytilida > Mytilidae > Arcuatula > Arcuatula senhousia. The sequence continues at coordinate 15,780,549 of OZ020311.1, read as the reverse complement.
GCAACAGCTTTTCTCTATCTGCAATAGTTTTCATTCTATAGGCCAAAAACTCTATTTTTTGGCTTTAAGGGGCCGTAACCCCTATAAGGGGTCATCTGACAACTTTGACCTAATGGAGACTTTTGTAGAGCTAAATGAGCTGAACATTTAAGCAAGCAACAGCTTCTCTCTATCTGCAATAGTTTTCATTCCATAGGCCAAAAACATGAAAAAATGCTATTTTTCACCTTTAAGGGGCCGTAACTCCCATAAGGGGTCATCTGACAACTTCGGCTCAATGGAGACTTTTGTAGAGTTTTTGATGCTGAAGCAGCAGCGTGGCATCAGATTTCATCTATCTCTTATACTTTTTGATTTACAAGCCAAAAACAGTAGTAGTCTTACCCCCCTCGTCTATTTTTAGCAACGGCGGCCATGTTTTTCGACGAATCAAAAATCCCCACATCAGTTCTGTGGGGGATACCCTAAAGTACCACCAGACCAAATTTGGTTTGAAACTGTGCAGCCGTTTCAGAGGAGAAGAAGTTTGAAGAAAAGTTAACGACGATGGACGACGACGGACGACGACGGACGACGACGACGGACGCCAAGTGATGGCAATAGCTGACATGGCCTTTGGCCAGGTGAGCTAAAAAGGCAGGGTGGCAAAAATCCAGAAATAAAAAGGCAGGACAGTGCTTCGAATAAAAATACAAGAGGCTGCCAGGAGCCTGAACCGCTCACCTGGTCTTGCTGTCAACACTATGAAAACTTTTTTATAGCTAAATGAGCTGAATGTTTAAGCAAGAAAAAACTTTTCTCTATATCTGCAATAGTTTTCATTCTATAGGCCAAAAACACTATTTTTAAACTTTTAAGGGGCTGTAACCCCTATAAGGATACATCTGACAACTTCAACCTTATGGAGACTTTTGTAGAGCTAAATGGGCTGAACATTTAAGCTAGCACCAGCTTTTCTCTATCTGCAACAGTTTTCATTCTATAGGCCAACAACACTTTTTTTCACCTTAAAGGGACTGTAACCCCTATTAGGGGTCATCTGACAACTTTGACCTTAAGGAGACTTTTGTAGAGCTAAATGGGCTGAATATTTAAGCAAGCACCAGCTTTTCTCTATCTGCAGCAGTTTTCATTCTATAGGCAAAAAACACCTTTTTTCATCTTAAAGGGGCTGTAATCCCTATAAGGGGGTCATCTGACAACTTTGACATTAAGGAGACTTTTGTAGAGCTAAATGAGCTTAACATTTAAGCAAGCAACAGCTTTTCTTTATCTGCAATAGTTTTCATTCTATAGGCCAAAAACATGAAAAAACGCTATTTTGCACCTTTAAAGGGCTGTAACCCCTAAAAGAGGTCATCTGACAACTTCGACCTTATGGAGACTTTTGTAGAGCTTAACGAGCTGAACATTTAAGCAAGCAACCGCTTTTCTCTATCTGCAATAGTTTTCATTCTATAGGCCAAAAACATGAAAAAACGCCGTTTTTCACCTTTAAGGGTCTGTAACCCCAATAAGGGGTCTTCTGACCACTTCGACCCAATGGTGATTTTTGGTAGAGCTTTTGATGCTGAAGAGCTTAAGATCCTTCGGATTTTTTCTATCTGTTATGGTTGCTGAGTTATAAGCGAATTTAAGTGATTTTACCCTATGTTCTATTTTAGTAACAGCGGCCATGTTTATTATCGAATCATTTTTTAATGAGAATCGTTTGTTGCCAACATGTCATATATCATTCCTGCAAAGTTTCAGTTAAATTGGTTCAGTGGTTTCAGAGAAGAAGATTGAAATTGTTAAAGGACGACAGACGACGGACGATGGACAACAGACGACGATGGACGCATAGAGATGGCATAAGCTCACATGGCCTTTGGTCAGGTGAGCTAAAAAGGCAGGATGGGATTTTTTCCTAAAAAAATGTAAAGTTGCTTTAAAAATAAAAAAAAATGCGCGTGCTAGCGCGCAAAAAAAAATCCAGGCTAGACTTTTCCGAAAATAAAAAGGCAGGACGAAGAAAATATCCATAGCCCCCCTTAAAATCAAATGGTTGCTCCCTACAAAATCCAGTTTTAACCCATAAAAAAATCGGTCTTCGCTCGTTAAACAGGAAGTAGGTAAGCGACAGACATGGAAATACATCCCACTATATATATGAGACCCCTACCTGAAGCTGTATACTAAAATCCAAAAGCCTGGAATTAAAAGTAGCTGAGAAATCTATTACGATTTTTTTTTCCATTTTTGACCCTTTAAAAAATCTAAGTCATCTCGTTTAACAGGGAGAAGGTAGTGACAGACCTGGAAACGCATACAACCATACAAGACCCCTGCCTGAAGCCGCATACCAAATATCAAAAGCCTAGGATTAATTATAGTAGCTGAGAAATATGTTTAAAAGATCATCCATGCAGAAAAATGTCACAGGCAGCATCTGTTTGAATCATGCATCTTGCTAAGCATCCTTAAGCGCACCTACCATAGAAGATAATGAGATGTGGAATAAGTGTACACGACACAACATACAATACAAACGGCAATTTAAAAAAATCTACAATGGAAAACAGCCAGCAGACTTCAATGTGACCAGTGGTCGCTGCTTGCTGTTTTTCAATTGGTCCTGGATTAAAAAAAAAATACATATGATTCAAGTCCAATCCTAACGTGCAATGAAAGACCCTCTTCTTCCATACAAATATGGTTGATGTTGCATTTGTCAGTAAGCGGAAATAGAATTTGTAAGTGGTCACCCATGCAGAAAAAGGAGGTTACAGCCAGCATCCAATGCATGCATTGTGCAAAGCATCACTTAATGCACCCACCATTAACAATATGGTTGATGTGGCACTTAGTCAGTAGTGAGAATGACGTTAAGCATTCTTCTGTTAGTGTCATGTGGAAAATGTAGCCAGAATCGGAAGCATGCATTGTGTTTAGCATCACTAGGTGCATCTACCATACCAATATGGTTGATTTTGCACGTCAGTAAGCAGGAATAGACTTTAACCATTCTTCTGCAAGGAGTCATTCATGCGGAAAGTGTTGGTGACAGCCAGAATCGGAAGCATGCATTGTGCTTAGCATCATTAGGTGCATCTACCATACCAATATGGTTGATGTTGCACGTCTGTAAGCAGGAATAGACTTTAACCATTCTTCTGCAAGGAGTCATTCATGCGGAAAATATAGGTCACAGCCAGCATCCTAAGCATGCATTGTGCTTAGCATCACTAGGTGCACCTACCATACCAATATAGATGATGTGGTACACAGGCATTTTGTCTTAACGTTAAATTAACGTTAAGCTCGATTAACACTAATTTAACGTTAATGTAACACTAATTTAATGTTAAATTAACGTTAAATTGTTTAATGTTAATTTAGTGTTAAACATTAACGTTAATTTAGTGTTAAACTTTTTAACGTTAATTTTGCTGTTGAGTAATGCGACGTCAAATGTTAAACTTTAACATCAAATTAACAATCGAAGCTCGATTAACACTTATTTAACGTTAATTTTTAACGTTAAATTAACGTTAGCAAAATTGCCTGTGTACATGACAGTAATTGTGATTGGACCTGAACCATTCTTCTGTAAGTGGATCTGGATGCTGACACTCAGGGTATCCTATATTAAAGACTCTTAACTTTTGTGAGGTGAGCTAAGGATTAACAGATGACAAAAGAAGACGGATGGACGACAGACGCATAATGATGACAAAAAGCTTATTTTGATCCTTTTGGTAAGGTGAGCTGAAAAGTCCAATTATTCCAACTGATTGATATCCAAGAGCACTTAAAAGTAAGATCTGCATTGTGAAAACTTATGGCCATGAACTCCCCTGAAGCCACTGAAACTTTTTCATCAACATCTTCATATGATGTACTTCCTCCATGTAAAGTTTATGCACCCAGCAGTTTCAAGAAGCAGCACATGCAAGGCATATGGATAGACAGGACAGAAGACAGTACCGTCAAATAATACAAGTTGGGCTATACAACTTTAAACCAATTAAAGTTTGTTTTTGCCTGCAGAAACGATGTCTCCCCCGTTTCCCCCCAAATTTCTAATTCCCAAAGGTTCATAAATCCCTTAAAAAATTTTAAAATCAAATTTTCCTGGTAATAAGCACTACAAAATATGGTCACCTTCCTACCTACCAAGTTTCGTTGAAACAGTTCAGTAGTTTCAAAAGACTACTGTGCTGACAAGGTGATAGTGAGGAATGTCACCAAGTACAAAGGGCCATTAGTCTCACAAAAATTTGAGAATCTAAATTTCCTGATAACACACACAACTACATATGGTGTCCTTCCTATAAAACAAGTTTTGTTAAATTCAGGTCAGTAGTTTCAGAGGATATGCACTGACAAGATGACAATGAGGATTTTTAGAAAATTTCAAAGTTCAAAGGGCCATAACTACCACAAAAATATAAGGATAAAAATTTCCTTGCACAACTACATATGGTGTCTTTCCTATATCCCAAGTTTTGTTGAATTCGGTTGAGTAGTTTTAGAGGTGTTGTGCTGACAAGATGACAATGAGGATTTTCAGCTCATTTCTAAGTACTAAGGACCATAACTTCCACAACAAGAGTTAACACTAAAGTATGTCTCGCCTGCCGGCACCATCAGAAACAATTATTCTTTCTTACTTCCACTATATTTTGAATTTACATGGATTTTCAGTTTCTGAGATCAAAAAATGTTTATAGAACTTGAACATTGCAAATATATGCAATAAAAATAATCAAAGTCACTCAACCGGTAAATCAAGGTCAAGGTCAAAAGATGAGGATGTAACTGTGCTAATCTACTACTGAAGCATATGCATACCAAGTTTCATCAACCTAGGACTTATAGTTCTTGAGATATGGAGGTGCTAGCAAAACTTTTCCATTGCTATTATATGTATTGAAAATTGTCAAAGTCACTCAACTGAGAAATCAAGGTCAAGGTCAAAAGATGGGGATGCAACTGTGCTAAGCTACTACTGGGGGATATGCATACCAAGTTTCATCAACCAAGGACCTATAGTTCTTGAGATATGGAGGTGCTCACAAAACTTTTCCATTGCTATTTTATGTATTGAAAATTGTCAAAGTCACTCAACCGGAAAATCAAGGTCAAGGTCAAAAGATGGGGATGCAACTGTGCTAAGCTACTACTGGGGCATATGCATACCAAGTTTCATCAACCTAGGACTTGTAGTTCTTGAGATATGGAGGTGCTCATAAAAGTTTTCCAAAAAGTTAACGCCGCCGCCGCTGCCGATAAAGTAACACCTATGTCCCGCTCTGCTTCGCAGGCGAGACAAAAATATAAGGATAAAAATTTCCTTGTAATATGCACAACAACATATGGTGTCTTTCCTATATCCCAAGTTTTGTTGAATTCGGTTGAGTAGTTTTAGAGGTGTTGTGCTGACAAGATGACAATGAGGACTTTCAGCTCATTTCTAAGTACTAAGGACCATAACTTCCACAAAAATATGAGGATCAAAATTTCCTGGTAACATGGGGCCTTCCTATATACCAAGTTTCATTGAATTTCGTTCAGTAGTTTCAGAGGAGTTGCGATGACAAACTTTGTGACAGATAGATGGAGGGACAGACAGAAAACAGACAGACAGGACAAAAACAATATGTCTGCCCACAAAAGTGGGGGGAGAAATAATGACTCATAAATGTTGATATTGTTTTATTGCACACATCACCAACAAACAGACTGAACACATACATTCTCTTGTTCCCATTTAAAAATAACTAGAGGCTCCCAGGAGCCTGAATCGCTCACCTGATCTCTTATGCCAGAGTTTGAATAAATTTCACAAACTTTCAAGTATACAAAGTTGCAAAACAATCCTTTCAGTGGTTTCAGAGAAGATATTTGGAAATCAGTTTAAATTAATAGAAAAAAAACAGTTAAAGGGCAATAACTACTGTAAGGACCTTTTGATGCTGAACAAAAAAATTTGCTTCCGATTTTTTTTATCTCTTATACTTTTTGAGTTATAAGCCAAAAACAATGGTTTGACCCCCCTGTTCTATTTTTAGCAACGGCGGCCATGTTGGTTGGTTGACATGTATATAATTCACAAACTTGGTAGAGGACATCCTAAAGATCATGTATACCAAGTATCAATGCAATCCCTTAGTGGTTTGAGAGAAGATTTTTGAAAATCAGTGTAAATTAATGAAAAACTAGATAATGTGTCTATGAGCCACAGGATGGCCCTCCCGTTCTTGAAATATCATTGACCCTAAGTGTGTATTACCTGGGATATGGAACTTTACCAAGAAATTGATCAAAAGTGTTCATGTGTAAAATATAGGTCGCTGTGACCTTATTTCTGGTGGGTGGTGCCATGTACCAAGACTCATCGAGTAGTGAAATATTATTGACCCCTAACATGTAGTATTCAAGATATGGACCTTAACCAAGAACTTAACCAAAGTCATTCATGCGTAAAATATGGGTCACAGTGACCTCATTTCTAATGGATGGTGTCACCTTACCCAAGACACATCTAGTGGTGAAATATCATTGACCCCCAACATCTAGTATCCAAGTTATGGACCCTAACCAAGAATTTAACCGAAGTCATTCATGCATAAAATATAGATCACAGTGACCTTATTTTTATTGGGTGGTGTCATGTTACCCAAGATACATCTAGTGGTGAAATACCATTGACCATCAACATGTAGTATCTGAGATATGGACCTTAACCAAGAACTAAACCAAAGTCATTCATGCGTAAAATATAGGTCACAGTGACCTAATTTCTAGTGGGTGGTGTCACATGACCTAAGACACATCTAGTAGTGAAATATCATTGACCCCCAACATCTAGTATCCAAGTTATGGACCTTAACCAAGAACTTAACCAAAGTCGTTCATGCATAAAATATAGGTCATAGTGACCTAATTTCTAGTGGGTGGTGTCACCTGACCTAAGACGCATCTAGTAGTGAAATATCATTGACCCCCAACATCTAGTATCCAAGTTATGGACCTTAACCAAGAACTTAACCGAAGTCGTTCATGCATAAAATATAGGTCACAGTGACCTAATTTCTAGTGGGTGGTGTAGCCCTACCCAAGACCCATCTGGTGGTGAAATATCATTGACCCACAACATCTAGTATCCGAGTAATGGACCTTAACCAAGAACTTAACCAAAGTGTTACGGACGGACGTACGGACGTACGGACGGACGGACGGACAAGGGTAAAACTATATGTCCGATCCACATACGTGGTCGGGCCATAAAAACAGTTAAAGGGGAATAACTCTTAAACGGCTGATGCGACAATTTAGACCCTGAAATCATTTTTGTAGATCTCAATGAGCTTAACAATTCTGCAATGCTAACTTTTCCTCTAGCTCTAACGGTTTTCAAGATATTGTCCAAAAACTGCAAAAATGGTCAAATTTGATGATTAAAGGGCAATAACTCCTATAAGGAGTTGTTTCACAACTTCGACTCAATGGAGAGATTTGTAGAGCTTTTGATGCTGAACAAGGAAGATTGCTTCGGATTTTCTCTATCTCTTATACTTTTCGAGTTATAAGCCAAAAACAATGGTCTGACCCCTCTGTTCTATTTTTAGCAACGGCGGCCATGTTGGTTTGTCGACATGTATATAATTCACAAACTTGGTAGAGGGCATCCTAAAGATCATGTATACCAAGTATCAATGCAATCCCTTCAGTAGTTTTAGAAAAGAAGATTTTTGAAAAGCAGTGTAAATTCATGGAAAAAACAGTTAAAGGGGAATAACTCTTAAACCGCTGATCTGACAATTTAGACCCTGAAATCATTTTTGTAGATCTCAATGAGCTTAACAATTCTGCAATGCTAACTTTTCCTCTAGCTCTAACGGTTTTTAAGATATAGTCCAAAAACTGCAAAAATGGTCAATTTTGATGATTAAAGGGCATTAACTCCTGTAAGGGGTCGTTTCACAACTTCGACTCAATGGAGAGATTCGTAGAGCTTTTGATGCTGTACAAGGAAGGTTGCTTCAGATTTTCTCTATCTTTTATACTCTTTGAGTTATAAGCCAAAAACAATGGTCTGACCCCCCTATTCTATTTTTAGCAACGGTGGCCATGTTGGTTGGTCAACATGTATATAATTCACAAACTTGGTAGAGGACATCCTAAAGATCATGTATACCAAGTATCAATGCAATCCCTTCAGTAGTTTTAGAGAAGAAGATTTTTGAAAAACAGTGTAAATTCATGGAAAAAAACAGTTAAAGGGGAATAACTCTTAAACGGCTGATCTGACAATTTAGACCCTGAAATCATTTTTGTAGATCTCAATGAGCTAAACAATTCTGCAATGCTAACTTTTCCTCTAGCTCTAACGGTTTTCAAGATATTGTCCAAAAACTGCAAAAATGGTCAAATTTGATGATTAAAGGGCAATAACTCCTATAAGGAGTTGTTTCACAACTTCGACTCAATGGAGAGATTCGTAGAGCTTTTGATGCTGTACAAGGAAGGTTGCTTCGGATTTTCTCTATCTCTTATACTTTTTGAGTTATAAGCCAAAAACAATGGTCTGACCCCCCTGTTCTATTTTTAGCAACGGCCGCCATCTTGGTTGATCCACATGTATATAATTCACAAACTTGGTAGAGGACATCCTAAAGATCATGTATACCAAGTATCAATGCAATCCCTTCAGTGGTTTCAGAGAAGAAGATCTTTGAAGAAAAGTTAACGGACGACGGACGACAGACGACGGACGGACGACGGACGCTTAACGATGACAATAGCTCACATGACCCTTCGGGTCAGGTGAGCTAAAAATCAAAAATTTACATCCATCTCTTTACAATATATTTCACAAATGACATGCATTCATACAACAGAATCCATATTTATTATTAAAATTAAACATTAGGGCAATTCCAGGAAAAATGTATCGAAGGTTCAGTAGGCAATTTTATGGGTGGTGGTCTGTATTGGTTAACATTGTGTACTAACCTGTTGAAACAAGGACTAAAATTTGGATGGTGGTCATTTTTTGATAAAAAATTGCAGTTTTCTGTTTAAAATAATCAATTCAATTTTATTGGTGGTTAAGTCTTAAATAAAATGCCTTCCAACCCCCATACATTTTTTTCTGGAATACCCATTATTAAAATCGTAACAAGTATATTGACATGAAATCAACATGTTAAGAACAACCTTAATTTTGTTTTTTAAACACATGTCCATGTATCAGGGAAAATAGGTCCTAATTATGTGAAAAATGCAAAAATATTTAAGTAGGCATCTACTATTATCAGAAATAAAAAGCCAAGTGTTCACAATTTTATCACTTATAACAAAAGGTCTATATTTGAAATGACAATAGGAAATAGCAGCCCCTTTTTATAAACTTTATTTGATTATAAATGAAAATCACTGAAGTACAACCTGAGTGAAGCCCCTTTTTAGTAAGGGCTATTCCATTATTAATTGGATGGGTGGGTGGGTGGAAGGCACTTTATATTTTTCAGATGGGTCATGGGGTAAAGTATGTTAACTTCCAATATTCATTATTGTAAATTTTATATAAATTTGTGGGGGTTGGTGGGGTCCAAAAAGTGCCTTCCAACCCCCACCCAACTTTTCATTTATAGAATAGCCCTAAGCCAAAAAGTCCTTTAAGCAAAAGATCTAACTCCATGTAGGTTGATTATAAAAAAAGATGACAACATTGAGAAATTCGTTGATAAATGCAAACTATGCTACAAATTTCTCCAAAAGACTTAAGATTTGAAAAATGTTTAAATAAAAGATCATAAAAACTGAAAGCCTGTGATATGCATAACAGAACAATAAGCATGTTCAGATATGGCACAATGAATTTTAGGCAAGTTCATTTGGCTTCTAAAAATGATATTTGCATATATAAATCATTAGTCTCCCCATCATCTTCTTCTGTAAGTGCTGGACTCAGGTTTGAGTATATTCACACTGTAATAGGACATAATAAAATAATACTTACATTTGTAGATTCTTGTCCTAGATTCTTGAAAATAAGGGCGGAGGGTGAATGTTATTTTTTAATTTCCCATTTTGAGGAGGGGTGAGATCCTAAAATTGTTAAGTTCAGTTACTGTTACTCGTTCAAGATCAAAAAATAAATACAATGTCATTAAATTCTTACTTTTTGTTAATACTTTATCTATATTATTGACTTACACAAAAAATAAATAAATGTACATATGTACTTTTTGGTTCATTTGTACCTGACAAAAAATATTTTATAAAAAAAAAAACTTTCAAAATTATTCTAAAATACTAATTTCTTCTAAATCATAAAATGTGTCTTTTAAGTCATGATGCATAATCAATGTACAACACTTTTGGTTCATACATAAATATAATTAAAATTGTTTTGACATCAAAATAACAATATATATTTATGCTTATGTGACAAAAAACATAAAAACAAAGTTTAACAACTTTACAGGCCCTAACTTTTAACATGAATACAAACTAATTACACATAAAATAAAGTAAGGAGACTGATAATTATAGTTTATATAACTAGAAACCCATCTAATTTGATTTTATTAATAGAATACACTAAACGTTAAAGGGCTGTTGCAAAACCAATGCTATAAATGGATCAAATGGCTTTTAATCTTCCTGAAATGCCATATCCAAGATAGCAAAACTTCTGTTAACAATGGTAACTAAGATTCTGATACAAGTTCTACACAAGTAAGAATATTTTTTTTCTCCATTTAAATGAAGGAATAACAGCCCATAGAAACACCAAAATAGTTTGATTTACACAACATTAACATCATAATTTCAATTCAATCAAAGAAATTTTCAGTAAAAGCAATGATCTTGAAAATTAAAATATCAGTATTACTAGTTTAAAGTAAATGGTTAATTCCAAGGCCGTCAGAAGAGGGGTCCATTTATTTGGACCACACCCCCTGAATTCTATTAACTATATTCATGATTGGTGTATTTAACTGCACCACATGTAATTCTTGTAATGTCCTAACTAACAATATTTGATTTTATTAAATGATTTCAAACATTTATTGACAATACCAAACAAAATGACAAAATAATGCTGCTAAAGACAATTTATGAGGTAAAAGAAGAACAACTCAAGGCAACTGATTTAACACAAAACATTATGTTGCATGCTATCAAAAAAAACAGACTTTTATTACTGTTTTAACTTAATTTAAAATGTATATTGAAGTAAACAAATGACACTAAGTTTTAATCATCTTCAGCATGATTAAGATGGTACATACACATGTACATAACAACAAAAAACATTGCATAAAAATGCTCTACTATTTGGTGAGATATCAAGAAGTTATATTTCAGAAAGTTTCTTTATAACTGTGTATAATATATAGAATGCCTTTAATTTCTATTTGGAATAAAAATTACCAAATATATATTTTTTTTAATACAGCGAAAACCTTATTTCAGGATATAATCTGATTAAAATGGTGGTAATTTCTCTTAAGGTGGGACGAAACCAAATTACATATCTCCAGACTTAAATGTAAATTGGCAGACATGCAAAAGAATAAAAAACAGCTTTATAGTTTGAAAACCAACTTGCTCTAACTGCCTGCTTTGAAGGACAGACATTTGATCTCTCATCCACCATAAGAATAATTTTGTTGCCACAGTACACAATAAACATATCATTATCTTGGTCTAATCTTCTCATAATGAAACAAGTTGCCCTTTTCCACATATGCTCCATCCACCACATCAAAGATCTGGCCCTTTATAAAATTAAACTGGTCTTTGACAAACTCATAGAAAGCTTGCTCCATTTTCCAGATATGAGAATTATGAATTTTTCTCACTGTCTCCGGTTTAGGTGGAACTTTATGAGATGTCTTTCTCAAATGAGACTTGTGTCCTACAAAAGAGAAAGAAACAAAATATTTTGTTAATATCATTACCAGATAAAAGTACCCCGGTACTGATAATACTCAAAGATGTCATTTTTTGGTTTATTTGACTTGAATGCTTCAATGACACAAGCAAAAGTAGTATCCTTAGAAACTAAAACTTTTATGGTCTGCTTGGCACACGCCTCTTACTAAGAATCCCTGGATCGTGAGTTCCAAAATCATTCCTGTTGAATAAAATAATGGAATCTATACCCTTGTCTTCAATGCTTTCTTTAAGCCTAACAAACTGACTAACAGGACATCTTATTAAATTTTAACTTTTCATGAAAAAAAAATAGTAAACATATGCTTTCATTGCTCTACTTATAACATAAATCTGCATTCTTTAGAAATCGATCAACTCACAATTAGTCAATTACAAAGTTTTTCTTCATTGTGGTCATAAGTTTTATTGCCCGAGGTCTTGAAAAGTTAAAATAGAATCATGACTTTTCATAATTCTGCATTTTTAAAATCTACTAAATTCTACTATTTTTGATAGATTTGATCTTTATTGTGTGTTATTTTGGTGCTTTGTTAAATATTAATAATAGGTTGACAGTCAGACCAGAATAATAAGTTTAACCGTACTACATTGTATATGTGTCCAGTCCTAAGTCAGGAATCTTTAATGAAGCCCAAGCTTGTACTCATCATCTAGTTGTTCTATGTCCAAACAGGGGTCTTTATTTGATAATCTTAGTACTGACTCCAAATCAATTCAATTGTAATTTTGATCTAAGGCCAACACTTCTGGTGACATTGAGCAGTTATGGCTGTTATCCATTGTGGTTTTCACAAAAGTCTTCCAAAGAAGTTTGGACTGACAGTTTTGGACTTAAAAAGTCCTAAGTTCACAGAGTCACTGGAGCATGAAAATGGGGTCAGGGTCACAAGGCAGGATTTTTAAATTGCTGCTGGTTATGAGGATTGTGTATGCATTTATTCCACATCCCATTATCTTCTAAAGTATCAAAACTCATTTTTTTGTGTATTCTTACCTTCATTAAATAGTGCAACAGAGCCTCTAAATAATCGAGGAATAGTAGCTTCCATGACTGCTATAAAGTCACCCAGCTGTTCTGTTACACCAACGACTAGATAGTTCTGTAGAACGTTAAACTTAGCTCTCTCTAGAGCCCAATTACTACCAGGCTCCCTGCAAATAATCAACACAACATAAAACATGATTATCTTAACAAAAAAGAAAAAAATGTCTGTACCGTTAACTAGAACATTTTTATGCGGTCTTTTTTGCAGTAGGACAACTGACTTTAAGTTGGCACTGTTATATGTTATTATTCATAGACTACAAGGGAAGACAAATTTATTTGTACAGTTTAATTTTGGCCCTAAGCAATGCCAATGCAAACATTGTGAAAACTAAAACTGATGTGAAAATTTTCCTGTTTACAGTGACAATAATATCTTGACATGCAAGCTTTAATTTTCATTCATGCAAATTGCAATTAAGGATTTATTTTTACCTCCATGAAACTAACTGCACATATGATAAATTAATAGAAAGCATGATTAGTTCTTTTAATATGAAGTCCAAGACAGGACACTTAGTTCTATATATTTTCCAGAGCACCTGAGTTCCCTCTCGTAAGAACTAGAGTTCGCGTTGTTAATATACTTTTAGTAGTTTCTTTGTTTCTGTGTTTTACATGTTGCCTGTTTTTTGTCCTGTTTTTGTTGGTGTTTACTGGTTTTGTCTCTGCCCTTTCAGACTTTTGACATTCAGATACCCCATTGGTACCTCTACTTCCTTTATCCTTTTGTTATTTTTCCAGGAACCCCCTTCTTAAAACACTACATCTCAAAATTCCTTGTTATATTTGATCATCAGAGTTTGACTGTATATGAAAACCTCTGTTCCCTAATTTTATTCACCTCGGGAATCTTAGAAACCTAATCAATTATACAATACATTAGTATATGCATACTTATTAGAAGAATAAGCGAAAACCCTGACACCTTCTAATCCCTTGATAACTGAGCCATCACTTTGAGAAATTACGTTTTATTATTCACCTATCCATCAAGCTCTGGCCAGAAAATTAAAATATTGCATAATGTTTTATCCAACGTCTACTGTTCACATTGTTCACTTAGCATGAAATGGACATTAACTGCCTGGCTTCAGTCAATAATTTACAGTTTCCAAGATGAATGTGGCAATAATCAAATGATAAATTAATTCATTAAAGACCAGAATTGATAAACGAGAAAATTCTGTGCTTAATTCAGCATTCTCTTCCATTTCCTATACTGAGGCCGTCCTTAAAAAATTGCTGGTTTGCTGTTTTCGACCGACTCACTGTGAAACCTACCGACTCAAAAAAATTTATCACCCTCTCTGGGAACAATTTTTTTTTATTCTATTTTTAGCATACTTTCTTTAAAAATAAGGCACTTTTTTGCTTTTTTCAGAAAAAAAAATAATTCACCTACCTACCTACTCACATTGAAAAATGTGAGTAGGTAAACAGCAAACAAATAATTTTTTAAGGATGGCCTGAATAATCAGACATTACTTGTATTCATAGTTGCTAATATAATCACAAAGTGAGACTGTATCCTAAGTTTCATCTCATTTTTACATTTTTTTTGTTCTTGTGTTGTTCCACTTTATTCTCAGAGACTGCTTCATAATATGGCCATATGGGCTTTCATTGAAACTCATCAAAGCAACTTTTCCCCTACGCTGTATGTTATTTTTAAACTATCCAATATTTTTTAAACAGGGTTTATTCAAAACATTAGCAATTATCTTTTTAATTAGCTGTTGAGGTTATACATTTTGTAGCATAATGCATTCAAACAAAGTTTTATACCATCATGATAATGTTTTTGAAAAGAAAGATCTTTATATTTTTCAAAAAGTGGTTTCAGAATTAGATCTCGGACACAAGAACTATTAAAGTACAATGCAATATTAAGTGCTTTAAAATTATTTGACTGTATTTAGCACTCAAGCTTGAACAGTAATGAAACTATTAAACATTAAATTTATTAATTTTTGTTTTAAATAAAGTAAAAAGAATATCCAAATTCACTGAATATCCCAAACTGAAAATGACTAAATAATAGTCAGAGTTATCTAAATAATTTCTTTGTACAAGTATACATGTTAAATATCTTTAGAAAAATCGTTTGCTTATTGCTTTTTTACATCTCTTAAATAAATGTCTTTTCGAAATGTTTTTAATCTTAGATGAAAAATTGTAATTAAAGCACTGCTCCTTTGTTTCGTTTTATCTCTATGTTAAAATGTGATTTTGTTTTATTCCTAATTACTCCATATTATATCCCTTAATTCTTTTCAATTTACAGTCAAAGGGGAATAACTCAAACTTATGCTATTTTTTTCCATACCAGCACTCCTTGTCTTGCCCACAGAAGAAAGGAATCTGTAGCCAAAGGTGGATTGGATCACAGTCATTCCCTCCCTTGGAAACACACTCATCAAATGTCTGAAAGGAAAAGAATTAAGAAAATTGTGAATTAATTAAGGCTAGAAAATTCTTACATTATGCAAGGGTTAGGCTTTTACTGATTCTAAAATAAGCTTAGCTTAGTGCTAGTTTGTATTTCATACAAATAATCATAGTCGCAAAAGGTTACTGGATTTGTCAACAAAATTTGAATGATTTGCATTAATTTTCATAACTGAATCACCAAATGATACTTAAATATCACCAGTCACAGTGTAGAACTTGAGATCAATACTCCTCATAGATTTTGGAGTTTAAGTGTTCACAAAAACTTATGAGCAGGTTGACAGACATTGTGACAATGACCATGGAGTTCCAATCTGCATCCATGAGGATCAGAAGCATGATTTCTACTTCAGACATAGGTGGATTTTTTTTCTCTACCAAACAATCTCAAATCCTAACACTGATTTTCATGAGTGCAGTGAAAATCCTTATTAAAGGGGTCTTTAACAATGCAAAGCTTAATAACGCTTGTAAATTCTGACATAAGTATTTCACGCTTTATATTTTTTACATTATATTTCATATAAATTCACATTTTTTCAAAAAATTCTTACAAAGTCATTTTTCAACAGATTTTTGTAAAATAAAAGCCAACAGATGCAGCAATATTTCGAGTTTATTTCGATATTTTGGCATCATAAAATGTTAGATGGGTTGTATTTAATCATAATTAGAACACAAATGAAATATTTTGAAAATCATTTTCCTTTATATTTTAACTGAATATTTTTTGTAAATTTTTTTCTATGTGTTTTATTAGAGTATAAAAATGAACCAAGAGGTTTTAACAGATTTGCAAATAAACAAACAAACTTCAGATAATTATGCAAATTTTGGTTTTATTTCATAAAAATCCGTTGAGAAATGGCTTGGTAATAATTTTTATAAAAAATACTAATTTATATGAAATATAAAGGGAAAAATATAAAGCGTGAAATACTTATGACGTCACACTGTAACTCTCAACTCCAAAATAAAATATGCAATTTAATTGTAATTTTTCCATCTGCAACTTTTTTGTCAATTATGCTTATGCTTCAGATATCAAAACAAAAACAAATTCCAAATTGATAATAGGCTCAATAAACATGATGAAATTAACTTTTTGAAAAATCTCCATCCAACAACAATAAACCTTGATGTATAAGATATATTGTTACTGTGGAAAATTAACAACACAATTCGCTGATAAGAAAATCACATTACAGAATCTTGGTATGTCATTATTCACATTATTCAGGATGGACTTCAAAGGCTTTCTAATATAAACAACTAATTAATCTAATAACTTTGGCTATATGGTTAAGTGATTTTACATTAAATATAATGTAACTGTAGCATACTAAAGCAACTTGATCCCTATTTAATAGAGACAGGCTGATCTACATCTTGGAGCCTGTCTAGAGATTTTACTATAGAAAGCTTTTGGGTTTCATTATTTTAAAGTCAATGACTTTTAGGTTTTTACATTTGCCCACAATTGGCTAGCGGGCAAAGACCCTATGATATTTTCTACTAGGTAAATTTAGATTTAGCATAACAATTCGTCAAATTTTATTCAAAATGAAGTGGGTGAGCAACAGAGTAATAACAAAAGGTTGAAATACGTAGTTCATGAAATGTTACAAATGGCTAGCACTGCCAACCAAACAGCATTGCAGATAATTAGAAAGTGATGCATAGATCTACAACATGTCACAAAATTATTGTTCAAGATTCATGAAAATCCATGAAGTAGTTTGGGAGGCTCAAAAGCAAATCTAAAAGAGTGACAAACAATAATGACAACAACAGTGGAATCAAGTAATTGATACCTGCATGTGGAATAACACCACGCTTGCAGGATAAATAATATTCTTCCTGTACATGTATTGATTATTGAGCCTGGCAAATACTTGTATGACTTTATCCCTTTGTTATAAATTTCTTCAAAACATTAGGAGAATCATGTGAAAGTTCAAGATTAATCACACTTCTCCTTATTAATATTATTGGTTTTATTTTCTCTCTCTCTCTATCTCTCTGGGTGTCAGGCATAGCAAATTTATTGCCTGCAAATTTGTTGTTACATTGATCCCTCTTGCTTGAGCTTTTCTTGAATGGGGAAGAAAGCAGATATCAAACTTTTGTTATTCAGAAAGTGTTAAAATAGTGATAAACTTGTTTCTGGCATGGACAAAACATGCCTATTGTGTTTATTTAAAGGCTAAGATTAGACGTCATAAATAAGAAAATCATTTTTCACTCAGCAGCATGGAAAACATCCAAAGGAATAAATAGATATGCAATGTATTTTATAAATAAGAAATTAATTTCTCACTCAGAGCTATGGAGTAGTTCCAAAAGTATAAATATGCATTGTATGTGGAAATAGATAACAATGAGCCATAATTCTTAATATTAAGCTACTTAACAGTCTGTGAAAACAGAAACAAATTAGCAAAGAAATTAGAAATCTTATAAATTGGTTGGCACCAGTTCCAATATTTTCAAGATCTTTTAGAGACACAGGTTTATTTCAATTTCTAAAATTTTGTAGACAATTATGGGATTTCGATCTCTCAGATGAGTGCAGATGTTGGTTTGTCATAGGGTTTTGTTTTGTCTTCCTTTACTGGATTTGACACACTAAATGGACTATTGGCAACGCAACGGGTGTGCTATAGCAAGCAGGAACTGCTTACTCTTCTGGAGCACCTGAGTTCACTCTTGTTTCGACTGGAGTTTGCGTTGTTGATTGATATTCAGTATTTTGTGTTTCCATGTTTTACATGTTGTCTGTTTTTGTCCCATTCTTGTTGGTGTTTACTGGATTTGTCTCTGCCCTGTCGGACTTTTGACATTCGGATACCCCATTGGTACCTCTGCTTATGTCATACATCTAATTCCAATTCTACAGTACATAGTTTGAGAATATCTTAATAAGCTACTAAACCATCTGTGAAAACAGAAACATAGTAAAGAAATATTGGATGGCACCAGTTTTAATATTTTCAAGATTTTTTTTCAGAAAATAAAGGCTTTTTTTCCAATATATAAAATTTAACATTTGTATCTTATTCTACAGGGTTACAAATCTTGTGAAAGTCAATTAGAATTAAGTCTGGTAAGTTAAACAAGAGGCTCCCAGGAGCCTGAATCACTCACCTGACATACATGCCTGAAGTAAAGGCTATGCTGACATACTTGCCTGAAGTAAAGGTTATTTTTTTTAGGCAAAATCTATTTGACATTGAAAGAGTCATAAGTTTAATAAGGGAGTCATCTGACAATATGGTTTAGGCCATGCCGAATTAATTACTTGTTCGTCGGACCGCCCGCATGTGAAATTGTTTCCTTAATAAAAAAATATAAATTTCTTCCGCCCGCATTTACCGGAAACCTGCCCGCGTCCGGAGCCGGAAGTTGTGTTCAAAATTTTTTTTTATCTCCGCGTTTGAAAAATATTTGTCTTTTGCAGAAGTAAACAACCAAAAAATTGCCGATTTTCAACCATGTACTCTTATAAATTGTCTAATCGCTTGTTAGTTAAGTTTAGTGCTTCAATATTGGAGATACATTCAGGATAAAAGACGTTAAACTTAAACGGTTGAAACTACGTTTCATTCCCCTCAAACAAAACACTCCGATGAAAACAATGAAATATGTTGCCACCAAGTAAAAGTATTGTTAAAAATACGGCAATTGCATGTCAAATGGAAGACTCTTACATTGATTTATTTAAAAACATTCATAACATTTAAAGAATGCCATATACGATGTATAGTCGACCCCTTTTATTGATAGATTCAAGTTCCTGTGGTATTTTTCCTCGTATGACCTCAGTTATACATGTAAAAACAACATGGTTCAAATTGAAAACATTAAGGAAAATCCCTAACTTGTGTGTAAGGACGATAATGGGATATTAATGACACCATCTATGAACATCCAATTCACCATTGACCAAGGATTGTTTTGTAATATTTTTTTAATAAATATTTACAAATTGTTATTGTTGTTTTATGTTTTTTTTTGTGAATAAAGATAGGAAGTTGTTTTTCTTTTTAATATTTTATCTTAAAATTATGCCTTGCCAGCAAGATTTTGGGACATAGTCATACTTGTTTGGTGTAATTGACTTTCTCTTGGTCTGCTTGTGGCTATTGATAGTAAGCCAAGACAGCAACTCTTCAGAGAGAAAAAAACAACTAAAGACAACTATTTCCTGCTTAAATAATATATTAATCAATTGGAAAAGCCATAAACCAATGAGAACAAGCATTTGTTATACTTAAAATAGAAGTTTTTTAATATTTCACTCATTTTCTTCAAAAATAAAAATAATCGCTCGCTCGCCTCACTTTTACATTAAAAACCAGAAAAAAAACTTTTTAAAAATTTAAAAACAAGTCGCTCGCCTAAAAAAAAATCAGTCGCTCCTAAAAATCAGATTTTCAGAAAAAAAATTAATAAAAATAATTTCGCTCGCTCGCTCCATTTTTTTAAAAGTCAAAATCCAAAGAACAAGAAATTAATTCTGTGTGGCCTTAACTTAATGTAGTAATGATTGTACACAGTAATATTTTAGCAATTGAAACCTTTTAATAATTTCCTTTCCTTCAACATTCTAGGAGGAATAACCTCTAAAATGAACAGTATAACTATCTTGACCTTATTTCATATTTTGTAGATCTTAATGTGGTTAACAATATGCAATTTAAATTTCTCAAATATCATTTACAATTTTTAAGATATTGAGCTTAACAGGTGCAAAATTTGCAAAAAATCCACAAAAAGGGCAATAACTCCTACATGGGTTGTTGGATTTTCTTCAAAATTTCAGGGTGGGTAGAACTTGAGGTGCTGGTCACTTTTTCACATGCCAGAACTTTGATATATGTAGCCGTTTTTGAGTTAATTGCAAAAAACTGCATTTTACCCCTATGTTCTATTTTTAGCCACAGCCACCATGTTTTACGGTGAATCATAAATCCCCACACCAGTTCTAAGCACTGAATGTTAATAAACAACCTTACCAAGTTTGGTTGCAATTGGACTTATGGTGTCAGAGGAATAAACATTTTAAAAAGTTTACGGACAACGGACGCTAAGTGATGAAAATAGCTCACCTGACACGAAAACTTAAAGCATGCATGCTTTTTAAGTTTCTTCAAGCAATTGCCCTTTGATGTTACATCACTTCATGTTAAGTTTCATCATAATCTATGGAGGAGTTGGACTTAATAGATGTGTGGACAGACAGACAGGGTGATACCTTATACCTGCCCTGGGTATAAAAAGTTTCTTTAATCAGAATTGATCAATATTGATATATCTACACTTTCTAAACTATGCACAATTTTGATTTATTTTTTTAAATCTGATAAAATTCCCCAACGCTTGGGTAAATAAATGTATAAATAAGTTACAGTAATGATGTTAATAAAAGACTCCAGTAATTGACTGCTATTTCATAGTACATGTATAGTGATTTTCTTTCTATACCTAATTGTAAAATATTTGTGAATAGAATTTTTACAACATGATCATTAAGCCCTATTTATTAGCTATTTAAACACCAACCTGTCAATCAATGGATGTAAGCATTGCATGATGGGATACAAGGGCTGATAGAAAGTAATTTAGTGTTAACATTTATGGGTGTTTTATCACATTTTGAGGAGATTAGGATACTAAGGACTGATTAAATAAAATTTATTAGGGTCTCCTTTAAAGGATGGGAAAATTTTGGTTATTTAAGACTTGCAAAAACTGTTCACTTTAAAGTGTTGTACTGGTGATAGAGAAGTTCTGGCCACTTTTTCTTCAAAAACAGATCATGACCATGTTGCATTTTTTCTGTCAATATTGCCAAGAAAAATATAGCTCATTTTAAAACTCATTCTTGCTTTTTCAAAGATGAAATTAAAAATTAGTTTGACTTTCTCGATTAATTTCATAATAAACATCTGAAAACCAAGAATTACTTGCAGTAATAAGATCTACTCTGTGACTGGTAAAAAGTACCATAAGAAGAATATCTGTTTTCAAGCATAAAAGCTATGACTTGTGATACAAAATCCTGTTTCTGAAAGGGGGTCTTAGCTTCTTTCTCTCAGAACAAAACAGAACATGAAAGGGATATCCCAAACCCTGTTACTGGCTACAGACCCCATTTATTTTTTACATTCATTTCAACCAAATTTTTACCAAAATTAAGGGCAAATAAAAAAAATTGCACCAGCTCAATTTTTAAAATATTTTACACACCTCATCTACATGTTATTCTTGTAATAATTTCCAACTGCCAGGAATATTATTTGCCTCAGTCACCTACATTGGCCAAATTGGCCGGTCGCATGGTTGATGCTTGGTGAAAGTGAAAGTAGAACTCCAAAATATGACCTCTGAACTTTGGTCAATTCACAACATCTATTTATAAAATCATTAGTTTTGACTAAATCACAACTGATTCTAAAGCTTGATCATAAGATATTTACTTAAAAAGCAATAACATTTTCAACAAATGTAACTATAATACACTTTCAAAATATACACCTATATTTTTATTAGGAACTATATTCGTAGACCACGAGCAAAGGGAATTAATTGGGGTCTGCAGCCTAATAGCCTCAGAAAAGCCTCAACCTAACCAATTAAAGTTGATTTTCACAAACCCTTGTCTTATTTTAGTCAAAATACCAAGTTTCATGCAAGAAAAATGATTGAAACTGAAAAAAGTGACCACTTTAATGTGCAACTGTGTGATTGAAATATAGGCCGCTAAAACCTCAGAAAATCCTATGAGCCCCGTAAATGGTCATTTTTTCATATTTTATTGTTTTGAACCAAATCAGTGACTGAGATCAATAGAATAATGTGTACTGAGCATAAAAAGCATATGTTTTGGATATATTAGTGCAAGATTTTTCATTTAACATCTTTCTCATGTTCGCAGAGTGGAAAATAAGCCGTTTCTACTTTTACAAGGGGTACATGTTTGTTCAAAAGATTTTTGCAAAACTGAATTGCAATATGGACTTCAAACTTGTGTTATAATGCTAAATACATGTTTAACTTACAAAATAAGATACAAAAACACAATAGTCATTCAAAAATAGAAAGAATTTAAGTGTTTTTCTTCTTCTCACTGTGCTTTTTCAATGAGGTTTTTCTCTTATTTCAGTAAAACCATACGTTTTAACAAGAAATGAAGTTAAAAGATGATTTTTTTTTAAACAAATGATATTCTAGCACCAGGGGATACCAAATAACAAACTTAATCATTAAAACATTGTGTGGGGGCAGTTTTATTGAAAAGAGTATACGAGTTTAACTGATTTATAGAAAAAACGGCCAAGTTTTTGTACAGAAACTGCTGTCATTCTAACATATTTAAAAGTCATAAAATAAAACTGTGAGCTTTTCAGGTATGATTTGTGTTTCTTGTGTATATTTTAATGCATTTGTTTTGTTTTTAGTCTTAATTGACATCAATATGTGTTTTTATGAGAAAAAAAAACACAACATGGAGAGGCAAATTGAAAGTTGTGTTTTGCCGCAGTGGTGTTTTGTTTATTCCAGGCCCAAATATGTTACATTTCATTGCAAATCTCATTTCTTAATGAATTTTTCACTTCCCTGTAAAGATTCTGACTATATAAGACACATGAAAGGTATTGTTTTACTATATCTAGCCATTGACTAGCAGAAACATTAGTTAAATTATTATTACTAGTATTTTTGCATTGAAAACCCCATAGACACCAAATATTGTCTCATTTGGACAGAAAATGCATCTTAAAAAAAGAAGTATCAACTGAATTTGTTCAAACATGTTCATTTCAATATATTAAAACCATTTTTGACATTTGTAGACAACCAGAAGTAATAGTTTCAGACTCCACATACCCTCTTTCCTAGGCTACAGACCCCATTTATTTTTTACATTCATTTCAACCAAATTTTTACCAAAATTAAGGGCAAATAAAAAAATTTGCACCAGCTCAATTTTTAAAATATTTTACACACCTCATCTACATGTTATTCTTGTAATAATTTCCAACTGCCAGGAATCTTATTGGCCTCAGTCACCTACATTGGCCAAATTGGCCGGTCGCATGGTTGATGCTTGGTGAAAGTGAAAGTAGAACTCCAAAATATGACCTCTGAACTTTGGTCAATTCACAACATCTATTTATAAAATCATTAGTTTTGACTAAATCACAACTGATTCTAAGGCTTGATCATAAGATATTTACTTAAAAAGCAATAACATTTTCAACAAATGTAACTATAATACACTTTCATAATATACACCTATATTTTTATTAGGAACTATATTCGTAGACCACGAGCAAAGGGAATTAATTGGGGTCTGCAGCCTACTCTCTCTCTCTCTCTCTCCTTCTTTGAGAAGCAACATAGCTTACACTTTTTCTGTCTATCAGCTTCACATATGTCAATCTCAAAAGTATGAGACTTTAAGGATTTAAAATTTTCCACAGTGATCAAGCACTGTGTAAGGATTTGCATATTCAAAGAATTAATACAAGACAGTTAATTATTTTTTTTGGAAAAAACTTATATTTAAAGGGTAAGTTCACGATTTTTGACATATGGTCTTAAATTGTTCAGAACAATGTTTTATAACAGTGTGCAATTTTTTTCTCTCATATCTTAACTAATAACAAAGATATAGGAGATTATTTATTTGAAATAGTCCCCTACTCTACATTAGGGGACTACTTTGGTTAATCAGAATTTCTACTGAGTAGCAAAAAATCATATTAATTCAAACGTTTAAGTGATCATGTGGTACGTCCAATAACCAACAAAATAATTAAAATAATCAAAAGTCAACAAGATCATTTAATATTTTCAAATTACTTTCTATATAAAAATCTTTTTAAAAACGTTTTATTAATCTATTATCTTTTTTTCTTCTAAATTGAACTTTATAATCAATTAATTAAAATTAAAAATTATATAATTAAAAAAAAATATTATTTTTGTTTGCTATTAAGAAAGAAGTTGTGTATTTAAATGTACGCCATCATTTTTCATTGAAAATAATTGTGATATAATCATGTAAATTACAGGTCATTCTTTTTCTAATCCCCCACTGGGTTTGCTAAAAGTGTTAATCAATGTGAATTTATTGTCATTGTCTCTCAGCAGGTACCTGTGTAATTGTTGGGTATACATAAATGTAATTAGTCACAGCTGACTTGGGGTGAAATAAACAGGATATTCTAATTATCAATACCTACAGGTGTCAAAACCTAATATACAAACTTTCAGAAACAAAGTTTTATGTACTAGATCATTTTATTTTCATTCTAGCATTTGATTCATATGCAAGATTATCACAACACAACATTACTTAGATAATTAAAAATGACTTATTTAAATTGAATTTTATACCCAAAAAAAAAATCATTATTACTAATTAATGAATTACTCAATTTTGTTAATTTTAAAAAGGATTTTCTATCACTTATTTAAAATACCAAAACATAGATGCACACAAAAATATTATTATATTGGCAATTCAATAATTAGGTAAATGGTGGGTCACTGTCAAAAGGAGACTTTGTGGTATTCAGATGTTTCGTGTAAGTTAAAATGACAGAAACCAAAAGATAAAAAATAAAATTCCATTTTTGTCAGCTTATTAAATAGAATATAAAAGTTTAAATGTTATAGCATAATTAGATAATGCATTAGAAATCATATGACAAATTTTCATTTTTTTGTGAACTTTCCCTTTAATAGCAAATACATGAAACAGTCTTGTGTCTTTCTAAATTTTGAGAAAAAAAATCATAGGTTTTACTAATGAGAAAATGTTTTACTAAGATATTTTTTAAATTTCATTTGCAATATGCAACTTCACTGTCTACCACCAAAAATAAATATGCTCTATTAAAGATATCACCTTCATCTACACTAAAACTACATCAACAAAACCAATTACCAAAATGTTCCTCAAGCAATTTATCCATTACTACACAATTACGTTTGTTCAGAAAGAGAGATTTCCTGACAAGATTAGGCCTAAAGTTTACATGGATCAGCCCTATTTAAGTCAGTAAGATCAAAAGTCGTTATGTCAGGTGAATACAGGTGTTTAACGAAGGATTTTTTTACCTGTCAAAGTGAGAAAAGTAACACAAGCTTATGATTTCACTTTTTGACAAGAGACAAATTTTCTCCACCCAAAATCTTCAGGGCTTTCTTTTGTTTTCTAAGTTTAAATGGCTTATGTCTGTCAGAGGCGGATCCAGAGATTCTGAAAAGAGGGGGCCCACTGACTGGCCTAAGAGGGGGCCCGGTTTGGTCACGCTTCAATGATTTTCTATATATTCAACCAAATTTTTCCCCCAAAAGGGGGGGCCCGGGCCCCCCAGGGCCCCCCCCTGGATCCGCCTATGTCTACAAATTGTTTTTTGTTGTTGTTGATCTTTAAATGAAGATTTTTTTTAAGTAACACAGATGTGTTGAAAGTCCTTGGGGAGTCTAAGACAGTGTCAGTACTATATGAACTGGTGATCAAACTTAACTTATATAGTCTACTCAGATAGCAATAATAACACATTTTTAAAAATCTATTTTACATTTATAATAAGCTTTAAAAGACTATGAATTGAAACCTGTTAAAGCTGCAAAATTGTTTGTTGCAAGATTCATGGATACATTTGTAATTGTCCCTGCACAAGTTTGCAAGTGATACATGTATAACTACTGTGGTTTCATTATTATTCATGGGGTATCATTTTCGTGGTTTTTGTGGGTGGTCTGGACCCACACGAAAAGGAAATTTAACGTTAATGTGTATGCTGCAGACCACAGAACTCAACAAACTGGTCCTTTTTCATCAAACCACGAAAAATGATATAAACGAAAATTAATGTATCCACAGTATACTGTGACCTCCTGGCTTTTCTTCTGCCTGTGTGTGTGTTGTTTTTGTACTGTATTTGTATGTCAGTGTTGTATATAGTGTACATATTTGTTATTGTTGTATTTTTTGTTTTAATTTTTTATTATGTTGTGGTTTTTTTTTCTCTGTACCAATGTATTGGACTGTATGAGAATAAAGATATAATAATAGTATATACCTCTTTATTTCCTGCCCGTCTTCGCTTTAGGTTGGGTCTAAAGTCATCCCCATATCTTACAAAATAATAGTAGGATACCAGTCTGTCCAGAGGGTTTCTGATGATGTTGATATATAATGGCTTCTTAGCTACCCCAAACCTGGAAGAAAAAAAAAACAATATAGCTTGAAATTATGTTAATGTTTATATATTATCTAATTACTGTAAATAAAGGATACCCATTTGGCACTATTTTAAAGTTAGTAATATACTTATGAATGTACAAAGTTTCATATAGATACAACTTATGGTTCTCAGAAACTATTTAGCTTTAAATGAGGAGGTTAACTTGAGTGCCACTGAAAAAAAGAATAATCAGGATTAATAGAGTAGACTGAAGAAACTGAAATCTGACAACTTCATGGAAAGATCCAGAAGGGGCCAAGAAGGCCTGGACTCACCATTATGTTGCTAGAATATTTTATTGGATTAACAGGAAATAATTGTATCATGACCAAAGTGCCCCCCCTTTTTGAAATTTCTCGATCTGCCACTGAACCTGATTTTAAAGTTGGTATCTATGACACACAAAATTTTCATAAAGAAGTAAGCAAACAACAATCAATCAATCAATCAATTACCGGTAAAAGCAATTACAAAGGGAATAGGAGATCGGTTTTCATTAAAACAACCAGTGAGTATAGAGTTCCGTGCTCCGAAAGATTACTGGATATTCAAATTTCTTCAATACCTCAAATATCTTTCAAAATTTGAATTACATAATAGTAAATTGCTGATGATACTTGATACCACAGCATTTAGTGACTCAACAAAACGCAGCATGCTGTCAATATTGAATCCATTTCCTTCCAACATAAAACATTCAGTTTGTGAATCTAAACCAGTAAATATTTATTCAGCTTCATTTTCAATTCAAAACAACACAAAAATTGATTAACTAATAATGTTAGAAAATTTCAATTAGTTTTCCATAGAAAAAGTATGTAATGTAAATTATTGACAAAATAGATATTTGTTGAGAAAAAAAATTGCTTTATGAAAAAAAAATATTTTGAGTATAAATAAAGGAAAAAGGTGTTGTCAAATTTGATGAATAATTTCAAAATTTTGCATCAATATTTGCAAGATAAATATGAAATATTGCATTTTATTAATTTTTCATACAGTTCCCTTTTGTTGTTTAAAGGTTATTCATTAGCTTTTAAATTAATACAAAATGTACCACTAAGTAAAATCAAGGTTCACGCCAAAAATACATTAATGAACAAATAACATGATCATATTTTTCATAACCACCCATTTTTTTTCGTAAAATACAATTAAGCATTCATGAATGTTTCTTTGACCTTGAATAAACCTTTTAAAGTCTGCCAAACCTACTAGGACAAAAGAATAAAAGCCTAAAAGCTTCATGTATATACCAAAGCAATAAGTCTGGATATCTTTCTGTCTCCAAAACTTTTTTCATTACCAGGCCTACAGGGACAAAATAATAGTGGACTAGATTAATTCAGCTTTATGCTTATTCTCTGGGGATCTTCTTGTCTCCAGAATTTGTTTCAAATGCTGTGTCTTTAATCAAATTGCCTTTCTTTTTTTAAGCGCAAAAAGGGAAGGTGTGGTCTTTCAAACCTATCTTTAAAAAAAGGTTTCACATAGGTATGAAAATGCATGGCTAAGGACAGACAGCCTGTCAAATTTCAAATCATTCTCTTAAGAGGGTACAGAACACCTATGGGAAATGACTCATCAGTTGAATGTTAAAGTCAGGCACATTTATGCAGAGAAATCAAGCTTCTCCATGATCAAAATATGAAATGTTGAAATTCCATTATGTTCAATGAAAATTTTCCCAAGACTTCTTTGGTTCGATTTTCTTAAGACTTTGCAATTAAATTGATTTTACTAAAGTTAATATTTTTTGCAAATTTTCAGTAAAATTAAACGACACAATTTTATTTTAGCCAAAGTGTTGGGTACTCCCTTAGATTAATTCCTAGATGGGCTTGCATTTTTTTTGTACAGATGTGCAGACAGACATGTGGTCATGAGCATACAAAATGACAACAACAACTTGTCAACAAGTCAATGCATTTTTGTAGACATGGCTAAGATCAAGGCAAGATATAAGATGAAGAAGATTAGGCCAAAACAAAATATATGTTTGTTTCCTGCCTGCTTTCTTCTCATGAAAATAAGGGTAGGTAGGTAGTTAATTATTTTTTTTACAACATTATTTAACATTGAGTCAATGAGGAAACAATCCCAACTTTAACAGTGCTTGTTCCAAAATGGCAATAAAAAACTTTACAATAGGAGTAAAAAAAATAGGGTATGTAGGGAAACAGGAAACAGACATATTTTTTTTTTGCCCTAGAACCCCATTTGATAAAAGTTTATTGCATATTAGAAAATCTGCTTTATCTATCAAACAATATAAAGGAAACTTGCTTTATCTTTAAAACAGATATCTGCAGTATTTTTACAGTGTGTTCATGACTGACAAATTAAACAGATTACCTAGTTTCTGGAGAGTTATCAGTTTATAGATATAGCTAAACACTTTCCATGCTGAACAAGACTATAATTTTCACATTTCTGCTTTTCCAATATATTCTACTTTTTTTTTTTGAAGTGTAAATTTCAAATTAACATATTGTGAAACCAGGGGCAGATTCAAGAGGGACCAGAAAACCTGTAAGTCCCCCATTTGTCAAACAAAATGGTTGGTTATATTGTTAACCTTAAGATTTTGCTGGTTGATATTTTGTTCACATTTTTAAAAGTGAACTTTCACGTGGGGCATCAATTCATGTTTCTTCTGATTATTTATTTATCCTCTTTACTATTTATGTGAAGCATTCCCATGGGTGGTATTTTTTCTTATTTGTGCGAAAATTTTAATCTAATTCATTTAAACTTTTGTTTCAATATAGCATTTCCATTCAGCCCTAGCAAATTATCTTGCTACAAACTCCAAAATCAATTCCATTTTTTCAATGGGTATGAGAAAAAAAAACTTAAATTACCAAAAACAACTTTTGAAATTAAAATTCAATTTATCAAATTAAACTAATTAAGAAAACAAAATCTATATTTTCCGCCAACTCAGAACTACTACAGATAAAACTTCTAACACTAATTGGAAATAAACTTTGAAAATCGATATAATTGATAATAATTGATGGCAACCCTGTCTTTGAGCTCTCAACTGTACTTCAAACTATTCACTGTGTATTTGCTTTACACCATCAGAGAATCATTAAAAAGTATAGTAATTGGTAATTGGAAAAGGAATGACTCCTTACTCAAAGAAATTTATTGCATCTTCAGTGAAAGTCATCAACAAACAGAATCTTTTTTAAACCAGAAATGCAGTACACATTTATAAATCTGTATTTTTTCAGTCTTTGTCAATTAAAACAAGTGTGGCCACTAAAAGTATGTCTCGCCTGCCGGCACCATCGCTAAAATCAACTACCTAAGCTTTCATTTCTTGATATAAACACAAAAAGTGTCAGTATACCTTATAACAGATGCCTAATTATTATACTATTCAAGCAATCCATTGTCCACACAAGTATTACAAAAAGTTTTCTGTCTGAAAAAAAGACCCAAGTTCACAGAGTCACTGGAGCGTAAAAGTGGGGTCATGGTCACACGGCATGGTGACAGTTGCGGTGTTCATAACCGCAACTGTCTGTTTACCCAATATCAGATGCCTAGCTATCATAACTTTCCAGCAATTCATCGTCCATAAAAGTCTTACAAAAAAGTTTTTCGGCCTGAAAAATACCTAAGTTCACAGATTCACTGGAGCGTGAAAATGAGGTCAGGGTCACACGGCATGGTGACAGTTGCATAGACCATAACCTGAACTGTCTGTATACCAAATATCAGATGCCTAGCTATTATACTTTTCAAGCAATTCATCGTCCACAAAAGTCTTACAAAAAAGTTTACAGCCTGAAAAAAGACCTAAGTTCACAGAGTCACTGGAGCGTGAAATGAGGTCAGGGTCACATGGCATGGTGACAGTTGCGTAGACCATAACCTGAACTGTCTGTATACCAAATATCAGATGCCTAGCTATTATACTTTTCAAGCAATTCATCGTCCACAAAAGTCTTACAAAAAAGTTTACGGCCTGAAAAAAGACCTAAGTTCACAGAGTCACTGGAGCGTGAAAATGGGGTCAGGGTCAAACAGCATGGTGACAGTTGCGTAGACCATAACCTGAACTATCTGTATACCAAATATCAGATGCCTAGCTATTATACTTTTCAAGCAATTCATTGTCCACAAAAGTCTTACAAAAAAGTTTACGCCGCCGCCGTCGCCGGAAAGTAATACCTATGTCTCGCCTTCCGCGACTATTCGTCGCAGGCGAGACAAAAACCCATCTAATTACATCAAAAATAGGGCATGTAATGGGACATTAAATGATACCCCGCCACGTTATAATATCAAAAGTTCATAAAATTTGATTTCCAAGTGGCCTATCTTAAAAACTGTTTTTCAGATCATGCTGAAAATTGAACTTGACCTGTATTTTATTGTACTCAATAGCTGTACAAAATATCATTTGAATCCCATGAAGCCTTTTCAAGTTATTGGTCGGAAATTCAAAATTTCATGAAATTTGATTTTTCAAAGTGGCCTATCTCGAAAACTATTTTTTGGATCATGCTGGAAATCAAACTTGACCTGTATTTTATTGTACTAAACAGCTGTGCAAAATATCATTCAAATCCTTTGACCTGTTTTCAAGTTATTGGTCGGAAACTCAAAATTTCATGAAATTTGATTTTTCAAAGTGGCCTATCTCGAAAACTATTTTTTGGATCATGCTGGAAATCGAACTTGACCTGTATTTTATTGTACTAAACAGCTGTGCAAAAAATCATTCAAATCCTTTAACGCGTTTTCAAGTTATTGGTCGGAAACCTTCGGGGGACGGACAGACAGACGGACGGACGGACAGACACCGAAAAAAACTGAGGGTATAACATAATACCCTGCCACTTCGTGTGGCGGGGTATAAAAATAGAATATGTATTTTCATTACCAATAAACATTGTATCAAGCAAAATTATTTTTTCTTCTAACATAATTTTCTCTATTTTTGGGAAAAAATGACTCATGTTCTGTCATATTCCAAGAAGGAAGACAAAAATACTCTATCAAAGGTGTTTATATAACCATTATCTAAATAAAAAATTGTCTCTGAGCTATAAACAACATCAATCAAAAGCAGTTAAGTCAGACTATCGGTTCTAAATGATATAAAATAATCTTTATAGCTTTATAAATTATCTTTTCTGGGACCCAAACATCATAAAAATTCAATATTTATCACTAATTAACTTCAATATCTGTTATCTTTATAGCATTGGATAGAAACAAAATATATTGATACCATCTCTTTGAAATGTCACAGAACAAGAGTATTAAAATCCACAATTAAAGTGGTATTTGCTGGATGTCAGGAAAACCTCAAAAAATAAATGTCACATAAAAACACTATCAAAATCAACAATTAAAGTGGCATTTGATAGAAGTTAGAATACCATGTCTCATTAAAGATGAAATGTATAGTAATCATTGAAACAAGGAAAAGATCAAAGACTCACAGATTATGTATCTAATGGAACTGGTTTGAAATCTGAACAGATAACTGGTCATTCCTATTAAAGCAGGTTTCTATATTTGTTGTGATTAACAGTAAGGAGATAGATTATCAAAGAGAGATCCTATTTCATTACATTGACATGCATTATTAAGTTTATCCATACATGTAAGCTTTGCTGAGTACAGGTTCAAACATTGCAATAAAGGACAAATGCTTGAGTGTTTTTCAGAGCAAAGCTTTGACTAGGATTCCCCTAAAAAATATAAATGTCTCAATAAAGACGAAATGTCAAATGATCATTAATAAGGAAAAGATCAAAGAGGCATGGGAAGAATCTAATGGGATTGCTTTGAAATAGTCAACTGATCATTTCTAAGCAGGTTTCTATATTTGGTATGGTAAAGGAGTAAGGAGATTGATTATCAAAGAGAGATCCTATTACAACACATCAACATGCATTATTTAGGTCATCCCGTAGCCAGAAAGTTTTGAGGGGGGTTTGATTGAGGGTTCGATTTACAATGCAGGGTTTGATTTTCAAAATATTCCTTATTTCAACAGTGCTCAACAAAATTTCAGTTGGTTTTTACCTATATTTTTCAAAATTTGTCGTCCAAGGGGTCATCCGAACCCCTCATACCCCCCCTAGCTACAGGTATATACATGTAGGTTATCCTTACATGTGAGATTTGCTGAGAACCAGCATTGGAATCAAGGACAAATGCTTGAGTATTTTTAAGGAGTAAGGAGAAAGGTTATCAAAGAAAGATCCTATTACAATACATCAACATGCTTGTTCATACATGTAAGCTTTGCTGAGTACCAAAATTGCAATAAACGACAAATGCTTGAACATTTTTCAGAGCAATTAGCTTCAATAAAACTGAAGATGACTAAGAGTAAAAAACACAAAAAAATTGTTGAAATGTCAATATTAATTGAGACTTGAGGAAAAGATCAAAGAGGCATGGGAAGAACCTTATAATGGGATTGCTTTGAAATCTGAACATTTAGCATGTTTCTTTATTTGGTGTGATTAATAGCAACCAGATAAATTATTAAAAAGAGATCCTAATACATTATATCAGCAAGCATATTAAGTTTCTTCTATGCATTGACAAATGCAAACATTTGCAAAAAGGGACAGGTGCATTAAGCATGGTAAATAACAATTGTAAATATGAATATACATTGTTCATTTTTATTACTCATTATTGGCTCATCAGTGTTATTTTTAACTGACTGGTCCTAAATAATTTTGGCAATGCCTCATCTTGAAATGACTTATTTTTAAGTGAACTCCTCATAATACATTGTAATACAAGCAATATGTAATATAAAGCATACTTCATTTCCCATTTAATACTTTAAATTTTGATATATAAATATCATTCATAATCATTGTCTGCATTATTTTGTAATTTGAGAATTCAATTCAGAGATAAGAAACTTTCCTAAAATACAATTTTTTTGTTGAAACTTCATTGATTTGAAATTATAAAATAATTAGCAAAACTGCATGTTTTATTTTAATTTATATCATTCTTGTTACAAGACTTAGATGATATAATATATAGGAGAAATATGATTTTGATATTAAATCACAGAAGGGAATGACACTGTATCTGATAAATCTATCAAAATACTATGGCCTGGAATGCTTTGAAATTTGATAAGAAAAACTAGCTAACATAAGATATGATAATGTTTTACCTAAACTGAGAAATTGTGCAAAATATCTATATGTACACAAACAAATTAGAGGATCTTCTTGGGCTCTAGGTTACCTCCCCCTTTAAATAAAGCAATAAAGCTGACAAACAAATATAAAATCATTAAAAAACAAGGTCATGTTACATGTAACTTCCCCTCCCCAAGAAAGGTATATCAGAGTCTGCAAAAACAATAATAATACATATTCCAACACTACCAACATGGGGTTGTGCTTATTTGAGCTAAGGATACCTAACCCCACTTGACCATTCCATAAACAGGAAATGGATGC
This sequence comes from Arcuatula senhousia, assembly GCA_963971305.1. NCBI lineage: Eukaryota > Metazoa > Mollusca > Bivalvia > Mytilida > Mytilidae > Arcuatula > Arcuatula senhousia. Next base: position 15,746,347 of record OZ020311.1, on the reverse strand, counting down.
ACAACTGACCTAGAAATGGGAGGCCATCATCATCATGCTATAGCTGTGTATCAAATTTGAAATTAATCCCTTCCCTAGAAGCTGAGAAAAGGGTTACAGACAGGCCAGCAGGCAGATAGACAAGATGATTGCAAAATGGTGCCCTCTCAAACAAGTAAGGGGGTTGTAAATATACACAACTTAAAATTCAAACACTATAATTGCATTTGCATTCACAAAGTGTATGATCTTAAATGCACTAAGTGGTTGAAATCCCATAACTTTGATAAATTTCATTAAATTGAAAATATATTCAACAAATATATGGTGACAATTCTAACAAAATTTCAGCAAATTCATACAGTCGTATGCACAAAAGTATGATGAAAGGATGTTGGCAGGCCATTGATACTCACTCAGTGACATTGAGGCAGGAAACAATAAAACCAGTGGCGGATTCAGAAGGGGGGCGGGGCATATGCCCCCTCTTTAATTGAGAAATTTTAATTTTTTCTGTATGAACTTGACCAAGCAACTTCAAATTTCATCAAAATCTGACATTTTTAGCAATTAAGCCCATCCCCCATTTCATGGACCTCTTGATCCGCCTCTGAAAACTTTTTGTCTAATATCCTGAGAATTATTGATATTCGGAGCACCAGAGTTCACTCTTGTTACAACTTGAGTTTGAGTTATTGACTGCTATCCAGTTGTTTTGGGTTTTTTTGTCTTTTATGTTGTCTGGTTTTTTTTTTGTCCTGTTCTTGTTGGTGTTTACTCACTGGGTTTTGTCTCTGCCCTTTAGGACATTTAACATTCGGATGCCCGATTGGTACCTCTGCTTCTTACACAAGCAAAGAATGGGTATTATAACATGCAAAACAGAAAACAAATCAAATGCCTTTAAAAGCCTGAACTCATGAACACATTAGAGCACCCTCATCAGTTGACCAACATACCTTGAGAAATCTAAGAAAGCCAGATGACCATGATACAAGGCAGGTTTTACTGCATTCCATCTGGTAGTATTCTGAACAAACCTCACCTGAAATACAAAAATATACATTCATATGCATATTCCATTTACCATGTTAACATTTACTCTTTAAATGTTAGATCCCATATCCTTCAGAGACCCCCCAATATTAGGTCAAGCAATCAGCTATAACCATAATACATGTATGTGTAGACAAAAAGGGCCTGATATAGAAAATTCACGCAATCATGGCCTATAAACCCTTAAGTTTGTGATATTTTACTTTTTTTGTCACTTACTTTTTTAGTTATTAATGACAATGAAATTTGATTTGATTCGATTTGATAAAACTTGTAATTATACATGTATGCACTTTAATTTTGCTATCTTTTTCCTCCACCAACAAATGCAATGTGGTTATACTTTGCAATTTGGTAGAGTTCAAATTGTGTTCAAAATCTTGAGGTTACTAGAGAAAATCACTTAGTACATGTATCATCATCAATTTTTTTCAATATCATACAAGTAAATTATCTCTCATTTAATTTCATTAATTCCATTAATTTGGCATTTGAAATTGACTTATTTTGAATATAAAGCATTTAGACAAACAAACAGACAGACAGACGAGCCCATAGATGCAACTACATAAAAGGGGAGCACAATGAGGTAATCTGAGAAAACCCTAATTTGGAAAAAAAAGTATTTTACAACCACCTCCTTATTCAATTTCAAACTTCAACAGGATGCAGGTACATTATTTACATATTTTTTCAATCCATAAATTCCATTAACCACCAAGATAAGTGGTTAGTAAATCTTAAGGGCAGTGCACTCTACAAATAAAACATTTACTAATCTTAGATAAATTGATCTCCTACAATAAACACATAAATCTACAATAAAGAATTAGAAATTGAAAGGTCAATCCCTCCCAGGTGCATGGTGGTATATATCACTTCTATTTAAACTATGGTATTTAGACATACCTGAAGAAAAAGAATAAATCAAATTTGACAGATGATGAAACTTATAACCTGCCACTTATAGATAATTTGACATTAAAGTAGAATCTAAATTATATGCTTTTCCTCAGTTAGGCCAAGGAAAAAACAGAAGAATCCAGTCATGAGTACGCGACAACAATTAACCGGTATCGCCCCTTATTTTTCATTGTTGTTTAAAGAGGGGGTCAAAGGGTTTATTTTGTTATTGGCAATTTTTATTTTCCATGAATTGCGATTTGTTGAAATATTTTTCTGTGCATCATGATAGGATATTGCATGTGAACCGTTCTCAGCAAAGTATTTTGTTTGTGATTCTATTAGGCATGCTTTACAGTAATACACAGTCAACCTTTTATCCGTGAACAAAAATTTAGCCATATTTTCGTGTTTCGTTATTTGCATTTTTTTATTCTTCATGATTCCTGATAAAGACCCCCTTTAATATAGTCCCTTTAAAAATGCCATATATCTTCAAGAGGTATTTCTAGGGTCAATTTTTGGTGCTGTTTTTAGTTGTTTGGGTTAATTGGTAGTTTGGTATATACAAAGACCATTACTTAAATCAGCATAAAAGGGGTGATTTGCTAGCCATACGCAGGGTCAAAATTTAGATCTTCACTTTTTATTGACATTAAAAATTATGGTCTCTTGACCATAAAATGCATTAAAAGTTTTAAAATCTGTAATATCTTCTTAAATTTACATATTATTTATGTCTTGTGTTGTTCAGTGCAGCTGGGACACATTTGAGGAAAATCAAATTGTTTTTTTTTATTCATCGAAACGCCATATTAAAAATGCATTAAAAAGGGGGTTAAAATAATACTAGTCTCTGGCCTTACAATTGTAGAAACAAAAGCACCAGCCATAGTAAACACCTACCAGTAATCTTATCATAGATATGAAGAGTCTAATTTATAGCAAATCAGGTGAAAAATGAAAAGTTGGAAAATACTTTTATCCTTCCAGTCATGACAATTTTAACTGCAAAAGGTAAGCATGGTAAAGGCCAGTAATTATGATACCTTTTATACAAAATCATTCAAGCAGATAATATAGGTCAAGAATAGGTGATGACTTTTTACAAATGATTTGAGTACTTATAAGATATGTGAGTTTAAGTTTCCTTACACAAGTGGTTTCCTCTCAATACACAAACATATTAAACATTATCAGATTATAATGACATATTTTGATTTAATAAAACCATGAAAGTATTAAATTGACAATTTAATACTTCCATGATAAAACTAAATTGTTGAAAAAAATCTATTCAATTGAACTCTTAAAAATATTCCAATTGTCTTCTTGCATGCATTCAACATAATTTTTAACCTTATGCCAGATATCAAGAATCAATTCAAATTATATTTGAATCTAAAAAAAAATTTATAAAGGCAACGCTACATGGATTGATTAAAAATCTATACAAATGATATTTGAATCAAGATTTATTTTTAATTTAAGACAAAGCTACATTGATTGATTAAAAACAAGACAATTGATTTGGCCTTTTCAGTACTACAAAGATTTAAATCATCAAATGGATCACATGGGGTTTGATTTAAAACCTAGACAATGAAGAAGTCTGATGAAAATGTACAGAGCTGTGATGTAGATGGGATTGTTTTTTTTTTTCTAAATGAAGACACTTGATTGGGCCAAAATTATCCAATTTGTTTCCCATTTAACTACCAACCCTGTAAAAAAAGAGCCTGCTCACACATTGGTTTTGACATATTCCATATAGCTTTTGTTTAAATAAAATCCCAATTGTTTTGTTAAGTATTTAATACTGAGCTTCTTCAAAAATACCTGAAAAACATTGTTATTTCATGACATACAAACTGACAGCTTTTTTAAGCGGGGATTTTGAAAACTTAACAGTTTTGTAAACTTTAAGATTTTCTTTATAAACACAGGAACACCTCAGGATGTTACTATTTTAAACTTATTACCTGGTGTTTTTCTATTTTTAACTCACCTGGTCACAAAGGGTCAGAATAGAGGTTTATAAGTTGACCTCAATTAACAAGAGGCTCCCAAGAGCCTGAATCGCTCACCTGACATATGTGCCTGAAGTAAAGGTTATAAGGCAAAATCTATTTAACGTTGAAAGGGTCATAAGATTAATAAGGGGGTCATCTGACAATATGGTGGATCTTAAGGTGCTGATCACTTTTGTTCTCAATCAAAATCTAAAAAACTGTCACCCTTTTTGAGTTATTTGCAAAAAAATGCAGTTTAACCTAATGTTCTATTTTTAGCCACAGCGACCATGTTTTACAACCAATCAAAAATCCCCACATCAGTTCTATACACCTAATGCTAGTAAACAACTATACCAAATTTGGTTCCATTTGGACTTAAATCGTCAGAGGAGTTAACGTTTTCAATGTAATGAGGAAATGCTAATAAAATGCTAAATTTTGAAGTTCTAAGGGCAATAACTCCTAAAAGGAAAGGTCCTACAACGTTGACCCTATTACATATTTTGTAGATCTTGATGTGCTTAACAATATGCAATTTAAATTTCTCAAATATCTAGTATAGTTTTCAAGATATTGAGCTAAACAGGTGCAAAATTTGCAAAAAAATCCACAAAAAGGGCAATAACTCCTACATGGGTTGTTGGATTTTCTTCAAAATTTCAGGGTAGGTAGATCTTGAGGTGCTGATCACTTGTGTTCCCAATCAAAATTTTGAAATCTGTCACCGTTTTAGAGTTATTTGCAAAAAACTGCCATTTACCTCTATGTTCTTTTTTTAGCCACAGCGGCCATGTTTTACGACCAATCAAAAATCCCCACATCAGTTCTATACACCTAATGCTAATAAACAACTATACCAAGTTTGGTTCCATTTGGACTTAAAGTGTCAGAGGAGTTAACGTTTTCAATGTAATGAGGAAATGCTGTTAAAATGCTAAATTTTGACGTTCTAAGGGCAATAACTCCTAAAAGGAAAGGTCCTACAACATTGACCCTGTTACATATTTTGTAGATCTTGATGTGCTTAACAATATGCAATTTAAATTTCTCAAATATCTAGTATAGTTTTCAAGATATTGAGCTAAACAGGTGCAAAATTTGCAAAAAATCCACAAAAAGGGCAATAACTCCTACATGGGTTGTTGGATTTTCTTCAAAATTTCAGGGTAGGTAGATCTTGAGGTGCTGATCACTTTTGTTCCCAATCAAAATTTTAAAATCTGTCACCGTTTTAGAGTTATTTGCAAAAAACTGCCATTTACCTCTATGTTCTATTTTTAGCCACAGCGGCCATGTTTTACGACCAATCAAAAATCCCCACATCAGTTCTATACACCTAATGCTAATAAACAACTATACCAAGTTTGGTTCCATTTGGACTTAAAGTGTCAGAGGAGTTAACATTTTCAATGTAATGAGGAAATGCTGTTAAAATGCTAAATTTTGACGTTCTAAGGGCAATAACTCCTAAAAGGAAAGGTCCTACAACGTTGACCCTGTTACATATTTTGTAGATCTTGATGTGCTTAACAATATGCAATTTAAATTTCTCAAATATCTAGTATAGTTTTCAAGATATTGAGCTTAACAGGTGCAAAATTTGCAAAAAATCCACAAAAAGGGCAATAACTCCTACATGGGTTGTTGGATTTTCTTCAAAATTTCAGGGTAGGTAGATCTTGAGGTGCTGATCACCTTTGTTCCCAATCAAAATTTTGAAATCTGTCACCGTTTTAGGGTTATTTGCAAAAAACTGCCATTTACCTCTATGTTCTATTTTTAGCCACAGCGGCCATGTTTTATGACCAATCAAAAATCCCCACATCAGTTCTATACACCTAATGCTAATAAACAACTATACCAAGTTTGGTTCCATTTGGACTTAAAGTGTCAGAGGAGTTAACGTTTTCAATGTAATGAGGAAATGCTGTTAAAATGCTAAATTTTGACGTTCTAAGGGCAATAACTCCTAAAAGGAAAGGTCCTACAACGTTGACCCTGTTACATATTTTGTAGATCTTGATGTGCTTAACAATATACAATTTAAATTTCTCAAATATCTAGTATAGTTTTCAAGATATTGAGCTAAACAGGTGCAAAATTTGCAAAAAATCCACAAAAAGGGCAATAACGCCTACATGGGTCGTTGGATTTTCTTCAAAATTTCAGGGTAGGTAGATCTTGAGGTGCTGATCACTTTTACCCTATGCCAGAATTTTGATATCTGTAGCCGTTTTTGAGTTATTTGCAAAAAACTACATTTTACCCCTATGTCCTATTTTTAGCCATGGCGGCCATGTTTTATGACGAATCAAAAATCCCCACATCAGTTCTAAGCACCGAATGCTAATGAACAACCATACAAAGTTTGGTTGCAATTGGACTTATGGTGTCAGAGGAGTTAACGTTTTAAAAAGTTTACGGACGACGGACGACGGACGACGGACGGACGACGGACGACAAGTGATGACAATAGCTCACATGACCCTTTGGGTCAGGTGAGCTAAAAACATGAAACTGGATACCTATGTTGTTATATGAAAGCATGAATACATGTAAATATGTAATTAAACTTCGAACGACAGTCATTGACATTTCTCATACATGTAACTATTTTTAACTTACCTGATCAGAGAGAGGCAGCACATGAGTATTTTTAGTTGTATTCACATGAAGCACATGAAATTTATTTTTATAACACAGATCATAGGCAATCCCTGCGAAGGATGTACTCCCAGTTTTAGGCACCCTGTTGTAAATTATGATAAAATCGTCATCAGATCTTCCTGTTAATTCAACCTACAAAAAAATAAAAGTTTGATTATTAAAATTAAATCAAATGACAAATTGACAAAAAGCTTAATAGAAAGAGCATTGAAAAACAACAACTTCCACATTTTTATTGTAAATGATTCTTTTCAATTGGACAAAATCAAATTGACAGAGTCAAAGATTTGGTTAAACAGGATGTATGTGAGGGACAAACCTTAAAATCTACTTCTAAATTAAAATGGGCCCCTATGCTGATGTGACCTTTACCCAATATCAAGAGGCTGTTCTATATTGATAATGTTTTCATCCAGGCAAACTAATAACAATCTAGTTATATTATAATATATATTTTGACCTATATTATAGATTCCACAATGAAAAACAAAAGTAAATGTTTTAAGTCTGCAAATGTTTAATAAAGAATAAAGACATGTAAATGAATAGAAAAAAATCTATTTATTTGAAAATGCTCAGTTCCTTTTATACAGATATATGTAAGAAATCTCCACAAAACTCCTTTTAGTAAGCTTTAGATTATTTCTTTTGACCAATTTTACAGCCAAAGAAAAAAGAAAAATCAAAAAGACTGACATTTACATGATAAAATCATAAAACATGAAAACTTTATTTGTTACAAGATATTTTAAAATCCTTTACATTGAAAAACCTTATATTATGTAAGAAAGATAGGAAAACCAATTTATCAAAATTATCATTCTTCAAATTTCTTTCACAAACATTATATAACAACGATAAGATTATAAGTAAGCAAAAAACATCCAGCAAATCTTTAATAGGTTTACTTTTCAGTAAAAGCCTGATTCCAAGCATGATGCAAAACATGCATGCACAACATTGCATCTACTGCGCATAAAACCAAATATTCTAAAATCAGCATGACCTTTAATTATTTTTTTCCATCATTACCTAATCAAAACCCATAACCCTGTTGATACCAGTCTAACATTCAATTATTAAAACATTTCCATGCAATTAGTAAATTGCTATAATAAGTTCATGAAGTTAGATGATGATCTCAGGTTTAAATGAGATTTTTTTTTAACTAGAAATTTACGTACATCTCAAGAAAGTATAACATAGCTGTATATACCGTATAAGTGTTTTTTTTTCGTGGGTGGAAAACTTCGCGATTTTGTTGAAAAGGGGGATGATTTAATTACGCATAATATATATTTCGCGGTTAAGAATATATTAGAACACTTTATATAGGCATTTAATGTTTCGCAAGTTTTAATTTTTGCGTCCCGTTGTTGGTCGCGAATAAAGCGAAAATTAAATCACCGCAAAAATAACCACTTATACGGTATACAAAACTTAAGGCTGATAAAGATTTATCTATACACCAATTGAGCCAAAAATTTTAACAGCAATATGACCAAAAGAAGTACTATAATAAAGACAAACGATTGCTTTCAAAGCATAAGAGAGGTGCCATGGAATGAAGAATATACACATGTGTATATCTACATGTATGAACTCGCAAGTTTGGCATGGTGAGTGAGTGAGTTATAATACCAGTTTTAAAAAGGTTTTATAAGTGGTGAATAGTAAGAGAACCTGAAAGAAATCACCCAACTAATGGGCAGTAACTCATAAACCCAATAACACTCAGGTGTGCAACATTTGGTAAATTGCAAAGAAGGACTTCAGTATCTCCTGTTTTGGTTTGTTTGTTGGTGTTAATGCCCTTTTTGACACATCTGTGCCATACTGAGGCCAAACAGTTTCATTAATAATGGAGGAGTTAACCAGAGTATGGGAGGCAACCATTGACCTTGGGCAAGTAACCGACAAACATCATAACATACAGGTGATGACATCCCATTTTTGTAAGTTATAAAGTGGGTCTTGATCCAGCTATCTAAATAGGTAATTGACTTCTGGTTGTGAGCTGAGTGAAAAGGTGGTGGTACATGTTAATCTAAACTGTTGAAGATCCTGGGCCTCCACAATCACCCAGACTCCATGATTTAAAGGACCTTGAGTAAAGGACAGACTGAAGGTATACGGCCATTAATCCACATTAGCCTAAATTCATGTACATGTAACAGTATTTATCAAATTTATTTGTAACCTTACATAAAACATGTTCAGCATTATGAACATTTTTGCAAATAATTTTGCTCAAACTGATTCTTGGGAGTGTCCCTAACTTGCTTAGGGATGTAAGCTTTGCTTAAGGTTGAAGGCCTCCTGTGACTTAAGGAACACCAACACAAGCCAGCTGTGATTTTATGTCCATATTCTTTTCTTTACAATGGTAAATGTCTATGGAAACAATTCCAATACAATCTGAACTTAGTTTTCAAGTATTTTTCAGTCTCCCATGTGGGAAATTGTTTCTGATGCTGACCAGGATAAAGATGGAATAGATTTTGATTAGACATAGAAAACTGTCAAATTCTCAGACAAGAAATTGATATAGTCTTTGATTTCTGTCTTAATAGTCTATGATGAATCACACTTAGGTCATTTTGATCAAGATTGGTCATTGTAATAAGATTGTTTTTCTTTTTCTATCCAGTATTAAAGTAAAAATGAACATATTCTATAACAGGAGGGCAAGCAATTAAAAGAATATTTTGGGACCTCTTGTTTCATACAGTTCCTAACCAAATTTTTCCTGTCAAACAAGACGACGGGCGCCAAGTTCACTGGTCTTCAATCCGCCTTTGAGAATGATTTTTTTTTAATTACAATTTTAAAAGTTTAGAAAGAACAATTAACAGTTTATAGTCTAAACTTCAGACTGTAAAGGCACTTCTATTTGCTTAAATCCATGTAGCTTTGTTTTCAATTCCAGCACATGTGCACCAGTAAATAATTACAAGTTTAAATTTAATAGGCCATAATAAAATAATTCCTAGATTCTCATCCAGATTTCTTGAAAATATGGGGCGGGCGAGCAATTTTTTTTTTTTTTTTCCATTTTGATGAAATATTCTGCCTTTTTAAAGAAAATTAGCCCAAATTTAATATAATTTCCCCAAACTCAAAAAAAAATATTTTGAGGGGGGGGGGCTGAAAAACTTGGGACAGGAGGGGATTAGAATCTAGGATATTTTTTATAATGGCCTTAAAAAAAGTATCAAAATTAAATCAAAGTACTGACACTTTCCAAGGATTCCCTAAAGGGATACAAATACAAACAACACATTAAAGTTGGGTTACTACATGTATGTAAACCAAAGTTTTCTCATTACATGTAAATGCAACTGAAATATCCGGTTTTAATTAATTCAAGAAACATATGATATTTTTATTAAATTCACCAATATGATCTCTGGTATACATTTTCGAAAGGATTATTCAAATTAGTAACTCTAACCTATCCTACCAACTGCTGAAAGGCGATACTATACAATGAAAAAACTATGACATAGATCATGTAGATAATATATTAAATCTTTTTATAAAGTATCTGCTCTTCTTTCTTACCCAATTAAAATTAACTTAAATTCTCATCGATTCAGGGGCTGCTCTGGCCTCAAAATTTTTGTCGCCAGAAAAATCACAAGATTTGAAATTAAGTCGCAAGTTTTTATAAAGTGTAGCCAGTACCGTTTTCATTGAGGGATCATACTTGTGTAATGTATGCTTAGATGTATATGTTAAAAATATTGTTTTCAGTCTTTTTTTCAGGTGCATGTTAAAGGATGGTTTATTCTCATTGAAAGACTTTTTAGATAATAAATGATGAAGGTGGAGCCTTTCTTGTTTGATATCTTTTTGAAATAAAACATACCATGATTTATTTAATTATTTATCATGCTTATTGCCATATACAAATTAAATAATAACAATACAATAAACATAACAATACACACAAAAAAACCAGCACCATATGAATGAATACTCAACCTAGAGAATAAAGATCACTGAAAGCACTAAATGAGCACTATGAAAAAAGTATTATTTAGGAAAGCAAAGATAAAATTTTGTAGAATCCATCACATTTTCATGACCAACAGAGATTGCTCTCCACATACAGGGGACAACCTTTCTTCATCCCTTTGGAGGGACTAGCATTGTTCTTGAGACAATCCTTGCAAATGGTGTCAAGAGAAAGTCAGAAAAATGGTTCATGAAATTTTCACCCCTTTTAAAGAATTTAAACCATATCCAATCATGAACTTTGGTGTTACATGTAGTAGCTGGACATGTTAACCACTACACCACCGGCTTATCAAATATCTCTTTAAAAACATATTGAAAAGCACAGGTGACACATTTTTTATTTTCTTTGGCACAAACTAATGACTGCAATTGATCATAATAAACATGTGCAAAAGTAAATGAAAATCAGTTATATTATCAAATTTCTAATCATTCTCATTCTTGACAATATATTTGCCTGCTTAGAGTTTCCAACCTACACTTAGCAGCGGGTATGTGTAAAATGCAAAACAAAAAACAGAGAAACAAGAAACAGCTTAGCAGCTTCTTTGCACCTTAGCACATTTCATTACTTTGTCGGAAAAGCCTGTAAATCTGTGAAGCACTATAGAAGTCAACAAACATGTCTTATAAGAGCTGTTATACATATACTATTCTAAAAGTTAAAGGGTTTTGCCTACCCTTATACTTTATTTTTTCTAACAATGTAACCCTAATTCTAACAATGTAACCCTAATCATTCTACATGACCGGAATATTTTGTCTTAGACTATTGGACATATACACATGTACATGTATGTACTGAGGAATTAAGGATAAACACAAATAAAACTTAATGTGGTGGGGCCTAAAATTCCTCTATATTTTCTCTCTTGTTTGGATCATATTTTATGGTGACAATAAATTGATGATCGTTTAAGTGCACTCTGGCATTAACATTATTAAAGGAATAGGAAACCTTATATTTTAAAAATGTCTTCTTTATTCAGCATAGGGACATACTATCGTATCATCAGTCATGTCAGTCATTCTATTTTACAAAGATGACAATATAAGAAATCAGATCTCATTTAATGATAACCATGTATTAAACATGACACGTGTTAGTTGAAAAGAAATTGCACTGTGCTGCAAATATTTTGAAGATGAATTTCATAATATATTTATTAAAAGAATGTCAACATAATGCATTTATGTCAAAGGAATTTTAAGGAATAATGATACAAAGTGGCACACTGTTGTGTTACTCCAACAACATAAGAGACTGAATGGCATGCTAAATCTTCTTAATTTCAACCCTAAAATAGTTTGAGACCTCTTTTAGTATTTTTGGACTCTTTTACACATTCACATGTACATGTGTACAAAATGTACATGTACAAACATGTTTTCTTTTTATTTGAATGCAGTCCAGAAAACAATAGAAACCAGTCACATCAGTTGTACATTGAGTGCTGCTTAAAGATCCTTAAAGTACATTTTTGTACCATAAGAAGAAGCTTCCAGCCAAAACATCAAAAGCATTGCATGAAGTTGCCTAAATAATTGCAAGAAAAATTGTTATGACACAGAAGCCTTAAGAATATTAGCCCCTTGTTTATGATCACAAGAAAACATTGTATGAGTGCTAATTTTTGTTGTGTCCCAACTACCATGAAATTTTCATAACAAAAAATGTTAAAAACTTTTACACCATTTTCATTGAATGTTATAAAATGGTCTCAAGCACTACGAAGTATCATGCTACATGTTTTGAATAAAAATCACCAAATGAAATGCAATTCTACAAAAACAGCAACCACAAAACATCTAAAGCCCAAAAATCATACATGACAACCATGAGCCATGAATACTGGTAGCATACACATACAGACATACAGAATATGCATAGATGTACTTTAATCATGCATGTTTCATTATACATCTATAAAATCAGATGATGTGATAAAAGCTACTTACTTTATATTCAAATTGACCAAGAATCTGTTAAAGAATGTGAAGGGGAGAGATATTATTAGTTTAAACAACTAAAGATACAAAGTTTGGCTGTAAATTGGCCATGGACTTATGGTCAAAAATGATGGTGTCAGATGAATTGAATGGGTTCAGGTGTCCAAATAAAAAGTTAAGATGCACCTCCCTATGAGAGCTTTGAGAATCTTAGAGTTGTATGTAAGTTGGAAAGTAAATCATGTGTGTTCACAAATCACAAAAAAATCACAAATTTTCCATCCTGACACTCTGTCAGTGTTCAGAACACAACACTATCATGAATATTGAGTGCAGTGTAAAAACATCATTCCATTTTCAGTTGTGCAATAAAATCAAATGATATTTTCAGTAGAATTCTTTGTATGTCATCATGTCCATAAGAAGTTATAACATAATCATGATAACATAAACCTTTTTAAAGACTTGTTTCAATTCAGTTTCTATTTTTTATTTACATGTGTATTTGTTAGAAGCAGAGGTACCCATGGGGTATCCGAATGTAAAAAGTCCGAAAGGGCAGAGACAAAACCAGTAAACACCAACAAGAACGGGACAAAAACAGACAACATGTAAAACATGGAAACATAAAATAACTGAATATCAATCAACAACGCAAACTCCAGTCGAAACAAGAGTGAACTCAGGTGCTCCGGAAGAGTAAGCAGTTCCTGCTTGCTATAGCACACCCATTGCATTGCCAATAGTCTATTCAGCGTGTCAAACATTAATTAGAAGAATATTGATATTCTTTATAGAGACATTTGGTATTATAGGGATAAATAAGTGATTTTGTGGTGGATTGCAACAATCAAAGATATATATCATTATAAGTTAGTGAAACTTATATCTTTAACAATAAATAATATTAGGGGTACATGTACTTAAGTGGTGGATCCAGAATTTTTTTTTAGGGGGGGGGTGAGAAATAGTCACTGCAGAGGGGCATTCCTCTATTTTCAAGACCTTTAAGACCAATCAGTCAATGGGCCACCCCTCTGAATCCCCCTGGACTTGTGGCAAGTGTGCACCCTTATGTAATGCCTGTTACCCAAATGGATATAATTCATGTTCTCAAGTACACATTATTTCTAAGAGGTTACATAGATCCCTGATAAAGAATTTTTTGTGGTGGTATAAAAACAACAAAAAGTCTCTATATTTATATAAGTGATTACCATCTCTACAATTTGTATGTATCATTCATTATCTGTTTTAAAATTCAAATTAGACAGATTGCCTTCTGGCAGGGAAAACCTATCAATATTAATTGATACAAGGGGGGTCTGGTTTTCTTCCATAATTAAAAATAGCTTCCAAATATCATAAAAAGGATATCCAAGTCTCCTTTTTTACAGCAGCTTAAGCTTATTTGCTGGTCAGTTTAAAAATAATAAGGTATCTTAATTCTAATATTTGAGTGATGGTAAAAAATAAGCTTTAAAAAAGCATATGATGCTGAACTTTGGCAGGAAAAATGCTCTGTCACTTTTTCATAGGTTAAGCAATAAGACCTGTTTCAGTGTAAAAATGTATGAAGAAATAACAAGAAATTTTTAAATAACAAGACTTGGATATCCAATATATTTTCATGATATTTGGAAGCTATCTTTAATTATTGTCTTCATGGTCTTTTGGCATAGCAAAATTTATTGCCTGGATCTTTGTTATAACATGTATAATTTTTATTTTTAAATAAACAGATTGATTACAAAAAATAAAATATTTGAAGATTTCTTGGTCTTTAATCATGTTTATCATGATACGTACATGTACCTACATGACATGTTCATGTAAACTGGAGCCATTCAAATTCATAAAATCTGAGAGGACTTGGAAATACATCAGTATGTTTACAATGTATACATGTAAATATATCAATGTAATATTATTGGCTTCATGTAAATACATTTAAGAGTCCAAAACCAGGTTTGTTGAAAGAAAAAATATGTATGTACATGTATGATGCGAGAGTGATTTATGACATACATATTGTCAATACATGTACAATTTAATCATATAAAATATAAAACATGGCCTAAAATTTTAAAACAGAAGGAAATTCATTAGAAGTAGCTTAAGAGGAAGTAGTTTAAAATTTAATATTACAAGTGGATTTTAGTATGAGCTGTAGTTGTACAAGTTGAAGAGAATCCATATAATACCAATGCAGATCCTAAATTTTGGTTGGCTGATTATTAATGTTTAACATGTTCACTCCTTCATCATGTACCCATCTCCTTGATTCTACAACTGTTATGTTATACAGTAGTCCCTTTCGCGAATTACCACACATCTGTAAAACCACCTCTTTGTCATGTTTGTCCTAACTGATTATATCTTGCATTATCTCATTTCTGAAAAAAAAAATACCCCATTTTGAAGACCACCCCTTAACACAAACAGTGACCATGAAAACTTTAACAAATGGTCAAGTATGTGTGTATTTTTAGACTTTATACAAACCTGATCGTTAGCTTGAGATAGGTGGCGTGGAAGACCAATAGCTACATCTGTACCCTGAATGTCTGCAACAGCTTTCTCTGCAAAAAAAAAGAATGACTTAATAAAAAAGAGAAAGAAGAATACTGATATGAACCCTGGCACAAAAATTGTGTTTGAAAAACAACAACAAAGAGATACATGTAAATGCACCTCTTTTTTATAATTCAGAATGTAGTAGCTAGTGTTGGATACAGAAATTTTGAAAACGGGGGAATACTGACTGGCCCCACTTTGGTCATGTGTCAATGTATACAACATGTATATATCCAACCAACTTTTTCCATCAAAACAAGGGAGGGGGTGGGGGTTGCGGACCCTCTGGATCCGCCCTTGGTACATGTACAACAATGTACAATGTACAATAATTTAATTGTATCATTAACATACATGTAGATACAGTTATTTAAAATCTAATCATCACCACAAATCTTAAACATGTCACAATTATTTAAAAACATGCATATTACAGTTATATTGGTTTTGTGTAAATAAATTGTAAACAGTAAATGAACATGGCTGATGTGAACATGCAAAAGAAGTTACAATGTTAGTTAAGTAGTAGTCCACCTAAGAATCATGCAAAATTTGAAGAAAAGTGATTCATCGATAAAAAGGCTACAGTTGTTTATTTTTAACGAAAGATAGTTCAAAGTATATTAAATAAGAAATTAATAACAATTTGCTCATTACTGCCTGGTCCTGGGAGCAATCTTGCCATTTTGTTACAATGGTTTCTATTGAAATTATTGACAATTTTAAGAGTTATCTCTCTTTCTTACATTTTTCCAATGCATTCTACATGTATATAATTTTTTTCTCTCAGGACCAGGGCTAGTTTGGAAAAAGAGCACAAAAGATCAAAGCATGGTGCTAGTAGGAGAAACATATCAAAAATAAATTGGTGTAGGCTTTCCACCCATGAATCGCTCTTTGCATGATTCTTATAAAAAGTGGTACTTAAGTTTTCAAATGTAGATCTTTACAATGTACATGTATGTAAGGCAGCTGCATGATGTATATTTTTCATCAAATTTAAATTATCCAGTTAAATTTCAAAATTGGCTAAACCCTAAGGTTCTTCCTACCCCAGACATAGGTTGATCATCTTAGTAATAATTTGGTTCCCCAGTTTGGTATATTTTGGTTTATTTGTTATCATGTATTTTTGGCTTTTCAATATTTTTGGTAGAGCACCTCTGATGAGTCTTGAATAGACGAAACAAGCGTCAGGCGTTGCAAAATTTATTGTCTGGAACTTTTTGTCACTTTAATTCATGAACATATACATTTACAAGTTGATTTTCAAATTCTCATTTTTATGAATGTTATACAGTGCAAATGCAGTGTACAAAAATGTATATATATGTACATGTATCATGTGTATAGTCTGTAGATAGTTCCATGTGAATCTATTAACCTTTTTTTTTCTTTCTTTTTTGCTTAATTTTTTTCCTATAGATGGTTTTATTTTTGTCCTAGAATTTGCCTAGAAAATACATGACATGACAACACATGTACAAGATTTATCTACCGGAAATTACCATTAATTTTCATAAATTAAAAAGCTATGCACATAAACCATTTTATATGTAAGTCTTAGCTAATAATTCATTTAAATCAGATAGTAAACTAAGAACAAATTTACTGCCTTAGTACTACCATTAATGCAGATATCATATCTTATTTACATCAAGTCATAAAAAAAGAAGATAAAATAGCATTAAATTTACATAGTCATGATAGTTTTGTCTGAGATGTTGGGTTAAAATGGATAAAAATGTAACATTAAATTCTGCAAGCTTTACAATTTGGAATCTGGTGGTCTCTGGTGCATTGTGCATGTAAAATTGCTTTACTGTTGAGTAAATTTTCAAACTTTCCAGTACATTTCACGTTTATAGCCACAAATATATTGTTGTTGATACATTTTTATCTACTGAAAACTTCTAATACCTTTGTGAGAAATTTAAGTTGAGTATGTTTATTGTATTTTAATCTCCTGAACTATTTTAAATTCTCTTTTAACAAAAAGATGTTACAGTTAAAAAGCCACATCAGCATGACATGCATAGTGTAGGATTAGCTTTATATTTAAAATAGCTGTACTCAGCAGAATATGTAAGGTACAAAAATGTACATTAAATATATTTTCGAGCCCTTGCAGTTTATCCCACCTACCTCTTATCTCTCTCTCATTTTTCATTTGCACTCAAAATACATGTACAGTACACCAAGACATGCAAGAGACATTCTGTGACTGAACACTGTGATAGTGGTGTACATGTACCACTTTTAGAGTGGTAGAAGAATTTTTTTATTAACATGATTAAATTCACATAAGATTTTCTTAATTTTTTTTAATTGTTCTGTAAAACCATTCCCTCTACAAACATTGACAAAACTGATCTTTTACATTACTTTAAATGCATCATGTGCATTGTAGATTGTCAACCAATTTGTCATTGTACATGTATATACAGACAAGATTTAAGTTGACCACAGTTACATGTACATGTATACATGTAAGAAAATACATCTCATACAATCCCTATAAAAATTTCCTTTGATATCAGCCACTGGTGGAAAAATTCTAAATGATGTTAGATGAAATGGTTAGTGATTGTTTTGTGGTGTTTCACTGGTTGTTGACTAGTCCTACATGTACATGTATAACTTAAGACGTCTTGGACATTTTTCACAATTGTACTATGTTAGATGCATTGTGCCATAACAAATTATGACGGAAGCAATTTTTAGTAGCATTTCCCCATCAACATTTGATGCAACAGATTTTTGGTGCACACACAAAAATTTGGACTTAATTGCACAAATAACATACAGACATGACAGAATGTAAATATCATCAGGCAGGTTTTCATCGAATGATCCAGTTTAATTGTTAATGGAAAATTGTGGTTTTTACTATTATGATAAGATTTTTACTATTAATACTGATCCTCAACTTTGTGAAGTTTGGGATAAAAAGTACCGGTACCAACACTTTTATTCCCCATTTTCTTCTATCTTGGACAAATTTTTTCACAATTAAACAATATATGTCTTTCGACCTACAATGAATTATAATCTCAAAGGGCTTTCCACACTGAAAGGTGAGTCTTTGAAAACAAATTCTTAGGATTTAGTTTCATTTAAAATGACTTACTGCATGCATATACATGCACAAATGTACATAAAAATGTACATGACGTCACATCATGGGGCATCTAACAGTGTCCAATTATTAGTTGGAAAAAATCATCCAAGACTTTAAAGGTCTAGTTGCTGACATGTTGCACTGACATTATCACCTCCAAATCAACAGGTCCTGTACATGTACCAAACGAGGTAGGTAGTCCAATCAAGCTAGGTTAGCTCGATCGAGCTTCAAATTATTATCTCCCTTTGTGATTCTTAACAAAAAGATCTATATTTGTTCCAGCTGTTGTCAGTGCAAGATGAAACTTTCTCACAACTTTAAGTCAACATACATGTATCTGAACAAAGAAACATCAAATTGTTGATCTTATACCGTTGACCTTCGAAGAATCAAATTTGCATTAGACTTAATGCAATAAAGCCCAATTTTCATGAACAAAATTTTGAAGGTAGAAGTGAAAAATTATTATTGCTTATTGACAAAGATCACCTTCTAAAAACAACCTTATAGTTTCATGATGCATACATGTAGGGAAGATTTAATAAAGATAGGCAGATTTTAGTCAAAAACAGCGAAGGGAGATAATAATTTAAAGCTTAATTGAGCTTAACTACATGTAGCTCGATTGAACTACATAGCTTGTTTGGTACTTGTACAGGACCTGATCAATGTTACATGTATGTCTCACAGTAACCACCAGACCTGTTGTGTTTTGTACTACTATCAAACAGTAAGATCATTAAAGAGAGAGGTTTGGCAACATAAACCAGCATGACGGTGTTTGAATCCGGGTCCTTTTGTACCGATTCCCGTTCGTACCGAGTTGTTTCAAACTGATAAATTGGTACTTTTGACCCTATTTCAGAAAGACTGAATGTGTAAATATAATTTGCGTGTATTAGTGAGGAAATAAAAAGAATTTTAGCGTAAATGAATCAAATTAATGCAAAAACACCCGAAAATTGTATACCCCAATGACACCTTATAATAGTAAAAGTTCTAACAACAGTTTGCTAAATAAACATGTTGGTTTTATTGGTGAAAAAAGAGAAAATAACAATCAAGTGCATGTCTAAACAAACAATCACATAGCAAATGAAATCGACAAATAATAACCATTTTGTAAAGAACACATAACCCATCTTTCTATGTTTTTAATGAACAAAAAAATAACTAAAAATCTGATTTTTTGTTATTTATTTGCTATAAACATGATAAAAGAACATTGCTATAAAAGATAACCTTCAACATGGAATTAAACTCAGTAAAAGCAATGCAAAATACTGAAAAATATGCATTAACCCGTGTTTTAGTGAAAAATGAAACATAGTTAACTGAATTAAAGACCTGTTTATCAGAATATATTCTGGTAAACAAGTCTATGACTGAATCAATTTACTCTTAGACACCATGTACTCATAGATAAATATGGGATTTCTATCTCTCAGATGAGTGCAGATGTCGGTTTGTCATAGGGTTTTGTTTTGTCTTCCTTTACCGGATTTGACACACTGAATTGGAAAGTGCCAGTGCGGCGGGTGTGCTATAGCAGGCAGGAACCGCTTACTCTTCCGGAGCACCCGAGTTCACTCTTGTTACGACTTGAGTTCGCGTTGTTGATTTCTGTTTGGTTGTTTTTATGTTTTGTGTTTCCTTGTGTTGTTCTTGTTCATGTTTACCGGTTTTGTCGTTGCCTTTTCGGACTTTTGACACTAGAATGCCCCTTTGGTGCC
The DNA here is from genome assembly GCA_963971305.1 of Arcuatula senhousia. NCBI lineage: Eukaryota > Metazoa > Mollusca > Bivalvia > Mytilida > Mytilidae > Arcuatula > Arcuatula senhousia. Next base: position 15,726,320 of record OZ020311.1, on the reverse strand, counting down.
TCTGCTTATTTCTTAAAGATTGGTGTCAAATAACCCACTTATTCACACTATCGATACGAAAAGACCGGGTAGTCCAGTACGAACCGGTATCCTTACAAAACGACCCGAGATGCGAACAGGTTTCGGTACGAAATGACCAGATACCACCGTGTTTAACCCACCATTTCTTTTGAAATGCTGGTCGCAAATCAAAACATTGCAATCTACAATTTGTTCTTTCAAATAGAAAATATATAAGGATTTACCTAAACGTTCCCTTGCGTTTTCTAATCGGTAAACTTTACTCAAGAGATGTAAACAAACTATTCCAAGAAACACAAAAGTGGAAACGACAACTATCGAGTTTTTTCTCCGATTTGGAAATGTCATTATCCATTTGAACCACCTCATTTACATTTTATCGATATGGTAAACTTCTCGAATAAAATTTCAACATGAACTACCATAAACATTTCTTATTAACGTAAATAATGTGCCAGTGAAAATCTGTGCAACTTTTTCCAACTTCAGAATAAATAGAGTGAAGCATACCATCAGTTTCGTATTTCATTGATACGTTTATCCTAACTTAGAAAGACAATAATTATGAAAATATAAATTTTTACAAACATACATTTGTTTCTTATAGTTGAAATCATTTTCATTTTCGATGAAAATATCCAAATACGAAACAAAATTTTCCAAAATCAAAGTACGCACTGCACTCAGTGTCCTGTGTGCCAGATAATATCGCATTGAGCCCACAATCCCTAAAACGATCACCTGGTACTTGTCTTAGTCAAAAAGGTTATAGCAGTTCATCGTTTCTCTATCTGCTATTGAAAAGGTTTTAATTGATAAATTAAAGGTACCAGATAAAGGCAAAACCATTTTAATTTTCAGGGCTCATCCGTCGCCTCAGTTTATTTTCGGAAAAAATCCGGCGGAGCCTAGATTTTTTTGCGCGCTAAGAAGAGTACTTTTTACATTACTATAAACTTTCCGCCCCAAAACCACGCTGCTTTTTTTAATATGATGCAGGTTAAACCTGTGACGCTCCCGAAGTTTGAAAGTATCCTTAAATATTTTACAAGCTAAAATAAGTTTTTGAATGTTTATTGGGCAATTAGTTGAAACAAATTCTTATTCGAAAATAAAAACAAAGTAGCTTTTCTTGTTGGTCCTTTGTGCGCTTAATGACGTCAGGAATTTTCAAAGAAAAAAGCGTTAAAAAGACGCAGAAAGTCCGGGAAACCGCGCGTGATTTACCGGACGTTGAAGGAAAATTGAGCCCATAGTACAACTAGAATATTGACATTTCTACCATTATCGCTCCCTTCGGGAGCGTATTAAAGGTACTTTACTTTTTGCCCTTTTCTTCCCCGAATTTTGGCATGATCTAGCTGGCATCTTTCCCTTTTAATTAAAATTTCATCATATATCGGTTGTAGCTATTAATAAAAATCAAATAGTTGCTCCCTAATTACACTATCAATCACAACATTAGTTTATGATCTTACTCATAATTTGGTTTCTAGCTTGACATTTTTTAACAGTTTTCAGTATTGTTCTCATGGATTGAATAGAAGAAACGCACATCAGGTGAAGCAAACATAAATTTGTCTCTGACTTTATTGTACTTTTGATTAAATGTTTTTTTTTTAAAATAGCCTTAAATAGGCCAAACATAAAATTTGCAAACCATAGCTTATGTCTAACAATCTCCAATAGTTTTCATTCCATAAGACAAAGCATAAGCAAGAGTTAAAATTAAAGAAACCAAAAGACCAAGCTCACAAGATTAGGATATTATAGATGAACTACGACATAAACATATCAAGTTTCAACAACCAAGGACATAGGTGTTCATGAAATTCTAACATTGCCCTGTTAATGTATTGAAAATCTAAAGTCATTTGAAACTCGAAGGTCAATGTCAGAAGATGAGGATGCTCAACTATTATTGGGTCATATGCAAACGAACTTGCATCAACGTAAGACTTATATATTACATGGGATATGAAGGAGCTCATAAAACTCATTACTCAGTGCTGCAATGTATTTAAAATTGTCAGTAAATTAACAGCAGATCTAAGTCACGATGAAAGCCCGGGGGTTGTTTCGAATTGGAAAGAGCCCTTAGTGGTCATATAGCTATCTGATCATGTTTCGCGTTTTTTTTTATCGTCTAGACAGGGTAAATCGGTCAGTCAATATTCCTACCAGAGGGTCTATTATAGAATATTCATCGTGTATAATTATTGTTTCAATGTACTAAATGTTATACAGGTTGTTTAAACTCAGAGCTACATCTTGATACCCCTATAATAAATACGATATAAATGTGTACTACATTTCATATATCGATGCACCATGGCCAGGTGATGTAAACTTAAGCATTGATGACCTTTTACCTTTAATTAAACCAATACGTCATATGTATTCAAGTAGGCGGAGCCAAATTACGGATTTCTTAACAAATGTTTAAGTGGACGGAGCAGACGAACAAAATTGATATGCTTCAAGTTGGTGAAAATCAGATCGCTCTTTATCATTTAAGTTCTTAGATTTAGCTCTGCCTTTTAACGCTTTAGCGCATTGATTTTTGGTATGGGGACGTGCGGCAGTAAGTCTGAAGGTGGTACCGGAATAAATACTAAGACGCTCTGGATTTTGATACCCAAATGAATAGAATGAATGATAATCATATCAAATTTAAATAACTTAGGGCTAACAGGTCTTGAGAAATGGAGGTGTTCATAAAACTTTGGCATTACTATTACATGTATTTGTATTGAAAATTGTCAAAGCAACCGGAAAATTAATGTCTAGGCCGAAAGAAAGAAGATTCTGCAGTTCTAGAGATAAGGCGGTGCTCATTAATCTTGACCATTGATAGTTAATCAATGTGATTGATGTGGCACTGCAGTAAGCGACTACGGACAACGGACTTAAACCATCACAAGCAGACACAAACGTGGAGATATCTTATTAGCCACCAATACACTTCGTTTGGTAAGCTAAAAAGCTTCGCGAGATTGAATTGTCATTTAACCTTGTTAAAAGTTACATGTATGGTCCCTTAAATATAATTCAGGTCATCAAGGAGCCTGATCGTTCACCTGTTCTTCAGCTACACTTCAAAAATGAACAAGACTGACCGATCTGCGCCACATTGCAACAATAATAAGCCCTGTATACATATGTGAGGGGAACAATATTGATAGTCAGTAATTTTGCCAACCATTGGAGACTGTCAAACAAACATGGTAAAGTGGAAATGCATCCCGGTTGATTTTTTTTCGAGTTCATGGTTTTAGAGTTTCAGATTACACAGTACAGATATTCTTATTCTTACTCTCACATGTAAACTTAAGAAAAAAACGACCGCAGTATCCAGCACCCATCCCAAAACATGCATCGTGCTTAACAACCCTAGATGCATCTACCATTCAATATGGTTGATGTGACACTTTTCTGTAAGTTTAAATGAACCTAAACCTTTTTTTGTTAGGAGTTCAGCACGCGTTGTGCTTAGCATCCCTACGTTCACTACCATACCAATATGGTCGATGTTGAACTTGATATTGAGATGTGGAATAAGTGTACGCGACACAACAAACATAAACAAACAGCAATTAAAAAAATCACAACGGAAAACAGCAAGCAGTCTTCAACATGACCATAGGTCACTGCTTACCGTCTTGCATTGGCCCAAGACTTAAAATACAATACAAAAGTATCAAAACCAATCCCTAAATCATCAACGAAAGACTCAATTCTTGACATAAATCAGTTAACATAGAATGACAAGGACAAACAAAGGCTTTGGCAAAGTTTCCTGGCTTAGGACAGGCACATATAAAATGTGGCGGGGTTAAACTAGTTTTTTGGATCCAACCTTCCCCTATTGATAAGCTTGCACAAAGCTACATATAAAACACACTGTAAAACTCAATCGACAAAAGTTCAATTCAACAAGAGAGAACCTAAGACAAAATACTGTACGAAAACAACAAGACAAGGAATAGAGTTAAATATTCTTCTGTAAGTGTTTGTTCATGCGGAAAATATAGGTCTCAGCCAGCATCCGAAGCATGCGTTTTGTGTGGCATCACTAGGTCCACCTAACATACCGATAAGGTTGATCTACCACTTGTCTGTAAGCAGGGACGGACTAAAACGTAAGTTGCTTTAGTGCGAAAAGAACGCTTTCTAAAACCAAAGTATGCATTTTGCCTGGTATTACTCTATGCACTTACCAAATCACTTGTCAGTAAACAGGAAATGACCTTAACCATTCTTCTAAAAGTGGTCGTGACATCTTGCGGAATAATAGGCCAAAGTCATTATACGAAGCATGCTTCTATGTACACCTAATATAACTACATGTTTATTGTACGGGAATGGACTTTTTTCTGAAAGTTGTTATCAATGTGGAAAAAGGTCACAGTCACCATCAGAAGCATGCATTGTTCTTACCATCAATAGGTGCAGCTACCATTCCAAAATGGTTAATATATGGTACTTGTCAATATTAAACCGGAATTCGAAAGTTCAGAATGGTCATCCATGTTAAAAACTAGCTCACATCCAGCATCAAAAGTATGTATTGTGCTTAGCATCCGTAGAAACAGCCATCATATTAGTATGGTTTATGTGGCACTTCTGTAAGCTGGAATGAACTTCAACAATTCATCCATGCTGATATTGTATGTCAATATTAGCACCATTAGATGCATCTACCATACCAATATGTTTAATATGCCACAGCAGTAATCAAGGCTTGACCATGAACACTTCTATAAGAGGTCATCAAAAAAGGGAACAAGAGGCTCCCAAGAGCCTGAATCGCTCACCTGAACTACACAGATACATATATTTAGTAGATATTATTTTGCTTAACCATACACGAATTAAATTACTGAAATATCTTGGTAAGTTTTAAAGATATTGGGCTTAATGAGAGCAAAATTTTGCAATAATTACGAAAAAGGGCAATAACTCCCACATCAGGACTGATCACTTTTGATTCTTGCACAATTTTGATATCTGAAACCATTTTTGAGTTATTAGCAAAAAAATGAAATTTACCCCTATGTTCTTTTTTTAGCCATGGTGGCCATGTTTTTTGACGAATCAAAAATCTGAACAATAGAGTTGTAGCATATACTGTAAAGGGGGAAATTTTTGCGAGGGGTTTATTTTCGCTAATTTCGCGATCATAACAAATTCGCGAAAATATCCCTTGCGTAAATTACATTTTAGCGGCCATGTTTTACAACCAATCAAAAATACCCACATCAGTTCTATACACCTAATGCTAATAAATAACAATACCAAGCTTGATATCGAATGGACTTTAAGTGTCAGAGGAGTTCACAATTTCAATGTAATGAGGAAATGCTGTTAAAATGCTCAATTTTGACGTTCTAAGGGCAATAACGCCTAAAAGAAAAGGTCCTACAACGTTGACCCTATAACATATTTTGTAGATCTTGATGTGCTGAGCAATATGCATTTTAAATTTCTCAAATATCTTGTATAGTTTTCAAGATAATGAGCTAAACAGTTGCAAAATTTGAAAAAAAAATCCACAAAAAGGACAATAACTCCTACATGGGTTGTTGGATTTTCTTCAAAATTTCAGAGCTGGTAGATCTTAAGGTGCTGATCACTTTTGTTCACAATCAAAATTTTAAAATCTGTCACGGTTTTTGAGTTATTTGCAAAAAATGCTATTTACCCCTATCTTCTATTTTTAGCCACAGCGGCCATGTTTATCGACCAATCGAAAATCCCCACATCAGTTCGATACACCTAATGCTAATAAACAACTATACCAAGTTTGGTTCCAATTGAACTTAGTGTCAGAGGAGTTAACGTTTTCATTGTAATGAGGAAATGCTGTTAAAATGCTCAATTTTGACGTTCTAAGGGCAATAACTCCTAAAAGGAAAGGTCCTACAACGTTGACCCTATTACATATTTTGTAGATTTTGATGTGCTTAACAACATGCAGTTTAAATTTCTCAAATATCTAGTATAGTTTTCAAGATATTGAGCTAAACAGGTGCAAAATTTGCAAAAAATCCACAAAAAGGGCAATAACTCCTACATGGGTTGTTGAATTTTCTTCAAAATTTCAGGGTAAGTAGATCTTGAGGTGCTGATCGCTTTTATCCTATGCCAGAATTTTGATATCTGTAGCCGTATTTGAGTTATTTGCAAAAAACTGCATTTTACCCCTATGTTCTATTTTTAGCCATGGCGGCCATGTTTTTCCACGAATCAAAAATCCCCACGCTATTTTATACTACCTATGCTAATTAACAACTGTGCCAAATTTAAAAGCCATTGGACTTGTGGTGTTAGAGGAGTTAACGTTTGAAAAATGTTAACGACGACGGACGACTGACGACGGACGCCAAGTGATGGCAATAGCTCACCTGGACCTTCGGTCCAGGTGAGCTAAAAAGGTAGGTCACAGGCATCATTCAGCGCAGCATTGTGCTTTGCATCACTATGTGCAACTATTATAACAATAGGGTAGATGTGGCCCTTGTCTGAAAGAAGGCATAATCTAGAACATTTTTAGCCGAGTTGCAACGAAGTTGAACTCGGCTATTGTGATGATGATGGCGGACGGCTGGGCGGGCAGGCGGGCGTCAACAATTGGTTTCCGGGCCATAACTCAAAAAGTTGTGAACCGATTTTAATGAAACTTTGGGATATTGTTACATACCATAAGAGGAGGGACCCTATTGATTTTGGGGTAAATCCGTTCAAGGTCAAGGTCACAGCAACAGAAAAACCTTAGAAAATTTCTTGAATTAGTGGTTTCCGGACCATAACTCAAAAAGTTTTCAACCGATTTTATTGAAAGTTTGGGATATTGTTACATACCATAAGAGGAGGAACCCTATTGATTTTGGGGTAAATCCATTCAAGGTCAAGGTCACAGTGACAAAAAAAGGTTAGAAAATTTCTTGAATAAGTGGTTTCCAGACCATAACTCAAAAAGTTTTCAACTGATTTTAATGAATCTTTAGGATATTGTTACATACCATAAGAGGGGGAACCCTATTGATTTTGGGGTAAATCCGTTCAAGGTCAAGGTCACAGTGACAGAAAAACATTTGAAATTTACTTTAACAAGCGGCTCCTAGGAGCCTGAATCGCTCACCTGAACTACACAGACACATATATTTTGTAGATATTATTGTGCATAACCATATACGATTTAAATTTCTGAAATATCTTGGTAAGTTTTCAAGATATTGGGCTTGATAAGTGCAAAATTTGGCAAAAATTAGGAAAAAGGGCAATAACTCCTACATCAGCAGTCAGATCTTTTCCAAAATTTCAGCACAGGTAGATCTTAAAATGCTGATCTTTTTTTATTCTTGCACAATTTTGATATCTGAAACCATTTTTGAGTTATTAGCAAAAAAATGCAATTTACCCCTATGTTCTATTTTTAGCCATGGTGGCCATGTTTTTTCACGAATCAAAAATCTGAACAATAGAGTTGTAGCATATAAGCTATTAAACAAGTGTGCCAAGTTAAAATGCAGTTGGTCTTACGGTGTCAGACAAGTTAATCTTTGAAATTCAGGGAAAAAGTAATGAAAAATTGTAAATTTTGTTGTTTTAAGGACAATAACTCCTAAAAGAAATGATCCTACAGCTTTGATCTAAATACATGAAATGTAGATCTTGATGTGCTTAATCATATGCAATTCAAATTCTTGAAATATCTTGTATAGTTTTCAAGATATATGGCTAAACAAGTGAAAAATTTTGAAAAAAATCCAGAAAAAGGGCAATAACTCCCACATCCGTTGTTGGATCTTCTTGAAACTTCCATAGCAGGTAGATCTTGAGATGCTGATCACTTTTGTCTCCCATCAGAATTTTGATATCTGTAACCATTTTTCAGTTATTAGCAACAAGAGGCTCCCAGGAGCCTGAATCGCTCACCTGACAAATGTGCCTGAAGTAAAGGTTATAAGGCAAAATCTATTTAAAGTTGAAAGGGTCATAAGATTAATAAGGGGGTCATCTGACAATATGGTGGATCTAAAGGTGCTGATCACTTTTGTTCTCAATCAAAATCTAAAAATCTGTCACCCTTTTTGAGTTATTTGCAAAAAAATGCAGTTTAACCTAATGTTCTATTTTTAGCCACAGCGGCCATGTTTTACAACCAATCAAAAATCACCACTACAGTTCTATACACCTAATCATAATAAGCAATAATACCAAGTTTGGTTCCATTTGGACTTAAAGTGTCAGAGGAGTTAACATTTTCAATATATGGAAATGCAGTTAAAATGCTCAATTTTGACATTCCAAGGGCAATAACTCCTCAAAGGAAAGGTCCTACAACGTTGACCCTGTTACAAATTTTGTAGATCTTGATGAGCTAAACAAAATGCAATTTAAATTTCTCAAATATCTTGTATAGTTTTCAAGATATTGAGCTAAACAGGTGCAAAATTTGCAAGAAAATCCACAAAAAGGGCAATAACTCCTACATGGGTTGTTGGATTTTCTTCAAAATTTCAGGGTAGGTAGATCTTGAGGTGCTGATCACTTTTGTTCCCAATCAAAATTTTAAAATCTGTCACCATTTTCGAGTTATTTGCAAAAAACTGCCATTTACCCCTATGTTCTATTTTTAGCCACAGCGGCCATGTTTTACGACCAATCAAAAATCACCACATCAATTCTATACACCTAATGCTAATAAACAACTATACCAAGTTTGGTTCCATTTGGACTTAAAGTGTCAGAGGAGTTAACGTTTTCAATGTAATGAGGAAATGCTGTTAAAATGCTAAATTTTGACCTTCTAAGGGCAATAACTCCTAAAAGGAAAGGTCCTACAACGTTGACCCTGTTACATATTTTGTAGATCTTGATGTGCTTAACAATATGCAATTTAAATTTCTCAAATATCTTATATAGTTTTCAAGATATTGAGCAAAACAGGTGCAAAATTTGCCAAAAATCCACAAAAAGGGCAATAACTCCTACATGGGTTGTTGGATTTTCTTCAAAATTTCAGAGCTGGTAGATCTTCAGGTGCTGATCACTTTTGTTCCCAATCAAAATTTTGAAATCTGTCACCGTTTGAGAGTTATTTGCAAAAAACTGCCATTTACCCATATGTTCTATTTTTAGCCACAGCGGCCATGTTTTACAACCAATCAAAAATCCCCACATCAGTTCTATACACCTAATGCTAATAAACAACTATACCAAGTTTGGTTCCATTTGGACTTAAAGTGTCAGAGGAGTTAACGTTTTCAATGTAATGAGGAAATGCTGTTAAAATGCTAAATTTTGACGTTCTAAGGGCAATAACTCCTAAAAGGAAAGGTCCTACAACGTTGACCCTGTTACATATTTTGTAGATCTTGATGTGCTTAACAATATGCAGTTTAAATTTCTTAAATACCTAGTATAGTTTTCAAGATATTGAGCTAAACAGGTGCAAAATTTGCAAAAAATCCACAAAAAGGGCAATAACTCCTACATGGGTCGTTGGATTTTCTTCAAAATTTCAGGGTAGGTAGATCTTGAGGTGCTGATCACTTTTACCCTATGCCAGAATTTTGATATCTGTAGCCGTTTTTGAGTTATTTGCAAAAAACTGCATTTTACCCCTATGTTCTATTTTTAGCCATGGCGGCCATGTTTTACGACGAATCAAAAATCCCCACATCAGTTCTAAGCACCGAATGCTAATGAACAACCATACCAAGTTTGGTTGCAATTGGACTTATGGTGTCAGAGGAGTTAACGTTTTAAAAAGTTTACGGACGACGGACGACGGACGACGGACGACGGACGGACGACGGACGGACGACGGACGCCAAGTGATGACAATAGCTCACATGACCCTTCGGGTCAGGTGAGCTAAAAAACTGCAATTTACACCTATGTTCTATTTTTAGATATGGCGGCCATATTTTTTGACGAATCAAAAATCTGAACGATAGAATTGTAGCATATGTGCTATTAAACAACTATGCCAAGTTTGGTTGAAGTTGGATATATGGTGTCAGACAAGTTAATCTTTGAAATTCAGGGGAAAAGTAATGAAAAACGGTAAATTTTGACACTTTAAGGGCCATAACTCCTAAACGAATGGTTCTACAGCTTTGACCTAATTACATGAAATGTAGATCTTGATGTGCTCAATCATCTGCATTTTGAATTTTTAAAATATCTTGTATAGTTTTCAAGATATAGGGCTAAATAAGTGCAAAATTTTGAAAAAATCCAGAAAAAGGGCAATAACTCCTACATCGGTTGTTGGATCTTCTTGAAAATTTCTAGGCAGGTAGATCTTGAGGTGCTGATCACTTTTACCCTATGCCAGAATTTTGATATCTGTTACCGTTTTTGAGTTATTTGCAAAAAAATGTAATTTGACCCCCCTGTTCTATTTTTAGCCATGGCGGCCATGTTTTTTTACGAATCAAAAATCCGAACGAAAGTTTTGTAGGCCATACCCTAAAAATCAATTACACCAAGTTTGGTTTCAATTGGACTTATGGTGTCGGAGGAGTTAACGTTTGAAAAAGTTTACGGACGTATGACGGACGGACGAAGGACGACAGACGCCAAGTGACGCCAATAGCTCACATGACCCTTCGGGTCAGGTGAGCTAAAAAGCAGTTTCTGGTTAATTACTCAAAAAGTTGTCAACAGATTTTAATGAAACTTTGTAATGTTGTTACCAATTATAAGAGGAGAAACCCTAATGATTTTGGGGTAATTTCGTTCAAGGATCAAGGGCAGAGCAGCAGAAAAACATAATCAAAAACTACATCAAGTACATATCTGAAATTTTACACAATAGTTCCATACTGTTAGAGGATTCACATATTCATATTTTCTGCAACTTTGAAAATTTGTTGATAAAGCTTACATTTTTCCTGCTGAAACCATTCCTCAATTTGTCTCCATTTTACATGTTATGCCTGTAATAACCAATTATGTTAAGTCTTAAAATGAAGACAAGGAAAGTTTTGGTTAATAAAATACGGCAACTCGGCTTTTGCACCCATGTGCATATTGATATTTTTTTTATTTTTTTTTGGGGGGGGGGGGGGGGGTGTGTGATCCATGCGGAATATGTAGGTCACAGTGGCTAGGCATCAATAGGTTCACCTATCATACCAATATCGTTGATATTGCACTTGGCTGTAAGTAAGAATGGAGCATACACCATGCTTAGCATTCATTAGTTCACCTACCATAAAAATATAGTAAATGTGCTACCTTTAAGAAAAAGAAAGCTAGGACTGACTTTCTTCTTAAGTGGGCATAAAAAAAAAATAAAGGTTACAGCCATCATACATGCATTGTGCTTAGCATCAACAGGTGAACCTACCACAGGTATATGGTTATTATGACACTTGTGACATCAGTAGATAGGAATTGACTTAACAATACTTCTGTGATAGGAAGCCAACACTCAGGGTATCACATCACATAAGCCCACCTCAGTGTGTATGAAATCCAGAAAATTTCAGAAAGATCCATGACAGTATAAAGTTGCAGATAACACAATACAGGAACCCCATAACATGCCTAATGAGTAATGAATAAGGGAGTTTATAAATATGAACAAAATATTCGTTATAGACTAAATTGCATTGTCTATCTTCATGTAATTTAACCCTATGTTCAATGTATATCAAAAGCCATCATGTCTCTTAATGAAACTGAAACCCAAAATATACTTTTATAATGAATACAGTTACTATGGAACAACCTACCACTACCAGGTTTTATTAAATTTGGTTTCAGAGAAAAGACTTTTGAAAAGTTGAAACAAAGGATGCACACGTAGATGGATGCCTGAAAGCCTTTACCTAAGTGAGTTAAGAAGTCTACCACAGCTTCAATTCAACTTCTCTTTCTTATATTGTTCATAATACATGTATGTTATGTGTTTTGCCTTTTGATGTATGTCAAGTTTTTAGAGAAAACAGAACATGAAGAATATAAACACATTTTTTTAAACATTTTATTTGCCACTACACAAAGACTAAATATTTGATCAAAACATTGTAAGTGTGATATAAGTAAAAACATGACAAAGTTATCAATACACCAGTGACCATCTCATCAATATTTATTATTCAACTTTTAAATATAGTGTAAACATGTAGCAGAAAATCTTTTTGAGGTTCTAATTTTTTTGGCTATATTCACAATGCCTTTGACAACAATTTCAAAATTTTGAATAATTATATATTACTTTTACAAAATTTAAGAACGCCAAAACTGTTACCTGTAAATTTTAAATGTGCCATCTTCGAATTCAAATCTTAAAATTTGGCCCCTGTTAATTTCTTATGTTTAAATGGTATTACATTTTATAAAGTGATAAATAGTTCTACACAGCTACAACAAAGAGTTAAAAGGAGTTACAACAAAAAAGTTTATAGATACTGGAGAAAAAGAAATGATGGAAATGACCAAATATTTCATTGAAATTTGGCAATAGAATAAAATTTTAATCAGAATTTTGTTTAATTATATAAAATATAAACTGTTAACACAGAGACATGTCTCGCCTGTCGCAACTGGACACAGTATAAAATGAAGTAAAAAATCCTCCTTAAACTGATCTTAACTGATGCTTAAGCAGCTGCATACCAAATACAAATGGTGAACCATAATTGCTTATATAAAACACTCATGACATAAGTAAAAAGTTAAAAAGTGTAAAATCTCAAAGTCAGTAGACTGTGACTGCAGGATCATACAGATAAAATACTTTTGAAATTGATCTGTACTGATGCTAATGCAAGTGCATACCCAATATCAATGATGTACCATAACTGCTTCATGTTAAACAGACGTAATAAAAAAGGTTAACCTCGGCCAAATCGGTGTAATATTTCAAAGTCAGTAGACCATGAATGCAGAAGCATACAGATGAAATGCTTTTGAAATTGATCTATAATAATGCTAATGCAAGTGCATACCCAATATCAATGGTGAACCATAACTGCTTCATGTTAAAGAGACTTAAGTAAAAAGGTTAACCTCGGCCAAATCAGTGTAAAATTTCAAAGTCAGTAGACCGTGACTGCAGGAGCATACAGGTGAAATCCTTTTAAAACTGATCTGTCCTGATGCTGATGCAACTGCATACCAAATATCAATGGTGTAACATAACTGCTTCATGTTAAACAGACTTAAGAAAAAAGGTTAACCTCGGCCAAATCAGTGTAAAATTTCAAAGTCAGTAGACCGTGACTGCAGGAGCATACAGGTGAAATCCTTTTAAAACTGATCTGTACTGATGCTGATGCAACTGCATACCAAATATCAATGGTGTAACATAACTAGTTCACACAAAACAGACTTAAGCAAAAACTTTAACCAATTGTGGACGCCGCCGCCGCCGCCGTCGCCGTCGCCGCCGGAATCACCATACCTAAGTCTCGCCTTTTGCGACATTCGTCGCAGGCGAGACAAAAATCTGTTTCTTAAAAATGTTGTAATCCTTTGTTATCCAGAATTCAATTAAGATATTCCATATTATAATTTTTTATTATTAATGTCTACAAAAAGGTCAAAACTAAAATAATTGAATTATGTTTGCAATTTATTTAAAGTTTATGAATATTTGAATAATTTAAAAAAAAATTGTTGCTATATGTGACACTATAGAGAATTTAAGCATACTACATTTAGATATAATTTTTTTCTACTTTTTGAAGCTATGAACTAAATTTTCAAAAGTTGTCTTGACTAATCACTTATCTATGTGCATAATTTCATGTAACATAAAAATACATGTATAACTAAGCCTCATTAAAAACTGAATGCCCTGTTTAATTGAGTGTTATAGGCTAACAATCAATTGTTTAAATATTAAAATTTACAATGTTACATTTGCAAGCTAATAAGAGCCTTTATTTCTTTCAATGTTACATTTGAAAGCTAATAAGAGCCTTCATTTTAAAATATATTCATACAAACATCAATTTCAATGTAACAACACCAAGCTTAATTTGCAATCTAATAATTCATAAGAGCCTCCAATTCAAGATATAATCATACAAATCTCAGCTAAAACAATTCTCAAAATCCAGATAAATTGGTCCATTTGCATAGCAAACATATATATTTCTTTCTCATCATTGACGAAAACCTATTCATAGCAAGTTCTTTTACTCCTATTCGGAAATTAATAATTCAATTAAAAGAACTTCTGTACTACTGTGGAAGTATTATTATTCATGGGGCACCAATTTTCATGGTTTTTGTGGGTAAGGAAAACCAAGAAAAATAAGTTTCCAACCAACAGAAAATTTTGCATTGCTTTCAATCGTGATTTTTTTTAAACCACAAATTCAAGAAAAAACGAATATGCAGTTGACTCCCAATCCACGAAAAATGATACCCACGAATTTAAGTACTTTCACAGTAACTTACAATTGCAAAATCGGATCAACCATTCTCTAATGTTAATTTTCATTTAACAAATTACCACCAATGGCTCCACAAAAGTCTAACCTTAGCACATTTTTCTGTCAAAATTGAATTTGTCATAAAGAGTTGACAAACAATATAGATACAAAAAGCTAAAATAAGTTTCTAACTGTTAAATGAACAAACATCTTTAAAACCTTTGAAATGGACAAGTTTGCCTTTTCGAGTAAAATTCAAAATGTGAGAGAGGAAGATTTTATGTCTTTAAACAAAATTTGTAAAAAATTATTGTGAATACAGGTGAATGTAAAATAAAGTTCATTTTTCCTGTGTTCCACTTTCTCCATTGGTGATAATTTTAATACAGTTGTATCCAAAACTGCCATTTTAGTATATCATACATGTACATGTAAAATATCCATAAATATATATCTACATTTTTTCAGAAAAATATTGATCATGTACATGTATAAAATAACTATGATTACATTTTAATAGTATATTAGTCACATTGATTGAAGGTGCTTATTTCTTTTATTTTAATATTTTTTTTTGTTCCTCTAATGAAATCAAACACAAACACCAGGCTCCCACAGGGCACCCCTCTGCTTCAGGGGAAAAGGTTTTTAAAAAAAAAAAACACTTAAAGTCTGACTTTAAGGCAGTAGAAGCCACCAAACCTGTATTTTAAAATTTAAGTAATTCTTATTTTATTTCATAAACCTTTCATAAAAAACTTACTCTTGCTCTTTTTTACATCAATGTAACAAATACATATGTATAATATCCCTATAAATTATACAGGGTTCTGATTTTTAATAGGTATTAATTAATCAACACAATTATATGTGATACACAGAAAAAACAAAATATTATTTATACTACAATATAGTTTCTACATAAACAAATAGTTATTTTCTTGGTAATTGTGGTGTTATGAAATTCAGAGATGAACAAGTATGGTTATGTATGATTTCATGCTAAAACACACAAAAATACACACCAACTAAATATCTTGAAGAAAACAAGTGTTGAAAATTAGCACAATTTAAAAGTGACATCAATTCAAACACCACATCTAATTTTAGATCTGTGTAAATTTCAAATCACAATTTCAGTTTTTGCAATATATTATTTCACGACTGATTTTTTAGATTTTTAATTCATGAGATAGTATGATCAAATATGTATACTACTATTAAAGCCATGCGAATTCAACACACACACACACAAAAAATTGTTTACCAATAAACAAAGAAAATAAAATAAATTCTGGAAAAAAATGCCTAAATGTTTGTTATTAATCATATCAACTATACAAATATAAGGTACAAAACACAAATAACATATGTAGTTTAATAACTGTTTATATACTGAACAACATAAAATAATTTGAAAAAAAATATATTTGTTTGCTTTTGTTCAAGCCATATTAAATTTCTCAACAGGCAAAAATCATATATCAATAATCCAAAGTCCACCTTAACTCATAAGGTACAAATAATTATATAGTATTGTAAATATCACAATACGTCAGTTCGAACTTGAACCAAGAAAAACAAAAAAACAAAACAAATTGGCTATTTCTTTAAGGTTAAAAGTAATCTCTATCACATAAACATGTTTGTAGGAGCTTTAACTTTTGCCAAGGACATAGTCCCATAAATGGACTTCAAGTCCTCTAATTGCAGAAAAAGCCAAATTTTAGTTTGCCAAAAAAAACCAAACATTCAAGATTTTAGAAACTAATCCAGACTACATAAAAACAAGTATGGGTAGGTACACACTATTTACATGTACATAATAATTGTTTGTTAAATGAACAAATAAACACAAATAGACACATACAAAAAGATACCATTATAATAGAAACAAACACACCTTTATTTAATGTACTATTTAACTTTTTGCAATTACAACAGATTTTTTAAAATAATTTTTCTGTATTTTCCCCTTAAATAACAAAACATGAAGTTATTCTTTTAAACAGTCTTTGATTTAATTCTATCTGTTATTAAAACATCACATTGTTACATGCTGTACTGTGTCCATAGCCTATTCCCCTGTCTTGGTTTTGCTGTGTTCTTCTAACACTAATTTCTGTGCCAGAAGCCTGTCCTCTTTTTCTTGCCTCTTCCTATATCTTAAACACTCTGTTTCCATCTCTTGTGCATGAAGAGCTTTATCGTAATCTGTCCAATCCTAAATTTTAACAGAAATATAAATATTAATGTTTAATAATGATACTGACAAATACCAATCTGGGATGATCATTCTCAAATATCCAAGAAACACAACATAACAAGACAATCATGTACCAGAATTAAAAGATTGCAATGATTTTTCCAAAAGTAATGTTGGTAAACACAGGTTTCAATAGTCATATGCGCTCAATTTTAAATCATCTTATTACAATAATGAATATTTGAAAGGCTTACTTTCAGTTTCAGGTATTTATTCCATTGTTTGATAAACTACTGCAGTTTTATAATTTTTTGTGGGGTATCAATTTTCATGATTTTTTAGGGGGTGTGTTGGTTCCCCACGAAATGGAAATTTTACATTGCTTTGTATACTGCAAAATTCAGAGCCACCAATTCAACAAACCACAAACTAGCATGTTTACTGCAAACATGAAAATAAATGAATCCACAGTACTTGAAATTGATTCATGTACAATAATAAAGTGGGAAACTGATAAAGTTCTTTTCTCTATTTTTTTTTAATAAGCTTATCACTACTAAAAACTTGATGATCATGAAGAAGAAAGGGGGAGATCCACGGGGTGTAAGAGTTCTTACATTTCGTCCACCTTCAGCTCTGTCAGATTTTCCCCAGTGTTTGGTACCAGTTAAATCTTCAGGAGACATTCCACTAGCTTTAGAAGTCTGCTGTAATAAAATTTACAAGTAAAATTTACAAAGCCTTTAAACTTCTTAAAATTGACATCCTTGGATGACTTTACAAAGATACTATGTATGATAAACATGTTGGGTTTTTATTTTGGTATTACAACTTCCCATTTTTAGGCAATTTTGGATAAAATTGAGTAAAGGTGCTTTATATTTTTGATTTTGTCCATCTGCTAGACAGTAAATAACAACCACCAGTCACATTAAGGTCTGGTCAATGTAAATTTTTTACATGTTCCTGATATATTGGGATTGTATCACATTCACTTACTTCACATCTCATCATCTTATTGAGTCTCTGAGTCACGAAATTTCTGTTTCTTGATTTAAAATATGGTGATCAGGCAACTTATTGCTGTCAAAAAGTTGGATAAAAATGATCTAAGGAAAGGAGAGACAGCTTCAGTGATTATGGTAAGCAGCTTTATAATAAACAAGAACAGAATACATGGGTCCCTCACTGAGCACAAAAAAACAAAAACAAAGTTGAGCCCAACATTTCTATGCCCCTGCTCTGCATTGTGGCAAGGGGACACGAAAGAAAACCATGTGGGTAAATTATATGACTCAGATTGTAATACATTTCTCATTTGCTTACCAATGATATTTGTAACTCTACAGCCTGTAACTCGCAGGCTAACCATTCATCTTCAGTATCAGCATTAAGTGCTTTCTCTTCCAGTCTGGCTATTTCTTTTTTGACACAAATCTTAACATTTGGTGGGTAACTGCAGAGGAAAACACAAATAATGATGAAATAAAACACAAAAATTACATTCTTTGTTTTATCTCTATAGCTGTAAGAATCCCTTATTTATTTTTTTTTGGTAAGCCACCTATCAGCATCTTTAAGAGACAAATCTGCCAAAATGTGGTTCACCTTGTTCTAAAAATAATTGTGCAATTTTCACGAAAAAAATCTGTCAAAGTCAAACATGGCCGGATTTAGTTAAACAGGAAGTAGGTTAGCAACATACCTGAAATCCCATCCCACTTAATGGGGCCCCACCCTGAAGCTGTATAGCATATATCAAGCGGCTGTGATCAGTAGTTGCTGAGAAAACTGTAACAAAATTTTCTTCCCCGCCCACATACCGCCCACCGCCCGACATTCACCATTTTATAACCCAGATTTTTCACTCCGTGACTGGCCAAAAATATATCTTTTATGAAATATTACTGTAACATTATGTTATCTCAACTTACTTCATCAAGTTATTATAGCCTGAACAAGTTGATGTATTCCCAACATCTAACACTGCACTGATTGGCTGGTTGACTGTCCTAGTTGGCATACGATTGGTTGGAAATACCTGTGGCTTGCTTCTCAAAGAGGATGTCACTGATGTCATCAAATTCTAGAAAAATAAAAATAGAAACATTACATGCATTACATGCATCAATATTTAGTATTAATTTAAATTTCTGAATCTAATTATAATACTGTAAGCACACTTGGGTTAAAAAATAGCAATTCAAAAATCTGTCATAGTAAAAAATGACTAATTTTTTGTTAAACAGGAAGTAGGTGAGCAAGTTTGTAAAATCAAATTCGGTTGTATTAGACTCTTAAAACAATTGTTTTATATAAGACACCCTTAGCAACAATCATACCAAATTTAGTGGCACTTGGCCAAGTAATAGTGGTTTTAAATATGACTTTTTTAACCAGACACTAAGTGATTTCCAGCATATTTTTTTGGCATTCTATGAAAAAAATGCTAATGACTACACTAACTATAATGGTGGTTTTCTGTGGAAGATGTAGATCATCTGCATCTTAAATATTGAGTTCAAAGGACGTAGATGAGTTACAGACATAAAACCGCTTTACAGCAGAGAACTATAGGAGGAACTTTCAAGCTATATATCAGGCAGGTGTGACATCTGGATGCCCTGAAAACTCTGACCAAAATTTTAGAGATGCCACATGATGACTGATATTGCAAAAGAGACTCCTATATGTTGCTTTGTAAATCACTGAAGGCAACATAAAACTATCAAAGAAATAAAGGAAGAATGTGTCCATGGGACACGGATGCCCCCGCTGGCCTCAAATAAAAAGTTGAAGTCCGAAAGGTCTGAAAGTCGCTTAGGACGCATAGTTAATCATACTTAACCATCCTACCAAGTTTCATATCGTTCCCATGTACGGTTTCTGAGAAAAGCTTGACGGAAATTCGTACGGACGTACATACGGACGGACATGAGTAAAACTTAATGCCCCCCGACATGTCGTCGCGGGGGCATAATAATCAGTCTACCTCATCAGCATTGACCTGTACTGGGTTTGCTACACTTCTGATGACACAAGCTTCAGAAGATGCTTTTGCACTGTTCCTACTGATCGGTCCAAATTTAGAGACAATTGGCTGAGCATGGTCAAATGGTATGATGTTGTCATCCCCATCAGATGCAATGGACAATCTCCTATTAAAAAATATATTGGAATCTCATAAAAAAATCTGTCAAAGTCAATAAAAATATAGGAACGTAGCAATTGCATTTGCCAGCTAATCCTCTTGCCCATAAACGTTATATTGTAGGTCAAAGTGTTATGCTCTGGGTTAATCGTCAAATATGTTACTGAACAAATATATCATGTGTTACCTCTTGGAATTGCTTGAAATATGGCACTTATAAACCTAAACTCAATGTACTAGAGTCATTCTACAGAAAATGTATGTCACAGTGATCTTATTTAGTTGGTTACTACCCAAAAAGTACCTACTAACCAAATATCATCCCTCTATCAATTGCAGTTGCTGAGATATGAACTTTAAACAAAATTTTACCCTGAGATATTCATAAGGAACATTTAATATTGGTATAGATGTTGGGTACTACATAAGATGTACCCATGACCAAACATCTTCACTCCATGATAAGAAGTTGCAAATTTAAAGACACAATGAAAAGTAAAACCTATGTATGTGAATGAACAAACCAGGCACTATATCTCTCCCCAACTCCATTTGACTCAGGGATAATAACTGTCAATGCCTGTTTACTAAAATATACTTGCCTATATTCAACATGACCAGCATCAGAGTCCCTCTCAGAATTAGCTCCCCCTGTTGGCCTTTCTGACTTCCTGTTCTGCTGTTGGTAACTTGTGGCTGGTGTATAGGCTACTTTTGCTGGTTTAGACATTGCCCTGCTTGGTTTGCCGACGTCCTGTATTGGTATTGGGCCTGGCTCAATGGGAGCTGGGTCATCTGGGATGTCTTTTAACCAGTTCAGCATAAAATCCGTGGTTTCAGAGCCACTCTGTTGGAAAGATTTCAAATTACTCAGATAAAACTGCAAAATCTAAATTGTGGTATATTTCAAAGATAAATCAATTCTTAGAAGTTGAAGATCTAGTCAGTCTAAATATTATTATCTTCATTTTCTATTTTCATCATTATCATTTTCTGAACTAAGAATTAAACAAATTCATTTTTCTAGCCAGTGGCATACAGTAACCAACATCGACAAATCACAGTGTACAACTATGTTGTATGTATTTGTTTAATTGATCACTTTATAGGCTGATGGTTGTTTTCCATTGTGGATTTTTTAATTTCTGATGCATCCTGTACATATGTTCCACATTTCATTATGTCCTATTACTTGCATTATCCTTTTACCTCATTCCACACTTCTGAGCCATCAACCACCAGATCTGGAGAGAGCATTTGACTGTCTAATGGTTTTGTCATAGATGATGAAGTTTCCCCACATGACCATCTGTGATAATCACTTTCCCAACCTATTAAAGAAATACGAAAATACTAGTTAAATAAAAATAAAAATAAAAATACAAAAGACAAAAGATGCCTGAGAATACTTGGTATACTAAGCCACATTTTAAATGAGCTAGTATTACAATGTTCTCATTTTAATTATTCTAGGTCCCTGCAGGACCCATCTTTTCAAGGCTAGCTTCCAGTCCTATTCATTTTAACCCTTTTTTCAACAAATTTTTAATTCTTTTAAAGGTAATGCCCTATTTGCACTCACAGTTGTTATGGTTGTATTATTCTACTTCTTAAACTGTTTATGTTTTCATGGTTAAGAGACACATATGGTTGTTACAGTATCAAATTGAAAAAGTCCACAACTATATATATATATATATTTTTTTAAATCTATATTCCAACACACCAGAACTTAAACTAGGATTTTTTTTATCCCATCTTGCCCTTAATTGCAATTGAAGAGGGAGCTTTGGTGTCATAAAACCTGGTTTCCAAAATCTATCTTGAAGTGGAGATATCATTTTATGCACTCCTGGTTATACATTGTAGTTGAACTTGATTATCCCAATTCATTAGTTTTGTTATAATCTTTATTTATCCCTTATCTAAATTATCTTTTTTGTTACCTGATGCACTTTCTTTAGATGATAATGCCTGTATCTTGCATGTTATGTCTGGTAGAGATTGGTCCAGGGAAGATCTGCCAGTTGATTTCTCTGATCCCCATTCTGCCATACATGTTTCAGCGGCCGAGCCTCTACTGGAACCACTCTTATGGATATTGAGCTTACTAAGAATTTCATTTCTCCTGTGATGAAGATCTTTTAGGACAGGATTCTGAAATAGAAAGGAAAATATTTTTAAACATTCCAAAAGTCATTTGGTTAGAGAGAATTTTATTTGTTTATAAGAAAACTGTACCGAACAGACAACCCACATTTACATTCATGTACAATACTTAATCCTGGAATTAAACCTTATTAAAATTAGGCAAATAGACAACCAGATCATGACATACCGCCCTACTTAAGTGTACTTTTTCTTTTTCAAGAGTTACTGTAAATTCATTTATTTTCGTGGGTACCAATTTTCGTGGTTTGATAAAAAAGGATTAATCTGTGGATTCTTAAATTCGTGGTTCTAAAGTCTGCAGCATACAGATCAATGTGAAATTTCCTTTTCGTTGGGTATCAAATTTTATGGGTAAAGGCCATCCACGAAAACCATGAAAATTAATACCCAACAAAAAATAATGAAACCACAGTATTTATAATATGGACATTTTACTTTTCTTATTCACAACATGAAAATATAAACCTAATTCTCAACTCACCATGATTAAAACAATCTTTGAATGTCTGTATCTTTTTACCAACACCATTTATAGATATATTACATATCTCAATCTTTGTATGTATTTTTAGGGTGCTTCAGCAGGAAACCCCAAATTTCAGCAAAGAGAAGACATTGAAAAAATGACAATTTGGTTGTTGCTGTTTTTTTCAAACCCTAAAACTTCTGCTACCTAATTACATTAGCGCTTCACACGCAGTGCTTTTGTACATTTATCAAATCATTTCAATATGTGGATTGTGTCTTTCTGGCAGATATTCAATATTCTTTCTTTTTTAATATAGCTACACCCAATTGTTGTGACTCAAAATAACTCAGATCTGCATTTCAAGATACCATTTCTAAACCACATAATTTTATATCATTTTGCATCACATATAAAAACCAAGGGCTTAATCAAAACAAGGCACAGGTCAAATCTGATGCTGTAAAGGGATTGTCATTTCCTAGGTACCAATTTTCATGGTTTTTGTGGGCCAATCAAACTTGAAAATTCAAAATCTGATTGTCAGCAACACACAGGAAGTTTCTGATTTACACATAAACAGAGATAGTCTTCAAATCATGAATTCACCAAAGCCCTGATGTTAAAACTTTACTCTATCCATAAAAATAAATACCTACGAATGAAAACACTTCCAAATATAAGAATGTAATAAGATAATGTCCCTGTATTTTCTCTCACCATGATATAAATAAATTTGTAATAAAATCAAGTTCAACCAATAAAGGTGTTTAATACATATGATATCTACAATGTCAAGTTTTTAAGCATATATTATCAAGTATCAACACAAATTCTTGTTTCTAAATATAATGGTGGAACATTACAAATTGTGAAGGAATACACACTTGTACTGTAAAAAAACTTATTTTCGTGAGCGATTTATATTCACCGTATTCAGGAGGAACAGATTTTGGCGAAAATAAATCATCGCAAATTTACTAATTTTTAAAAAACAATTAAATTGTTTTTACGACATATCGTTGTCAAATAGCTCAATTGACACTAAAACGCAAAATATTGTAGTCCCGAAAATAAATTGGTTTACAGTAATAAGATAACAATCTATACAACTATACTTATAGGTTTATTCCAGCAAAAATATCTTTCCAATTCCAAGACTGAAAACAGAAAATGCATCATCATTTGGGTTAAGTTTTGATCAACAAGCAGTTCTTCCATCATTTGGAAAACAGGAAGTAGATAACAGACAGGCCTGAAAACAGGAAGTACAGTACAACTCAAATTTCTAAAGATTTGTACCAAATTTGAAATTAATCCATTAAGTAGCTGAGAAATGTTATGAAAATTCTCCATTTTTGATCCTTAAGAGATAAAAACAAGAAAACAGGATATACAAATAGATGACAGTATGACCTTGAAAGAGAAGGCAGTTCAACTCATGTTGCAAAAATCTGTGTACAAAATTTGAAATCAATCACCTTAGTACATGTAGAAGCCAAGAAATCTGTAACTAAAGTTTGAAAAAAAAACTTATGGATTAACTAGGAGACTGCTAAAGCATGTAAACACTGTAAAGGGTCCCTTTTCTTACAGTGGGGTATAATGTGTAAGCGAAAATTAAACCACCGCGTTAAATAACCCGTTATACGGTATACCTTAAACTATCATGAAACAGTAATGTTTATTTCCTCTTCAAAATTTATTTTCTCATCCCAAAATAAGACAGATATTTTCACTGAAATATAACTATGTACATGAAATGAAGAAGGCCTACTCTAAAATAACATGCCTTAAAATTCAAACAATTTAACACTCTAAAAATTAGGCATAAAACTGTCAATACCTTGTCATCTCATAAAAATCTTTGTTGCAAAGATCTAGAAATATTTTTTGGTCCAATATGGTAACTTATATCTCATTTGTGATGCACAATTCTACAGCATTCAAAAATCTTTAGATTAAAATTTTCATCATGTTTTTACTGATTCATCTTAAAACTTTAATAACAGATGTTATGTAAAATCAAGGATTTAAATTTGGATAGTTTCACCAATGTCAGATCTTAAGTTCCACAATAGAATTTATGAAGTTGGTTTTTTAAGTTTATATTGTCCACATGTATTTGAACAACATTTCTAAAAGTTATCAGTTTAGTAAAAATTAATGGAAAAATATTCTAAAAATTATTTTAACACTTGACCGAAATAATCTGTAACTGTTGGATAATCTAAACATTTAATTTCTTTTTCTTAAGATGTCTTTCCAACAGATAAATTCTTTGTTTACTTAATATTTCACACTAAAATTTTGCAATCATAATTAATCTTATTTGCTTTTCTGAACCAATTAAATGAAAATCGTATTTTCTCTATTTCATTAACTGGGTTTGTCACAGCATCATATTACTGTGTTTTCTAATCCTTTTTGGGTAAAATCTAAATATTTTATCAGTAACATATTCAGGTTATTCTTATATTATTATGCTCCTTTCTAAATTCTAATTCTGAGCACATTCACAAAATTATCTTCTATATCAACCATGATATAAACTTAGGTTTAATATTACCATCAGGAATAAAGACATGAAGGATTATCTATATATCACTGTAAACACTAAAAATTTCTTTCAATCCAAAAAATAATAATCTGTCAAAGTAAAAATTTGCTGGGTTATGTTAAACAAGAAGTAGGTCAGCAACAGAGTTGAAAAAGTCTCACAATATTGGGTCGAACGCAGATGTTGCATACTTAATACCTAGAGGCTGTTAGAAGTAGTTACAAATAAAACTGTTGAAAAAATCTGTGACAGTAAAAATATGACAGAATTTCGTTTAACAGGAAGTTGGTGAACAACAGACCAGAAATTGAATACCACTGCTGAGGCTGACACTAAATATCAAAATGCTGTGATAAGAAGTTGCTGAGGAAACTAGAACGAAAAAAAAAATTCTGCCCACATGTCTGCCAAAAATTATTCTTTTACCAACATGACCTAGATTTTTACTTGGTGAAATCTTTAATGTTTACAGTAGACTATAAATGCACCTTCAAAGTTTATCATAATTGATAAAAATAATACATTTTCAATATTAAAACATTTACAAATGTAAACAATATCTTATACAATATTCAGTGCATCACATATCAATGCAAATAAGAACAATTAACAAAACAGAAAAAAATCTATGTACAAATATTATACAATGATTCAGTTATTATATACATGAATTGCTCAATTTTATCAATCGAGTTGGGTCAATTTGATAAAGTAATAATATTATACTTTTAACATAACATTTTGGGGGTAGGATGGGATCAGTTATTTAGTTGCTTATAACTTTAAATTATCATTTACAGGGGATTCATTTATTTTTCGTGGGTACAATTTTCGTGGATTGATGATCACAGGTTTTCAAGATTCTGCAGTCTACAAAGCAATGTTAAATTTCCTCTACTTAAATTTCATGGGACAGCACCGCCCAGAAATACCACAAAATTGAAACCACACAAAAATTAATGAAACCACAGCAAATCGGTGACCAATTCAGAGAGTGGTCTACCAACTGGAACCCTCTTTTCTTAAAATTTTCATATTTCTTGCACCTGGAATCCCTCTTTACTCCAGGCATGGGGTAATGCAAATGTGTAATGGTAATGCATTGCAATGCATTACATTTTTTCAAGTAATTCAATGTAATGTGTAATGCACCATTTTTTGCATTACATGTAATGGTAATTCAATGCATTTCTTTCTCAAAAATGCATGTAATTCATGAATTACAAATGACTATTAATAAATTTGAAAATGAAGAAGGGTCAGTAAAATTTTCAACATATTATAGCAGGATTAAGTAATTATGAAATCATTAAAACAATTGTTCTAAAAATTTGAAGTGAAGCCATACAAACACAAAATAATTAAATATTTTCTTTTGACACTGTTGTAAAAACAACTTAAACAGAGTGTCAAAACAACTCTTCTGTCAATATCAAATGGCTTCAAGTTAAAAATATTAATTAAATTATTCATTTTTATTTATTATGTTTATAGTGTATATCTTTAACAGAAGAAAGTTGACCAAGAATGTTGAATAGGCAAATAAATTTCAAATTACCCAACAGAATATGCAAAAATGACATATTTTTCGATTGTTAATCCTCATTCAGTAATACATTTTTTTTGTACTATGTTATCTTCCTTGACAAAAATGATAAAATATTTTAAATAATTTTAAAAATGCTTTAAATTCAACTTTACCATGTTTACAACTGCTAATTTTTGTACAGATCACAAGATGGCTTTTCGACAAACTATGCCTATCACCATGTATACAAAATATACATTGAAAAAGACGTTTTAGTTCTTGCTTAGCAACTTTTTATTATTCTGTTTTGCTTTTATGCCAAGACAAACAATGTATCAGAATACAAAAGTTTATAAGTTCTGACTTATTAAGTTTTAATTAGAAATCTTTTAAAGCAAAATTTACCAAGGTATGATGGATGTTGCAAACAAGTTAACGGAACTTAAAAATGTAATGGTAATTCAATGCATTACTTGGCTAAAGTAATGGTAATTCAATGCATTTCTTTTCAAAATCCTTGTAATGGTAATGGTAATTCAATGCAAGTTTTCCCAATGTAATGGTAATTCAATGCATTACATTGCAATGTAATTCACCCCATGCCTGCTTTACTTCTTGATTTTGGGTGGACCCCCTTTTCATTTACCCTTCTTTATGATTATAGTGTACAATATATTATTATACAGTGAATAGAACAATAAAAACATCATACCCATCACCAGTATAATCTTCTTTTACCTTTAAACTGTATCAAATTCCCCATTTTTAAATAGAACTATTGTCATTCTGATTTTTTTGATAGATTCAAAAATTTGGGTCAATAAATTCATATGCACAAATCATTTCAATATGTGGATCGTGTCTTTCTGGCACATATTCCATATTCTTTCGTTTTTAATAGTTTGTTAAAGTTTACTGTAGACTATACAAAACATTAACATGTACTAGTAATAAAACTTAACATTTATTATGTTCAGAAGTCTACTAGTTTTTAAAGTGTTTTTGAAAAATTCATATAACTCAATCAAGTTCTCTAGATATCTCTTTAATATCTTAATCTTAAGACCAAAAAGGGGCATTCTTATCCTCTATTTAACAATTCCCTATTTTCATAATTAGTTATCTTCCATTTGCAAGAGTTATCCTCCATTTTGGTAGGTATATTACATTGCAATGAATAGGAAAAATTAGGTTTTTTATTTTTTATATATTATTTAATGGACTTAGAAAACATGTTCATTTTAGAAAATAACTTAAATTAACTTTTAGAATGTTTTTGACCAACTAAAATATAAATGCAGATAAACTTAAATTTTCCCACATGCAAATGGGAGATAACTCATTAAATACGAAAAGAGGGAATTGTTTCATTATAATTCAAATACTGTAAACCAACTTCTTTTCGTGACTACTTTATTTTGTGTTTTTGAGTAGTTGGGCCATTTTCCAACTATATATTTATTTGCAATTTTTTGATATTGCACTGTTCACCAATAAGAAAATTAATTACTCTACAAGGAGTTATTTTTGTAAGGTTTTTTACCTTGGGAAATTCGTAAACATAAATTGGTCACAAAAATTAGTTGGTTTACAGTTGTCTTATTAGGACTGTTTAACATAACAGATACCCATGGAAGACACCTTTTAAATGACCCAACCACACATAGATGCGGTATATTGAAAACAATGATGTATTTCATATTTTTGTCAAGAATGTGGCGACCACCCATAGCGGCATATTAAAAGTGCCTTCACTGGAAACCACACATGTTTTAATGGAACAGATACAATACAGAAAACTAATTATTCAAGAAATTTAGAAAACTTATTATACTAAGTTATATTACATTCTTCCGACATAAAAATGTCATAAAACTAAAATCTCTACTGTGTGAACGTGTACCATAATTCATATTCAATTCTGTTTAAAATATGCTTATATTAGTTCTCCCTTGAAATGGTTGAAAAGCTTCAACAAAAAGTTTATCATACAGCTTAAAAATACAGGGAAAGTCCTATTAGTTCTCGACTTCCAATTGGTTATTATAACTGTCTGTAAGATTACCCTCAACCTGAAATTGTGGAATAATTTGTTGGCTATCGTCCACAGGAACATCAGTGGCCTGAAAGAAAATAAGTTACATTTACCATATATGTGACTGTATACCTTTAAAGAGTGTGGCCTTTATCAGGATAAATTCGACAACTTCTACGCACCATTGAATTAACAAAGGTTGAAGAAAGTGTTCATGTATCAACAACAAATTTAGTTTGGAAAAGTTACTTGCATCAATTATGAATTTTCTGTCGAGTTTTTTGTTCTTGAATGCTATCTTGTCAATGATCTTAACTATCTTAAAACAAGAAATACTGCGGGAAAGCTCACAAAGGATACCCCCTGCTTCATATTGGACTCCACACTGCCAAACAAAACATCAAATCCAACGTTCTCCCCTGAATGATATATGAGGGTGATGAAAATTCTTCATGCACATTTACATATGATATATATACTTCCTTCATGTAAAGTATTATCAATTGAGCAGTTTTAAAGGAGGAGTTGCACTTACGAGGTTTCCCATTGAATATTGTATTTAAAAAGTCTAAGTCCAATTATCTCCCCTGAATAATATCCCAGAGCAATGAAAATTATTTATGCACATCTACATATGATGTACTTCCTTTAAGTAAAGTTTAATCAAAATCTGTTGAGCAGGGTTGGCAAAAACCCGGTTTTTAAGAGTATTTCCCAGCCCAGCGGGAAATACTGGGAAACCCCGGGTTTTACTGGGTTTTATTGGGCAATACTGGGCATTACTGGGTAATAAGTTTTTTCTTATTAGAATATCATCAAATACCTACATAACAATCAGTATTAAGATGTGTATGTACACTTTTTAGTTAAATCTAAACGAAAACACTATTATAAACAGATTTAGAGAGTGAAAGATTAAAATTTAATCAAAAAGATATACATGTAGTATATGTGATAAATTTTCCATGTATAGAAATGCAAAATGATCTATAAATAACCTGATATGGCCTTAAACAAGTTCAATGTTTTTTTAATGCATGTATGTCTCATTCTTATAAATACACAAGCCCTACCTATTAACAATTAGACAAAATTATTATGTTTTGATTACTAATCCTTATTTAATCTTTTCATGTACATGTATATGGTTTCACAATTCTGTTTTGTTTTATAGCCTGGGGTTTCATAAATAAGTAGCATAGATTAAACAAAATGTATTGTCATGATTGTCAAAATTGTAATGACAGCCAAAAAAATTATTGCAAAAAAGTAGTGCAAATATACAAATTTTTGAAAGTAATGCATGAAAAGTAATGTCAAATACAAATAATTTATGAATTTTGTAGATGAGAAAAAATTTTGAAGCATATAATGCTATTAAATAGGATTTTTTTTATGAATAAATTCTTATTACCCAGTATTGCCCACTTTGATGATTTTAAGGGTATTGCCCAGCCCGGGAAAACCCGGGTTTTCCCGGGTGGGAAAACCCGGGTGGTCAATACTTTGCCAACCCTGCAGTGTTGAGGGATCAAGGAGGAGAAGCAATTAGGAGGTATGTGGACAGATGGACAGACAGACAGCCATTCCTATATACCCTCCCAACTTTCTTTGCAGGGAGTAAAATAAGACTGCATTCATCAGAAACGTAACAATTATTTGAAAAGTTTTCACTATTTTCAAACAAAATTTGTTGCTGAACATGGTCCTTCAAATCTGAAATTAAATATTATACATACACTTTTACAAATATTCTAAAATAGATCAAATCATAAGACATCATCGGGAAATAGAATAAATGTTTTTTTCCACATATTCTTAAAATTCAAAAACTTTAGAAAAAGCTTTTCATCTGAAATAAATCATGTATTTAATATCAATTCATTTGTATTTTCAACGTGTTCGTAGTTGTAAATTGTATTTTTTCTCTAGTCGCCAATATTTATATATATATAATGAATAATTTTATAAAATAAGCAAAATATTTAGATTTGTTATCAACTTTACAATTAAGATTTATGTCTTTTGCATGGTTTAATCTGTACATTGTTTAATACTTCACTTGAAAAAAATTCAAGCAAACATTATATACTCTGAAAGTACTTTAATTCATGGGCTCATTTTGGGTGGCTAATGAATAAAATACATGGTCACAAATTTAAGAAATCCTGATTAAAAAATTTCTTTAAGGGCTGTTCCAGAATTAAATGTGTGGGAGGGGTTGGGAGGCACTTTTTTCTTTTCCCCACCACCCATCAAAAATAATTAATTTTTATCAGTGTTTCTTCACAAAATATTTCTAAAACACCTACCATCCATCATAAATGTAATAGAAGTTCCTCCCACCCCCCTACAGGTTTAATTCTAAAACAGCCCGTTGGAAGTTAAGCCCAGACTTTGTCACTTGGAAATTAACAAAATTAGTTTGTTTTGCCACCAAAATTAAGACCAACGAAAAATAAATTACTTTCACAGTAATAGTCAAAAAGAAAAGCTATAACTTTCTTCTACGATCACAGGTTTCTAAATTGTCTGGTTCTTCATACATACCCTTCTTTTAAATTGATTCTTTCTTCTCTATAACTTTTTTTTCTTTACCTCAGAGTAAAATGGGAAGGAGAGAATTTTTGACAGGCTTTTTATTACAGATTTGTTTTAGTAAACAATGTGTTAAGTTTGTCATTGACCATACACAAAAGTATATCCAGATTTGGTGTTTATGGAGCAATCATTTGACTTCCAAAAAAATTTTGAAAAGTTTAAAAAATTATTTAGAAAAAAATCCAAAGGATATACTTTTATTTTGGTTTAAATGTTAAACGAAACACATTGCTTTTACAGCTGGATAATGTCACTAAATTTTACATTGGAAACCATGAAAATATTGTGGAAATTCACATCTTTGTCTCAAAATCTACTTCCCCATCTATTTTCTTGATTCTGATATCGCTTTCATCAATTAACTGCATGTAAATGTAACAACATTTTTACGTCGACTCCATCTTGTTGGAAAAAAACAAGCATGAACTTAATAATTGTTTCTGATCTATCACTTTTTCACTGTAATGTAAACTTAACCATTTATTAAAATATCTTTAAATCATTTACAATCCCTTGCTTAAAATGGAAATTTCATAAACCAAACTTAAGAGGCTAGAAATATAGTTGACCCTGATTAATTAACAAAGCCTGTGAATTCCAACAATACTTTTACAATTGTGTAACAAAACCACTGTTTTTGAGTTACCATCCAATCAATTAAATTCTCTCTCTTTCTTGCCAGGCCTTTGTCCCCTTTCATGTGACTCGTCTGAAAATAAACCATTGATGTACTGACATCAACTTCGCCCTTACCTACCTTTGGCAACGTTCAAGTTAACCTTTTATGCATCTTGACTTACTTGACCGCCTTGACTTGACATACATCTATACTCCTCGGGATGGCAGCAGTACTGCTGATTCGTGTGGGCCGTCCCGACAACGAAGGAATCGGCATAGGGGTTCAAGCTGCTATGTTGCTGCTGGCATACATCATAGGGGATGTAGGACCCTGCATAGGGCGGGGGATGTTGACATCTGGGTGGCATGTTATAATCCATCCCTGGCTGGAAGGAGTACTGTTGAGGTGGCATCATGCCGTACATGGGTGGTCTATATTGAGGAGGAACTATAGGATGCTGATAGCATGGAGTCCCTACAAATAGAAAGTCAAATAATACATCTTTAGAGTTAGGGCTTTTTGAGGCATAGAATAAAGTGTTTTTTTAACACAAGGAATATTTATGTGTATCTGTTTAATAAAGAGGTGATTTTCTAAAGTGGTGTGACTGTCTCTAATTATAACTAACAAAATGTTAAAGTCAAAAATGGCCTGACTTTGTAAAACATGAAGTAGATGAGTGACTGACCTGAATTCCCATCCCACTTCATGGAACCCAACCCTGATGCTGTATAAATAAACTGTTAACACAGAGACATGTCTCGCCTGTCGCAACTGGACACAGTATAAAATGAAGTAAAAATCCTCCTTCAACTGATCTTAACTAATGCTTAAAAGCAGCTGCATACCAAATAGAAATGGTGAACCATAACTGCTTTATAAAAAACACTTGTGACATAAGTAAAAAGTTAAAAAGTGTAAAATCTAAAAGTCAGTAGACCGTGACTGCAGGAGCATACAGATGAAATCCTTTTAAAACTGATCTGTACTGATGCTGATGCAACTGCATACCAAATATCAATGGTGTACCTTAACTGCTTCATGTTAAACAGACTTAAGAAAAAAGGTTAACCTCGGCCAAATCAGTGTAAAATTTCAAAGTCAGTAGACCGTGACTGCAGGAGCATACAGATGAAATCCTTTTAAAACTGATCTGTACTGATGCTGATGCAACTGCATACCAAATATCAATGGTGTAACATAAGTGCTTCATGTTAAACAGACTTAAGAAAAAAGGTTAACCTCTGCCAAATCAGTGTAAAATTTCAAAGTCAGTAGACCGTGACTGCAGGAGCATACAGGTGAAATCCTTTTAAAACTGATCTGTACTGATGCTGATGCAACTGCATACCAAATATCAATGGTGTAACATAACTAGTTCACACAAAACAGACTTAAGCAAAAACTTTAACCAATTGTGGACGCCGCCGCCGTCGCCGTCGCCGCCGGAATCACCATACCTAAGTCTCGCCTTTTGCGACATTCGTCGCAGGCGAGACAAAAATATCAAGTGGTGTGATAAGTAGTCACTGAGAAAACTGTTACGAATTATTCTTCAAAGCCTTTACAGATTTGTTTTTTAATCAAACATACATGTACATACACACAATATTTTGAAATTACAAATTTCCTTGAAAGAAAGGATCTCTTATCTCACTGTGCTTGTACGACCAATTTAAAGTAAAAGAATTTTATGAATGGAGCATTAGTCTGACTTCTGTGAAATAAAGTAATAAAATCATTTAATATACAGATGAAAGAAAGTTTAAAACATAAGAACTTGCAAGATATTTTAAGGACAAATTATGTTGATGCTCTCTTAAATTTAATTCTACTTGTCAAAAAAGTTTTTTAAAGATGTGAATGCCTTTCCTTCTCATGCCTTCATAACATGTGTTACCCCCAAAACCTGTACTAAACCATATAGGGGGTTATTTTCGCCAGGGTAAATTTTCATGGTTTTTGTGTCAAAAGGTATGTGAAAAATTTTTGCAGATTCTATTTTTGTGATTTGTGAATGTTTTTGCATATGATTTCCATACAATGAATAATTTTTGTGGGATTTATTTTTGCAATTTCCGTCGACCTGCTATACAGTAGCTGTCTTACCATAACCCATCATCCTGGGAAAATTCATCATGGGAATATTACTGCCACAGGCTTGATAGTAATCAGGAGGGAAGCCAGGGCCTGGTGGATAAGTGGCTACGCTGGGATTCATGGGTCCAGCCATAGTCTGTAAATGGGGTGTGGCTGCTGTAGGCGTCATCTCTGGCTGTCCTATGGCAACACCCATGTTTGTTGGCCTTTGTTGGTGCTCTGGGGATGATTGTAGCTCTCTCGACACTTGAGAGGGTGTG
Organism: Arcuatula senhousia; assembly: GCA_963971305.1. NCBI lineage: Eukaryota > Metazoa > Mollusca > Bivalvia > Mytilida > Mytilidae > Arcuatula > Arcuatula senhousia. Next base: position 15,692,193 of record OZ020311.1, on the reverse strand, counting down.
GTCATTGTATGCCTGTGAGTAAATTAATACATGTAGTTTATATCAATAAATGTTTTATCAGGCCTGGGTTTTGATAACCACTTTTTTTCTGAAGCAACAAAGTAAAGTCTTGTTTTGACATGAGTTTTCATTGCTGATTGTTCTGTGTGTATTTTTTGTTATATTGTGTGTATCTTTAAAAAAAAATCTTTTCTTGTTTTGTCTTAACCTATTTGGACTTATATTAGTTATTATATACGATTGCACCATTGGTAACTTTGCTTCTTTCTATGCTAAAACTACAAATTAGAAAACCTGTCAAAGTAAACAAATAGTCGGATTTAGTAAAACAGGAAGCAGATGAGCAATAGACCTGAAATTGAATACCATGGTATGCTGATGCTGCATACCAAATATCAAGAGGCTGTGATAAGTACAATGTAGTTGTTCACTCAGTGAAATCTGGCCAAAAATTGTTATGTTCAAACGAAGAGGGGTTAGGATTTTACATAAAAATCTTTTAATATGATAAACTACATATTTCCTTAATATGGATTTCGACTTAATTTTTTTTAGAAATAAAATATTCATGTAGCTACTTTTATAACATCAAACTGAAAGCTGTAAACAATTATCCACTTCATTTTTAATTGGTTTTGTTTTTTTTTAATTGTGCCTTTCATTCAACAACTGAATATCACAGCTAACTTAAAATAAAATCTTACATTTTCTCTGAGATTGTATCGATACCATTTGCCACATTCCGTGATATCTCAGCAGCCATCAATTTCTCTGCTGTTGTCTTGGTAACGGTTTCTAACTCCATCTTTTCTCTAGGCGTGAGGGCAGAAGTTGATGATGATAAAAATTGACCTTTCCCAAGTTTCTTGTTTCTAGCCCTGTACCTGTGAAAAAGAAAAATTTTGTAACAGGCAAAGATGAAAACAGCACAGCAGTTCTATTATTTGGATCTCATTAATAATTTGGGTTTAAGGCTGGCATATTTTGGGGATTTTTTTGTTCTATGTTCTTCAAATTCATATAGTTTTATAGTTAGATAATGTTTTGGCTTAATCAATATTTTTAGTAGAGCACTTCTGACAGGTCTTGAATAGACAAAAGGCGTGTCAGGTGTAGTAAAAATTATTGCCTGGTAATTTGTTGGCATTTTAGATTTTAATTACATTATTTGTATTTAAAAGAATACTTTATGAAAGTGGTTTTTCAATTTGTGGACTTTGTATGAACTGCAGCTGATTTTCCCATCCATGTCAAAATCTAATGTACAATAAAATTTCCATAATAGATCTTTGATTATCATACTAGATTTGCTTATTTGTTATTTGTCATTGAAATTTTCAATTGTTAAATTCCAAATTGTTTAAAACACCAGGTTTCTTTCATTGTACTGCACATGGTTGATATCCTAGGTGTTGGATTTGGCTTCCCTGTTCAAACTTTTTTGCTTTGACTACTTTTAGTTCAATATTTTTGGTTTTTGATCTTCCAATGTTTAGAATTAAATGCTGATGATGAGAGTTTACTCCTTGAAATATCGATATACAGCATAACCATATGAACTGTTTTACACCCATTTTTGGTATTGTATTTTGAAGACTAACTTGTGGTCAATAGCATTAGAATCAAATTACTATGTGACAGGATAAATCCGTAAGCATTTTACCAAAAAAATTCAAATAGGGAAACAAAATTTAAGCAAGCTATAGATGGTTGTATATTTCTTCAATAATTTATTTTGGTAAATTTGTTAGAAAGGAAAACTAAATGGTCAGTAGTTCAATGATATTTTCTATTTCAAATCATACTTCTCAAGCTCATCTTGTGAGTGGGCAAATGTACAATTCCCTCCTCTTGGGCAGTTCCCTTTCTGTGCCAGGTCTCGACACATGCTAGTCTTATATCTGAGATTTGGCAGGGACAAGACCTCCAGGTGTTTGGACCCATTGTTCTGTATGAAGTCCACTAGACCCTGTACCACTGTTTTGATGGCCTTCATTACTGCTTCTAAATTCTCCCAAGAAGGGGCTGGGGAATCTGCAATACATAAAGTTAACTAACATAATTATTAGATTTAATTATAACTATGGGCCAGAAGAGGATTTCCATGGGCTGTAACCCCCTTTCCTTGGGGTACTGAATATTTTCAAGCAGATTTTTAGGAAAACTGGTCTGTAAACCTCCATCAACCCCCATTTTGATGTCCGGTCTATTCCAGAATTATTTGTATGGGGGGTCAGAAGGCACTATAATTAAAATTGTATGGGTGGTGGTATTTTAAGATATTTCTCAAATGCAACATAAAGGGAAAAAAATTAAAATTTTACGCATGGTGGGTATAAAAAAAAGTGCCTTCTGACCCCCCATACATTTATTTCTGAAATAGCCCACAGCTTTATCTAGAACATCTATGATACTCAAGCATATTAGATACAGTGATCTTATTCATAAAATATTTTTGGATTATGGATTTTCTCAAAAACCAACGTTGAACTTAATCCTTATAACGTGCATCACAGCTGTGCTAAATATTATACAAATCAGATAATGTGATCTTATGTTATACTTTTTCAAAAAGGAATTTGAGTGTAATATGTAATAAATTCAGATATGTCATCAAGAAACTTCTTTTTGCCCTTTCCTTACTGCCTTACACACAAAAAGTAAAAAAAAAATAATTAAAAGGAAAGAAGGTTGGCCGAAATACACTGGGTAATTCCTACATTTTATTTAAGCCTGTCCTTAGAAAGGAAACTTTAAAACCTTTGTCCATACTGGTCTCTATGTAACATTTTACTCTAGTTGCTGTATGTCTAGAAAAGGGTCTTTCCTTGGAAATTTTATGTTTAGTTTTGAATCATACATATTAATGTTTTAATCAAGAGTCAATTACAAACAGCAAGCTTAGATCACCGGTCACATTGAGGACTGCTGGCTGTTTTTGTGGTGGATTTTTTAATTGCCATTGATTTATTTAGGTTGTGTCACATACATGTACATATTTTATTCTACATTTTACTATACTTTATCAGTGTTTAGGGTTTTTTTGTAAGTGGAAAATTTCGTGTTTTTCTTGTAAAAAGCGTAATTTTATTTTCACAGTTTCATGTGCAAGGATCAAAACTTTGCGTGTTCATACTCCCAACCTGTTTTTTTTTTTCAGGAATATAACAATAAAGTGAAAATAACATAACCTAAAAAAAAAACTTATCTAGTATTCTCAAAGTCACACCAATTTTCATAATACATGTAGCTTACAACCAATGGTACCTACCTGGATTAGGATCAACACTGGCCAAGAATTCCAGCTGGGGCTGTAACCTCTGTAGAACACAGGGGTCTCCTGTCCTTTGTAGGGTGATGATCAATTCATTCACACTCTGGGAGAATGACTGTGGAGTTTGTAGCTAGAAAAGAATAAAACATCAATTTATTTACATTCTGAGTGTGGAGTTTGAAGCTTTAAAATAATGGAACATATGCATTTATTAACCAAGTTGATAACAGAATGCTTCATGGTGTCAAAACTATTTAAGTTCAAGAATTACATTTTTTTTTATCCTTCCTCATTTCTAAAGTTAGTTAAAATGTTCTTAATTCAAAGTGTTCTGCTCTAACCTCATTTTTGCATTATAGGTTGGTTTCCAGACTTTTTCAATTTTCAATTCTTTCATCAGAAAAAGAGACAAATACAAGATTGGTAAACAAACAATGTATCTTTATGTACATGCATTTTGTTTGTAAGAATAATGAACAGGTGTTAACTATTTTTTTTTTCATAAGACATAATTATACAAGTCAAGATTATTCTATCAACCAACTTGGCAAGCTCACCTTATCAATAATTGACTGCATGTGAGATTTATGACCAGTGTCTCCATACAACAGGGAGGAACCCTGGTCCGGTCGGGGGCTATCCTCAGACCAACCTTCATGGCTATCTGGGAGACCTTTCACTAACAAGTGGGCCTTGCAAGCTTACCTTATCAATAATTGACTGCATGTGAGACTTATGACCAGTGTCTCCATACAATAGAGAGGACCACTGGTCCGGTGCTATCCTCAGACCAGCCTCCATGGCTATCTGAACTATCTGTGAGTCATGTTCCCTTCTGAGGGCATCATAAGTTCTGAACTCCTCTTTCAGTTGCATCAGTGATGATTCTTCTTCTCGCTTGGAGACCTACAAAACAATAAATATATTGAAACTTGAAAACTTAAGTTAAAATTCACAAATAAGGGCATCAAATTATACATAATGTGATAGATAAATCATACCATGACAATATGTCGAATTATCAACCCTATTGGACTATCAATGTTATCCTTGAGGAATTAGTATCAAGCTACAGGAATCAATAATATTGAATGATTGTAAAAGTGAATGTGCAAGTATTTGAATACATGTATCATAACAAAAGTTATGTCAAATTTCTAAGTCCAAAGGGCCATAACTCCAACAAAAATTTGCAGATCAAAAATTCCTGGTGATATGCACAACTACATATGGTGTACTTCTTGCATACCAAGTTTCGTTAAATTCTATTCAGTAGTTTAAGAGGAGTTGTGATTACAAACTGTAATCATGATTTTCTGCAAATTTCTAAGTCCAAAGGGCCATAACTCCAACAAAAATTTGCGGATCAAAAATTCCTGGTGATATGCACAACTACATATGGTGTACTTCTTGCATACCAAGTTTCGTTAAATTCTGTTCAGTAGTTTAAGAGGAGTTGCAATTACAAACTGTAATCCTGATTTTCTGCAAAGTTCTAAGTCCAAAGGGCCATAACTCCCACAAAAATTTGCTGATCAAAAATTCATTGTAACATGCACAACTACATATGGTGTACTTCTTGAATACCAAGTTTCGTTAAATTCTGTTCGGTAGTTTAAGAGGAGTTGCGATTACAAACTGTAATCATGATTTTCTGCAAATTTCTAAGTCCAAAGGGCCATAACTTTCACAAAAATTTGCTGATCAAAAATTCCTTGTAATATGCACAACTACATATGGTGTACTTCTTGCATACCAAGTTTCATTAAAATTCTGTTCAGTAGTTTCAGAGGAGTTGCGATTACAAACTTTGATCACAGACGGACGGACGGACGGACAGAAGGAAGGACGGACGGAGGGACCAGTCAAAAACATTATACCCTTCGCAACTTCGTTGCGTGGGGTATAATTAAACCAATACACCTTTTTTTCACAGTCAAAGAAGCACAAAGTAGTGTCATGGACGTATAGTGCTAGTACAGTAGTGTTGTGTTTGGGTTGAGTACTTCAGGTTCTAATTGAGAGGGAAAGACTTGTGTATACAACAACATTTAATGGACAACTGCAATCTGACGTTTTTACATAGATATGACACATAGAAACAAGGTACAATGACGTTACAAAAACTGCATAGCGCTTATTGACGTTCACTTTGTTCCCGCAGCATTACATACAGTCTATGATTTTCAACAGTTGATAAGCAATTAAAAGAAAAAATGAACAGATGGTACCAATCTAACATGTTTAAGCTGAAAGTTTTATTTTTTTCTGCAACACCTTGTTTACAAACCTTAAAACAAGAAGCCCTATACAACAGCTGTACAACATGGCCTATTGCTGTCTTTGATGCTTGGGGATAATGCTTCTCTAGTCTCTGTACAACAAACAGCACAAGAACTTTCCTGGACAGCGCTGAACCATCCTCTAGTGCCAGGAGTATCAATTTTAAAACCTCTTCCTGCATGGCTGAAAGGTAAAACAACATAAAATTGCCAGACAGTTCCTTTTGATATCCCCATTTTTCTTTTTTTTTACTTTATATTTCGTTTTTATATATTGCAAGTATTGTAAAAATATCTCTCAAAGATAATTCTTGGAGATATATACATGTACATGCATGTGAACATGTCAAATTAAACTGTCTTTGTTTAAGCTTTTGGACTCTAAAATCTGATGACATGTATTGTAAATGTATTTCCTATGTGCCTTTGTATTTCATAGCTTATGTAAATAAATGTTGCTTTTTAACAAAAGCAAGTCTTAAATGGTGAAAACATCTCAAATCTCTCCTCAACTCAATTTTCAAAATTTTTGATTGGTTAAATTTTAAGTTGAGGATGGATTTGAGGAAATACTTAATTTGAGATGTTTTATGAAACCGGAGCCAGAACCTTTAGTTTCCATGTTTTTGGAATCTAAGATATTTGACCAAGTCAAAAAAGATTTCTTACCTGGTCCAAGAAACTGGCATCCTCTGGCTCTCACAGCAGCCCAAAGATTAGCTGACAGTTGTTGAGGGTTCTGGTGCTGTAGGATCAACTCAGTCACCGTTCTCTCACCCAATGACCTTGCTGCACGAACTGCACGAGCTCTGCCTTCTTCCTCTACCAGTTGACAGTTCACTAGTGTCACAAGCTTTCTCTGCATGGGACGGCTAAGGATACCATTGCTGGGTTCTGTCCCGTTAGTAGTGGTACCATTCTGAACTCCATTCTTCTGGTCATTTGCTATAAGAAAGGCATATGATATGCATGTAGGAAAAAAATATTTGAACCTTTTTACAATGTAAGTGTGCAAACATTAATCTACATTTAACACAGCAACAATTAAGATGAAAATGTCTGAATCCAATTGCCTATGTACATGTACCAACATTTAAAAACATGAAGTATGCCACTAAGGTTGTTAAGAATGGTGAGTAGCAAAATACATGTAGGCTTGTTGAGCTAATTAAAATTGACTTTTGTGAAAAATGGAAGAAGGTTTACATGTATTTCTTTCAATAGATAGAATATAACAATACAAACATGACAAATTGAAAGTAATAATTTTTACTTTTGTGAAACCTTCTTCTCACCAAATCTCTAATTCATATGATAAACTTACGCATATTAATAGGTTTAAGATGGAGAGCTAATTCTTCTATACAGCGTTTTGCAGCATTGTAGTATTTGACATTATCTGGTTGACCTTTAGATGGTGTGTTTTCAGTCTCAGGAACTGCAGCTCCAACCAACTGTAGCAAAGCATAGTTAACAGGAAGTTCTGTTATGTCTCTGGAAATTATGTTTTGATCAAATGGGCAACGTTTCTGAGGCAGGTTACACAGACAGGTCCGACAAACTGTGTGGCCGCAGGCAAGACTGATTGGTCGATGATGTTCTTCGTCAAATACATGAAAACAGACTTGACAGGACAGAAATTCCGTCCACTGGGGTATTGAAACAGGCATGATTACACCTCCAAATTATGTAACGTATCCAAGAAGATAACAAAGCTGGAAAATAGAACATGATGAATGTTAATATATTTATAAAAATAAATAAAAATGCATGTATATCTTGTTCGTATTCAAGAACTTTATTCAAATGAAAATCTGAAAACAAATCGAGATATTTTATGTGTGTGTCAGTGTATGCATTTTAAAATATGTGCTTTTGAATTGCAACAGACTAACCATAAATGAAAATGATCCATTAAAGAGTTGAATTTCTGATATACATGTACATGTATATTAACAAAGAATTCAACATAACCTTTGAGAATAAATGGTTGCTATGGTTACATAGGTAAAATTGTTTTACTTCAATATCTGAAATCAATACTCGAAAAAAAAAAAAAAACATACATGTAAAGTTGTTAGCACATTACTGTGCATGTGTTAACGACTTTCAATAATACATGTTTAAAGTAATTTGCAGCTTATTCCACATGGGTAACGAGTGGAAATACTTATAAACCTACATGTCACTAAGGCAGATCAATGGAAACAAAATCTCTCTTAGACATAAATTTTCCTCTTTTGAATGACACTGCCAAATTAACGTGACGCCATAATGTAAAAGATAAATGCTGAAAATTCATACATGTATGAAATGCAATTTTAATTTTTAATGGTTAACCTTAAATTTTACAATTTTTTGTCATCCTGAATTATGAAGTCTAAAAAACTAGAAAAGGTAATGCCCCTGCAGCCCATGCCAGTACATGTATTATATAATATTTAGAATAAACATGGTAAATCACTCATTGTCACCATAAAACTACAGGTACATGTATTTTTGTTGTTTCTGTCTCTGTAAGACACAGCTTATGCCCTGCAAGTTTGAAAAATCAATTTAAAATCTGCTGTCAAATTTGTAAAACATTTGTTACTTTCCTAAAATAAGTTCATGTGCCATAATTCCTTTAAAAATCAAAGACCAGAACAAAACACAAACTCAATCTCTAACTCATCATGATAGACTAATATTCTTGTCACATACTTATTTTTGTGGGTACTTATTTTCATGAAATATCAATATCATCCAAGTTCAAGGGTTCTAGATTTCGTGCATCATGCACATTGTTCTATTCATTTCATACCTATAATTATATTTCGCATGTTTTTTTTATTTCAAGAAAAATGGCTGACCAGGAAATCCATGAAAATAAATACCTTACAAAAATAAGAACTTCAATATTTATAGTTCAAAAATCAGCTCAATATCAGCAAGCATGTGGAAAAAAGTCCAGAAAAATGTTCCTTTTATAAAATGTTCTTTGTCTAAGGGACTTAAACTGTAAAATTGATAATTTTGATGAAAATCAATAGACCAGAACTAAATGGCTTTAATGCAAACTCTATCTGTAACTTGTCATATATCAAAAATTAGTTCAACATCTGCAAACAAGTAGGAAACTAGAGGCTCCCTGGAGCCTGAATCGCTCACCTGATCTCTTATGCTAAAGCCTCTTACCTAGTGTGCAACATGGTCTACATGTACTTAGTACATGTAAGTAACATAAAAGAAACTAGCTTGGATAGAAAACACTCTTAAAATCAAAAATGCAAAGTAACAAAGCTTTCCATTTGAAAAAAAAAAGTTACTTGGTAAGTAACATTTAAGAAACTAGTTCAGATAGAAAACAATTTTAAGATCAAGAATACAAAGTTACAAAGCTTTCCGTTTGAAAAAAAAACAAGTTAAAATTGATTCAGAGCAGCTAAAGGGGGATAACTCTTAAAAGGATGATCTGACAATTTTGACTTTGAATCATTTTTCTTAATAAGCTGAACCATTTTGCAATGCTAACTTTTCCTCTAGCTCTTATGGCTTTTAAGATGAAGTTCAAAAAATGCAAAAAATTGTCAATTTTGATGATTACATGTAAGTGGAAATAACTCCAATAAGGAGTTGTCCCACAACTTTGACTCAATGGAGAGTTTTGAAGAACTTTCGATGCTGAAGATGGAGGGTTGCTAATGCTTCAGATTTTCTCTATCTTTTTGAGCTACATGTATAAGCTAAAAACTATTGTCTGACCGCCCCCCCCCCCCTGTTCTAATTTTAGTAATGGCAGCGATGTTGGTTGGTCGACTTTCACAAATTTCACAAACTTGGTAGAGGACATCCTAAAGATCAATTGTACAAAGTTTAAAAGCTATCCCATCTGTGGATTCAGAGATGTTTGAAGAAAAGTTAACGGACAGACGCTTAACTGTCACAATAGCTCACATGACCCTTCGGGTCAGGAAAACCAATACGGGACGGACAAACAAGGGCTATAATGATTATGTCCCCTTGGCCTTTGCCTTTTCTTACAAATATGACAAATGTAAGACAGGATAATATCAGTCATGGAGCAATATTTCAGAACTATAGACAGGGAAATTTGATCACAAAATGCCACACGATTGTTAAAGTAAAATGTACATATTAAATGATAAATCGTTTATGTATCATACAAAATATTTTGTTTACATTTTTTATTCGGCCATTTTGTTGACATAAATTTTTATCAGTTTGGTAAAAATAAGTAGAAAACTTACACAATAACACCTAATAGGTGAAAAATATATCACACAGCATACTTCAAAATAATGGAAGCAGCTGAATGTAAAACTATAACATATATACAGTAGAGACGACCAACTTAAACGAAGTAAGGTTTTGCGCTGTTCTCAACCCATCTTGTGATTAACTCGATACTTTCCGCTACAACTCGTGCGACATCGGAAAATATATTACCACCCCAAGTAAGGTGAGTTCATGTAAAAATGGTTTTGGTAGATATTTGTGCCTAAACGAAGATTTCTGAATGTTATTTATAAAAACTGAGAAAATTAAACGTGTTTTCACTTTTTTAGATAAAAAAAATGTGATGGCGCATTTTAAAAAGATAAAAAAAAATTGAAATTTTCGCCCATTAGATAAAAAACCAAGCGCCCCTTTCCAGTTAACCAATGAAAATAAAATTATCAGGTCCACTTGTTTAAGTTTCTCACAACATAAGAAAAGTTAATTTCAGAACTGTGCGTTTATAAAGTCAGAAACAGTAACGAAAGTCAAATCAGGCATCATGATTGAAGTCAAAGTCAAAGCCTCAGACTAAAAGACAAAGGCATCGTGATTATTTAAAGTCAAAGCCAAATCAGAAGTCAAACGGAAATCAGACTGGAAGACAAAGGCATCGTGATTAAAGTCAAAAGCCAAATCGGAAATATAAGAAATCAGACTTGAATTAAAACAAAGGCATCATGATAGAAGCATACTTCAATGGAAGTACGACTGGAAGACATATATTGAAGCATCATGATTGAAGTCGTTGGCAGCGCGACGGATGTGCTACAGGAACCGCTAAACTCTTCCAGAGCACCTGAGTTCACTCTCGTTACAACTTGATTTCGCGTTGTAGATTGCAATTCTGTTGTTTTTGTATTTGTATATTTTATGTTGTATGTTTTAGCGTCCTGTTCTCGTTGATGTTTACTGGTTTTGTCTCTGTAATTTCAGACTTTTGACCTTCGCATGCCCCATTAGTATATCTGCTTCTCTCAAAGAAAATTTGCTTGAATGCAAAACATGACTGAACCGCGATTGAAAGCAATCTGGAATAAGCCCAGCATTAATCAAAAGTACGAGGATGAAAGGTAAGAGCACCATTTCTGAAGCAAGAAATAAATGACACCGTCTACGCTAGTATTCAAAGGCTGATATAAGTTGATAAACTCAGATTACTATCGGGTGTATTATTTATCTGGGATACCAGACAAGAGTTGACCAATTACAAGAATCGAACTTTAATGTTACTTAGTACATGTGGTCCGAATAAATACTTTTAAAAACGTAGGGTTAGTTGTCCGTTTTCTACATACCTTTTTATAATTTTGTATTTTTAACTGGTCGAACTCATTAGCGCTACTTCAGTTTTTCATTATTTCATTAAAGCATTGAGGACAAAAAAACATGTAAATTTCATTTATACGTGCATTTGTAATTTGTTGCATTTTTTTTTTTTACTTTATTGTTTGTAGGTTTTGGCCCTTCATTTGGGCAAAATTATGCTAAATAGATTTGATTTGATTTAATATGATTGATTTGATAAACTAATTGAAACTTTTTTCACTGGATTTCACAATTTATATTTAACTTACCGAAATCACCTAAAAGCCATGGCATGACTTGACATGCATTTGATGAACAGAACACAATGGTTACGCAAATGTTATACAAATGTATATGGTTAATTCTGAAACTGATCTGAGTAAATTGAAAGAGAATACTGTCGGACGAACGGACCGGCGGAACACTATAGAACATAGAACATATTTTATTGTCCAATCAAGGGCCCCTAAGGGCAGCATGAGCAACAAATAAACAGATATAAGAAAAAAGATAATGATTGAGTTACATGTAATACATATAGATATCTTACAGACATTACAGAATATAAAACAGAACAATGTAGCGCACATATTCACATATTATATTTAACCAATGGTAAACATGTTAAAGATGGTCATTAATAAATTTATATTTCTATATGTCCCCCTACTTTTGTAGGTTACCTGCTAATCGATTATCCCGTAAAAAATAAATGCAGCTGATGAGAGGTGCATACAGCATAGCTGAACTAATCGGTTTTGTATTATTCCACTCTTGGATTTTGTCGATAATAACTGTTGTTGGACCAAAGGTCCTCGAGGGTATCCCATCTACTAAAGTAGGGCATATGGTGTTCGGGTCCGTTCGTTAGTCCGTCCCGAATGTTGCGAGATGGAGAATTATGTCTTGCTGATATATTCTTGTTTATCATTGAAATTTCTGATTAGTTACTGTTCAAAACACCAGGTTCCTTTCCTTGTGTTGCACATGGTCGATATCCTCGGGGCAGATGTTAGTTTGTGATATGTTTAAACCGGGTTTGTTCTGTCCTCCTCTACTGGATTTGACACGCTGAATTGACCATTAGCAGCACGACGGATGTGCTATAGCAAGCAGCAACTGCTTACTCTTCCGGACCATCTAAGTTCACTCTCGTTTTGACTTGAGTTCATTTTGCTGATTTCGTTTAAGTTGTTATTTTGCTTTTTTGGTTGTTGTTTTGGTGTATTCTTGTGACGATTTTATGTCTGCCTATTTTGTCTTTATCTTTTTGGGCTTACAACATTTAGACCCATTGGTACCCCTTTGCTTCTTACAATGCCAATTTTTGAGTAGTCTATCTGAATTAATAAAATCATCAGAGCTGAGGTTAATTTTTTTTAAAAAACACTTAGTGCATAAGTACATGTACCATTAATAGTTATCATTTCCATTATTGTATGTTTTTATTAACATCGTAAGCTTCTTTTAATAAAGGATTGATGTTAATTTAAGGAGTGTAATCTGGTAGAAGAACATGTTGCAAGACGGTGCATTATGTCTTTTGGACATTATTGTTGAGTCAAAAAAGTGTTTTTAATGATTTTGCTTATAAAGTGAATCTATTGCAGATATATAGAGAAAAATATTGCTTGATTAAATGCACAGCTCGAAATTGTTTCTCTTAGGGGTTATGACCCTTAAAAGCTGAAAAACCGTGTATCATGTTACAAAAAGAAAATACATGACATGCGCAAAAAAAATTTATCTTACTTCCGGATATTATAAAGTAAACATAATTTATTTAACTTTATTTCATTCTCAAATATGGAAAGAATGTAATCTGTGTAAGCTTGCTCAAAAGTTCACATGTCTTTACATTCATGCATTAGTTGTAGATTGTTGGTTCAAAGCAAATGGGCTTTACATTTTCGGGCAACTAAGATTTCAAGGAGCCTCTATATTTATTTTAAATCGTGAACACGACTGATTGAAAAAGAGGTACTCCAAAACCCCGTTTAGATAAAAAAAAAAGTGGTGGTTTTCAGAGCATAACATTATTTTGCCAGATTACATAGGACTAGCGCTGTCCGTCCACAACCACATATCTCAAAAGCTTCACTCTTGAATACAGTTTAGCACAAAGTAGCACAAAGGAAATACATGATATCTTACTCTCGGATATTAAAAAGAAGAAATCATTTAACTAGTTTATTTTTGAATTTGAAAAGAGCGTATCTCATGTGAGCTTGCTTGCAGTTCTGGATTTGGGTTGATGTTCTTCTATTTATTTATGTCTAGGTCAAGTGATAGGTTTTAAGTCTATGAGTGCAAACTATATCTTTTATTATTTTATCTTCAAATGTTTGATCTTTTTTTTTCAGATATGACCAACATAACAATATACCAAAGAATATTTTAACAACCAATCATATGCATGCATTTTTAAACAAAACATACATAAAGAAATGAATAGTAACATCAAATATAATGTTCTTGATCATGGCTATTCACAGTACTGTTTGGAACACAAAGTCTTTCACCAATTGTTTTACAAAATTATTGCTTTCCAAAACAGTTTTTTATACATTACAATATGTCATGGGTGTTTTTTATCACAATATTAAATGTTGTTCACAGGTGTTTATAAATTACTGCACTGAGTCTTTAACTACAGCTTTCGACCAGTGTTTATATTTCAATTTTATTTCTGTTCACTTCTGTCCCTGTTCATGACAGTGCTTAACTTTTCAGTTCAGTTAATTTCTGTAACTTCTCCTATTCAGTAGCGATTTCCCGGATTTTCGTTTCTGCTCACTTCTGTTACTTTGCAGTAGTGATTTCCCGGATGTTCGTTTCTCACTTCTGATCCTGCGCAGTAGTGATTTCCTGGATTTTTATTTCTATTCACTTCTGTTCCTGTGCAGTAATGTTTTCCCAGATTTTCGTTTCCGTTCACGTCTGTTCCTGTGCAGTAGTGATTTCCAGGATTTTCGTTTCCGTTCACTTCTGTTCCTGTGCATTAGTGATTTCCAGGATTTTCGTTTCCGTTCACTTCTGTTCCTGTGCAGTAGTGATTTCCCGGGTGTTCGTTTCCGTTCACTTCTGTTCCTATGCAAGAGAGATTTCCCGGATTTTCGTTTCCGTTCACTTCTGTTCCTGTGCAGTAATGATTTCCCAGATTTTCGTTTCCGTTCACTTCTGTTCCTATGCAGTAGTGATTTTCCGGATTTTCGTTTCCGTTCACTTATGTACCTGTGTAGTAGTAATTTCCCGGATTTTCGTTTCCGTTAACTTCTGTTCCTGTGCAGTAGTGATTTCGCAGATTTTCGTTTCCGTTCACTTCTGTTCCTGTGCAGTAGTGATTTGCCGGATTTTTTTGTTTTCGTTCACTTCTGTTCTTGCGCAGTAGTGATTTCATAGATTTTCGTTTCCGTTCACTTCTGTTCCTGTGCAGTAGTGATTTCCCGGATTTTCGTTTCCGTTAACTTCTGTTCTCGGCAGTAGTGATTTCGCAGATTTTCGTTTCCGTTCACTTCTGTTCCTGTGCAGTAGTGATTTGCCGGATTTTTTGTTTTCGTTCACTTCTGTTCTTGCGCAGTAGTGATTTCACAGATTTTCGTTTCCGTTCACTTCTGTTCCTGTGCAGTAGTGATTTCCCGGATTTTCGATTCCGGTCACTTCTGTTCCTGCGCAGGAGTGATTTCCCGGATTTTCGTTTCCGTTCATTTCTGTTCCTGCGAAGTATTTATTTCCCGGATTTTCTTTTCCATTCACTCCTGTTTCTGTGCAGTAGTGATTTCCCGGATTATCGTTTCGATTCATTTCTGTTCCTGCGAAGTATTTATTTCCCGCATTTTCGTTTCCATTCACTCCTGTTCCTGCGCAGTAGTGATTTCCCAGATTTTTATTTCCGGTCACTCAGTTCCTGCGCAGTAGTGATTTGCCGGATTTTCGTTTCCGTTCATTTCTGTTCCTGCGAAGTATTTATTTCCCGGATTTTCGTTTCTATTCACTCCTGTTTCTGTGCAGTAGTGATTTCCCGGATTATCGTTTCCATTCATTTCTGTTCCTGCGAAGTATTTATTTCCCGGATTTTCGTTTCTATTCACTCCTGTTCCTGCACAGTAGTGATTTCCCAGATTTTTATTTCTGTTCACTTCTGTTCCTGCGCAGTAGTGATTTCCCGGATTTTCGTTTCCGTTCACTTCTGTTCCTGCGCAGTAGTGATTTCCCGGATTTTTATTTCCGCCCACTTCTGTTCCTGTGCAGTAGTAATTTCCCGGATTTTTATTTCTGTTTTTTTTTCCTGTTCCTTTTTAGTAGTGATCTCCTTTTCATTGCCCTACGGTAATAGTTTCCTTACTATTCCTGTTCATTCTGTTGCCTAGTGATTCATCCCTGTTTACTTGTGTACTTTCACTTCTCTTAGCTAATATTAATATTCAGTTTTGTTTGTCATTCTTCTGCCTAAGTTATGTAAATAATATGCAACAATTCAAAATTTTGACAAATATTTTCATTTTTCAACTTTCCTTAAAAATTCAAGATCGGATAGTTGTTTTCAAAAATGCATTGCTTTAATCATCGCACTCTGGTTTTCTACAACAAGAAAAACATTTGAAGACCCGACGAATAGCACTGAGAAATCTTCTACGAAATGTTTTTGGCTTGATAACTTTATCTGTTGGTTTAACTTCGTTTCCTGATTTGATAGTAGAGCAGGCATATCCATCTTTAATGACTAGAAATTCAAAATGTTCCCCATCGGAATCAACTGAAATATATATAAACGAATTCAATGAATAAAACTATGACTTTAAAATAAGACAAATAATCTCAAAATTAAGAATAAGCGACCATAATTTAGAAATTGAAAAGGCAGGTATAAAAAAATTACAAGGGAAAACAGAATCTGTAAAAAATGTAAAGAATTAGAGGAAGAGGATCAATCAAGAAATTAGGGGGGGGGATTGTTTAAATAATTATCAAACGACTTTACAAGTTTATCTTCAGATAAAGAAATAAGTAAAGCATGTAAAGTATATTTACTTAATCCAACATCAAATCAGCATGTTAGAATTATTGGCTTTTTCATTAGAACTGAGGTCAGAAGTCTCTTTTAAAATACTTGCATGTAACTGTTTATAAAATTGGATGTAATGACATTGACTCTCTGTTACCTTTTTTTGTTTGTCACAAACATGTTTTATAAATACATGTTTAAATGACAAAAAGTTTGATCTGATTTGAATAAAAGTAAAAAACGTTGACAACGTATCGTGTTTTTAACACGAATACTTGTCGAAGAAAGTTCATCGTTTTATTAGTATTTTCTATATTTACCTGATGAAACAGACTCCGAAGAATAAACAGGGTGCACTTCGTCAAATTCGTTCCACGTAGATGTCGGTCTTTCGTTTGAATTTTCTGTTGTTGAACTGTTTGGTAAAGAGTTGCTTTTTGGTGATTTGGGAACTGATTGCTTCAACCATGACAGAAAGTTTTCTGATTTTGTGCCTTGATAGTTCTAAAAAGATTTAAACATTTGATAAAATGAGATAATTTTCCATCCAACATGTCCAAGATTTTTCTTCCTATGAAAAAAAATAATAATTATGTTTTGGGGAAAAGAAATCGCATTCCTCTATAAAAAGTGTTTGCAATAATCTGATATTCTTTGACCTAGTTTATTAACTTGTGCTTATCCTTTTCTCCATTTTTCTTAAATTGATAAAACTATCTGATGAACTTTAAAAAAAGCCGGTAAACAACTATTAGCAATTTGCAAAAAAGCTGGTATGGATTTTAATGTGGCCCGAAAATCATCTCTGATGCTATAGAAGGGAGGATAGTATTCTAGCTCTTCCCATTCTACGGAAGACAGTCATTAGTTCGTTCCTATCGATGAACTATAGCTACGTGTCCTAACATTGTCGTTGAAAAGACCGTCAGTCCTTAAAAATGATAGTTCACCTTGGTTAAAAGTTTATTGTCCCCCGCCGCAATGCGGAGGGGGACATAGAAATGCCAGTGTCCGTCCGTCCGTCACACTATTTTCGTAACAGTTTTCTGTTAACTATTAATCATAGGCTTTCTAAATTTGGTATGAAGCTTCAAGTAGGGTCATTTAAGGTGGGATGCGTTTTCAGGTCTGTCGCTCATCTACTTCCTGTTTAACGAGCCGACTTAGATTTTTTTTCACTCAACAGGCGGGGGACCTAGAATCTGTTCTTGTTCTGATTAAATGAACAGCATTTATGCTGCTAGACAATAAAAAAACAATATTTTTACCTGTAGATCTCTTAACGAAAAAGATCTTTTGGTCACTTTTTCTGCTGAAGGTTTGCAGAGGTCATCTAACGATTTCCTACAGATCAGGCTGTGTATTGGAGAGACATTTTCAGGTTCCGGTTTCCTTTCAAGATAATCTTTGATAACTGCACAAGCAAGCTCAAGTTTATAAGAATTATCGCCGATTATAACATAATTTCTTTCTCCACCTGCATTTTCAAAAGATGCGCTACATGTATATTCTTGCTCTCCATGATAAGCAATTTGTTGTCTCTCCTCTCTCTGCTTGTTAACCTTCTCTCGTTCTTCTTTCACCTGCGAGATTGTTTTGACCCCTTCCATGTGTGGTTGACCACAAGCAGCCTCAAGTTCTAGGTTCGTACATGGCCCATGTCCACTACCACCAGAGATTCCCAAATTTGTTCTCATCCTTACCCACTCCTACAAGTTAGATTGTTCTTATAGTTTTATTCAACAATTTTGTCTGTTTGTTTCTTTGGGGAGGGGGCGGTTGATGGTACTTACTTGTGAGCTGTGGCTCTATTTTTTCTACTTTTTTTTGCATAGAGCTGGTATTTTTTTTATACTATACATTGAGAAATTTTTGATGCAGAACAACTTTACATTCAAGGGGTAGTAACAAGAATTGCCATTAGTTATATTGTTACTCGATCGTTCACAATTTAACTGTTTGAACTTTTGATCTCACAAGGTTATGAAGGAAGAATAACATTATCAGCTAGTGGAGTTCTATAAACTCGCTGTGTACCCATTTTCAAAAGTGTAAAGTGAAAGGTCAAAAGTGTGGTTTGGACTTACTTTGTTCTAGTACAGTCCATGTAACGTATAAGTTAACAAACGATGCGATATACACACGATGCACGCACGATGTGCGCACGTTGTACGCACGATGAGTGCACGATGAACGCACGATGCACGCACGATACGATGCACGATCTACCATACGATAAACGCTGTGAGAAATGCTTCTCCAGCGTGCATCGTTTCGTGTAGCGTACATCGTTTATCGTGCATCGTGTAACGTGCATCATGTAGCGTGCATCGTTTCGAACATCGTGCATCGTGTAGCGTACATCGTGCATCGTGTAGTGTGCATCGTATCGTACATCGTGCATCGTTTTGTCTAGCGTACATCGTGCCAGGTTTGCACATATCGTAATTTCATTTAATTCTATATTTATTTCATTTTATTTTATTATATTTTATTTTATTTTATTTTAATCGCATTTTCCTATTTATTATCTTATTTATTTCTATATTTTTTTATTTTACTTTATTTTTACTTTTTTATTTATTTATTTTTTAATATAGAATATTGCCTTTTTTTCTTATTTCATTGCTAAATTTGTTTTCTGTTGTGTTTTTTTTTTGTTTTGTTTTGTTTTTAGTTGTTGTTTCATTCTTATTTTCTTTGTTAAAAATGCATTCATGTAATTGAGAAGTGTCATCCGAGGGTTATAAAATGCAATCGTTTATTGTTCTGACTAGCTGAGGACGACGGACAGTCCTCTGCGGACATCCCAAGGTTAATAGCATATTATGTCTTATGTATTTATTTGATGGTCTACAATCACTGAGTTTTCAATGAATGACATGCAAAGGTCTGTTTGGCCTCCTGGTTTGTTCCATGTTTCGTGCATGATGTGTTTGAGTTAATAAAATTAAGCTACAATTATTCACCCATGGAAGCAATGGAAAAGAACATTTTTTTCTCATCTTTTACAGATAAAAATACCAATTATTCCAATCACGTTTTTTATTCTTTTCTTCTGATTTGTAATAAATACCAAGACCATGGACTTACATGTATCAGTTTAAAATCCTATTTAAAGTACCTTTTTAATGGCAGAGTGAGGTTGGTAATTGTTGGTGATCATTAATCTGCTTAACTTTTCATATAAAATGCAACAAAAGATGAGATACAATTAAATTGGCTTAAGAGCATCCTAATTACTATCCTATCATATTATTTGCTTTGTATTTCTCTTTAAAGTGGTCAAGTGTCCCCCTTTTCCTCTAAAAAAAATCATGTAGATTTTCGAGAAAAGTGATCTGGGACCTCCAATCTTTCCCCTTTTGTCCACAAAGAACTAGAAGAAAATGAGATTTGGAATAAATGTACGCGACTGTATGCATGTGGGACCCCCGTTCGAAAGTTCTGGATCCGTCCCTGGTCTTGTACAGATTTTTAATGGTCTATGTTGGCACAGTATATTTATTGCAAATTTTTTGTATACTTATAGTTTCGTGCTTTCTCCGTTCATTCAAAAAGCATTTCTCCAGAGTAGATCGCTTGAGATCAAGGAATAATTATAAAGAATTCCTTGATGAAATGGTTCTTATATTTAACAACATTTCTTCACCAGAACAGACATGCATAATTTGCAAATTCTACACTTGCGAATATGAAATATGTATTCACCTTTTCCTAACCCGAATAATTCAGCCGTTATATTTCACTACCTACGGTCATTACATTAACGTTGTCCGCCGAAGTATACGAAGACGGAAATGGCTTGAATTATTCGAGTTAACCTTTTCCCAAATTTGACTGAGACAGGGATGTCCAAAACAAGTTTTATTTAATCCCTGACTGAGATTATAAAAGAATAAAATTAAATAATGAATGAATAAGCGTTATCATTGCTCATTTCTTGAAATTAAAAATCCGTACTATTATATACTTTACTTGAGATAATTAAATTGGTTTTAATTTTCTCAGATTTTTTAAAAAGAAATATATTTTAATTAAATTGAATAATATATATGTTTTTTTTTTTTTTTTTTTTTTTAAATTAATCATTACTCAGAGCCAGAGTCTACCCCAGAGCTTAAAAATACTGGTAAAATATATGTGGTTATCAGAATAAAATTGCTAAATAGTAAATTTTAACTGACATACTTAAGGTTTTATGAAAGAAATAGAATTTTAAAAAAATATTTTCCCATCATTTCTCATAAACATGATATAATTCATGTCATATCATCAGAGTCATACCATAATTATTTTATCTATAAAAAATAAATAGTTTATGAAAATCATCTGTCAACTCCTGCGGAGCTATCTATCAATGGACCATGGAAGAGTGACCACAACGCGCGAGCTCCAGACAGGATGTTAATTGTGTTTCGTGTATATTATCCAATATACATGTACCTGTCTCGATAGTGGTTAATTAATTAGTCACGTGCGCTAAAAAGTTTGTCATTTGAATTTTCACACCTGTAATAATAAGGCAAATGTGAACGAGAGAAGAAAAGGAGATATTACTATCAAAAACACACTTTAAAAGATTGATTGCAAGGGTTCTGATGTTGATGATTGCTCAGTTTGATGCTTTTTTTGTGGCCTTTTTCGGCTATCCGGACTTAGAGATTGCTAAACAGTCTTCAACACCAAAACATTATTTTTATATGTGTCTCAATTTTTCCAAAGGATCATCATTATACAAATGTATAATTATACTCGTGTAGAAAAATTAGGTGACTTAGGAAGTTCCTTGTTTATGAAAAATCCCAGTTTCGTATGCAAAATATATACAATACAGCTCTTCGATGAATTATTTCTGATCCCAAATTTTTATTCATCTGCATTAATTATACCCAAAGCAGCAGTTGCTTTTAAAATTTCTGGATAACCTTAAAAAGTAACAAATTTGTATATTTCGTTATTTTGAGGTAGTAACTGATTTCCCCTCATTTCATGTATTAACTTAATAAGCGCTTTTTTACCTAATTACAAATTTTGTGATCATGTCTTGCAAATGTTGTATAAACTAAATGCATTTAAACTTCTACTCTGTTCAATATTTTTTAAAATAAAGTAAATCATTTAAGGCACATTAACTGTAGCTATAGTTAACCGGCAATCAAAAACATGATTGTGCGATTTTAGGACAAGAAAGAGAAGATTAGAATGCTCTCTTCTATTTTCACCAATTTCCTTTATCTGTTAAAAGTCATGCTTTGGTATTTTTTGGACTGTCTTAAGTTTGCCAGTGTTAACGAATTACTTTCACCAACTAATCCATAAAACTTTTACCCTTAACGCATATTGTTTGTAAATTTGAAAAAAAAATGTATTTTTATGTAATAAGATAATTTAACCATTTACAAAATGTATTTCCTGACTGGCATAAAGTTTATTTTTTATTATAAAAAAAATTATGGTTTTTTTTATAATAAAAAATATGAATTCCTAGCCGAGAAACGTCTAACAGCTGCAGTACGAGCTGCTTAGACGCTCCTTGGGAAGTTCCTAAGATCTCCTAAATCGATTACTGAGACGTACTTCGGGAAATTTTAGGAAAAATTGAAAAAAAAAATAACTTGATGTCGCTTGCTTCTGTTAAATTATACAAATATGTTCTATTTAAACGACTCTTTATTGCGAGCAGAATCCTGTTTTATTGACCAAAGGATCAGGACATATCTTCAATTTGGTCTTCCTTGAATCTTTGATAAATCTTACAAATGACATGATCTTAAAGAAAAACCAATCACCAATTAAAACGATGCACGCTACACGATGCACGCTATACGATGCACGCTAAACGATGTACGCTACACGATACGATGAACGCTGTACACGATGCACGCTGCACGCTAGACGATGTACGCTGCACGCTACACGATGTACGCCGCACGCTGCACGATACGATGTACGCTATACGATGCACCATGCACGATACACGATGCACGATACACGATGCACGCACGATGTACGCACGATGCATGAACGATGTACGCACGATGTGCGCACGGTGTACGCACGATATACGCACGCTTAATTTGTTAACTTATACGTTACAGGGACTGTATTCGATCCCCTCTAAAAAATATATTTACCTCTGTTCTTTGTAGATGGTCGTTGAAGAACACTTTGATTTCTGGTTGATATAAAACAGCATTTTCCGAGGAAACAACACTTAACTTGCTTAAATCAATCTCGAACTCCAAATGATCGGTCTCAGCCATATTTGGTTTTCCTGTAAAATTGTATAGAGCCTTTTGATATGTGTATGGCATGTAAATTCATTTCATAGATATTAAGCGATTTTATGCCCGTAACTCTTCTTCCTGTTAATTTCCAACCTATCTTCACCTTAATCTCCAAGATAAAACAAGATGCGATATCCCCATTCTTTTGTGTGTTTTAAAAGATACAAAATTTTATGAATTATTGTTGGATAAAAGTATTTTTTTCGTAAATATGAGAGCAACTTACGTTTGAAAGCTCTAGATATTAAATGACAATCTACTGTTATCTGGAAAATCTTGAAAATTCTTCTATGAAAGAAAGTTTAGACAAATAGTACCGTTGCTACAGGCTAGTACTATGACGTTAGGACATTGCAACCTTTTCTTCCGGTTTTGTGTTGCTAACGTCTAGTGCAGTTTCATAACTATTGAAAATGGCAATTGATGAAGTTTGTAGACTTTATATCTTTTAAATGATTAAATCATAAATAAGTGTATGTATTAATGAATACCAAAAAAAGTAAAATGTGTCTTGTTTTTCCATTTAATTTGTAAAGAACCGATTGTTTTTTTCTTCTAGTACAGTTTACATTGTATATTTAGCTATGCCTGTTAACGCTATACTGCTTTGATTTTACTATTGTACCACCTTTACTTCAAGCCTTGTAGCACAATTTTTCAAACAATACATACACTCGACGATGGAAAATTACAAAACATTCACGGTTATTTCTGTTGAATTTCGTTTACCAATCAAAACAAGAGCAGTTTCTCGCCTCCACTCCATCTCCCGCCTATTAGATGGGAAAAATCGGCTCAACTTGAAAACAGGTAGTTAAGTGAGAAAAAACAGGTAGATGAGTGGCAGACCTGAAAACGCATCCCACCATATGAGACCCCTACCTGATGCTGCATACTAGATATCGAAAGCCTACCATTATACAATTATCACCCAAGTTGGTGTGTGACCCGGTGGTTTCTTTCCTCGAGAAAGTAAGGTAACCCGAGGGCTTGCCGGGTCACATGTCATCTAGAATGATTATCGAATATTTTCATATTAGATTTTGAAACATATTTTGGACATTTTTACCTTTTTTCCATTGGAAAAAAATATGGCCCATACGATGCTGACTATAAAACGTGGGGCTCACGTGCAAAATCTGACAAGGGTGACCTTACCATGCGACCCAACGATTACAGGTTGAACCAGCGAAATATATCCGGGCGCGTCTAAGCAAATCAAAATAAAGAATTTTATATGAGTATATAATATTGATAGTTGCTGAGAAATCTGTTTAGAAAAAGGTGTGACGAACGCTCGCACCCACCTACGAATGGACACTGGCATTTCTATGTCCCCGTCTTCGCGTTGCGGCAATCACAATTATAAGTTCCCTGCTATATATTTTTTACGCACGTTTTGTGTATGTAATAAAAGACCCATGCATCAGACGCGCTTTACCTAAAAGGCTCACGATTTCAAGCACCATATGGATATAAAAATATAACAACAAAATCCAAACTTGCCAATTAGAACCTAAATATTAAAAACGAAAGAATATGGAATATGTGAATATGTGAATATGTGCCAGAAAGACACGATCCACATATTGATATGATTTTGATAAATGTACAAAAGCAAAATTTCACTGCGTGTGAAGCGCTTTTCTGGATTAACCTTCATCAGACACGCTAGGAGTAAAAAAAACTTGGAAAACCGGTAAATTTATGAGATTTGATGAAACAAAAACAGAAGCCAAAAATATTACAATGACAAAACAGATAAATTTATCAAATTTTAAAGAAATAGCCAAACGTTGTCAAATTTGGGACATATGTAAAATGTGCCTTTCCAACACATATTCCAGTAATGACCAAAATCAACCTATGACTGGATAAGGAAAAACCTAAGAGTTTTGAAATAAAAACGATTTACACTGATAATTTCAAATATTTGATGTATTCAATTCAACTAGACATGC